>CM064868.1:61261298-62717920 GCA_032719365.1 Prinsepia uniflora
AAGGACATAATCATGTCCCGTGCAATAGATAGCTCAGAAGAAGGGAAACATGTAGAAAATCCATCCTTGTTAACGAAAAAGACAATAGAGTCAATCTCCATGTCCACCAAATCAAGGTTTAGCAAGAATTGTACCTTTAAAATGGACCAATTCAATGGACCAACTTCAGAAATGCTGGGTGCAATAGCCAAAACAAAGGCCAATGGTAAGTGAGAAATTACCTATCCATGCCCCAATCCTAGATCACTAGGAAGTTCTGGAGATTGCACTATAGAAAAATGGGGAGATGGAATTGACTTCTGGTAGTACATATCCTTGAGAAGTCTAGGGTAAGATGGCCAAGTCTAGGGTGCAATACTTGGTTGTTTTTTTGGTAGAGTGGAATCTTGAATTGAAACATGTGAGGATGCATGAAGGGAAACCAGAATCTGCTGACCTAGCTGAGAGACCCTTTCATCTGAAATGGATAGATCTGCCAAAATTTTCAAACGATTGAGCAACTTGATCGTAAGGAGCATCCTCCATTCGCAACAAAGGATCACCAGTCCTCACCATCTTCAAACCTGTTTCACAAGACTCAACTGAAACACGAAGTTAGGAAAAAACAATACAACATGGACAAAGGAAACAACATTAGAAATAATATATCTATAGAAGGAGTTTCATTCCTCTTCGAGATCCAGTATGGAAGGAGGACTAAATTTGACTGGTCAAAACTGGTAAAATATTCCAGTAGTAGGAATTAATGGCTATACTAGAAGAGGAACCGAGAAAGTAGCATGGAATTGAGCGCCCCAATATGTGTCACTTTGGGCTGTACATTTATAGCAAGCCTCTATGGTGTTTACAAAACAAACATGAATAAACCGAAGAAATTTCCGAGTAACCAAAGTAGCCACATCAGCAAAATCATCAAGGTGGTATGAGGTGCCTACATTTGCTCCTTTTATGAATGGAGTCGAGATAGCTTGACAAAAGCAAAATTGACATGCATAGAAATTCAGTTGATATGCATCAAAGCCTGGGGTTGTCCTTGGAGTCTTCCCATCGCCCCTCAATATATCTCAAGTGAGGATATATCTCCTGAAGTCATAATTAAACACCTTACAACATCCGAAATGAGACAACATGCTTAAGAACCTTCCCTCTAGAGGGATATTTTCTGGTCTCCCAGTGAGCACGAGGTCGGGTGATACGCTAAAACTAAGCATTAAAGTAAACACAAAGTCACATTCAACACTTAATAAAAATATATGCAAATTAAAACCATTTTTTTTAGATTGTAGCATTGATAAGTAGGGATCGTTCTTAACCGGGGATTGAGGGTACCTAAGCAAGATTGTCTTTTGATTATTTAATAAGGGGGTTAGTTGAGTGTTTCTATTCGTGATTAACTAATGTAAACTAACCTAAACTATTATTTACACGTGGTCAACTCATCTTTAACCTAACTCATTCATAAATTATAACAACTTCAAAACCTACGAAATTCCATAGCCTTAGTTCTATGAAATACATGTATATTATCTCAAGTACGCGCTCGGGAATTCGCCCTATACACTTTCAATGATCTAGACTTGGGAATTCGCCCTACATCTAGCATTAAGCTCAACAAACAAGTATAACAAAAACTAAGATATTAGAACACATGAAAGATTATTGAAATTAATATAAATGATAAATCTGTAATAATATTAAGAATCAATCCATAAGTACGATATTTAAACGCAAAGAGAAAACTATGGAGTAAAGAGGTTGAGTTATACTTTGAATCCTCGGGAATTCGCCCTATAGATGCTAAGTGGTTTGACACTCTTTGGTGAGACACTTAGGAATTCGCCTTATAAATATGGAGGATGGTGTAGTTTACTTTTGCACAAAGAATTTTGGCCTTAAAGGAATGTAAGAATTGAGTTTTGAGAATGAATGACCCCTGAATAATGGCTAAAGCTAACTATTTATAGGCATAGAAGAAGTCCCTAACTCAATTCCTAATAAAATAAGTAATACAATTCTCAAGAAAAAGGTAATAAAAATCCTAATTAAAAATATAGAACAAATCATAATTAAAAAGGTAATATAAAACCTAATTAAATCCTAAAAGATAAAGGAAATATTATTTCCTTTCTTTGCTTGGAAGTGCTTCTTTGCTTGCTGGAATTTCCAAAGAGAAACAGCTAGGCTGAAGTTGATGGTTGGACTTGTGCAACACGCTGGGATTCGCTGGATTTGGGCGCGCGAGATAGATGGGCTACTCAGTAAAGTGGGCCTGCGCTGAAATCTTAGTCTGTGGGCTATTGATGCTAGCGGACATCTTGGAATGCATGCATGCTAGTCATTTGGTTGGGCAATCGGCGCGCAAGCTGGGCCTTACGAAGTGAGGCGCTGACGTTGAACAGCACTTGACCTTCGTTTGACACGCTGGGCTGCATGTACGAAATTGAGGTGCTGGGCTTGAGTGAGCTGGGTTGGGGTAAGGTATCTGGGTAGGCCACTACAATTAACAATTAATTATTAGTTAATAATTTAATTATCAACTCTATAATTAGTTATTAATTAATAAATTCTAGTAATTAATATATGAAAAGAATAAAATGAGATATAATGGATATAATTAAGATTCTAACAAAGTAAAATATAAAGAAAATTGGTATAAAAAGATGATTAATTAGATGCTTATCATCAGAAAGATAATGTGCAAAAGAAATTCAAATAGGCTTTGTTAGGAAGAGGTATTAGAGGTAGAGGCATAAATATCTGATCTGGGATGACGTCTTCAAGACATTAAATCTCATGCCTTCATAATTGAGGGAACGACCAGTTGAGCCTAAATTGAAGCATCCAAAGCATATCGTCTTGAGGGAAAGTCTATAGTGGTTTAGAAGGATGGCATAAAGGAGTCTATACAACTAGGCCAAAACTAATGGCCCTATGACCGCATTTGAGTAGGAAGCCAAAGTTTCAGGTAATAGAATCCCCTGTGTGGATGGGCTTTTCTCTGCATTTGGGAACACAAACCAATCTAACCAGAAATAGTAGAATCAGATCTTCTCAAAGGTGGATTGTAAATACCTGTCCCCAAGTAAATTCTTAAAACCACTATTTGCCCAAAGTCTATGATCTCCATGGAAATAACAGAAGAAATTTGGCAAATTGGCAAAGGATAGACAAAGTAGGAACCCACGAGGTAACTTGACAACCAAGATATAAGAATTTGTTCCAATTCTAGGATGGAAATTAATTGTAAAATCAACAACATTTCCCAAGGATACTAGCCCAAATAGGGCAAACATGTCTAACAAGGTTGGGGTCATAGGTCCAACACAAGAATTGAAGAGGTTGGTACTATTACTCCAAAAGTACATAACAATGCTTAGAAGATTGAAATCATAAGGAGCAGAAATGGTTGAAAGACTCACAAATTCATAAATTCCATTACTCCTAAACTCATCAAACTACCATTTCATCCACTGGACCCACAAACCCCAAAGTTCCAGGCAGCCCAAATCATTCATCGATGAGAAAAGATGTCCCTGGTTGAGGAGAAACGGTTCCCATAAATATGACTCCCGCTGGCAGATCTAAGGAGCTTGATACTTTTTGATATAAGAGTTGCCTTCAGCCCATCATGAAACACAGGTCACTAACAATGTCGCCATTATCCTCAAATGACGTAAAAACTTCTCAGGAAATGGCCACATGTTCTTGAAAACCCAGTCCACATAACCCTAAAGAAGTTGAACAAAGTTCTGGAGCCAGAAAAGGAATTTCTTTTCTATTCTTCCTTCTGGAAATAGGATTAGGAGCCATATATTTTAGGAGAGCAGTGAAGAAGAAAAAAGATTTCAGGATTGTAGTAGAAGCATCAAGAAGAAGTAAGAAGCGTGTTTAATTGTCAAAATACAAATGGTGGGGATTTTAAAGTTACAAGTAATGGATAAACTAGAATTTTTATTCAAAATCATTCAAATTGAAGGGGCAATGTTTACACCCAAAAAATCCACTAGGAGCCGAAATAAGGAATTCAACAAATTAAAGACCCAATCTGATTAAGGTCTAAGCCAGCTAGTATCTACTTGCTGGATCATAAGGAAGCATGAGCATGATTGATGCAATCACACCGACATGGCGCTGAGATTGTCATAATGTCAGGACCCACCCCAGTTTCACCCCGAAACCCGAGGTAAATCCTGCTCCCGTCTGACACCCCGACACAAAAACAGTCAGACGCAGGAGAAAGCACTCAATAAATCCCGAAGTTAAAGTTTTACAGAGCATAGTACTACATACAAGAAATAAAAACCGATGATAATTACACGCACGCGGAAGAAAACTTAAACACTCTGGGATCCCTCTCGTAATTTCTATGCCTCAGACGCTGCCTCGACGTCAAGACCCCGCGCTAGCTCCACGACCTGGAGGGCAAGTTAAAACAGAAGATGTGAGTGGACCATAATAAAAGAAAGTTTCTAAAACATTTTTAAGAAAACTCAATTTACCCTCCGTTTTGAAAACACATGCATAACCCAGTTATCAAAACAGTTAGGATTCAATTATCAGAAAACATCATAAGAAACAGAAACACTATAAAACAGTTATAGAAAACACAGCATATGAATCATAAAACCGTATCAAAAACCATGAACATCAAATCATCATTTTCCGATCAAACCTGCTGGACCTATCCGAGTCTTTAAACTCCCGAGTCTTTAAACTCAATCCAGGCCTCAATAATCTGAGTCTTTAAACTCCTGAGTCTTTAAACTCAATAGGCCTACGGGGGAAATCAACATATCCGAGTCTTTAAACTCCCGAGTCTTTAAACTCAATCCGGGCCCGTCCCCCGTCAATCAATATCCGGGTCTTTAAACCCAATAACCAGATCCAGTAAATCCAATCCAAAACCATTTGAAAACCATTTCTAAATCCATATCCAAACCCGAATCCGAAACCACTGGTCCGAAGCCCTTCCGGCGTTCAGAACCGTCATTCTGAACCCAAATCCGGAATTCCACTTCCCCAAATCCGATTTTAAAACCGAAAACCTTAATCATCAAATCACGTTCCAAAAACCCTTTATAATCATTAAAAACCATTTATCATTTGAAATCCCGAAACTATAACATTATATTCCAAAATCACCATTTTCTCGTAAAACGTGCTGACAACCGTCTTTTCTCGAAAGCCGTGCAAATACGTAAAACGAACATAGCATTTTCAATAATCATGAAATTACATATAAAACCAATAAATAGGTATAGAAAACAGTTATGCATGCTCGAGTTTAAGGAAAGGGTCCACTCACAGTACCGAGCCCTCAATCGCGTCCCGAACGTCCAACACGTTCCTCAGCTTCATCGGGAAATCCCGATCCTGTCAATAACCACCAAATTATGCCCCTAACCCACTTACGAAAGTCCACCTAAATTCCCTCAAAAATCCCGAATCCTAAACGTAATAAACCGGGAACCTAAGCTTCCACCCTCGCGAAACTATACTCAAATGACGTCCGAATAACTCGAAACCACTTCCACTAGACTCGTCATAACACCTAGACGAAAAACCATGTTGACACCTTCACCGGAAACTGCCGCACGCGCCCCCACGCGCCGCCCAAAGTGGCTGCGCGTGGCCCTCACGCGCCAGCTACAGTGCACCCCCTTCCTCGAGCAAACCCGGTTCGCACCAGTGCTGCACATCGGACCGGCGAGAGCTGTTCTCCGTCGTCCGGCCACCATTTCACCTCCTTTCTTCACCCACAACATCGTCCAGTCCTACCCTATCCTTTCCCCAACTCCAAGTACCTCGACACGGCCCCAATATCGTCGACTCAAGCTCGAAAGAAAACCCGTACTCTGCCCCTGTTTTCCTTCCCGGCCACCCAGGTAACCTCCCGTCACGGTGGCTATCCCAAACTCTTCCTAGGACCTCATTGAGTCACACCCAACTCACAGAAACCCTCGACTCACTCCCTAAGTCCTCGACTTCCCGTCTGAAACTCACGGCAAAAACAGAGCACACATAGTCCCCTCTGTCGTGCCAACCGCCACCGTGCACCTCCCGTCACGGCAGCACAACCAGAAGACTCCCAGGCCTCCACTGAGTCCCCTAGACCTCCCTAGACTCTTCGACTCGACTCCTAAACTTACGACTTAACTTCTGAACTTAGTCGACAAAACAGAGCAAAGAAACAAGGATAAGGAATGACCTGCCTCTCGTCGCCGTCGTGAGCTCCGCTGGGGCTAGTCGACTCCTCGCACCCCTCACGACACCACCACGATCTCAGTTGCACCGTACACGGCCGCCACCGCCACGATTCTCACAACCTCCCTGCTTTTCACCCCTGGTTTTCCCATGGTTCTCAGTTCATTCACACACCACCATCACACCGTCTAACCTTCTCCCTGTCTCACTCTCACTCTCTGGTCACTCTCACACCCTCACAACTCACCAAAACACACACCATCATCGATCAATTTCTCTCAATTTGCTCCCTCTGTTTCCGTTCTTCTCTGCGAATAACACAACACACACAGCACGGTTGCACCTAAATTATTGGACCGTGCACACACTGGAACCAACCAGAACCCACTACTCCTTTAGCACGTGTCACCATCCCAAAGCCCCTCTCACAAATGTCTCAATCTCAGCCTTCCATCTGTCTTCTCTCTGCTGCACACTTTCCAGAGCACAAAGACCAAACTACCCTTCCTTTTAACCCAAATTTACAATTTTGCCACTATCTTTCTAGACCCATAACTCCCACATCGTAAGTCCGATGAATACATGCCGCCTGTCATCGAACTCAGGACGACGAGATCTACCTAACCGTCCTCGGTCAACGTACCAAAACCTGATCGTTCAAAAAGTTAACTTTTCCCCCTAGTTTACCCGAATTACGGGTATGCCCTCAACCTTCCGAACATCATAACTTCCTCCTCGGATGTCAGAATCGGACGTACCACCTGACTATGGATTTGTGACGTCCAAAACTACGTCCTGATCACTGGTCAATACCCACTTGACAATCCGAACTAAAAGTCAACATTTTGCCCGAACTAGGGGCAAAATCGTCATTCTAGGCTCACGGACCTATCGGAACCACCTAACCACCGATTAGCCTCACTAATCCCACCTTAATCACGCTACTAATCCCGGATCTCGGGACGGGTTGTTACAATCTACCCCCCTAAAAAGAATTTCGTCCCCGAAATTCAACAACTACTTCCCGACACTAGGATCTCCTACCCGGTAATCACACTAGGTCAACAACTTCTCCTAGGTTTCCTGTCTATCATCTCCACCTTGGGTATTTCACACCATCCCCAACTACCCGTGTACCACTAAAACTTTATGGTGTACGCAAGGGAAACCCTATGAACAGAAAACAAAGGTATTTTAAAATACCTCATATGGAGTACCCACTAGAATTCACAGAGTACATCCTCACGTACTACCACCTCACTTCTAGGATCAAGATTCAATTCTCTTCTCAAACCTTCTCAACTCTTACTCCAAGAACACCAAGATTTCATTCATTCTGACTTGCATCCTAAATTCACTTTTGAAGACTTCCCGACCACTTGATTTTATCCTTACTTTCTTTTACAGCTTATTTTGAAGGCTACCTAACACCCAACTCATTTTGACTACCCCCAAACTAGTCTTTGAGGCACTCACACTCCCACTCCCAAACATCATCACATTGTTCCAAATATTCTTCCACTCTATGGAATGAGTCTAATGGATGTTCATTCAGTTGATGGTCTCTTGACTAGCCAGTCAGCTCATGGTTAGTCTGTAAAAGAAATAGTTTACTTTCAACACTTGTAATTCACTTTACACTTTAAGTATTCAAGAATTTTACTTTCTAAATGTTTGTACTTCATATCCATCTCAATAAAATTGATTTCATGAAGTTTGATTTAGATATATGGAATATACCAACCAATGCGTTTTATGGCTGACTCTAAGTTATAAAACCATCTCTGTGTTCTGGTCCAGTATTGTCATTTTGACTTGAAAAAGTCGATCTGTCTAACCCTCACCTGATCTCAATAACAAGCTACTAGCATGAACATGCTAATAATGAACTTGGACTAAACGCAAAAGAAAATATTTAAAGTCCTTAAAAAAGGCATAGAAAAGAACAGCGCAATCAAGATGCCTGCTTGCTTCACAATCACTTGATTTAAATGGTTCTTGAGCAGCATTCAGAACCCATTCTAACATTTTCTAGTAGTAGCTTCTACTAGTGGCATGAGTATTTTGAAGGTAGCTAGAAGGCCATGTTAGTTGGGCTAGCTCATCTAAGATAGGGCCGCAAAATCATGGCCCAAAAGTTATAACTTTCAGCCCATATGCACTAGTTACCAAACACCAACATTCACTGCACACCAATACAACAAAGAGATCCCCCCAACACTTGAGAATATGCTCCTCAAAACGCGAGCCACCGAATGACAACTAATGATTCTGCTATGAAAACGTTTTGACACGAACAAGTAGACATGTCGAGTTGTTTAGTCACCCATTTTACAACTTTAAGCGAACTCATGATCTCATGGTTTCCTTAGATAATATAGCACTGTTATTATTTTCTTGTAAAAAGTTAATGTTCGGATATGGATTTGAGTAGTTGGAAGAGAAGCCTTAAAGGAAAAAATATGGTAGCAATCAATATGTTGTGTGATTGGAAATGCGTAATTAGTTGAACAAGAAGAGATTTGTTGCAATGTTATATCATTTAGACTCCATAGACGAGAGGAAGTGGATGGTCACCCCAAAGAGAAACTTAAATTTGAAGCCATGCCTAGAAAATTAAAAATTAATGGTGTCACAAACAATTACCCATGCTATGGTTTAGCCTCTTAAAATTAATTTCATCAACAATAAAGAGTCATGTTGTATAATTCTTTAATAAGAAGCCATCAGAGCCACCATTTGCACCCACTAGAACTTGACCAAATTCTACCTAAAGTGGCAGGACTCAACCCGAATACACAAGAACAGTACACTCAGTTCCTATTTACGTCTGACAAAAACGTTGTCAGATAAGGGATAAACACAAATTCTGCTAATTCATGCCTCAGATATGCGAGCCCGTGCAATAGTCCGGTGATGAGATGAGGTTAGTAGACGAGCCTTGGTTAGTTGTAGGGCTATTAGCAGTTCTGGATTATGAGGTCGAATTTTGAATGTGAATGTTATGTATGTGTATGTGTTTGAGTGTGATGTTCTTGTGTATTCGGGTTGGGTTCTGTCGTAAAGGACTATAGCTGGCTTGCCATCTAGGAAGTGAGCTAAACTTTAGGATTTATGAACAATTTTAGGACACTTGCTAAAGATGAGTTTTGAATAAATTTTCAAAATTTGACTTTTTAATCCATTGCTAGAGTGCCAAGAGACTCCAAAAGAATTTAGAAATGTGGAAACGACTTGCCATTAACAATGAGGGCTAGTGGAAAGAGTAGCAGAGCCGGTCCAAACATTTAGAGGCCTAGGGCAAAAATAAAAAATGGGCCCTCAATTCGCATACTTAATTATTGAAATTTAAATTTTATAAATTGATTATATTATATTTTTATTAAGAAGTATCGTTACAATTTTTGCTATGAGAAAACTCATAAATTAGGATAAAACCCCAAACAAAGAAAAAAGAGTACATCATATCCAAAAAATTACATTTAATTTTTTTAAACAAATCTTATACTTTTTTTGTAAAATCAGTAAGCAATTTGCAATTATATACAAACTTTTATATTCAAAACAAGAATGTAATTAAATATTATTAAACTAAGAACTTTTGTAGCAATGACCTTATCAATTTAGGTGAGTTTCTTGAAATTTTCTTGGAATGCGAAAAATACGTAATTAAAGATTCAAAAGGCACACAAAAAAAAAAACTGAAGAGGCATAATTTCTAATTTCTAACAAAGAGTAAGAATTGACATGTCATTTGTAATATTAGATTCGTGGTTTAGACCCATAACATTGATCCTTTGATTATATGAGGGGGCCTTCCTGTCGTAAAAAATTACAACATCCATAAGGGAAAGTTGCCAAATGGAAGTATTCAATTAGGGAAACTGTAATAGGAATTCTATTAAATTAAATTACTTATTTTTTAGGTTTGTAACTTAGGAATATCTCGGATAGGGCTTTCAGAAGGGGAGGCGAAAATGTCTAGATGTCTTCCACTAGAAAAGAAAATTGTTGAGAAATTGAGGTTAGGGTTTGAGAGTTTGAATGAGATTGCAAAAACTTAAAAATTTAGAACAATTGAGAATTTAAGATTGAAAGATTGATATTTAACCTTAGAATATTGAATTAGAATATTAAAACACTGCGTTTTCTTTTTGGAATTTTGAAGGAGACTTTCTTTTTATTTCTTGTTCACTCGTATCCCCCATATAAATTATCATACATCTTACTATTTTTTTTAATATAACAAAAAAAAAACTTAATTTTGGGCCCTTTAATATTTTTGGGCCCGGGGCCTAGGCCCCTCCTGCCTTCCCTCTTGGCCGGCCCTGAAGAGTAGTAACAATATTTTAAAGATTATTATTAGTATTGTATGACGTGTGACATATCTAATTAATGTATCATAGTATAAATGAATGGCAAAAATAATATTCTATTTTTAAGGTGCATCATTAATAAATATTTACTTATAATAATGTATTACTATTTTTTGGAGAATAAGGCTTTCGAATGTCCCTTCTTTGCTAGGGTTAGGGGTTAAGCATTTTTTGGAATTTTCTAGTCGCTACTGTGTGTGTTGTATGTGGTCTTCGGTTCCTTTTATAATGCTATCACAGTTTTATCTTTTTAGTTGCTTTGAGAAGTTTATGTGACCAATCTAGCGTGTTCTTCCTTTTTTGTCATTTTCTGCCTTTGCTCTTCACCTGGTACGAAAGGTGGATGGCATTTATGGATACTCTCACGGAAAGAGCAGCTTACTAGCCATCTTTGGGGAGGAGATGACGAAATTGAATATTGTGAGGAGATTGCACTGTCACTAATGACCAGATACCTACTAGTTGGGTGGCTTCCTATGAAGAAGACTTATAACATGGAGGTGCTACTTAATACATTAAGGATGATTTGGCATATCAGAGGGCGTTCTTGGTAGTAGGCAGCTCATGCCATTTCTCCTCCCACAATCATGTTGATCAGTAGTGGGCGATTAATTGAGCACCATGGTCGTTTGATCGAGCGCTCTTTACCTTGGAAATAAGGGACAGTTTGATTGACCTAAGAGAAGTAAGCCTTGATCATCAAGCCTTTTGGATTAGGGTTAGGAAACTCTTCCCTATTTTTTTTGAATCCAAAGTTGGCCGAAGGGATTGGAAACCTTGCAGGGACATTCATTTCATTGATGTGGACAAGGGTTTGAACGGAGATTGTTTGGCTAGTTTCTTGCGCATCCCTGTTAAGCTTTTCTTTTTGGAACCATTCAAACGCTTCGCACCCTCAAGCTTTTAGCAGTAGAACTTGGAAAAAAAGCCCAAAATCGAATACAAAAGGCTCCAATTTTTCTATCTTCGTTGTGGCCAATTAGACCACCTTAGTGTGTCATGTGCATTACTTGTGTTGGGGGAGAGTAAGGATGAACCTTTTGGTAGATGGAAGATAATGGATAAGGAGGTTTCTAGTATCCATCCTAAGAATGGTTATATGGGATGTGTTTATGGGCTTAATAGAAAAGCAACTAGTGCTGGAGCCGTGGCAGTGCAGCTGGGGCCAAGTTGTGGGAGCACAGGACAAGACCTGTTCCTAAAACACTTTGATGATCGTGTTCGGTCTTGCTCTAATCTGACAACGGTTCCAAAATGCTGAAACTACCCTCAACTCTTGTAATACAAGGTATATTTGTATTGCCTTACTATTCATGCCTCAACCTATCTGATAGGACCCATTCCGAAAACACTTTAATAATTGTACCTCATCCAACTCCCGTCTGTAAAATCAAACGAAGTTCCGAAAATACCTTTAACTTTTGTCAGACAAGGGATGACCGTACTAATTCCCACTCATGCCTTCGCCTCTCGATCAACCTTGATCTTCATGCCACACCTGGAGGGTCAACAAAATAGTAAATGTGCAACAGGAAATAATAAGCATGAAAAATAAATTTCGAAAACAATTTTACCCTCCAATGTAAAACGTGCATGCATAGTATAAAAAATGAAAAACTGATTCTCGTGGCACATATTTCCCGAAATCTATTTTCATCAAATTATGTGATAAAAACCATCTTGATACAACATTTTAAATCAATACAATCGAACTGATACATCCTATATCGAAACACAATTCGAAACTCAGGAATTTATCATTTTATCCCCATTTAATTATTCGGGATTTTTTTGGCTTGGATTGGATGAGTTTCACTGGGTTGGGCCTTGTGAGTTGGCTGTTTTGTGGGCCCAAACACACCAAAATATTTACAATTTTTGTTGGGCCTTTTGTCCCTTGAGCCTAGCCCACAATACGTACCATTATCCCCAAAAATTGGACCATGGGCCGATTGAGCCCACTTTCTGTGTGCCCAGTAGTCGGATGACACTGGAAACCTCCAGTTTCCTCTCGAGCAAACCGTGTACCTCTCCCAGCTCACACACATAGAGAACACGATGGAGAATCCCTTTGAAACTCTAAACCACCTTGGCTTTCGAGAACCCCAACATCGTCTCTCACCTTCAACCAGACCAGATGAGAGTGCCTAGCATCCTCCTTGAGCTCTTCGAACCCTTCGATGTCCACCATCGTGATCGAAACTCACGTTTGTTGGGGTAGCCAAGGCCACCAAGCTAGGAAAAGCGAATCACGACCCTAGACTCACCAGTGACCTCGCCACGGTGGTTCGGGACTGACGAACTCCTTATGGACAATTGAGGAGAACTGAGACCCGGCTAGGGAGACTCGACCCGACTACGACCTGCGTCTGACCCGACTTGATTAGGGGAGATTCGAAGTAGTGTTTCTCGACCCTAAACCCATATCCTACCTTGTCTCAATGTTTGGGAGCTAATGGAATGGTTGCATGTGGTTTTCGACTGCGAGGGACGTCGACCCTGTTTTTGCCCGATTTCTACCCGAACAGACTTGAAGCTTTTCTAGGTAATCTCGACCACTAGAACATATTCCATTTAATCCTTACCTTGAGAGCTTTCTAACCATCAAATCGAATGTCGAATCTGAGGCGGTGATAGCAACAAAGATGGCTGCCAAAAATCGTTGGCTTGCTGGAATCTGCACAATCTAGTTTTTGTTCTCGTTTGACCCAAGCTCAAAGTTTCGACGATTTTAAGAAAATCGGGACAACACGATATCCTTTTAGGTAGTTGAAGGTGGGATCGGTTGGGAGCTTGCGATTAGTTGATTTGTCGGGTGATTCGAGTCCTCGACTAGTGTGAGTGGACCCACTTCCCTAAAACTGATTTTATATTGATTTAAACTAGGTCATGGTGCCAATTTCTTGGTTCAAATGCTTATCTCACTTGTTACGCCTCTGTTTTTGTGAGTCATGATTTAAACCAGGTCATGGTGTCTTCAGATGTTTTAAACAAAGTAACAGACTTTCTACAAAAAACGTAGCGTTGTTTTTGTTTTTACCACTGAGCTACTAATGACATTTACATTTTGCATGAATTTTTATCATGGTGAAGTCTTAATTTTTACATAACTTGGGTTTACTCAATGAAATACCAGTGTCGAGATTGTACCACATATTGTGATGTGATACATCTTGATGCCATTTACGATCATCCGACTTGTTGCTGAGTTTTCTTTTACGGCTTGATTTTCTATCTTACTAAAACACGCATATTTACAATTGGGGGTCACGTTCCCCTATTCGTTTCTTTAATGTAAGTTTGTTTAAAAACCAAAATTTTGGAATTTCTTTCCGTGACTTCTTTTGAATCTTGGGAATAGTTTAGTTTTCATGAATTTCATCTCCCTGTGGATTTAGTAAACACTTTTGAGTTTCTTAACTTAATTCCATGTTTTGGCATTTTTTCATATCTCACATACTAGATTTTTACTGTACAATTTTCTTCGTCCTCTTCCTAAATTTTTTGTGATCTTGTAACTTAGACAAATTTGGGAAAAGTTTTCATGTTTTTGGTTGTGAATTGCTTAAATTTGGATTTTGAATTCTCATTCATGCAAGACACCATATGATCCCACCTTATTCGTGCAAGAACCCATACTCGTGCTTTTCGTTGACTATTAATGTCAGGACCCACCCCGGTTTCACCCCGAAACCTGAGGTCAATCCCGCTCCCGTCTGACTCCCCGACACAACACCTAAGTAAAACTCACTCAATCCCAGTCAGACGCAGGAGTAATTAGACAACATATCCCAAAGTTATCGTTTACAGAGTATAGTACGAAAATATAAGGAACTAAAAGTCGATAAATACACGCACACGGAAGACTTTAAACTACTCCGGGACCCCTCGCGTGACTTCTATGCCTCGGTCACTGCCTCGACGTCAAGACCCCGCACTAGCTCCACAACCTGGAGGGCAATTTAAAACAGAAGATGTGAGTGGACCATAAGAACAGAAAGGTTTCTAAAACCATTTATCAAAAAGCCGAGTTTAACCCTCCGTTTTGAAAACTACATGCATAACCACCAGTTGTTAACACAGTTATAAATCAAGTCTTATAAAACATCATAAGAAACAGAAACACTATAAAACAGGTATGGAAATCATGGCATGAGTATCAAAACCCGTATCATAAACCATAAAGCTCAAATCATCATTTCCCGATCAAACCTGCTGGACCTATCCGAGTCTTTAAACTCCCGAGTCTTTAAACTCAATCCAGGCCTTAATCATATCCGAGTCTTTAAACTCAAGGCCTACGGGGGAAAATCAATATATCCGAGTCTTTAAACTCCCGAGTCTTTAAACTCAAACCGGGTCTTTAAACCCAATCCGGCCGGTCCCCCGTCACATATATCCGGGTCTTTAAACCCAATATCCAGATCCAGCAAATCCAATCCCAAATCATTTGAAAATCATTTACCAATCCACATCCAAACCCGAATCCGAAATCACTGGTCCGATGCCCTTCCGGCATCCAG
This sequence comes from Prinsepia uniflora, assembly GCA_032719365.1. NCBI lineage: Eukaryota > Viridiplantae > Streptophyta > Magnoliopsida > Rosales > Rosaceae > Prinsepia > Prinsepia uniflora. Next base: position 61,276,402 of record CM064868.1, read on the forward strand.
AACCGTCATTCCGAACCCAAATCCGGAATCCACTTTCAACTTTAAAACCAAATTTCGCTTTCCGAAATCCGATTCTAAATTCGAAAACCTTGATTATCAAAATCATATTCCAAAATTCATTTATAATCATTAGAAATCACTTATCAATTGAAATCCCAAAACTAAAGCATCAATTTCAGAAACCAACCACTTTCTCGTAAAACGTGCTAAAACCGAACTTCTTCGAAAAGCGTGCAATAAGGTAAAACCAACCAAAACATACTCGATAAACATAGAATGATGATTGAAACCATAAAACAATTATAGAAAACAGTTATGCATGCTCAAGTTTAGAGAAGGGGTCCACTCACAGTACTGAGCCCTACTCGCGTCCCGAACGTCCAGCCCGTTCCTCGGCTTCCTCGGGAAATCCCGATCCTGTCAATCACCGTCAAATTACGTCACTAATACATCTACGAAGCAACTACCTAATTTTCCTTAAAATTCCCCGAACCAAAGACTTAAAACCCGGGACCCTAAACATTCACCCTCGCGGAACCAAACTCAAACGACTTCCGATTGACCCGAAACCAACTCCATTGAACTCACCACAACTCCTAGACCAAAAGTCATGTTGATCGCTTCTCCATACGCCGCCGCACGCGCCCCCACGCGCCGCCCAAAGTGGCTGCGCGTGGCCCTCACGCGCCAGCTACAGTGTCACCCTCAACCTCGAGAGCACTGTGCTGAACCGGCCGCTGCAACTGGACCGGCGAGAGGCATTCTCTACCGTCCGGCCACCAATTCACTCCCTCTCTTCTCCTACAGCTTCGTCCAGACACCACGAATCCATCCCTCAACTCCTCTAACCTCGACACAGTCCCGTCATCGTCGATTCAAGCTCGAACTAGACGGCCATCAAACCCCTGTTTCACGATCCATCTGCTCCGGTCACCTCCCGTCACGGTGGCGACACCAGACGATCCCTAAGGCTTTACTGAACCTAGACCTAACCTCCGTTACCCTCGACTCACCCCCAAACTCGTCGACTCACCGTTTGAATGTCACGGCCAAACAGAGCACCAAAGTGCTCATCTTTGCCTGAGCCCCGCCGTGTACGCCCCCGTCACGGCGACCATCCTAGTCGACACCTAGGACCCTCCTGAACATAACCCTGACCTTCAATTCCCTCGACTCTCAGCCAAACCTCACGACTTTCCAAATGAAATTGCATGGGAAAACAGAGCAAGGAAGTTTACCTTTCGATTGCAGCTCCGCCGTGCGCACCGCCGCCTACCACGGTGCTCGTTGGACTCCTTGCAACCTCCTCAGCCTCCCCTCGCCTTGGTTTGCCTCACCTCACGGCGTAGCCACCACCTCGAACTCTCAGGCTCCCTGTTTCCCCCCAAAACTTCTCCGCACCTCCACCGTGCCGCCGTGCACGATTGCACCACCAAAACCCGATCAGCAACTCACTCCTACCTCCCTGTCACTCTCACAACTCAATCTTCACTCACCCTTGCACCCAGATCGATCAATTGATCTCAATCTCTCACCCTCTGTTCTCTGTTCTTTGAACACACGCCAACACGAACAACACGGATGCACCCAATTAATTAGGACCGTGAACACACAGGATTGCACCAGAAGCCTCTACACACATGCCACATGTCACCATCCACTCAATCCTGATCCCACTTGGTTAAACCCCAGCCGTCCATCTCCTTTCTCTCTGCACAAATCCCCAGAAACCAAAAGACCAAAATACCCTCCTATTTTACTCATTTTTACGGTTTTACCAAAACTTCCTAGACCCGTAACTCTCGCCTCGTAAGTCCGATGAATGCGTGCCGCCTGTCATCGAACTCAGGACGTCGAAAGCTACCTAACCATCCTAGGTCAACCTACCAAAACTCGATTACTCAAAAAGTCAACTATTCCCCCTATTTTACCAAAATTACGATAATGCCCTCGACCTTCCGAACATCACAACTTCCTCCACGGATGTCAGAATCAGGCGTGCCACCTGCCTATCGATTCGTGACGTCCTAAACTAGGTCCTGGTCACTGGTCAACCCCCATTGACCACCCGAACTAAAAGTTAACTATTTTACCCAAACTAGGGGCAAAATCGTCATTCTACACCAAAGACCTTATCTAACCACGGATTAACCTTACTAATCACACCTTAGTTGGTCTACTTATTCCGGCTCTCGGGACGGGTTGTTACAATCTACCCCCCTAAAAAGAATTTCGTCCCCGAAATTCCACAGCTAGTTCCCGACACTTAGGGTTTCCTACACTCCAGCTCCAACTGCGGTTACTACAGCCAACCCTAGCTATGTAATAGCTACCTGGTGTACGCAAGGGAAACTCTATGAACAGAAAACAAAGGTATTTTACAATACCTCCTGTGGAGTACCCGATAGAATTCACAGAGCACATCCTCGTATACAACTACAGATACTTTCCTACCGGCTGGCTCCTTCCTCGGTTGTTACTTCGGCCACTGTCGAACTAAATCTACAAAGTCCTAAAGGCAACTCTAGCTTGTGGGTTCTCTCCTTCAATAACCTCATATCGATCAATTATAGTCACTCCTCTCTTGTACCTTCCGTCAACCTGCTACGGAACTTACTGCAACACGCCAAGTCCTCTAGGCGAACTCCTAGACTCTACCCTGAGATCCAACAACCAAAATGACAGCACAACCAAAAGTAAAATAAGTACCTGTCCCCACATCTGGTGTCAACTGAACCTCTTGCTGAGTCATCGAAAACACTCGGGCCTGAGATCCCGATGCTCTACCACGTCCCCTCGAACTACTTGTGGCACCAACTCCTCCTCTAGTACCCGCTGTCCCTGACGCTGTACTCTGTCCAGACTCCGCTACTCCTCTGCCTACACCACCTTCCTGTGGCAACAGTGGACACTCACGTCGGAAATGACCTCGCTCCCCACAGTAGAAACACACATTCCAACCTGGTCCACTGCTTGGTCTCCCTATAGACGCTACAGATGTCGCACTCGCTTACGGAGTCGGCGATGCTCGGTACCCCTGAAATCCTGAACTCTGGAAACTGCCAGGCCTACCAAAACGATCATCGCCCGGCGATGACGCTCCACCGAAATTACCCCTTTTCGGTGTCCGCTGGCTCGAAGCTCCAGGAATAGATGGTTCCCGGCGTCGTACCGGCAAACTAGCCTCAACCCTCACCGTAGCATCTGACAAGTCTCGGAGGGTAGCAAAAGATCCAGCCGTCACTATGGCTCGAATCTCGCCTCGCAGACCCAACTCGAACCTTCGGCACTTCTCGGCTTCAGTGGCTACAAAAGCAGGAGCAAACCGGGACAACATCTGGAACTTCCGTTCATACTCTGCCACTGTCATATTCCCTTGTTGGAGATGCAAGAACTCTGCCTCCTTGGAATCTCGGAAAGAACGAGGGTAGTACTGTTCCAGGAATCGTTCCCTAAACGTCTCCCAGGTCACACTATGGATATCCCAACCGGACAACTCGAGGGTATACCACCACTCGTACGCCGCACCATCCAGCAAGAATGTAGCCAACAACACTCGCTCCTCCGGCGGACAATGCATCACCGCAAAAATCCGCTCAAGTCTGGTAATCCACCTCTGGGCTTCCTCAGGATCAGCCCCACCACTAAACGTAGTCGCCTCGAGTCGCTGGGCTCGCTCAATCGTGGCACTCTCCGTCTCTCTTGCTACTTCTTCAGGTTGTGGAGAGGGTCTACGTCTCGGAGGCATCGTCAACCGCACGCTGAAAGAGACATAGAAGTAGTCAAACAACTGAAACACAACCTCACAAACCAACAAACCCCACCAACTCGACAAACCTATGCTCTGATACCAATTGTCAGGACCCACCCCGGTTTCACCCCGAAACCTGAGGTCAATCCCGCTCCCGTCTGACTCCCCGACACAACACCTAAGTAAAACTCACTCAATCCCAGTCAGACGCAGGAGTAATTAGACAACATATCCCAAAGTTATCGTTTACAGAGTATAGTACGAAAATATAAGGAACTAAAAGTCGATAAATACACGCACACGGAAGACTTTAAACTACTCCGGGACCCCTCGCGTGACTTCTATGCCTCGGTCACTGCCTCGACGTCAAGACCCCGCACTAGCTCCACAACCTGGAGGGCAATTTAAAACAGAAGATGTGAGTGGACCATAAGAACAGAAAGGTTTCTAAAACCATTTATCAAAAAGCCGAGTTTAACCCTCCGTTTTGAAAACTACATGCATAACCACCAGTTGTTAACACAGTTATAAATCAAGTCTTATAAAACATCATAAGAAACAGAAACACTATAAAACAGGTATGGAAATCATGGCATGAGTATCAAAACCCGTATCATAAACCATAAAGCTCAAATCATCATTTCCCGATCAAACCTGCTGGACCTATCCGAGTCTTTAAACTCCCGAGTCTTTAAACTCAATCCAGGCCTTAATCATATCCGAGTCTTTAAACTCAAGGCCTACGGGGGAAAATCAATATATCTGAGTCTTTAAACTCCCGAGTCTTTAAACTCAAACCGGGTCTTTAAACCCAATCCGGCCGGTCCCCCGTCACATATATCCGGGTCTTTAAACCCAATATCCAGATCCAGCAAATCCAATCCCAAATCATTTGAAAATCATTTACCAATCCACATCCAAACCCGAATCCGAAATCACTGGTCCGATGCCCTTCCGGCATCCAGAACCGTCATTCCGAACCCAAATCCGGAATCCACTTTCAACTTTAAAACCAAATTTCGCTTTCCGAAATCCGATTCTAAATTCGAAAACCTTGATTATCAAAATCATATTCCAAAATTCATTTATAATCATTAGAAATCACTTATCAATTGAAATCCCAAAACTAAAGCATCAATTTCAGAAACCAACCACTTTCTCGTAAAACGTGCTAAAACCGAACTTCTTCGAAAAGCGTGCAATAAGGTAAAACCAACCAAAACATACTCGATAAACATAGAATGATGATTGAAACCATAAAACAATTATAGAAAACAGTTATGCATGCTCGAGTTTAGAGAAGGGGTCCATTCACAGTACTGAGCCCTACTCGCGTCCCGAACGTCCAGCCCGTTCCTCGGCTTCCTCGGGAAATCCCGATCCTGTCAATCACCGTCAAATTACGTCACTAATACATCTACGAAGCAACTACCTAATTTTCCTTAAAATTCCCCGAACCAAAGACTTAAAACCCGGGACCCTAAACATTCACCCTCGCGGAACCAAACTCAAACGACTTCCGATTGACCCGAAACCAACTCCATTGAACTCACCACAACTCCTAGACCAAAAGTCATGTTGATCGCTTCTCCATACGCCGCCGCACGCGCCCCCACGCGCCACCCAAAGTGGCTGCGCGTGGCCCTCACGCGCCAGCTATAGTGTCACCCTCAACCTCGAGTGCACTGTGCTGAACCGGCCGCTGCAACTGGACCAGCGAGAGGCATTCTCTACCTTCCGGCCACCAATTCACTCCTTCTCTTCTCCTACAGCTTCGTCCAGACACCACGAATCCATCCCTCAACTCCTCTAACCTCGACACAGTCCCGTCATCGTCGATTCAAGCTCGAACCAGACGGCCATCAAACCCCTGTTTCACGATCCATCTGCTCCGGTCACCTCCCGTCACGGTGGCGACACCAGACGGTCCCTAAGGCTTTACTGAACCTAGACCTAACCTCCGTTACCCTCGACTCACCCCCAAACTCGTCGACTCACCGTTTGAATGTCACGGCCAAACAGAGCACCAAAGTGCTCATCTTTGCCTGAGCCCCGCCGTGTACGCCTCCGTCACGGCGACCATCCTAGTCGACACCTAGGACCCTCCTGAACATAACCCTGACCTTCAATTCCCTCGACTCTCAGCCAAACCTCACGACTTTCCAAATGAAATTGCACGGGAAAACAGAGCAAGGAAGTTTACCTTTCGATTGCAGCTCCGCCGTGCGCACCGCCGCCTACCACGGTGCTCGTTGGACTCCTTGCAACCTCCTCAGCCTCCCCTCGCCTTGGTTTGCCTCACCTCACGGCGTAGCCACCACCTCGAACTCTCAGGCTCCCTGTTTCCCCCCAAAACTTCTCCGCACCTCCACCGTGCCGCCGTGCACGATTGCACCACCAAAACCCGATCAGCAACTCACTCCTACCTCCCTGTCACTCTCACAACTCAATCTTCACTCACCCTTGCACCCAGATCGATCAATTGATCTCAATCTCTCACCCTCTGTTCTCTGTTCTTTGAACACACACCAACACGAACAACACGGATGCACCCAATTAATTAGGACCGTGAACACACAGGATTGCACCAGAAGCCTCTACACACATGCCACATGTCACCATCCACTCAATCCTGATCCCACTTGGTTAAACCCCAGCCGTCCATCTCCTTTCTCTCTGCACAAATCCCCAGAAACCAAAAGACCAAAATACCCTCCTATTTTACTCATTTTTACGGTTTTACCAAAACTTCCTAGACCCGTAACTCTCGCCTCGTAAGTCCGATGAATGCGTGCCGCCTGTCATCGAACTCAGGACGTCGAAAGCTACCTAACCATCCTAGGTCAACCTACCAAAACTCGATTACTCAAAAAGTCAACTATTCCCCCTATTTTACCAAAATTACGATAATGCCCTCGACCTTCCAAACATCACAACTTCCTCCACGGATGTCGGAATCAGGCGTGCCACCTGCCTATGGATTCGTGACGTCCTAAAATACGTCCTGGTCACTGGTCAACCCCCATTGACCACCCGAACTAAAAGTTAACTATTTTGCCCAAACTAGGGGCAAAATCGTCATTCTACACCAAAGACCTTATCTAACCACGGATTAACCTTACTAATCACACCTTAGTTGGTCTACTTATTCCGGCTCTCGGGACGGGTTGTTACAATTAAGATTGTGATGAACCCTTCAATTCTTGGGTACTAGCCTTTTCCCTACTATCGTAAAGTTGAAGACTTCATCATCACGGTGTTTAGGAATCACTGATCCCGAATTCAAAATTGAGGCAACCCTTTATTAGACTTGACCACCACATTCCATCTTTCCTTGATTAGCCTTCTGCTCTTAGGCTTTAGGTAACTTTGGAGTAGTGTACATTTGACCTTTCATTGTGATGGTTATGCTAACGCTTGGACCATACGCTTGGGGTGACTGTGACAACCCAGAAATTCGAAAAAGGGAAATTTGGATAGGACAATTTTACCATTGGTTAATGGGGTCAAAAGTTGACTTTTTGACTATGATGCTATTTGGACTTTCCGCGAAGACCGTTGCGTAGGTCTCGAGATGCTGAGTCAGTAGCCAGGTGGCATGTCGAAATCGGAGTTCAGATGTGAGAGTTATGGGTCTAAAGCGGTCAAGGGCATTTTGATAATTATGCAAGAAAGGGAAAAATGGTCATTTGGTTGGGTTTTTGATGAGTCATTAAAGGTGTGACTCACCCCTCTATTTTCGTGACACGTGTCACCTGATGGATGATATTGGTGGCAAATTGGCCTTGTTGGTCGTGTGTACGTGAAGTGTGTCATTTGAAACACAAACCACAAACACTTACTTTGGTTTGATCTTCCCAGCAATTAGAGAGACACAGAGTGACTCGGAATGAGAGAATTTAAGAGAGAAAAAAATGATATAGGAACAAAGATAAAATCGAGAGGAAAGGGAGAGAAAGAACCGTGAAACCCAAAACCTAAACCCAAATCCTTCATTGAGAATTTGAGATTGAATTCCATTTTTGGTTGATTAATTATCAAAATTGAGGTTCATTTAAGGTTCTTGAGGTCTCTACGAATCAAACCATCCAAGAATCGAAGGATTTGGATGAAGAACAAGCCCGGAATAACCTTACTTTTGTTTCGGAATTCTGATTCTGAGTTCAAGTAATTAGAGGGAAAATGTCATGAAATTGAATTTGAATTCGTGTTTAGGAGGGTCCTACAAAGGTCCCTGATTGAATAGAATGGAGAAAACAGTTGAAATTAAAGGGAATTGAACCAAGGACAGAGTCGCATCCCATTTCGACGTTTGGATTGGAATCGAACCGTTTGAGGTAAGGAATCATGTAATTAAGGTTATGGATCTTTAATTGGCATTAAGGCAATGCAATTGGATGTTTAAAACATTGAAATTGAGGTCCAATTGATGGATTTCTAAAAGGTCGAGTCGCGGGTAAACAGACCCGTTTTGTAGGTATTCGGGGCGAGGAAGGTGACACTGTAGCTGTCACTGTAGCAGGTGCATGGACTTCACACGCAGGCACTTGCGATGGCATGTGATGGTGTGTGAGACTGATTTTCGAGGTGCGATCGACATGAGTTTTGATCCTTTTGATGTAACAAACATTTGGGCATAGTTTTCGAGTTAATCGTACACCGTTTCGATATAGTTTTGAGGGTCCGAAGTGTGATATTTCGTTTTAAATACGTATTTTAATCCTGGAAAATTATGGGATTTTAATATGACATTACTTGAGGTGTTAGTGACCCTTAGTGGTGGTTTATCATAGGATTCGTGATTCTTGGAATATACGAAAAAGCGCGCAGTTCAGAATTGAGCAGCTTGGACGGTGTGTGAGTGGACGTTTGTTTTATAAACTGTTATGCTTGCATAGTTAAATGTTTTCCATGATTGATAGCATGATTTGAGTTGCAATGGATTATACAATGATTCGATGTGGTTACGTTTTGATTTTATGGATTATTTAATCAGTTTTGAGCACGTTTTACGATAAATGGTGAAAATTATATTTTGGGCTAGGATCGGGTTTTGAAAATGGTGTTTATTTTATCAGTTTTTGGGTATGTTTTACGAGAATGGTTAAATTGATATTTTGGGCTAGGCCCGTGTTTTTAAAAAGGTGTTTGACTTGGTTTTAAGTCAAGGATTATATTGAAAGGTTTTGGGATGTAATCCCTAGACGGTTTGCATTGCGATTGTGATGAGTTCCTAAACAGTCGAAGATAGGGGTATTTCCCAGTCGACCAGAGCTTGGGGTGATTGTGTTTGTTTCTCAAGTAGCCGAAGCTCGGGGCATTTCCCAAAACACTGATTGTAACGACCCGAACACTATTTTATTGTAATTTTCTATTAATTAATGCAAATGACCATTTTAACTCTGGTGGGGAAGAAGTTGATTTTTGAACCAGAATTATTTTTGAACTTTGACCTATGACAATGACGTAGATCGGGAGGTCACGAGTCCGTAGACAGGCAACACGTCAAAATCAGATGTCGGACGGAGAGATTATGGTCACGAGATCGAAATCGGGTATTTAACATCTCGGGATTCAAATAAATTAATATAATAATCTGATTTGTGAGAGATTAATTGTGGGCCCTTGGATGAGTGACATGTGTCACTCATCCCATTTGTGGTTTTTCCCTAATTAGTGGATCTATGTCCATTGGCCAATTTTAATTATTCAAATCACTCATCCTTCACATCTCTCTTCCCACCCGTGCATCACCTTCATCCTCTCTAAAACAAACACAAATACACCATATCTATACCTTCATCTTCATCTGCATCTTGAGACCGTGAGAGTGTGACTGGGATAGTGAGATTCGAGGAAGCAAGAAAAGACGATGGCACGGCTGAGCACGGGGGACCACGGTGGAGGTGAGTGAGGAAACCCGAAACCCGAGACCCGTTTTGAACCATTTTTTGGAACTTGAGGTTTTTGACGTATGAAAACCAATCTGGTGGCTTGGGTTTTATTCTAGGGATTGAGACGTGTGCTGAGGACGTGGTTTCTAGGAAGGAGGCGGTCGAAATCCAAAGATATTGACATGGGAAAACAAGGCGACTGTTCATCGAATCCAAGGTAAAGATCTAGCCAGTTTTTCCTAGTTTTAGTTGCATAGATCCATAGTTGGGACTGAGATGAAGGTATAGGAAGAAAACTCGTTGAAAATGGTCAAGAAATGGCGTAACAGTGGTCGGTCAGATCGCGGGTCTTCGCAACCCATTTGCAGGTCCACGGGTCAACCCGTTCTGAGGTAGGAGATGATGACATCTTCATGCTGATATCATGCTGATGTCATCATGTCAGACTTGTGGCCAATCCTGGAGTGACATGTGGCACTGTCAGAGTCTGACACGTGTTAGACCTGACAGCTGTCAAGTGACGTCAACATAGCTGACCAGCGTTGACTTTCCTTTTGACCAATACGTGCGGTCGAAGGGACCGACACCATTTTTAAGGTTTTGACGATGGGATTGACACGTATCGAGGTGGGGCTAACACCAATTTTAAGGTTTCGACGAAACGAATCCAATGGTGGTCGTTTGGTGTCGATCGAAGATCGTTAAGTTGGTCAAAATTGGGTTTGATGCCTCGAGAAGCCTGTTCGGGCGGCTTTCTTGGGCCGGTATTGTTCTAGGTCTTATGTTTGAACTTGTAGAGTCCATTAGTGACCTTTGGATGTGTTTGGACAGGTTTAGGCGGTTCGTTGAGCAGCGAGGACCGTGTGTGAGTGGGCTTTTGATTTCGAAATGATTGCATGCATAACTGTTTTTACTGTTTTACTTTACAATTGAGATTGGATGCTTCTTGGTATTATATGATGATGCTTTATACGTAATTTGATGTTTTAGGCTTGAGACTCGTCTGGATATACATGAATCTGTTTTCGGAGTCAATAAGGGATTTCTGTGGAATTTAATAGTATTGCACTGTGTATACCTACCTTATGATTACTATCTCCTCCGAACGTCTCGTAGTATCCTAGAGTAGTCACGGCGCACTGCTTTAGAAGGGTTGACCTGAGGGGTAGCTCACGATCATGAGTACAATTATGGATGATGCCCCTAGGGAGGGTCATTGACCTATGGGTCATTAACCGGGGTAGACCCTGGGGAGACTCGTGATTGAGATCCCGAGTGGCACACGTAGCCTTAGGACTGTGACATTATTAGGGATCTGGGATGCCAGACATTAGGGATGTCGGGGTTGGGTTTTACAATGCACTATTATTATGATTGTTTTCCCTATTCGGTTATATATGATTTTATGATTTTAGGATGCTATTACGATTACCTATGTTTTGACCCAATGCATGCAAGTTTGAAAACGGAGGGGTAAAACCTTATGATTATTATATTATTAAACTGGTTTTGAAAAGATTGTTTATTTTCGGCCCACTCACTCTTTATTGTTTTATTGACCCTTCAGGCAGTGCAACCGAGGTAGAGGAGGAGGACTCGGAGTTTGAGACATAGATTTCGTTGTTGCGCACCTATACACCCTGTTGGGTAGGTTGAGCACCGTTTTGTAACCTGAAATTTGTGCTCATATTTTGTATTTGAACTATCTCTAGTCTGACAGTGTCGAACTCTAAACTCGTATGTTTGACTTTATTTATTTTAATTCAAAAAACTTTCAGCCAGTTAAGGGTAAATTCAGTATTTTAGAGTTATTGTCAGACAAGAGCAAGGCATATCCATGGGTGGTCCCAGGTGGATCGGGATGGGTCTTGTCAGCTTGGTATCAGAGCATTAGGTTAGTGGTCAGGGTACTAGGATAGCGGTCTGTACTTTGTACACTAACACTTTAGATGTTATTTAACTATTCTATGCCTCCTAACAGTTGGTTATGTCTTCGAGACGCTATCCTCGAGCACAGACTGAGGAAGAGTTTGGGAGAGAAATGGAAAGCGCAAGCATCGAGCGAGCCCAACGATTGGGAGCTACGCCTTTCAGCGGGGGATCAGACCCCGAAGAGGCTCAACAGTGGATTGAGCGATGGGAACGGATCTTTACGGTGATGCATTGCCCACCTGAGGAGCGTGTTGTATTGGCTACTTTTCTGCTCGATGGTGGCACGGTCTGGTGATGATAGGTTGGACCGTCCACAGTGTTACCTGGGAGGTCTTCAGGGAGCGGTTCTTTGACCAGTACTATCCGAGATCTTTCCGCAATGCCCGCGAGAAAGAGTTTCTGCAGCTTTAGCGGGGGAGCAAGACCGTAGTCGAGTACGAACAGTCTTTCTTGATGCTGTCTCATTTTGCTGAAGCCTTTGTGAGTACTGAGGAAGATAAATGTCACATTTTCGAGTCAGGACTCAGGGGAGACATCCAGGCGATTGTGACTACCGCACCTCATACCACTCTGAGAGACTTGACGGACGCCGCAGTGCAGGTTGAGACCAGTCTATTGGTGCAGTAGCACCGAAATTCTAGCGAGACACGACATCCAATCATCCATACTTTGGACCTTCAGGCCATCGGGGATCGAAGGGAGGACATTATGGAGGAGCTTCTTCATCTCGTGGCCGAAAACGATTTGGCCGTTATGGGAGCCCTCAGCGATCGGGACCGAGGTCTGGTTCCTAGCAGCAGCAGACATCTATGAGTGGATTTTCCGACAAGCAGAGGGTATTGACTTGCTTCGCATATGGAGGATCAGGACATTATGCTTCAGATTACCCAACCGTGAATGGAGGTAGCAGTATAGTACAGAGTTCAGCTTCTAACACTACTGGTGGCCGAGGAAAGAGTGGAGCACGTGGTGGTGATAGATGAGCATGAGGACATGGCCAGACGACTGAATCTATAGCACGAGTTTATGCGGTTAACCAGCGTCAAGCCAGGGCAGCTCGGGGTGTCATGACATGTACTCTTACTCTATCTGGTATTGTTATTCATGCTTTGATGGACTCTTGAGCTACACATTCATTTATTTCACAGAATTGTGCGAGCTTGTTAGGTCGCGAGGTGTTGGCACTTAAGGAGAAGTTGGGTGTCGATACACCGATGAGAGCTGTCTACTGAGTGAACCAAATTGTGAATGATTGTCCATTGGATGTCGAAGGTGTGGAATTTCCAGCTACATGACTTCGACATCATACTAGGAGATGACTGGTTGTCGGACCACTATACTATTATGGACTGTTGCAACAAGCGAGTGACCTTGCGGAGACCGGGTTTACCAGAGGTTGAACTTCCAGGGAGAGCGGGGAGTCTCACCACTTGAGGTAATTTCTGCACTAAAAGCTACTAAATTACTACAAAAGGGTTGCCTAGGTTATTTAGCCTATGTGGTGGAGACGCATGATGATTCTTTGAGAGCCGAGGATATTCCGGTGGTACGGGAATTTCCAGATGTGTTTCTGGAGGACTTTCCTGGTTTACCACCAAAACGTGAGGTTGAGTTCACGATTGAACTACTTCCTAGGACGCGACTGACATCGCAGACGCCTTATCGTATGGCACCGGTAGAGTTACGGGAGTTGAAATCTCAACTACAGGATTTGGTGGATCTGGGATTCATCTGACCCAGTACTTTACCATGGGGAGCGCCTGTGTTATTGGTTAAGAAGAAAGAGGGTAGTCTACGGTTGTGTGTGGGCTACCGGTAGCTTAATAAAGTGACGGTAAGGAACAAGTACCCTTTACCCAAGATCGATGACTTGTTTGACCAGTTGCGGGGAGCAAAGTATTTCTCCAAGATTGACCTTCGATTTTGTTACCATAAGCTGAGGATTGCTTAGGATGACGTTCCGGAGGCTGCTTTTCGGATGAGGTACGGGTATTATGAGTTTTTGGTAATTCCGTTTGGATTGACGAATGCACCAGCTGCGTTCATGAACTTGATGAACCGAGTATTTCGATCGTATTTGGAAAAATTCGTGATTGTTTTCATCGATGACATTTTGGTCTATTTGAGGAGTGCCAGAGCGCACGAGAAACATCTGCGGCTAGTGTTGGACAGGCTGACGCAGAAACAGTTATATGCTAAACTTAGCAATTGTCAGTTTTGGTTAAATAGTATTGGCTTTCTGGGTCATATTATTTCAGCTGAGGGAATTAGTGTGGACCCCTAGAAAACGGAAGCTTTGACTAACTGGGAGAGACCAAGGATGGTCACTGAGGTGCGAAGCTTCATAAGTTTGGCTGGCTACTATCGGCGGTTTGTCGAGGGTTTCTCTACTATCGTAGCTCCTTTAACCCGAATGACCCGAAAAAGGGTTAAGTTTGTTTGGGATGGCTAGTGTGAGCAAAGTTTTCAAGAGTTGAAACAACGGTTGACTACTACACCAATTTTTGCACTTCTAGATAATAGTGGAGAGTTCGAGGTTTACAGCGACATATCACTTCAGGGACTGGGTTACGTACTGATGCAGTATGGGAGAGTTATCGCTTAAGCCTCACGGTAGCTAAAACCTCATGAGCTGAACTATCCCACTCATGATTTGGAGTTGGCGGCAGTGGTACATGCTTTGAAGATTTGGAGACACTACCTTTAAGGGGAAACTTGCAGGATCTTCATTAACCACCAGAGTTTAAAACACTTGTTTACGCAGAAGGAAATAAATCTGAAATAGAGATGATAGTTGGAGCTGATTAAAGATTACGACTGCACGATTGAATATCATCTAGGAAAAGCGAATGTAGTGGCGGATGCACTTAGTCGAAAATCAGCAGATTCGATTGCACACCTGAGGACGGTGTATCTTCCATTACTTGTGGAACTCCGGAAGGCTGGATACATGCTGGGAATGGATGATCAGGGAGTCTTGTTGGCTAGTTTTCATGTACGACCGATTCTAATCGAGCGGATCATTGAGGCTCAATTTCAGGATCATTGAGGTAGGAGAGCGACATGATTTTACCATCTGAGCTGACGGAGCTCTAGTGAAACAAGGTCGTATGTGTGCGCCTGTAGTGGCATAGCTTAGAGCAAAAATTCTAGAGGAGGTCCATAGTTTAGCCTATGCTATGCATCTGGAGGGACAAAGATGTACCGCACCCTCCGAGATCATTATTGGTGGGCTGGAATGAAAAAGGAAATTGCTGCGTTTTTCAGCAGATGTTTGACCTGTCAGCAGGTTAAGGAGGAACGGCAGAAACCGTACGGGGCGATACATCCACTTCCGATTCCTGAGTGGAAGTTCGATCACATCACCATGGATTTCATGTTCAAACTGCCTAGGATGTGGAGTGGTTATGACGGAGACTGGGTAATAGTGGACAGATTGACGAAGTTGGCACATTTTCTACCAGTGCGTGAGACGCTCAAGCCTAATCGATTGGCTCAGTTGTTCGTGGACGAGATTATCAAAATTCATGGTACGCTGGAGTCGATAGTTTCAGATCGGGATCCACGCTTTACTTCGAGATTATGGCGGAGTCTACAGAAGGCTCTTGGGTAAGAACCTACATTTCAGCATAGCTTTTCATCCGCAGACTATCGGTCAGTATGAGAGGACTATTCAGACATTAGAGAATATGATGAGGGCTTGTGCACTACAGTTTCTGGATTCTTAGGATACGTATTTGCCTCTGATGGAATTTGCATACAATAAAAATTATCAGGCTAGCATTGGGATGGCACTCTATGAGGCACTGTATGGTCGGCAGTGCAGAGCACTTGTTTGTTGGACAGAAGTAGTGGAACGGGAAACTTCGACGTCAGATTTGATGGATATCACCCAAAAGAAGGTTCGGCTCATTAAAGAAAGGTTGAAGGCGACATTTGATCGCCAGAAGAGTTATGCTAAAAGAAGGATCAAGGATCTGGATTTCAAAGTCGGAGATTGGGTATTCTTGAAGTTATCACCATGGAAAGGAATTGTTCGATTTGGTCGACATGGGAAGCTGGGCCCTTATTATATTGGAACTTATGAGATTATTGAGTGGATCAGTTTATTAGCGTACCAGTTAGCTTTGCCTCACGAACTTGCAAGGGTGCATGACGTGTTTCACTTGTCGATGCTCCAGAAGTACGTACGGGAGGAGTCGCATGTCTTACCGGAACAACCGTTAGAGTTGAGGACTTATTTGAGTTTTGAAGAACAACCAGTGCAGATTCTGGATTGAAAGGACAAGGTTATGAGAAACAAGACGATTCATTTGGTAAAAATGTTGTGGCAGAATCACGACGTGGAGAAAGTCACGTGGGAGCCCGAAGATCAAATGAGGGAGCAACATCCGTATCTATTTAAGTAATTTTGAGGATGAAATTTTTATAAGAGGGGTAGATTGTAACGACCCGAACGTTATTTTATTGTAATTTTCTATTAATTAATGCTGATGACCATTTTATGCTAGTGGGAAAAATTTGACTTTTGAACCGGGATTCTTTTTGGACTTTGACCTATGACTGTGACGTAGATCAGGATGTCACGAGTCCGTAGACAGGTGGTACGTCAAAATCTGACGTCAGATGGAGATGTTATGGTCACAGGATCGAAATTGGGTATTTAACGTCTCATGATTCGAATAAATTACTATAATAATCTGATTTGTGAGAGATTAATTATGGGCCCTTGAATGAGTGACAAGTGTCACTCATCCCATTGGTGGTTTTTCCCTAATTAGTGGATCTATGTCCATTGACCAATTTTAATTATACAAATCACTCATCCCTCACATCTCTCTTCCCACCCGTGCATCTCCTTTATCCTCCCTAAAACAAACACAAATAAACCATAGCCATACCTTCATCTTCATCTGCATCTTGAGACCGTGAGAGTGTGACTGGGAAAGTGAGACTCGAGGAAGCAAGAAAGGATGACGGCATGGCTGAGCACGACGGACCACGGTGGAGGTGAGTGAGGAAACCCGAGACCCGTTTTGAACCATTTTTTTGGAACTTGAGGTTTTGACGTAAGAATACCAATCTGGTGGCTTGGGTTTTGTTCTAGGGACTGAGACGTGTTCTGAGGACGTGGTTTCGAGGAAGGAGGCGGCTAGAATCCAAAGATATCGACGGGCGAAAACACGGCGTTTGTTCAACGAATCCAAAGTAAAGATCTAGCCAATTTTTCCTAGTTTTAGTTTCATAGATCCATAGCTAGGACAGAGACGAAGGCATTGGAAGAAACCTCGTCAAAAATGGTCAAGAAATGGTGAAACGGTGGTTGGGTTAGATTGCGGATCTGCGCGACCCAATTGCAGGTCCACGGGTCAACCCGTTCTGAGGTAGAGATGATGACATCATCATGTCAGACCTGTCATACCTGTGGCCAATCCTAGAGGGACACATGGCACTATTAGAGTCTGACATGTGTCGGACCTGATAGTTGTCAGGTGACATCATGCTGACGTTAGCATAGTTGACCAACGTTGACTTTCCCTTGACCAGCTCATGGCGGTGCATAAAGGCGAATCCTGAGGTGGGACCAGTACCATTTTCAAGGTTTCGACAAAACGAATCCAATGGTGGTGGTTTCTTGTCGATCAGAGATCGTTAAGTTGGTCAAAATTTAGTTTAATGCCTCGTGAAGTGTGTTCGGACGGCTTTCCCAGGCCGGTACTATTATAGGGTCATTTGTTTAAACTTGTAGAGTCCATTAGTGACCTTTGGATGTGTTTGGACAGGTTTTGACGGTTCTTTGAGTAGCAAGGACCGTGTGTGAGTGGGCTTTTGATTTCGAAATGATTGCATGCATAACTGTTTTACTTTACAATTGAGATTGGACGCTTCTTGGTATTATATGATGATGCTTTATACTTATTATGATGTTTTGGGTTTGAGACCCGTCTGGATATACATGAATATGTTTTCAGAGTCAATCAGGGATTTTTGTGGAATTTAATAGTATTGCACTGTGTATGCCTACCTTATGTTTACTGTCTCCTACGGACGTCTCGTAGTATCCTGGAGTAGTCACGGCGCACTGCTTAAGAAGGGTTAACCCGAGGGATAGCTCACGATCAGGAGTGCAGTTATGGATGATACCCCCAAGGAGGGTTATTGACCTGCGGGTCATTGACCTAGGTGGACCCTGGGGAGTCTCGGGATTGAAACCCCGAGTTGCACATGTAGCCTTAGGACCGTGACATTATTAGGCATCCGGGATGCCAGACATAAGGGATATCGGGGTTGGGTTTTACAGTGCTCTATTATTATGATTGGTTTCCCTATTCGGTTATATATGATTATATGATTTTATGATGCTATTATGATTACCTATGTTTTGACTCAATGCATGCAAGTTTGAAAACAGAGGGGTAAAACCTTATGATTATTATAATATTAAACTGATTTTGGAAAAAAAAAATTATTTTCGACCCACTAACTCTTCATTGTTTTAATCACCTTTTCAGGCCGTGCAATCGTTTTGTAACCTGACATTTGTGCTTGTATTTTGTATTCGTAGTATCCCTGGTCTGACAGTGTTGAACTCTAAACACGTATGTTTGACTTTAGTTATTTTAATTCAAAAAAAATCTCAGCCTATTAAGGGTAAATTCGGTATTTTAGAAATATTGTCAGACGGGAGCAGGGCACATCCCCGGGTGGTCCCAGGGGGATTGGGATGGGTACTGTCATTGATGCTCGAGGTGATATATGTGTTTCCCATGCTGCCGAAGTTTGGGGTGTTTCCTAGACAGTTGATGCTCGACGTAGTGCTGATGTGATTGTGTGATTGACTGTGTACTTGTAAGTAGTGATGTTTGATTATTGTGCTTGATATTTAAGTACTGGTGACGAGTACTGTTGTTGATGGTCCATGTGACTGGTTTGATGATTTTCATGTGATTTGGCTTGAGAGCCGGTTGTTCATATGTTTTACATTAAGCATGCATGTTTTATAACTAGAGGGTAAAGTGATCTGTTTTAAAATGTATTTTTAAACGATGTTATTTGTAAAGACCCGTCCCGAATTCCAGGATTAGATTAGTGACTAATGAAGGATTAGTGAGATTAATCGGTGATTAGTTGGGCAAAATCGAACGGAGGGTGTAAAATGACCATTTTGCCCCAAGTCTTGGGCAAAATGTTGACTTATGACTCGGAGAGTCAAATGTACGAGGGCCGATGACCGTGACGTAGTTCGGGACGTCACGAGTTCCTATATAGCGGCACGGCGAAATCGGATGTCAAACGAGGAAGTTATGGTCACTAGATCGAAATCGTGAATTTACGTCTCGGGAATCAAAATATATATTATTTTAATCAGTTGGAAGATATTTATGTGGGACCCATGGATGAGTGACAAGTGTCACTCATCCCATTGGGGGCTTTCCTTAAAAAGGGGGATGTTGGACTAATTGGTCCATTTTAATTAATTAATTAGTCCACTCATCTCTCATCTCATAATCCCCACCATCCATGCTCTTCATCTCATCTGATTTCTCGTCCCCACCGTCCATTTCATCATCATCACAAATACAAACTTCATTTTCTTCTTCCTCGTGCACGATACCTTCATCATCTTCATTCTTTTCTTGTTCGAACCGTGAAACAAATATCCAACCGACACCCTCAAACTAGCAACTTCACCCATTGATGATGGTGTAAACATGAAAATGAAAGGGGAGATTGAGGCGAACTGGACGTTGGCAGCATAGTCGTCTGTCGTGCTGGGTGGCCGAAAAACCCGTCGAGGTAAGTTTATGATTCAAAAATCAAAAGTGGGATTTTATAGTTTATTGATCTATTTGATGAACTGGGATGTGACCTAGGGACCAAGACGAGCACAGGGGACTCATCTTCGAAGGGAATGGTGGCTGGAGTCGACGACAGAGAAAGGTTGTAGGGACTGTCGCCATTTTTCGATCAAGGAGGTACCTTCTTGTGTGTTTCTTGACCGTTTGAGCTTATAGAAGGATTATGAATGATTAGACAATGGTATAGGACCCGGTTCACCAGAGGTAGGGGATGAACTTTGCAGGGGCGTGTGACTTTCACGCGCAGCCCCTTTTGGGCAGCGCGTGGGGACACGTGAAGGGTCTTTTGGGGATGACTTCAACATGACTTTTAATCTATTCAATGTAACGAACATTTCAGGACTTGTTTTTTGTCGATCAGACATCGTTTCGATATAGTTCGGGATGTCCGAAGGTTTAGGATCTAGTTTAAAAATAGTTAAAAATTCTGGAAAATTATGGGGAGGCTTACGTCACGCAAATCGAGGAGGCTTGGGAGTCCCGATGACGGTGACAGTGATTAGCTCGGGGAGGCTTATGGCACGCAAATCGAGGCGTTAGCATAGGACGGTCTGTGAGTGGACCTTGATTTCTAAACTGTGATGCATGCATAAATGTTTTATATGTTTTATGGATATGATTTATATCATGATGATTATGGATTGGTGATTTACATGATATACGTATTTCGACGCGATTTACGTATTTGCACGAATATTGAGGTTTGTGGTTTTGCACTGATTATACGTGCTTATTGTTTTGATAATGGTTTAATGAAATGGTTTTGGATTTGGAAAGGTGAACTCGGGCACGTGACCCATTTTTTTTGGAAACCCCTGGACTTGAAGTCCAATTAGTTACGTTATCGGGCACGAGGCCCAGTTCGTTTATGAAATTGGGCTTGAGGCCTAGTGGGTTTACGAAATCGGGCTTGAGGCCCAGTTTGTTTACATAATCGGGTATGAGGACCAGTTGGTTTACGAAGTCGGGCATGAGGCCCAGTTGGTTTACGAATTCGGGCTTGGGGCCCAGTTATGGTTTACGATTGTGATTTCGGGTCGGGGACCCATAAGTGGATTTCTGGTTTCATGACGGTTTATGGGGACCGGGAATGGATTGTTTGAAAGGTTTGAAAGGTTTTGAGAATGATTACAAAATGGGTTTTCATATACCGTTCTTTGTTTATGGATTGTCTCCTCTGGGGAGGGTCGTTGGCCTGGTGGACCCCAGAGTAGTCACGGAGCACTAACTGAGTGGAGTCGCCCCCGTTGGGTACATTACTCTCAGGAAGGCATATGGATTATAAACCCCAGGGAGGGTCATTGATCTGCAGACATTGACCTGAGTGGACCCTAGGGAGACTTGGGATTTGAGACCCCGGGTAGCATGCGCGTAGCTTTAGAAATTGTGACAGGATTGGTTATATGATCTATGGTAGACATGATTTCGTGGATTTGTGAAATTGTGTTTTGTAAATAATAAATGGATTTGGGCGATGACCCACATACTCGGATTTACGGTTTTGGGCTGAGTTCCCATATATGGTTACTATGTTACGAAATTGTGTAAATGGATTTGGGCCAGGGCTCGTATTTTTTGGATTTACGGAATTGGGGCTGAGACCCTAATAATGGTGATTGAATATATGGTTTGATAAATGGTTTTCATATGGATGCATGCTTTTTAGTGAAGGGCATAAATGTCTTTATGAAATATGCTTTTATGAACTCATTTATTTTTGTCCACTCATAGCTGTCGATGTTTTTAATGCCCTTTGGGTTGAATCGGATGCGGACTGTAGTAGAGACCGAAACATCACACTTCTCCACAGGATCCTAGCGGGCTCTGGAAGCGGGTCGGGCTGAAGATTCGAATTATCCCTTGTCTGACACTTTGTGTCAGACGGGATCATGACACATCCCATGTTAATCTCGGGGGGATTGAGATGGGTCGTGACAAGTGGTATCAGAGCAGGTTTGCTCTTGTGGTACGTACAGGTCGAGGATGTGATGTCTCTATGGGCTACAATTCGTTATCAACCTGATAGTTGGGATGCCGGTATGATAGTTAGTAGGATTGAATCGTGGATAGTTGGTATAAACGTAACGGTACTTTAGAGTTTTGACCGTAGGGACGGTTATGTCAGGATCTTCTTTCACGATAGTGTAGGATCGGTTATGACGATAGTATGGAGTTGTGACCATTAGATGGTCAGGTCATTATGAGTTGTGAATTGTGTTGCGACGAGCAGCTGGGCTCGAGGAACCCTAGATGAGTTGAGGGTAGGATAGTGTTGACGTCCATACGATGTCAGGACCATGGGGTCAGTCAGATTGTGGATTTTACTGCATAAAGCAGTTGGGTTCAGAGGAACCTTAGGGTGTGATTGTGGAACCCTAAATCATGATGGATGGTTTGGAAAGGTGATCCCTAATGGTGATTGATAGGCTAGAGAATGGGAGTACAACGGTGTTGGTAGATGACCTTTGTGGGAAATCCTAGTGCGTGAATCATAGTCCGGAAAGGTGAGTCGGCGAGTGGTTTGGTTCTAGCGACTTTTCGGAGCCGAGACCCATCGGTCGGTCATGTCATGTCAGCTTTAGTGTTGGGACTCCACTCTGCAGTCGAGATTACACTAATCGGTTAAACCTAGTTGGTTGACGTACTACTTTAGTTGTGATGGATAGTGGGTGCAGTTAAGGTCATGGACGACCTAGTAGACGATATTGGTTGAGTCGAGTTACGATTGGTTAGAGATTGGTTGGATAGGTTACCAGAGTTTGGTACTTGTCGACGAAATCCTAGAGTGGGGATACGGAGTAGTTAGTAAGGGCGATTGATTCCGTTGGATGCGGAGTCTCGATAGCGATGTCTGGTGGTTTGGTCTGCACGAGTTGTGGCAGACACTTCTATCGAGAGTGGTTGCAGTTGTGGTTGTTTTGAGTCGGGGGACGTTCAGAGAATGTTTCCTTTTCTTGTAGGAGTTGTTAGGGTGACTGTACCCAAAGTTGTTGGGTACGAGGGAGGTAGAGTTTCTCCAACTTGAGCGGAGGTATGGGGTCGTTGCTCGGCATGAGTAAAGATCCAGGGTTGTCTGATTCGCACATAGTGTGCTGATACTAGTGTTGATGCTTGTATGCTGGTGCTGGTGCCGATGTTTGTGATGACGGTGAGTCATGAGTCTGGATGTGACTCCGTGGAGATGGGCTTATGTTGGGTATTTGTGATCCGGTAGTAGATCTTGGACAGAGTTGGACTGGACGGGATCCAGTATGGATTGAGACATGAGGATCGAGTAGTAATGGTCCACACCCTTTTGGATGTACATAAACGGAGGCAAACTTGGTAGTAAGTTAGACTGGTTACAGACATGTGGCTGATGTCCGAGTGTGTTGGTTCCGACATGGTTGGAACTTCAGAATCGAGAGAGGTTGTGATTGAGACGACGAGGGGAGTGCTTGTTTCCGCATTGGTAATGGGTATTCCGAAGTCACTGAGGGTGATTTCTCGTTTTCTATCTATGGCAGATAATGTGTGTTGTCACTAGTACGTTGATCGAGTATTGGTGGGTGGACCCGCGATTTTTTTTGGGTCATCAGGAGGAGTTGGTTATTTTGAAGTTAGGTGAATGAGATTTCTCATTTTCTGCTTGGTGGCAGACGATATTGGGTTACATGGTGTGGTGAGTGCAGCGAGTTTTGTTTGCATTCACGTAGGATGAATTTTGACGTCATCGCCTTGGATCATCCTTGGTTTTCCCTAGGTGAGATGACAAGGATCAATACGAGGTAATTGGAGAGAACCCACAGTCTCGTCTTTGACTGATCTGTTCAGATGTGGGAAGTGGTTGAGGAGTGATGTGACTGACGAAGGATTCAACGAGGGTGTAAAACCCTACGATCAGATTTCAGGTGGATTATTAGCTGAGTGGGCTTGTGTGGATCCTAGATGGACCGGGTTGTGATGTTGTAAACATTGGGCAGTGTGACTACCTAGAATCGTGATGATAATGATCAGGTGATGATGGATCTGGATCGTGATCTTGTTGATCGGGGTAGGTGAAGAGTTTATTCCTCTTACTTGGATATTTGAGTATGAGGATGTTGGGACTGACTCTCTTTCAGGGTAAATCCCATATGGTGTATTAATAGAACGAGTGAGTGTCCGACAGGGTCGGATTTGGTCAGCCTTAGATATTTGATTGGTGGGATTGGCTTCCTTATAACGTCAATCGAATGTAATGTGTTAATCGTTTGAGTAGGTAACCGATAGGTTCAGAGTTGGTGTGTCTCAGTAGACGTGAGTAAGATTAGATGCTCTTTTGGCATGAATGGGTATGCCTTGGTGGGCGTGAGTCAGATTGGCACGTGTTGGATTACGTGATTAGGAGTAGACATATTGATGCTGGTGGGGTGACCGTGGGACTCGAAATGGATGATGGGTTCGAGTTTTCAATCTGTCTAGTATTGGATTGGACATATGGACTCCAGAATTGAAACGTGATTGACTGCGAGCCATGTAGTGGACTGGCTGGTGGATGGATGTAGGTACCCTGTACGTTGTTCAAGGAACGATACTGGCAGGCTTGTGGTGCCTAGTAGCGGTATATAGGATATTCCAGGGGTACGTTGGTGAGCGTGTTGGTAGTCGGCTTAGCCCCGATACCACTGGATTAGTTGAGGACGTGAACTGGACATTGGATATTGTGCCCTGGTCAAGGTGATTCTGATGGGTCCAGTTACACACAGGTCGAGTGCTTTGTTGGTATACGTATACTCAGGGTGAGTGAGTTGGTGGTTAGTGTAACCACAAGCGAGTATAATGTCAATTTTGATTGGAAACTGTTAAGTGGTGACAGTGTGGGAAGTGTCGGCTTGGACGTGATAGTTATAGTGGGAGTACGTACTTTCAGTCTGAAGGTTGTAGGTTGGAACGTGCCAGAGTGATAGACTGTTAAGGATCTGACGTCAACTTAGTATCACTAATCTGTTAGAGTGAGTGATCGGCGAGACACCATTATTGTGTCTCGAGTGAGACTTACGAGTCGAAGTCTGGTTATATTGGACGTGTACGATTACACAAGAGTGCCCGAGTAGAGGGACATGTGTAGATTTCCACCATTTGGTTGTGGATTGGGGTCAGTTGGAATTTCGAGGACGAAATTATTTGAGGGGGGAAGGTTGTAACGACCCGTCTCGAATCCCAGGATTAGATTAGTGACTAATGAAGGATTAGTGAGATTAATTGGTGATTAGTTGGGCGAAATCGAACAGAGGGTGTAAAATGACCATTTTTCCCCAGGTCCTTGGCAAAATGTTGACTTTTGACTCGGGGAGTCAAACGTACGAGGGCCGATGACCGTGACGTAGTTCGGGACGTCACGAGTTCGTAGATAGGCGGCACGGCGAAATCGGACGTCGAACTAGGATGTTATGCTCACTGGATCGAAATTGTGAATTTACGTCTCGGGAATCAAAGTATATATTATTTTAATCAGTTGGCAGATATTTATGTGGGACCCATGGATGAGTGACAAGTGTCACTCATACCATTGGGGGCTTTCCCTAAAAAGGGGATCTTGGACTAATTGGTCCATTTTAATTAATTAATTAGTCCACTCATCTCTCATCTCATAATCCCCACCATCCATCCTCTGCATCTCATCTGATTTCTCATCGCCACCATCCATTTCATCATCATCACAAATACAAACTTCATTTTCTTCTTCCCTGTGCACGATACCTTCATCCTTTTCATTCTTTTCTTCTTCGAACCATGAAACAAACACCCAACCTGCACCCTCAAACCAGCAACTTCACCCATTGATGATGGTGTGAACATGAAAATGAAAGGGGAGACTGAGACGAACCGGACATTAGCAGCACGGTGGTCTACCGTGCTGGGTGGCTGGAAAACCCGTTGAGGTAAGGTGATGATTCAAAAATCAAAAGTGGGATTTTATAGTTTATTGATCTATTTGATGAACTGGGACGTGACCTAGGGACCAAGACGAGCACAAGGGACTCATCTTCGAAGGGAATGGTGGCCGGAGTCGACGACAGAGAATTGTTGCAAGGACCGTCACCATTTTTCGATCAAGGAGGTACCTTCTCGTGTGTTTCTTGACCTTTTGAGATTATAGAAGGATTGGGAATGATTAGACAAGGCTTTAGGAATTAAAAGGATTGAAAAACAGGTCGAAAATGGAGAAAACTGGTCTCGCCGGTCCGGTCCGGCCGAAACCAGTGAACCAGTTCAGAACCCGGTTCACCAGTGGTAGGGGATAAATTGTGCAGGGGCACATAGCTTTCACGTGTAACCCCTTTGGGCAGCACATGGGGGCACGTGAGGGGTCTTTTGGGGATGACTTTAACATGACTTTTAATCTATTTGATGTACCGAACATTTTGGGACTGGTTTCGTGTCGATCGGACATCGTTTCGATATAGTTCGGGATGTCCGAAGGTTTAGGATCGAGTTTAAAAATAGTTAAAAATTCGGGAAAATTACGGGGATTGAATGAGTGGTTAATAAGGTAGTTAGTAACCCTCTAGTGTATTTTGGACAGGCTTGGGACTCCCGGTAACGGTGATTAGCCCGGGGAGGCTTACGACACGCAAATTGAGGCGGCAGCATAATACGGTTTGTGGGTGGACCTTGATTTCTAAACTGTGATGCATGCATAAATGTTTTATATGTTTTATGGATATGATTTCTATCAAGATTATTATGGATTGGTGATTTACATGATTATACGTATTTCGAGGCGATTTATGTATTTGCACGTATATCGAGGTTTGTGGTTTTGCATTGATTATACGTGCTTATGGTTTTGATAATGGTTTAATGAAATGGTTTTGGATTTGGAAAAGTGAACTTGGGCACAAGACCCATTTGTTTTGGAAACCCCTGGACTTGAAGTCCAATTAGTTACGTTATCGGGCACGAGGCCCAGTTGGTTTACGAAATTGGGCTTGAGCCCCAGTTGGTTTACGAAATCGGGCTTGAGGCCCAGTTAGTTTATGAAATCGGTCTTGAGGCCCAGTTGGTGTACATAATCGGGCATGAGGCCTAGTTGGTTTACGAAGTCGGGCACGAGGCCCAGTTGGTTTATGAATTCGGGCTTGGGGCCCAGTTATGGTTTACGATTGTATTGCGGGTCGGGGACCCATAAATTGATTTCGGGTTTCATGACGGTTTATGGGGACCGGTCATGGATCGTTTGAAAGGCTTGAAAGGTTTTGAGAATGATTACAAAATGGTTTTTCATATGCCATCCTTTGTTTATGGATTGTCTCCTCCAGACAGGGTCGTTGGCCTAGGTGGATCCCAGAGTAGTCACGGAGCACTAACTGAGTGGAGTCGCCTCTGTTGGGTACCTTACTCTCAGGAAGGCTTATGGATTATAAACCCCAGGGAGGGTCATTGATCTGCGGACATTGACCTAGGTGGACCTTGGGGAGACTTGGGATTTGAGAGCCCGGGTAGTACACACGTAGCTTTAGAAACTGTGACAAGATTGGTTATATGATATATGGTAGACATGATTTTGTAGATTTGTGAAATTGTGTTTTGTAAATAGTAAATGGATTTGGGCGATGACCCACATACTAGGATTTACGGTTTTGGGCTGAGTTCCCACATATGGTTACCATGTTACGAAATTATGTAAATGGATTTGGGTAGGGGCCCATATGTTTTGTATTTACGGAATTTGGGGCTAAGACCCTAATAATGGTTATTGAATATATGGTTTGATAAATGGTTTTCATACGCATGCATGCTTTTTAGTGAAGGGCATAAATGTCTTTATGAAATTTGTTTTTATGAACTCATTTATTTTAGTCCACTCACAGCTTTTGATGTTTTTAGTGCCTTATAGGTTGAATCGGATGTGGACTATGGTAGAGACTGAGACATCACACTTCCCCATCAGATCTTGGAGCGCTCTGGAAGCCGGTCGGGCTGAAGATTCGAATTATCCCATGTTCGTGTCAGACGGGATCATGACACATCCTGTGTTAATCCCTAGGGGATTGGGATGGGTCGTGACATTATTTATGTCCACTCACACCATTGTTGTTTTATTGACCCTCCAGACTGTGGCAGAGGCATGAATGAAAATCTGTACAGTCATCCCTTGTCTGACATGTGCTGAAAGTGTTTTTGGAACTTCAGTTGACTTGTTAGACGTGAGCAGTACTAGGCACGGTTATCAAAGTCTAGTTGCAACAGGTCCTGTTAAGTTGGTATCAGAGTATTTGGTTACTGATTTGTGTTTCCACGCCATGCCTCCATACGCGAGCCCCGTGCGCGGCTTGGTGATGAGACGAGTATATGAGAGTATATGAGGGTATATGAGATCCTTGGATAGATGTCGGGATGGAATTGAACCTAGATTGGTGGTTGGATGTTAAATACTGCGCTTTGGTCGCATCGGGCTTTTGTGGGTCCTCATAATGTTTGAGCCCAATGGCTAGAAATGTAGCATTAATAGGCGAGTTGGACCCGAGATAAGATGGTTTAGTGAATTCCTCAGTTTGAATGCGTTTTGATGGTTTAGTGTGTGATGAAAGATCCATAGATTATGGATGCTGAAATTGGACTCGGAAGGAGTCAAGATTTTGGTTTAGGACTCGGGATGAGTCACAGTACTGTAACAAGGCTCGGGACGAGCCAGGAAATTGAAAAAGTGATTATGGTTGCGCATAGAGAACGCGGGTTTAGGTGGAAACCCGAGATAGCAATGCAGACTTCATCTCCATGGTTTTTGGAGGGATACATTCAAATTTCAGGGATGAAATTCCTTAAGAGGGGTAGGTTGTGACGACTCGAAATTCGAAAAAGGGAAATTTGAAACTTTTATAGGGAAATGACGTTTTTACCCTTGGTTAATGGGGTCTAAAGTTGACTTTTTGACTGGGATGCTATTTGGACTTTCCACGAAGACCGTTGCATAGGTCTCGAGACGCTGAGTCCGTAGACAGATGGCATGTCGAAATCTGAGTTCAGATGTGAGAGTTAGGGGTCTAAAACGGTCAAGGGCATTTTGATAATTATGCAAGAAAGGGCAAAATGGTCATTTGGTTGGGTTTTTGATGAGTCATTAAGGGTGTGACTCACCCCTCTATTTCCGTGACACATGTCACCTGATGGATGAGATTGATGGCAAATTGGCCTTGTCGGATGTGTGTGTACGTGAAGTGTGTGTTGTTTGAGACACAAACCACACACACTTACTTTGGTCTGATCTTCCCATTAATTTGAGAGACACATAGTGACTCAGAATTTGAGAGACTTTAAGAGAGAAAAAAACGAGACAGGAACAAGGAGAAAATCGAGAGGAAAGGGAGAGAAAGAACCTTGAAACCCAATGTAACGACCCATCCCAAATTTTGAGATTAGATTAAGACTAATTACGGATTAGTGAGGCTAATTGGGGATTAGCCGAGGATTAACGGACGTTCATCGCGAAATTACGATTTTACCCCTAAACGAAGGTGAAAAGTTGACTTTTGACCCGGGAGGTCCGATGGCCGAGGGCCAATGACCGTTACGTAGATCGGGTCTATTCGAGTCCATAGACAGGCGGCACGTCGAAATTGGACGTTCGACTGAAAAGTTACAGTTCAAGAAAGTTTTGAGGTACTATTCATGACAGTACATTTTACGAGGCAAAAGTAGACTTTTGTCCTCAAATGGGCCTAGATCTTTTCCCCAGGCCCAATGGATGAGTGACAAGTGCCACCTATCCATTGCTCCCATTACATAGACACATGCACCCCTTTTGTTTGTGTTCATCTAAAACAAAACCTGAACCCCATTGAACAACCACCCAAACGAACCTAAATCCAAACCCTTCCCCATTTGATTCAACTGAGCCCAAGAGAGGGTGGCTGAGGACGTGATGGTGGCTGGACGAGGACAAGACTGCGGTGGACGGCGACAATGGCCTAGGAAAAAGGTAAATCAAAACCCCCTGTGTATTTCAAATTTCAATTTCAGGTTTTGGATGTTAGGAGAGTTAGATGTGGACTAGGATAGGTTTAGGGGATTGGTAGGAGGTCTAGGAAAAGGTTTTGGGGGCTGAGGATGGCTGAGCAAGCCCAGAACGGCGGCTGGGAAGTTTTTGTTGGCTGCCCACCGAATTCAAATTCTGGCCAAGTTAACAAAAATCGATCCTCCCAATCTCTTTCTAGTGATCCTAGGAACCTATTAGAACCCTTAGGTTGAAGGTTGGACCCTTAGAAGTGCCCTGAGCCTAGGATGGAAGTTTTGGTTCGAAATGGGTTTCAGAATCAATGGGTTTTAGACTTGGTTTCTTAAATTTGAGGACATGGTTAGGTAGGAAATGAAGAAAGGAAGCCATATGAGTTGGAATGGACGAAAAAGGACTAAAAATGAATAATATATGGCCTTGGACCGGTCACGACGGTCCAGGCGGACCGGTCACGACGGTCCAGGCGGACCGGATTGTAGAGCTGGATCGGACCGGCTGGTCGGTTGGAGCTGAGTGTTGATACTGTTCCCGACGCATGAAGCTCACGCGCATGGGCTTCAGACGTTGCGTGTGGGCTCGTGACCCACTTTGTAGGGATGTGCTCAACACATGAAATCATCATTTCGATGTAACAAATATTTTGGGAATAGTTTCGTGTCTATCGAACATCGTTTCGATATAGTTCGAGACGTCCGAAGGTTTAGGATCGAGTTTAAAAATAGTTAAAAATTCTGAAAAATTACTAGACTTTAATGAGAGGTTAATTAAGTAGTTAGTAACCCTCTAAAGTGATTTGGACAGGTTCGGGAACCCCGATGATGGTGATTAGCTTGGGAGAGGCGTATGACACGCGTATCGAGGCGCGGCTTTGCACGGTCTGTGAGTAGACCTTGTTTTCTAAATTGATGCATGCATAAATGTTTCATATGAGTTTAAATACATGTTTTGTGGTGCCATGAGTGCATTTGTATGTGTTTACATATTTGCACGTATTTCGAGGTTTCAGTTTTATATGGTACTTATACGTGTTTGTCGTTTCGGTTGAAATAAAATGGATTTGGATTTGAAAGGTTAAACTCGGGCATGAGACCCATTTGGTTTTACCTCGGGCAATTGGCCCTATTGATGATCTACGGGTCTGAGTCGTGGTTGAGGCGAGTGATGTGTGCACGGCGACGAACGATACGACGCTTGCCTCTAGACCGGGATGTGTTCCTTCCAGAGAGGTCACGATGCACGATCCGTTGTCGAGCAGCCACTAGAGGCTCAAATTCGGATTGCTGACGGTTTAGGATATCGATCGATGATGGGTGCACCATGATCTAGAAGTGGTTGCGTCAGTTTATATGTTCACGACGACATACTAGGATTGAGAGCGTTCCTAGACGGATGGTTGCACACATCACTATGATTGGAATCGTGACTGACCATGAGATATCGGGCTCGATGCCCAGTTGATTATGAGTTCGGGCTTGAGGCCCAATTGATTTACGTTTGTGATTTCGGGTCGGGGACCCATAAATGGATTTTCTGGGTTCATAACGGTTTATGGGAATCAGGCATGAATCCTTTGAATGGTTTTGAAAAGGATTTCAAATGGCATTTCATATACCTTCCTTTATTATGGATTGTCTCCTCTGGGGAGGGTCGTTGGCCTGGGTAGATCCCTGAGTAGTCACGGAGTACTAACTGAGTGGAGTCGTTCCCGTTAGGTACATTACTCTCAGGAAGGCTTATGGATTATAACCCCCAGGGAGGGTCATTGATCTGCGCACATTGACCTGGGTGGACCCTGAGGAGACTTGGGATTTGAGACCATGGGTAGCACAGGCGTAGCTTTAGAAACCGTGACAGGATTGGTTATATGTTATACGATTTATTTGGTGATATATATACTGGTTTTGGGCTGAGTCCCACTTGGATTTGGGCAGTGGCCCGTATGATTGGTTTCATTTATAATTTTGATTTGAGTTCCCACATATGGTTATTTGAATATGTGGTTTGGTAAATGATTTTCGAATGCGTGCATGCTTTTTAGTGAAGGGCATAAATGTCTTTTGTGATTTTTTTTTCATAAATTATTTGTTTTGTCCACTTTCAGCTTTCAATGTTTTGAATGCCCTTCAGGTTGATCGTGGATGCGGGCTGTAGCAGAGACCGAGACATCACACTCCTCCTACGGATCCTGGTGCTCTCTGAAGCCCCAAGTGCTAAAATCGAAATTTTCCCTTGTCTAACACTCCGTGTGAGAAGGGATCAGGCGCGTTCCGCATTAATCCCGAGGTGATTTGGGACGGTTCCTGACAAGTGGTATCGGCGCAGTTTAGCTCATGGCACTCTGATACTAACAAGTAGAATCAAAACAGGTTTGCTCTCAGAGTGAAGCGTTGGTCGAGGTTGTGATGTCTCTGCAGTGGTTAGAGCTCGTCATCAACCTGATAGTTTGGATAAGAGTAGGAGGATTCAGTGGAATTGAATCCTAGTTAGATTACTTTTGGCACAAGGTGCAATGGATTAGGGTCCGATTGGCATACGATGTCGGATAGTTACTGGAGATAGGACCCAGTGGACTTGTAGATACATCATGACGGCCCTAACGTTCATCTATGATAAAATTTTGAAACGGAGATTACACTACTGGGAGCAGTCGGGCGCACGATGACCCTAGTTGAGGTTGGTTGGAATAGGAACGTTGATCCTATCTGGCATGAGGTTCCACGTTTCGGTGTGTCGAATCCTGGAAGGATGTCGACTGGCAGGAGATGCCATAGAGCAGTGTTGAGTGGCATGGTAGGATACGTTTGCACATGCAGTGCTTGTGTAGTGTAAGGCACAAAGTAGGGCCAAGTTCCCGTGGAGGCCAGCGGCTAGGAGCCGTAGAGTTACGAGGGTACGAGATCCTCAGGTTGCGGTCACTTGTTGATTGGACACCAATAACGGAGTATGACGACTTTTTGAAGTCAAGAACGATGGATCACTCGTGATGGACATGCTATAGTGAGCAGCCGGGTTCGCAATAACCCTAGTTGGTGAGTGACCGGACGAGTGACCAGGAGAGTGTTACTTGTCGACCGGATCCTGAGGTGGACCGATCGGTGGATGTTGTGTGTTGAACGGTTGGTGCCAGTGGTGAGTTGACCGCTTAGGTTCAGAGTCTTGATGATGATGTAAGTGAGTTGCGTCTGTACGAAATTGTGATAGGTACCACCATCGAGGCTGGATTTGATAATGGTTGTTGAGAATCGGGGGACGTTCGGGGAATGTTCATCTTCTGGCATGGATTGTCGAAATGGTCGTACCCAAAGTCAGAGGAGTACGAGGGAGGCAGAGCCCTCCGACCCAAACTGAGGTAAGTGGCGATTGCTCGGTTTGAGCAAGGATTAGGATTGATTTGATTCGCACTCCGCAGGGCGGTGATGTGGTGACAATAATAAGGAAGGACGACGAGCCACGAACTGAGGGTTGCTCAGTCGTGATGTGCACATGGTTGGGTTCTACCACTACACGACAAGGAGGATTTGTCAGTTAGTGTAGATTCTTGGAAATCGTGATGGAGATGGTTGTGTTGACTACAGTTGACCATGCCTCCTGAGTTGAGGACTTGGAAGTCATTTGCCTATAGACCGTGGGAATGCTCGTGTAATGAGTGAGCTCAGTAATTGGAAAAGAAGCATGCTTCCTACGTAATTGGAACTTCGAAATCATGAGAAGTTGTGATTAAATCAATGAGGAGAGTGCTTGATTCCGCATTGGAAGTGGGGATACCGAAGTCGATGAAGGACACTTCTTGTTTTGTACTCTTTAGCAGATAGTGCTGGGTGCCAGAGGATGACATAGGATGAAATTTGATGTCATCATCTTGGATTCTCCTTGATTCTTCGCTAGGTGGGATGACGAGGAGTGATATGACAGCTAAAGGATTCAAAGAGGGTGTAAGAACCGAATACCTAGGCTGTGGGTTAAATTTGAATAACTTGAGGAGTAAATGGTATTTAGTGTCACTGGATGTGACGAGTGAGTGTCCACTACCTTGGACCTATAGTGGACCCGTGTTGGTATTATGGATTGAGTAGTGTGAGGACGATCAGGATGATCGAGATGACTGAGGTGATGGTGTCGACCGGGAGGCGAGTAGACCGAGGTCTGGTCGTTATTAGAGTGAATTTCCTTACTGATTATGATAAGCTAGGAGCAGAGCAGAATCGTATTATGAGACTATTTAAGGATCCCTTAGCATAGTTGCTGAGATGACAAGACAGAGATTGGATATGTAGAGAGTGTAGCCTTTCTGTCTTGATCATGAAGAGGCGGGTAGCGAGATTAAGAATGGTGCGTCTTGGTAGGTGTGGTTCGAATAGACTGCATTGGTTGGCGTGAGTGCCTGACACTAAGCCAGACTTGCATGCTGGTGTACAGAAAGAACATGGGTGCAGGAAATCAAATTGGAAAATTGACCCACATTCCGAGCTGGGGTCAGTTGCTTTGCGACTACTCCTCTATGACTAAGGGAACCCTTCAGTGCAGAGTGTTTTCACTCCTGAGACAAGTAGGGTGTATCTGGATTCCATATACACCCCAGATGGGTGAGATGTCGATTGTGGGTCGACAAGATGAGTATTACAATCGTATAGGGACTCAAGAGCGAGTCAAGATCAGAGTAGCGCAACGAAGGCGCAGTGGAGCCGGGAGTTCACAACGGGTCATGATAGTGGTTGATGGGATTGGCTTTCGTACAAAATCAATCTGGAATTTGGTGCTGATGAATTTAATTGGTATCCGATGCGTTCGAATTGATGTGGATTGATGGGACTCTATGGAGGGTTAATTTGAGAAAAGGAGAGTTGACTTGTGAGTATCGAGGTCGATTGAACCTACGATATAGGTTTGAGTATGGTAGGTAAGATGTGATTCGTGTCACTATGATGGCAGGATTTATAGAACGTTGTCGGTTTGGATGTTGAGCAGGAGGTCATCTTGGATGTGATGGCCCTTAGTGAGAATGCTTATTTCAGCCTGATGGTTATTGGTTGGAATGTGTCAGGATGGTAGACTGAAAAGCTGACTGGGACGTCAGCTTAGTATTGCTGACCTGTTAGAGTGCATGACATGCGAGATGTCGACATTCATCTCGAGTGAGACTTACGAGGCAAAGTGTGGCTATGTCGGACATGTACTTTTACACGGGCACTTTCGTGATGTGTGCAACGGCCTGTGTGCGGGGACATGATTGGATTCCACAGTTTGGTTGTGGAATTAGGTCGATTTGAATTTTGAGGAAGAAATTATTTAAGGAGGGGAGGTTGTAACACCCCGTCTCGAATTTCGGGATTAGATTAAGACTAATTACGGATTAGTGAGGCTAATTGGGGATTAGCTATGGATTAACAGACATTTAGGGCAAAATTACGATTTTGCCCCTAAACGAGGGCAAAATGTTGACTTTTTACCCGGGAGGTTCGATGGCCGAGGACCGAGGATTCTTATATAGATTGAGTCGATACGAGTCCATAGAAAGGCGGCACGTCGAAATCGGACGTTCGACGGAAAAGTTACGGTTCACCAAAGTTTTGAGGTACTATTCACGATGGTACATTTTACGAGGTAAAAGTGGACTTTTGTCCTCAAGTGGGCCCATATCTTGTCCCCAAGCCCAATGGATGAGTGACAAGTGTCATCCATCCATTGCTCCCATTACACAGACACATGCACCCCGTTGTTTGTGTTCGTCTAAAACCAAACCTCGAACCCCATCGAACAACCACCCCGATGAACCCAAATCCAAACCCTTCCCCATTTGATTCAACTAAGGCCAAGAGAGGGTGGCTGAGGACGTGATGGGGGCTAGGCGAGGACAGGACCGCCGTGGACGACGACGATGGACCAGGAATAAGGTAAATCCGAACCCCCTGTGTATTTCAAATTTCAATTTCGGGTTTTGGTTGTTAGGAGAGTTAGATGTGGACTAGGATAGGTTTAGGGGATTGGTAGGAGGTCTAGGAGAAGGTTTTAGGGGCTAAGGACGGCTGAGCAAGCCCGAAACGGCAGTTGGGAAGTTTTCGGTGGGCTCCCACCGAATTCAGATTACGGCCAAGTTAACCCAAACCGATCCTCCCAATCTCTTTCTAGTCATCCTAGGAACCTATTGGAACCCTTAGGTTGAAGGTTGGACCCTTAGAAGTACCCT
The DNA here is from genome assembly GCA_032719365.1 of Prinsepia uniflora. Classification (NCBI taxonomy): domain Eukaryota; kingdom Viridiplantae; phylum Streptophyta; class Magnoliopsida; order Rosales; family Rosaceae; genus Prinsepia; species Prinsepia uniflora. The sequence continues at coordinate 61,312,001 of CM064868.1, forward strand.
GAACCTAGGATGAAAGTTTTGGTTCGAAATGGGTTTCAGAACTAATGGGTTTTAGGCTTGATTTCTTAAATTTGAGGACAAGGTTAGGTAGGAAATGAAGAAAGGAAGCCATAGGAGTTGGAATGGACGAAAAAGGATGAAAAATGAAGAAGATATGGCCTTGGACCGGTCACGCCAGTCCAGGAAGACCGAACTATAGAGCCGGACCAGACCGGTTGGTCAGTTGGAGCTCAATGGTGACACTGTTCCCGGCGGGTGAAGTTCACACGCAGGGGCTTCAGGCTGCGCGTGTGGGCGCATGGCCCACTTTTGGGGGATGTGTTCAAGACATGAAATCATTCGTTCAATGTAACAAACATTTTGGGACTGGTTTCGTGTCAATCGGACATCGTTTCGATATAGTTCGGGACGTCCGAAGGTTTAGGATCGAGTTTAAAAATAGTTAAAAATTCGAGAAACTTACGGGACTTTAATGAGGGGTTATTTAAGTAGTTAGTAACCCTCTAAAGTGATTTGGATAGGTTCGGGAACCCAGTTGACAGCGATTTCCCTGGGGGAGGCGTATGACATACACATCGAGGCGTGGCTTTCGACGGTCTGTGAGTGGACCTTGTTTTCTAAATTGATACGTGCATACATGTTTCATATTAGTTTAAATACATGTTTTGTGATGCCATGAGTGCATTTGTGTGTGTTTACATATTTGCACATATTTCGAGGTTTCAGTTTTATATGGTACTTATACGTGTTTGTCGTTTCGGTTGAAATAAAATGGATTTGGATTTGAAAGGTTAAACTCGGGCATGAGACCCATTTGGGATGTGTTCCTTCTGGAGAGGTCACGATGAACGATCCATTGTCGAACAGCCACTGGATGCTCGACTTCGGAGTACTGATGGTTTAAGATATCAATCGGTGATGGGTGCATCATGATCTAGAGGTGGTCGCGTCGGTTGATATGTTCACGGTGACATACCAGGATTGAGAGCGGTCCTGGACGGATGGTTGCACGCATCACTATGATTGGAATCGTGACTGACCCTGAGATATCGGGCTCGATGCCCAGTTGATTATGAGCTCGGGCTTGAGGCCTAATTGATTTACATTTGTGATTTCGGGTCGGGGACCCATAAATGGATTTTCTAGGTTCATGACGGTTTATGGGAATCAGGCATGAATGCTTTGAATGGTTTTGAAAAGGATTTCAAATGGCATTTCATATACCATCCTTTATTATGGATTGTCTCTTCCGGGGAGGGTCATTGGCCTGAGTGTACCCCTGAGTAGTCACGGAGCACTAACTGAGTGGAGTCGCTCCCGTTGGGTACCTTACTCTCATGAAGGCTTATGGATTATAACCCCCAGGGAGGATCATTGATCTGCGGACATTGACCTGGGTGGACCCCGAGGAGACTTGAGATTTGAGACCCCGGGTAGCACGCACGTATCTTTAGAAACCGTGACAGAATTGGTTATATGTTATACGATTTATTTGGTGATATATATACTGGTTTTGGGCTGAGTCCCACATGGATTTGGGCAGTGGCCCGTATGATTGGTTTCATTTATAATTTTGGGCTAAGTTCCCACATATGGTTATTTGAATATGTGGTTTGGTAAATGGTTTTCGAATGCATGCATGCTTTTTAGTGAAGGGCATAAATGTCTTTTGTGAAAATAGTTTTATAAATTATTTGTTTTTTCCACTCACAGCTTTCAATGTTTTGAATGCCCTTCAGGTTGATCGTGGATGTGGGCGGTAGCAGAGACCGAAACATCACACTCCTCCTCTGGATCCTGGCGCTCTCTGAAGCCCCGAATAGGCTAAAATCGGAATTTTTCCTTGTCTGACACTCCGTGTCAGACAGGATCAGGTGCATCCAGCGTTAATCCCGGGGGGATTTAGGACGGGTCCTGACACCCAAAACCCAAACCCAAATCCTTAATTGAGAATTTGAGATTAAATTCCATTTTTGGTTGATTAGTTATCGAATTTGAGTTTCATTTAAGGTTCTTGGGGTCTCTACGAATCAAACCATCCAAGAATCGAAGGATTTGGACGAAGAATAAGCCCAAAACAACCTTACTTTTGTTTCAGAATTCTGATTCTGAGTTTAAGTAATTAGAGGGAAAATTTCATGAAATTGAATTTGAATTCATGTTTAGGAAGGTCCTACGAAGGTCCTTGATTGAATAGAATGGAGAAAAAGGTTGAAATTAATGGGAATTGAACCAAGAACAGAGTCAGAGCCCATTTCGAAGTTTGGATTGGAATTGAACCGTTTGAGGTAAGGAATCATATAATTAGGTTATGGATCTTTATTTGGCATTAAGGCGATGCAATTGGACATTTAAAACATTGAAATTGAGGTCCAATAGATAGATTTCTAACTGGGTCGAGTCGCGGGTAAACAAACCCGTTTTGCAGGTATTCAAGCGAGGAAGGTGACACTGTAGTTGTCACTGTAGCAGGCGCATGGACTTCACGCACAGCCGCTTGCGGTGGCGCGTGAGGGTGTGTGAGACCGATTTCGAAGGTACGATCAACATGAGTTTTGATCCTTTTAATGTAACGAACATTTGGGCACATGTTTTGAGTTGATCGAACACCGTTTCGATATAGTTTTGAGGATCCAAAGTGTAATATTTCGTTTTAAATACGTATTTTAATCCTGGAAATTATGGGATTTTAATATGACATTACATGAGGTGTTAGTGACCCTTAGTGGTGGTTTATGACAGGATTCGTGATTCCTGGAATATACGGAAGAGTGTGCAGCTCGAAATCGAGCAGCTTGGACAGTGTGTGAGTGGATGTTTGTTTTATAAACTGTTATGCATGCATAGTTAAATTTTTTACATGATTGATTGCATGATTTGAGTTGTAATGGATTACATAATGATTCGATGTGGTTACGTGTTGATTTTATGGATTATTTAATCATTTTTGAGCATCTTTTAAGAAAAATGGTGAAAGTCATATTTTGGGCTAGGTCCGGGTTTTGAAAATGGTGTTTGTTTAATCAGTTTTCGGGTACATTTTACGAGAATGGTTAAAACGATGTTTTGGTCTAGGCCCGGGTTTCGAAAATGGTGTTTTTACTTGGTTTTAAGTCAAGGATTATATTGAAAGGTTTTGGGATGTAATCCCCGGATGGTTTGCATGGTAATTGTAATGAGTTCCTAGACGGTCAAAGCTAGGGGTATTTCCCAGATGACCGGAGCTTGGGGTGATTGTGTTTATTTCCTAAGCAGCCGAAGCTCGGGGAGTTTCCCAATCGGCTGATGGTCAGGGTGATATATGTGTTTCCTAGGCAGCCGAAACTCGGGGTGTTTCCCAGATGACTGATGCTCGAGGTGATATATGTGTGTTCCCAGGACGCCAACGCTAGGGGTGTTCCCAGATAGCTGATGCTCGGGGTTATTGACTTATTGTTCTGGCCTAAGCGTAGTCCTGATGTGATTGTGTGATTGACTGTGCACTTGTGAGTAGTATTGTTTGATTATTGTGCTTGATATTTGAGTACTGGTGACGAGTACTGTTGTCGATGGTCCCTGTGACTAGTTTGATGATTTTCATGTTATTTGGCTTTAGAGCTGGTTGTTCATATGTTTTACTCTACGCATGCATGTTTTATAACTGGAGGGTAAAGTGATCCATTTTAAAATGTATTTTCAAACGATGTTATTTTTTTCCACTCACACCTTGTTGTTTTATTGACCCTCCTGGCCGTGTCATGAAGTTCGGGGCTGATTGAGAGGCAGAGACATGAGCAAAAATCAGTACAGTCATCCCTTGTCTGACAGGTGCTGAGGGTGTTTTCGGAACTTCAGTTGACTTGTCAGATGGGAGCAGTACTAGGCACGGTTATCAAAGTCCAGTTGCGACGGGTCCTATCATGCCTATGAACCACTTTATGAAAAAAAACAGGATTCGCTGACATTTATAGATTCATGAATGATTGGACCTTCTCCCCCAACTTGATCTGGGGACTTGGTATTCCAACTTGTAAGGATTGGTACATTGGATTAGTTTGTGTAAGGGATCTGTTCGAGCGTGTTTGATCATATTGGTTCGGATCCAAATTCTACCCATTTTCTTACACACCTCGTCAAATAGGTTTTGATGATGTACTCAACCCTCATTTAATTTGGAGTACAAGCATGATGTTACTATTTCATGGCCACCAGTGACAATGCTATCATAACCTTGAGTATGACCATTGACATGATGATCTTGAAGAAAGTGTTGCTCAACGACCTTCGTTTTGTGGCATAGGAAGCTGCCTTGAATTGTATCATCTTCGTTGGAGATGACTTATTGACTAGCATTAGGTGTCATTGAAGTTTACTCCTGGACCAGTCAAACTAGTCTTTAACATGAGACTTTCTTTGGCCACGCTTTGAAGACTTTTTTAGATCAGTTGAACTAATTAGTAGACTTGGTGGTCCTACTACTATGATAAACTTGCATTATGGACTAGAACGGACTTTGCGTTGAAGGATTACAATCAAATGCTAACCTAGGATAAGGTTGTTTAGTAGCGAGCCTGAGTGGAAGTCGAACTAATCAACCGAAACCTATACCTCATTTGATAAGGACGCTAGTGACATGACCCATCCTCAATCCCCCTTGATTAAGGAATAGGCCATGCTCCCGTCTAGCTCACGCGCGACACGAAGGCTAAACACCTGTCTAACCTCCATGTAACCCATAAGCCAGACAAGGGATGTCTAGATCAACGGTCCACTTTCGACTTCCCAGAGTGCACAGAACCACTGTGGATCGTGTGTGTGATGGCTTAGTCTCACTAACAACAGCCCGCACACATCAACCTGGAGGGTATCGAAAAACAAAAAGGATTGTGAGTGGAAAAAAATAAATAAGTGATGGATACTTTGGAGTCAGTAATTGAGACTCATTGTGTTATATGAAGGAATTTCGGGAGTTGTGAACCACCCCCCCTGATTGTGGACATATGTGGATGCGTTAAGGAGCAGAGAGTACTTGGTGATGTGGAGTAACTAACATTTGGAATGTATGGCGAGTATAGTGGGATTGTGTTTAATTTGGATTAACAAAGGAGGACTTTTGATGTCATGGTTATGGATCATATTAAGTTCCGTGGTATGATGAAGAAAGAAATATAATAAGGAAGAATGAGAAGGAGTGACTATAACTGATAGATATAAGGTAATTGAAGAGAACCCACAGTCTAGACGTGTCTCACTAGACTTGTTACATTCTTGAGCGATCTGATCAGATGTGGTGGTCTGATCATTTGTGGGACTTGAATGAGAAGGTTAGATATCTTGGATATGTTGGATTTGTGCAAGACGAGAGTGGCATGTCTTGCATACGTGTGGGTATATGGACTTGGGTTTAGTGCAGGGTCTGCCTCGTATACGTAAGTGAGATGTGATTTGATGTTTTGGATGCTAGTCGAGAGACCCAGGAGACCCAGAAAACTTGGATGGACGTGAGTAGTATGCCACAGAAGATGTGTTGGGCCTGGAGTGTTGGTCTAGCGTTAGGATTGGACCGATAGACTTCAAAAGTGAAGTGTGATTGGCTCGTAGCTAGGTGGTCGTTAGTGTGGATATACGGATGTTGTGTATGCCTCAGGAATACACTGTGGTGGTGGAAGGATGCACTATGATGTTGGAATGGAAGGTCGCTTTATGGTGTTGTTGAATGGAATTGGGATACGCCATGATGACGTAGGTATTTGAGTGATCGGCTAGCGCCGATGTGATTGGTAGATATACCGTGGTATGTCCTTGAAAGTGATTGTGGATATACTGTATGATGGTTGAGATATACACCGTGACGTTTGGTGGTATGCACCGTGATTGTTGTGGGATGCGATTGGTGCATGTGCTTGAGATATGTGTTAGTGGTTGTCTTAGTGGTCGGAACCATTCCGATGCGATTGGACATGCATCCTGATGTTCTGGCAGAGGTGTTGGTGATCGACTCAGTGTCGAGATATGTTGTTGGTTGTATTGATGCTTGGAGTAAGTCCGAGATGATTGATTGACTGAGCATATGGACTGGATCAGTGTGATCCATAGTGATCTGATTGGTTGTTGCAGGATTCAGTGATGGTGTATGAGCTGGATGCTCAGAACCATGATTGGTTGGTGGGACCCTGATGTAGAGATGTATGATCAGAGATGTGTGATCATGGTTCGACGAGTATTCGATAGGGTCCAGTTGCAGACAGGCAGTGTGGGACGTGGATGGTGTTCCCATAGGTTGCTTGTATTGGTGGTAAATGGTTAATGGAAACCACCGGTGCTATGACTTGTCGAGTTATTCAGTGTGAGCGATTACGATGTGACTCTGGTGAGGTCGGCGCGGATCGCTGACAGAGTCGGTATGGATCATTGAGTGGATGTTGAGGATTAGTTTTACGAGGTGAGATTCATGCCTGTTGATGGCAGATGTTTACGTTCTATTGAGGGAGTTGGTAAGAGGTACGCATGACTCGAGAATGAGTCAAGGTTGCTGTGACTGGTAGCGGTGGTGTGGTGCTACACCTAGTGTTAGTTGAGTAGTGAGTATCGGCTGGTATGTTTCTGAGGTTGCAAGGAGGCCCTTTGACTTAAAACCAAGACCTATGGTGGTCCGTGGTGGCCAGAGACAGAGGGCGAAGGAAGGCCAGTTGTTCTTTGAATCTAGAAGGTACTTTCTAGTTCCTAAGTTTATGTTTTGACACCATAAATCGGTTAGAAATATTGGGATGAATCTATAGGGCTTAACTGGGTTAAAAACGGATTGAAAACGGGAGAAAACCAGGAATGCCGGTTCGGCTAGACCAGGAACCGACGGATCGAACCGGACCGATCTGAACTGGGTCGACCTGAGGTAGGGGATGATGAACAGTACGATGCGTGGGGATGAGTGGGACCTCTTTTGGGGAAGTGTAAAATGATGCGGTGCGGGCTGTTGTTAGTGAGATAGAGACATCACACACGCGATCCACAATACTTTTGCGCACTCTGGATGTCGAAAGGGAGTTTTGGTGTAACGACCCGTCCCGAATATCGGGATTTAATGATATTTAATTGTGATTTACTAATCTGGGATTAGTTGGGCGATTTCGGACGAATTGTGCAAAATGGCCATTTTGCCCCTAGGTGTGGGCAAAATGTTGACTTTTAATTCGGATGGTCAAATGGACTTTGACCGATGACCGTGACGTAGTTCGGGACGTCACGAGTTCATAGACAGGTGGCACGTTCGTTTCCGACGTTCGTGGTGAAAGTTATGATGTACGGAAGTCCAGGGGCATTTTCGTAATTTGGACGATGTATGGGTAAATGTTGACTTTTTGATCGGGAGGTCCGATGGCCGGGGGCCAAGGACCGTTACGTAGGTATCGTCGATACGAATCCAATGACAGGCGGCACGCATCAATCGGAGTCCGTATGACCGAGTTACGGGTCAGGATGCGTGAGGGGCATTTTGGTAATTTTCTGCACAAGGGCAGAATGGTAATTTGGACTGTGATTTTGAACAGCCGTGAGTTGGAGCCATGATTGAGCTGGGTGGATGGCTAGTGCGATCTATCCCTGAATTGTTTAGTATAATTGTAACATGGGGGAACATTATGATTGTGTTATTGATTAATTAATTGAATTATTCCTCCATTAATCCCTTCAAACTTCTTCAACCGTGAACAACCAAACTTCAATTTTCTCCTACCCTTAATCTCCTCTCTATCCACTGATTTTGTGAACGAAATTGACAAGAATTGAGACTGGAATGATTTGGGAAAACACGAGGGACTAATTGAGAGCTGGGGGCTGGAATTTCGAAAATTCCGAAATTCGGGGGGAAAATCGAATTGGAAGATTTGGGCCTTGACGATCAAATTGGAGATTGGTTTGAGTCTTCTGGGATTGCCACGATCATTTTCGTCGAAGGAACGAAGCGGATTGAGGGCCGTTTGAGGAAGAACAGAACTACTGTAGCTTCAGAAATTTCAAGCTTGAGTCGTGGGATTTGAAGCTTGGAGTGATGCAATTGGACTGGGGATTGAGTTCATTATGACCTCACGATGCTAATGGATGCATCAATTGAAAGAATCGATTGACATGGGAGGATTTCGGATGATGAACAGCGATCGGATTGTTCTTCGTGTGATCATCCTTGATCTTAAGGTTTGAGGTATGATTGTGTGTAATTTAGTCCACAGATCCCTAATTGAATCTAATTCGATGCTAATGGAATTTTGAATTGATGGAATCGGTGTCGAATTGCTAGGATTTGGACCGGGTCTTATCGCGGGTTTTTCAACCCGTTTACCAGTCATTCGGGTGAAGGAGATCACTGTGCAGACACTGTAGCAGGCGCGTGGCTTTCACGCGCAGCCACTCACGGCGGCGCGTGACGGCGCGTGGGCACGAATCTCGAGGTGAGGTCAACATGACTTTTATCCTATACATTGTAACGAACATTTTGGGATTGGTTTCGTGTCGATCGGACACCGTCTCGATATTGTTCGGGATGTCCGAAGGTTTTAAATCCAATTTAAAAATACTTAAAAATTTGGGAAAATTACGGGACTTGAATAAGATGTTAATGATGAGGTTAGTGATCCTCTAAATTGATTTGAACAGGATTGGGAGTCCCGGTGATAGTGAGGTGGCCCGGGAAGGCCTATGGCACGCGTATCGAGGCGCTCGGTTAAACGGTCTGTGAGTGGACATTGGTTTTATAAATTCGATGCATGCATAACTGTTTTATGATTGTTATGGTTATGATTAAATGATTTACTTTGGATATCGGTGAATTTGAATGATTTCACGCATTTCGAGGCGATTTACGTATTTTCACGTAAACCGAGGTTTTCTGGATTTGCACCGATTTCCATAAATGTGGTTGGATATGATTTCATGAAACAGTTATGAACTTGAATAAAGTAAAATCGGGCCAGGGGCCCAGTTGAACTATGAAATCGGGCCAGGGGCCCAGTTAACATGTGGATCGGGCCAGGGGCCCAGTTAACTTATGAAATCGAACCAGGGGCCCAGTTGACTTCTACATGTGTTTGCGGGTCAGGGACCCTAAAACGGAATTGAATAAATGTTTTCTGGTTTACATTTTATATATATTCACATGCTAAAAACAATAGTGGTTTTGATGATATGGAAAATCTGGTTATGGCATGTTTCACGGTATTTGGGCTTGAGACCCGTCTGATGAAACTTAATGATTGGTTTGGATTTTTATCCATGTATACATATATGCCTTGCATGTGGATATCGATAAATTGTATTTAGTACTGCACTGTATAGATCCTTCCATATTATATTGTCTCCTCCGGCGAGGTACCCCGGAGAGGTCACGCGCGTCTAGTACGTCCAGCGTCTATGACGCTAAGCATCAGGTGATGCTGCATCAGGTGATGCTGTACCCGAACGGGGTTCGGGGATTTAACTCGGAAAATTGAGACTCGAGTGGCACGCGTAGCCTTGTGATTGTGACCTTATTGACGTCAGGGACGTCAGACATCAGGGATGTCGGATTGGAGTGTATAGTGCAGTGGCTAAAATAATGGTTATGGTTTATATTATATGCCTTATGGTTCATATTACTGGATTTATGAAATAACTCTTGGATTTACTTTTGGAAATTGAAACTATGCTTTGGTTTCCGGGCTAAGGCCCTAATGGTTATTTCTAAATAAATATGGGATTATTGGTTTTGGTGCATGCATATGATTTTACTGAGGGGCATAAAAGTCTTATAAATGTTTTAAACAGACTTGTTTATTTTCGTCCACTCACAGCTTTTGTTTTCAATGCCCTTCAGGTTGATTCCGGATACGACTACAGCAGAGACTTGAGCATCGCACACCTCCTCCATCGATCCTTACGCACTCTGGAAGCCCGTTTGGGCAATGGCAATCGGTTATCCCTTGTCTGGCGCCTCTTGTCAGACGGGAGCACGTCACATTCCATGGTAATCCCGGGGGGATTGGGATGGGTCGTGTCAAGTGGTATCAGAGCAGGTTTTGCTCTTTTGTGCGCGAAGGTCGAGGGTGTGATGTCTCTTTGGGCTGCTGTTCCGTTGTCAACCTGATAGATAGTTTTGGGTTTGTATGGTGAATTGGGTGTGTTTGGCCCGATACGCCGTGCATTGTTGCGATTCAACCCAGGTGGGGTTGTATACGATTAACTGGTAAGGTGGGACCGTCGGTTCGGTCATGTGATTATGGATTGTTGTGCCACTGGGCACAGCCGGGTTCAGGGAACCCCATTTGAATAATGTTATGGAAATACGAAACTCAGTTGAGTATTGGTCTAAGTTTTGGACCCTGGTAGTGTTGGCTAGTGTACGGGGTGTTGGTGCATCGGAGTTAGCCGATGACCTTCGTGGTGGAACCCACGAAGGAACCCACGTTGAGTTGATAATTGGATTGGATTGGACGTCTATACGATGTCAGGACCGCGGGGTCGGTCAGGTTGTGGATTTTACTACAGAAGGCAGTTGGGTTCGGTGGAACCCTAGGGTGTGACTTTGGAACCCTAATTTATAATTGATGGGCTGGAAAAGTGAACGTTATTTGAGGATTTGTGCTGCTGCGAGCGGCTGAGGTCTTGGATGACCATGTGGATGACTCTAGTGAGTCTTATGGGTTTCGATCTACGGATACGGGTATGAAATATGGAATCCTGTGTTGGATCGAATATTGGTGTGATGTGTGGATACGGATCTTGACAACGATGACTGTTGGTCGACAGTTGTGTCGAGATAACTGGCTATCGAGGGTATTTAGCGTGGTTTTAATACTTGGGGACGTTCAGGGAACGTTCATTATCCTAACGTGTGGGTGGCCAAATTGGGGGTACCCATGGTCGTGGGGTACGAGTGGTGTTACGGGATCGTCGTTCGGAATGGACGGAGATCCAGGGTAACAACTTTGCACACTGTGTGCTAGCATGGATGTTCGTGTGCTAGCATGGGTGTTTGTGTGCTATGTATGGATGTTGGTATGGTGATACCTATATGCCAATACTAGTATGGATGCCTGTGTGCTGATACTGGTATTGATGATGGTGCGTTGGTGCTGGTACTAGCGCTGGTGCAGGTGACAGTAATTGTGATGACGATGAGCCACCAGTTGGGGTGTGACTCTGTCATGATGAACAGATGATTGGTATCTGCGACTCAGTGGTGGTTGAGTCTTGGACTGGATGGGATCCAGTGGAGGTTGTGTCGTGTTGGGATAAGTCCTAACAGATATATGATGACAAGTGATGAATGGATCAAAGGTATGATTGAAAATTTGGGAGAATCTTGGGATGCTGTCCCCTAGGTCATGTGTATTGGTGGATTTGGGGAGTTTTTGTCAACTCTGAGATTGGTAAGATTGTTTATTTCTTATATCCCCAGAGAGTACAAGGAAATTATTGAAATTGGAAAAAGTCGGGGAAAACCATTCGTGGTATTGATGTGGGATTTTGTGATTGTGAATCACTTGGAACCTGAGGATTGAACCTGTTTAGGTTGAGATGTGAGACGGAGGCAGTATGGTATGCACATTCAGGCAAAATTGTGGATATTCCGTTCGGAATCGGGGTGTGTGCATACATGATTATTGACGGACGTGAGGTCCGAGTAATGAATTGATTTTGGACACGTGGTGGTCCAAGTGAGGTATGGACGTGGGCAGTCCAGTGGTTGGACTTGACATCTCATTGGGAGCATGTCTGTTTCCAACGTGGTTGGAACTCCCGTTTCGGGGAGAGTTGTGATTGGGAGACGAGAGGAGTGCTCGTTTCCGCATCAGTGATTGGTATTCCGAAGTCATTAGGGTTGACTTCATATTTCCTGTCGTGGCAGATGATGATTGTTGCTACCAGTACGTTGAGCGTGTATTGGTAGGTGGACCCAGGTTTGGCCTTGGGTCATTGGACACAAGAAGTTTTGTATGATTTTGGATTTGGTGGTGGTATGCGTGGCCATCTTTCCACCAAGGGAAATTTGGCGAAGGATTCAATTGAGGGTGTAAGACCCTACGATCAGCTTTTGGATGGACTGTTAGCTATGTGAGCATGTGTGGATCCTAGGTGGATCTGATTTGCGATGTTGTCGACTTTGGTCGATGTGACGATCTAGGATCGTGATATTACTTGTCGGGTGACGTAGCGATGGATATGGATTGTGATCTTGATGATCCAGATGGATGGAGAGTTTATCACTCTTACCTTGGTATGTGAGTCGTAGATGACGGGACTGAACTTCTTTTCGGAGTGAAGTCCATATGGCTTGTTACTCGGTTGAGTAGGTTTCCGATGTGGTCGGATTTTGTCAACCTTTGACATGTGAATATTGGGATTGGCTTCCCTATGAAGTCAATCAAGTGTTTTGAGCTGGCAACCGATAGGTTCGATTATGTTACGTCTTGGTGGACGTAAATGAGATTTTGGGTTTTGGAATCGAATTTCTGGGTGACGATTCAGGATTCGATTGCGAAGCTCGAAAATGGATTACTGGATTTGGGTGCGGAATGGTTATTCCAATGCTAGCTTACGGAATAATGATTTCGGATTCGGATTCGGAAATGGGTTAAAAATATGATGTTGGGTTCGGATTCGGGATTTCTTACGGAATTTCGAATTCGGATTCAGAATTGGAACTAGATGACGGGTGGTGTTCGTTTTGTCTCATGTTGGTTTGGGCAAATGTACTCCATTACTAGAACGTGTTTGGCTATGACCTGGGTGGCTATAGTCAGATTGATGGATTGAGGTACGTACAGGGTACGTTGTACGATGATTGATACTGGTTAGGCTGAGTGGTGCCTAATGGCGGTACATGGGATGTACCAGTGGTGTGTAACCAATGTGTTGGTAATCGGATTGGTTCTGATATCATTTGTTTGGCTGTATTGTGGACTGGACATTGGATACTGTGCGCTGGGCAGAGTGATTTTGTCAGGGTTCAGTGATTGTATGAGCAGGTGCTCTTGGCCACGGGTGGCTAGTGGAACCCGGTATTGATATGTGTGTTCACTGCTGGGCTGGTATTCAATGTGTTCCAGTTACACCACTTGATGGAGTAAGTTGACGGTATACGTACACTCAGGATGAGTGAATTGGTGGTTTGAGTAACCACGAGTAGACTTGTGTGATTTTATCACACCGTGATTTCCCAGCGTTTTGGTTCGCTGAGGGAGTCGGCGATTATGGACATTGAGATTATTTTGTGTCGCAGGATTGGGCTTGCCCTGCGAATTGAGATCATGTGGTTGATCTTGCGCTACATCGAGAGTGATGTAGTACGTGGTGTTGTCACGGATAGACAGATGGTTGGGGCTTTACTAGGGTGGTAAAGCTTAGTGGTGACAGTTTGACTGATGGTGTCAGCATGGACTGACAAATGAGATTTGGTGACTCCCAACGGGAGCAAATGTAAGGATTTATTGATAATGGAAAGGAACCATCTAGCTGAAGGAGTCAGCTAAATGGTTAGGCGATTTTATCGCGGATCAGGTGATCATTTCTACTCGAGGTGGTCGAGTGTTGTTGCTATTATAACGTATGACTGAGATGGTATGTCTGGGTACAGCCGAGGCTGGTGTTGACCCAGTGTGTGGGTGTACAAGTGTACACAGATGTGAGGTCGAATTGTTTTCCACAAGGTGGTTGTGGAATAAGGTTATTGGTAATTTCGAGGACGAAATTCTTTAAGGAGGGAAGGTTGTAACGACCCGTCCCGAATATCGGGATTTAATGATATTTAATTGTGATTTACTAATCTGGGATTAGTTAGGCGATTTCGGACGAATTGTGCAAAATGACCGTTTTGCCCCTGGGTGTGGGCAAAACGTTGACTTTTAATTCGGATGGTCAAATGGATTTTGACCGATGACCGTGACGTAGTTCGGGACGTCACGAGTTCATAGACAGGTGGCACTTTCGTTTCCGACGTTCGTGGTGAAAGTTATGATGTACGGAAGTCCAGGGGCATTTTCGTAATTTGGACGATGTATGGGTAAATGTTGACTTTTTGATCGGGAGGTCCGATGGCCGGGAGCCAAGGACCGTTACGTAGGTATCGTCGATACGAATCCAATGACAGGCGGCACGCATCAATCGGAGTCCGTATGACCGAGTTACGGGTCAGGATGCGTGAGGGGCATTTTGGTAATTTTCTGCACAAGGGCAGAATGGTAATTTGGACTGTGATTTTGAACAGCCGTGAGTTGGAGCCATGATTGAGCTGGGTGGATGGCTAGTGCGATCTATCCCTGAATTGTTTAGTATAATTGTAACATGGGGGAACATTATGATTGTGTTATTGATTAATTAATTGAATTATTCCTCCATTAATCCCTTCAAACTTCTTCAACCGTGAACAACCAAACTTCAATTTTCTCCTACCCTTAATCTCCTCTCTATCCACTGATTTTGTGAACGAAATTGACAAGAATTGAGACTGGAATGATTTGGGAAAACACGAGGGACTAATTGAGAGCTGGGGGCTGGAATTTCGAAAATTCCGAAATTCGGGGGGAAAATCGAATTGGAAGATTTGGGCCTTGACGATCAAATTGGAGATTGGTTTGAGTCTTCTGGGATTGCCACGATCATTTTCGTCGAAGGAACGAAGCGGATTGAGGGCCGTTTGAGGAAGAACAGAACTACTGTAGCTTCAGAAATTTCGAGCTTGAGTCGTGGGATTTGAAGCTTGGAGTGATGCAATTGGACTGGGGATTGAGTTCATTATGACCTCACGATGCTAATGGATGCATCAATTGAAAGAATCGATTGACATGGGAGGATTTCGGATGATGAACAGCGATCGGATTGTTCTTCGTGTGATCATCCTTGATCTTAAGGTTTGAGGTATGATTGTGTGTAATTTAGTCCACAGATCCCTAATTGAATCTAATTCGATGCTAATGGAATTTTGAATTGATGGAATCGGTGTCGAATTGCTAGGATTTGGACCGGGTCTTATCGCGGGTTTTTCAACCCGTTTACCAGTCATTTGGGTGAAGGAGATCACCGTGCAGACACTGTAGCAGGCGCGTGGCTTTCACGCGCAGCCACTCACGGCGGCGCGTGACGGCGCGTGGGCACGAATCTCGAGGTGAGGTCAACATGACTTTTATCCTATACATTGTAACGAACATTTTGGGATTGGTTTCGTGTCGATCGGACACCGTCTCGATATTGTTCGGGATGTCCGAAGGTTTTAAATCCAATTTAAAAATACTTAAAAATTTGGGAAAATTACGGGACTTGAATAGGATGTTAATGATGAGGTTAGTGATCCTCTAAATTGATTTGAACAGGATTGGGAGTCCCGGTGATAGTGAGGTGGCCCGGGAAGGCCTATGGCACGCGTATCGAGGCGCTCGGTTAAACGGTCTGTGAGTGGACATTGGTTTTATAAATTCGATGCATGCATAACTGTTTTATGATTGTTATGGTTATGATTAAATGATTTACTTTGGATATCGGTGAATTTAAATGATTTCACGCATTTCGAGGCGATTTACGTATTTTCACGTAAACCGAGGTTTTCTGGATTTGCACCGATTTCCATAAATGTGGTTGGATATGATTTCATGAAACAGTTATGAACTTGAATAAAGTAAAATCGGGCCAGGGGCCCAGTTGAACTATGAAATCGGGCCAGGGGCCCAGTTAACATGTGGATTGGGCCAGGGGCCCAGTTAACTTATGAAATCGGGCCAGGGGCCCAGTTGACTTCTACATGTGTTTGCGGGTCAGGGACCCTAAAACGGAATTGAATAAATGTTTTCTGGTTTACATTTTATATATATTCACATGCTAAAAACAATAGTGGTTTTGATGATATGGAAAATCTGGTTATGGCATGTTTCACGGTATTTGGGCTTGAGACCCGTCTGATGAAACTTAATGATTGGTTTGGATTTTTATCCATGTATATATATATGCCTTGCATGTGGATATCGATAAAATGTATTTAGTACTGCACTGTATAGATCCTTCCATATTATATTGTCTCCTCCGGCGAGGTACCCCGGAGAGGTCACGGGCGTCTAGTACGTCCAGCGTCTATGACGCTAAGCATCAGGTGATGCTGCATCATGTGATGCTGTACCCGAACGGGGTTCGGGGTTTTAACTCGGAAAATTGAGACCCGAGTGGCACGCGTAGCCTTGTGATTGTGACCTTATTGACGTCAGGGACGTCAGACATCAGGGATGTCGGATTGGAGTGTATAGTGCAGTGGCTAAAATAATGGTTATGGTTTATATTATATGCCTTATGGTTCATATTACTGGATTTATGAAATAACTCTTGGATTTACTTTTGGAAATTGAAACTATGCTTTGGTTTCCGGGCTAAGGCCCTAATGGTTATTTCTAAATAAATATGGGATTATTGGTTTTGGTGCATGCATATGATTTTACTGAGGGGCATAAAAGTCTTATAAATGTTTTAAACAGACTTGTTTATTTTCGTCCACTCACAGCTTTTGTTTTCAATGCCCTTCAGGTTGATTCCGGATATGACTGCAGCAGAGACTTGAGCATCGCACACCTCCTCCATCGATCCTTACGCACTCTGGAAGCCCGTTTGAGCAATGGCAATCGGTTATCCCTTGTCTGGCGCCTCTTGTCAGACGGGAGCACGTCACATTCCATGGTAATCCCGGTGGGATTGGGATGGGTCGTGTCATTTGGACCATTGACCTGGACATCCCTTGTCTGGTTTATGGGTTACATGGAGGTTAGACAGGTGTTTAGCCTTCGTTTGACACATGAGTTAGACATGAGCATGGCCTATTCCTTAATCCAGGGAGATTGAGGATGGGTCGTGTCAATTTTACAAGATTATGTTTTGTATTGTGATTTGATATTGGTTTCGATGATATAATTTTGGGATTTGAATTATGATTTGATTTCAAAGATTATAAATGGATTTTGGATTTCGGGCTTGAGGCCCCGTTTCGAAATGCGATTTCGGTTTTGGAATCGTATTTCGGAAATATGATTATGGCTTCGATTTTGGAACTTGATACATGGATTTCTGGATTTTATATGATTTTAAAATGGTTTTGGGTTTAAAGACCCGTTGATTGATGTGACAAGGGAAGGCCCTTGATTGATATGTTTTGAGTTTAAAGACTTGAGCTTTGTAAGGGTCTGGGTTCATGGTGCTTACATGATCACTCTGTTTTCTGGTTTCCCAAAATCGTGCAATTGTTTCAAATAATTGTGAGAGGCGGTGAGGAGGTTTCCACGGTCTTCCAGTAAGGGACAAGTGTCCCAAATCTGGTGGACACAACTCCCAAGGCAGCCAAGTGTCCTAATATCACTGGGCACAGATCCCAATGCAACCAAATGACCAAATTGCACTTTCAACGAAATTACCAAAATACCCTTCAACTTCCAAACCTCATAATTTTCACCTCGTATGTTGGAATCGGACGTGCCGTCTTCTATAGACTCGTGGCGTCCCGAACTATGTCACAGTCATCAGCCAAATTCCGTTTGATCGCCCGAATCAAAATTCAACATTTCGTCCATTCTAGGGGCAAAACGGTAATTTTGCACCATTCGTCCACAATTACTCAACTAATCACCGATTAATCACACTAATCCTTTATTAAGCACTAATCTAATCCCGGAATTCGGAACGGGTCGTTACAGCTAGTATGGAAAATTTTTGTCACTTCCCGCACATGATGCTTGGGCTTGTAACGAGCACCTTTTTAGTAGTTGTTGGCGGTTAAATTTTACTCCCTAATCGAGGTGCTAATATTTACTTAGGAACATTTGACTACAGTTTGACCCTGAGTCGTAGGGTATCGTTTTGATGCTCCATCTTCTTAAGTGATTTTTAAGCCCTCTTGTAGAATACCACATCCATGTATTTTTTTTTTGTCTCGAACCCTCCTCGAGTTAAGGAGTGATGCCTCTAGCTCTTCGAGTATCCTCCTATTGTTAAGACTTATGGAAACTGAATCTTGGACGTTATTGAAACGTATTGAATGAAGATTTAGGCACATTTGCAACATGTCATCACATATTACAAGGTAAGGTAGGGTAAGGGTTTCCTTTTGGCATTATCGCTCCACTTAATCCCTTCCGAGAGTTTACCATGTTACGGATGGTGGTTGACTAAGAGTTGTACACCAATTTGAACACACGAGTTATAAGGGACATTCATAGTAATCGATACCTTCATATTGATGTGGCAATTCAGGCTTATCAACTATTGAGGGAAAATAGAGGGACTGTTAGTTATGAATTTTCGACCTGAGGCATGTTACGTAACCCTTCTTCTCCTGAAGATCAAATGGAATCATACGTGCACTTGGTGTCTTCCATGTCCTTGTGTTGGACCAATGGATTAGAAAAGTCATTTAGCTATGTTAGCTATTCGAGGTACCCCGTTCCATTACCCTTATCACTAGTGATCGGTTGAGTTTACTTATTCCTACTCCCAACTTAGACCACTGTTTTTACAAAGAACTGTAGTAGGTTGCTTTTGAACCTCAAGGTTGTTCGAGATTAGCCATCCCAATACGAGTTAGACACCTTAAACCATAGTCTGGGAGAACTGTTACGAAGATCGTATTAGTTGGTGGGTTAGTTTGGACCCCGATCAGGCCCTTAGTGTTGAGAATCACGACTGCCATCAGGAAGTTCGAGAGGAACTGCTAACCTCTTGTTAGCTGGATTTTTGAGGTCGTTAAATTTGATTAATTCTAAATGAGTCACATTGCGGGACAGTTAGAACATAAAGATCTCTCTTGTACTTGATCTACTTGTTTTGTTGGTGAACTGGAAAATCGACCTAATCACGAGTGTTCATATCTTCTCGGGTAGAGACTAATCATTGACTGAGGAATCCATACACGATATTCAAGAAAACTATTTAGGAAGCATTTGATTTGATGTATCATTTAAGGGAAATGTTTCTGGACTACTTGTTGTAAACGAAGTGACCTACCAATAGCTTGAAGATAGAGAATTAACGAAATCCCTCGATGGAGGACGTTTCTATTTGATCGTGCGAGGAAGTTAAGTATTAACTGTGGGGGCAACATATGATTTTTGGATAATGGTTGCGAGTAGTACATCTGACCAACATTTATCAAATTTTGAGGACGAAATTTCCTTAAGGGGGTAGACTGATACATCCCAAATCAAAAACTCTAATCGAAATTCAGAAATTTTTCATTTTTCTCGTATTTAATTATTCAGGATTTGTTTGGCTTGGATTGGCTGAGTTTCTCTAGGTTGGGCCTTGTGAGTTGGCTCTTTTTTGGGCCTAAGCCCACACCAAAATAAATTTACAATTTTTATGGGCCTTGTTGTCTTTGAATTGAATCTAGCCCGCAATATGCACCCTTATTCCCAAAAATTGGAGCATGGGCTGGTTGAGCCCACCTTCTGTGTGCCCAATAGTCGGCTGCATCTGGAAACCTCTAGTTTCCTCTTGGGCAAACCATGTGCCTTTCCTAGCTCACACACGAAGAGAATACGATGGAGACTCCCTTTAAAACTCTAAACCAGCTTGGCCTTCGAGGACCCCAGCATCGCCTCTCACCTCCAACCAGACCAGATGACAGCGCCAATCATCCAACCTACGCCCTTCGAACTCTTCGATGTCAACCACCATGATCAAAACTCACATTTATGAGGGTAGCTGTGGTCACCAAACCAGGCATAGAGAATCATGGCCTTGGACTTACCATTGACCTCGCCACGGTGGTTCGGGACTGACGAACTCCTCACAGACGATCGAGGAGCACTGAGACCCAGCTAGGGAGACTTGATACACTTAAAATACACATTAAAATAAATCTGTAATTCAAGTATATACATATTTTAAACCCTTTTTGTGTCATTTTAGTATTGGTAAATATGGATCGTTCTTAACTAGGGAAATTAGGGAATATTAATAATGGTTAGTGAAAAAGAATAATGAATATTCAAAGAATAAAATAATTAATGAATAAATAATAAACGCATTAAAGAATAAAAGAATAAACGAATAAAGAATAAAAGAATAAAAAATTAAACGGGGGGTTTTGAGGGATTCTAATCATACAAATCCAAGTAAAAACATATATAAAAATAATTATATTTCTACTTTAACCTATGTACAAGTGGACTTTCTTTAAACACAAACTTCACCAACACACTAGCATTTGCATATATTCGAATCAATCACGAAATCATACCTTCACAAACTCATATTTCTTCAAACATTTTTCATATTATAAATGCACCGAACATCGGATTTTTACTTATAATACGATTTACCCTAAGTTTGTGATTTAATGCGCCGAACAGCGGTTATACATTAAATCTCTTCAACTCTACTCTAAATGCCCTGAACAGCGGATCAACATTTAGTTTCAAAATGAAGATTAAGCTTTTAAATGTAAGAAGTAAATGATTTTAAAAAAGTAAAACACATGGAGATTGTATTCAATTTTACAAAAGATAGGAAGGAAAAACCAACACATATATTGCATTATAAATAGAACCAATAACAAAATAAAAAAGTTTAAGAGGATGGAGAGTAAATGTTACACTTTCGGAATGGATGAGAACAATGAATTGTTTTTCACAAGGAACATCGAATAGCGGCTGGAACCTTGTGAAGACGGAAAAGATAAAATAAGGGAAATTCAGACTTGAACTCTTAAATTTTTTATTGGAAATATTTTGCCATAATTTCTCCTAAGTAAGGCTCAAAGTGTGTCTCAAATCAAATTCCCATAAACAAAGAAAATGAATTCCTATTTATAGGGAAGAAAATCACATTAAACTCTAAAAAAAAATTACAATAAAAATTTTAATGGAGAAATGATGACCTAGGGACTGATTAGGGTGGAAATCATTGTGAAAACCTACCCAAAAAGGGGCAGGTTTGATGCAGAAAATTCAGCCATTGTGCTGTTTTTTAATTTGGCAGAGACTGGCTGGAAAAGGTAGGCCAGTTCGCCGGATGCAGGTGGGTCAGAGGGCAAGAAAATCGGCGCCTGATGCGCTTACAGGGCCAGGGAAATCAGCGCACGCATGCTGAGCTGTGGACCTAGATTTCGGGACATGCGCGCTGGACAAGGGAAGGGGCTTCGGCGGCCTGCTGCTGGCGCGAGTATCAGGCTGGGCGGTTGGGCTTGTGACGCAGGCTGGGCTTTGCGTGGATTGGGCTAGACTGAGGACTGCAGCGGGCTGGATTTCTGGGCCGGAGTCTTGGGCTGTATTGCGAGTTTGGGCCGGTTGCACTTGTTTTGCACAGAAAATGAATTTGGGCTTTTAAAATTCTGAATTTCAAATTTAAAATGGATTTCAATAATTCCACCAAATTTCGTCCATAAGTTCTTCGTTCGAATTCCAATCGGGACGATTTTTTCGCCAAAATACTCCAAATTCCAAGCCTTATTTATTTCTACAAAAATCCCACAAAATATATTATTTTCTCGATTTGTTTATTATTTTAAAATTACAAGTTAAATAAAAAGGGCAAAAAATAATATAAAATAATGTTTATTTGAAGCCCTATCAAATACCACCACACTTAAACTTTACTAGTCCCTAGCAAATACTAAAATTGAACTACATAGTCAAAAAAGAGTAAGCCCTTAACCATTTGACTCAAAATTTCATCATTATTATGGCATAAAAGATTTTCACTAGAATGCTTTTAAGAATATGGAATTCAAGAGTTAATAAATGGTAACAAAATGCTTCAACAAGTAAGATACTAAGTAAATATGGTGAAATTGATCTTAACCTGAATAAAACAAGTATGAATAACCTCACAAGGATATGCACTCAAAAATTCACTCAATTTTGTAAGCGTTTGTATTTGCACTCAAATTATGTGAGAAAAGATGTTCACATAATAGAAATGATGTACTTTCGCAAAAATCTCAAACAAATACCTCAAGATAAAAACAAAATATACTTGCACAAATGAACCAAAACCATAAGCATACTCAAGTGATTGACTCAACTAATCAAAATTTACCATCTTAAGGATCATTAGGTCTTTACGAAGATTATAATAGGGCTAAGTTCAGAGGAAAGGAAAATATAGGAGAACTTATAACGACCCGTCCCAAATTCCAGGATTAGATTAGTGATTAATCATGAATAGTGAGGTTAATGGGTGATTAGTTGGGCGAAATCGGACGAACGATGCAAAATGACCGTTTTGCCCTTGAAATAGGTAAAAAGTTGACTTTTCATTCTGGCGGTCAAATGGACTTTGACCGATGACCGTGACGTAGCTTAGGACATCACGAGTTCATAGACAAGTGGCACGTTCAATTCTGATATTCGAAGAAGAAGTTATGACGTTCAGAAGTTTAAGGGCATTTTGGTAATTTTGGTTAAAAAGGGGCAAATGTTGATTTTTTGACCGGGACGTCCGATGGCCAGGGCCGAAGATCATTACGTAGATCGGGACGATACAAATCGGTAGACAGGTGGCACGTCGAATTCGGAGTTCGACGGTGAAGTTACGATTCATGGAAGTTCAAGTGCACTATTGCACGAATTACGAAATGATTGCGTTTTGGAGTTTAGTGGGGCTCAGATATTTTATGGAGGCCCAATGGTTGAGTGATACTTGTCACCCATCCACATTCCATTTCTTTCCTTCATGCATATCATCCCTTTATCGATCATTCTTCATTTCAAACCCAAACAACCCGATATCACCTAACCATTCAAACCAATCCAACCCAACCCCAGATGAGCATGCCTGAGAGACCAGAGAGTGTTGTGACTGAGGATGGCTGCTGGACGGCTAGAACCGCCATGAACGGTGGCGTGCAGGGGAAACCCGAAGGTATCACTCGGTTTTGGTTTTTAGATCCATTTTCAATTTCTAGTTGTTATGGGCTTGTTTGGACGTTTGGGTTGAACTAAATAGGTTGCTAGGGTTTTCATAAGATGGTTTTGGGAGGTGGTAGACGGCTGTGAAGCCGTGGGAAGGTTTTGGAAAATTTTGAATTGTGGAAGAGTTTTGGACCGGTCGGGTTTTTGAAGTTTTAGGAGTTTTAATTAATTAGGTTAGGTTCCTAGGATTAATTAAGGAATTTAGGGATTGATTAGGGACAAAACGGACAAAAAATGAGGATTGTAGTGGCCTGGGCCGGTCACGCCGGTCAAGCTGTAGAGATTGGGCCGGACCGGCCGGTCTGAACCAGTGCTGGAGGTTGAAGAAGGGCTACTGTACCCTGGCGCGTGGGTTCACGCGCAGGGGGTTCATTTGGTGCATGTGAGCGCGTGGTAAGGATTTTAAGGGTGCTTCCAACATACGAAGTCTTCTATTCGATGTAACGAACATTTTGAGACTGGTTTCGGTTCGATAGGACACCGTTTCGATATAGTTTGGGACGTACGAAGGTTTAGGTTCGGTATTTAAAAATAGTTAAAAATTCCAGAAAATTACGGGTCTTTAATGGGAGGTTAATTAAGTAGTTAGTAACCTTCTATTACGATTTGGACAGGTTCGGGAGTCCCAGTGACGGTGATTGGCTCGGGAGAGCCGTATGGCACGCATATCGAGGTGGCAACTCGGACGGTCTGTGAGTGGACCTTGGTTTTCTAAATTGGTGCATGCATAAATGTTTATTATATGTTTTAATACATGTTTGGTAATGCCATGGGTGCATTTGGTTGTGGTTACGTATAAGGACGTATTTCGAGGTTTCGGCCTTATACGGTGCTTATACAGGCATGTATTTCTTTATTGGTTTAAATGAAAAGGTTTTGGATTTCTAAAAGGATAAACTCGGGTATGAGACCCATTTGGTTTGTCTCGGGCATATGATGCTATTGATGGCCTTCGGGTCTGAGTCGTGGTCACGGCAGGTGCTTGGTGCACGGCGACGGACGAAGTGACTTTCACCTCTGGATTGGGATGTGTTCCTTCCGGAGAGGTCACGATGCACAATATGTTGTCGGGTAGCCGATGGAGGCTCGACTTCGGAGTGATGATGGTTGAGGATAGCGATCGGTGATGAGTGCACCATGATCTTGTGGTGGTCGCGTCGGTTGATTCGTTCACGGCGACATACTTGGATTGAGGGCGGTCCTGGATGGATGGTTGCACACATCACTACGATTGGAGTCGTGACTGACCCTTAGATATCGGGCACGATGCCCAGCTGATGTCATATGTTCGGGCACGAGACTCAGTTACTTTACGGTTATGATTTCGGGTGAGGGACCCTAGATTGGATTTCCAAGTTCTTGGCGGTTTATGGGAACTGGCATGAACCCTGGAAAGGTTATTGTGGTACATGACGGTTTATGGGAACTGGGCATGAACCCTTAAGTGGATGTTATAGATCATGACAATTCAGGGGGATCGGGCATGAATATTTATGTTATGTATATATATGTATTCATATAACTTCCTTTACTTCTATTATCTCCTCCGGGGAGGGTCGTCGGCCTGGGTGGACCCCGGAGTAGTCACGGAGCACTGACTGAGTGGGAGTCGCCCCCGTTAGGTGCCTTACTCTCAGGAAGGCTTGTACTATAACCTCAGGATGGGTCATTGGTCTACGGACATTGACCTTGGATTCTGAGAGACTTGGGTTTGAGACCCTGGGTAGCACGCGCGTAGGTTTGGAAACCGTGACAGGATTGGTTGTGTGAATTATATGTATATATGATATATATGAAATATGATGTGTGATGGATATAGGTTTTGGGCAGTGGCCGGTGTACTTGGTTTCTTTATGATTTGGGCTGAGTCCTGCATGGATTTGGGCAGTGGCCCGTATGATTGGTTCTTATTGGTCCTTTCATTATGGTTTTGGGCTTAGTTCCCACATGTGGTTTATTTGGTTAAATGGTTTTCGAATGCATGCATGATTTTTAGTGAAGGGTATAAAGGTCTTTTATAAATGTGTTTTACGAAACTTATTACTTTTTGTCCACTCACAGTCTTTCTGTTTTTAATACCCTTCAGGTTGGATACGGTGTGGACTGTAGCAGAGAACGAGATATCGCATACCTCATCCGGATCCTGGCGTACTCTGATAGCCCGAGAGGGCAAAGGTTGGAAATTTCCCTTGTTTGACACTTCGTGTCAGACGGGATCAAGGTCGTCCCGCATTAATCCCGGGGGGATTGGGATGGGTCCTGACAGGTGGTATTAGAGCGAGGTTGTCTCTATTCGAGCAATCGCGGAGCTCTTGGAGTAGTACGCAGGTTGAGGATGTGATATCTCAAATGGCTACAGTTCGTTATCAACCTGATAGTTGAGATGCCGATATGATAGTTAGTTGGTTTGAATCGTGGTTCGTTTTGGTTCGGCACTCGATGCTGGGGTTACCATAGTTCTGTCGTGGATGGCAGTGTGGGACCCTATGGAAGGTGAATGTAACGGTACTTTCAAGTTTTGGTCTTGAGACGGTTAGTTGGGATCGTCTTTCACGATGTCGTAGGATCGGTTCCGACGACTGGTTGGGAGTACTGGCCATTCGATGATCGGATATTGTTGAGTTAAATGGATTTACTACTGGGAGCAGTCGAGTTCGTGGAACTCTAGGTTAACTTATGGCAGTTAGTAGTCGGGTTCGAGGAATCCTAGTTGATTTGACAGTAGGATTGGATTGACGTCTTTACGATGTCAAGATCGCGGAGACGATCAATTTGTGGATTATACTGCTTTTCGCAGTTGGGTTCAGGAGGAACTATAGGTGTATGGTTCGGAAAGGTGAGTTGGCGAATGGTTAGACTTTGACGTCTTTACGATGTTGGGACATATTCGATCATGTTTGGTCATGTCATGTTCGATCATGTTCGGCCTAGTCATGTCAGCTTGAGTGATGGGACTCCACTCTGCAGTCGAGGTTGTACTTATCGGTTAGACCTAGTAGGTTGTCGTGATACTATAGTTGTGATGGATTGTTGGTGCAACTAAGTTCATGGGTGACCTGGTAGACGACATTGGTTGAGTCGTGTTACGACTGGTTAGAGTTTGGTTGGACAGGTTACCAGGGTTGGTACTTGTCGATGGAATCCGAAAGTGGGGATACAGAGTAGTAGTATATGCGATTGATTCCGTTGGATGCGGAGTCTGGATATCGAGATGTCTGGTAGTTAGGTCTGCATGAGTCTGTGGCAGGCACTACTACCGAGAGTGGTTGTAGTTACGGTTATTGGGAATCAGGACGTTGAGGGAGCGTTTCCTTTTCTCGTGCGAGTTGTTAGGTTGACTGTACCTAGAGTTGTTGGGTACGAAAGAGGCAGAGTTTCTCCAAAACGAGCAGAGGTACGGGATCGTCGCTCCGTATGGGCGGAGATCCATGGTTTTCTGATTCGCACACTTTATGCTGATACTAGTGTGGATGCCTGTGTGCTGATACTAGTGTTGATGATAGGGCGTTGGCGCTGGTACTAGCGCTGGTGCTGGTGCCGGTGATTGTGATAACTCTGAGTCACGAGTCGGGATGTGACTCCGTCGAGATAGGTTTGTGTTCGGTATCTGTGGTATGGGAGTGGATCACAAATAATGATGGACTGGATAGGATCCAGTAGTAGTTGAGACTCGTGGTACGAGATACAAGTGTTGGATGCCGTTTAGGCACATTCGTAAATAGTATACAAGGTTTAACCTTGAGTTGCGTGAATTCCATGCGGAATGAGTGTATCTACATACACGATGCAAACTGATAGGCAAGATGGGGTACCAAGTTCTCTTGGTTATGGACACGTGGATGACGTCCGGATGAGTTGAGGACTTGAGAGTCCATTTTGGATTAGTTATGACTGACTGCGATTGACCATACTTCCTGAGTTTCAGGTAGGCTTGTTTGAGGAGGACTTTGATTATGAGAAATAGAATGGGTTATTATAATATTTATCGACGTTCGTCGTTGAACGGAAAGGTCGAAGAAGCACTTCTAGCTCAGAAATAGAAACCATTAAACGTGATTCCGACAGGGTTGGAACTTCGGAATCGAGAGAGTTTGCGATAGAGGTGACGAGAGGACTGCGGGTTTTCCGCATTGGTAATGGGTATTTTGAAGTCATTTTGTGTGACTTCTCAGATTCTACCATGATTGGTGATGGTAGATGATGTTGATGATGTAGATGTTGTTGGTTGCCACTGGTACACTGATCTTGTATTGGTTTGTGGACCCATGATTTATCTTGGGTCATCAGGTGGAGTGAGTATATCGAAGTTAGGTGAATGAGATTTCTCATTTTCTGCTTGGTGGCAGAAGATGTTGGGTTACATGGCATGATGAGTGCAGCAAGTTTTGTTTGTATTCACATCGGATGGATTTGGTTATCATTATCTTAGGTCATTCTTGATTTTCCGAGGTGGAAGGAAAAGGATCGATATGAGGTAAATGGAGAGAACGCACAGTCTTGACGTGTTTCGTCTTTGACTGATTTGTTTAAATGTGGGAATAGGTTGAGGAGTGATGTGACTGACGAAGGATTCATAAGGGTGTAAGACCCTATGATCGGATCTCAGGTGGATTGTTAGCGGAGTGAGCTGGTGTGGATCCTAGGTGGATCGAGATTTTGACGTTGTGGACTTTGAGCGTCGTGATGATTCTCGATCGTGATGTTCATGGTCGGGTGACGTAGTGATGGATCTGGATCGTGATCTTGATGATCCAGATAGGTGGAGAGTTTATCACTCTTACTAGGATGTTTGAGTTGAGGATGATGGGACTGAACTT
Organism: Prinsepia uniflora; assembly: GCA_032719365.1. NCBI lineage: Eukaryota > Viridiplantae > Streptophyta > Magnoliopsida > Rosales > Rosaceae > Prinsepia > Prinsepia uniflora. Next base: position 61,339,704 of record CM064868.1, read on the forward strand.
CTTTTCGAAGTGAATCCCGTATGGTGTATTACTCAGGCGAGTAAGTGTCCGACGAGGTCGGATTTGGTCAACCTAGATGTGTTGATGTTGGGATTTGCTTCCCTATGAAGTCAATCGATTGTAATGTGTTAATCGTTTGAACAGGTATCCAATAGGTTCGGAATTGGTGCATCTCGGTAGACGAGAATGAGATTTCGGGTTTTGGAATTGGATTTCTGGATGACGATTCAGGATTCGATTTTGGAACTTGAAAGTGGATTTATGGATTTGGGTTCGGAATGGTTATTCCTAATACTAGTTTACGAAATAATGATTTCGGATTAGGATTTGGAAATGGATGTTGGGTCGGAGTTTCAATTTTTCTAATATTGAATTGGATAGATGGACTCCATAATTGAAACGTTGGCTACGACCTAGGTTGTGGTCGTCGTGTTGTCGTTGTGTTGTCGTCGTTGTGGTTGTAGGTTGGTTGATTGATAGATGTACGTACCGTGTACGTTGTTCGAGGTACGATACTGGGCAGATTTGTGATGCTTGGTGACGGTATATAGGATATACCAGTAGTATGTTGGTGTGCTTATTGGTAGTCGGCTTAGTTCCGATACCATTGGATGAGTCGCGTACGTGAACTGGACATCGAATAAAGTGCACTGGGTCATGGTATTTCTGATGGGTCTAGTTACACACAGGTCGAGTGAGGTGTTGATTGATGTATACTCGAGTTGAGTGAGTTGGTGGTTAGAGTAACCACAGGTAAGTATAGTGTCAGTTCTTAACCAGCGACTGTCAAGTAGTGACAGTTTATCGAATGTGCCAAAGTGGATTGTTGTGTGAGGTCTGGTGACTCCCAGTGGGAGCAGACATCAGGATAGATTGAGATTGAGAAAGGAACCTTCGAGTTGTTTGTGTCAACGAAATGGTAGATTTGACAAATGATGTCAACTCGGAACGTATGACTTCTATCATTCGACGTGGTCGAATGTAGTCGATACGACGTGAGTATTAGTGGTACGTCTGGGTGCAAACAAGTTTTATTCTGGTTAGTTGGTGTATGAGTGTACACGTGTCATGAGAACAAATTATTTCCACGAGGTGGATGTGGAATCAGGATAATTGGAGTTTCGAGAACGAAACTAAATGAAGGAGGGAAGAACGGTTGGAATCAGTCGGTTGGAATTTCGAGGACGAAATTAATTAAGGAGGGAAGGTTGTAACGACCCGTCCCGAATTCCAGGATTAGATTAGTGACTAATCAAGATTAGTGAGGTTAATCGGTGATTAGTTGGGCGAAATCAGACGAACGATGCAAAATGACCTTTTTGCCCTTGAAATGGGTAAAATGTTGACTTTTCATTCTGGCGGTCAAATGGACTTTGACCGATGACCGTGACGTAGCTTAGGACATCACGAGTTCATAGACAGGTGGCACGTTCAATTCCGACATTCGAGGAAGAAGTTATGACGTTCGGACGTTCAAGTGCACTATTGCACGAATTACGAAACGATTGCGTTTTGGAGTTTAGTGGGGTACATATATTTTATGGAGGCCCAATGGATGAGTGACACTTGCCACCCATCCACATGCCATCTCTTTCCTTCATGCATATCATCCCTTCATCCATCATTCTTCATTTCAAACCCAAACAACCCGATCTCACCCAACCATTCAAACCAATCCAACCCAACCCCAGATGACCATGCCTGAGAGACCAGAGAGTGTTGTGACTGAGGACGGCCAGAACCACCGTGAACGGCGGAGTACGGGAGAAACCTGAAGGTATGGCTCAGTTTTGGTTTTTAGATCCATTTTCGATTTCTAGTTGTTATGGGCTTTTTTGGACGTTTGGGTTGAACTAAATAGGTTGCTAGGGTTGTCATAAGATGGTTTTGGGAGGTGGTAGACGGCTGTGAAGCCGTGGGAAGGTTTTGGAAATTTTGAACCGTGGAAGAGTTTTGGACCAGTCTGGTTTTAGAAGTTTTAGGAGTTTTAATTAATTGGGTTAGGTTCCTAGGATTAATTAAGGAATTTAGGGATCGGTTAGGGACAAAACGGACGAAAAATGAGGATTGTAGGGGCCTGGACCGGTCACGCCGGTCAAGTTGTAGAGATTGGGTCGGACCGGCCGGTCTGAACCAGTGCTGGAGGTTGAAGAAGGGCTACTGTACCCTGGCGCGTGGGTTCACGCGCAGGGGGTTGATTTGGTGCGTGTGAGCGCGTGGTAAGGATTTTAAGGGTGCTTCCAACATACGAAGTCTTCTATTCGATGTAACGAACATTTTGAGACTGGTTTCGTGTCGATAGGACACCGTTTCGATATAGTTTGGGACGTACGAAGGTTTAGGTTCGGGATTTAAAAATAGTTAAAAATTCCAGAAAATTACGGGTCTTTAATGGGAGGTTAATTAAGTAGTTAATAACCTTCTATTACGATTTGGACAGGTTCGGGAGTCCCGGTAACGGTGATTGGCTCGGGAGAGCCGTATGGCATGCATATCGAGGTGGCAGCTCGGACGGTCTGTGAGTGGACCTTGGTTTTCTAAATTGGTGCATGCATAAATGTTTATTATATGTTTTAATACATGTTTGGTAATGCCATGGGTGCATTTGGTTGTGGTTACGTATAAGCACGTATTTCGAGGTTTCGACCTTATACCGTGCTTATACGGGTATGTATTTCTTTATTGGTTTAAATGAAAAGGTTTTGGATTTCTAAAAGGATAAACTCGGGTATGAGACCCATTTGGCTTGTCTCGGGCATATGTCGCTATTGATGTCCTTCGGGTCTGAGTCGTGTTCGCGGTAGGTGCTTGGTGCACGACGATAGACGATGTGACGCTCGCCTCCGGATTGGGATGTGTTCCTTCCGGAGAGGTCACGATGCACGATCTGTTGTCGGGTAGCCGATGGAGGCTCGACATCGGAGTGCTGACGGTTCAGGATAGCGATCGGTGATGAGTGCACCATGATCTTGTGGTGGTCGCGTCGGTTGATTCGTTCACGGTGACATACCAGGATTGAGGGCGGTCCTGGATGGATGGTTGCACACATCACTACAATTGGAGTCGTGATTGACCCTTAGATATCGGGCACGATGCCTAGCTGATGTCATATGTTCGGGCACGAGACTCAGTTACTTTACGGTTATGATTTCGGGTCAGGGACCCTAGATTGGATTTCCAAGTTCATGGCGGTTTATGGGAACCGGCATGAACCTTGGAAAGGTTATTGTGGTACATGATGGTTTTTGGGAACCGGGCATGAACCCTTGAGTGGATGTTATAGATCATGATGGTTTAGGGGGACCGGGCATGAATATTTATGTTATGTATATATATGTATTCATATACCTTCCTTTACTTCTATTATCTCCTCCAGGGAGGGTTGTTGGCCTGGGTGGACCCCGGAGTAGTCACGGAGCACTGACTGAGTGGGAGTCGCCCCCGTTGGGTGCCTTACTCTTAGGAAGGCTTGTACTATAACCTCAGGATGGGTCATTGGTCTACGGACATTGACCTTGGATTCTGAGAGACTTGGGTTTGAGACCCCGGGTAGCACTCGCGTAGCTTTGGAAATAGTGACAGGATTGGTTGTGTGAATTATATGTATATATGATATATATGAAATATGATGTGGGATGGATATAGGTTTTGGGCAGTGGCCCGTGTATTTGGTTTCTTTATGATTTGGGCTGAGTCCCCCATGGATTTGGGCAGTGGCCCGTATGATTGGTTCTTATTGGTCCTTTCATTATGGTTTTGTGCTTAGTTCTCACATGTGGTGCATTTGGTTAAATGGTTTTCGAATGCATGGATGCTTTTTAGTGAAGGGTATATAGGTCTTTTATAAATGTGTTTTACGAAACTTATTACTTTTTGTCCACTCACAGTCTTTCTGTTTTTAATACCCTTCAAGTTGGATACGGTGTGGACTGTAGCAAAGACCGAGATATCACATACGTCCTCCGGATCCTGGCGTACTCTGATAGCCCGAAAGGGCAAAGGTTGGAAATTTTCCATCAGCGTCGTCCCACGTTAATCCCGAGGGGATTGGGATGGATCCTGATAGAAGAGGTGCTCAAATTCGTTCCAAGACTCAATAGACTCCCAAAACGTATCATAACTTCCCAACCGTAGTGTAATGATTTCAATAATTCATCCCTTCGAATATAAGCCTAATTTCATCATGTTGGGCCTCAAATTCTTTTTTCATTTGTATCAGATTTACGAATGTAAAGGAATTGACTCAAAAATTACATAATCAAACCTTATTACCTTGATAGAAACTCAAAACATTTATTTTTCATTTTTTTAATATCAATGTAATAACATATGTCAATAATACAACAAAGTTCGAGTAAGTAATTCCATATGATACAAATAAAAGTCTTCACATCATCATCAATTCCTCTTTACACCATTTTCATGTTTTCAACCGAGTCCTTGGAACAACGGTAAAGGATGTCTATACTAAGTTCAAGTGTTTAGATAATCATGGTGATGAAAGAAAGGAGTAATGTGGGCTCAAAAGGGTTAAAACTAAGAGGGTCGCAACTTGTGCGCACAAAATAGGGAACATGGATGTTTGAATTTGTGGTGTTAACTCTAATGCCTTAATCATATCCAAAATCAGAGAATTTCTTGACTTAAAAGCTTTGAAAATCACATAGAATAAGTTCTAGTACTCTAGAGTTCATTAAAAGCAATAACAAGCAGTTATGAGGCATATGTATATCAATTGAAACAAAGAACTTATGAATCACTCATCAAAGATGGATATAAAGTTATAAAGCTCACATAAGGTTCAAATGATTCATACTTATCTTAACATGCTCGTTTATATACCAATTTACATGCATTATCTACAAGGAGTACTTACCTCAATTGCTTGGTGACTAAGTAATTGACAATATCAGCATACCAAGGAGTACTTACCTCAATTCCGAAAAGTTATTCATCCGAAAACATCTCTTGAATGGCCACATGATCTCGTTCATGTACAATGCGGCTCAAGTGATCAGCTACCACATTTTCTACACCTTTATTGTCCCTAATCTCGATGTCAAACTCTTGAAGAAGAAGAATCCATCGATTAGCCTTCGTTTAGCTTCCTTCTTAGCCAGGAGATACTTCAGTGCTGCATAATCAGTGTAAATAATGACTTTAGTTTGAAGTAAATAAGAACGAAACTTATCTAAAGCAAACACAACAGCAAGCAACTCCTTCTCAGTAGTGGTGTAGTTCATTTGGGCATCATTCAAAGTTTTGGATACAAAGTACATGGCGTAGGGCTTCTTGTCTCACCTTTGTCCGGGCATAGCACCAACTGCATAATCAGAGGCATCACACATTAGTTCAAAGGGTAGGGACCAATCTGGGGCACAAAGAATGGGAGTAATAGTTAAAAGATTTTTACGCTTCTCAAAAGCTTCCTGACAATCAGCATCAAAGACGAATGGTGTCTCCTTTTGAAGAAATCGGCACAAAGGCCTTGCAATGTGGGAAAATTCCTTGATAAATCTTCTATAGAAACCTGTGTGACCAAGAAATGAACGAATCTCTCTCACAGAAGAGGGAGAGGGTAAGTGGCGCACAATATCAACTTTAGATTTATCAACTTTGAGTCATCTCTCAGAGACAACATGGCCTAAGTCTATCCCTTGTCTAACCATGAAATGACATTTTTCCCAGTGAAGTACTAGATTAGTTTCAACACATCTTTGTAAGATAAGTTCTAGGTGTTCTAAACATGCGTCAAAACTATCCCCAAAGACACTGAAATCATCCATAAATACTTCAATTATTTTTTCGACATATTCAAAGAAAATAGAAAGCATGCATCTTTGGAACGTACCTGGGGCGTTGTATAAACCGAAGGGCATTCTTCAATAGGCAAAAGTTCAAAAAGGACAAGTGAAAGTCATTTTTTCTTGATCTTTTTTAGCAATACAGATTTGATTGTATCCGGAATAACCATCAAGAAAACAGTAATAAGAGTGACCGGCTGACCTTTCAAGCATTTGATCGATGAAGGGCAAAGGGAAGTGGTCATTCCTAGTTGCTTTGTAAAGGCGCCGATAATCTTTGCATACTCTGTATCCGGTTACAGTTCTTTGGAGTACGAGCTCACCTTCACTGTTCTCAACAACTGTGACTCCACTTTTCCATGGAACTACTTGGACTGGTGAGACCCATTTACTAGCTGAAATCGGGTAGATGACATCCCAGTCCAAGAGTTTGATTACCTCTTTCTTCACGAAATCTATCATCGGAGGATGGAAGCGACGTTGAGCTTTACGAGAGGGCTAATTCCCTTGACGTCTGACAAAGTCCATCCAATAGTTGTCTTATACTTCGTAAAGACACGTACCAATATTTCTTCCTGTGATTTAGTTAGTGCATAAGATACTATGATGGGCAAAGTGTCATTAGGGTCGAGATAGGCGTACTTCAGGTGGTTAGGTAGAATCTTAAGCTTGAGAATAAGGGCCTAAACTACTGAAGGAGATGTTTCATCAATACTAACTGAAAGTGACAAAAGTATATGAGGATTTACCATTCTGGGGGCCTCATTGAGGGCCATGATGTCTTCCCAAATCCGAGGCTCTAGTTCATAATCTGTGTCTTCAACCAAGGCATTCCCCAGTTGAGTTAGGCAAATTCCTTCCTGAATGACCATATTGAGTGCGTCTTCTCGAATTGACTCAAGATGTTTCTCTGCAAAAGAAGTGCACACATCAATACAAAAAGTAGTTTGAGTTGTGGAACTAGGGTACCTCATGGCATCGAAAATGTTGAAGCCTATTTCCTCTCCATCGACTTCCATGGTTAGTGTGCCATTGAATACATTAATCTTTGTTTTGGCAATTCTCATGAATGGTCGTCCCAACAACATCAATGGAGCTTGATTCGTAGGGGAATCCTCCATGTCTTGGACATAAAAATCTGCAGGGAAGATGAGCTAGTTAACCTTCACAAGAACATCTTCAACGTATCCCTTAGGATACACGTTAGAACGATCGACTAATTGAATGATAACATCGTCATGCTTGAGTTTACCTAAACCTAGTGTAAGATATAAAGAATATGGCATAACATTAATGGATGCACCTAAGTCTAGCATGACGTTATCAAAAGATTTGCTACCAATCTTGCAAGGAACAAAAAAACTCCTAGGATCCTTCAACTTTGGGGGTAGTCAACGTTGGATTATAGAAAAAACTATTTTGCTCACCATCACAACCTCCTTCTCCCTCATTTGGCGCCTTGGAGTGCATAACTCTTTCAGAAACTTTGCGTATTTCGGAACTTACTTGATGCACTCAATCAAGGGCATGTTGATTTTCACCCTTTTGAAGATTTTCAAGATTTCCTCATCGGATTCATCTTTCTTAGATTTGGAAAGCGTACTTGGAAATGGTGCATGCACAAACGGGGAATTAGTAACAACCGAACTTGAAGGGATAGGGTCATTACCTTGTGTGTGGGTAGGTTGAACTGGCAGTTGTGTCGTGGTGGTCTTAGTTGTCACCTTGTGCTTTTCAGCCTCAGAAACGGCTGGATCTGGCTCTATTTCACCGAGCACTTTACCACTTTGAGTGATAATCGCATTGGCTTCAAGTCTTGCATTCGGGTTGGGCGTAGGTTGAGCTGGAAACACCCCACTATGTTAGATCTTACCCATGAAGTCTAGGACCTTGCCCATTTGGTCCTTGAGATCAGTGATTTCTTTCTGCTGATTTTACTGACATGTGACAAGAGCTTGAGTCGAAGCCATTAGTGTTTGCTGCCCTTGGGAAAAAGTAGCCAGACTTTTACCGTAATTAGGATTAGAAGATGAAGAGATATGATTATTTGCATGATTGTGAGAAAAGAGAGAAAATGGAACCAGGGGCCTTGGTTACCATGTGGGTCTTTAGCATTGATTCGGGGCACGGTTTGGGCCTGTCGACATGTGCTGAGGATTTAGGACATTGTTCGAGTCTCTCCAACTATAACCTTGGATCCTTTGCCCTCCTTGAAAGCCTCCAATGACGTGTGCCATTTTAGTTCTGGGGTCTTCCTCCCTTGCAATGTAGGGGCATTGGTCCTCAAGATGGCCTTGAGAGCATATGGAACAAACTGAGACTACCTGCTTCTTTAGTTCCAACACATTTGAAAGCATAGAGGTAATATTATCTAACTTAGAATCATTTATAACATTGGAACTCACCTCATGTACCTTTCTTGGAATAGGCTCGGCACCTTCGTATTGTGCATCATTGAGTGCACGACTTTCAAGTAGTGCACGACCGTCCACTAAACTTCGGGATAAGAAACTTCTGTTAGCTGCAGTATCAAGTAGTCCTCTATCCCAACCCTTGAGTCCTTCGTAGAATTAAGTTAAGAGATAGCCTTCAGTGATCACATAAGTAGGGCATGAAGCACAAAGTTCCTTAAACCTTTCGTAGTATTGGCTGAAATTCTCATCATGCTCTTTTTGCTTGATTCCAGTGATCTCTTTTCTTAAGACGATAATCTTTGAGGCAGGGAAGTACTTGGTAAGAAACTCCTAAACCAACTTCTCCCAAGAGTCAATATGATTGGGTGGGAGAACCAAAAGCCATACCCATGCTCTATCTTCCAAGGACAACGAGAAAGCTTTCAACTTCATGATGAATTGGAGCTCCGTTAAGTGTTTGTGTGGATCTTCGTTTCTGATTCCATGGAACTTGGGTAGCTGATCAAGGACTCCACTCTTAAGCTGAATATCTTTCTTGTTGGTTCTAGGCTCGGGGTACTCGATGTAGAAGTTTGTAGTGCCATTTTTGTTTGCACATGTCTGCTCACGGATACTCAGATTTCTTGCCATGGCTAATGGTGTTCCGAAAGTCTGTTCCTTGTCTGAATTACTTTTCTCACTTATGAACTCACCAAGTATTGGGGATGCAGGTCCAAATGAGCCGGTTTGCTTAAGTGCGTCTCTGAATGTTGCGTTGTTCGGTGAGATGTCAAGTTGCTTTCTCAATCGATCAAGCTTAGATTGATGATCGCGCATTCATAAGTACGTACCTATATAGTTAAAAAAACACCAAGTTAGAAGGCAAGTTTACACAAGTAAGTAGCTAGTGAAAGTTAATTAAAAAAAAGATAAATGTTACAAAAGTTAGAGTTAGTGTTAGGAATATATGTTTAGGATCACAATTTGCAAGAAAATGTGAAGTATAACCAAGCATAACTGACATAAATTTAAGCTGGATTTAACATATAGACAAGTAAGAGATAATAAGAGTATTAAAAAGTATGGATCACACAAATTATGACACAATTTGAAGTTAGAAAAAGAAACAATTAATCCCAAATAACATAAGGCATGACATAAATGGAAGCTAGAATTAACAAAAAGTCACAGTAATGGGAAAAAAGTGCACAAGTTCCAAATGGAGCTAAACTAATGCAACACAAAAGTATCTTCATGAAGAATGGTGTGAATGCATAAGAGAGAAATTATTAGAACATGCACAAGACATAAGAGTTACGTGACAATTCATGAAAGAATGGCATACACCTTCGATCTCACTTCCCTAGATTCACTTAGTCTAGTGGGCCCAGTGATGAAATCCAAGCATCATGAAATCTCAGGGAGGGTATACAAACTAATAATGCAATAAGTATAGATTTAGAGTGTTATGAATAACTTTTCCATTCCGCTTCTCATAGTACTTTCCTGGGCATACGGCCTGCGCGTACTGATAACCACTCTTCCACCATTCAACATTAATCATGGCTAGTTGGGAAAGATGTAACACGAGAAGTAAGGATAATTTTGAGAGCACCCCGAGACTAGCTTTACTAGGGCATATAATCCATTGGTGTTCCCTTTCTTAATCCAAAACTTGTCACCAGTCATAACCCTCCTAGACACGACCAACCGATGGAGGATTTGGTGAATTACCAAACCCAAATGTTTACAAACTCCGCCCCAACCTCATGTCCATAGATTTGAGTCTATGATGTGTGGTGATGAAATTCACACATCATGAAGGGTTAAGGAGAAAGTAATCAAGAAGGGCGCTACTTGTTCCTGAAAGTAAAATTTTGAAGAAAAATGGGTCTTGAGATTCATGCAACTCTAAAACATTTAATATGAAACAATATTTGCATGTTGAGAAAGTCAAAGACATATATAGTTCTTCTTTTTTGTTTACAAAAACAAATAAATAGAAAATAATAACAGAATAAAATAAAATGAACAAGCATAATATACAATTCATGAACTAATACAATATGGGTATTAAGTACAATTTATGAACTAGTATAATATGAACACTATGATCAAGTATGACAAAAGTGTACTAAAAAATAATTAAAATATGAACAAGTATAAAACGAACAAGTATGTACAACCATAAACAAGTATAAAATGAACAAGTATAATCAGAATTTAAATTTACATATATATATATATATATATAGACTTACACATTATCAAATCAAGTATACACAATTATAAACAAATTAAATCAAGACTAATTTTTTTTTTTAATTCCAAATATTTATTATTTTTTATAATTATTTTTTTGTAATTCTGATTTTTTTTTAATTTAGAGATTAACAAAACAAAAAATAAACAAATAAATAAGAATAAACTAAGATAATTGTGAGCAAGTAATATACATGTATAACAATGAAAGTAAACAAATAAAATATGAACAACTATAAGTGAAATATGAACAAGTAGAAAAATATAAACAAGTATGATGGAATCAAGTGTAAAAAAATAAAAGTTAAGAACATTTACAATATGTACACTTTATTTACAAGTATGAACATTTTATATATAAACACTTTTATACACACTAACACGTTAAGAATGATTTTTAATTTCCCCGACAAAGGCGCCAAAAATTGATACGCTTAAAATACACATTAAAATAAATCCGTAATTCAAGTATTTACATATTTTAAACCCTTTTTGTGTCATTTTAGTATTGGTAAATATGGATCGTTCTTAACCGGAGAAATTAGGGAATATTAATAATACTTAGTGAAAAAGAATAATAAATAATCAAAGAATAAAATAATTAATGATTTAATGAATAAATAATAAACGCATTAAAGAATAAACGAATAAACGAATAAAAAATAAAAGAATAAAGAATTAAATTGGGGGTTTTGAGGGATTGTAATCATACAAATACAAGTAAAAACATATATAAAACTAATTCTATTTCTACTTTAATCTATGTACAAGTGGACTTGCCTTAAACACAAACTTCACCAACACACTAGCATTTGCATATATTCGAATCAATAACGAAATCATACCTTCACAAACTCATATTTCTTCAAACATTTTTCATATTATAAATGCACCGAACAACGGATTTTTATTTAAAATACGATTTACCCTAAATTTGTGATTGAATGTGCCGAACAGCGGTCATACATTAAATCTCTTCAACTATACTCTAAATGCTCGATCAACATTTAATTTCGAAATGAAGATTAAGCTTTAAAATGTAAGAAATAAATGATTTTTAGAAAGTAAAACACATGGAGATTGTATTCAATTTTTACAAAAGATAGGAAGGAAAAACCAACACATATATTGCATTATAAATATAACCAATAACAAAATAAAAGAGTTTAAGAGGATGGAGAGCAAATGTTACACTTTCGGAATGGATGAGAACAATGGATTGTTTTTCACAAGGAACACCGAACAGCGGCTGGAAACTTGTGAAGATGGAAAGGATAAAACAAGGGAAATTCGGACTTGAACGCTTAAATTTTGAATTGGAAATATTTTGCCATAGTTTCTCCTAAGGAATCCTCAAAGTGTGTCTCAAATCAAAGTCCCATAAACAAGGAAAATAAATTCCTATTTATAGGGAAGAAAATCACATTAAACTCTAAAAAAAGTAAAAAAAACAAAATTACAAAAAAAAGATCAAATGGAGAAATGATGACCTAGGGACTGATTAGGGTGGAAATCATTGTGAAAACCTACCCAAAAAGGGTTAGGTTTGATGCAGAAAATTCAGCCATTGTGCTGTCTTTTAATTTGGCAGAGACTGGCTGGAAAAGGCAGGCCAATTCACCGGATGCAAGCGGGTCAGAGGGAAAGAAAATCGACGCCTGATGCGCTGATAGGGCCAGGGAAGTTAGCGCATGCATGCTGAGCTGTGGACCTAGATTTCGGGACATGCGCGCTGAAAGACGGAAGGGGCTTCGGCGGCTTGCTGCTGGCTCTAGTATCAGGCTGGGCGGCTGGGCTTGTGCCGCAGGCTGGGCTTTGCGTGGACTGGGCTAGACTGAGGACTACAGCGGGCTGAATTTCTGGGCTAGAGTCTTGGGCTGCATTGTGAGTTTGGGTTGGTTGCACTTGTTTTGCACAGAAAATGAATTTGGGCTTTTAAAATTATGAATTTCAAATTTAAAATGGATTTCAATAATTCCATCGAATTTCGTCAAAATTCTCCAAATTACAAGCCTTCTTTATTTCTGCAAAAATTCCACAAAATATATTATTTTCTCCATTTGTTTATTATTTTAGTATTAAAAGTCATGTAAAAAGGGTATAAAATAATATAAAATAATGCTTATTTGAAGCCCTTTCAAGACTCGACCCGACTACATCCCACGTCTGACCAGACTTGATTGGGGGAGATTCCATGTAGTGTTTCTCGACCTTAAATCCATATCCTTTCTTGTCCTAACGTTTGGGAGCTATTGGAACGGTTGCATGTGGTTTGTGACTACGAGGGACGTCGATCCAGTTATGACCAAATTTCGACCCGATCAAACTTGAACATTTTCCAGGAAATCTCAAACTCTAGAACCTATTCCATTGTAATCCTTACCTTGAAAGCTTTCTAACCACCTAATTGCCTGTCGAATCTGAGGCGGAAGAGGCGACGGAGACAGCGGCCGAAAATCGCTGTCTCACCAGAATCTCCACAATCCAGTTTTTGAGCTCGTTTGACCCGAGATCGGAACTTTGACGGTTTCTGAAAAAATGGGAGATTTTAACGTCCTCTCAAGTGGTTGACGGTTTCTGAGGCGATTAGTTGATTTGTCAGGTGATTCGACTCCCGACTAGTGTGAGTGGACCCCTTTCCCTAAAACTGATTTTATATTGATTATGCTCACACGTTTTACAATGTTTGCACTTACGATAATTTTTTTAGCATGCATGAATTTTTTTTTGTATTAATTGTGGTATTCGATTGTAATGCTTGGTTTACAATGCTTACGTGTTTATTCTTGTACTATTATATGATGGTTATGCGTAGTTGTATGTTATTGAGAAACATGGTGCATTGCATGTTAGTCCCCCGGGCATTGATGAGATTGAGATGTTAGAACTTGCTTAGGAGTCACTAGTATCTAGTACCCGTCTGCATGGCCACATACCAACCTCCTCGTAATTTATCAATCGCGCACCTCGTAATACTAATTAAAAATATGCCAGCTTGTTCTCCGAGCTCTATGGGACATGGGGTGACGTAGCATCACACTTAGCTTTCACGTGGTCAAGGTACCGAGCAAAGATACTGATTTTTAGTCACGAGTGTCAGACTCGAGCAACTCAAGAGAAATTTTGATATGGGTTGGCATTGTGACATATTTATGGTTTCTACATGGCTTATCTGATCGTATTATTTGGATATTATTAAATGATCATTATTTTTATTTCTCGTATTACGTGTAAGTATATTATGAATAGTTTGGAATTTTAACTAAAAATGAGGGGTTAAAGTATGATTTTATAAAACTACGGTTTTATACAGAAATAAGTATCTGGGTCCACTCACACTTGTGTTTTAAACCCTTCAGGTTTTGTTGGCACACACGTACTTCGAGTAATCGTGGGTGCTGCATCGAAACTCACTCCCAAGCTTGGAGTGAAGTGGACAGAATAATCGGGTAATGACAAGTAGTGTGTAGTGTATGATCATCAAATTTTTATTCATACTCTAAGCTTTCGCTATTGGGTGAAAGATGACAGGTATTCACCAATTAGGTTTCACCCGAGCTCCCCAAAAAAATGTCATTTCAACTTAAATGGCTTCGTCATCTGGATGTCATTGTTCAAATGTTGGCCAGCATGCCTCGACCTTCGTGCCATAAGTGGATTTTCAGTGTTAGGATGTGTCAATTTGGTATCAGTGCATGGTTCTAGAACGTGTCAATAGTTTCCAGACACTTGATGATCATACGACCCGATTTCTGGTGTCAGAGCCACTCCTCAAATAGTTAATTACGCCTTTGAAAGTTAGTTGTTATTTGTTTACGGTTTGATCGTGCATTCCCACAAGTAAATCAGAGTTCGTCTGAACTCTTGTTACCTTTAATTACAAAATTCAGTAGTTGTTCTTCCATAGAATTTGATCGATGCCTTAAAGACTACCGTGTAAACTAATTCTCAATTATTGTGTTCGAGAGACTTCTACTTGGATTGAGATCAGGCAACTTCTCATAGGTTTTTAATTATCGAAGCATTGTGGAACTGTCAGTAGTTAGAAAGCGAACTTCTAGAATGCACTCTTATTCGTGCTTTAGGACTTGTGTTGTTGTACCATTAGATTGGGAACCCTATCACCACTTCGTAGTGGTATGACCCAAACTCTCGTAGCACAAAACCTGGAAACTTTTCAAATTTCTTGGTCCAAACTTTTATCGCTTGTTACACCTCTATTTTTGTGAGTCTTGGTTTGAACCAGGTCATGGTCTCTCCAGACGTTTAAATAAAGTAACAGACTTTCTTCAAACAACTTATCTTTACTACAACTCATTTTGTTTTTACCACTGAGCTACTAATGACATTTACATTTTGCGTGAATTTTTATCATGGTGAAGTCTTACTTTTTATACTGCTTAGATTTACTGAATGAAATACAAATGTCGAGATTGTACAACATATTGTGATGTGATACATCTTGGAGTCATTTACAATCATCCGACTTGTTGCTAAGTTTTCTTTTACGACTTGATTTTCTATCTTACTAAATCACACATATTTACAACTGGGGGTTACGTTCCCCTATTCGTTGCTTTTACGTAAATTGGTTTTAAACCACAATTTTGGAATTGCTTTATGTGACTGCTTTTGACTCTTGAGTATAGTTCAAGATTGATGAATTTCATCTCCCTGTGGATTTAGTAAACACTTTTAAGTTCCTTAACTTAATTCCATGTTTCGGCAGTTTGCCATATCTCACATACTCGATTTTTACCTTATGGTTTTTCTAAATCCACTTCTGAAATTTTACTTGATCTTGTAATTTAGAAAAATTTGAGACATATCTACTCTTTTATAAATGAACGTTTTTGGAAAGGATTTTTGGAATCATTGAGTTTTAACTTCTATTTTTAGAAAAAATTCGTTTCGTTTGGGGTGAATTGACTTTTTGGGAGGGGCGTCCATGTTTTGGGTGTTTTCGGTTGTGAATTGCTTAAATTTTGACTTTGAATCCTTATTCGTGCATGACACCGTATGATCCCACCTTATTCGTATCCCGAGTACTATATATATCGCATATCACACAACAACACTTCCATAGTATTGAAACAAACATCATAAATTTTGTAGTATATCTAAAAGTTTAAACGGTATGTGTAATCAAGTAACTATAATGGAGCACCAGATTTTAACCAGATTATTCATATGCAACCGTTCATCCAAAACATCACAAAGAGCTTCACTAGTACATACAAGCCCCTTGGCCAAGCTTAATCGATTTTACCAAGTTCTTAAAACTTCTTCTCATATCATTTCAATGTCAGATTATTGTTCACATCATTATGACACATCAACATATATTCTTGTCACAAGATAAGACATTTCTAATTCAAGATCAAAATGTTATAATCCCTGACCTAAGTCCAAAGCACAACTCAAGCGCAACCTTATAGTATGTGTCATTAGAATAAATTTTCAACCCTTCAAACAACTTCGTAATCACACGCAGAAAAATACTAATAAAAATTAAATATGCATGCATAATAATTTTAAGAGAGAAAGGGCCCATTTTCTACAACCACAAGTAACATTGGGATCCCGTATAGTCTTAGCCAAATCCCATTTCCAATCTTACCCTTTGCGTCCTTTGATTTTATTTCCAGAGGCACAACCATACCATATATTAACCATTTATTTTACCAATCTCTCACCAAACCCCACCAAAGATCATTTCATATACCATCTATCTCACACAACGACATTACGCGTAGGCCATCACCACAACCACCAGCTGTGTCCAAACCAAAAATAGTACCAATCACGTCACCAACTAAATTTTCCCCCCGGGTATTTGCACTACCGGTAGGATGAGCACTCGGGAAACAGAGCTTTATCTCGACGTCCAAGTGGGGACTAACCAAGGCAAATGAGCTTTACCTCGATGTCTGCAAGTCGTTCCTAGTCTCAGGAAAGAGAGCTTTACCTCGACGTCTGAGACTACTCATCACAAGAACAGTCTTGGGAAAAAGGAGTTTTGCCTCGACGACCGATACTACCCATTAATATCGACTTAAGAAAAGGAACTTTTACCTCGACGTTTGAGTCATAACCTCACCATAGCGGTCTCGGGATCTGGAGCCTTGCTTGACGTTTAAGACTATCCATCATTCGCTAAACATACAACATTGTAGCGGTCTCGGGATCTGAAGCCTTGCTTGACGTTTGAGACTATCCATCATTCGCTAAACATACAACATTACCATTGTCTTACTTGCGATCTGTCACTTTATGTTCCACCTTCCAACTTATGTTCCATATGTGATATTACTTACTATAATCCCAAGCCTTGGCATATGTGATATTACTTACTATAATCCCAAGCCTTAGCATAATGAGTTTAACTCGTACATCAAGCATATTCACAAACCGTATTTACTTGAATCCTTTTACTTTAACCGAGCGATTATAGTCATGCTATAACCACCCAGGATTACCTATTAATAGTATACTTATCATATTTGTCAAAATAACATTTAAGTTATAAAGAAGAGCATAATCCAAACTCTTAAGGTTGAACCCTCTTTGTCTCTTAATTCTTATTATTAACAGATGGATTATATTAAGACTTAATCACAATTAATTTGCTAGTTAATCCTTAATGGTTGGATTAACTAGAATTAATCAACTATTGCATCTAATATTCAAACAAACATAAATTTTTCATAAGGTATTCAATTGACTTAGTTCTTAAACCACTGAACCCATAAGACAAGGAAGAATAAGTGTTGTGTTTACCTTCTTTCCAGATTCAGGTGAATGCCTCTGCACGAGCTGGAGGAAGTCATGGACGGCCGCTGTGCGAGGGCCTCACGTGCCTGCGTAGAGGTCGTCCCTGACCTCTCGCGGGTCCTGGTTTTGGGTCCTCTTGACCCGTGATCATGACCCGGGTTTATCTCATTTTTTCTCGACCATTTCAATCAATATAAACGTCAAAATTTATTATTTTAAGTCCAGGAATCGATCTATGGATCTATAAGGAAGAAATACTTACGAGGATCCTAGCTCGAACACTGTCACTTCACGGCTATGGCTTCCAGTAACTCCTCTACTATTTCTACACGTCTAGAGCAACCCCACTTTAGCCTAGGAGGGTTGCACGACCTCGAGGAGCAGATTAGAGCCCATGGCAGCTGGATTCCTGGTTCTAATCTAAAACCCGATATAAAGGTTTCACGGGTTCCATTACCACTCTGTCTGTTTTCCCTCCTTTCACGCCCAAAATCTCGCTAGTTCCCCCATTTTTCTTTCCTTTCCCTCATCTCTGTTCTTTCTTTTAGTTTTTTCCCCCGATCGGACCACCCTCTTTTGGTTTCCTTAATTTCCCCATTTTCGGCCAATTCTTCTTCCTCATTTTTTTTTCCACAAACACGCATTACACATTTTAGTAGAGAGGAAAATCGGTGGAGAGGTAAAATATAAGAACCATCTAGAACTAGACACCTATCCTCATCCTATTAGCTCCTATTGTATAATGACCAAAATTCCCTTTTAGGCCTAAATTACCAAAATGCCTCTAAGGGTTCTTGACCTGGAACAACCTCAAATGATTTCCGATTTTGGCATGCCGCCTTTCAACGTACTCGGGAAATCGAGACCTTCTTAACCACACTAGCGAAATTGCCAAAAACCGTTTCGGTAAAAAAATCAACATTTTGGCCTTAGCATAAAAGTCAACCCTTTGACTTTGACCAAAAAGTCAACCTTTGACTTCTAGGGGCAAAATTGTCTATTTCATCATACTTTTCCAATTTTTCCCCTGTTGAAGGCTCGGGTCGTTATAATCTACCCTCCTTAAAAGAATTTCATCCTTAAAATTGGCAATCAAGCTAAATCCATAACTCTATCCTAAACAAGAATGCAACTCAATTACACAAAGCGATGGCTCACAATCTCTTACATCTTCCTCTAGTTCTCACTTCATATCTAGGACTAAACTCAAACCACATATCCAAGAATTATCCACACTAGTCATAGATCACATCCATAATCATATCTATATTGTAAACTCGTCCCAAGGCCCAAACATATCGTGTAACACGTACGGTTAAAATCAAACAAATCACCGAAATTGTATGAAGATTATAATCAACCATACATCATCAAAAGCACATAGGAAATTTTTTTAGAATCCTCTGAATTTTTCTAAGACAAACACACTAGTGAGTCGTTGGTACTAGCAACCGAAAGTCATCACAAAGTCAACACAACATTTCATATGGCTAACTTTTCAAAACTAAATATTAATCATATTATTTTCAACTTACTAATCATATCACTTCACTCGTATCTCACGAGTCCATATCCAATCTCAACCAATTCGTATCCCGAGTACTATATATATCACATATCACTCAACAACACTACCATAGTATTGAAACAAACATCATAAATTCTGGAGTATATCTAAACTCTGGAGTATATCTAAAAATTCAAACAGTATGTGTAATCAAGTAGCTATAATGGACCACCACATTTTAACCCGATTATTCTTATGCAACAGTTCATCCAAAACATCACAAAGAGCTTCACTAGTACATACAAGCCCCTTGGTCAAGCATAATTGATTTTACAAAGTTCTTAACACTTCTTCTCATATCATTTCAATGTCACATTATCGTTCACATCATTATGACACATCAACATATCATCTCGTCACAACATAAGAAATTTCCAATCCAAGATCACAATGTTATAATCCTGGACCTAAGTCCAAAGCGCAACTCAAGCGCAACCTTATAGTATGCGTCATTAGAATAAATTTTCAACCCTTCAAAAAACTTCGTAATCACACGCAGAAAACTACTAATAAAAAGTAATTATGCATGTATAATAAGATTAAGAGAGAAAGGGCCCACTTTATGCAACCACAAGTAACACTGGGATCCCGTATATTCTTTGCTAAATCTCATATCCAATCTTACCCTTTGCGCCATTCGGTTTTATTTTTAGAGGCACAACCATACCATATGAACCATTTATTTTACCAATCTCTCACCAAACCCCACCAAATATCATTTCATATACCATCTATCTCACACATTGGCACTACGTGTAGGCCATCACCACAACCACCATCTGTGTCCAAACCAAAAATAGTACCAATCACGTCACCAACTAAAATTTCGCTCGGGGTATTTGCACTACCGGTAGGATGAGCACTCGGGAAAATGAGCTTTATCTCGACGTCCGAGTGGGGACCGACCCATGCAAAGGAGTTTTACCTCGACGTCTGCAAGTCATCCTTAGTCTTAAGAAAATGAGCTTTACCTTGACGTTTGAGACTACTTATCACAACAACAGTCTCGAGAAAAAGAGCTTTACCTCGACGTACAAGACTACCCATCAATATCGACTCAGGAAACGGAGCTTTTACCTCGACGTCTGAGTCGTAACCTCACCATACCGTTCTCAAGATCTGGAGCCTTACTTGACATTTGAGAATGTGCATCATTCACTCGGGCACACCATATATGAGTGCTAATCAAGAGCCCAGTTCAAGAATGCAACCAAGCACGCATATCGAGAAAACGTGTATCAATAACATTTATTATTTCCTCAACATCCACTTCCAAATTCTAGATCAAAACAACATATATAATGAATAATCAGTCATCCTAACCATCACACGATAATATCATCACATTCGTAACACTATCACGTGCAAAACCATTAAATAGTTGCTTGACAACCTTACTGACGTTATTCTCAAATTATTCCAACATCTAGCAATTCTTATAAATGGTTCACAATCTTGTAACTCGTATATTAAAATAATTTCTATAAAATCATAGGAAATCACATGTAACAAAACCAAACCAACATATTCCAAAGTTCGTAAATTCATCGTTAATCATTGACTTCTATTATTTGAAAATGACAAAACAAGGTCACGGATTATGGTCACATAGGTCGTCCATCACCATAACCCATAATTCGAATCAAACGATGTATTTTAGCCCTAGCATTAACCATAACAAATCTACGCATATTACAAATAACTTCATAAACGAGTATTTAAAATTAATTTTAAATTCTCAAAATTCATCAACAACTTTATGAACACTAATTTCAATTTATTATCATTTAATGCATACAAATACCTTTACTTATAATCCAAGTTAGGCCTAAAATTCCAGATTGAACCGATATATGAAACATTTCCACAAAACAAGTTTTCCAAATAACCTCATAAAATCCTTTAAAAATCTTACATGGCTCATAATTTGAAGCCAATGATTTAAATTCTAGCTCTGATACCAAATTGACAAGACCCATCCCAAATTTCCAAGAAAAACCGGACCAATCCTGCTCCCGTCTAACAACCCTTGTCAGACAAGGGATTTTCTATTACATTTACACACGTTAGACATTGGGAAATTCCACCTCTTGCAAGATTTCTGCCCACATCCAACCCACTTCCCAAAAAGTGGTGGAAGTTGTCAAGTTAAAATCGACTAATGGAGTAACTAGACATACGCAACCACCACTCTAAAGATTATCATTGGTTTTCCTTAACCCAAATAACTTCTATTAAATTTTCTCATTGTGACCCTAGATAAATATAACTACATATAACTTATAAGCATCTAGCCCCAATTTCATGGTCATTACAACAACCTTTAAATTAACATTTTACACATCACATTAACGATCTATAAGTTATGTGATAACATAAACACGAGATAGTTACCAACTTATCTATAACCTAAACATACAACATTTCCATTGTCTTACTTGCGATCCGTCACTTTATGTTCCACCTTCCAACTTATGTTCCATATGTGATATTACTTACTATAATCCCAAGCCTTGGCATATATGATATTACTTACTATAATCCCAAGCCTTAGCATAATGAGTTTAACTGGTACATCAAGCATATTCACAAATCATATTTACTTGAATCCTCCCGCCACAACCTAGCTATTATAGTCATGCTACAACCACCCAAGATTACCTATTAATAGTATACTTATGATATTTGTCAAAATAACATTTAAGTTATAAAGAAGAGCATAATCCAAACTCTTAAGGTTGAACCCACTTTGTCTCTCAATTCTTATTATTAACAGATAAATTATATTAAGACTTAATAACAATTAATTCCCTAGTTAATCCTTAATGGTAGGATTAACTAGAATTAATCAACTATTGCATCTAATATTCAAACAAACATAACTTCTTCACAAGGTATCTAATTGATTCAGTTCTTAAACCATTGAACCTAGAAGACAAGGGAGAACAAGTGTCGTTTTTACCATCTTTCCAGATTCAGGCGAATGCGCCCACACGCACCGAAGGAAGTCATGGATTGCCTCTGTGCGTAGGCCTCAAGCGCACGTACAAGGGGCGTCCATAACCTCTCGCATGGTCCTGGTTTCGGGTCCTCTTGACCTGCGATCATGACCCGAGTTTTTCTCATTCATTCCTTGACCAATTCAATCGATATAAACATCAAAATTTATTATTTAAAGTCCAGGAATCGATCTATGGA
The DNA here is from genome assembly GCA_032719365.1 of Prinsepia uniflora. Taxonomy (NCBI): domain Eukaryota; kingdom Viridiplantae; phylum Streptophyta; class Magnoliopsida; order Rosales; family Rosaceae; genus Prinsepia; species Prinsepia uniflora. The sequence goes on from CM064868.1 coordinate 61,361,702, forward strand.
ACTATAAGGAAGAAATACTTATGATGGTCCTTGTTCGAACACTGTCACTTCACGGCTATGGCTTCCAGGAACTCCTCCACTATTTCTACATGTCCAGAGTAACCCCTCCTTAGCCCATAAGGGTTGCACGAGCTCCAGGAGAAAATTAGAACCCATGGCAGCTGGATTTCTAGTTGCAATCTAGAACCCGACATAAAGGTTCCACGGGTTCCATTACCACTCTGTCTGTTTTCCCTCCTTTTACGCCTAGAATTTCGCTAATTCTCCCCTTTTCTTTCCTTTCCCTCATCTTTGTTCTTTCTCTCAGCTTTTTCCCTCGATTGGACCACCCTCTCTTGGTTTCCTTAATTCCCCCCTTTTTGGCCAATCCTTCTTCTTCCTTTTTTTTCCACAAACACACACTACACATTTTAGTAGAGGGGCAAGTCGATGGAGGGGAAAAGATCAGAACCATCTAGAACCAGACACCTATCCTCATTGAACTGACTCCCATTGTATAATGACCAAAATGTCCTTTTAGGCCTAAATTACCAAAATTCCACTAAGGGTTCTTGACCTAAAACAAACTTAAATGATTTTCGATTTTGGTGTGCCATCTGTCAACATACACGAGAAATCGAGACTTTCTTAACGGCACTTACGGAATTGCCAAAAACTGTCTCGGTCAAAAGTCAACATTTTGGCCTTAGCCATAAAGTCATTCCTTTGACTTTGACCAAAAAGTCAACCATTGACTTCCAAGGGAAAAATGGTCTATTTCATCCAAGCTTTCTGATTTTACCCCCGTTGAAGGCTCGGGTCTTTACAACCATGATCACCATCCTCTGTGACATATGGGGGAATTCTCGTGTGTCTCAACAAAGAGTGTCGAACCACTTAGCATCCATAGGGCAATTTTCGAAGAGAATGAGCGTAACACGACCTCTTTACTTTGTGGTTCTCCGTTGTATATGTGTATCGTATTTATGGATTGATCTTCAATATAATTATGATTTTATAATTTATATGGATTTCAATAATCTTCCTTGTGTTCTAATATTTTAGCTTTATTATGCTTGTATGTTTGTGGTTAACCATGGCAATTCCCGAGTCTAGATCAATGAAAGTGTATAGGGAAATTTCCGAGCATGCATTAATGATAATATACATGTATTTCGTCAAGTTAAGGTTATGGAATTTCTTTGATTTTGAAGTTCGTATATCTTATAGATGAGTAGGGCATAAAGAATGAGATGATCATTTGTAAAGAATAGATTAGGTTAGTTTTGTTCTTAATTTTGTAGGATAATAGAAACACTTTTCATATCTCTATTTTATAATCCAAACGTTTTCATACATAGGTGCCCTCAATCCCTAGTTTAGAACGACCCATATTTACCAATGCTATATTTACAAAAAACAAAAAGTAGGTTTTAAGTTGTATACACTTTCATTGAGTGTTTAATTTGATGCTTGGTTTTAACGTATCATCAAGTGGCTTTTGTATTAGTAGAGTAGGCATGTTTGGAGGTTTGGCAGTACTCTGGGCTCCAGTAATTGAGGTAACCATTTGACCTTATTTGGTAGGACATATTAATGCTTTGATTTCTAGTGTGGGGAATGTTCCTTTGCATTTTACAGGTTTCTATGGGCATCCAGATGTGCAAATAAGGCCCTTTTCACGGAATCTCCTTTGTTGATTGAATTATGATTACTCATGACCTTGGTTGGTTGAGGGTGACTTTAATGAGGTTGAGGCAAGTTCTAAGCAGATAAGACGTCGGGCCCGCCCTATAGCTTAAATTAAGGGTTTTTGTGAGGCACTTGAAAATTGTGGACTCATGTCAGTTCCCTTTAGAGGTTTAAAATTCACTTGGAGTAACTGCTAAAGGGAGACAATTTGGTGCAAGTTTGCTTGGATAGAGCTTTAGTTAGTGATGCGTTATTACAGGTTTATTCAGATGTTCTAAATTATCACCTAAACTCTAAGGCTTCTAACCATCTCCCTATTTGCGCTCAGCTCTCACCTAAGAGGGAGAAAATACGTAGACACTGATGGTTTTTCTTCTAGGAAGCTTGGGCCAAGACAGATGGTTGCAAGGAGGTGATCATTGATGGGTGGGAGATGGAAGGGGGACGAAACATGGTGGATAAGATTACTCAGATGGAGACCTCATTGAAACACTAGAGCCATACCTTAACTGGCAGTCATTCGAGAAAGATCAAGCATTTGCAGGCTCAACTTGATGAGCTTTCGGTTCTTGTTGAGAGTACTCGTGATCTCCAACTTCAAAGGCAATCAGATTTGGAATTGGATAGTTTGAGGGCCAACGAAGAAATTTTGTGGAGCCAAAAGTCTTAAGTATCGAGGCTTTGAGAGGGTGATCGGAACACAAAAATTTTCCATCAGTATGCAAAAGAAAGAGGCAATTGAAACTACATCCAGGGGATCTTCAATACGCAACGTGTTTAGTGCTCTTTTGACATTGAGGTTGAAACATATATTATTGGGTATTTCTATGAGTTGTTTTTTTCATCAGGAGAATTTTGTTATGAGGAGGTTCTCAGGTGTATTCAGCCTATTCTGGGGTTTCTAGACAACGAGAATCTTTGCAGATCGGTTTTTAGAGTTAAGCTTGAAGCAACTCTATTTAGTATGTTCCCACAAAGGCACTGGGGATGGATGGCATGTTGGTTCTCTTCTATTAATGATATTGGGACAAAACGATGGTGGGTGAGTTCAAATGATTAACCACACTCTGATCTCACTTGTTCCAATGGTGGACTACCCATCCTAGGTAGTTGAATTTCTCTTATTGTTCTATGTAGGATTCTATTTAAGATTATCACAAAAACTATTATTAACAGGTTAAAGCTATTTATGATTAATCTCAAAATACCAAAGTTATTTTATCATTTCTAGACTTATATTTGATAATATTATTACTGCTTTTGAGAGTATCCACGCCATTTTCCAGTGTGTGGACAGTGAGTTGAAAAAGATGGTGCATAAGTTGGACATATCCAACATCTATGATAGAGTAGAGTGGGGGTAATTGGAAGGAATACTGCGAGGTAAGGTCGGGGAGAATATCATGACTACTAGGGGTTTGAGGCTAGGTATACTGCGAGGTATACCCTATACTTCGATTGAGGTGAGTGAGATCGAGTCGTGTGGTAACGGTCAGGGTGATCGAGTTGACTGAGGTGATTGTGGCGACCTTGATGTGAGTAGACCGAGGTCTAGTCGTCATTGGAGTGAATTGCCTTGTTGATTATGCTAAGCTAGGAGCAGAGGAGAACTATAGGGTAAAACTGTTGAAGGATCCCTTTAGCATAGTTGGTGAGATGACAAGACAGAGATTAGATATGGGATTGAATGTGAGATGAGGACGATACATGGTTATCGATCAGGAAAAGATGAATAGCTGATGCCTCGAGTTGGACTTAAGGATAGGGATTGTGATGGATTGAGGCTGGCTCGTGACGAATGATTAAGTACCAAACCATAGGCGGAGTGAGGAATCACGGGTGTTGGAGGTGAGATGGTGATCAGACGAGATCCGATGTTGCCTGTACAGGGTGTACAGGGATCAGATCTGATCCGATGGTGACAGTTTGGCGAGGATGATGTTCAGATGTGTTCCGACATAAGGATGAGTTGATTGGACATTGAATACTATGTACTTGAGAAGAGTGGATTGGTAGGGTTCAGTGATTTTTGTGAGCGGGGGACTCAAGTCGTGTATGGCTAAGGGAACCCTACAGTGCAGAGTGTTTTCTCTGTTGAGACAAGTATTCGATTTAGGATCCAGGTACACCCAGGATGGGTCAGACGTCGATTGTGTGTCAACAGGATGAGTAGTACGACAGTTGAGACTCGAGGTTAGTCCAGACGTCAGCGGAGATCACTGAGTGATGTGGGATACGATACGACGACTCAAGAGTGAGTTGAGATCAGAGTAGCGCAGTGAAAGCACAATGGAGCTGAGCGTTACCAACTAGTCACGACCACGATCGTGGACTTAGGGAGTGTTAGAGGGGAATGGTGCCCCTCTGAAACAGTGGATTACGGTTGCGAGCCGTTGGAAGAGTTAGCGCTCAGTGGGAGCAATAAAGGTAATTGTCAGATCGGATGTTGTATAGGATATCAGCTCCGGTTCTCGGATAAGAAGGGTCGTCAGATTGAAAAGCTGACATTGGGTGTCAGATGAGAAGAACCATCAGGCTGAAAAGCCTATTTGATGTCGACTTAGTAGGATTGACCTGCCAGAGTGAGTGACAGGCGAGATTGATGAGTGTCCATGTCTCGAGTGAGACGTACGAGCTGATGCGTAGTTTCTCGAGATTGAGCTGGAGCTTCGGAGGCTCCGGTGACAATGCGTACCGACGAATACGGTGGCTGTGTTAGACGTGTTTGATTACACGAGAGTGCCCGTGTGTAGGGACATGATTGAATTCCACCGTTTGGTTGTGGAATTGGGTCGGTTTGAATTTCGATGACAAAATTCATGAAGGGGAAAGTTTGTAATGACCCGTCCCGAATTATCAAGATTTATTTAGAGTTAATGATTGATTAGCGAGGTTAATCAGGGATTAGCTGCGGATTAACGGACATTTATGGAAAAATTATGATTTTGCCCCTGAGCGAGGCCAAAAAGTTGACTTTTGACTCTGGAAGCCAGATGGCCGAGGAAGTGTCAGACCGGGGATAATTCTGTCCTTTAGCCCACTCAGGCATCAGAGAGCGCCAGGATCCAAAGGAGGAGTGTGATGTCTCGGTCTTTACTGCAGCCCGCATCCGCTATCAACCTGAAGAGCATTAAAAACATGAAAGCTTTGAGTGGACAAAATAAATAATTTATCAAAACATTTTCATAAAAAGATATTTATGCCTTTCACTAAAAAACATGCATGATTTGAAAACCATTTTTCAAACATAGGACACGGGGCCTTGGCCCAAAATCCAAATACACGTGGGTCTCAGCCCAATACCGTCTCAGTGAAAACTCATACAAACATATATATATATATATATATATAAACCCCATCCTCGGCATCCCAATGCCCAATCAATAACCCGTCACGATATATCTATTAGTGTGCACACTACTCGGGGTCTCACTCCAAGTCTACCCCCAGGATCAACGATGTCTGGGAGTAATCTTCCAAAATCCAGGATCTACGATGCCTGGAGGACGGTCTGTGGACCCAGTCTAAGCCTATACCATATCTCTCAGTCCTGGAATGTGTTCCCTCATGGAGTCACTCATTCCAGGAAGTGGATCATGACTTTCCAGGATCAACGACGTCTGGAGGAGACCAATACGCTCATAAAGGAAGGTATATACATATAGTGTGAAGAACCACACATGGGACTCATGCCCGATACCTCAAGTCAACTAGGCCTCAAGCCCAAACTTATGACTCAACGGGGCCCCTAGCTCGAAGTTAAAATCAACTGAGCATCAAGCCTGATACCTCAGGGTCAGTCACGATTCCAATCATTGTAATGTGTACAACCATCAGTCCATGACCGCTCTCAATCTTGGTATGTCGCCGTGAACATATCAACCGCCGCGACCACTTCTAGATCATGGTGCACATATCACCGATCAATTTCCTATACCCTCAGGACTCCGAAGTCGAGCCTCCAGTGGCTACTCGACAACAGGACGTGCCGTGACCCTTCCGGAAGGAACACATCTCTAGTCCGGAGGCGAGCGTTATGTCGTCCGTCGCTGTGTACACAGTACTCGTCGTGACCACGACTCAAATCCGTAGGTGAATAGGGCCATACGCCCGAATCAAAACCAAAAACAAATGGGTCTTATGCCCTGTTTTACCTTTTCAAAACCATTTCATTTAAATTGATACCACAAACGCGTATAAGCACGTATAAAACTGAAAATCTCGAAATACGTGTCAATACGTAAACACACACAAATGCACTCATGGCATTACAAAACAGGTTCAAAAACACTTATAAAACATTTATGCATGCATCAATTTAGAAAGAAAGATCCACTCACAGACTGTCCAGGCTGCCACCTCGATACGTGCGTCGTACACCTTTCTGGACCAGTCACCGTCTCCGGGGTTCCCAAACCTGTCCAAATTGTAATAGAGGGTAACTAACAACCTCATTAAGCTCTCGGTGAAGCCCCGTAATTTTCACGTGCCCCCACGCGTCCTGCGCAGTGCATCGTCTTCAACCTCCAGCAACCAATCCGAACCGGGTTCTCTGCAACACCGGTCTCGCCAAACCGGCGGAGCCGGTTCAGGTCCCTAACTCATCCGTTCTTCATCCATTTCCTCCCATTTTAATTCTAATCTTCCTATCTAATCCCTAGAAACCCATTGGTGTGATTAGAACCATGAAAAACCCCCTGGAGCCTCCCCGTTCAAATCCTCCCCACACGGTCCAATTTTCCAACCTCCCCGCTGGGCTTCTCAGCCATCATCCACCACCCAAAACCATCCCTAAACCTTCCTACAAACTCAATAAACATTATCCAATCGACCAATACAGCCCCTAACGTCCAAATCACAATATATGAAAATTTGAGCATAACCCGGTTCGGGTTTTACCTCTTCACAGGGTTCCTCCGCCGTCCACAGCGGCTTTGTCGTCGACCAACCATCACTAACACGCCGTCACCTCACTCTCTTGGCTTCACACATGATCAGATGGGGAAGGGATTAGATTGTGTTCGAAGGGGTTGTTCGGGTTGGTGGAAATGAAAGTTGATCGAACAAAAAGGGAAGGGATGGATATGCATGTGTCTATTTTATATGGGCAATGGATGGGTGACACTTTTCAATCATCCATTGAGCCTGTCTAAAATATCTGGAGCCCACTGAATGACAAAAGTCCCTCGTCTTGTAAAACGTGCAATAGTTCTCTCGACCTTTCGTGAACCGTAACTTTCCCGTCAAACGTTCACTTTCGACGTGCCACCTGTCTACGGATTCATATTTACTCGATCTACGTAATGGTCCTCGGCCCTCGGCCATCGGGCTTTCTGAGTCAAAAGTCAACTTTTTACCCTTACTCAGGGTTAAAATCGTAATTTCGCCCTAAACGTCCATTAACCTAGGCTAATCCCCGATTAGCGTCTCTAATCCGTCATTAACTCTAAATAATCTCGATAATTAAGGACGGGTCGTTACAAGCTTCTTCCCTTCAAGAATTGTGTACTCGAAATTCAAACCGACCCAATTCCACAACCAAACGGTGGAATTCAATCATTTCCTTGCACACGGGCACTCTCGTGTAATCAAACATGTCTGACAGAAACATCGTATTCGTCAGTATGCATTGTCACCGGAGCCTCCAAAGCCTCCAGCTCCATCTTGAGAAACTACGCGTACGTCACGAACTAGCCACAATCCATCACAATCCCTATCCTTAAGTCCAACTCGAGGCATCGGCTATTCATCTTCTCTTGATCGATAACCACGTATCGTCCTAATCTCACATTCAATCCCATATCTAATTTCTGTCTTGTCATCTCACCAACTATGCTAAGGGATCCTTCAACAGTTGTACCCTATGGTTCTCCTCTCCTCCTAGCTTAGCGTAATCAACAAGGTAATTCACTCCAATGACGACCAGACCTCGGTCTACTCACCTTAAGGTCGCCACAATCACCTCAGTCAACTCGATCACCATGACCGTTAACACACGTCTTGATCTCACTCACCTCAATCCAAGTATAGGGTATACCTCGCATTGTGCCACTCGGGATCCTCTCTGACCCGCTCAGTGCCCATCGAACTCACATGTTTACCACTCTAGGGCACTACTACCAACTTGGTCACAATCCAAGCCCTCAACTCACTCGGACCTTATCCACATGTCCGTAAACGATCCAACTCACCTATCCATTTACGACCGTTTATGTACATCCAAAAAGATGTCAATTCATCCTAACCCGATGTACCGCTCGATCGCAAAGTCACAACAGACTCCTGCTGTGATCTGCAGTCAAATCTTTGCCCAGTTCAACCACTGCTGGGTTCCACCCAATTCATCTCTATCATAACTGTCATCTTGACATAATTTCCAAGAATTTACACTAGCCGACGAATCCTCCTCGTTGTGTAGTGGTAAAACCCAACCATGAGCACGTCACGACTGAGACACCCTCAGCTCGTGGATCGTCATCTCTCCTCGTTATCATCATCGCATCACCGCCAAGCGGAGTGCAAATCTAACCAATCCTAACAACCTGCTCATACCGAGCAATCACCACTTATCTCTACTCGGTTTGGAGAGGCAATGCCTCCCTCGTGCCCTACGATTTTGGGTACGGCCATTCTAACCATCTATACGTGAAAATGAACATTCCCCGAACGTCCCCCGATTCTCAACTACCAAAATCAAATCAAGCCTCCATGGGGGTACCTACCACGAGCTCGTACAGATACAACCCACAAACATCACCACGAGACTCCGAATCTATGCGATCGTCTCACCGCTCGCACCAACCGCTCAACACACAAAATCTACCGATCGGTCCACCTCAGGATCTGGTCGACAAGTACCACTCTCCTGGTAACTTTTCCAATCACTCACCAACTCGGATAATTGCGAACCCTGCTCCCTGCAGCACGTCCATCTCGAGTGATCCCTCGCGCTTGTCTTCGAAGATTCGTTATACCCCGATACTCTTGCCCAATCAACCGGTAATCACCATCTGAGGATCTCATCCCCTCGTAACTCTACGGCTCCCAGCCACTGGCCTCCACAAGAACTTGGTCATTCTCCGTGCCTAACACTGCACCACCCCTAACTATCACAATCGCATCCTACCATGCGGCACAAAAACTACTTCGGGCACTCCCTGCTAATCAACCTCCCTCTGAGATTCGACACACCGAAACACGGAATGAGAGGCCATCGTGCGCCTGACTGCTCCTAGCAACAAAATCTCTGATCGTTGCACTTTTATCGCGGATGATCCTGATGTCCGATCTTTACCGATTCCACTTTGGTCCGATCCATTTCTGACATGACCGCTCGGTGGTCTCATCTCTCATGTCTTCATACTATGTCTCTGGTCCACTGGATCCTATCTCCAGTAACACTACGGCTCTAAGCCGTTACATTCACATGTGCATTGGTCCCACTCAAGATCCAACCTCTCGGAAAATGTGGCATCGTATACCAATCAAACTCTGAACCATTTCACCTCGTGCCAAACGTAATCTAACTAGGGTTCAATTCCACTGAATCCTCAAACTCTTACCCTAACTATCAAGTTGATGATGGGCTATTATTACTTCATAGACATCACCTCCTCGACCTGCGCGTCACTCTGAGAGCAAAACCTAGCTCTGATACCACCTGTCAGGACCCGTCCCAAATTCCCCGGGATTAACGTGGGACGTACCTACTCCGGTCTCACACAAAGTGTCAGACCAGGGATAATTCCGTGTTTTAGCCCACTCGGGCTTCAGAGAGCGCCAGGATCCGGAGCATGAGTGTGATGTCTCGGTCTCTATTGCAGCCCGCATTTGCTATCAACCTGAAGGGCATTAAAAACATGAAAGCTGAGACTGGACAAAACAAATAATTTATCAAAACATTTTCATAAAAAAGATATTTATGCCCTTCACTAAAAAGCATGCATCCATTCGAAAGCCATTTCTTAAACATAGGACACGGGGCCTTGGCCCAAAATCCAAATACAAGTGGGTCTCAGCCCAACGCCGTCTCAGTGAAAACTCATACAAATATATATATATATATACCCCGTCCTCGGCATCTCAATGCCCAATCAATAACCCGTGACGATATATTTATCAGTGTGCACACTACTCGGGGTGTCACTCCAAGTCTACCCCCAAGAACTACGATGTCAGAGAGGAATCGTCCAAAATCCAGGATCTACGACCGTCTGGAGGACGGTCTGGGGACCCAGTCCGAGACTATACCATATCTCTCACTCTTGGAATGTGCTCTCTCTTGGAGTCACTTATTTCAGACAGTGGATCGTGACTCTCCAAGATCAACGACGTCTGAAGGAAACCCATACACTCATAGTAATGCGTCTGAAGGAAACCCTTACACATAGTAATGCGTGCAACCATCAGTCCAGGACCGCTCTGAATCTTGGTATGTCGTTGTGAACATATCAACCATCGCGACCACCTCTAGATCATGGTGTACACATCACCGATCAATTTTCTATACCGTTAGCACTCTGAAGTCGAGCCTCCAGTGGCTGCTCGACAATGAGACATGCATCGTGACCTCTCCGGAAGGAACACATCCCCAGTCCAGAGGCGAGCGTCATGTCGTTTGTCGCCGTGTACACAGCACCCGTCGACCACGACTCAGACCCGTAGGTCATCAATAGGGCCATATGCCCGAGTCAAAACCAAAACCAAATGGGTCTTATGCCCGGTTTTATCTTTTCAAAACCATTTCATTTAAACTGATACCACAAACGCGTATAAGCACGTATAAAACTGAAAACTTCGAAATACGTGCCAATACGTAAAAACCCACAAATACACTCATGGTATTACAAAACAGGTTCTAAAACACTTATAAAACATTTATGAATGCATCAATTTAGAAAGAAAGGTCCATTCACAGACCCTCCAAGCTGCCACCTCAATACGCGCGCTGTACACCTTCCCGGGCCAGTCACCATCTCCGAGGTTCCCAAACCTGTCCAAAGTATAATAGAGGGTTACTAATAACCTCATTAAGCTCTTGGTGAAGCCCCGTAATTTTTCTGAATTTTTAACTATTTGTAATCCCGACTCTAAACCTTCGGGCATCCCGAACTACATCGAGACGATATCTGATCAACTCAAAACCAGTCCCAAAATGTTCGTTACATCGAATAGATGATTTCACATGTTGGAACCATCCCCAGAAAATGCTTCACGCGCCCCCACGCACCGCCCAAAGGAGCTGCGCGTGTCGCTCATGCGCCCTGCATAGTGCATCGTCTCCAACCTCTAGCGACCGGTCCGAACCGGGTTCTCTGCAACACCGGTCCAACCAAACCGGCGGAGTCGGTTCAGGTCCCTAACTCGTCCATTTCCTTCCATTTTAATTCTAATCTTCCTATCTAATCCCTAGAAACCTATTGGTGTGATTAGAACCATGAAAAACCCCCTGGAACCTCCCCGTTCAAATCCTCCCCTCACCGTCCAATTTTCCAACTTTCCTCCTGGGCTTCTTAGCCACCATTCACCACCCAAAACCATCCATAAACCTTCCTACAAACTCAATAAACATTATCCAATCGACCAATACAACCCCTAACTTCAAAATCACAATATATGAAAATTTGAGCATAACCGGGTTTGGGTTTTACCTCTTCACGGGGTTCCTCCGCCGTCCATGGTGGCTTTGTCCTCGACTAGCCATCACCAACACGCCCTCACTTCACTCTCTTGGTGTAACGACCGGTCCCTAATTTTATGGATTTAATGACGGATTAACCGAGAATTAACGGACGTTCAGGACGAAATTACGATTTTGCCCTTAAAGAAGGACAAAAAATTAACTTTTGACCCGGGAGATCCAATGGCCGAGGGCCAAGGACCGTTACGTCGATTGGGTCGATACGAGTCTGTAGACAAGCGCATGTCGAACGAAATATTACACGTTTTACAAGACGGATGCCATTTGGCATTAAGTGGGGCCCAAATATTTTGGACAGGCCCAATGGATGAGTGACAAGTGTCACCCATCCATTATCCATCTCAAACACGTTCATGCATATCCTTCCCCTTTTCTGTTAGATCATTTCCCTATCCACCAACCCGAGCATCCTTCAACCCAATCCAAACCCATTCCCCCTCTGATCTTGTGTGGAACCCAGAGAGTGAGGTGAGGTCCGTAAGGATGGTGGCTGTCCAAGAGCAGCGTCATCGTGGACGGGGGAGGAAAGCCGAGCAAGGTAACTCAGTTATACCCATTTTTCCTTATTTTTAAGTTTGGACATTATGGACGGTTTTATTCAATTATGATAGCTTTATTAGGGTGTTTGGAAGGTTTTAAGATGAATTTGATAGTGGTTGACGGCTGAACAGCCCAGGGAGGAAACTGGGAACTTGGACCGTGAGGGAGGAAATCGAATCGGTGTGATTTTGTGGGTTTTGGGTGATTTTAATTGCATATTTAGGTTTCTAGGATCGAAATAGGAAGATTGGAATTGGTTAGGAAGAAAATGGATGAAGAATGGACGGTTTAAGGGCCTGAACCGGCTCCGCTGATTCGGCTGGACCGGATTGCAGAGCTTGGACTGGACCGGCTAGTCGGATCTAGTTGGCTAGAGGACAGGGATGACCCAGTGCAGGCGCGTGAAGCCCACGTGCAGGGCCATCCAACGGCGCGTGAAGGCGTATAGGGAGATTTTTGGGGAAACTTCTAACATGTAATTTCATCTATTCGAGGTAACAAACATTTTGGGACTGGTTTCAAGTCGATCAGACATCGTCTGGATATAGTTCGGGCTATCCGAAGGTTTAGGATCGCGTTTAAAAATAGTTAAAAATCCCAGAAAATCAGGGGGCTTTAGTAAGGGGTTAATTAAGTATTTAGTAACCCTCTAAAGTGATTTGGACAGGTTCGGGAACCCCGGAGACAGTGATTGGCCTGGGAAGGCGTACGGCGGGCATATCGAGGCGGCAGCTCGGACAGTCTATGAGTGGAATTTATTTTATGAATCGATGCATGCATAAATGTTTTATAAGTTCTTTAATACATGTTTTGTGATGCATTGAGTGCATTTTGTATGTGTGTTTCCGTATTGGCATGTACTTCGAGGTTTTCGGTTTTATACGTGCTTATTCGCATTTATGGTTTCAATTTTAAATGAAATGGTTTTGAAAAGGTAAAACCGGGCATGAGACCCATTTGGTTTTGGTTTTGACTTGGCATGTAAACCTACTGATGACGTACGGGTCTGAGTTGTGGTCGCGACGAGTGCTGTGTGCACGGCGACGAACGACATGACACTCGCCTCCGGACTAGGGATGTGTTCCCTCCGGAGAGGTCACGATGCACGTTTCATTGTCGAGCAGCCATTAGAGGCTCGACTTTGGAGTGCTGACGGTATAGGAAAGGGATCGGTGATGTGTGCACCCTGATCTAGAGGTGGTCGCGGCAGTAATATGTTCATGGCGACATACCAGAATTAAGAACGGTCCTGGACTGGTGGTCGCACGCATCACTATGATCGGAATCGTAACTGATCCTAAGATATCGGGCTCGATGCCCAGTTTATTTTGAGTTCGGGCTGGGAGCCCAGTTAAATTGTGAAATCGGGTTAGAGGCCAATTTGAGTCATAAGTTCAGGCTGGAGGTCTAGTTGACTTGTGTTATCGGGAGCCCATTTCAGGAGTGGGAGTTATGATGTGGTTCCGGACTAGATCCGGAGAGATGCTCGGACTAGATCCGAAGACAGAGCCTCCCAGATGGAGAATTCCTGGGGGTAAACTCGGAGTGAGATCCCGAGTAGTATGCATACGTATATATATATAAATCGTGACATATATCGGGGATTAGTTCCCTAGGGGCTATATGCCCCGAGTTGACATTAGAGGATGTCTAGGATGGGTTATATATGTATATATGTATATGTGTATGAGATTTCACGGAGATGGTTTTGGGCTGAGACCCACAAGTATTGAATTTGGGCTGAGTTCCCACTTGATTTGGTTTGGGCTGAGGTCCTAGGTACTTTGATTGGATTTTGGGCCAAGGCCCCGTGTTCTATGTTTTAGAAATGATTTTCAAATGCATGCATACTTTTTAGTGAAAGGCATAAAGGTCTTCTTATGAAAATGTTTTTATAAATTATTTGTTTTGTCCACTCACAGCTTTGATGTTTTGGATGCCCTACAGGTTGATCGCGGATACGGGTTGTAGCAGAGACTGAGACATCACATTCCTTATCCGGATCCTAGCACTCTCTGGTAGTCCTGGTTGGGCTAACGACTGAATTATCCCTGGTCTGATACTACGTGTCAAACGGGAGCAAGCACGTCCCACGTTAATCCCGGAGGATTTGGGACAGGTCTTGTCACTTGGCTTCACACGTGATCAGATGGTGAAGGGATTGGATTGTGTTCAAAGGGGTTGTTCGGGTTGGTGGAAATGGAAGATGATCGAACAAAAAGGGAAGGGATGGATATGCATGTGTTTGTTTTAGATGGGCAATGGATGGGTGACACTTGTTACTCATTCATTGGGCCTGTCTAAAATATCTGGGCCCCACTGAATGACAAAAGTCTCACGTCTCGTAAAACATACAATAGTTCCCTCGACCTTCCATAAACCGTAACTTTACTGTCAAACGTCCGCTTTCGACGTGCCGCCTGTCTACGGATTCCTATTGACTCAATCTACATAACGGTCCTCGACCTTCGACCATCAGACTTCCCGGGTCAAAAATTAACTTTTTGCCCTCGCTTAGGGGCAAAATAATAATTTCGCCCTAAACGTCTGTAATCCTCGACTAATCCTTAATTAGCCTCGCTAATCTGTCATTAACTCTAAATAAATTCCGATAATTCAGGACGGTTCGTTACATGGTGCCCATCGACGACAAACATGAGTGGCTCATTCTTCCCTCGTTTCAAATGGATGGGTGGATATTAATTGAATTTTTTGGAATTCCAAAAATACCCTTTATTTTTTGTCACATCAGTCACTGATTGTGTAAAAATTTTGACACGTGACAATTTGACGGACAAATAGATAGAAAAATTGAAGAAGGTGGTTATTTGTGAGTAGTTGAATAGTTTGTGTAGTAAACTGAAATATTTGATAGTTTGGATATGAGTCTGTAGTAACACCTATAGTTTGGGGTGTTTTATGTAATTTTTCCTTAAAAAATTATAGTTTGGGTGTGAACTTGTAATGACCCCTATAATTTATGAAGTTTTATATAATTTTCGCAAAAATTACTATGCATGTATTATACACATAAATATGAATAATTCACGTTTAATACAAATAATTTTCATTTAATTTAAAAAAAAATCATAAAGTTCATATATTATACATGTATTTTAATGTAATTAAAAAAAGTTAAACTTATAAATTTAAAAAATCTACTAAATAATGGATGAACTTTTCATATATTATAACCGTTTCACTAGCTATGTTATTTACTAGCCAGATGATCGTTTTCGATGCTCCTGTATTTTTTGACGACATTTGAACAATGGTTAATATCTTATTTCGAGTTAAATATATATATATATATATATATATTTATTTATAAATATCTAAATAATATAAATTATATATATATATATAAATGTATTTATAGGCAAAAAAATTAATTAAAAATGTATTTATGAAAAAAAATAATAATAATAAAATAAAAAACAAATAAATTAAAATTTAAAAATTTTAATTATACACATGAACCTTCATTGTGTTGATCACCTTCATCGCATCAGCTTAGGAACCATCATCGATTGCATCGCAACACAAAACCCCTTTCATCAGCATCACTACTAGTAACCCAACAAAGGATCTTCGATTGGATCGTCTCCATGTTCAATTTTTTGACTCGATCATGCTCCCCCTTTCTATGCAGGTCGACCTCTCTATTAGAAACTCATAAATTAGTTGGCTAGTACCACGATGAGGCAGACTCGGGTTCTCACGAAGATTGCATCGTGAAGAATGTCGGGTTGGCGACGATTCAGAGGTTGCTGCTCAATTAGATTTCATTAAATCCTTTTACTGCTTTTTCAGATACGACCCTTCCTTCCTCGCAACAAGATCATCGTGGACGTCAATTACGCCAACACCGTCGGATCCGACCTCCGTAGTGAGACACTCGGAGATGGAGTTTCGCCATTTCAAGCTCGCCTTCACACATCAGCGGTCAGGGCCACATGCCGTGGATCAAAATAATATAAGGCCCAAATAAGTCCAAAATTATTAATATATTATATATACAATATATAAATTAATAAATAAATAGAGCATGCAGATAAAATAAATAATATAAAAATATGTAAATTTGATATTGATTCAAGTTCTTTATATTGAATGTGAAAAAATGTAAACTCTTATTTGAAGACTAAATGGTTGTATTGAATGTGAAAATTGTAATCGAATAGTGTTGAAAGTTGACTTTTTCATCATTGTACAAGTTAGAAGCATAGAATTTTTGTTTTTTGTTTTTGGACTAAATGTACTCTTTTGGACATGGAGTCTTCTCTTTTCTTTGTTAGGAGTTTTCTCCCAATAAATTTTTCCTAATAAGGTTTTAACGAGGTTTCATAATATAAAAATTAAATAATTAGTCTATAAACATTGACGTTTTTAATGATTTGGTGTGTAATTTGAGGGCAGATTTTCTATTTTTCCCTCGATCTTCAAATGTTTGGGCCAACCTTCTGGGCAGTCGCCTTGCAACTTTTGGGGCAAAAATGGTGCATTAATGTAGGGTCCTTAAGTTGGCAGCCTCGATAGATTCATGGGGCAAATATTCAAATTTTATTATTATTTTTTATTTACATGGGGTCCTTGTCTCATAATAAGAAGCAACATAAATGTCACTTAGATATTTAACAAATTTTTTTAATATATTACTAATGGTGAATATTTGAATGTTGTGTTTGATAATTTTGGTACTTATATTTATCGATTTTGTATAATCTAGATTTATTATTTTGTACTTGAGGTGGATTTCCAATCCAAAATAAATGTCAAAATCTTAATACTTCTTTTATTTTGTAAATTTAGGTATTAATCAGAAAATGAATTACCTTTGAACTTTTAAGACAGTAGGAATAAATGATAATGAAACAAAAAGACGCGACAACTACCATATTTTGCTTTGCTTTGCTTTGCAGTCAAATATTGTAAAAGTGTAAAACCCACTCGGCAATCAGCGTCATTTAAAAACCCGCTTTGGTGTCTCAGAAAATCCGCCTGTGTCCCAACTCCCAACCACGATGAAGAAGAGGAGCATCCACAAGCCCACCTCTCGCCCTGATAACCCAGGACCCCAAACATCAATCCTTACAAATTCAATTTCGCAACTAACACTTTTGATCTTTCTCTCACTCTCACTCATACCCTTGTCTTTCTCTTCTTCTTCCCCCATACTCAAAAAACCACCTCCTCTTCCCATTTTGCCTCTCCCATCAGCTCCCCAGCTCCATTGGCAACTTGGGCACTTGGCAATGTTCCTCCATTTCGGACTCAACACCTTTACAGACTCAGAGTGGGGCACCGGCCACGTTGATCCGGCGGTCTTCAAACCCGCCAATCTCAACGCCACTCAGTGGGCCAAAGTAGCTAAAGACTCGGGCTTTTCGCGCGTAATTCTCACTGCAAAGCATCACGATGGTTTTTGCTTGTGGCCCACTGATTACACCAACTACTCAGTGAGCTCCAGCCCCTGGAGGAATGGTAATGGTGATGTTGTTGATGAACTGGCTATAGCTGCTAGAGACGCAGGTATTGGATTGGGGCTTTACCTTTCGCCCTGGGATCGGCATGAATCATGCTATGGAAAGACTTTGGAGTATAATGAGTTCTATATGGGCCAAATGACAGAATTGCTCACAAGGTAAGTTTTGGTTCAATTTTGGTATATTTAAAGTTTTTGGCCATTGGGTTGTTTGATTTTATTGATCAATTTTCTTTGCTTGGTTTTGTGATTTTTTTTTTTCGAAGTGTGTGAGTAATGTTCTGCATTGGGCATTTTGAAATCACTATATTTTGTTCGTTTAGTTGAGTTTTGTATTACTAAGCTATCTTACCTATGTTCATATTGTTTATTTCTGGAATTTGTATGGTATTTTTGAAATCCATGTTTCGGTTTTAAAAAATTTCCGTGCTTCTATGAATTATGCTCAATTTATGGTAAATTAGATTCTAGTTTATGTATTCTACTCTCTTGAATTTTGTTGATTTTTTTATTTGTCTCATTAATGGCTACCCGTTATTACCTGTGATTTTTGTTTACTAGTTTTTAAGCTTTGTTTTGCTTATCAAGGTTCATCTGTGTTGGTTCAACTTTGCTGATTCCTGCTTTTAGAGAATTGTTTGGTTAAATATTTCTTGGAGAGGTGTTCAATGACTTATGATTGTGTATATAAATTTTGAAATAGATACGGAGAGATCAAGGAGGTGTGGTTAGATGGGGCGAAGGGGAAGGGGGAGAAGGACATGGAATACTTCTTTGATTCTTGGTTCAGTCTCATTCATCAGCACCAGCCAGGGGCTGTCATTTTTTCTGATGCCGGTCCTGACACCAGGTGGGTTGGGGATGAAGCTGGTGTTGCTGGGACTACTTGTTGGTCTCTTTTCAATCGGAGTGATGCAAAGATTGGAGACACAGATTACCAGTGAGTGCACTCTTTTAACTTCTATTAGCTTTTATTTTCTCTATCAGTTGCACATACAGTATGTAGCTGCATTCATTTATGCACATATATAGGTCATTGAGGCTATGTTTGGACGGTGAACTTCAAAGTTCCAAGCATTTAGTCCAAATTAGTGTAAAAGGAGGAACTTCAAAGTACCAATGAATTTCAAATGATTAGATGCAATGCATTTAGAGGGATTTGATCAAGGTGTTACTTTGGAAGTCCCTTGTTTAGTGGTTTTCTTATGCTGAAGTGGTGCATGTGCTCCGTGCCTAGTTACTCAGCTACTTACAAGCACTCTATCTATTCAATTGTTTTTAGCTGCTTCGTTTATGCACCTTTACTTTCCTTTCTAAGTAATTTAAGAGAGCTGTGAGTTGATAGATTACGTGGGCATTTTTCTAACAGATATTCAAGTGGAGGAGACCCAACAGGGCATGATTGGGTACCAGCTGAGTGTGATGTCTCAATCAGGCCTGGATGGTTTTGGCATTCTTACGAAGTTCCAAAATCTGCAAGGACTCTTCTTGACCTATACTATAAATCAGTTGGCAGAAACTGTCTCTTGTTACTAAATGTACCCCCCAACTCTTCAGGTCTCATATCTGCAGAAGATATTGAAGTGCTACACGAATTCAGTGAGCTCCGGAGGTTGATATTCTCACATAATCTGGCTACAAATGCCTTAATCAATGCCAGCTCTACACGAGGAGGCAGTGGCCATTCTTGGTTCAACCCCTATAATGTCATTGAAGAAGATATTCATTCCTATTGGGCTCCCAAGGAAAATCAGTCTACTTGGGTTCTATACTTCAACCTTCAACGGGTATCATCATTCAACATTTTGAAAGTTCAAGAGCCAATTCAAATGGGACAGCGGGTTATGGAGTTCCATCTTGAGATCCTGAGTGAAGAGGGGGAGTGGAGTGAAGTAATCAATGGCACCACAATCGGATATCAGAGGCTTCTGCAATTTCCGACGGTAAATTCTCAGTACTTGAGGTTTGTTATTGACAAGTCCCGGGCAGACCCTCTCATTTCTTACCTGGGAATATATATGGATCAATTTTCCATCTTGAGCAGCATATCTCACACAATCTCTCAAACAGTCACTAATGGAAGTCAGGTTCTTCATGGCCATGTTGTATCCAACCATTCTCAAATTGCTGCCATATAGATAGCGTGATTTGAGTCTTCCTCTGCTTGTAGCTATACTACCATAATTTTTTCTGCATCTTTCACATCAGAATAGTGTACTTGTCTCATAGATATACCCAACACAAAATTCCTTTTTTTTTTTGTAAGAAACCTCGACGCTGTGTAAGGGAATATAAAATACATTTTTTTCCATATCATGATTCAGAATGCTCTGTTTATTACTCTTGAATCTTGACCTAGCATTTGGATGAAAAATATGGTATAATTTGGTGTGCTTGTCTCTCGTTGCACTTGAGTTTGATCCCCTTCTCGATTGGTGTATTCTAAAGTAATTTAGACTATCGGCTCTCGTATCAAAAGCCCTTTGAAGCGGAAAAATTAAACAAATGGTAGTGTTTATTAAAAATGATCAATCTAATTGGATTTGTATTAGAACCGTAAAAGACTCAAATGATTCAACATTTTCAAGCTCAAAAGCAAAGTTGGACATGTTCTTGGGGTCGCAATGAAGCTAGTAGTCTTACCACAAAGGAGTTCAAAGGGTTTGCAATGCATCAAGATCACTGGTGACTGCATTATATATCAAACACAACATACCGATATACAACAAGACACTCGAGTCTCAGAATGGAATTCCACCAAATAAAAGGAAGCCATTGCACTTCTAACTGATAAACATTATGTCTCGACATCTAACACCTAAGTACTGAACGTTAAAGAAAGAAACTAGATGAGTGTTTGAAACCGAAGCACGTAAGCAGCAGCGTGAAAATGAAGACAAAAAAATCGCAGACCGAGCCTAGTAATTAGGTCATTTTGATATTGTGAAGAAGCCGGGCAGCCATTGAGCCATATCTCCTAGCTTCCCAATCAGTGAGTTCACCATTTTCAATTTTGTGGAATCATAAATCACCAAAAAATTATGGAGCTGCCACGTGGCCCATAATACCTAAAATATCCAAATTGCCCCTGGCAATAATACTAATAACTTGCAGACACCCCACATTAAATAATCTATTTACAAGCTAAATACGTTATTTAATCGGGTTAAAAGTCTCCGTAATATTAATATTCTTTCCGGGAGTTAATTGTCATTATTCTTAATAGCGGACAATTAATATTAATATTAAATCACAATAATTATCATTATTATCATAATGAGCCATTATTATAATTATTAAATAATTTATTTTATTATAAATATATTATTTATTAATTACAAATTCCACCGAGCAATCAGAACGCTCCGAGGTTCTCAAGGATTTTCTATAAATAGCGGAGCTCATTTCACTTTTCAGGTAATTCTGTCCAACGCTACTTAAGCTATTGAGATTTTTCTTTCGAAACTGACTTAAACATTAGAGCATTCTTGGTCGAACACCCCCCAGGTCTCGATCATTGAACGAACGATAGTTTACTGTTTGCTTGTTTGTAGAGATCTTTGAGTCTTTTGAGTTTAAAGGACAAATTCTGCTTCAACAATTGGTGCTTTCATTGAGAGCTTGAAAATATTTAAGAAGAAACTCTCAGGATCGTTCATCGTTCATCTTAATTCGTTCATCATTCATAACGTTGTTCGAAGATCTTGAACATGTTCATTGCTCGACAACAACTTTCCATTCAAGATTCTCTGGGCGGGCATGGCTAGGGTTCGTTGATCCGTTCATTCAGCTGGAGAAGGTGTTTCTGCCTCAACTGCTCAAATAAGGAATGACGCTCACATAGAGATTCTGTAACAGCCCGTCTAGAAAACTGGGATTAGATTAGTTGTTAAAGTCGAATTAGTGAAGTTAATCGGTGATAGTCGGATGCTTTCGGACGGACAGTGCGAAATGACAATTTTGCCCCTATAATGGGTAAAAATGTTGACTTTTTGATCGGGCGGTCAAATGGATTTTGACCGATGACCGTGACGTTGTTCGGGACGTCACGAGCTCATAGACAAGTGGCACGTCCGATTCCGACATTCGAGGGAAAAGTTATGACGTTCAAAGGTACTTTGGTAATTTTGATGGAATAAGGGCAAATGGTTTACTTTTTGGACGACAAGTCAATTTCACGTGTTTCAATGACCGTTAGGTAGGTCTGGATCCCCTGAGTTCAACGACAGACGGCACGCTATCATCGGACGTCGATAGGTTCGGATTTTGGTCACAAACGAGTAGGGGCAAAATGGTAAAATGTCATTTAGGGCCATTTTGGCCATTCTAATACTCTAGGATTTGTGCCCAGTGATAAGGGGACATTTGGCAGCTCTGGAATGATGGTGTCCTAAGATTGGAACACGTGTCCAAGGTCTAGAGGTCTGTGGAATTTGTTTCACCGACTTAATTGGTTTAAAAGAAATAGCCCGGGTTTCTAAGAACAAAAACAGAGTGATCCTTCCCCTAAGTCTCTCAATCTTCAACCTTTGGCAGTGATTTGTGAATGAAACACAACGAGTGGACGGGGAGTAAACTGGTGGTGCTACCATAAAGAGTGGTCGTGGACGGCAGTCCAAACCATGAGGAAAAAATAAATAAACGGGGGACCCGTGCCCGTGAAGGATGTGGAGTTTCACTCTCTTGGAAAACGAGGTTCGTAGCTCATGGTTCTACATGAAGTGAGAGGCAGAGTTAAACGGTGAATGGGGTGGTCACGGCAGAGAACGACGGCGACGAGGGGTAAGTATTTCTGAGAAATTATAATTTGAATTTAAGAATGGAAGAACATGGTATAAGGATTGTTGACTGTTTTGGCTTATTGGAACATGCTCTGGAGCTTGAAATATAACTAGAGGAACCAGAACAGACGCAGGAGGCGGCCGAGATGCGAAGAACACGGCGGAGGAAAAACAGAGTGGAATCATTCCAATTGGGAGGTAGGATTTCGTTTTAAATGCCATATTTGAGTAGATAAATTAACTGGGAGTGAAAGAACGAGCCTAATGGATGATTTAGGACAAGAAACAGATCAAAAATGGACTGAAAAATAGAAGAACCGTGTCAGGACCCACCCCGGTTCCACCCCAAAAACCGAGGTAAATCCTGCTCCCGTCTGACACCCCGATACGCAACTAAAGTAAACTCACGAAAAACCACCAAATTACATGCCAGACGCAGGAGAAAAATTTAAACATCCCGAAGTCAAAGTTTTACAAAGCATAGTACCAAATACAAAGGAAAGAAAACCGATAAATAAGGTACACGCACAACGAAAATTTAAAGCACTCCGGGGTCACTCTCGAGTATTCTATGCCTCCGACGCTGCCTCAATGTCAACCCCCGCGCTAGATCCACGACCTGGAGGGCAATTTAAAAACAAAAGGTGTGAGTGGACCATAAATAAAAGAAAAGTTTCCAAAACCATTTCATAAGAAAACCAGGGTTTTGGCCCTCCGTTTTGAAATCACACATGCATAACCCATTTACTGAAATCAGTTATAAATCACATAAAGATCGTCATAAAAACAGAATTGAAAGCAGTTACAGAAATCACGCCATAAACATCATAAAACATAAGTCTCAAACAATCATTATCCGATCAAACCTGTTGGACCTATCCGAGTCTTTAAACTCCCGAGTCTTTAAACTCAACCCAGGCCTCAATAATATCCGAGTCTTTAAACTCCCGAGTCTTTAAACTCAATCCGGGTCTTTAAACCCAATCTGGGCCCGTCCCCCGTCAATCACAATATCCGGGTCTTTAAACCCAATAACCAGATCCAAAAAATCCAATCCAAACCATTTGAAAACCACTCTAAATCCATATCCAAACCTGAATCCGAAACCACTGGTCTGATGCCATTCCGGCATCCAGAACCTTCATTCCGAACCCAAATCCGGAATTCCACTTTTCAACTTCAAAACCAAATTCCGCTTTCCGAAATCCGATTTCAAAACCAAAAACTTCGATTATCAAATCATGTCTCAAAATCCATTTATAATCATTGAAAACCCTTAGTATTTTAAAACCCCAAAATCATGGCATCGAAATCAGAATCCAAACTTTTCTCGTAAAACGTGCTAAAAACCGTACTTTCTTGAAAAACGTGCAATTATGTAAAACCAACATAGCATATTCATCAATCATGAAATCGCATGTAAAACTATAAAACAATGATAGAAAAACAGTTATGCATGCTCGAGTTTAGAGAAGGGTTCCACTCACAGTCACCGGCACGTCACTCGCGCCCCGTACGTCCTGTACGTTCCTCAACCTCCTCGGAAAGTCCCGATCATGTCAACAGTCACCAAAGAACGTCACTAACACGTCTACTAAGACTCTCCTAATTTCCCACAAAAATCCCCGGGTCCTAAACGTAATGAACCGAGACCCTAAACCTTCAACCTCGCGGAACCAACCTCAAACGACGTCCGAATAACCCGAAACTTAATTCACTAGACTCGTTACAACCTCTAGACCAAAAACCTAATTGACACCTTCCCCAAAAGCCGCCGCACGTGCCCCCACGCACCGCCCAAAGTGGCTGCGCGTGGGCCTCACGCGCCTGCACATAGACACTGTTCATCGTCGTCTACAATGGGTGAACCGGTTTGAACTTGGGTACCCTATTCTCTGCCAATCCTTCACCGTTTTCTTCCCTGTCTTCACCAATCTCTTCGTCCAGTCCTAAGCAACCTATTCCCCTCACTCTAACACGACGACTAAGCCTCTAACCCATCGTCCCTAACTCGAAATCGTAACCCGTTCGAACCCCTGTTTCACAAACCGGCCATCCAAGTCCTCCCCCATCACGGATTTGACACCAAATGGTTCCTAAGGACCTAAGGAATCGATTAGACCCTACCAGACACCTCGACTCAGCTCCTAAGTCCACGACTATTGGTTTGAAAATCACTGCAAAACAGAGCAAGCTAACGGGGGAAGAAATTACCTGCCTGTTGATCGCCGCTGCGCTCGCCTCCGCACTCCCTGAAGTCCACAGAGTCGTCCCAGCTTCCCTTCGAATCCAAATGGATCAACACACGGCCACACCACCACCAAGGTCCCTCAGCTCTCTCTGTTTTTCCCGTGGACTCACACATTCCTCACGCACGAACGTTGCACCTTCCTGTCTTCTCAACACCCCCTGCACTCTCAACCTCCTTCTGAACACACTCTCACACCCAAGAACTCACACACTCACCGTGCTTTGACCGATTTCTCCATCAGCCTCACTCTCTGTTTTCTCTCGAACACGACCACCCACACTTACCCGTTTAATTGAACCGTGAAAAATCCTAGAACCTACTAGACACCTAGCACGTGTCACCATCCCCTCAACCCTCTCACAAATATCCCAATCTCCACTGTACACCTGGCCTTATCAGATTGGCCCAAATCCCAATGCATCCAAAAGACCAAAATGCCCATCTTTTGAATCAAAATTACGTTTATGCCCTTACAGTTTTAGACCCGTAACTTACGCATCCTAGGTCTGATGAACACGTGCCGCCTGTCGTTGAATTTAGGAAAATGAGATCTACCTGACGGTCCTAGGTCAACGTGTCAAAACCCGATCGTACGAAAAGTCAATTTTTCCCCCTATTTTAGCCAAATTACGGTAATGCCCTCAACCTTCCGAACATCATAACTTCCTCCTCGGATATCGAAATCGGGCGTGCCACCTGTCTACAGATTCGTGACGTCCCGAACTACGTCACGGTCACCGCTCAATACCCAATTGACCACCCGAACTAAAAGTCAACTATTTGCCCAACTTAGGGGCAAAATCGTCATTCTACGCTAACAGACCTATCGTAACCAACTAACCACCAATTAAGCTCACTAATCCCACCTTAACCACTATCTTAACCCTAATTTCCAGGACGGGTCCTTACAAACCGCCCACGTCGATTCGGGTCTGGACTGGGTTGGCCTGGACCGGTTCGAACCGAGTTCACCTGAGGACATGGATGAACAGTGCAAGCACGTAAGGCCCACGTGCAGCCCCTTTGGGCGGCGCGCGTGGGCGCATGGAATGATTTTTGAGGATGGTTCCAACATAAGTTTTAAAGTATTCGATGTAACGAACATTTAAAGACTGGTTTCGAGTCGATTGGACATCATCTCGATATATTTCGGGATGTCCGAAGGTTTTAGGGCTCGGTTAAAAATAGTTAAAAATTCAGAAAAATTACGGGGCTTTAGTATGAGTATTATGAAGTAGTACGTGACCTTATTATGGGATTTGGACAGGTTCAGGAAAGCCGGTGATAATGGATTGGCCAGGAATGGCGTAAGTGCACGCTTATTGAGGCAGTGGCGAAATGGTCTGTGAGTGGCTTTGCTTTCGAACTTATGATGCATGAATATATGTTTTTATATGTTTTCTATACGTGATTCTATATATATGATTATGATCTTGATGATTTACGATTTTACACGTATTCCGAGATTATTCCGTATTTGCACGTTTTACGAGGTTTCGATTTCTATTTTAATTTGAGCATGATTTTGATGATTTTACTTCGGGATTTGAAATATGATTTGACCTCAAGGATTTGAAATGGATTTCGGAAAAAGTAATTTCGGGCTTGGTGCCATATTCATGTGATTTCGAAAACGAGATTTCTGTTTTGGAACTGGATTTCGGAAATGATGTTTTGGATTTTGGCTATGGAACTTGAAAAGGAAATTCTGGATTTGGGTTTGGGATGATGGTTCTGGATGCCGGCTTAC
The DNA here is from genome assembly GCA_032719365.1 of Prinsepia uniflora. Lineage (NCBI taxonomy): Eukaryota > Viridiplantae > Streptophyta > Magnoliopsida > Rosales > Rosaceae > Prinsepia > Prinsepia uniflora. Next base: position 61,387,880 of record CM064868.1, read on the forward strand.
GGAATCATTGTTGCGAATTCGGATAAGGATTTTCTTTGTTTTTCGAATGAAAAATGGTTTTGGGTTTAAAGACCCGGAAAGAGAAAAAAAAACCGTTGGATCTGGTTTTGAGTTTAAAGACTCGGTTGATTGACGGGGGGAGGGCCCTGGATTGATATGATTTGAGTTTAAAGACTCGGTATATGTTTTGAGTTTAAAGACTCGGTTATGATACCCCCCGAGGCCTGTTGATTGTGTTTTGAGTTTAAAGACTCGTTGATATCCCGGGAAGGCCTGATTATGCGCATGGTTTTGAGTTTAAAGACTCGGACGCACTTGAGATCCAACAACTTGTATGATTGATGTTTTTCAGTGGTTTTCTGATGTTTTGGGCGATGGCCCGGATGAATTGGATTTAATGAGTTTTGGGGCTGAGCTCCCGTACTTTGAGATTAATTTATGATTTTGGGCTGAGGCCCTGGGTTTGACTTGCGGATTTGAAGAAAGAAATGATTCTCGTTTTCATTGATGGTTTTGGATATGCAATGGTTTCATAACATGGATTTTATATGCATGCATTGGTTTTTGCGTGGAGGGTAAAAATGTAATTTCTTCTGAACTGTTTTCTAAATTATTAATTATTTTTATCCACTCGCAGTCTTTTCATGTTTTTTATACCCTCCAGGTTGTTGCGGTGCGGGATGTTGGTCGAGAGAGACGGATACATCACATACACAAACCCCAGTAGAGTCTGCATACTCTAGGAAGCCCGGAAGTCTAGACCGGTTGTTTGGAAATCTCTTGTCCGACTTACGTGTCACATGGAGGCTAGACGTCGGTTTAGCCTTCGTGTCATACGTAAGTTAGACGGGAGCAGGACTTAACCCTTAATCCCGGGGGATTGGGGGTGGGTCCTATCAAATTGGTATCAGAGCAGGTTTCGTGTGCTCTGCGCGAGATTTGGTTCCCAAAGTCATTGGTTCGTCGACTTGGGTGTTGTGATGCTACTGTGGATGTGATGTCTCGACGCGAAACAGCCCGTCATCAACCTGGACGTGAGAGTGACAGTACGTTCATTAGTGGTTAGTTAACGGTGATTGTTAGTGCCAGGGTGATAGTCACTCGATACGCGGTGCTAGGTGTGACGTATGTCGACTCATCACATACGCAAACCCCAGTAGAGTCTGCATGCTCTAGGAAGCCCGGAAGTCTAGACCAGTTGTTTGGAAATCCCTTGTCCGACTTACGTGTCACATGGAGGCTGGACGTCGGTTTAGCCTTCATGTCATGCGTAAGTCAAACGGAAGTAGGTCTTAACCCTTAATCCCGGGGGATTAGGGGTGGGTCATGTCAGATTCTGGAGCAGCGTCCAATTCGTCCCTGACGTGTGTCCATAGAAGCGTCCATGGAGACGCAGGGAAGGATGCCAACGTTCAGCTTCGGAGCATTCCCATCTCCAACAAACCAAGTGTCTGTGCTAGGGGAATAAACTTCAACCTTACAACCAACAAGCGGGCGAAAGGTGGAAGGAGCATCAAGGCAGAGTCAGCCCACTGCAAACATGGATATGCGAGACTTCTTGGATGGGCGCCACGAAATTTCAGGGATGAGCCACCACCAACCCCCTCAGGACAACTTGGAACAACAAGTAGAAAAGATGAGCAGCCAAGGTCAACTGTCCACACCCTTCGTGAAGGATATTGAGGAGGCGCCATTCCCTCAAAGATTTGCGACGCCAAACTTCAATCCATTCAAAGGAAATTCTGACCCGGTGAAGTACATAGATTACTACCGGGGAGTAGGCTTCACTATTTGGCCCAAAAGCCCATGAGCTTATGGGGGCCCGATAAGCCCGATGGACAAAAGCCCTGCCCGACCGGCTATGAGCCGTGGGCCGGCCCGGCCCGAGAGTTAGGGGGCTGGGCTTGTGCTTATGGTGTTCAAACCCGATAGGCCCGATAGGCCCGAGCCCGATAAAGCCCGATAAGCCCAACCCGACCCGCCCGTAATAAATCCGACTCATAAGCCCCAAAAATATAAAGTACTCATTATTTAAAAATTAATACTCAACTCATTCTTAATACTAATATTTCAATCCAAACCCAAATCTCAGCCCCAAGCCTATCTAATTTATTTTAAAAAGCTCAATATGCAATACCCAATACCTAATACAAACCCTAATCACCTCTCCACCTACTTAATAGGCCAAACGTTTTTGCATATTTGAGTATTTTATTTTAATGAGGCCACGTTTTTACACACTTGAGTATTTTTTTTTCATTATTAATATTTTTTTAATGCATATATATTTTTTGTAATTTTAAAATTTGAGACATAGTTTATTACAAAAGCCCACTTAAGCCCGATCCAAGTGGGCTTAATAGGCCCGACCCGAAAAGCCCGATATAAACCGGGCCCGATAAAAGCCCACGGGCTTTTTTTATGTTATTAAGCCCGCCCGGCCCGGCCTGCAAATTTAAAAATTATTTAATAAGCCCGGCCTGGCCCGGCCCAAGCCCAAAAATTTTGGGCCGGGCTTGCCCGACCCGGCCCAATGCCGAACCCTACCGGGGAGTTATGGTCCCCCACAGACACAACAATGCACTCATGTGCAAGGTGTTTCAAGCCTCCCTGCAAGGCCAAGCCATGACGTGGTTCAGTCATCTCCTCCGGAGGTCGTTCGCTTCTTTTAAAGAGTTGGCTCTAGCATTCGTGAAGGAGTACTCGCAGCTTCGTACAGTCGAGGTAAAGGAAGACCATCTCTTCTCCATCCAAAAGCGAGTAAAAGAGAGCCTCCGCCAATACATTCAGAGGTACTACGAGGAAAAGTCTCAAATTGTTGGCTGCAGTGACCTTGTTGCGGTAATGGCATTCAAATAAGGGATTCCCCAGGATAGCCAGCTCTACGGAGACATTGTCATGAGTAATCCACGAAGTCTCACCAAGATGCTCTCTCTAGTAGAGCATCATGCATGCTGTGAGGATGAAAAGAGTGTTGTACATGCGCTAGATCATACCGAGACGAACGAGGAAGCCTCCAAGTTGACATCACCGCGCAAAGAGGATGTTAGTGGGAAACTTTCCTATGGCGGGTTCAACAAGCGCAAGGCAAACCAAACTACTAATGACTCAACCATTAAGAAGCCTAAGCTGCAATTCTCAATACCAGTCCACCAGATTCATAATGAGATAAAGGACAAGACTTGGTTCAAAAAACCAGGACCGGTTAAGGGCGATAAGGAGAAAGCTGATAAAACCAAATGGTGCGCCTATCATGAATGTTATGGACATAATATCAGAACATGCATATCTTTCGAAAGATATCTCCAAAATCTCATTAAGGAATGACATTGTATAGACTACATCAAAAAGAAGACTGCAGATCCCATAGAGAACAAAGAACCCAAGGAGCATGCATCAAAGGTGATCCGCATCAGCTAGTTGAATGTTGATGGAATTGATCATGTCATGACTTGCCACGAGTTGCATGTCAAAATTCAAGAGACATAGAAATCTATGAAACTTTCAATTTTTCTTTTTATATTGTCTTCAAAATTCAAGTACCATGCATTTGAATTATCAATAAGATTAAGAAATTGTTCCGAATACAAACAAACATATTTGTACATCATATACAATTTTCAAAACTTATTCCCTCTAGCATCAAAGCCTTCGTCATCGAAGCATCCAAGCCTTCGCCCTGCGAAGCATCTAAGCCTTCGCCCTGCGAAGCACCTAAGCCTTCGCCCTGCGAAGCATTCAACCCTTCACCCTGTGAAGCATCTAAGCCTTCGCCCTGTGAAGCACCTAAGCCTTCGCCTTGTGAAGCATCCAAGCCTTCGCCTTGCGAAGCATCCAAGCCTTCGCCATGCGAAGCACCCAAGCCTTCGCCATGCAAAGCATCCAAGCCTTCGCCATGCGAAGCACCCAAGCCTTCGCCATGCAAAGCACCCAAGCCTTCGCCATGCGAAGCACCCAAGCCTTCGTCATCGAAGCAACCAAGCCTTCGGCCAGGAAGCACTCAACGCCTTTCGTTAGGAAGCAGCCCAAGTCTACCTCTTGGAAGCACTTCGAGTCTTCCACGAGGAAGCACTTCAGGCCTTCTTTTAAGAAGCAAAAGCCCTTCCATGAAGGCAACACAAAAACAATGCTGATCAGATTAGCAAAAATCCAATGATGGACGCCCATGGCTACAACGAGGGCATCTAATGCATGTGTTAGTTTGCAATTCAATCAAAACGGTTAGCAAAATTTTGAAAAGGGACTAGACGCTGGGATCTCAAAATTCTTCAAAAGAACTGTATTCATATACTTATTTGAAGGATGGTTGGCTAATCACATCTCGATCGCTCAAACTAGTTATTCAGTACAAGAATGAAAATACAATATTCAACAGACACCAATGTATTTATGACGGATGCAAGTCTTCAAAGCCCATCGTTCTTTAAAACTATGCCCATTCTTCTACTGGAAGTATGGGGACATCATCAAATAGTGACTTATCAGTTTCAGGAACGTTGCCTTTCTTAGCCTCCGGCTCAGGCTCCAATTCAGGCTCAGACTCTATCTCTAGTTCAAGCTCTAGCTCTTTTGTGGCAATCCCACTCCAACTCTTCGTACCCAACTTTTGTGCTTTATCTTTCTTAAAGCACAAAGTTGTGGTGGCATGTGATGGCACAAAGTATCCAGCTCTCAAATTTTGGATTTCAACATCCAACTGTTTGACTTTCTCTTCGGAATCATGCAAGCGTCCACACAGCTGAAACAGACCTCCTGCTGGGTTATGACACGCCTCACATCAAGTGACGAGACTCCTCACCTCCATTTCTAAAAGCTTTGATGTTGGCTTCACCTACACTTGAAGATGACAAGTTCGTACATGCACTCAGCTCTTCTATTTTCCAGGAACCACATGCATGGCCATTGGAAGTACGCCTTGTGCAACACTTTGAGTTCCAACCAGGCCTTGCCTTACATTCTGTTGTGTCTTGATCTTCGTGTGTCAAACCCTTCTATCTTCCAAGTGCCACATGCATGGTCCATCTACAAGCTTTCTTCCTTCAATTATGCAATGGCATACACCATCTGGAGCTTCACAGGGAGCATGATCGATCCTCTGCATTTATACTCCACCTTGCAACCACCGTATTTTGAGCTCAACATGGCCTGAAATTTCAGGTCTCTAGAAGGTCCTCCGCAGGCCAAAACAACTCATCGAGAAGCTTCACTCACTCCATGGCACCACGTGAATTTCGCCTTGCGTCATGGGATACCTTGCCTCGCCTTACACTATGACATGTTTCCCCTTGCATTGTGATGTGCCTAACTTCAAGTCATAGGGGTGCCTCGCCTCTTGTGGATGAAAGCCTAGACAGGTCATGGTGCACCTTGCTCCCCATGTGTCGAACGCTTCTATCCACCACGCACCAAGTGAACGGTCATTGGGAAGAACACTTCATATCATTCGGCGCATCACCTCCCGCTCCAACCTTGCCTTGCCTTGCATTGTGGCACACCAAGCCTTGGATGTAGAATACCTCACATCGCACTTGCAACATGTCTCGTTTTATAGTTGTACCATGCCTCGCCTCACAGTTGTAATACGCCCCGCCTTGGGTTGTGACACTCCTCACTTCGAATGATGGAACTCTTCACCTCTCCCTGTTGAAACCTTGATGCATCATGTCATATCGCTCCCAATGCTCCGAGCTCTTCAATCCACGAAACGCCACGAGTGTGTCAATTGGATAAGCATCTTGATGACAACTCCACTCTCTTTAGAAGTCGGATGCTCCAACAAAATTCATGACACGCCACTAGATGGTCTTACAATTTAAGCTCCCACAAAATTGAGCCTTTCGAGCTCTCACTAAAAGTATACCTTCATGTATTTTGAAATGACCGTCTCTGAAAATAGATCACAATGCCATTTGAATCACCTCAATCGGGCTCACGCAGCTCTTGAAATAATTGAAAAAACGAAACTGAAAAAAAAATTAATATTAAATTAGTTTCAATATATATATATATATATATATATATGTTTACTCCCGAATGACATCAACCATCATATCTGATGTTGATGAACATATATTATATAATATATATATATTATATATATACATTGAATACATAAAGCTCCATCCATGTTTTTAAGTCATGCGGCCCACCAGTACATATATTAAGGACATAAAGCTCCATACCAATTTTAAGTCCCTACAGCTCACCAGCAGTAACACCAAAGGACAAAAGTTTTACCAATCAGACTCATCCATGTGTGTAATCAGCCAGCTGCAAGTGAACAATCAGAGGCGTGCATGCTCCCCACGTAAAATTCAAAGTAGAAAAAAAAACATGTGGCAATCTAACGCTAGAGGCTTCTATGCGTTTCATGTTGTTGCACCGCCACCAAGTCACCAACAAGATGGTCCCATCAGTTGGGTAGTCCAATCGAAGCGCCCACAAGTCACCTCCTTGCACGCCAGCTGCCGAAAAATAATAGTAGACCCCAGCTCATCCAACCAATCAGCGCACACCCCATTTCAGGAAACCAGCGATGCTCCTCGTCGTCAGACATGCCTGCCCTCGTCACCAACAGCTGGCGTTGATTCTCCAGCAGTCCAACCACATGTCGCCACTTGTCCACACCGCTCGCATCAGATGCTGACACGTCGGGTCTTCAGCCTTCCTCTCCAATCAGATGAGCCCAATGTGTCTGCTTGCATCAACAGACAGTTGACGATGACCTCCACACACCAATCGCAGCCCGCCACATGTCCTTCCTTCATGCACAAAGCCTTGCAATGTTTTCCAGATCTCAATTTGGGAATCATGTTAAAAAGAAAGCAACATAGAAAAAATACAGAAAGGTTCACAAAAAGGTTACCTGGTGCAAGCTTTCCTTCACTTTAAGAGAACATGATTGTTCCTCTTCTCCAAACAGCTCATTTTAAAGAGAGGAAAAAAGTAAGAAAAACTGCCCAAATTAATAGGTGAATTGATGGTCCAGTGAAACGTTCACTATCTGTTGATGGCAAAGTTAAAAGTAGTTCTATTTTTATGAAATGGAAGTTACAAACTCCATTAAGTAAAAATTAAAATTTATAAGTAAATGCGTTAATTCTTGGGACAAGACGGATACCTGCTTGGGTCATTTTGGCATTCCATTTCGGGCACATCACCAACTCTTATTTGTACCAGCTAGATAAAACGTGTTGAACCCATCAGAACTTTTCATCAACAAGAATAAATATAAGAGAAGACGGAGTCCTACTCCAAATATGGTTTATTGGGATTGCCAAAAACTTACCTCCCTTAAGATTCCTTGAATTTCTAAGTGATGTGATAACATTTGTAGAATCATAAATCACCAAAAAAATTTGGAACTGCCACGTGACCCATAATACCTAAAATGTCTAAATTGTCCATGTTAATAATACTAATGACTTACAGACACCCACACATTAAATAATCTATTTACGAACTAAATACGTTATTTAATCGGGTTAAAAATCTCTGTAATATTAATATTCTCCCCGGGAGTTAATTATTATTATTCTTAATAGCGGACAATTAATATTAATATTAAATCACAATAATTATCATTACTATAATTATTAAATAATATATTTTATTATAAATATATTATTTATTAATTATAAATTCAACCGATCAATCAGAATGTTTCAAGACTCCTAAAGACTTTTTATAAATAGCGGAGCTCATTTCACTTTCCAGGTATTTCTGTTCAACGCTACTTAAAGTCTTGAGATTTCTTTTTCGAAACTGACTTAAGCATTGAAGCATTCTTGGTCGAACATCCCCCCGAGTCTCGATCATTGAACGAACGATAGCTTACTGTTTGCTTATTTGTAGGAACCCTTGAGTTTTTTGAGTTTAAAGGACGAATTCTGCTTCAACAAGTTTTCCTCTTGCTTCTTTCAACTTCATCAGCTTTTTGATCATTCACCTTAACGGTGCTTTCTACCCTAGCCTCTACTTCGTTAACCTTCTCTCTGATCGCCTAAACAGCATCTTCTGCACCCGTGTTCACTTCATCATCTTTCTGATCAATCACCTCAGTGTTTACTGCATGCCCCTTTGGAGGCTTTACTGTCATAATGTAAAGCTGAATATCTGGATGTTGGTAGGTACTGTCCATCTGCAGGAGTTTAGAAGAAGAAAAAAATCGCGTATTTAGCCCTCCGACCTTCAACAATATTCAATCTGTGCACTAACATGCAATCAACCCCACAGACCTTCTTATGATATTAACTACACATCACAAGAACCTAAACACTAACTTGAAACTTGGAACCACATAGAGATAATACAATAGATATAATACAAATACTGACAAGAATTCCAATTCATATAATTAAGTAAAAAACTTAAAGTACCTTAGAATTTGGAACAATTTTCACCTAGAAGTTTCTTTTCCACATTTGAAGCATTTGCTCATGGACAGTTGTAGATCGAATTTCATATCCCGTCTTCCAAAATCAAAATAACTGATCGTTAACAATCTTTAGAAAAATAAATAAAACTAGGGCGCTAAGTAACATACCAAAATTGTAATTTTAGGCCCTGATAATGCAAATATTGTCTGCAACAGCGGTTCCAAGAGATCTTCTTTATAAACCTTAAATGCAAGGAAATTGAACACTGATCGGCTCAGCTTGAATGAGCTAATTAAATGTTCAAAAAGAGAGAGTATATCTTCATATACATGATCTTTAAAGAAGTGATATCTAACAAGCATTAGAGAAGATCAAAGACATCTAAAAGCTGGACAAAGAGAAGCCGTTAAGGATGCCCAAAATCTGATTCTTCCACAGAAATTCTCTTCTACATCCCCACTAAAGTTCTCAAAGATTCCTCTATTTCTTTCCAACCAAATCACCCAAATGAAAGTACGAAGAAAAAAGAAAAGATCCAACCCTTCAACTTGGTGAAAAAGAAAGTAAGGTCAATAAATAAGGAGATCATTTTTAAGACCTTTCTATGCATTGACTCCAAACTTATCCAGATATAATTGATTAAAATTTAATAAAATCTAAATTTGAAACTATATTTCATACCAGAATCACCTGCTTCGTAAAATATATTTAGGATATTGCTTATCGTTTTCCCAGTTAATATATTCATATCTCAAGTTTCCCAGTGATATCATACTACAAAAATTGAAGTCTTTAATTTCACTGTCCCCTGTGCTGTATTCAAAGTTCTTTTACCACCAGTCATGGTGTGGTGGCCAACCGTTAAACCATGTCCAGATGTCAAGACTTTAATCAAAATTCGAGTCCACTGGCGTGTAGGAACTATCTAATGCACACAAAAGCTTAATTTAAATCTAGAAATAACCACTATTTTGGTAATTTCATGCTCAACACTCTTTAGTCCAGATCAAGAAGGCACTCATTGGATTCTGACTTGGAAATCACAAAGGACTTTATTCAATAATTTTAATACAGCGCATATATGAACTTACCACATCAGTGCCGATGATGTAGTCAAATGGTGGATCAACAGCTCTTATATGATCCTCATTTCCCCAGTCTAACTCTGCTGCCTGGATCGAGCCAAATGAGTCTACAAAGAATGTAACTTTCATGAGTTGAGAGCCAAAAACCAAAGGCACTAAAATTGACCAAACCAATCAAAATGACAAATTTGGTTTGTCATGTTAATATACTGGTAAAGTTCACTTTCTTTAAATTAAGAAAAGAAACAATTGATGCATTTGGGTAATAAAATTTAAAAACTTTAATATTGCCTGCATCAAAAGACAAACACAGAAAAAATTATTTGACCTTTCATTCAGGACGCTGGAAACATGCACAACATATCGAAGATTTTTCATACCAGAGTCATAATTCATCTGCGTGATCCTCGACGTGTTTCACTCAACATTTCTTATTAGCAATGGCAAAACCTCCACTTGATCTGTGGTAACCATATCACACCCCAGTAATGCCATGCCTGAAAGAGAACAATCAGAAAAGACTACTAGGAGAAAACACATGAGAAAGCAAAGTAAACCAGAACCATTTCAAGCAGTTGCAAGAAAATCATAAAAAGCCATGTAGATTAACTTTGACACGAATTTAACAGAAAACAGGAAACTCACCAAAGCCAGCTACTCCACAACCTGCTCCAAGTTCAATGACGCGTTTTCCTTTAAGTTTAGATGGGGAGAACTTGCCCCTTCTGCAATTCTTTTCCAGGAAAACCCAAAAAAAGCCATATGTGCATTTAAAACAAAAAACTTTTCCACGAAGTTAAAGTACCCATGAAATTATCTGCTGCGGAACCAAATCAAATCCAATACCAAACTGAAAGGAAAGTCTAACTCCAGCAACAGAATCAAAATCTATACCTAGTGCAGCAAAAGTATTTTCTCAATTGTTCTCATGTTCCTTTCATCAAATTTAATATAAACAATGTGTAACCACATCTATTTTAAGGATAAATTCAGCCTTGCTGTTCCTTCCATATCCAGATATTGCACTCAAGTGTCCCCGAACTTTACAAAAATTAAGCCTAATCATGAAAGCTCAGCTACATACATGATATCCCTAGTGTAGAGTTAACAAAATGTGGCAGGTTAAATGATCTACTTTACAAGAGTTACCAAGTGGATAACAGTCATTACCAGAAACTTGACGAATACCAATGATGCATCCCAAACTGTAGTTCCTAAATGCTTTGAACTGGGGTCCTATGGAAAAGATAAAAACCTTCCACGGTCAGAAAGAAGGTATTAGGGCATATCGAACACGAAACCAGTTATTAAGTGTAAAATAGGTAATTTATGCAACGGACACAGGATACCTACAAGCCATGGTAGGCATTAATCAATTGATTAACCATAATAACTTCTGATTCTTCAGATCTTTCTTAATATAATAACAACAAGCATGGAAACAAAAAGAAAAGAAAAGAAACCTGAGCGAACTGTAAATCATGGCCCAAAACTTCTAAACTCATTGTAAAAGTAGTGGGGGAGTTTAATCTGCAACAGAAAATTTGAACAACGTAATTACAAAAGATTATTGAAACGAAGGAAAGTTGTTACCTTTCCAGATAAAAATACCAAGGAAAGTGGGAGTAAAGCAATCATATCAGATCCCAAGTAATTCATTCTTCAAATTGCATAAGCATTTTTCTTATACTTAATAAACCCCGCATGTACAGAAGTTTATATAATTATGTAATAAGCAAAAGAATTAGAAAGTACAGATTGCCCACAATACCTGTCAGGCTCCATTTGATTGCTATAATATTCCAGTACTGGAAGTCAAAACAACAAGCCAACTTAAGCTCCACCCTACAAATATATGAAGAAGAAGAAGAAGAAAAAGTTAGAGCTTCAGGTGTAACTAAGTGAGAATAGGTGCTTATCCCCAGCAACAAGAAACTTTTAAATATAGAAAAGAATAAAATGAAAAATTTATCACTTTTAATCACAATTAGAGGGTGGGGTATATTATTCAAAATGTGTACAAAAATGTCATGAAATGCCATACTTGATTGTTCTGAAACTCTTTATATTGCAACAGAGGAATCAGAATGGAAATCAAACGAAAGTGGAAGTGAAGAAATATAAAGATTGTCTAGGAAGGTAGCTTTAGCGTACCTGAAACTTGAATGGCGACCACCGCTTGCGGTCGACACCGTTGTATTCTAACTCTGTCTGTATCATTTAGCTATGGAGATGGTGAGTGGCTTTTTTTTAAAAAAAAAAAAAAATCAATGAGATGGTGAGTGACTAGATGACTGGCTAGAGGGGTTTACTTGATAAGAAGCCCAAATGTGGTATTCTTGGGCTCGGATTTTATCATATTTGATTTATTTTAGCTATAATATAAAATGATATCTTATCTTATTTTATATTAGATTTTCATACCATAATTTTGTGATGTGGAATCCTCTCACATCTAAACCTCAATAAATAAACTCATTCTTCATCTTCTTTTTTCATATTTAAATACATTTTAATACTTCTTTTACAATATTAAATATGAAACCGTTTGTTAAAAAAAATAAATCAAGATCACGAGGAAAATGATGAAAGTAGATGTCAAAGAAACATGCTTATCGTTGGCGCTATGATGGAATATCAAAGACCATCCTCCAATCCACCTATCCAACCATGTTCAGAGCCTGGTTGTGGAGTCGTTAATGGGGTAGGCATATACATGCCCTTTTGCTCATGGAGATTTACTTTGTAACACAGCATGTGTATTCTGATCATGATTTTCATAGGCACTATAGAATGAAGCATCATCTTTTTTACCACATATTTCAAGATGTTGTCGGTCATGACAATTAGTCCCTATAAAGACCAGATGCCCTCAGTATACTCAAGTTAGCACCTCATCAAAAAATTACATGTGCACTTAGAATGCTAACATATGCTCATTAACATATCAATATGATGAGATATGCAGGGTGGAATTCCAAACATCGGTTGAATTAGTGATGCATTTTTGCCTAAAAAATTGAAGATCATTACACTTGCGAGTACCTCCGATCTCTGACATACATTGACTTGCAATGGTGTACGGAGAAAGAAAACCAACGGGGTTTTACATGTATGCTTGGTAGAATTGATTGTAAGCAGTGGAAATAAAAAAATGCTAAGCCTGATGGGCATGAGTTTATCGTTGTTACAAAAAGACTCTTACTATAATGATATCAATGTTGTATGGGCCTTACTAATGTTTGATACCCTCACATTTGGATGAGCACCACATGTGGTGTACAATGTCAATAGTCGCGACTACAATATAGGCTGTTATTTGGTGGACAATATCTATCATAAATAAGGTATGATTGTCAAATCATTTCCAAGGCATATAATGAGAAAAAGAAATTATTTTAAGTATCAAGAGTTATACCGTAAAGATGTTGAAAGATATTTTGGTATAATACAAGCTCGCTTTGACATTATGCAGGGCTGCTCGTATGTGGAGTAAATCTACCATACGAAGCATCATGATGACTTGTGTGATTATGGAAAATATGATTGTAGAGGATGAGCAGGACAAATATGGGGATAACTCAGAGGATGACGAGCTTGAGCCATTGAATTCAAGGACATCATGACGATAAGAGTAACACCTGAGCCTTCAGAGCCTGTAGGAAGATGTGGGCATAATTTTGAGGGTTTTATGGATCGATATGAACAAATTCATTCAAATATTTTTCATAATGAACTCCGAGTGATCTAGTTAAGCACATTTCCAATAGATAGAAACATGTAATGTTTTATTTTATTCGTATGGTTTAGTTTAATTGTAAGGTTATCTTTATATGTATGTCTTTCGTTGATGGTGAGATTATCTTTGTATGTGTGGCTTGATTTGATTGTAAGGTTATCTTTATATGTGGCCTGGATTTGATGATAATGTTCTTTTTGTACCTGTGGCTTGCTTCATCATGTAAGGTTATCTTTGTATATGTGGCTCTGATGGTAAGAAATGAATTTGGGTGGTGTGTTTTCTTTGTATCTTATGCTTTATTTTTGTTTGTCTCTTATATTTAATGTATTACTTAAGTTATATGATTTTAAAAATAAATAAATTAAACATGATGATAATAAAGAAGCTTTAATTTATCAAATTTAAATTACATATATAATAGTGCAAGTTTAATAAGAATTACAACCATTAATTTAATTTGATAAATAAAACCAACTAGTGAATAGGTTAACCAATCTTAATTATTTTGGGGATGATAATCGCCTTCGTAACTCTTATGAGAGTTACCACTAAGATTGCTCCCTCATCCATATGTGATTGCCAATTTTCTCTTTCTCTAATATCTTTCTTTGGTTACGCGCATGTTTTCATAATCATCTCAATATTTCTATCTGTCTTTCTTTCTCTTTTCACGATGCCAATGACCATTGAAATTCCCTAGTGCCTTTGAATAATCTTCATTTATTTTCTTCCTTAGTGCCTCATCTTCCAAATTTTGTATAATTTTCTTCTCTTTTCAACCATATGTGACTTTCCCTTTCTCTGAGTTTCTTTTCATTACTTCATTCTCGGAGGCCTTAAAAGAAACTCACATTGGTTATGGGAATTTCCTCTTTCCCATCTTCATCCAAATTAATTAGAGATTCAAGTGTGATGAATCAATTGGAGAAAGTTGACTTACTTCAAGCTCTCTGTGCAATAAATTTTTGAATACTCGCAATATTTGTATAGCTTCCAACAATGAGGAAACATAAACTGCTATTTCATTTTTGCTTTGTAATAGACCTTTGTCTATATCATCCAAATATATATTAAAAATTAATTAAAAAATAAATTATACACAATAATTCTACATTTATAAACTAATAAAATTATTTTTTTCACAAAAATTCTCACTTCATTAGACAAGACCTGTCCCAAAACTGCTTTGATATCTGCGCTTGGTCCTGCTCCCATCTGACAAGTCTACCTAAGTTCCAAAAACACCATTAACACTTGTCGGACAAAGGATAGTTGTACTAGTTCCCACTCATGCCTCCGCCTCTCGGTTAGCCCCGATCTTCGTGCCACGGCCTGGAGGGTCACCAAAACATCAAAAGTGTGAGTGGACAAAAATAACATCATTTGAAAATACATTTCACAAAAACGAACTCTTTACCCTCCAACTTAAAACATGCATGCGTAGTGAAACACATGAACAATCAGGTTTCAAGATAAACCATATGAAAACATCTACACACAATGACAATCCATAATCAATCACAATGATCAAATCATCAATACTCAACATCAATCACAACTATCAAACAACACTACTCATCAGTGCTCAAACATCAATCACACTATCACATAGGAACTATGGGTAGGCAACCACTAAGCCACATTCTCGGGATTATACACACTTGGACACAACCCACGGGATCAGTCACATCTGGGTGAATACCACATCCCCAGATGCATCCGAGAAGACAGTGTACCACAAAAACTACTCACAAAGCCAATCACTATGCTTTTACAACACTCTTAACGTAAAACCAAGTCAGACATTTCCCAAACAAGACATAAGCCCAAAACATTATTTCCACAAAATGATCGTAATCCATGAATCATTTTATAAATACGAAGTCAGAAATTTAATAATATATTCACATTTGACTTCAAATCCAAGTCAAAACCTACTCTAAAACATGATCTAAGCCCAAAATACCGTTTTCAGGCAAATCCGTAAAATCTTGTCTAGAAATAAATCCATAAAATCATCAAGTAATCATATCAAAACATCATTCATATCATTGTTAAACAATTCACACAATAAATCATATAAAACGTTTAACTATGCATGCATAACACTTTATAAAACAAACATCCATTCACATACCGTTCACACGGTTCGAATCCGAGCAGTGCAATCCTCCGTAAATTTCAAGAATCACCAATACTGTCAAAAATCACAATCAATGGTCATTATCATCCCCAAATAATTTCACAATACAATCCCCATTTTATGGGATTCAAATACGTATTAACAACATACACACAACACTTCGAACACACAAAACCACACTGAAACTGTAACGACCGGTCCCGAGAGTGTGGATTAGCGGAGTGATTAGTGACAGATTAGTTGAGTTAATCGATAGTTAGTAGGTTACTTTGGACGTTCGGCGTAGAATGACGATTTTGCCCCTAGAACGGGCAAAATGTTGACTTTTAGTTCGGACAGTCAATTGGGCATTGACCGGTGACCGTGACGTAGTTCGGGACGTCACGAGTCCGTAGACAGGTGGCACGCCCGATTCCGACATCCGAGGAGGAAGTTATGATGTTCGGCAGGTTGAGGGCACTTTCGTAATTTGGTTAACAAGAAGGGAAAAAGTTGACTTTTTGCACGACACGGTTTTTACACGTAGACCGAGGACCGTTAGGTAGATCTCGTCGTCTTGTGTACAACGACAGGGCATGCTTTCACCGGACGTAGGACGAGTGAGATACGGATCTAGAACGGCGAAGGGCATAATCGTAATTTGGACTCACAAGGGGTATTTTGGTCTTTTTGCACATTGGGAATTGTGCAAATCTGATGAGGACAAGTGTGCAGTGCTAAGTGGATATTTTTGAGTTGGGACCATAGGGTTTGGACACGTGGGGTGTTTCTAGTGGGTTCCAGTATGTTTGCACGGTGAAATTAAATGGTTGAGTCATGCTTGAGAGGGAAAAGAGAGACTAAGCAGAGAGGAGAGATTGATCGAATTGCAGGAAGGTGAGAGTCCTTTAGTGTGTGAGTGTGATCAGGGGAAGGCTGAGAGTGCAGGGAAGGTGTTGAGAGGAATTGAGAAGTCGAGTGAGTGTGAGAGGAGGGTGTGAGTTTCTCGAGAAAACAGAGAGGTGTCGAGGGTGTGGTGCAACCATAAGTGATCAATTGATCCAAGCAGAGTCGAGGGGAGGCAATGACGGCTGCGGACAACTCTGTGAACCCAGAGGAGCACGGCGGAGGGTGGAACGACGGTAAGCATCAATTTTCTCTGTTTGCCGTTTTGTTTCAAACTGAAAGTCGTGGAGTTTGAGGTCGAGTCGAAGTGTTTTGTAGGTTCTATTAGGCTCAGTAGGTCCCTAGGAACCCGTAGAACTCGAAGCCGTGACGGGAGGATGCACGGTTGGCCGAGAGCAGAAACAGAGTTTTGGGTGGTTGCTTTTGGGAAGATGGGTTTGAGGCCGGGATGTCTAGTTTTTAGGATTTGAATTAGTAGTTAGGATGAGGACGAAGCTGTTGGTGGAAAAAACAACGGAATTGGTTGAGGGACGGCGGAGAACCGGTCACGACGGTTCAGACCGGTCGACGGCCTAAGGAAGACGATGAACAGTGCCCTGTGCAGGCGCGTGAGGCCCACACGCATCCCCTTTGGACGGCGCGTGAGGGCGCGTGGGGGCTGTTCTGTGGAAACTTCCAACATAGTTTTTAGTCTAATCGTTGTAACGAATCTTTTGGGACAAGTTTCGGGATAATCGGACGTCTCGTGTTAGTTCTAAGTGGTCGAAGGTTTAGGGTCCCGTTTAGTTGACGTGTTAGTGACTAATTTTGGTGACTTGTGACAGGATCGGGAATCCCTGAGGCGACCGAGGAACGTACGGGACATGAGTGACGAGCCCGGGAACAGTGAGTGGACTCCTTCCTTATAACTGAGCATGCATAACTGCTTTTAATTACTTTTTTTATGGTTTTCATTATGATTTCATGATTATTGGATACTTTATACCTGTTTATGAATTGGCACGATTTTTCGAGGAAATTACGTATTTCAGCACGTTTTTTGAGAAATGCTGTGAGTATGATTTTGATGCTATGCTTTTGGAATTTTAATCGATAATTGGCTTTTCAATGGTTATAAATGGATTTTGAGACATGATTTGATGATCAAGGGTTTTTCAATTTTAGAATTGGATTTCGGAAAACGAGATTTGGTTTTAAAGTTGAAAAGTGGATTTCCGGATTTGGGTTCGGAATGATGGTTCTGGATGCCGGAATGGCTTCGGACCAGTGGTTTCGGATTCGGGTTTGGATATGGATTTAGAAATGGTTTCCAAACGATTTTGGATTAGATTTGCTGGATCTGGTTATTGGGTTTAAAGACCCGGATCATGTTTGACGGGGGACGGGTCCGGATTGGGTTTAAAGACCCGAATTGAGTTTAAAGACTCGGGAGTTTAGAGACTCGGATATACTGATATTTCCCCCGTAGGCCTGTTGAGTTTAAAGACTCGGGAGTTTAAATACTAGGATTATATTGAGGCCTGGATTGAGTTTAAAGACTCGGGAGTTTAAAGACTCGGATAAATACAGCAGGTTTGATCGGATGATTATATTGGTATCTTATGCTTTACTACTAATGTTTTATACCGTTTATCATACTGTGTTTATGTTGCTGTGGTTTCCATGATGAAAATGATATGATTTATAAATGTTTTCAGACATTGAGTTATGCATGCATGTTTTCAAAACGGAGGGCAAAACCCTATTTTGTTTATTAAACTGTTTTTGAAACTCTTTTTATTTCTAGTCCACTCACACCTTCTGGTTTTAAAATGCCCTCCAGGTCGTGGTGATAGCGCTGGGGTTGACGTTGAGGCAGAGTCAGAGGCATAGATCGTGCATAGAGTTATCCCGGGTTGTTTCCGGTGTTTTGTGCTACGAGTTCCGGTTGTGCGTGTACTTTAGTAGGATTTTGTTTACCTTGTTTTGTACTATGCTCTGTATAATGGTTGACTCGTTGGATTTTGAATTCTCCCTTGTCTGGCAATGTAATTTGTGGGTTTTCGTGAGGTTGTTTTGGTCTTTTGTGTTAGGTTGTCAAACGGGAGCAGGGTTCACCTCGGTTATCGGGGTGATAATCAGGGTGGGTCCTGTCAGAAACGGTGTCCGATCGACTCGAAACCTATGCCAAAATGTTCGTAACATTGATAACAATAAAATTATGTTGACTGTACCTCAAAAATTCCATTCACGACCCCATGGGCTGCCAGAATTGGATGTGTTTGGTGCCCATGCGCTTGCTATAGTCATCTTCAACCTTTACCAGGTCGACCCACGGGTCTACGCGCAAGACCCGACCCAACGAGGTGACCTAGCTCCAAAGCCTACAATTCATGTCCAAATTCCGTGTTTTAATAACCCAATTGTATCTATTTAATCCAAGTTAAAGATCCATAATGTAACAACCCGTACCATCGGGAAGGGTATAAATGTAATTTTTGTAAAGTTTTGTATAAAAGGACGATTTTGCCCTTATGTATAGTGCGTCAAAAGTTGACTTTTTGATTGACCGGTTGGATGAGTGTTGACCATTGACCGTGACGTAGTTTAGGACGTCACGAGTCCGTAGACAGGTGGCAGGTTCGATTCGGACAACCAGAGAAAAAGTTATGACGTTCGGAAGACTGAGGGCGTTACCGTAATTTTGATTATTTGAGGAAAATGTTGACTTTTTGGTGGACTTGTGATTTTCTCGTAGACCGAGGACCGTTAGATAGGTCTCGACGTCCTGAGTACAACGACAGGCGGCACGCTGTCATCGGACGTTGGATCGAATAGTTACGGGTCTGAGAAGCTCGAGGGTAAAATGGTAATTTGTACACCTAGGGGAAATTTGGTCTTTTCCCCTTAGGCTCAATCTGATCAGGCCACTTGGCTGAGTGGGCTTGGATATTTTGCACTGCAGCCCATGGAGAAGAGGACACGTGGGGCTGGTTGGATGGTTCTAGGACGGTCTCAAATACACACGGCCACAATTTGTGTGATTTTGAACCGTGTATTTGGGCTGTGAGAACCAGAAAACAGAGAGGAAGAAAGGGAGAGGTTGTGATCGATTCAATGCAAGAGTGAGCGGGTTGTGGATTGTGAGAGTGACAGAGAGAAAAGGCTGAGCTATTGAACGTGTTTTGGAGTTGCAATCGTGCACGGAGACACGGCGGCGGACGGCTGAAATTTTTGGGAAACAGAGAGACGGTGGCACGGTGACGGTGGTTGTGCCGTGTGGAGGTTCAAACCAAGACAATAGGAGGCTCAGGTGACTGCAGGGAACCCAACGAGCACCGTGGCACGCGGCGGTGCAGACGGCGGAGGCTGAATCGCAGGTGAGACCCGAATCCCCTGTTTTCCTGTTTTTCTTGTTTTCAAAAGTCGTGGCTTTAGGGTTAGAGTCGAGAGATTTGGAGGTTAGGTTGAGGTTCAGGGAGATCCTAGGAGTCGTCTAGGATGGTCGCCGTGACGGGGGAGGACCTGGGTGGCTGGCGGCCAAAACAGGGGTCACGGGCTATGTTTTTCGAGGGAGAAATCGTGAAGTTTTAGACCGTGATTCTTCGAAGTTAGGACATGAATAGAGTGCTAAGGATTGGACGAAGATTCTGGGATTGGATTGGACTGAAATGGTGGAGGAATTGCAGAGAACCGGTCACGCCGGTTCAACTGTGTTGAACCGGGTGACTCAAGGTTGAAGAAACACTGTAGCAGGCGCGTGAGGCCCACGCGCAGCCACTTTGGGCGGCGCGTGGGGAGAATTCCGGCCAAACTTCCAACATGGTTTTGGTTCTAAATGTCCTAAGGAATCCATTTGTGTGATTTTCGGGTTAATCGGACGATGAATTGAGATAGTTCGGGAATCCGTACGGTTTAGGGTCAAAGATTAAAATATGAATAAATTCCCGAAAAATTGGGGAAATTAGGGTTAGTATCCTTGATGTAATTGTGACCCTATTTGGTGCATATTGACAGGACGGGAGACGCCTGAGACGGTCGAGGAGCGCACGGAGCGCGGTTGATTCGTTCAGATTCGTGAGTGGACTCTTTCTTTCTTTACGAGCATGCCTAACTGTTTTATTGATGTTTTATGCTATTAAATATGTTTTTTATGCTTCTTGTTGATGATTATATGTGGTTGGTATGTTTGCACGTTTTTCGAGACATTTCCGGGATTTTGAACGTTTTTCGAGAAAAGTTGGATTTCGGATTTTGATGCCATACTTAGGGATTTCAATCTATAATTGTTTTCTGATGATGATAAATGGATTATGAAACATGATTTGTGATTAAATGTGGGTTTTGGTTTAAAAGTGGATTTCCGGATTTGGGTTCGGAATGACGGTTCTGAATGCCCGAAGGGCTTCGAACCGGGGATTTCGAATTCGAGTTTGGCTATGGATTTAGAAATGGTTTTACATTGAATTTGGATTGGATTTTCTGGATCTGGATATGGGTTTAAAGACCCGGATATTCTGATGGATGGGGGACGGGCCCGGATTAAGTTTTAAGACTCGGAAGTTTAAAGACTCAGACATTTATGATATTACCCCCATAGGCCTATTGAGTTTAAAGACTCGGGAGTTTAAAGACTCGGAATTACATTTGAGGCTTGGTTGAGTTTAAAGACTCGGATAGACCCAGCAGGTTTGATCGTAAAATGATGATTTGATATTCACGATTTATGATCCTATTTCATGGTGCTTATGATATAATTTTTATACCCGTTTTATAGTGTTTCTGTTTCTTATGATGTTTTATGTTGTGGTTTTTTTCTGATACGTAGTTGGGCATGCATGTTTTCAAAACGGAGGGAACAAATATTATTATTGTTTTTCTTAACTCTGATTTGATGAGAAACTGTTGTTGAAACTTTTATTGTTTTTAGTTCACTCACATCTTTTGGTTTTAAATTTTCCCTCCAGGTCGTGGTGATCGCGTTGGGGTGAACATTGAGGCAGGAATCGAGGCATAGAACTTACGACGTTCTTCGGTTGCGGGACTAGCATAGTAGGATTTTGTGCCCATTTTGTAGGACTATGCTCTGACTTACAGTTGTATTATATTTACTTCTTCGTCTGATAATTATGCTTATAGTAGATTTGAGGTTATTTTGGTATTTTTGGGTGTGATTGTCAGACGGGAGCAGGGTTCGTCCCGGGTATCGAGGTGATATTTGGGACGGGTCCTGACACATAACATCACTTGCACGAATTCTTACTCCCAACTCGACAACCCAAACAATGGATTTCGGCCAAACTTCTAGTTTGTCAATTTAGACCTTATTGTGTCTAATTCAATATGTTTACACCTCCATTCAACTCTCCAGAGACCGAAGATCACAATTCCAACTTAAATTTTACTAATTATTCACCTAAAACTAAAAATCAAAACCAACGTTTCATGATGGGTTTCGGGTTTTGGTGTTTTTTTTTTGGTTTCTCGAGTCAGAGCTTCCATCTCGTCTTTATGCTTTTGTTTTCCGGTCTCTTCACTTATTCCATTTCAGTTCCTCTTAATTCCCAAATGAAAACCAAAGTTTAATGGCTTTTGTTTTGTTTTAGTTTGTGTTCCAACAACACACACACATATGGAAGAAAGATAGCATCGCATGTCCCATGCCACCAATCCACTCTAGGTAACGACAAGTGTCACCAATCCAAAAGGCACCTAGTAACGTATCCAAGTGACAAAAGACCAAAATGCCCTTAGTAGCCCAAATTACAACAATGCCCCTAGGTAATTCAGACCCGTAACAATTTCATATGAACTCCAATTTTGATGTGCCACCTGTCTATGAAATTATGACTCAGAGACCTACACAACGATCCTCACGGAAAGTCCAAAAAGTACCCCGAACAGAAAGTCAATTTTTGACCACATAAAATAGGGGCAAAAACGTCAATTTCCTTTTCAAATTTTCGGAATTTCCTTTTCCAAATTTTTGAGTCGTCACACCATCCATCTCACTGGAACCACTACGGTGATAATCTGCAAATTGTTTTCAATCCTTTGCCACTCTTGAGCATAGGTTGCAATTTTTTTCCATGTATTTGAATACTCCTGAATAATTCACATATCTTCCATATGTCTCTCCCAATTTTTGGCCTAGTGTTTGAAACACGTACCAAAAAATGTGTTATTTGTTTGATCGACTACTTCAATTGCATCTGAATTGAAGGTTGCCTAAGTTTTGCACATCAACACTTCTTCTAGTTTGGTGTTATGTTTGAGCATAACAAGTATGAGCAAAATGTAAAAAAAAAATATAAGTATTAAAAATTTGGGTTTGAATTGGAGAGGATAAAATTTGTAATAAATGATGATGAAAGGATGAGTATTTATAAGAGTAAATACTAAGTCAACAAAAAAATTTATAAAATTTCCAACGATACACTCTTCCAACGCCCAAATTTGAATTTTCTGAATTGTTTTTCAAAAAAAAAAACAATGGATAGAATTTTGACTGCAATGCCATGTGGCACCATTCTTGACAAGATCCGCCTCAAGATCACCCTAGATTCTCGTAAAAGGGCCTGCTTCTGTGTGACACAAATACTTTAAAATTCCCAAAGTACCCTCAGTACGTTTATATTACAACCACAGTATCAGACAAGGGATATACTCCATGTGTCAAGTATAAACGAAACTCGAAGTAAATAATTACACAGAACACTAGACACGAAAGTAAATGACTACCAGAACCTACTTTAGTTAACAAGAGTGCACAGTACCACCTGATTGCCTCAACCTCAATACAACCCTAATCCTGAGATCAACATGCAGGGTACCAAAACCAAGAAAAACTGTGAGTGGACAAAAATAAAGCCTATGGAAAATCATTTTCCGAAATAACCCTTTTTTCTTCCAGTTGTATAAAAAATATGCATGCATAAGCGTATGAAATACGTAAATGCCCTAACCCACATTTCCCTGAAAAAAAATCCAGCTATAAACCATTATGAATACCCTGGACACAATAAGTAATAAGAGTTAAACTTCGTCCTGCTGGTCCAACCAGCATTCCCCCAATACTACCGGTAGACAACCACGGATCATGCGGAGACTAACTTCGTCAACATGTGTCGAATCCAACTTCGACCACGTTCGAAACCATATTTGGGAATCATCGGATACTAACTCTAGAATAGTGATCCAATCGCCTAAGATTAACCATGCCATAACACAGTTTTCCAAAACTACCATTTACCTACTTTCGAAACACATGGGCACCAGCCCAAAACATTTACATCCTAGGCACCAGCTGACAGGACCTGCCCCGTTTTACCATGGGGACCACCGGGGGAAGGCCTGCTCCCATCTGACAAATAACTCAAAATACCACAAATACCCTTCCAAGGGTTTTATTAACACAAATACCCCTATTGGGGGTTCTACATACACACCGGTGTGTTTAATACAACAAAATGTCAAACAAGGGAAATGAGCATTATGTTCGTACTAATACAATTAAAGATAAAACCTACCCCTCAGGGTGGTCAAAACGCAACAGTGATATTTATGCCTTGGCCCCGGAGTCGATGCCCTCCTCAGTTTCCTCTCCTGAAGGGTTAAGAAAACAGTAAGTGTGAGTGGACAAAAAATAAAGCAGTTATAAATTCATTTGAACATATAAATATTCTGACCCTTCATTTGTGTAAACATACATGCATTTAGTAGAAAACGTATAAATACAGTCAATTATAAAAATATAACATTTCTATACATATACGTATATCTATACAAAATATCTGGGAACGAGTAATACCAAATCAAACATAATTATGTATACACAAATCCCTTCCTTGGCATGTTCGATGCCAACTCGGGGCACACAGCCCCTAGGGAACAAATCCTCGATATGGGTCACGATTCATATCTGAAGGTATGCACACTACTCGACGCCTCACTCCGAGTCTGCTCTCAGGAATTCCGCATCTGGGAGGCTCTGTCCAACATCCAGGGTCCCCCGAAACCTGGATGACCATCCACGGACCCAGTCCGAGACCATATCATATCTCCCACTCCTCCGACACCTGGATGACCATCCCTGGACCCAGTCCGAGATCATATCATATCTCCCACTCTCGGAATATGTTCCCAATGGGGATTACACATTCCGGGTAGTGGATCGTGACTCTTAAGGTCGACGTCTAGAGGAGACCAATCCACAGGTTGGAAGGGTATGTACATATACGTATGAATCCATTTAGTTCCAGAATTTCTTTATAAACCAAACCTTTGGACCAAATGTCCCAAATCACCAGTTCAATCCATTTAGTTCACAAATCATCTCGATACACCGTTGACTCAATCAAATCCGAGTTAACGGTCGTTAAATGGGTCTCAAGCCCGATACGACCATTTTCACGTAAATCCGTGCATTTCTCAAAATCCGTAATTTAAACATCAAATTCCATAATTATAAAACATTTAGCGTAAAACAATTTAGAAAACAAGTAAAACAGTTATGTATGCATTTCATTTATAAAATCAACGGTCCACTCACAGCTAGTCCTTGTTGCGATAACAAACTGGCTACACCTGTCCTGAAGCTAAACACAATCTCCAGGCCAGTCCAAATACACTTAAGGGTCACTAATTGACCCTACTGGATTTACCATCGAACACTAGAACAAAACCAACTCGGGAAAGCGCTCCAAACACGCTTCCCAAGGCTTTCTACCTGAATTTGACCTACTTAACGATCTCAGATCGACACGAAACCACCACAATTGGATTCAGAACGTCGAAACCCTTACAAATGGAGCCTGTCCCGCCTCATAATTCATGTCCACGCGCCCCCACGCTCGTGGTCAATGCTGGTGGTCAAAGTCAACGGTCAACGCTGCTGACGTCAGCGGTCAACAGTGCTGACATCAGCATGACGTCATCTAACAATGTCAGTCTGACAGGTGACATGTGTCAACAGCCGATTAGTCCACGTCATTGACATGTCAGGGACACATGGCAACCTCTAATTGGGCCACTTCACTGACATTTCAGTGCTGACTGTGCACTGACATGTGACACGTGTTGTCATCTGAGTAGTCCAAGTTTCTGACAGTCTGACAGATGATGACGTCAGTCGATGACGTCACCATCCCCAACCGCGCGACGGGTCTGCAAATCGGGTCGCCCAGACCCGCAAACCCGACCCGGCTAATACTCCCTCATTTCTAACCTGTTTCAAAAATCGTTGCTACCAAAATGAGTGTCTAGACGTTTAGGTTGGATTTAAGGATTCAAAATTGAGAAATTGAGATCGAATCGATACTTGGGAATTGCTATAGTGGACCTCTGTTTTTCTTCAAGCTTTTCCGGTCAGTTCCAGTGCTGTCGAGCCTGGTTTTGAGTTCTAATCGATGCGTATGAACCTAAGAATCACAAAGAAACCTTCAATTCGTTCAAACAAAGCTCCCAACACGAAATCAAGAAATTAACTCGTGAACTGAAATTCGGGTTTTTTACCTAAATGTTTCCCCCCGCCGTTCACGGTGGTTCTCCGCCCTTCAGTCTCTCCTCTGCTCTCCTAGACGCTCACAACAGTGACCAAAACGAGTCTTAAACATAGAGAAATGGATTGTGGGTTGAGTGTGTTTGTGAGATCGATCTCGGTCTATTGCACAATAAGGAAATAGGAAGAAAATCTACTTCCTATCTTTTGGGTAAACGGGCCAATGTCACTCATCTGATTGGTCGAAGGGATCAGTCACCAATTCCAAGATGCCACTTGGCACAAATTCCCGTAACTCGAAACAAATTCTTTCTCGAACTACGTGACCCGTACCTTCCACTCCAGTTGTCCAAATTTGGCGTGCTGCCTGTCTATGAACTCAAGGCGACACGATCTACGTAATGGTCCAAGATTCAAAGTCGAACGACGCTTCGGGTCAAAAGTCAACATTGTGCCTTTACTAGGGGCAAAATGGTCATTTTACACATAATTTCCATTAAATAAAATAATACAGAAGATCCGGGTCGTTACAATCCACCCCCCTTACAAAACATTTCGTCCTCGAAATTACTCAAACAAGTAGGGGTGTTTCTCTCTCATCAAGGCTTCCAGTTCCCATGTTGCTTCCTCCACCAGAGAATTTCTCCACATAACTTTTACTAACGGAATGGTCTTGTTCCTTAGGACTTTCTGTTTCCAATCCAGGATCTGTACTGGTTGTTCTTCAAAACTCAAATCTATCTTGAGTTCCAAAGGTTGTTCCGTTAGGATATGCGATTCTTCCCGCACATATTTCCGAAGCATTGACACATGGAAGACATTGTGTACTCATGCTAACTCCGGTGGAAAATTCAGTCGGTACGCCACTTTACCCACTCTCTCCACTATCTCATACGGTCTGATATACCAAGGGCTCAGTTTCCCTTGTCTCCCGAAACGAACTATGCCTTTCCACGAAGATAGTTTCAGAAACACCTAGTCTCCTACCTCAAACTCAAGATCCCGTACTCTAAAATCTGCGTAGCTCTTTTTATGATCCTGAGCTGCCTTCAGTCGTTCTTTGATGGTCTTGACTTTTTCTTGGGTTACGTCCATAAGTTCTGGTGTCAACAAAGCCCTCCCACCAATCTCAGTCTAGCACAAAGGTGTTCTACACTGTCGTCCATACAGTGCCTCAAATGGCGCCATCCCGATGCTCGCCTGGTAACTATTATTATAAGAAAATTCCATCAAAGGTAAGTAGGTATCCCAAGTGCCTTAGAACTGTAACACACAGGCTCTCATCATATCTTCCAAAATCTGGATGGTCCTCTCTAATTGTCCATCCGTCTGAGGGTGAAACGCCGTGCTGAAATGCAATCTCGTACCAAGGGCTCTCTGTAAGCTCTGCCAAAATCTCGATGTTAACTGTGGATCTCAATCTGACACAATCAACTTTGGAGTACCATGCAATCAGACTATCTCATCAATAAACAACTGTGCCACTCGGTTGGGCTTAAAGATTTAGAACACGGGTAGGAAGTGCGCCGATTTAGTAAGGCGATCCACGATTACCCAAACTCCATCAAATCCACTTCGAGTAGTCGGTAACTTAAACACGAACTCCACGGTAATATGGTCCCACTTCCACTCAGGAATTGGGAGAGGATGGTGTGGCCTGTAAGGTCTCTGTCGTTCAGTTTTCACCTGTTGGCAGATCAAGCACCGACTTACGAAGTTCCCAATCTCTCATTTCATTCCTACCTACCAATAATATTCTCGAAGTGTTCGATACATTTGATTTCCCCCAGGATGCATGGCATAGGCCGAACTGTGGGCTTCCTCAAGTATCTCAGTCCTCAGTGTCGTATCCTCTGGCACGCACAACCGACCCTGTATCAAAACCGCATCATTGTCTCTGATGGTGAAATCATGTCTTTCCCCGGCTTCGACTCCCAATCTTATGAGATGTAAGGCTGCATCACTAAGTTGAGCGTCTCGGATCCGATCCAGTAACAAGGGCCTCACATGATAGCTCGCCAAAAGAGCACCATCCTCATCCATTCCAAGACTAACTCCGCTCCATCGGAGTTCCACTAGAAACGGCAAGTAGATCATACGCAGATGGGCAACCGAACCAACCGCCTTCCTACTCAAGGTGTCTGCCACAACATTCCCTTTTTCGGGGTGATACTAAATGGTGCAGTCGTAGTCCTTATCAGTTCCCGCGATCTTCTCTGTCTCAGATTCAACTCCTTCTGAGTGAAAATATACTTTAAACTCTGATGGTCGGTATAAATCTTACACGTCTCTTCGTACAAGTAGTGTCTCCAAATCTTTAGAGTGTACACCACCGCTGCTAACTCCAAGTCATGAGTCGGATAGTTCACCTCGTGTGGCTTCAACTGTCGGGAGGCATACGTTATAACTCTCCCATGCTGCATCAACACACATCCCAGGCCCTGTAAGGATGTATCGCTATAAACCACAAACTCCCCACCATCACTTGGTAAGGCCAAAACAGGAGCAGTGGTCAACCTTTCCTTTAATTCTTGAAAACTGTCTTCGCTGTTCTCTGTCCACACAAAGTTAACCCATTTCCTCGTCAGGTGGTTTAAGGGAGTTGCAATGGTAGAGAAGCCTTCCACAAAACGTCTGTAATACCCTGCCAAACCAAGGAAGCTTCGAACCTTCGTCACCGTCTTAGGTTGTTCCCAATTAGTGATTGCATCTGTCTTTTAGGGGTCCACACTAATCCCCTCGACTGAAATAACATGGCCTAGAAAGCCAACGCTATTCAACCAAATTAACACTTAGTGAACTTAGGGAACAACTGGGCTTTCCTCAACCTTGTCAGCACCAACCTTAGATGTTTCTCGTGTGCCCTCGCACATTTTGAATATACCAGGATGTCATCAATAAACATGATTAGAAACCTATCCAAATAGGACTTGAACACTCGATTCATCAAATCCATAAAAGTTGCGGGAGCATTGGTCAAACCAAAGGGCATCACTAAAAACTCAAAATGCCCATACCTGGTCCGGAAAGCTATCTTCGGAACGTCTCCCTCGGCGATCCGTAACTGATGATATCCTGACCTCAAGTCTATATTTGAAAAGTACCTTGCTCCCTTCATCTGGTCGAATAGATCGTCTATCCGGGGTAAGGGATACTTATTCCTCACTAAGGGTGGCAATTTTGATAAGACTCGATACACGACTCGAAACCCGCACGAAATTTATCCGGGTCAACCCGCACGATTAAAACTTCAAGTCATTTTTGGGTCAACCCGATAGGACCCGTTTATTAAACGGGTGGGTTTCGGGTCAACCTGTTAACCCGTATAATGACCTGTTAACCCGTTTAATAAATGGGTAGATTTCGGGTTAACAGGTTAACTCGTATATTGACTTATATATAGACCCATTTAATAAACGTGTCATTACTAACCCATATATCTACCCATTTACCTACCTAAATATTTATTAAATCTTATAATTTAAATAGGTTAAACGGGTCAAACGGGTTATAGGTTAATTGAGTTTTGAGTATGACTTGTTTATTAAATGGGTTAGACGGGTTACACGGGTCATTAACAGGTCGGGTTCGGGTTGGACATTCATGACACGATTATTAAACGGGTCGGATTCGGGTTGGGCATAAATGGGTAAAATAAAATTCATGACACGACACGAACCCGACACGACACGACCCATTGCCACCCCTATTCCTCACTGTCACCTTGTTTAACTGCTAGTAATCCACACACAGTCTGAGACTACCCTCATTTTTCCTCACAAATAGGATCGGTGCTCCCCATGGCGACACACTGGGCCGAATGAATCCCAACTTGAGTAGCTCCTGTAGTTGTTCCCTTAATTCCCTCAGTTCTACTGGTGCCATACGATAGGATGCTTGTACAATGGGTTCGGTCCCTGGAAGTAGCTCGATCGTAAACTCAATCTTTCGGGGTGGGGGGCAGTCCTGGTAAATCTTCTAGAAACACATCTGGGAAGTCCCGCACCACCAGTATATCTTCCATTCTTGGCGTCGCAATACTTGTGTCCACTACATGAGCTAGATACCCCTGACAACCCTTCTTCATTAACTTTCAATTCATGAGGGCCGAAACAATTCTTGGTGAAGAACCCATGACGTCTCACTGGAAGGTCAGATCAGGTACTCCCGGACTCCGGATTAACACTCGCTTTTTACTACAGTCCATCAACGCCCCATGTTCGGATAACCAATCCATGCCAAGAATCACATCAAAGTCATGTAAAACTAACACTATCAGATCTGCCAGCAACTCAAAGTCCCATATCCTAATTGGGCAGTTCCTTAACACCTGGTTAACTACATACACATCCCCAGTTGGGGTACCAACACCTAAGTCATCCTCAAGTACAGATAACTCTCGATCCAATAACCCAGCGCAACCTCATGAAATAAAAGAATGGGTGGCTCATAGATCCATCAATACACATACAGACACATCAGAGATAGTAAGTGTACCTGTCACCACCTCAGGAGCAGTCCTGGCCTTTTGCCTAGTAATTGAGAAAACTCGAGCCTGGGGTCCTGCTCCACGACCACGTCCTCGTGGTCCCTCGCGATCGCCTCGATAACCACTATGTCATTTTCCCCTAGAAGCGTCTGACATGTTACTCGGTGTCTGTCCTGCTGCACTACCACTCGAACAATGTGGGCATCCCCTCGAGATATGTCCAGACTCACCACAAGTATAGCATGTCAAGCGTTTCATCCAATTTGTAGACCTCACAGAAGTGCCACTCTGTTGTGGTACACTATATCCGGTTCTGCGGCCTCTCTCATATCTACCAGACCGACCACCACTCGACGATCCACCACTGTAGGATGACTGTCCTCCACTGAATCGACCTCTCTTCGGGGCCCTGTGGCTCGAAGGTCCAAAAAAAGAACAATCTCTGCGTCGTCCCGAATCAACCTTTTGTTGGTGGTTAGCCCAGCTGGTCTCCACCTTGGCCGCAGCCTCGGCTAGCTCTCGAACTATAGAGAAAATCATCGTAGAGGAGGTCACCATAGCTCAGATGTCACCTCTCAAACCCTACTCAAAACGGCGGCACCTGTCTTTCTCTTTCCGCACATAGACCTCCGCAAACCTGGACAATCTCTGGAACGGTTGCTCATACTCCGCAACAGTCGAGTTCCCCTGTTGGAGCGGCAAGAACTCAATCTCTTTAGTCTCACGGAAGGCACGTGGATAGTACTGGTATAAGAATCGGCTCTTGAACTCTTCCCAAGTCACAACCAGAGGATCCCAGCACGACAACTCCAGTGTATACCACCACTCATGGGCCTCACCATCAAGCAGAAATGTGGCCAACAGTACCCTCTGCTCAGGTGGACAAGACATCACCAGGAAGATTTTCTCTAGCCTCAAAATCCAACACTTAGCAATCTCAAGGTCAGCCTCACCACTAAACACCGTAGCACCCAGGTGACGTGCCAGCCCAATCAAAGAACTCCCAACACTCGAACCTCCTGAGTCTCCAGCGAGACCCATATCAGGTGGCGTAAACGGGGTCGCTCGTCTCGAAGGCATACTGAACTGTTAAGAGGCATAAATAATAAGATTAGTACGACAAAATACGCGTGTCAATGTACCCTGTACAGACCACTAACATAATGCTCGGCTCTGATACCAACTTGACAGGACCTGCCCCGTTTTCCCCTGGGGACCACCGGGGGAAGGCCTGCTCCTATCTGACAAATAACTCAAAATACCACAAATACCCTTCCAAGGGTTTTGTTAACACAAATACCCCTAATGGGGGTTGTCAGGACCCACCCCGGTTTCACCCCGAAACCCGAGGTAAATCCCGCTCCCGTCTGACTCCCCGACACAACACCTAAGGAACACTTACTCGAACCCAGTCAAACGCAGGAGTAATTAGACACAATGTCCCGAAGGTAGCACTTACAGAACATAGTACGAACATACAAAGAAAATAAAACCGATAACTACACGCACACGGAAGCCTTTACTCTACTTTGGAAACTCTCACGTCACTTCTATGCCTCGGACACTGCCTCGACGTCAAGACCCCGCGCTCGCTCCACAACCTGGAGGGCAATTAAAACAGAAAATGTGAGTGGATCAGCAAGTACAAAAGTTCAAAAAACCATTTTATAAGAAAACCGAGTTAAACCCTCCGTTTTGAAACCACATGCATAACCAACAGTTATGAACACAGTTATAAAATAATCATTATAAACATCATAAGAAACAGAAACACTATAAAATATCATAGGAAACCATAACATGAGTATCAGAAAACTGTATCATAAACCATAATCACCAAATCATCATTTTCCCGATCAAACCTGCTGGATCTATCCGAGTCTTTAAACTCCCGAGTCTTTAAACTCAATCCAGGCCTTAGTCATATCCGAGTCTTAAAACTCCCGAGTCTTTAAACTCAAGGCCTACGGGGGAATATCAATATATATCCGAGTCTTTAAACTCCCGAGTCTTTAAACTCAATCCGGGTCTTTAAACCCAATCCGGCCGGTCCCCCGTCACATATATCCGGGTCTTTAAACCCAATATCCAGATCCAGCAAATCCAATCCCAAAATCATTTGAAAACCATTCACCAATCCACATCCAAACCCGAATCCGAAATCACTGGTCCGATGCCCTTCCGGCAGCCAGAACCGTCATTTCGAACCCAAATCCGGAACCCACTTTCCGAAAATCATTTAATCACCAAATCATGTTGCAAAATCCCTTTGTAAACAATCAAACTAGTTATCCTTTAAAAATCCCAAAACCCTAGCATTTTCCTCAGAAATCGACATTTCTCGTAAAACGTGTCAAATACCGTATTTTCTCGAAAAACGTGCAATCATGTAAAACCAATCAAAACATATTCAATAAACATAAAATCATAACCAAAATCATAAAACAATTATAGAAAACAGTTATGCATGCTCGAGTTTAGAGAAGGGGTCCACTCACAGTACTGAGCCCTACTCGCGTCCCAAACGTCTAGCCCGTTCCTCGGCTTCCTCGGGAAATCCCGATCCTGTCAATCACCGTCAAAATACGTCACTAATACGTCTACAAACACTCACCTAAATTTCCTCAAAAATCCCCGAACCGAAGACTTAAAACCCCGGGACCCTACACATTCACCCTCGCAGAACTACACTCAAACGACTTCCGATTAACCCGAAACCAACTCCATTGAACTCACAACAACTCCTAGACCAAAAACTATGTTGACCGTTTCTCCCAGAACCGCCGCACGCGCCTCCACGCGCCGCCCAAAGTGGCTGCGCGTGGCCCTCACGCGCCAGCTACAGTGCACCGTCAACCTTGGGCAGACCCGGTTCGCACCAGTGGTCTGGACCCTGAACCGGCGAGAGCGGTTCTCCTCATTCCGTCCACCAAAACGACTCCTCTCTTCACCAGCAGCATCGTCCCGTCCTAGGCTACCCCTTCCCGTGTGTCACTCACCTCGATTTACCCTAAAACTCGTCGACTCAACCTTGAACAAAAACCCGTACACTGCCCTGTTTCTTACTCCGGCCACCCACGACTTCCCCCTTCACGGAGGCTACACCAACCTCTTCCTAGGACTCTACCAAACCTCAACCAACCTTCCTGGACTGTCGACTCAGCCCCAAGCTCGACGACTCGCCGTTTGAAACCCACGGCCAAAACAGAGGACACAAACACCTCCGTCGTGCCTGCCGCCACCGTGCACCACTCCTCACGGCAGCACCACCAAACTACTCCCAGGACTCAATTAAAGCCCTTAGATCACTCTAGACTCATCAATTCAACCTCCCAAACCACGACTTCCACGTTGAAACTCAACGGGAAAACAGAGTATCGATTTGGGGATGAGAGAATTACCTGCCTCCAGTCGCCGTCGTGAGCTCCGCTGGTAGTGGTGAGCTCCGCTGGTAGTGGTTGACTCCTCGCAACCCGCACGACACCACCACGGACTCAATTTCCCCGTACACGGCTACCACCGCCACAATTCTCACAATTCCTTCCTGTTTCCTCCCTGATTTTCCCGCAGCTCTCGACACCCTCACACACGGCCACCACACCGTCAACCTCTCTCACTGCTTCCCTCTCACTCTCTGATCACCCTCACACACTCACAATTCATCAACACACACACCACCGCCCTCAATTTCCTTTACAACCTCCCTCTGTTTTCTGAACCAGCATCACACACAACACGGGTGCACCCCAATTATTTGGGCCGTGCACACACTCGAACTCACCAGAAGCCACTCCACCTTTAGCACGTGTCACCAATCCTCCTCACTCTCTCACCAAATGGCTCCATCCCAGCCGTCCCTTTCCTTCTTTCTGCACAAATCCCAATGTGCAGAAAGACCAAATTACCCTTCTTTTTAGCTTATATTTACGTTTTAACCAAAACTTCCTAGACCCGTAACTCTCGCCTCGTAAGTCCGATGAATACGTGCCGCCTGTCATCGAACTCAGGACGACGGAATCTATCTAACCTTCCTAGGTCAACCTACCAAAACTCGATTATTCAAAAAGTCAACTTTTCCTCCTATTTTTCCAAAATTACGGTTCTGCCCTCAACCTTCCGAACATCACAACTTCCTCCTCGGATGTCGGAATCGGGCGTGCCACCTGCCTAAGGATTCGTAACGTCCTCAACTATGTCCTGGTCACTGGTCAACTCCCATTTGACCACCCGAAATAAAAGTCAACATTTCTGCCCGACCCAGGGGCAAAATCGTCATTCTAAGCTCCCGGACCCCTCGGGACCACCTAACCCCTGATTAACCTTACTAATCACACCTTAATCACTCTACTAATCCCAATTCTCGGGACGGGTTGTTACAATCTACCCACCTAAAAAGAATTTCGTCCCCGAAATTCCACAGCTAGTTCCCAACACCTAGGGTCTCCTACCCGGTAAAGAACAACCTCTCCTAGGTTTCCTGTCTATCATCTCCACCTTGGGTATTTCACTCCATCCCCAGCTACTGTTACCACAGCCAACCCTAGCTATGTACCAACTACATGGTGTATGCAAGGGAAACTCTATGAACAGAAAACAAAGATATTATAAAATACCTCATGTCACAGTACCCGACAGAAGTCATAGAGTACCTCCTCGTATACCACCACCCATCTCCCTCGGCTACTATTCCGGCCACAGTCGGACTAACTTCACAAAGTCCTAAAGGCAACTCTAGCTTGTGGGTTCTCTCCTTCCACAGTCTCCAATCGATCAGTTATAGTCACTCCTTTCCTATACCTTCCGTCACCCTCCTACGGAACTTAACTCCTAGACTCTACCCCGAAATCCAAACACCAAACCAACAGGACAACCAAAAGTAAAACAAGTACCTGTCTCCGTATCTGGTGTCGACTGATCCTCCTGCTGAGTCATCGAGAACACCCGGGCCTGAGATCCTGACGCTCTACCACGTCCCCTCGAACTACTCGTGGCTGTGCCACCACCTCCTCTAGTGCCCGCTGTCCCTGATGCTGTACTCTGTCCGGACTCCGCTACTCCTCTGCCTACACCACCTTCCTGTGGCAACAGTGGACACTCACGTCGAAAATGACCTCGCTCCCCACAGTAGAAACACACATTCCAGCCTGGTCCACTGCTCGGTCTCCCTGTGGACGCTACCGACGTCGCACTCGCTTGCGGAGTCGGCGGTACTCGATAACCCCAAAATCCTGAACTCTGGGCACTACCAGGCCTGCCAAAACGATCATCGCCCGACGAGGACGATCCACCGAAGTTACCTCTTTTCGGTGTCCGCTGGCTCGAAGCTCCAGGAATAGAAGATTCCCGGCGTCGCACCGGCAAACTAGCCTCAACTCGCACCGCAGCATCCGACAAGTCTCGGAGGGTAGCAAAAGATCCAGCCGTCACTACGGCTCGAATCTCACCTCGCAAACCCAACTCAAACCTACGGCACTTCTCGGCTTCAGTGGCCACAAAAGCAGGAGCAAACCGAGACAACATCTGGAACTTCCGTTCATACTCTGCCACGGTCATATTCCCCTGCTGGAGCTGCAGAAACTCCGCCTCCTTGGCATCCCGGAAAGAACGAGG
Source organism: Prinsepia uniflora (assembly GCA_032719365.1). NCBI lineage: Eukaryota > Viridiplantae > Streptophyta > Magnoliopsida > Rosales > Rosaceae > Prinsepia > Prinsepia uniflora. Next base: position 61,423,690 of record CM064868.1, read on the forward strand.
ATAATACTGCTCCAGAAACCGTTCCCTAAACGTCTCCCAGGTCACACTGTGAACATCCCAACCGGACAACTCGAGGGTATACCACCACTCGTACGCCGCACCATCTAGTAAAAATGCAGCCAACAATACTCGCTCCTCCGGCGGACAATGCATCACCGCAAAAATCCGCTCCAGTCTAGTAATCCACCTCTGGGCTTCCTCAGGATCAGCCCCACCACTAAAAGTAGTAGCCCCGAGCCGCTGGGCTCGCTCAATCGTGGCACTCTCCGTCTCTCTGGCTACTTCTTCAGGTTGTGGAGAGGGTCTACGTCTCGGAGGCATCGTCAACCGCACGCTGAAAGAGGCATAGAAGTAGTCAAACAACTGAAACACAACCTCACAAACCGACAGACCCAACAAACTCGACAAACCTATGCTCTGATACCAAGTGTCAGGACCCACCCCGGTTTCACCCCGAAACCCGAGGTAAATCCCGCTCCCGTCTGACTCCCCGACACAACACCTAAGGAACACTTACTCGAACCCAGTCAAACGCAGGAGTAATTAGACACAATGTCCCGAAGGTAGCACTTACAGAACATAGTACGAACATACAAAGAAAATAAAACCGATAACTACACGCACACGGAAGCCTTTACTCTACTCTGGAAACTCTCACGTCACTTCTATGCCTCGGACACTGCCTCGACGTCAAGACCCCGCGCTCGCTCCACAACCTGGAGGGCAATTAAAACAGAAAATGTGAGTGGACCAGCAAGTACAAAAGTTCAAAAAACCATTTTATAAGAAAACCGAGTTAAACCCTCCGTTTTGAAACCACATGCATAACCAACAGTTATGAACACAGTTATAAAATAATCATTATAAACATCATAAGAAACAGAAACACTATAAAATATCATAGGAAACCATAACATGAGTATCAGAAAACTGTATCATAAACCATAATCACCAAATCATCATTTTCCCGATCAAACCTGCTGGATCTATCCGAGTCTTTAAACTCCCGAGTCTTTAAACTCAATCCAGGCCTTAGTCATATCCGAGTCTTAAAACTCCCGAGTCTTTAAACTCAAGGCCTACGGGGGAATATCAATATATATCCGAGTCTTTAAACTCCCGAGTCTTTAAACTCAATCCGGGTCTTTAAACCCAATCCGGCCGGTCCCCCGTCACATATATCCGGGTCTTTAAACCCAATATCCAGATCCAGCAAATCCAATCCCAAAATCATTTGAAAACCATTCACCAATCCACATCCAAACCCGAATCCGAAATCACTGGTCCGATGCCCTTCCGGCAGCCAGAACCGTCATTTCGAACCCAAATCCGGAACCCACTTTCCGAAAATCATTTAATCACCAAATCATGTTGCAAAATCCCTTTGTAAACAATCAAACTAGTTATCCTTTAAAAATCCCAAAACCCTAGCATTTTCCTCAGAAATCGACATTTCTCGTAAAACGTGTCAAATACCGTATTTTCTCGAAAAACGTGCAATCATGTAAAACCAATCAAAACATATTCAATAAACATAAAATCATAACCAAAATCATAAAACAATTATAGAAAACAGTTATGCATGCTCGAGTTTAGAGAAGGGGTCCACTCACAGTACTGAGCCCTACTCGCGTCCCAAACGTCCAGCCCGTTCCTCGGTTTCCTCGGGAAATCCCGATCCTGTCAATCACCGTCAAAATACGTCACTAATACGTCTACAAACACTCACCTAAATTTCCTCAAAAATCCCCGAACCGAAGACTTAAAACCCCGGGACCCTACACATTCACCCTCGCGGAACTACACTCAAACGACTTCCGATTAACCCGAAACCAACTCCATTGAACTCACAACAACTCCTAGACCAAAAACTATGTTGACCGTTTCTCCCAGAACCGCCGCACGTGCCTCCACGCGCCGCCCAAAGTGGCTGCGCGTGGCCCTCACGCGCCAGCTACAGTGCACCGTCAACCTTGGGCAGACCCGGTTCGCACCAGTGGTCTGGACCCTGAACCGGCGAGAGCGGTTCTCCTCATTCCGTCCACCAAAACGACTCCTCTCTTCACCAGCAGCATCGTCCCGTCCTAGGCTACCCCTTCCCGTGTGTCACTCACCTCGATTTACCCTAAAACTCGTCGACTCAACCTTGAACAAAAACCCGTACACTGCCCTGTTTCTTACTCCGGCCACCCACGACTTCCCCCTTCACGGAGGCTACACCAACCTCTTCCTAGGACTCTACCAAACCTCAACCAACCTTCCTGGACTGTCGACTCAGCCCCAAGCTCGACGACTCGCCGTTTGAAACCCACGGCCAAAACAGAGGACACAGACACCTCCGCCGTGCCTGCCGCCACCGTGCACCACTCCTCACGGCAGCACCACCAAACTACTCCCAGGACTCAATTAAAGCCCTTAGATCACTCTAGACTCATCAATTCAACCTCCCAAACCACGACTTCCACGTTGAAACTCAACGGGAAAACAGAGTATCGATTTGGGGATGAGAGAATTACCTGCCTCCAGTCGCCGTCGTGAGCTCCGCTGGTAGTGGTTGACTCCTCGCAACCCGCACGACACCACCACGGACTCAATTGCCCCGTACACGGCTACCACCGCCACAATTCTCACAATTCCTTCCTGTTTCCTCCCTGATTTTCCCGCAGGTCTCGACACCCTCACACACGGCCACCACACCGTCAACCTCTCTCACTGCTTCCCTCTCACTCTCTGATCACCCTCACACACTCACAATTCATCAACACATACACCACCGCCCTCAATTTCCTTCACAACCTCCCTCTGTTTTCTGAACCAGCATCACACACAACACGGGTGCACCCCAATTATTTGGGCCGTGCACACACTCGAACTCACCAGAAGCCACTCCACCTTTAGCACGTGTCACCAATCCTCCTCACTCTCTCACCAAATGGCTCCATCCCAGCCGTCCCTTTCCTTCTTTCTGCACAAATCCCAATGTGCAGAAAGACCAAATTACCCTTCTTTTTAGCTTATATTTACGTTTTAACCAAAACTTCCTAGACCCGTAACTCTCGCCTCGTAAGTCCGATGAATACGTGCCGCCTGTCATCGAACTCAGGACGACGGAATCTATCTAACCATCCTAGGTCAACCTACCAAAACTCGATTATTCAAAAAGTCAACTTTTCCTCCTATTTTTCCAAAATTACGGTTCTGCCCTCAACCTTCCGAACATCACAACTTCCTCCTCGGATGTCGGAATCGGGCGTGCCACCTGCCTAAGGATTCGTAACGTCCTCAACTACGTCCTGGTCACTGGTCAACTCCCATTTGACCACCCGAAATAAAAGTCAACATTTCTGCCCGACCCAGGGGCAAAATCGTCATTCTAAGCTCCCGGACCCCTCGGGACCACCTAACCCCTGATTAACCTTACTAATCACACCTTAATCACTCTACTAATCCCAATTCTCGGGACGGGTTGTTACAGGGGTTCTAGATACACACTGGTGTGTTTAATACAACAAAATGTCACACAAGGGAAATGAGCATTATGTTCGTACTAATACAATAAAAGATAACACCTGCTTCTCAGGGTGGTCAAAACGCAACGGTGATATTTATGCCTTAGCCCCGGAGTAGATGCCCTCCTTGATTTCCTCTCCTGAAGGGTCAAGAAAACAGTCAAAGTGTGAGTGGACCAAAACTAAAGTAGTTATAAATTCATTTGAACATATAAATATTCTAACCCTTCGTTTGTGTAAACATGCATGCATCTAGTAGAAAACGTAAAAATACAGTCAATTATAAAAATATAACATTTCTATACATATATGTATATCTATACAAAATATCTGGGCACGAGTAATACCAAATCAAACATAATTATGTATATACAAATCCCTTCCTTGGCATGTTCGATGCCAACTCGGGGCACACAGCCCCTAGGGAACAAATCCTCGATATAGGTCACGATTCATATCTAAAGGTATGCACACAACTCGACTCCTCACTCCGAGTCTACTCCTAGGAATTCCGTATCTGGGAGGCTCTGTCCAACATCCAGGGTCCCCCGACACCTAGATGACCATCCCCGGACCTAGTCCAAGACCATATCATATCTCCCACTCCCGAAATATGTTCCCTATGGGGATTACACATTACGGGTAATGGATCGTGACTCTCCAGGTCGACGTCTAGAGGAGACCAATCCGCAGGTTGGAAGGGTATGTACATATACGTACGAAAATCTTTGAAATCCGTCTTTTCAAACTCTGTCAAAACCTTTACCCAGAATTTCTTTATAAACCAAACCTTTGGACCAAATGTCCCAAATCACCAGTTCAATCCATTTAGTTCACAAATCATCTTGAAACACCATTGACTCAATCAAATCCGAGTCAACGGTTGTTAAATAGATCTCAAGCCCGATAAGACCATTTTCACGTAAATCCGTGCATTTCTCAAAATCCGTAATTTAAACATCAAATTCCATAATTATAAAACATTTAGCGTAAAACAATTTAGAAAACAAGTAAAACGGTATGTAGGAATTTCATTTATAAAATCAATGGTCCACTCACAGCCAGTCCTTGATGCGCTAACGAATCGACTACACCTATCCTGAAGCTAAACACAATCTCCAGGCCTGTCCAAATACACTTAAGGGTCACTAATTGACCCTACTAGATCTACCATCGAACACTAGAACAAAACCAACTCGGGAACGCGATCCAAACACGCTTCCCAAGGCTTTCAACCTCAATTTGACCTACTTAACGATCTCAGATCGACAGAAACCACCACCATTGGATCCGAAACGTAGAAACACTTAACAATGGCGCCAGTCCTACCTCGAAATTCATACCCACGCGCCCCCACGAGTTTAGTCAACGTTGCTGGTCAAAGTCAACGGTCAACGGTGCCGACGTCAAAGGTGCTGACATCCATCTGACAATATCAGTCTGACAGGTGCCACGTGTCAGCAGCCGATTGGTCCACATCGCTGACATGTCAGTGACAACTGGCATCCTCTGATTGGGCCACGTCACTGACATGTTAGTGCTGACTGTGCACTGAAATGTAACACGTGTTGTCGTCTGAGTGGTCCACGTTTCTGACAGTCTAACAGATGAACCCGACCTGGCTAATACTCCCTCATTTCTGACCCGTTTCAAAATTCGTTGCTACCAAAATTATCGTCTAGGTTGGATATAAGGGTTCAAAACTGAGAAATTGAGATTGAATAGATACCTGGGAATTGCTACAGTGGACCTCTATTTTTCTTCAAGCTTTTCTTGTCAATTCCAATGCTGTCGAGCCTGGTTTTGAGTTCTACTCGATGCGTATGAACCTAAGAATCACAAAGAAACCCTCAATTCCTTCAAACAAAGCTCCCAACACGAAATCAAGAAATTGACCCATGAACTGAAATTCGGGTTTTTTACCTGAATGTTCCCTCCCTCCCCCCCCCCCCCCCCCCCCCCCCCCCCCCCGGTTCACGGTGGTTCTCCGCCCTTCAGTCTCTCCTCTACTCTCCTAGACGCTCAGAATAGTGACCAAAACGGGTCTTAAACATAGAGAAATAGATTGTGGGTTGGGTGTGTTTGTGAGATCGATCTCGGTCTATTGCACGATAAGGAAATAAGAAGAAAATCTACTTCTTATCTTTTGGGTAAACGTGCCAATTGGATGAGTGACATTTGTCACTCATCTGATTGGTCCAAGGGATCAGTCACCAATTCCAAGATGCCACTTGGCACAAATTCCCGTAACTCGAAACAAATTCTTTCTCGAACTCCGTGACCCGTATCTTCCACTCTGGTTGTCCAAATTCGGCGTGCCGTCTGTTTACGAACTCAGGTCGACACGATCTACATAATGGTCCAAGATTCAAAGTCGAACGACGTTTCGGGTCAAAAGTCAACATTTTACCTTGACTAGGGGAAAAATGGTCATTTTACACATAATTTCCATTAAATCAAATAGTACAGAAGATCTGGGTCGTTACACCAGCCCAAAATTTGGTTTTCTAAAACCCATTATAATCCCGTGTCTAGAAAACCATAAAAAAAATTGGGATCATAAGCATGCCAACCATGTCATAAAATCGTATAAATATGCAAATATGCATACATTATAGTTATGAAAGAAAGTTTCCACTCACAGCACAACCGAACGCTCAACCTCGAGCCGTAATGTCAGGACCGGTCCCAAAATCCACAGGGATTAACGTGGGACACGCCTGATCCCGTCTGACACGAAGTGTCAGACTAGGGAAAATTCCATCTCTAGCCCTCGCCAGGGCTATCAGAGTGTGTCAGGATCGTAGGAGGAGGGGAGTGATGTCTCGTCTCTGCTACAGCCCGCATCCGCGATCAACCTGAAGGGCAGTAAAACAAAAAAATTGTGAGTGGACAATTTAAACGTTTTCATTAAAAACACATTTTCGCATCAAGACTTTTAAGCCCTTCATAAAAACATACGCATGCATTCAAAAACATTTATCCAACATTCATAAAACCATTTGAAAACGTATTGTCAAATATTCTCAAAACCTTTCCAGGGTTCATGCCCGGTTCCCATAAACCGTCATGAACCGTAAATCCATTTGGGTCCCCGACCCGAAATCACAAAGAACCAAAATCAAAACATGGGAGCTCAGCCCAAATCAAGCATCAGTGGGATTCATCCCAAAACTTCTCGGTGAAATACTAAAACACAGAATACGGGGTCTCGCCCCAAATCACTTTCTAAAAGCATCAAGCACAGGGCCTCCACCCTCAAATTATTTCCTGTAAAACCATATACGTACTCGTACGTATAACCCATCCTAGGCACTTCCGGAGAAGATGCCAACTCGGGGCACACAACCCCTAGGGAACACATTCCCGATATAGTCACGATATCAAATGTATACTAGTGTGCACACTACTCGGGGTCTCACTCCGAGTCTTCTCCCAGGAATCTCCATCTGGGAGGCTCAATCACTGGATCTAGTCCGAGCTCTCTCTCTGGATCTAGTCCACACATCTCTCCGGAATCTAGTCCGGGACCACATCATATCTAGTAACCACCACCCCTGGAACGAGATCCCTATGGGGATATCCACTCTGGTCTGTGGATCGTGACTCTCCAGGTCGACGCTGGAGGAGACCATATAATCAATATGGAGGGTTCATTCATGTCATTTCTTTTCTTTCTTTCTCAAATCACTTTTCAACTGGGTCTCATACCCAATTCATCTCAACAGGATTCCTTGAATCCGATTCAAATCAATTTCACAGGTCTCGGCCTAAATCCACAGTTCAACTGGGTCTCATGCCCGAATTCTCATTTCACAAACGGAACTGGGACTCAAGCCTGATATCACAACCTATTGGGCCCTAAGCCCGGAACCATAAATCAACAGGACCTCAAGTCCGATTTCACGACTAACGAGGCCTTAAACCCGATATCTCAACCAAATGGGTCTCAGGCCCGATATCATAAATCAACGGGGCATCAAGCCCGATAGTACCACTAACTGGGCCTCAAACCCGAATCGTAAACCAACTGGGCCCCCGGCGCGATCGTATAACACAAATGGACCCTCGGTCCGATTCCTCTTCAATTCAAATGGAATCCAAGTCCGAGAGTTTGTAAATCAAATGGGTCACTTGCTCGATTTCATATTTCTAAATCCAAAATCCGTTTATTAAACTCTTATAAAAAACACGGTACGCGAAGGTAGGACATAAAGCCGAAAACCTCAAAAAACGTGCAATTATGTCGATCCTAAGCTACCAAAAAAAATTGAACTCATGGCAACATAAAATACGTATTAAAAGCATTTATAAACATTTATGCATGCATCAAATTCATAAAACAAGTCCACTCACACACTGTCCGAAGTCGGGCCTCGATACGCGTGCCATAACCGTCTCCCGGGTCAAACGCCGCCTCTGGGATTCCCGAACCTGTCGAAATTCATTTAGAGGGTTACTAATAGCCTCATTAACCTCTCATTGAAGTCCCATAATTTTCCCGAACTTTTAACTATTTTTAAACCTATCCTAAACCTTCCAACACCCCGAAAAGTATCGAAACGATGTCAGATTGACGCGAGACCTGTCCCAAAATCTTCGTTACATCGAATAGAAGATTTCATACGTTGAACACTTCCCCAAATTATGGTCCACGTGCCCTCACGCGTTCCTAGAAGGCTCATAATACTATTCATCGTCACTAACCTCCAGCAGACCGGTTTTACTGTGCTGGACCGGTTCACCTGGTTTGGTCGGTCCAACTGGACCGACGTGACCGGTTCACGGCCCTAGACACCCCATTTTTCGTCCTACTTCTTCCTTTTCGATTCCTTTCTTCTTATTTTGATGTTTTCTATCCATTCCAATCCCTAAACTCAACCGAAAACGTCTAAATCTCTTGGTTTGATTTTGAACCAAACGGTTCAAGTTTTCCCCAGCCACCCTCACGGTTGCTCAGTCCAAAACCACCACCCAGACCTCCATAAAAACTTCCTAACAACCTAATAAACTCAACCTAATCACCCAAAACCATCCATAATGCAAGAATCGAAAACAAATGGAAAAATGGACAAACCGAGCTACCTTCTCGGGTTCAAGGCTCCTCCGTCCATGGAGGCGTGCCCTTGACCGGCCACCATCACCCACAGTTTTCCTCCCGCTCTCCTGGTCTCAGTCATGGCCGAATGGGAAGGGTTGGATTGGTTTGGGTTCAAAGGGGGGTGAGTTCGGGTTGTTTGGAAGCAAAGAAAAATGATCGATGAAGATGGTTGATATGCATGAATGGGAAGGGTTGGCCAATGGATGGGTGACACTTGTCACTCATCCATTGGTCCACTGAAAAGTAACTGGGCCCACGAAAGACAAAACTTCACTTTTTGTCTCAAAACACGTGTCGCCGTAAATAGTATCTCGGAATTTCCGTGAACTGTAACTTCTCTGTCGAACGTCCGAATTCGACGTGCCGCCTGTCTAAGGATTCATATCATCCCGATCTACGTAACGGTCTTCGGACCTCGGCCATTGGACCTCTCGGGTCAAAAGTCAACTTTTCACCTAAATTACTAAAATGCCCTTGGACTTATGAACGTCATAACTTCCTCTTCGAACGTCGGAATCGAGCGTGCCACTTGTTTATGAACTCGTGACGTCACGAACTATGTCACAGTCATCGGCCAAAGTCCATTTGACCGCCTGAATGAAAAGTCAACGATTCGCCCATTCCATGGGCAAAATCGTCATTTCGCCCGAACGTCCGCTAATCCTCGTCTAATCTCTAATTAGTCTCGCTAATCCGTCATTAATTCTTAATTAATCCCGTTAATTCGGGACGGGTCGTCACACGTAAGCTATTTAGAAGTTTGCGGGGCGTCTTGGGCTATCAAAGTAACACATGGGGGTCATCAACAATCCATATAAGTTCGTACATAAAACCCCCATAAACACCAAAACAATAACTGTATCCTAAACATGCTTCCTAAGGAGAAAAAAATCCAAAACTACCCATAAACAAACTCCAATTGGCATGAAACCACCACCAATAGATTCAGCTCGTCGAAACCTTTTAAATGAGTTTGACCCTACCTCAAGATTCGTGTCCGTGAAGCCTCACACACCAGGAGAAGTCCGACGACCAATCCCACACGTTGTCCACGCGCGCGACGTTAGTTGCTGTTGTCACCTATTGACGGCAATCCCTAACGTGGCACTTGTTGTGTGAACTTGACATCTGACACATCCTACGATGTGGCACCTTTGATACGTGCCACGTGGCACCACCAGCTATCTACCATGTGGCATCGCTGACCACCTACCATGTGGAACTTGACACCCTGACAGTTGATGTGGCACCCTGCGACGTGGAACCCTACCATATGGCATCACCTGGCACATGCCACATGGTACCCATGTCACATGTCCTGCTGATATCACCATGATGTCACCTAGTGATGTCATCATAACATCATGCTGACATCACCCCCTCACTAGAGAAGACGACTGTGCCTCCGCTGTGGTGGGCCGGAAAACTTCCATTAAGGCTCAAAACTTCAAACCTCCATATCTCCCTCATTTCTCAACCAAATTCAAAAAAAAATTATATCATAATCTATCTACCCAAGCCTAAGAATCCAAATCTAATACCGGAATTCAGAAATAATACCTAGATTCAAAGATATAAGCCTCCAAAGTCACAGGTCACCTTCTTTCTCTCACATCGTCCATCACTACGTCGTTCAACCTTCACACTTTAGTTCTATGTGATCGTGGGAGTCCTTAGAACACGATCCCAACCTTAATTCACTCTGAAAACCTTTCTAAATGAAGATGTAATTATGGTTGTGTAATGTATGTTTCTTATATGTGTGTGTGTGTGTGTGTTTGTTGTTTGCGTAGGAAAAGGGTGAGAAAAAAAGAGAATGAGAGTTTGATAAGGATGATGCAATCTTATCCACTCGCCCAAAATATCCATATTTTTTCATGTAACCAAAATGCCCTTCCCCAAGATAGAAGCGCAAGTCTAATTTCAAGGGCAAAATAGTCTGAAAAGCTAAAACTATTCCGATAAATCTCCAAAAAAGTCTCAAAAATCTCCGTTAATCTCATAATTAGAGTCTGGATTGTTACAATTCTAATGGCCAAGTAAGTAGTCATTGGGAGTCCCACAATGCTGCATGTGGGCTATTAAATTTTGAAAGTTGTGGGCCGTGAACCTAGCCCCTAGTCTCTATTGAGGCAAGTGTAAGCTTTTTTTTCTAAGTTGATGGGCTAGAAACAAAAAGCCTAGGGCTGTGGGTTAAATCAAGCCTTGCTCAATTCACTATTGGTCATTAGACTTGATCTAATGTGATTTTTTTTTTTACAAGAATTGTAAATGAGACCATCACTTAATAGATTTTATGAAAATTGAAATGGAGAGGAATAATTATCCGACGGACAAATACCATTCGTCAAAAGGTCCAATACACTATATAGCAAAGAGCTGAAATTGACATCATTAATTATTTGGTGCGAATACTTCTAGTCCATAACTCAAATATGTTATAATAAAGAGAAATAAGTAAATTGGTACCACAACTGTCTAAATAATTGTTTTTTTTTTATTTTTTATTTGGGGAATTTGTTAAAGGTATCACGACACATATTGGTAGGCTCGTGTTTCTATTTATTGCGATGCTTGTATAAGGTCAATATCAAGCTAGAAAAGCTTGGTGCAACCTTTGAGGATGAATAGGGTATGGAATTTTATTTTATATTTGTTATCGAGCGAAACATACCTAAAGTGCACTATATTAGATGCACTTCTAGTACGAAAATCTCATATAGGGCGCGAATTGTTTTCCTTATGCTCCTAAAAGTTAACAATACATAAATAACTTAGGGAAATTGTCTTAGTTACCTGGTTCAAAGCTCGGAAAAACTTTGGTACCTTATTTCGAAATTGTTTGCAGAAACAAGAAAATAATTTTGGGTTATTATAAAATTTCTCCAAGTATAAATAGGGAAGAGAAGGAGCTTTACACCCACTTAGCTATTTCTATTCTCTATAGCTCTCCCTTCTCCAGCTCGAGTTCCCTTCTCCAGCTCGAGTTGAGATGCTATTGTACGATTAATTCCACGCCCATTCGCGACATAACCTCTATTGATGGCAACCTGGAAAATTCGCACTAGAGCTCTATCCATCACGTAGGAGGATAGAAAAAGGTGGCATGGTCTCGAGTTTTGAAAGGAATAGCACAACGAGACTCATTGGGTGAAGCTGCGAAAGACCACAGATGGTGACCATATTTTTAGGTGAGTGAAGGAAGACGACGGAAGACGACGAGCGCTATTGAATGGTATGTTCAATTCGAACCCCAAGTTTGTATTTAGTGATTGCATAACCTAGGGTTGGGTAAAAGAGATTTCACCTAGAAAATCTAGATTACTGTATATTGTTCTTGTTTAATAAGATTGAAAACGTTAATAAATAGAGCATGGTTCTGACTCATATATTGAGTAGTAGAGTATGGAGGTATGACCGACTAAGGGTTATTTACGTAGAGAGAGATAGGTAATTAGTAGATAAATGGTATATGAATGTAATATAAGTGGTAAATACAGGATATAAGAAGGCACTCTCATTTAGTGAGGAGTACCTCAATGTTTGAAATGCTACTAAAAATATGCCTTTGTTTTGATAATGATTGACTTCTTTGTTATTGTATTGTAGTTTTGTTAGAGGTTTAAACCCAAAAAAGAATTAAAGAAAACCGAATATGAATTGGTTGATTGAATTTATTTTAGTGTCGCTTTAGAAGATGATGATGATAAAAATACATGTCAGTATGTGGAGAGAAAAGTGGGTGTTAGAAATATTATTTTAGTTAATTAAGAGAAATTAGGTTGTTAAAATATTTTTTTCATAAAACTCTGAATAGGTTATAGGAAATGGCACCCAATTACAAGCTAACTGTTGGGGAGGATGAAGTTAGATCAACTAAAACTCAAACTGCCTCACAATCCAGCGAAATAATGAGGGAATTAAAGGCAAAATTGACAAGTTCACAGTTAGAAAACATCCGGAGAACATTCTTCAACCACATTTTGGATAGAGGACTTACCATAGAGCGGGTTGATTGTGCATGGGATGATATCGTGTAAAATAACGAGGGTGATGTTAATGAAGCAAAATGGGTATGTTAAGGTTCAATAATTCAAGGAGAAATATTTTTGTCTAATTATGAGGCTTAAAAGTGGGAAAAACCGAGAAAGCTAGCTGAGACATCAGTCTCATCGTGTTTGGCAGCAAGGTACTTCAAGAAGAATACCAATGTAACAATTTCGAACATGTTTAATGCCTTCAAAAATTGCTGAAGTCGAGAGGATGCATTAAAACTAAGGCCGATTTATTTGTTGAAACAGTTCTACTTGGGAATGAGCCAAGTGGAAGGAAAAACGAGTACTTCTTAAGCTTAGGGGAGAATCTCAAAGATTGGAATGCCTACCTATGAGGTCCAAATCTTACGTGAAGACACATGAATCCCTAGCTTAAGTTCTAGTTCGGGGTTACAAGAAGTAGGCTCTTAGGTTGTCCGGCAAAAAAAAAAAAAAAAGATCTAAAAGAAAGAAGAAGAAGAAGAAGAAGAAGAAGAAGAAGGAGACAATGACAATAAAAAGGAAGGTTGTTGTTGGAGTTAGTTCGAAAAGGAGGGCAGTTGAAAAGGAAGCTAAGATTGCAGAAGAAGAAAATGAGGAAGAGTTTAAGAAAAATGATGCAGAGAAGGTGGAAATTGAGGAGGAACTTATGAATACAAAGGCAAAGGAAGTTGAGAAGAAAAAAGAAAGTGGGAAGGGCAAAGTGGAAGGAGCTGAGCTAGAGCGACTACGATCAAACAAATTGTGTTATAGGGTTAGGGGGTTTTCTCATGCATTCCAAGTAAGATGTCAATTAGTTGTATGTTGTTTAACATGTGATCTAACCTAAAATTCATATGATGTTACTTACTTGAATGTTGTCTAATATGTCAATTACTTGTACATAAAAAATGTATGATAATGTATAAAATGGTAGTTGTATGTCATCTAAACTTAAATCCATATGATGTTGAAAGTCTGAGTGTTTGAGTCGCTGCCATTTTTGCGAGACAATAGGTATGTCAAGTTGGAGAGACTTGAAAATGTGCCTAGATTACAACACTAGTCTTCTAGCAAGGTCATTACCTTTCACAGTATGTACAACACATTATTTAAATACAAAAAGGTATTCTGGAAGCACGCAGAGCAAAAATTTTGTGTCAAATTCATTTGCTAATCATATTCCTTGAGAGTGAGCCTTTATAATGGTGATGGTAACGAGTGGCGTACTGTTCAAGCACAGATGTTGCTGGTTGTTCATACTAGTAGAGAATGAGGTAGGTTTTTGGTCAAGGGGGAGTAAGGCTACATAAGGTGGAAGAGAATGAAAGGAAATAGACACTTCACTCGGGGCCCAGCGATCGAAGACGAAGCTGCAATCATGTCAGAAATCGAAATACCAACTGGCCTTGATGTGGGAGACATGCATCACCTAGTATGTGAACTCGTAAATTAAATGAAGCTATTGTTTGAGGAGAATGCAAGTTTGAAGCGTCGTTTGATGTTGTTGAAGGACTCTTACAACAAAAAAATTGATTCGATCAATTTCAGTAAAGCATCATTTGAGAAGCTGGTGAAGAAAGAGATGTTGAAGGTCAAGAGGCGACTGAAAAAGCTTAGGGGAAAGGTTAGCGAGTCTTTAATAAGTGGCCCAATCCGGACTGGAGCCGGGTGTTCCAACGCTGTTATTGATCCCCAAGAAGAACCAGTAGATGCTGACATAGAAAATGGGAAGATAGCGGAGGATGGGTAGATGGAAGAAGTGGATGTTCAAAAGGGTGTTGTATCCAATGAAGAAAAAGTAGTAGATAAGGAGGTTCGACCTTTAGATGAGAGAATGATAGATGGTGAGGTATAGTTAGAAGTTGGCAGTATTTCAAATGCTGGCATAGCTGTAGAAAATACAATTAGGGTGGAACAAGATTAAAAAAAAAATTAAGTTAATGTTGAGGGAAAAGGTAGGGCAGAGGATGAGTTGGAAGGTGGTAAGGAGAAAATTTTCTCAAATGATGCAAAAGGTGCATTAGGTGATACGATCCAAATTGTGCTGGGTGGAGAAGGCGTTAAGAGTTCAATTTTGATTCCAAAGGAGGTCAATTCTAGTAATGGCAACAAGGTACTGTTGAATAAGCTAGCTTCAAAGGTAAAGACTGGCTTGAAAAGAAGGGCAAAGGCCAAGTCTGCCATGGTTGTGGAGGAGGTAATGGAAGCTCCGACTAGGTTAACTTCTCTTAGGGTTGTCTTTAGTATAGTTAACAGTGGAGAAGGTAGAAAAATGTAGCAGATACAAAGGAAAAGACCATCACTTTGCTCACCATTCATGAATTCAATGAAGAAAAAGGTCCAACGAGTACGAGAAGGTAAAAAGGCCTCTAGACAGCCTGCTGATGAGCTTCAGTTGTGTGATCCCTTATCTGAAATTCGCATGGCTAATGTAGAGACAAGGGTGAATTTCATCGAAGAATGGGCAACAAAACATGAGTAAGTGAATTAGTGTTCCATTTTTTTTCTTTGAATATTTGGAAAATCAATTTGTGATGTTTTACTGAATAACCTCAAAATTTTGGTGGTGGCAGATGAAAGGTGGATTTGGAGATTCAACTAGTTTGTTTGGAGTTCTTCATAACACTATTTTCCATAGACATGTGGCTAACAAATGAGATAAGATATGGAATCCTCTATTACTTATCAAGTTGTGCACATAAAGTGTACTCCAATAGTTATGTAATTCAGCACTTCTACAACACTTGGATATGCCCTTGTATCTCATGGGGAAGCGGCAGTTTGAGAACCCAGATTTGTATAGTAAAACATGGACGGTAATAGATATGTGGTTCCAAGTAATATTAGGAAAAGGTGAATTAAAAGTACACCATTTTTGAGATTGCACTTGAGTAACGACCTGTCCTAGAAATTAGGGCAGTTTTGTAAATTAAAATTGAGAATTGACGTTTTTACTCTTGATTTATATGGTCAAAAGTTAACTTTTGTTTGGGATACTTTATGGGCCTTTCGTGATGACTGTTACGTAGATCTCCAAATCTTGAGTCCGTAGACAGGCGGCACGTGTAAACAGAGACCGTATGAAAGAGTTGTGTGTTTGGATGTCTTGAGGGTATTTTGGTTATTTAGGTATTAAGGAGTATGGTAATTTTGCTTGGGGTGAGTGATGAGTCATCCATTTTTAACTCATCAGCTCCCCTAAGTGATAAATGTCACCCACCTACTATTTAGGAGGTGACTAATACCTTACCTCCCTTCTGGGTATGAAAAGGGGGAATACACGGTTTGAAAAAAAAAAGAAGGAAGGAACTGGGTTTTCGATGAGGGGGGACCAAAGTACAGGAAAACCATCATCTCCACTATATAGGGGATGATGGTAGTGAAATTACGATCGAAAGGTTATCCTTGGCCTTGACATGATCCAACCCTGAAACACCTCGTAAACCACACTCGGGCCCAACTCCTATCTAAAAAGTAAACCAAAATACCAAGTTTACCCTCGAAACATTATCAAATAAGGGATACTGGTATACTTTTCAGTTCATGCCTCCATTCCGTACGCAGCCTCAATCCCCGTGCAACGGCCCTAGATGGTTTCAAAACCAAGAAAATGTGTGAGTGGATGAAAATGTGTATTTCAAAAAGCATCGTGTTGAAAACATAAGTAATTCCCTCCATTTTACAAAAACTATGCATGCATGTGATAAAACCCTCAAAATCACGATAACAAAAATATGAAAGAAGTAAACTCGAAATACGTGCAAATATCAGAAATCCAATAATCTCATAAAACATGTCCATATAAATCCATATCAAAGCACCAACACAGATACGATCATACCAGTGCACAACCATACCAATCCTGACAGTCACACTGGGACACTTGAACAGCTCTGCAAAAAATGGGCAAGTATGTTATAAACGGCCTAAGAAATCAAGAGACACACCCTAACCGGCCAACACACACCTATGAACAGACTCTAATCACACCTTTGGACTAATAGGTTCTCGGTATTCTCCGGGTATTCTCGGTTAGATAGGATCCTTCCCACTCTCCACACATCAACACAAACCTATGTTTCCAAGCTTTTTGCGAGGTGGGCATATCCCATATGAATGGTCCCTCTGTTTTTCCTATCTTTGGCGTCTACGTACACCCACCCTGTCTTATCCTTTCGAAACTGATACAAAATGTTTATATGGCCCCATGTCGGCTCCCTTTTACCGGCCAGCTTGAAGGCCGTATAAACACTGGTGAGCGAAATCCAGGTGTTCGGATTGATCTGACTGATGACTACCCCCACACTAGCAACCATCCTCTGAATCCAGGGATGAAGCGACAAGACGACCCCATGGGTGAAGACATCTGGGTGGAAAGTCGTCCATGGCTCAGGAGGATCACTGGGCATGTCTCTCTCTCCGATCAGTCTCATCACCACTGAATTAGGCACGTGAAACACCTCTCGGTATGCTTGTATATCGTCCCATTTGATCGTACTCCATTAACGATCAATATGATAGACAGATGTTGCAACAGTCACTTGCTTCATGGCCGCATCCACATCAATCTCAATGACCACGGGCCTTAAAGTCGCACCTTCGTCATACCTTTGAAAATAACTGTCTGGTCGACCGACTCTACATCCAAAGGTACCTGGTCAGCCTCACCACTGGCCGACATAGACTCCAAAGGTACCTTCGTGTAAGTCTCTCTCCTCTTGGACCTATGACTTCAGAATCACGTCATGTCGAGATGTCCCTGACGTCGAAGCCGATTCACTGTTTTGTAACCGGGTGTCCAAATTGGCCGAGCTGGCCATTGATTCACCCTTGAAGGCATTCCTAGATTGATTGTTCATGCCTTGAGACTCTTCAGATGACATCTACAAATAAAAAAAAAGGGCTCCTAAAAAAAGGAAACACACAAGACCCATCTACCTAACCGACCTAAATAATCAAGAGGTCAAGGCATGAACATTCATACGTGTTCTTACCATGTTATTGCCATAACACCATTTGAATCAAAATCAAGGAGTTAGAAAGCATCATACCTTGTATTTACTCCGATGACCACCGTTGTAACCGTCGTTAGTTTTGATATGAAATTACCTTGATGATGCCAGAAATCACCTTGTATCTCTCTCAACAACTCAAAACAAACTCACTCAGATGCAAAGTGAAAAGTGATTTTTCCTTCAACCCATTTATACTACAAAAAGTTAACCACGGTTAAAAAACTAGCCGTTATAACCATGGTCGGCCACTCCAAACGTCACTCCCACTCTCGATCAGTGGAAGGGTCACCTCGATAACTACAAGCATTCAAAACGCACTATGTTTCCACTGACATTCACATGTGGCATGTGATCGGCCTAAGGACACCTCCTAGGCCGATCGGCCACCTCATCGTGGGAGGGTCCGCGCAAGCTAACCGACCAAGGTGACGACCACTCACCTTGGAATCCAAGTGGCATGTGATCAACCTAAAAAGACCTCCTAGGTCGATCAGCCACCTCATCGTGCGAGGGTCCGAGCAAGCTAACAGACCAAGGTAACGACCACTCACCTTGGCATCCAAGGGGCATGTAATCAACCTAAGGACACCTCCTAGGCCGATCGGCACCTCATCGTGCGAGGGCCTGCGCAAGCTGACTGACCAAGGTGACGACCACTCACCTTGGCATCCAAGGGGCATGCGATCGGCTAAGGACACCTCCTAGATCGATTGGCCACCTCATTGTATGAAGGTCCACGCAAGCTGACCGACTAAGGTGACGACCACCCACCTTGGCATTAAAGTGCCATGTGATTTTCCTAAGGACACCTTCTAGGCCGATCGACCTCCTAATCGTGCGAGGGTCCGCGCAAGCTGACAGGCCAAGGTGACGACCACTCACCTTGGCATCCAAATAGCATGTGCTCGACCTAAGGACACCTCCTAGTGTAAAGACCCATCTCGAAAATTGGGATTAGATTAGTGGTTAATGATGGATTAGTGAAGTTAATGGGTGATTAGTGGGATGCTTTTGGACGGACGGTGCGAAATGATGGTTTTACCCCTGAAATTGGACGAACGGTTGACTTTTGGTTTGAGTAGTCAACCAAAATTTGACCAATGATTGTGACGTAGTTCAGGACATCACGAGTTCATAGGCAGGTGGCACGTCCGATTCTGACATCCGAGGAGAAAGTTATGACGTTCGGAAGTTCGAGGGTAATTTGGTAATGTGGTTGAATAAGGGCCAATGGTTGACTTTTTGGACGACAAGTTCGTTTCACGTAATTCGAAGACCGTTAGGTAGGTCTCGATCTCCTGAATATAACGACAGGCGGCACGTGTCAATTGGAGTTTGGATGACAACGTTATGGGTCTAGGAATATGAGGGGCAAAATGGTAATTTTGGAAGACAGTGGTAAAATGGTCTTTTGCTGTCTTGGGATTTGTGCCCAGCAGGATGAGGACATTTTTCCCTACTGTAGTGGATATTTTGCACCAGATATTGGGAGATTGGGACACATGGGGAGGTTCTGGTTGGTTCCACCTTGCTCTCTCATTTAATCGATTAAGTGCGAAAGTGATCAATTAAAAACAGGGGAAGGTTAATTGTTATCCGTTCTCTGTGTCCAGGTGAGTGAGAAGATTATAGTATGATTGTGATTGAGGTGAAACACAGGTGAGTCGTGTGTGTGTTGTCTGAGCTAGAGTGAGTCGAGTGATGGTGCGAAAGTAAGAAACAGAGACCGAGAAGGAACTGTGACCATCAAACAACAAACCTTCAAACTTTTGGGAATCAGTTATTGGTATTGAGAAATAGGCTAGAGGGAGACCGGGACGTTGAGAGGACGACGGTGGAGGCCACGGCGGAGGACTGAAGGCAGGTAAGCCGTCACGAAGGCTCTGTTTCTCTATTTTGTTCAAAATGGAAAATATGAGTTTTGGTGAGACAATGAATGTCTGTGATGCTAATTTAAGTCTCTAAAGGTTGCTACTAAGCTTGAAACATGAACCCGTGGCCGGAGGACATCGGGGTGGCCGAAAACAGAGAAGGACGAATTCTGTTTTTTTCTTCTTCAATGTGGAAGGTAGTTTATCGTGCTCAAATTACGGTTTTAATCATGTAGATTCATAGGAAAGGATTAGACGAATTTAATGGATGAAAAAGGGTTGGAATTGGACTGAAATTGGACACAAAATTGCCCTCGTCGGTTCGGTTGGACCGGGCCGGTTCGAAATGATCTGAATCGGTCCAGCAAGAGGTTGAAGACGATGAATAGTGTGGCGCGTGGAGCCTAATTTGGCAAATTTTCCAACACGACTTCTAAAGTATTTGATGTAACGAACATTTTGACACTGGTTTCGAGTCAATTAGACATCATCCCGATAAGTTTCGGGATGTCTGAAGGTTTTAGGGCTCGGTTAAAAATTTGGGAAAATTACGGTGTTTTAGTATAAACTTTATGAAGTAGTTAGTGACCTTATTATGGGATTTGGACAGGTTCGGGAAAGCCGGTGATAGCGGTTTAGTCGGGAACGGCATAAGTGCGCGCGTATCGAGGCAATAATGTAATGGTCTGTGAGTGGACTTTTCTTTCGAACATATGATGCATGCATATATGTTTTATATGTTTTCTATACGTGATTTCTTTGTTTATGATTATGCTCTTGATGATATACAGTTTGGCACGTATTTCGAGATATTGACGTATTTGAATGTTTTACGAGTTTCGGATTTATGTTGAGATTTGATCATGGTTTGATGATTTAATTTTGGAATTTGAACTATGATTTGATTTCAAGGATTTACGATGGATTTTGGAAAAGTGATTTCGGGCTTGGAGCCCTATTCATGTGATTTCGATAAAAGAGATTTCAGTTTTGGAATCGAATTTTGAAAAGATGATTCTTGATTCGGTTTTGAAATTTGAAAGAGAAATTCTGGATTTGGGTTTGGTATAATGGTTCCGGATGCCGGCTTACGGAATCATTATTGAGAATTCGGATGTGGATTTTCTATGGTTTTCACTTGGTTGAAAAATGGTTTTGGGTTTAAAGACCCGGAAAAAGAAAAGGGCTGGATCTGATTTTGAGTTTAAATACTCGGTTGATTGACGGGGGAGGGCCCCGGATTGGTATGTTTTGAGTTTAAAGACTCGTTATATGTTTTGAGTTTAAAGACTCGGTTATGATATCCCTCGAGGCCTGTTGATTGTGTTTTGAGTTTAAAGACTCGTTGATATCCCGGGAAGGCCTGATTATGCACATGGTTTTGAGTTTAAAGACTCGGGCGCACTTGAGATCCAGCAACTCGCATGATTGATATTTTTCACTGGTTTTCCGATGTTTGGGCAATGGCCCGGATGATTTGGTATTGATGAAGATTTATGATTTTGGGCTGAGACCCTGGGTTTAAACTGTGGATTTGGGGAAAAGACTCTGGTTTTCAATAATGGTTTTCTTATCTCGGATATGGAATGGTTTTATGGACTGAGCTTTTATATGCATTCATTGGTTTCATAAACGGAGGGTATAAATATCTTTTTGATAAACTGTTTTTGAAAATTATTATTTATTTTTGTCCACTCACAGTCTTTTTATGTTTTTGATACCCTCTAGGTTGTCGCGGTGCGGGCTGTTAGTCGAGAGAGACGGAGACATCACACACGCGATCCACAGTAGAGTCTGCGCCCTTTGGAAAGTCCGGAAGTTTTGAACGGTTCATTTGAAAATCCTTTGTCCGACTTACGTGTCGCATGGAGGATGGACGTTGGTTTAGCCTTTGTGTCACGCGTAAGTTAGACGGGAGCATGACTTAGCCCTTAATCCCGGGGGATTGAGGGTGGGTCGTGTCAAATTGGTATCAGAGCAGCTTTTGTGCGCTCTGCGCGAGGTTTGGTTCCTAGAGTCATGGGTTCGTTGACTTGGGTGTTGTGATACTACTGTGGACGTGATGTATCGACGCAGAACAGCACGTCACCAACTTGGACGCGATAGTGACAGTACGTTCGTTAGTGGTTAGTTAGTGGCGATTGTTAGTGCTAGGGTGATAGTCGCTCGATACGCGGTGCAAGGTATGACGTATATCAGCTTTGGGCCGAAAGGACAGTGTGTTTGATGCTGGATATGCTCGACAGTCGGTTTTCCTTTAGGGTCAGATGGAGTAGCGCCGATAGATGGTCGGTTGTGGGCTAGGGTGCTTCACCCGGAAGGTGAGATACGATTGATGCTCGACTAGTCGGCATGTGGAGCTCAATGACAGTCTGTTGAACTGGTGGTACACGTGGGCCGAGTAGGTCGGTTCACGGTGACCTAATGGACCGGATGACAATTGGATGCCGATATGTTTGGGACTTGTGACCACTTGGTCAGATTGTTCGAAATTAGACTTGTGCGGCTATGAGTAGCCGGCTGCCTCGCGTGGCGGGGTCTAGAAAATGACTCTGAGGGATTTTCCCCTTATGTGGGCTACTGGTTGACGTTGGTATGTAGCGTTACGATAAGGGATGGTCTTAGTCGGGTATGACGACCCGAGTGGTAAAGTTGTTGTGAACTAGTGGTTGTTGCGGGTTTGGATAACCCGTATGACTAGGATGATTTGAGAAACCCTGTGGGATGACTGGTCTGGACTGCGAGTTCCTTGTTGAGAAACCTAGAGTAAATGCTTAGTTTGGGAAACATGAGTTGGGGTTTGTGGTTAAGGAGTTATTGTGGTTGCGCCGATTTACGGCCGGTGGTGATGGTACTGCTAGGTGCAGCCGAGATAGTGGTTGGTGGATGACTCTGGACGAGTCTAGCGAGATGGCGGTAATTGGTTGAGCATTGAGTTGCTCAAATTATTGGACTACGAGGGAGGTTAGTTTTTCCAGACCCGAGCATAGATGAAGGGTTTTGGCTCGGTTTGAGCAGAGATTCGGGACTGGTGTGCTGTGAGTCCGCAATAGGAGATGATGTGCCACGAGCCGGGATGCCTATAATGGTACAATGGGAACATCGTGAGTTGAGGTTGTGACCAGGCGTGAGGTGCCGGTGTATGCTAGGAACTACGAACAGAGCTGGGAGATCTGATGACCATGGGAAAATCATGTTCGGTACGATCAGTCAAGATGCCGTTGGTTTGGTCAGAGTAGCACAGCGGAAGCACGGAGGACCTCTACTTCATGTTGGATTGGGCTAAGCTGGCTTTGTCGGGTTTGACCATCCGTGATGTTAATTTTTGTGGACTCTTCCGGATGTGTTAGAAATGTCGAGGTTGGCATTTGGGTGATGCCGAGGCCCGTGTTTGGTATTTTTCTGAGATTGGTGATTGATGGACTTGAGGATCATTGTCAGGATCGGCCCCAAATCCCCTGGGATTAACGTGGGACCCGCCTGATCCCGTTTGACACGAAGTGTCAGACTAGGGAAAATTCCACCTCTAGCCCTCGTCGGGGCTATCAGAGTGCGTCAGGATCGTAAGAGGAGGAGTGTGATGTCTCGTCTCTACTACAGCCCGCATCCGCGATCAACCTGAAAGGCATTAAAACATTAAAAGTCGTGAGTGGACAAAATAATATTTTTATTAAAAGCATTTTCGCTTAAAGACATTTATGCCCTTCATAAAAGCATACGCATGCATTCAAAACCATTTATCAAACAATCATAAAAACACTGGAAAACATTCTCAAGACCTTTCAAGGGTTCATGCTATCCCCATAAACCGTCATGACCCATAAATCCATTTGGGTCCCCGAACCGAAATCACAAACTTGAAACCATAAAACAACACATGTGGGAACACAGCCCAAATCACATACGTGGGTCTCCCCCAATACGCGTGGGTCTCAGCCCAACGCCATCTCGGTGAAAACTCATACACATATACATATATACATATATAACCCGTCCTAGGCACTTCCAGAGAAGATGCCAACTCGGGGCACACAGCCCCTAGGGAACACATCCCCGATATAGTCAAGATATCAATCTCTATACTAGTGTGCATGTCAGGGCCCACCCCTAATCCCCCAGGATTAGGGACTAACCCTGCTCCCATCTGACTTACGCAAGACACTAAGGCCAATCAGATGTCCAACCTTCATGTGACACGTAAGTCGGACCAGGGATTTCCGAACCAAACGTCTCACTATCTTCCAAACTTCCCAGAGCGCGCAGAGTCTACTGTGGATTGGACGTGTGATGTCTCCACCTCTCTCAACCAACAGCTCGCGCCGCAACAACCTGGAGGGTATCAAAAACATGAAAAGACTGTGAGTGGACAAAAATAAAGTGTAAGTTTAAAAACATTTATCAGAAAACACATACATTTATACCCTCCGTTTAAAAACCAATGCATGCATATCAATTTCATAGCATAACCCATGTACGAAAAATAAACACATTTTTTTTTTCAAATCCCAGGCCTCTGCCCAAAACCATCAAAAACTATTTCATCCGGGCCACTGGCCAAAACCTCAGAAAACCATTATCATCAATTATCAGTGAACTCCAAAACACATTTGAAACCACACTCTCATCCATCGAACCTGCTGGATCTATCCGAGTCTTTAAACTCCCGAGTCTTTAAACTCAATATCCAGGCCTCAATAATCCGAGTCTTTAAACTCCCGAGTCTTTAAACTCAATAGGCCTACGGGGGAAAATCAATATATCCGAGTCTTTAAACTCCCGAGTCTTTAAACTCAATCTGGGTCTTTAAACCCAATCCGGGCTCGTCCCCCTTAATCATAATATCCGGGTCTTTAAACCCAATAATCAGATCCAGCAAATCCAATCCAAACCATTTGAAAACCATTTTCCATCCAGATCCAAACCCGAATCTGAAACCACTGGCCTGATGCCATTCCGGCATCCAGAACCGTCATTCCGAATCCAAATCTAGAACTCATACCCATTTCCTTTCTAGATCTGAGTCCGCAACCATTATTTCGTAAGCTAGCATCCAGAATAACCATTCCGAACCCAAACCTGAAATCCATCCCAAGTCCCGAATCGAATCCAGAATCATCACCCGGAATTCCGATTCCGAAACCCGAAATCATCTTTCTGAAACCCACTTTTGAACTGGGCTTCAAGCTTGAAAAGACTTTCCAAAATCCTTTTACTTTCCTTGAAATCCAACTGTATTTCACATCCCGAAATCAATTTATTAAACCAAGTTCAAATCACGATAGTTATCAAAACCTCGTAAAACGTGAAAATTGTCCGTTCCTCGAAAAACGTGCAAAAACCATAAACCATCCCAGCCATAAATCAAACCATAGAATCAAGTATAGAAAACGTATAAAAACAATATATGCATGCATCAAGAGTTAGAAAGCAAAGTCCACTCATAGACCATTCTGACGTCGCCTCGATAAGCGCGCACTTACGTCATTCCTGGCCATGCCGTTACTCTCGGCTTTCCCGAACCTGTCCAAAGTCCATAACGAGGTTACTAACTACTTCACAAAAATCCTACTCAAATCCCATAACTACTTCACTGGAAACCACCGCACTCGCCCCCACGCGCCGCCCAAAGTGGCTGCAAGTGGGCCTCACTCGCCTGCACCCAGACAATGTTCATCATCGTCTTCCTTGGGTGAACCGGTCTGAACCGACGCACCCGGTTCTCTGTCATTCCTCTATCATTTTCAACCATTCCAATCCCAAAAGCTTCATCCAATCCTCCTTAATCTATTCCCCACCTGAAAACTAAACATCGAAGCCCCTAGCTCGTCGACTTCAAGTTCGAAGAAATTTACCCGAAACCCCTGTTTCGGTTCCCAGCTAATCAGACACTCCCCCGTCACGGCATCAAGCTTATTCGACTCCTAGGGA
The DNA here is from genome assembly GCA_032719365.1 of Prinsepia uniflora. NCBI lineage: Eukaryota > Viridiplantae > Streptophyta > Magnoliopsida > Rosales > Rosaceae > Prinsepia > Prinsepia uniflora. The sequence continues at coordinate 61,449,130 of CM064868.1, forward strand.
CCTCCTGAGTCTCATAGCACCCACCAAAAGCCTCGATTCGTACTCTAAACCCAAGACTTTTGGATTAAGTAAAACGGGAAAACAAAGCACTTAGAGAAAATCAAAGGGCTTACCTGCTAAGCGACAGCCAACGTGCTTACTACCGCATCCTGCGGCGTTCACAGAGTCACCCTAGCTTCCTTCTCCGCCTTGCTTGAACCAAAACACCGCAAAACCACCACCAGCTACCTCGACACCTCTCTATTTCCCAGAGAAATTGAACCTCTCACCCACAACGATACTTGCCCAATTTTCACTCTCAACCCAATCACCAGCTCCCTTCTTCTCTCTGTCACTCTCACCACTCACAAAAACCTCACACACTCACTGAATCGATCAAAATCCTCACCACTTCACCTCTCTGTTTTCTGTGCTTCAAAGCCAAATTACACGGTTTAAAATCGTGCAACATGTACCCGTGTCCATTGTAACCACCTAGAAACCTCTAGGTTCTTTCCACGTGTCACAATCCCCTCAACCCTCTCACAAATATCTCAATCTCATCAGTACACTTGTCCCAATCCTGTTGCATAATTCCCAATGTGCAAAAGACCAAATACCCCTGTTTGACTCCAAAATTACAATTTTGCCCTTACCGTTTTAGACCCGTAACTTAGACACCCTAACTCCGATAAACACGTGCCGCTTGTCGTTGAATTCAGGACGACGAGATCTACCTAACGATCCTAGGTCAATGTGCCAAAACCCGATCGTTTGAAAAGTCAACTTTTCCCCCTATTTTAGCCAATTTACGGTAATGCCCTCAACATTCCGAACATCATAACTTCCTCCTCGGATGTCGGAATCGGGCGTGCCACCTGTCTACGGACTCGTGACGTCCCAAACTACGTCACGGTCATCGGTCAATGACCAATTGACCGCTCGATCTCAAAGTCAACATTTTGCCCAAACTAGGGGCAAAATCGTCATTCTACGCTAAAGTCCAAAAGTACCCAACTAAACACTACTTAAGCTCACTAATCCATCAATAATCACCATCTTAACCCTAATTTCCAGGACGGGTCGTTACAGTGCACACTACTCGGGGTCTCACTCCGAGTCTTCTCCCAGTAATCTCCATCTGGGAGGCTCAATCTCTGGATCTAGTCCGAGCTCTCTCTCTGGATCTAATCCACACATCTCTTCGGAATCTGGTCCGGGACCACATCATAATAAGTAGCCACCACTCCTGGAACGGGATCCCTTTGGGGATACCCACTCTGGTCTGTGGATCGTGACTCTCCAGGTCGACGCTGGAGTAGACCATATAATCAATATGGAGGGTTCATTCACATTTTCAAATACTTTCTTTCTTTCTCAAAATACATTTCAACTAGGTCTCAAACCCGATTCATCTCAACGGGATTCCTCGAATCCGATTCAAATTCATTTCACAGGATTCGGCCTAAATCCTCAGTTCAACTGGGTCTTATGCTCGAATTCTCATTTCACAAACTGAACTGGGACTCAAGCCCGATAACACGAATAACTCGGCCCTAAGCCCGAACAACAACTCAACAGGACCTCACGTCCGATTTCACAACCAACGGGGCCTTAGGCCCGATATCTCAACTAAATGGGTCTCATGCCCAATATCATAAATCAACGGGGCATCAAGCCCGATAGTACCACTAACTGGGCCTCAAACCCGAATTGTAAACCCACTGGGCCCCGGCCCGATCGTATCACACAAATGGACCCTCGGTCTGATTCCTCGTCAATTCAAATGGACTCCAAGTCCAATAATTCATAAATCAAATTGGTCTTGTGCCCGATTTCATATTTCTAAATCCAAAATCCATTTATTAAACCCTCGTTGAAAATCTAGAACGTATAAGCATCGTATGAAACCGAAAATCTCGAAAAACGAGAAAATACGTAAATCCTAGGCTACAACAAAAAAATGCACTCATGGCATCACAAAACATATATTAAAACAATTACAAAACATTTATACATGCATCGAATTCGAAACAAAGGTCCACTCACAGACCGTCCGAAGCCGCGCCTCGATACAAGTGCCATAATCGTCTCCCCGGTCAATCGTCGCCTCCGGGATTCTCGAACCTGTCCAAATTCATTTAGAGGGTTACTAATAGTCTAATTAACCTCTCATTGAAGTGGCATAATTTTCCCGATTTTCTAACTGGTTTTAAACGCACACCGAAACCATCAGACAGCTCGAACTATATTGAGACGATGTCCGATCTACTCGAAACTAGTACCAAAATGTTCATTACATCAAATAGATAATTTGACATTTTGGAACCATCCTAAAATTCTCCCCAACGCTCCTGCACGCGCCGCCTGAAGTGGCTGCTCGTGGGCCTCAAGCGCCTAGCTACAATGTCACCCCTAACCTCCAGCCGACCGGTCCGACCGGTCCGGTTCGGTTTTTCCTGCAACTTGGACCGGCGTGACCGGTCCAGGTCCATAACTGGTCCAATCTTCACCGTTTCTTCCTCTAATCGATCGTAATCTTCATTATTTAATCCTAGGATCCTAACCCAATTAACAAAAGCCCATAAAACCCACGAAAACAGCCTGGTCCAATTTTTGGTCTCCACGGTTCAAAAACCCAAAACTCCCCCAGGCTTCCTCGACGTCCAAAACCTCCCAAAACCTTCCTATTGACCTCCTACCAATCTAATTAGTTCAAGAAAATCACCCAAATCGGCCCATAATACACAAAATGGAAATTGGATCGAAAAATGGTTAAACTGATTACCTCGATCGATTTTTCCTCCTCCGCCATCCACGGCAACCCTTCCTGGCCAGCCACCACGTCCACCGGTCCTCCTCTCACTCTCTGGCCTATCACAAATGTTCAAAGGGTCAAGGGTTTGGATTGGATTGAAAATGGTGGATCGGTTTTGGTTTGAAAGGAAGAAAATGAATGATCGATGAAAAGGAAAGATATGCATGAGTTGTTAGGTTGGGTAATGGATGGGTGAAACTTGTCACTCATCCATTGGTCTATCCAAAATATCTGGGCCCAATTGCTGCCAAATAGCCCCCGTCTAGAAAAACGTGCAATAGTGCACTCGAACTTCCGTGAACTGTAACTTCACCGTCGAACATCCGAATTCGACGTACCGCTTGTCTACGGATTTGTATCGTCGTCATCTACGTAATGGTATTCGGCCCTCGACCATCTGACCTCCAGGGTCAAAAGTCAACCGTTGGCTCCTTTTCGCCAAAATTACCAAAACGCCCCTAATCTTCCTATCGTCATAACTCCTTCCACGGATGTCAGAATCGAACGTGCCACCTGTCTATGAACTCGTGACGTCCCGAACTACGTCACGGTCATCGGTCAAAGTCCATTTGCCCGTCCAAACGAAAAGTCAACGTTTTGCCCATTCCAAGGGCAAAATCGTCATTTTGCACTGAACGTTCGATAATCCTCATCTAATCCGTCATTAATCCTTAATTAATCCCGTTAATTCAGGACGGGTCGTTACAAACTTCCCCCCTTAAAGAATCGTCCTTGAAATTCAAATTGACCCGATTTCCACGACCAACTGTGGAAATTCAATCGTATCTCCGCACACGGCCACTCTGATAGGTCAATTATATTAAGTTGATTTTAGATCCTTGTAGTATAACTTCCTGACACGTTTCAACCTACCAGTCACCATCAAGTGGAGTTTTCAGTCTGATGGTTCTTCTTATCAGACAATCGGAACTGATGTCCTGATTAGCACCCGATCCAACAATTATCCTCACTGCTCCCACGGAGCGATACCCAACTTTCGTCACTGCCACTCAGTCCACGAGTGTATTTGTGTCTAATCGATAGCGCACTGTGCTCCCACTGCACACTCTGATCTCGACTCACTCTCGAGTCCTCGTATCGTATCGTATCTCACATCACTCAGCGATCTCCGCTGACATCTAGACTCACCTCGAGTCACAACCATTGTACTACTCATCATGTCGATACACAATCGACGTCTCACCCATCCGGGTGTACACGAAATCCAATCGAATACTTGTCTCAGCAGAAAACACGAACACTAGGGTTCCACTGGCCCACACGGCCCTGAGCTCTCGGCTCATCAACTATTCGAACCCTCTCTGTTAATTCTGCTCAAGCGCACATCATTCGATGTCTAATCAATATACAACTATGCCGGAACACATCCGATCATAGTACTCATCGGTCACATTCTCAATCGTACGTCACGAACCAGCCTCAATCCAACACAATCTCTATTCTCAAATCCATCTCGAAGCATCGTCTATTCATCTTTTCCTGATTGATACCTATGTATTATCCTCATCTCACTTTTAGTCCCACTTTCAACTCTGTCGTCTCACCAACTATGCTAAGGGATCTTTAGAATTGCTCTTATATTCCTAGCTTAGCATAATCAGCAAGGAATTTCACCCCAATGACGACCAGACCTCGGTCTAAATGCCCCACAGTCGTCACAATCGCTTTCGCCATCTCGACCATCCTCACGTTTCTCAATCTGTCTCGTCTTGGATACTCGCCTGTCACATCACTGGACGTGACACCACGAATCATATGATCTCCAAGTCAATCCAATTGACATCACTGTCATTTTCTTCCTCATCAATCCACATGAGGAAAGTTGAAGATGATGACATCAAAGTCATCCTATATCATTCTCCGGCATCTATCATGATCTGCTAAGGAGCAGAAAATGAAAAGTCTCCTTCACTAGCCTCTAAGTCGAGAGTTGTTGCAACCATGTTGGAAGCATACCTAACTTTTCCAACAGTTCTGTTCCTGAGCTAGAAGTTCTTCTTCCCGGCTAAGAGTATACTCTGATAATTACTGTAATGGTTAATCATTCCCTTCAGGATTAAACACTTCCAGTGATTCCTTCCGGCTTCTTCCCTTGTCGTTCACATCGGTAACCTAATTCACACGTCCCAATCCTTATGGGATCCAAAACTAACGCATGACCCTCGCACTGAGCCACTCGGAATCCTCTCCGTCCCGCTCAGTATCCAAGGAACTTGCACGACTACCAACTCGATCACAATAACTAACTCGGACATCATCCACATGTCCGCAAACAATCCAACTCGCCTATCCGTTTATGACCGTTTATGCACATCCAAAAGGATGTCGATTCATCATAATCTGATGTGCCACTAGACTACCGGGTCATAACAGGAGCCCTTACGTTGCCCAATCCTTCCGACCAATGACAACTGTCGATAACTATTGTAGTGACCCATTCTAGTTTCTCACTATCAGATTTTCCTCACACAGCGTACACGAACTTAGGAGGTATGGCCAACTGCAGTCAACCAATTCATCGCCATACCATTGCCGAGACAAATTCATATTACCCGACGAATCCTTCTCGTCGCGTAATGGTAGAACCTTACCATAAGCACATCACGATTGAGCTACACTCAGCTCGTGGCTCATTGTCTCTTCTCGTTAACGTCATCACATCACCGCCACACGGAGTGCAATGCAAACCAGTCCTAAGACTCTGCTCATCCTGAGCAGTCCCCACTTTTCTCTGTTACCCCACAAGGTAGTGCGCACACTGGCCACCTCTGAAGTTCTTCTTCTTCTTCTGTAATCGTACTCGGTCTTGACCGAACAAACTCCCCAAACCACTGCTCGTACTGTACGTCACTCACGCACCCTCGAATCCTCGTCACGACTGACGAATCCCATCGTCACAATCGCCACGGCAACCTGAGCCTATCCAACTCGATAAGACTCAACTACGTCCATCGATAGCGGTGTCTGCCACAACCTCATGCAGACTAATCTCAGAAACACTCTGCTATCGAGACTCCATAACTACGTGGTCAAGTCACTGCCAGCACTAACTGCTCACACACAACATACACCAATCGGTCCACCTCGGACTCTGATATCTCCTATCACAATGAACTTATCGACCGGATCCCTCGCTCTCGACTCTGAAGAGTCGTCGTACTCCGATACTGGTATCCCAACAACCAGTAACCACAACATAAGGACCTTGTCCTCACATAACCTTAAGACTCTCAGCCGCTGGCCTGCACAAGAACTTGGCCCAATTCTGTGCCTAACGATACACCACCGCTACATGTCGTAATCGTATCCTAGCACGTCACACCACAACTACTCCGGCATCTCTTGCCAGTCGACATCCCTCCGGGATTCGACACACCGAAACATGGCATCACTACGCCAACCAGAGTTACACATTCCTATTCCCAACTATCGTAAACGTAGTTGTACAGGGTCATCGTAAACCGGGCGACCCTGACCTCTGACCACACTGGTATGGATCCGTACATCCTCTATCCGACACGAAAGTAGGGTCATGACTCTCAAGCCTTCATACTCTCTCTACTAATTCACTGGATCCTATTTCCAGTAACACTACGGCTCTAAGCCGTTGGATTCACACGAATACTGATCCTCATTGGGATCAACCATCGAAGCATGTGGCATTCCATGCCAATCGAACCTCAAACGATCATACCACTTCAGAAACTTTATCTAACTAAGGTTCGATGCTACCGAAACCTCGTACTAATGCCCTAACTACCAGGTTGATGACGGGCTGTTACGACTTCAGAGACATCACATCCTCGACCTGCACGTACTCCACGAGCAAAACATGCTCTGATACCAACTAGTATCAAAGTACCATGGGTATCAAATGATCCAAACCACGCTCTGATACCTAACTTGTCAGGACCGGTCCCAAATCCCCCAGGATTAACGTGGGATCCGCCTGATCCCGTCTGACACGAAGTGTCATACTAGGAAAAATTCCAACTCTAGCCCTCGCCGGGGCTATTAGAGTGTGTCAGGATCGTATGAGGAGAAGTGTGATGTCTCGTCTCTACTACGGCCTGCATCCGCGATCAACTTGAAGGGCATTAAAAACATTAAAAGTCGTGAGTGGACAAAATAACATTTTATTAAAAAGCATTTTTCGCATAAAGACATTTATGCCCTTCATAAAAGCATACACATGCATTCAAAACCATTTATCAAACATTCATAAAAAACACTGGAAAAACATTCTCAAAACCTTTCAAGGGTTTCATGCCCGGTCCCCATAAACCGTCATGACGTATAAATCCATTTGGCTCCCGACCCCGAAATCACCAAACTTGAAACCATAAAACAACACATGTGAGAACACAGCCCAAATCACATACGTGGGTTCTCCCCCAATACGAGTGGGTCTCGGCCCAACGCCATCTCAGTGAAAAACTCACACACATATACATATATACATATATAACCTGTCCTAGGCACTTTCCGGAGAAGATGCCAACTCGGGGCACACAGTCCCTAGGGAACACATCCCCGATATAGTCCACGATATCAATCTCTATACTAGTGTGGCACACTACTCGGGGGTCTCACTTCGAGTCTTCTCTCCAGTAATCTCCATCTGGGAGGCTCAATCTCTAGATCTAGGTCTGAGCTCTCTTATCTAGATCTAGTCCACACATCTCTCCGGAATCTGGTCTGAGGAAGCACAATCATAATAAGTAGCCACCACTCCTGGAACGGGATCCCTCTGGGGATACCCACTCTGGTCTGTGGATCGTGACTCTCCAGGTCGACGCTGGAGGAGACCATATAATCAATATGGAGGGTTCATTCACATTTTCAAATACGTTCTTTCTTTCTCAAAATACATTTCAACTGGGTCTCAAACCCGATTCATCTCAACGGGATTCCTCGAATCCGATTCAAATTCATTTCATAGGCCTCGGCCTAAATCCTCAGTTCAACTGGGTCTCATGCCCGAATTTCTCATTTCACAAACTGAACTGGGACTCAAGCTCGATAAACACGAATAACTGGGCCTTAAGCCCGAACCACAACTCAACAGGACCTCACGTCTGATTTCACAACCAACGGGGCCTTAGGCCCGATATCTTAACTAAATGGGTCTCAGGCCCGATATCATAAATCAACGGGGCATCAAGCCCGATAGTACGACTAACTGGGCCTCAAACCCGAATCGTAAACCAACTGGGGCCCCCGGCCCGATCGTATCACACAAATGGACCCTCGGTCCGATTCCTCATCAATTCAAATGGACTCAAAGTTTGATAATTCGTAAATCAAATGGGTCTCGTGCCCGATTTCATATTTCTAAATCCAAAATCCGTTTATTAAACCCTCGTTGCAAATCTAGCACGTATAAGCATCGTATGAAACCAGAAATATCGAAATACGAGCAAATACGTAAATCCTAGGCTACCACAAAACAAATGCACTCATGGAATCACAAAACATATATTAAAACAATTATAAACCATTTATGCATGCATCGAATTTGAAAGAAAGGTCCACTCACAGACCGTCCGAAGTCGCGCCTCAATACGTGTGTAATAATCGTCTCCCGGGTCAATCGTCGTCTCCGGGATTCCTGAACCTGTCCAAATTCATTTAGAGGGTTACTAATAGCCTCATTAACCTCTCATTGAAGTCCCATAAATTCCTGATTTTTTAACTATTTTTAAACGCACACCGAAACCTTCAGACAACCCTAACTATATCGAGACGATGTCCCGATCGACTCGAAACCAGTCCCAAAATGTTCTTTACATCGGATAAATGATTGACATGTTGGAACCATCCTCAAATTCTCCCCCACGCGCCGTACACGCCGCCTGAAGTGGCTGCGCGTGGGCCTCACGTGCCTAGCTACAGTGTCACCCCTAACCTCTAGCCGACCGGTCCGGTTCGGTTTTTCCTGCCACTTGGACCGGCGTGACCAGTCCATAACCGGTCCAGTCTTCACTGTTTCTTCCTCTAATCGATCCTAATCTTCATTATTTAATCCTAGGATCCTAACCCAATTAACAAAAGCCCTAAACCCCACGAAAAACAGCCCGGTCCAATTTTTGGTCTCCACGGTTCAAAAACCCAAATCTCCCCCAGGCTTCCTCGACGTCCAAAACCTCCCAAAATTAGTTCAAGATAATCACCCAAATCGGCCCATAATTCACGAAATGCAAATTGGATCGAAAAATGGTTAAACCGATTACCTCGATCGATTTTTTCCTCCTCTGCCGTCCACTGCGGCCCTTCCTGGCCGGCCACCACGTCCACCGGTCCTCCTCTCACTCTCTGGCCTCTCACAAATGTTCAAAGGGTCAAGGGTTTGGATTGGATTGAAAATGGTGGAATCGGTTTTGATGAAGGGGAGAGATATGCATGAGTTATTCGGTTGGGCAATGGATGGGTGACACTTGTCACTCATCTATTGGTCTGTCCAAAATATCTGGTCCCCACTTGCTGCCAAATATTCCCCGTCTCAAAAAACGTGCAATAGTGCACTCAAACTTCTGTGAACCGTAACTTCGTCGTCGAATGTCCGAATTCGACGTGCCGCCTGTCTACGGATTTGTATCGTCGTGATCTACGTAACGGTATTTGTCCCTCGGCCATCTGACCTCCAGGGTAAAAAGTCAACCATTGTCTCCTTTTCGCCAAAATTACTAAAACGCCCCTGATATTCCGATCGTAATAACTTCTTCCACGGATGTCGGAATCGAACGTGCCACCTGTCTATAAACTCGTGACGTCCCGAACTACGTCACGGTCATCGGTTAAAGTCCATTTGACAGTTCGAATGGAAAGTCAACATTTTTCCCATTCCAAGGGCAAAATCATCATTTTGCACTGAACGTCCGCTAATCCTCGTCTAATCCCCGATTAGCCAAGCTAATTCGTCATTAATTCTTAATTAATCCCGTTAATTCGGGACGAATAGTTACAATCATGACTCCTTAGGCTGAGGTGAGTAATCGTTGATTGTGATCCCGACAGTTGGTTACGAGTATGGTAGGTACTCCAGAGATGGTATACTTGTTGGGGATGACGTCCTAGGAGTGGAATGTCTGAAATTTAATTTGGTTTTTTGCAGTTTAGTGAAACTTTTATCCGCTTGGAACCTTTCTACATCAAGGCAAGCCACTTTCTTGTTATGAAAATTTCAAGACACTTTCTTTTCGAATGAGCGACAACATCTAATGAATGTAATATTTTCCAGTTTGAAATTTAATTTAGTTTATTGCAGTTTCGTGAAACTCTTATCCGCTTGGAACCTTTCTACATCAAGGCAAGCCACTTTCTTGTTATGAAATTTTCAAGAAACTTTCTTTTCGAATGAGCGACAACATCTAATGAATGTAATATTTTCCATTCCATATCATTCTAATTGCATAATGCCAAGATGTACCTACTTTAACCCCAATTACTTTTGAATTTACAGCTCGGACAAGCTCTTAGCACTAGGTCAGATATCCTACCAACTGCATACTGCCAAGAGCTTGTTAATACAGGCTACTAACTTCTTTCACCCATGAGCCCCTATGACCATGTTTTAGTTGTCATGTTTTCCTCATCTATCCGACTTCTGAATTAGAGTGATACTAGTAAACTTGAACATGTTGTTCAGAATCAAGTGTCATCCTCTTTTGCCGTTCATGATTAAGGAAAGTGGCTGCATATCCATGGAATTTAATATTTCCTTAGTTGGTATGCATATTCATAGAATCAAGTGATAACTTCTTGTTATCATGCAATCCTATGAAAATGTCAACTTTCCGTTGGTCTGCAAGATGCATATATAGAGGGAGTTCTAGGCATTATGAAAATGTGAATTGATGATTATACCAATCAGCACTATATATTAACTCCACTAGTGAATTTGGGATGTATTTGTGTTTATTTGTTTCTGTTTCTTTAATGCACATATATACTCTAGTTATAGTTTTACAGATCTCCTCAATGGGTCTATACGCGTCAATGGTCTACCTTTAACAGAAGATATCTCATCACCTCATCAATATTCTCATGATGGTTCTATATCTTCTCAAATTCCTTCCCAAAATGACCAGACTTAGTTTTCGAATTCCCTCCCCAAATGAAGACATCATCCATAAAAAAGTTGGATAAAAAAACTTCTCAATTGAAGAGGGCAAGCTTCTATTGTTAGCTTAGGTCCAATAACTGGAAGTGGGTAGAAGGCTTAGCATATTGGTCAAGAATTTGTGAGTACATTCATAATGAGAAGCCTTTTAAATCTAAACGAAATTTGAAATCTTTAATAAATCGTTGGTCAACTATTCAACAAGTAGTTAATAGGTTTTGTGGTTTTTTTTTTAACAAATCGTACAATTGAATCTTAAGTGGTATCAATGAGCAAGAACATGTATGATACTTTGTTAATTCTTTGGTATTTATATGTGGAGCTCTATGTAGATAATGTATTTATATTCTATGTTTCTTTCAGATTCAACAAGCAAAAGAAATGTTCCGGAAACTTGCAACAATAAAACCTCATCCATTTTCTATTTTAGCATTGTTGGCACATGTTACGATTTCATCCTAAATGAATATTAGAGGAGGACCAAAAAAAACAGGAGAGCAAAGACTAAAGCACTTGGAATACCTACAACTTCTTCATCCACTCTTGTATCTATAGCAAATTCAGAGGAAAATGACATCTCCAGTTAGTCATGTTAATCGGTTTTTTAGTTTGTTTTTTTTTTTTTCGAAATCGAAATCCAACCGGGTAAGTAGTTGGTTTTGATTTCGATTCAATTATCACCCTTAAAACCGTTTGAACCAAAAACTGGTTAAACCGGTTAAATCGATTTGGTTCAGTTTTGAACCAGTTTTCATCAATCTCGAATTCTCGATGGGGAGTGAGTAGCGATCGAGGGAGTGAGCTGTGAGCAACGATCGAAGGAGTGAGCTATGAGCGACCGAGTTCGAGGGAGATCGACTGGGAACCGATCGATCGAGGGAGATCGAGGGGCCTCGAGGTTTATCGATCGATAGAGGGAGGGGGAGAGGGAGATCGCTACTAGAGGAATCAAGGTCGTGAGGCGTGAGCAAGCAATGAAGCGGTGAGCGATGAGGCCATGAACGCCTAGCGGTGAGTTACTGAACGGTGAGGCTGTGAACCGTTTTTATGTTTGGAACTTTGGATAGAGAGGGTGGAGACGTATGAGATAGATGAGGAAGAGAGATGAGCTGAGAAAGATGAGAGATGAGGAGGGGCTTTGGGGTTAAGGGGCATCTCCGTCGACATCGGTTTGGTTCAGTTTTGAACCGGTTTTCATCAATCTCGAATTCTCGATGGGGAGTGAGTAGCGATCGAGGGAGTGAGCTGTGAGCAGCGATCGAAGGAGTGAGCTATGAGCGACCGAGTTCGAGGGAGATCGACTGGGAACCGATCGATCGAGGGGCCTCGAGGGGTATCGATCGATCGAGGGAGGGGGAGAGGGAGATCGGGACTAGAGGAATCAAGGTCGTGAGGCGTGAGCAAGCAATGAAGCGGTGAGCGATGAGGCCATGAGCGCCTAGCGGTGAGTGGCTGAACGGTGAGGCTGTGAACGGTTTTTTATGTTTGGAACTTTGGATAGAGAGGGCAGAGACATATGAGATAGATGAGGAAGATAGATGAGCTGAGAAAGACGAGAGATGAGGAAGGGCTTTGGGGTTAAGGGGCATCGCCGTCAATATCGATAGTTTGGGAATTGGGGGTTCGACGGTTTGGGAATGAGGTTTCTTAGTCTTCGAATGAACAAAGAACTGAACGAGGTGAGGATTGAGGAAGAATGGCGGTCTAAACTTCAGGGTTAAGTGCTTCGGGCCTGCTTGGGGCTTCGGGTTTGGGTGAGGTTAAGGCCTAAGGGAGTAAGGGCTTTGGGCTTCGTTTATTGAGCTAAGGGGCTAAGGGGTTAAGGGCTTAAGGTCGGGCTTCAACACTGTTATTAGGCTAAGGGGAGGGCTTCAACATTATTATTGGGTTGAGCTTCGGTTTTTCGGTCCGGTTTGGGACTGGAAATGCAAAATCCAAAATTGAATTGATTATGGTTCAATTCGATTTGTTTTTTTTTGTTTTAGTTTGGATTTTTTCGGTTTGATTTTTTTAGGTTCGGTCTAGTTCGATTCTGGTTTTCGGTCCGTTTTTTTAGAACCAATTAACAGGGCTATCTCCAGTCCTTATCAAGAAACATGCTTGTAAAAGCGAGACCACAAAAAGGCATCAAAGGAACTACAAAAGAAAGGAAAAGGAAAATGTCGGGTTTCTTACATTAGTGATGCTGTCTTAAAATTAAAAGAATTAAAAGAATTAAGAAAAGAAGCTAAGCTTAAAAAAGAAGAGCGATTCAAGAAGTTGTATGATTAGGAAGCAAGGTCACTTGCCCTTAAGGAACGAGAAAAGGAAGATAGAATTATGTTGATGGATCGTAATGGAATGCCAGAATTACAAGTGGAATATATTAGAAGGCGTCAAATGGAAATCATGATGAAAATAGCTAGTAATGGTAAGAGTGTGTAGAGAGTTCAAATTGGTAAGATATAAGCAAGCATCATATATGAACCCAGTTGTTATTGACAAAAAATTTTATTTTGAATTTTAGATCAAATTGGGTGTTGTTTTTGAAATGGGTATGTTCGATGATGGAGTATGGATCATGGAGTACCACTACATCATGGATTCGAAAAAAAAATGATGTTTCATTTGAAACTTCCTCCGAAATTTATAAGGAGGATATGCAGGTGGTTTAGCTAAATAATCGTTGTAGAGCTTTGCATAGGTAGATTAAATTGAAATGAATTTGAGGTTTGAGAATAGGATGATGAAATATGATTTATTTATTTATTTTATAGATGAGGAATCATCACTTTAAAAAATTAGCCGTTAAAAAATGAGCAATTAAAAATTAGCCGTTAAAAATTAGCTGTTAAAAAATAGTCGTTGTAGGAAAATTATGTTATTAATCTTCAAATTTAAAAAAAATGAATTAAAAACTAATCATTGTATGAAAATTATGTTATTAATCTTCAAATTTGTTCAAATTTGAAAAAAAAATTGAATTTAATATTCAAACTCGGTCAAAATTAGGGTGTTTGATTTTGATAGCTGTAAAAACTAACTAACTATTTTTAATTTTTTGGTCATTTTAAGTTGTCCAAAAATTTAGAGAATCTGATGTGGATGTTCTAAGACCAATGGGTATGGGCCATATAAAATTTAATGGGCTGGACTCAAATACATTGGATTTGGTGGTCATGGAGGAAGAGGCCATTGGACTACTGAAGAATTTTGTAGCCTAGGGGTTTGGGGCTGCCCCTAATATGTTTCGTGGAGTACATAGGAGGTCATTCACGAAGAAATTATATGCATTGTTTATTAATTTTGTTATTTATAAGACTTTCGATTTTTCAATACATACATTGAAAAATGATGTTCTTTTTGAGAATCAGATTTTAAACCTCCTATCAGTAGAAATATTACTAATGGCACAAATTTGTTTGCTTTTCTTTTGTTTTTGTTTCTGTTCTCTCTCATATATTCTTTCTAATAAAGAAAAAGCGAGTATGAGCTACAAGTCTTGAAGACGAATGCTAACCTTTGTTTTAAATTTTGAGGGGTTCCACAAAGTTCATAGTGAAACTTACTCATTGCCAGTTTATCTCAGTCCATTCGTATCGTTTTAATTTCAGCAAACACAACATAGGATTTTAATAGATATATGCTTCCATTTTTATAATGCATTAAAAGTAAGGTTGAAATAAAAGACTCAACAGTAGAGAGACACAACTTCTGCTCAAAGATTTTGGATACTGCCATAACCTAGTAGGGGTACACGGGGTACTTACTGCTACCTAGTAATCTTATCCACCACTTTTACTCTTAGTGTACGTACAATATCAGCAAATATATACCTATCAAACTATTATTTGCTTTCGATAAAAAAAAAAAAACTATTATTTGCTTTCGATAAAAAAAAAAACTATTATTTGCCATCTCAAAGATCTTCGTAGCCATATATATATATACCAACCTGAGCAACCTGAGCTACCTCACCAACCCTATCAATTAAGAGGCCATAGAAAATGACCTCTTCTCTTTATATATCCACAAAACCATATTCGATCTACCAAAAAAAGACAGAAAAACAAAAAAAATTATTCGAACTAAATTACACAATTGATAGGTTGTATAGTTAAAATGACGAATCAGGAAAAGAAAATATATTTTTTACATGTTAATATATTGTCATTGAAAGTTAAGTGGATATTAGAGTTATGTTACTAAGAACTTAAAGCTAATAATAATTTTGTAAATATTTAAGACTAATTAATGTGTGCAATCATCTTTACGTGAGTTTAGTAAGGATATATTGCATATTTTATATCAGGATTTTTATTGGGAAAGTAAACTATATACAGTAAATATTAACCTTAGTCTTTAAGAGATAATATTCTATTAAACTAGGCTAAAATGATTAGACATTAGTCTTAGATCTTAGGCTTTTTTCATACCACTCTAACAACCTCTAGCTAACTTTTTCAATGATAATATGGCAATTGTTACAATCATGGATCTTCATTCTAGCTATAGTACTCTAACAACAGCAATAGATTAGTTGAATATTAAATTTCACACAAAGCATTATGTCAATACTTCCCTTTCACTTTTAAAAAAATCTTGTTGTTTTACCTTTTTAATTTAGAAAAAAAAAATCATATGCATATGTTATAATCGGATAGAAAGCTATGTTATAATTAAAATTGTTTATCTTAGAATTTTTTTAAAAAAAATTATCTCTTTCAATAATTAATATAAGATTAAACGTTCTTTGAATATCCATATATATATATATATATCAAACAAACTATATGTAAAATTAATGATTTATTTAGTTGATATATATATTAAACGATATCAAATTTACTTGATATATTTAAATGCTGATTTCTAAATATTAATTAAGAATTTCAATTATAATATAAAGACAATTCGATAAATATATGGAGTGTTTAATGAGATAATACTTACATTTCATCCTAATAGTACATTCTCATACTATCTTTTTTATTTATGAAAGTATGTTTGTACATAAATTATAATCGGTACTGTTCATTATCTAAATCATCATATCAAAATTATTTCCGTAAAAAAAAATGAAGATCGTTTAGTCATTTATATGTATCAAATAAATTAACTGTTTTGATAATAACTAAAATATTTATGACAAATGATTTATTTAGTTAATATATATAAATAATTAAATAATCTTCAATTTTATTATTTTTTACGAATATTATCTTAACATAATACTTAAAAATAAACTATTGTCAATTCAATAGATAAAATAAAAATAATACGATAAAGTAACATAAAAATTAGATGCAAATGTTATCCTACTTAATATAAAATGTCTCCGGCCTCCATTCAATAATTAAAAGTCATTCCTCCTCAAGTCTCTGATTTCAATATCTCAGTCTGTCTGATCAGCGAACAAAGACCGAAATACCACGGAATTCAGCAACCAACTCCCACTAACTCGACTCCCGTCAAGATGACATGCAAAGGAGAGTGCGTGAGTGAGTTTGACGCGCCAACAAGAACAACACTGAATCTGAAATGCTATAAAATTTCAAGGAGTTCCGAAGCCCGAGACAGAATAGAACACGTTTCGTGCGGTGAGGCCAAGGCCGAAGCTGGAATCTTGAAAACGATAGCTCCCGCCCTGGCTAACGCAGCTTCTGACATCTCCAACAAGACAGCTAGGCAGGCTCATGCACACTTCTCTTGTCCCCGCAAATCAAATCCTCAGTTATTTTTAGACGAACTCCTTTGACCTTTTTTATGATTTTATTTCTGAGCTGTGTCACTCACATTTATTTATTTATATTTAAATAACATATCTTATATATATCTTGCCTTAACGAGAATATTACCAACTACAAATTCGTTCTTAATTATATGTACATGTCTAAATTGAGGAGAGACGCGTTCCTAGTATTATAACATAGAAGAGAGAGAGGGAGAGATTATGTTTAATTATACTGATCAAAGAATTAATGAAATCTGATTTATATTTGTTTCTTGACGTAATTATTAATATATGAAACAGACATATAAAGACGATTAAATTGGAAGAAAAAGAAACTAACGTAATCAGTGGCAGATCTAGAAATTTTATTTGAGAATATCAACATATAAAATGTCAAAAAATTTAGGAAACAAAAATATCCAAGACTCAAACATGTCACAAAATATCCAGGAATTTTATTGCGGATCTAGGAATTTATTCGAGGGTATCAACATATTTGTTTCTTGAGGATAAAATTCAATAAAACGAAGTAATTTGTGTTTGTCAAATTCCGAGAAAGAATTACCAAGACTCAAACATGTCATACTAATAAGTAACTCAGTGCTTACCTCGTTGAAGTGATTATTCAATACTAAAAGCTGGTAATCAATTATATGAGCAAAGAGATCCGCACAATAATGATGACGACTTGTGAGCTTTGAAGCTACATGTTTAGATTTTCGTTGAGCATAAAATGGATCATACATGTTCTGAACATCTATAACATGTTCATTAACATGACCCATCCCAATTTCCAAGAAAATTGGATCGGTCCTACTCCCGTTTGACAACTCTTGTCAAACAAGAGATATTTCTAATTTATGTAGGTTTATAGTAATTAACTAACCCAAAATAAACCCACCCCGTGTGGGGTTACTGCCCACATCCAACTCGCTAAACCCCATCGAGGGCGGAATTCTTATATTTTAATTTACCTTGGCCTTAACTTACTTATATCCGAGTTAACTACGATCTAGGTCATTACATTCATCAAAAAAACATGAAACTTGATCTAGTAAAAGATCATATTCATTATCTCTTATGTATTGCAGTTGTTGCTTATTTGCTTGAACTAGAGTCGTGGCATTCACAATATCTTGATCTTTCCTTTGTAACGCTCATGATAAGTCATTTTTAACTCTCATAATAGATCTCATGAAAAAAAAGATGAAACACAAACTGAAATGTTTGAATAACTTTCAAATGATATATTTGCTTCACCTAAATAATTTGTCGAACCATTATCTATAATCAATTGAAGTACTTTCACCACGGATTTGAACACACAAATAATGCTTACCAAAGTTGTAACGACTCGAACCATTTTTTTAAATAATTTTTTACGGAAATGTTTAGGTGTTTTCATAGGAATTAGACCATTTTGCCCCTAGGGTTTTGTTTAACATACTAAATTGGAAAAAAGGGCATTTATAGGAAGGAGTGAAAATATGATATTTTGGAAGAGTGATGCCATGTGTCAACTAGGGGGGGCTTTTCTTATCTTTTCCTTAGTTGAGAAGATCTGGAACCCAAAAAAAAAAACTCATTCCACACACACTCTCTCTCTCACCATGCTACCACAATACCCACATTGAACAAATTCTAGAACTTCCAATTCTGGGCTTTTTGAACGTGAACCAAGGAGTGGATCGTGATCCTTGGACCCTCAAGAACAAGAAGGACCCAAGTTTGATGAAAGGAAGGTGTGGAATTGCAAGGAACTTGGCCAAGAAAGAAACCTGAAACTATTGAGCTTCATATCTCAAATTTTAGGTACTTTTTCGATATTCTGGGCATGGATTTGAGTTCATGGGATCGAGTAGATTATTTATGACTATTATAACGTTGAGTTTGGTTAAGTTTTGAAGTTTGGAGCTTTAATGGTTGTTTCCAGCTAGCCGACGGAGGAGGACGCGGTGGCGATTGCGATGGTCCGGTCATCTTCTCCGGTGAGAAGATGACATCAGCATGACATCATCATGATGTCATCAGATGATTTCATCATAATGTCATCTGACACGTGTCAGCGGTTGTTAGAGATTGTTAGAGGGTGATGTTAGCATGATGTCAGTAGGTGCCATCATGATGACGTCAGCAACAGACACCTGACAGGTGCCACGTGGCAGAGAATGTCAGATGTTGTCAGTACTATTAGCGTAGAGCTGACGTGAGCAGGTGACGTCACGCGCGTGGGGCGATGCGTGAACATTTGACTGGAACTTTGACTCGCGCGTGAAGGCGTGTGGGCACGAATCTCGAGGTGAGGTCGGGCTTCTTCGAAAGGTTTTGACGTCCTGAATTCAATTGTGATAGCTTCAGGATGGTTGGAGGATTTTAGAGGGTAGTTTTGGGCCTTTTCTTTTTGGGAAATGTGTTTTAGGGGTGGTTACTGTTCCGGGGTATAGGGGGTGTTTACTTATGCACTTATACGGATTGTTGGTAACCCCTGGGTATTACTTTCACATGTGAGAATACTCCAGAAACTTCTGAGGATCATCGGGCTCGGGATTGAGCTACCGATTAGACTGTGAGTGGGCATTTGTTTTCCTAAACTCGATGCATGTATATTTAACTGTTATTCTTGATTTTATGAAATGTTCTAGACTGATATAGATTCGATGAATATGGGAATATGATTTCTGTAATGTTATTGATTTTGGTATTTCTGCATTGATTGTTAGATACAGGTGGTTATGACTATTTGAGGAAACCTATGGATTATGGGCAGAGCCACAACATTTGTATTTTTCAAAAGTTTATCTATATTGCACAGCAGGTGAGACATGTATTCCCAGACAGTATTGTATGATATGTTATGTCCTCTTTAAGTGATTGGATTGCTACGTCCGAATTTGGACTCCGTGGATTCCCAGAGACGAGCTCGAACGTGGTCAGAGTTGGGCTCGACACGTGCCTATAGGGTTGGACCCTAAAAAACCTGTACTCGACTACTGGTAGATTCGATGGATGCTAGTTGGACTAGCAAGCTGGTTGGACCAGCGGGATGAGGCTGATTGTGATGGGCAAAGGTGCGCGAGATATTTGGATGTTACATGATTCTTATTTTATTGTAGATTTGTTCCTATCTAGTACTATTTTACACCATTACTTCTTTCTGTTATGCATTCATGTTTTCATAAAAAAAAAGTGTGAAAGGAATATTCGGAGAAAATGGTTTTCCAACTTGTTGTATTTTTGTCCACTCACGGTTTTAATGGTTTTTCTTAAGCTCCAAGCTACTTTGGGGACAAGGGATGGTTTGAGGCTGAGGCGTCATCAATCTGAGATTGCACACTCATTTTGAACTGAAGTAGGATTCTAGTTTTCATTATCGTTTATCTAGTGCTCTTAAAACTCTTGTTTTAAACTTCGTTAGCGTTGACGCGTGGACTTATCCCTAGTCTGAATATTTATGCATGTTTACTTTTATGAACTAAGGGTACTTTTGGTATATTAAGTTGTTGTGTTAGACGGGAGCAGGCCCCTTTCTTGTTAATCATGGTATTCTCGGAAAGAGACCTGTCAATTTGGTATCATAGTACTAGGTTACTTTCATGTAGGTCTCATACTCACTGTGCAGAGTCGTTTTGTTGCTGATGTGTGCCTCTTTTCAGATATTATGTCTCCACGACAACAACCTCGTTCATGGACTCTCAACGATGATGAGGGTCAAGATAATAGGTGGGACCAGACCATGAATCGGTTTGGCCAGGCATTGGATGACGTGATTCAGGATAGAGGTTACCACCAGAGGCCAGATATTGAAAGGCCTAGCGACTTGGAGCCTTTGAGTTTCTCGGTGTTGTGGACCCAACAGTGGCCGAAGCTTGGCTTCCTCGTTTTGATCAGATATTTTGGGTGATGAATTGCCCTCCGGAGCTTAGGGTTGTGACAACTACTTTCCACTTAATTGGGCATGCTGAGAGGTGGTGGTAGACAACGTTGTCGACAAGGTTAAATGAAGCCACAGTGACCTGGGAATTGTTTAAGGAGCTTTTCATGCAGCAGTTTCATCCTTAGTCATACCTTGACCAGAGGGAGGCAGAGTTCCTCCGGCTTGAGTAGGGAGATTTAATAGTGCTTCCATACGAGTAGAGGTTCATGGACTTGTCACGGTACGCTCATGACCCGGTGACGACTGAGGCGATCAGGATTCACCAGTTTATGTATTATCTTAAAATCGAACTTCGGGCTACTGTGCTCGTAGGGGCTTATACTTCTTTGCGGGCCTTATCAGATGTAGCTGCACAGGTTGAGTTGACTTTGGCACTATCGTAGCAACAATAAGAGCAACAACAACAATAGTAGTATCGAGGCTCGGGTCGACGTCGTGAGCGAAAATATACCGAGTCCTCTTTCCAGGGACAGGATGAAGATGGTTCTGAGGGGGCCGATCTAGATTTCAATCATCATCCCAGTATAGTGGGACTTCTAGAGACCGTAGTGAACAAGCTGCTCGGAGCAATGGTGAGGGTTGTTTCTACTATGGCGATCTTGGACACATTAGTAGGGAGTGCCCTTACCTCCCAGAGAGTGAGACTTCTGAGCAGGGCCGGGCAAAGTTGGGACAACAATTGACTACTCCTTTTCCGAGAGAAGCTATTAGGAGTCAGAGTTAGACATCCGACTGCGGGCGCGCAAAAATGGTGGTGGCCTAAGGGGACACGGCTGACCCGCAGGAGGACGTGCCCGCATGTTTGCAGTCACTCGGCAGGAGGCTCATACAACACCCGGGGTAATGAGAGATACTTTATCTATCTTTGGTCGATACGCACGAGTATTGATGGATCCCAGGGCCACACACTCTTTCATTTCTAGAGGGTTTACACGGTTTTGTAACTGGGACTTAACCCTACTGGGTTGGGACATGGGTATCAGTACTCCGATAGGCACTATGCTAGTTACTAGTTCGGTGATCCGAGACTATTCGATTTGGATAGAGGGTTTTAATCTTAAGGGCGTCTTGATTCCTCTGGACATCTATGACTGATATGATTCTGAGGATGGACTGGTGACTACTCATCATGCCTTTGTTGAGTGTTTTGAGAAGACAGTTTTCTTTCGTAGTCCTCACTTTCCACTGTTCTTTTTCCGTGGGGATCAGAGAATACTGTATTTAGGGGTTATTTCAGCTTTGGAATCCAAAACGTTGTTGAGAAGTTGTTGTCAGGGGTATTTGGCCCATGTTGTGATGCCATCGGATGTCTCAGTGCGTTTAGAAGAGATACCAGTTGTACGAGAGTTTCCGAAAGTCTTTCCGGAGGATTTACTAGGGTTTCCACCCCAGTTGAAGGTAAAGTTTATAATCGAACTTCTTCCAGGTACTCAACCTATTTCACAACCGCCATATCGGTTGGCACTAGCAGAGTTGAGGGAATTGAAGGTGCAGTTGCAGAAGTTAGTGGAGTTGGGGTTCATTCGACCGAGTATGTCACCTTCGGGAGCCCCATTGCTATTTGTGAGAAAGAAGGACGGTAGTTTAAGACTCTACATGGATTATCGACAGTTAAACAAGGTAACGGTCCGGAACAAGTATCCACTACCGGGGATAGATGACTTGTTCAACCATTTGAAGGGTGATAAGTACTTTTCCAATATTGACCTTCGATCTGATATCATCAGTTGAGGATCAAGGAATCGCTCCAATGACTGCTTTCCGGACTCGGTATGGGCATTACGAGTTTTTGGTCATGCCTTTAGGTTGACGAATGCCCTATCCGTATTTATGGATTTGATGAATCGATTCTTCCAAAAGTATCTGGATCGCTTTGTGATTGTGTTCATTGATGATATTCTGGTGTATTCTAGGAGTGCAAAAGCGCATGAGAAACATTTTAGGCTAGTTTTGAATACACTCAGGAGGGAGCAGCTTTATGCCAAGTTGAGTAAGTGTCAGTTTCAGTTGACCAGTGTTGGATTTTTGGGTCATGTGATACCATGTGAAAGGATTAGTATAGATCTTCAGAAAACCGAGGCAGTTGTATATTGGCTATAACCGATTACAGTAATTGAGGTGAGGAGTTTTATCCGACTTGCAGGGTATTATAGACATTTTGTGGAGGACTTCTTCAAGATTGCAGCCCCATTGACGCGGTTAACTCGGAAGGGAGTTGATTTTGTTTGGGATGATCTGTGTGAAAAGAGCTTTCAAGAATTGAAGAAAAGGTTAACTACTGCTCTAGTACACTGATGCATCACTGCAAGGTTTAGGTTATGTGCTTATGCAACATGAGAGGGTTATTACTTATGCATCCAGGCAATTAAAACCCCAAGAGAGGAATTACCCTACCCATTACTTAGAGCTTAAGACCGTGGTGCATGCTCTAAACATTTGGAGGTTTTATTTATATTGTAACGGCCCAAAAATTCAAATAATTTAAATTCGGAAGTTGGAATGTAAAATGACAATTTTGCCCCCGATTTCTGATGATTAAAAATTGACTTTTCATTTCGCATAATTTTTTTCACATTTTTCGAGGAACGTTGTGTAGGTCTCAACACGATGAGTCTGTAGACAGGCCATGTCAAAAATGGAGTTCGAATGTGATTGTTACAGGTCTAAAATGTCGAGGGGCATTTTGGTAATTTTATGAGCGAAGGGTAAAATGGTAAATTGGTCAGGATTTTGATGAATCAGGAAATTGTGACTCACTTAGTCCATTGAGTGACACATGTCACTTGTAGGAATCAGATTAGTGGCTTTGATTTGGCCCACGTAGTGTATATGTGTTCATTTGTTCAAAAAGGAAGAAAGGAAACACAGAGAACTGAATCACAATCTTCCACACAGCAACCCACCATTAACTACAGAGATGTTTGAACAATTGAGAGGAATAGAGAGTAAAAAATGAGAAGGAAAACAAGAGAGCAAAGGGAAGAAACCCAAAACAGAACCCGAAACCCATAGCCAGAAATTCGAAAAAAAATTGAGTTTTCGAATTTGAATTCTTGGATCTTAATTGTTGAAACCAAGCTTAGATTAAGTTCCCTGGGATCCAAAAGAGTCAAGCCATCTCAAAATCAAAGTGAATCGACTGAGATTTGACCTATAACGGACCCGCGATGGTCTTTGAATTTTTGAAGAGAAATTGATCAATTTTAGGTGAGAAATTATGAAATTGATGTTGGAGACTTGTTTATAATGATGCTAGGATGCCTTTTGATGGATTATAATTGAGAAATTGATCGAAATTGGACGGATTTGAAAATGGGTTCAGGTGACCCATTTGTAGGTATCAGATGAACAGTGTTTCATTGTTCATCGTTGCTTGGTTTCACGCGCAGCCCATTCAGGCCGCATGTGGGGGCATGTGGCTGAGTTTCTGAAGAAGTGTTCAACACACTTTTTAATGTTTTCAATATTTCTAACCTATTGGCATAGGTTTTGAGTCGATCAGATACCGTTTCGATATAGTTTCGAGGGTCCGAAGTGTTATGTTACGTTTTTAATACGTATGTAAATCCCGAAAAATTAGGGGATTGTATTATGAGGTTATTTGAAATGTTAGTGACCCTTAGTTATGGTTTTTGATACGATTGGTGATTCTTGAAAATTACAGAAAAGCATACAGCTCATAATTGAGCAGCGACGGTGTGTGAGTGGACGTTTTTTTTTATAAACTGTTATGCATTCTTAGTTAAATGTTTTACATGAGTGATTGCATGATTTGAGTTCCAATGATTGCATGATGATTCAATATGTTGGTTTGTTGATTTTATGAATTATTAAACGATTTTCAGGCACGTTCAACTCTCCAAAACATCTAGGGGTAAAATCGCCCAACATCCAAATTAAATCCCGAAAAATTCCTATAAAAACGTAAACTAAAAAGTCGAGTCGTTATAGTGACTTTGTCTCCTAAAATGTCGTTCCATAACTGTATAATAAAAGAGAACATATATAATTTTCTAGATGACAAAATATGTTTTAATAGACTAAAATAAATTTAGGTAAACCACTAAAATTCCTCAATAGCAATTAAAAATTAAAAATATGATAAAATAATATCACAACTTCACAACTGCACAAACATTATCACAAATTCACAATAAAATTATACAAAACGTCTTCAAGGGACCGACCACTTGGTCCACTTCTATTTGGGTAATGTATTAATATGTTTCTCGAAACTCAATCATCAAAATATTCTTATAAAAGGTATTAATGTGTTTCTCAAAACTCAATCATCACAAATTCACCACTCACAAAAATCAATCATAAATTCATCACAATACATTTATGTTTCTTAAACCATAATATCACCAATTTACCATTGCCCACAACCATATGCCACAACTCCCATAGTCCCACGTCTCTAGACACACCACCGCAGCCCATAGGATCGTAAGCACAAGCCCTACCGTTACTCTCAATTCTCGAAGTGAAAATATCCCAATTCACCATTAAATCAAGATATCCCAAGAATTGGGTAGTTCATCTAAATTTCTAATAAAGAAAATTGAACCCATTACAAAAAATTCATTTATTTCCATGGCAATAACAACTTATTCACTAATTAATCAAAGGTTCCTTACCTGAAGGTTTCTATAACGGGCAAAGAGTCAAGTGACACTCCTTGCCCCTTAATCAATCTGCAAATGAACAAAATTGTTAATTAATATATGAAATAGGCATTTATTAGTAATTTGAAAAATTAATTTCTTTCAATCCAATGATGTTCTATATTTTTTTTCTATCTCATACTGAGCTATAATGTTATTACTCATTACCATTAATCTTTTACTCCTAATTATTGTCTCTCAATTGAATTGCTTCCTCACGTAATATATATATATATAGGAAAAATTAAAAATAAGCCCCCAGTCTATTAAGCTCGCCACAAACACATATCTAAACTATCAAAAGTTTCATCATCCTCAATTAACAATCGCCTCTGTTTCCTCCATGTGATAGCAAGATTAGTTGGGACTGCAAAGGCAGAAGCCGACATAGGTTGTGTCGAGAGCAGGAAGGAACCTACCTCTCTACCTTTACGAGAAGATTTATGCAGGGGGTTTGGAGTACCTATGGCAAACAGCGACTTCAAATAAAGGGACGCGAAATTTACAACGATGCTGGAAAATATCAATAAAACAACCTTACATGAGGAACCTGGGGAGGGAGACATTGCTTCTAGTTCCTTAGGACCAAAAAGTCTCTCCATGATCAGACCTTCGTTTGAAGGACTAATAAGGGTCAGCAGGTTGTCTACCCCTTCTACTATTAGATTGACATCATCAACACCTATTGCAGTATATAAAGCACATGAGGAAATATAAAAAGTATACAAATTTTAACACTGCAAAAGAGAAGTAAAGTACCAACATGAGGGGACAGCATTATGTCTTTGGACAGTCTCAATGATAGCCATGGCCAAGCTGAGAAGGGTGTTGTTGAAAGTTTTGAATGCGTGGAATTGCTGTGCCACAACTTCTTCTATGGCTGACCTAAATGTCCTGTTAAAATATGAAGTCCACCAAATAGAAAGGTTTGAGTACAGTCATGAATCACCTTGGTTCTAGGGGGATACTGGATGTGCTCGATAAAAAAGGATTTGCAGAAACTTGGCACTTCACTATCAGAGAATTTTATGAGCCTAAAGGACTTTCCCGCGTTCATCCTTCTGACGTGAGGAATAGTGATGGCTTGACGGAATCCGAGTTGGCAAGCACAAAAGTTGGGCTGATAAGCCTCGAAAGCAACATGTGTTTTCAGATAGGGATTTCCCCCCTTCAGCAGATCTATCGAAAACACGTTGCTATAAAAGTCCCTAAGCACCCAAGTCCGGTGATTCTGATTGCTAATGTCCAAGGAACCATCCTCATCAGACACATGGTAAGAACACTTTAAGCTGGCCTCACAGTGTTCCACGGGAAATTGGTTTAACCCATAACAGAACATCAACCAATCTTGAGCAGAATAGGGCACTGGGGATTGGTGCATGAGTTGGTTTCCCAGAATGACCATTTCAAGGAATTTGGGGAGTATGCGGTGGAGCTGAGGGAATGACCAGTTTAACCATATCTGGATCATTCACATTTGACCATTCAGAGGCAATTGTGTGCAAAAGATTGTACATTTGGGCGAGGATAATGGGACCTAATGACATACTTTTACAGAAAGCAAAAGCCTCAACTAGAGGAACCTACTCTTGTTTAATGCCTTTGGAGACATTCAGGAAGAAAAACTAGCCCAGCCAAAAGTGGAAGAACTAGACCTTTTCATTTTTTAGCCTAGATAATTACCAATTATCCCCAAATCCCTAAAATCGAATTCAGGCCTAAGGTTCATCTCTGACCCAAAAGGACATAAAGCATCAAGAAAAAGGGAAAAAGTGCTAAATTTATGGGTGATGGCTCTGACTGTTGTAGGGTTTACCACATTAGGGAAATACCGATTAGTAAACAAGCTAGTAAAATCAGCAATCTGTCATGAAGGATTCAAACAAAAAAGAACGGTCATGTCAAGTAGAGTGGGGGACATAGGACCAACTCCAAAATCGAATGTGCTGGTACAATCATTACAAATACAAATTACAGCACTAAGCATATTTATGTCAAAGGAAGTGGGCAAATTAGACAAACTCACCAGATGAAATACTCCATTGAGTCAAAGCTCGCGAAAGTATAGCTCTTTCATCCTCATAACCCACTTCAACAAGCCACTAGAGATTTTCAATTTGCTACCGAAAGGAAAAAAATGAACCTATCCAGAATGTATATCACTACAAGGGAAGAAGATCGATGGTAAATAGGGAAGAGTGGAAGCCTGACATGACGTCGTTCATCGAGTCAACTGCCGCGGGTACTTGACCACGCCAACATGGTCCTAGAATATAATGATGGTCATAATCCACGGGAAGAATTGACCCACGAGCGATGTGGTGTTCTGCTTCACATATACCGAGAACATCCTAGGCATGCAAGCGAAAATTTTCGAAGTTCTCCCCAGAAATCTAAGGTGTCTTTTGAGAAGGCACGACACTTAAATCAACAGAGGAGGATGAGCCGATGGGGGTTTTCTCTTTCTGGGCTTTCTTGGGAGCCATGTATCTCATCAAATTTCTACAAAATGGAGAAGAGCTTCAGGAAATCAAAGAGCAGTGGTGGCGACTTGTTTGAAGAGGAGAAGTGCAGACGATTTAAACCACCAAAGAACTCGAGATAGGCAGGTGGAGCAGGAAGAAGGGGCGAATGGCGTGATTGTGCGAATCGTGTGAATTTAAAAATTTTTATACCTAAAGAATTTCAAATTCATCGGGAAATTTTTACACCAAAAAAATCCCGTATGGGCCCAAATCAATGGCTCACAGAAATTAAATGCCCAAACCCGACACAAGCGCAGCCTAAGCGACCCTGAGCATGGAGAAAAAGCGAGGATAGGCAGTGCTGATAGGGAGTAGAGAAATGTAAGGCATGGGAGTATCTTAATGAGAAAATTGGCAAAGTGGGACCCACGTGGGACCCAACTTGGTAAGTTGAGAGCTTTTCCACTGCATATGAAAGGAGAGTAACCTAACATCTCAAAGAATAAACAACCAACCAATCCAACTCAAAAAATTGATCTCCATCAATTTCAAAATCTATGAAAACCTTTAACTAAGGTTTCATTATTTAGAACAGTTGGCCCTTGTGGCAAAACTGCTTTTTTCAACCTAGGAAATCAAGATGCAGCTTATTTTCTTACCCCTTCGAGGCATTTATGCAACCACCTAGCCATCTTCCTTACCGGTTGAGTAGTAATGTCATAATGGTTGCCTACATTTCCCTGCACAAATCTTCTTTCTGACCAAACGTGTGTCATAAGGGTTGCCCTCTTTCTGACTGACCAATTCATGGATTTTTGGCTCAGGTTAGTAGAAGATTAACTTACTTTCTGACGATTCAGTGTCATAAATGTTGATATTATCGACTACCGACTCACGAAAAGTCATTTCGACAACCAACTCATGGATAATCAACGACCACCGTTGCACAAAAGCCATCCCGACTACCGCTTACATGGAAAGTCATCCTGACTGCCAACTCATGGCTGGTCAGTGAGGGACTCAAACCTCATTCCCGATGTTCTTCCATCACATTTGAGTTTTCTACCATCTCATGGCATGATTTCCGACTGATATTCATTTCAGTTGATGATTTCTAGAATTTCGTGCTTGAGACGGGCTTGAAATGCGAAGGAAATAATTTACAATATGTACTTCTAATTTCAGTTGTTATTCAACTCGAGTACTTTTAAATTTCCGTATTTTTATTTTCGTTTCCATTTCCATACAGACCAGATTTCCTTAAAGAGTAATTGGTATTCAGGATACACCTTCAAACATGGTTCACGACTTACCAAGTCGGGATACCATCTTTGTGCATTGCTCTGAATATTTTGTTCCTGACTTGAAGGAACATGGAACCACCATCCACTTAACTACTGAAATAATAATGTTGCCAACATGAATATCATGACGAAATAAACTTCTGATTTGGGCATTGGTGGAGAAAGAATATTTTAAGTCCTTCAAAAAGGCTTAGAAATGAACAGTGTAGCAGAAATCTTGTCTGCTTGCCTCATAATCATTTTGATCGGAAGAAAGGTTCTTGGGCCAAGAATAGAACCCACCTACACTAACTAGTAACAATCTTCTACTAGTAGCACGCTTGCACCTGATTTAAAATGACTACTTGGTTTCTGGTTCACCCATCTATGGATCGACCGTGGCCCAAGACCCATCACACTCAACCAAATCCAGCATCTCTACAGCATTCACTACAAAAGAGATCCTCCCGTTCTCAAATGATTTTGAATTACCACGATTAATTCTACATCTTCCTTATCATCATCACTCTGAAATTTGAACTCAAACCGCTTACTTAGCTCGGAATTTGTTGATATGGATTCGTTTAGATTTGGAAATCTCGGCCTACTCAAATCACCAAATTTGAATTTGAACTGCCACGTTTTTTTCTGGGCAGAAATGATCTATCTTCCTTATCAACCTCAGATTTATAATCGAATCGCTTACTCATACATAGACTTCAAAATTTTTGCCTTATCATCTTCATCGAATAAAACTCTCTATCATTGCCTCTCTTTCTAATCCTACCACTATGACCCTCTGATTCGTCACCACGCCACTAGGGGTCACTTCTCAAGTCGCCAGGCTCTATGTCAGGACCCGTCCCAATCCCCACGGGATTAACGAGGGACGCTCCTAATCCCGTCTGACACGGAGTGTCAGACTAGGGAAAATTTGAACCTTTCGTCCGAAGGCTTCCAGAATACGCCAGGAACCGGATGAGGTATGTGATGTCTCGGTCTTTACTACAGTCCGCACCGTATTCAACCTGAAGGGCATTGAAAACAGAAAGACTGTGAGTGGACGAAAATAAAAAAGTTTATAAAACATATTTCATAAAAGACCTTTATGCCCTTCACTAAAAAGCATGCATGCATAGTAAAACCATTTATCAAACCACATATGTTTAAACAACCATAATCATACGGGCCCCTGCCCAAAACCATTTACAGAAATCTAGAACATAGTAAAAACATGTGGGAACTCTGCCCAAATCCATTTATCAATCATCAAATACTATTTTGCAAATCCATGAAATCATGTTTATCATAAATATCATATAACCAATCCTGTCACGGTATCTAGAGCTACGCGCGTGCTACCCGGGGTCTCAAAGCCCAAGTCTCCCCAGGGTCCACCCAGGTCAATGTTCGTAGATCAATGACCCTCCTGGGGGTTATATTCCATAGCCTTTTTGAGAGTAAGGAACCCAACATGGGCGACTCCACTCAGTCAGTGCTCCGTGACTACTCCAGGGTCCACCCAGGCCAACGACCCTCCCGGAGGAGAAAATTCATATATAAAGGGTGGTATACGAAAAACCATTTGAAAAAATTCTCAAAACCTTTTAAGGGTTCATGCCCGATCCCCATAAACCATCATGAACCATAGCAACCTTTCAATGGTTCATGTCGGTCCCCATAAACCGTCATGAAGCAGAAATCCATTTTTGGGTCCCCGATCCAAAATCACAATCTTAAAAACATAAATGGGCCCTAAGCCCGAATCCACATACAAACTGGGCCTCTAGCCCGAATAGTAAACCAACTGGACCTCTTGCCCGATTTCGTAAACTAAATGGGCCTCGTGCACGATTTCGTAAATCAAATGGGCCTCGTGCCCGATAAGTAAATCAACTAAGCTCCGAGCCCGATTCGTAAACCAACTGGGCCTTGAGCCCGATACATAAATCAACTGGGCCTTCGGCCCGATGCCTTGTTAAATCAAATGGACTTCAGGTCCGAGAGTTCGTAAATCAAATAGATCTCCTGCCCGGTCCATATTTCCAAATCTGAAATCGATTCAAGAACCAATTGGGCCTCTCGCCCGAAAGCGTAGTTAAAAGGGACTTCGAGTCCAAGGGTTTCCGAAACAAATGGGTCTCGAACCCGAGTTTACCTTTTCAAATTTAAAACCATTTCATTAAACTATTTCCAAAATCATAAGCACGGAAAAATCAGTGCAAAACTGTAAACCTCGATTTACGTGCAAGGACGTAAATCGCCTTAAAATGCGTGAAACCATGTAATTCAACAATATCCAAATCAACATCATAGAATCATATCCATAAAACATATAAAACATTTATGCATGCATCATAGTTTAGAAATCAAGGTCCACTCACAGACCATCCTAAGTTGCCGCATCGATTTGCGTGTCGTAAGCTTCACCTGGCTAATCGCCGGCACCGAGACTCCCATACCTATTCAAATCAATCTAGAGGGTTAATAACTACCTTATTAACCTCTCATTGAAGCCCTGTAATTTTCTCGAATTTTTAACTATTTTTAAACTCGATCTTAAACCTTCGGATGTCCCGAAAATTATCGAGACGGTGTCCGATCAACACGAAACCAGTCCCAAAATGTTCGTTACATCGAATAGATTAAAAGTCATGTTAAATTCATCCCCAAAGGATGCTTCACGCGCCCCCACGCACCCCCCAAAGGTGCTGTACGTGAGTCCACGTGCCAATTACTGTTCACTGTCTCCTACCTCTCGCAGACTAGGTTCGCTGGTTCGAACAGACACACAGGTCTAAACCGGTCCAGCGTCCAATCTCCCTTATTTTCAGTCCATTTTCCTTCCTTTCAATACCTATCCTCATGTCTAGTCCTTAGCAACTTATTTGAATGAATAAAACTGAGGGAAACCGTCAAGAACATACCTTCCCGATCAAGAAAACTCACGGCCAGCTCCTCCCCACGGTCCACACGTTTCAGACCATTCCCAGCCATGCTTCCAATCTTAAACCGTCCCTAAGACCACCAGGAACCCTATTAATTAATGGGATCGATAGACTAGTAGTGAAAACCAACATCCAAGTTCAAATCCCAAAACTTACCTCTCTCGGTTGCTTACTGTCGAATCGTGCCACCGTACGCGATGGCCGACACTCGTGCCACCACTAGACTTGTCTCCCCTCATTCTTTCACATTCAATCATTACCCAGAAGCAATGGATGAGTTTTGGAGGGGTTATGGTTGGGTTTTAGTTCGGGTTTTACAGAGAAAATGAAGAAGATGGTGTTTGATACGCGGGGGAAAAAGAAGAGAGAGAGAGAGTTGGTGTTGGTGGTCAGATGAGATGAAATGGATGGTGGAGCTGAAAGGAAGAGGTAGAGATGAATGGTGGGTGAAATAAATTATAAATAATTTTAGGATAATATTATTTAATTAATTAGATCCACTTTTTAGGGATAATGACCAATGGGATGAGTGACACTTGTCACTCATCCATGGGTCCCACCTAAATATCTGCCCAATCAGATATTGCCACCTCATCATTGCTTCGTAATGCGTGCATAATGCAATCGTACTTCCGTGAACCATAACTTTCACGTTTGACGTCCGATTTCGGCGTGCCGCCTGTCTATGGATTCGTATCAACCCGATCTACGTAACGCTCCTCGGCCCTCGGTCATCGGAACTCCCAGGTCAAAAGTCAACTATTTTCCCCTTTTAACCAAATTACTAATATACCCATGAACTTCCGAACGTCATAACTTCTTCCTCGAATGTCGGAATCGGACGTGCCACCTGTCTATGAACTCGTGACGTCCCAAACCATGTCACAGTCATCGGCCAAAGTCCATTTGACTGCCAGAATGAAAAGTCAACATTTAGTACATTCTAAGGGCAAAATCGTCATTTCGCACCGTTCATCCGAAAGTACCCCACTAATCACCGATTAACCTTACTAATCCTTAATTAGTCACTAATCTAATCCTGAAATTCGGGACGAGTCGTTAAATTCTATGAAGGCCCACCACCCTTCTCTTATATCCATGAGGTAAGTCGGACCCTAACCCGCTTCTCGATGCTCGGAAAGCCGGACTTGAGAATGCACGCTTAGTCTGCAGCAAATGACGACCCTACCCTGATGCGCCTCATCCTCAATAGGAAGACCCGAGACAAAATGGGTACAACTAGAGAGGACGAAAGAGAAGGTGCGAATTTCATAGTACTATGGTACCCCTTTTTCAATTTGATACTAACAATTGGATTTGGAATTTCGAACAATAAAGGAGAAGAAGGAAAGATGAAGATGAAGATCGATTATGAGCATGAAGATTTGGGGTAGGGGTGGGCGACTTGTGTTTTAGGGTTTCAACTATTGGGTCTTATTTTTCTTTTTAGAATTCCAAAAATTCCCCCCTAATTTTGCCAGATCAGTCGCCTCACTGCTCAAATTTTTTGACAAGTGGCATTTTTACAACCAAATGGATGACAAAACTTGACGGAGGTAGTTAAATGGGGGTGGTCATATAGTTAGGGTACTTATTTGAAACTTTTGATAGTTTGGTTATGCATTTGTGGTGAGCCGTATAATCAAGAGGCTTATTTGTAGTTTTTCCATAGATATACACACACATTACCATCAATCTTTTACTCTCCTGATTATTGTTTATCAATTGAATTGCTTCCTCAAGTAGATATATATATATATATATATATACGTTTGGTATCTTTCATTTCATAGCTTCATTTGCACACATCAAGGTGTACGATATATCTACTACATGCATGTAGGCGACCTTTAGGGAATCATGTTGTTCATATGTAGGGGTAGGTCTATGTTTTATTGATCACCTCATTAAGATTGAGCTTGTTTGTGATATATTGAACTGAATTGTTGGTCGAGCGATAAAAATTGATACTATCAATTATTGTTTTAGTTAGTAATTCTATATTATTAACTATAATGGGTTAAACTAAAATTGGAATATTGTAATCTAACTTTTGGCACTTTGTATGTATGTAGCATCTTTTACTTAAGGAATTTTTTTATCCAAGGTACAAATAGTGAGAGAAAAAGAGAAAAAGGGGAAAAAGTAGCAGAAAAACAACATCAGAAAAAACAGCAAAAGGAGAAAATAGCTGAGGCCATTAGGCGCAATTCACTGAAGAAGGCTCAAGTGGTAGAGAACAAGGCTAACCATCCTGGTAAAGCACGTGCACTAGAGAAGATGAAGGATGATTAATCCAGACCTCACTGCACATCAACCAGCGCGCTTGTGCGACAAAGGCATCATCTGCCATATTTGTTGAGCGATTTGCTCAATGAAAGACCACTGGATCAAAGAATGCAGTAGTAGAATGAATATGAGATAGGATAGGGAAGATCTCCCATATTCCTTTCTGAATGGAGCCATTGACTGCTTGGATTAGCTACAAAGAATCTAACTCAAAAGTTGCCAACTGAAAGCCCTCCATTTTTCGTAATGTTTATCCCTTCCAATAGAGCCCACACATCAACCTCAATAACAGAGCTAGTAGCTCGAGCATGGCAGAACCCAACAACAAACCGTCGAGCCACATTCCTTGCAACCACACTGAGACCAGCCTGTCCCGTAGAAGAGAGCCAAGAGGCATCAACATCGATTTTCATTCCCAGAGAGAAAGCAGGGACCAAGGTGACCCATCATTGGTTACCTCCGTGACATTTACATTAAAAGGGCTAGGACGTGTAGAGGATGCCCTGAAGTCCCGGTGGATAATTGTGCCTTCATTCAATGCTATGTGGGGGTTAAAGGTAGAGCCCTCAAAAACAACACGACAATGTTCCTTTCAGATAGACCAGCGACCAGCAGGTGAAAGCAGTGATAGAGAGCCCAAATTTTGCTAGAGCCCTGCATCAAACATAGAGAATAAGCCCGAGAGATCCAATC
Organism: Prinsepia uniflora; assembly: GCA_032719365.1. Classification (NCBI taxonomy): domain Eukaryota; kingdom Viridiplantae; phylum Streptophyta; class Magnoliopsida; order Rosales; family Rosaceae; genus Prinsepia; species Prinsepia uniflora. The sequence continues at coordinate 61,484,062 of CM064868.1, forward strand.
ATCAAAGGTGGAGATTGTACATGGGTCAAAGGAATAACCAAGCACATTCCTGAACCAAACACTTCTTGCACCCTTGCACCTGCATAAGCATATGCTACTCAATTTCTATTTCCTTTGAGCAGACGAGGCATATGGGAGAGGAGCCTAAATGACGTCTATATAAGTTGCCACGAGTAGGGTTGCAACGCTTTAAGACATGCCAAAGGAAAACACGCACCTTAGGGATGGTCTTGATGCTCTAGATCATGTTCCAAGTTTTCCTTTGGTGTGATATGAGAGGACGATGGATGCAGATTGGTGACGCTCAAGGAATGAGATCTCAGCGAATGGTATTTAGATTTCACAGTATAGGATCCAACCTTAGTAGCAGGCTAAACTAGCCGATCCTCCTCTGAACCATCACCCATGGGCATATCCTTGATAAACTTTAATTCATTTTCAGGTAATTTTCCCTCCAGGGTGTCCACCCTGAACATCGAAGTAAGAAGCCACAACCTCATCTAAATTGGCATTACCCAAGGAAGATAACAGAGGATGAAACGCTAGCAACCCAAGAACCAATTTATCAACCCAAAATTTTATGCCTTTTTCCATTCATAACTTAACATTCCCCCCCCCCCCCCCCCCCCCCCTAAAAAATAACATCTCTGCCATCAAGGAGACTAGACGAAGCCCACGAAGCACGAGAACCCTAATTAGCATGTAGAAAATCAATGCTAGGAAAGTACCTGGCTTTCATCATTGCATCCCAAACAGAGTTTGGCTCACAGATCAAGCGCCAATATTGCTCCTCCCCCCCCCCCCCCCCCCCCCCACACACACACACACACACACACACACACACACACATAGCCTTCGGAAGCCCAAGTTCTTTCTATCTCACCCAGTGCAACTTATTCCAGTCATTAGTTTGCCCCCACTAGAAATTTGCTAAAGTAGCATCAATCTCATAACATAGAGCCTTTGGGAAACGAAAAACTGTCATAGGGTAGGTAGGGATAACATGAGCCACAACCTTGATGAGAATTTCCTTTCCAACTTGGGAGAGAAACCCTTGCTTCCACCCATGACTTTCATCATAATCCTCTCCTTAACCAAATTTAGGGCCTCTTTTTTCGAGCTCCCCCAGAGGGTGGGAAGTCCTAGGTATAGCCCAGGGTCCTCGGTTAACTGGACTCCGAGAATATCACATAGCTCAAGACGAGTCTCAAGTGGAGTATTAGAGCTGCAATACAAATTTGACTTGTGGTAATTCATCATCTGACTCGAAGCATGACAATAAGTATTAATGAGCTTTCTAACTGTCTTGCAATTATGTGCAGTTGCTTTCATGAATAACAGAGAGTCATCAGCCAAAACAATATGGGATAGGACCAGACCCGACTCACAGAAACGAAGCCCCTGCAAGAGTCCTCAGCAACTGTATGGTTAATCATTTTTGATCGAACATCACATACCAAAATAAAGAGATAAGGAGAGATTGGGTCACCTTGTATGAGTCCCCGATAGGGGTTGAAAGTGTTTCCTGGCTGGTCATTGATTAGAGTAGCAAACTTCACGGAAGATACACAGTCCATCACCAACCTGATCCAATGCTCCACAAACCTCATCTTTGAGAGGACCGCCATCAAGAAATCTCACTCAATCCTGTAATAGGCCTGGTTCATATCAAGTTTCAAGCCCATCATACTTCATCGTGGTTTTCTAAAGCCCGAGGGAGTGAAAAGCTTCATAGGCAATGCAAATATTATCTTGAATTTTCCTTCCAGCGATGAAGGCACTTTGTTGAGGAGAGATCAGCTCTGGAAGGTGTGGTTTTAGTCTATTGGCAAGGACCTTTGAGATGATCTTGTAGGATAAGTTGCAAAGTGCAATAGGTTTGAACTAAGAAACTAATTAAGGGTTGGGAACTTTTGGAATCAAAGCAATGTTGGTCGAGTTCAGGTTGTGAAATGGGAGCCCCGGTCCAAAGTATCCGCTAACAGTTTCCATCCGCTCATCCTTAATGGTATCCCAAAAATTTTGATAGAAGACACCTGAAAATCCATCCGGGCTCGGTGACTTACGAGCTCCCATTTGGAAAGCAGCCGCCTTAACTTACTCTTCGGTAACATCCGCCATTAGATCAAAATTCATTCGTAGGGTTACCACAGTGTCCAAAAAGGAGAGAGTATCACCCCAATTGTGGTTGCCAAAGCCTTTGAAAATGTCCTTAGAATAGTCATCAACCACTCGCCTAACTTCCCCGTCAACCTTCACCCAACACTCATCCCCAATTTTGATTTTTGAAACTGAGTTTTGTCTTTGTCTTTGAAAGGTGGAATGATGGAAAAACCCAATGATGGCATCCCCAGTAAGCGCACAATTTTCCTCCCAGTTATGTTGGAGATGATCCAACTCTTGCATCAAAATGTCAATTTGCTGTTTGTTATTTGGGAATCTAGACCTACTCCAGTAAGATAGAGCAACCTTACAAGATGATAGTCGATTCTTCCATCGCCACGCCTCACTATTTGATTGGTTTCCCCAGACATACTTCACCACATCGCCACAATCGGGTTCCTCAATCCAATAAGCCTTGTTCTGCCCCCTTATGTTTTTAGGCTCGAGGTCAATAAGGATAGGACAGTGGCCAGACCCGATTGCAGGAAGATGGTAAACAGTAGTGGTCAGCCACCAAGTTTTCCAATCAACAGTAACGAAACCCTTATCCAACCTTTCTTGGACAAACAAATTGTACCACGAATTCCTCGCCACGTGAATTGTTGCCCATTATATCCCAAATCAATTAGTTTGGCATTTCCATAAATTCATAAGGGTATCGTCTCCTGTTGGCCCAATTCGGCCGTCCCTCAGATTTCTCATGAGCCCATAAAAATTCGTTAAAGCACCCAGCACATACCCACAAAATGGACATGGATATGGCATTCCGAGTTAATGAATCCCACATTTCCACTTTATTTTCCCTATAAGGAGTTCCATAAATTCATGAAGCTTGAAACACTTTACCAGTACTTTTGTCACAGACTATGGTATCAATCAAATATTTAGACAATAAGTAAATGCAAATGTCAACATTCTCATTCCAAATAAGGCCAAGGCCACCAACCGAACCCACTGGATCAACATAGAAACATTTATCAAACTGAGCTTGCTTACAAAAACTAAATAGCGACCTTGAATTCATTATTGTTTCCATCAAGAAAACAACCGAGGGCTTGTGCGTTCGAAGTTTCGTTTTAAAACTGCGATTCATATTGTTTGTGACAGTTAATTAACAAACTTGATGGGATCATCTCCATGTGAATGATCAACTTCATAAAATGCCCTTTGATCGACTCTTAATTTGGGTTCTGTACATATGCATTTGGGCGTGGCCGATGAATAAGGTTTTTCATAGTAAAAATTACTTTTGTTGATATACTACTTATGTCCTCCCATATCTCCGCTGTACACATGCACAAACTTTTGTCTGTAATGTTGTATATATGGTGAGTAAATTTTAAATACTTAAGTGACCATGTTAGAGAGGAATTTAAAAAACGGGTTTGCATATATATATATATATATATATATATATATTGCTTTTTGTTGGACTTAATTAATTGCTAGATGAAGCTAGTAGTCAGAGAATTAGAGATATTTAATATATGTCATTTCGTCTGAGGTATAATCCGCATTAATTAATGGAGGAGATACACTTTGGTGAAGTGCACTCACATTTCAAAATCTTAAAATTAATATATATATATATATATATATTAACTAAATTAAGGTAATATTCATTAAAAAAATAATACAATTTCTATATTTTTACTCCTCAAGGCACAAGTATATATATTGGGTAATTTAATGTCACGAAAATGTTTCTCAAAATTTTTCCAGAACAAGGAATACGACTACATTTCAACTTAATAATTAAGCAGAACATATGTTATATATAGAGATGTTTATAAATAGATAAGAGTGTTCCACATATAACTTGAACCTGCAATAGAACATGCATTAATAAGTCTATATAACATCGATCAATACCATATCCTTAATATATATTCTATATATAATATATATATATATATATAACTGTAGTAAACAACGATGAAATAAATGATATGTGATTTAATTAGCTCACAACACCGAATGATCTTAAGTAAAAAACACTAGAAATTTGAATATAGAGCAATAAAGAAAATATCGCCATTTATCTTTTTCAATTCTTTAATTTGAGATAAGAACTATATGGATTTAGAGAGCATCAAAAAACGAAAAAGAGAATTAGGTGGGTAGGAAAGTTGCATGTGAGTTTAGACATGCTAGCTTCTAGATCTATTCACTGTACATGAATATAAGCACAATTTTTAGACATTCACTATACATGATCGAATACACGAGCGCGCACACACATATATATATATATATATGACCAATAGATATGCAATATATGTATATATATATATATATAATAGACATGAATGTTTTGATTTAGATTTCACACTGTAGTACATATCAAATTTCATTCAGTGATAGTAAACCAATTTATGTAGTTATTGATCTCATAATTTATAATAAGAGGAGGTTTTGAGTTTACTTATGTTGGTTTCAGATCACTTCAAAGATCGCAGGGGAAGAAGCAGGAGGATTACTGATTACTCGATGCAATGCTGCGATGGTTTTCGAATGAGGTAAGTGTGTTCTTCCTTACACTTTAGCTGCAAACGGTTGGTTATGATAGATTTAGGTGCATGTGATGTAGATTTAGGTACTGATTGAATGTTTAGACATAGACTTGAGAAAAATGTAAGGATCGATCACAATGAAGAAACTGTTATGCTAAGAATGCAGAGATGATCACCAGGTGTTTGTCAAAATGCACCAGTGAGTTTTCAGAGTGATCTTGGTGCTCTCACCATCTAGAGAGAGTCACACATTCTTCTCATTAGTGTGACGACCAATCCCGAATTAGCGAGATTAATTAAGACTTAATGACAGATTAGCCTAGCTAATCGGGGATTCGACAAGGATTAATGGACGTTCGGGCGAAATGATGATTTTGCCCCTAGAATGGGCGAATCGTTGACTTTTCATACAGGTGGTCAAATGGACTTTGGCCGATGACTGTGACCGAGTTCGGGATGTTACGAGTTCATAGACAGGTGACACGTTCGATTCCGACATCCGAGGAAGAAGTTGTGACGATCGGAAGATCGGGGGTATTTTGGTAATTTGGTCGAATAGGGGCCAACGGTTGACTTTTGACTCGGGAGGTCAGATGGCTGAGGGCCGAGGACCGTTACGTAGATCAGGACGATACGAATCCGTAGACAAGCAGCACGTTGAATTCGGACGTTCGACGGAAAAAGTTACGGTTCACGGAACTACAAACGCACTATTGAACGAATTGCGAAATAGATGCTTTTGGAATTAAGTGGGGCCCATATATTTTTGGACTGGCCCAATGAATGAGTGACAAGTGTCACCCATCCATTGCCCAGCCTAAACACGGTCATGCATACCCATCCCTTCCCTTGTAATCGATCATTCCCCATTTCCAAACAAACCGATCAAAACACCCAACCTCAATCCAAACCCTTACCCCATATGATCACATCTGAGGAACGAGAAGAGTGAGAGAAGGCTGACGATGCTGAGGAAGGTGGCAGGAGGCGGCTAGGCCGCCGTGCACGGCTGAGATAAGGTGAGGGCTCGGTTTTGGTTTTTGGATTCAATATTTTCATTTGGGCATTATGGATTGTTTTGGATGTTTAGATAAGGATTAGTGGGTTGATAGGAAGATTTTAGGACAGTTTTGATGATGGTTCACGGCTAAGGAGGCCTTGGGGGTGGCCGGGAAAACAGAGGCCGTGAGGAAATAATTGAACCATGGGATTTTAGGAGGTTTTGGGGTGTTTGGATTATATATTTAGGTTCCTAAGATCAAAATAGGAAGAAAGGAAACAAAAAGGAAATGATTGGATGAAAAATGAGGGAGGAAAATGGCCGGACCGGACTGCACAGGAAAACTGGTCGGACCGGTTCAGTCGTTGGAGAAGATGAACAGTCGCCGGCGCGTGAGGCCCACGCGCAGGCCACTCCTTGGGCACGAGACGGTGCGTGGTAGAGAATTTGGGGAAGTGTTCAACACATGAAATCATCTATTCGATGTAACGAACAATTTGGGACTGATTTCGTGTTAATCGGACATCGTTTCGATATAGTTCGGGACGTCCGAAGGCTTAGGTTCGCGTTTAAAAATAGTTAGAAATAGCAAACAATTACAGAGCTTTAGTGGGGGGTTATATAAGTATTTAGTAACTCTATAAATTAATTTGGACAGGTTCGGGAATCCCGGAGGCGACGATTGGCCCGGGAGACGCTTATGGCACGTGTATCGAGGCGCGACTTCAGACAGTCTGTGAGTGGAATTGTTTTATGAATTCAATGCATGCATAAATGTTTCGAGATGTTTTAAATACATGTTTTGTGATGCCATTAGTGCATTTTTTGTGGTAGCCTAGGATTTACATATTTGCACATATTTCGAGATTTTCGGTTTTATACGATGCTTATACGTGCTAGATTTTCAATGAGGGTTTCATAAATTGGTTTTGGATTTGGAAATATGAAATCGGGCAGGAGACCCCCTTGATTTACAAACTCTCGGAATTGGATTCCATTTAATTTGATGAGGAATCGGACCGACGGTCCATTTGAGTTATATGATCGGAACGAGGGTCCCGTTGATTTATGATCGGGTTTGAGGCCCATTTAGTTGTAATATCGGATTGGAGACCCATTTGACTGTAGTATCGGGCTTGAGGCCCTATTAGTTGTGAAATCGGGCTTGAGGCCCTGTTGTTTTGTGGTTTCGGGCTTAGGGCCCAGTTAGCTGTGGTATCGGGCTTGAGGCCCTACTGATTGTAACATCGGACTTAAGTCCCAGTTCAGTTTGTGAAATGAGAATTCAAGCATGAGACCCTGTTGAACTGTGGATTTAGGCCGAGGCATGTTAAATTGATTTGAATCGGATTCGAGGAATCATGTTGAGATGAATCGGGTATGGGACCCAGTTGAAATGTGTTTTGAGAAAGAAAGAAAGAGATTTGAAAATGAATATGAATCCTCCATATGATTATATGGTCTCCTCCAAGCGTCGACCTGGAGAGTCACGATCCACAGACCAGAGTGGGTATCCCCATAGGGATCCCGTTCCAGGAGTGGGAGCTATGTGTATTGATGTGGTCTCGGACCAGATTCCGGAGAGATGTGTGGACTAGATCCGGAGATAGAGCTTGGACTAGATCCGAAGATAGAGCTCGGAAAAGATCCAGAGATTGAGCCTCCCAGATGGAGAATTCTTGGGAGAAGACTCGAAGTGAGACCCAGGGTAGTGTGCACACTAGTATAGAGATGATATCGTGACATATATCAAGGATGTGTTCCCTAGGGGTTGTGTGCCCCGAGTTGGCATCTTCTCAGAAGTGTCGTGGATGGGTTATATGTATATTTATACGTATGTGGTTTACAGAAAGTGATTTGGGGGCGGAGACCCCGTGTTCCATGTTTTAGAAAGTGATTTGGTGTGGAGACCCCGTATGCGATGTTTTGGAAATGGTTTTGGGGTAGAGACCCCGTATTGTTTATTTTTGCATTTCATTGAGAACGGTTTTGGGCTGAGTTCTCACATATATTGATTTACGTGTTTTTGTGATTTCGGGTCGGAGACCCAAATGGATTTATGGTTCATGACGGTTTATGGCGACCGGCATGAACCCTTGAAAGGTTTTTATGGGTCATGATGGCTTATGGGGACCGGGCATGAATCCTTGAAAGGTTTTGAAAATATGTTTGACAAATGGTTTTATGAACGTTTTGATAAACGGTTTTTGAATGCACGCATATGCTTTTAGTGAAGGGCATAAATGTCTTATCGTGAAAATGTTTTTAATGAAATGATTGTTGTTGTCCACTCACAGTTTTCGTGTTTTAATGCCCTTCAGGTTGATCTCGGATGCGGGCTGTAGCAGAGACGTGACATCACACTCCTCATCCTCCTACGATCTTGGCGTACTCTGGAAGCCCGGTGAGGGCTAGAGATGGAATTTTCCCTGGTCTGACACTTTGTGTTAGACGGGATCAGGCGTGTCCCACGTTAATCCCAGAGGATTTGGGAACGGTCCTGACAAGTTGGTATCAGAGCGTGGAGTACGCGCAGGTCGAGGATGTGATGTCTCTAAGGTCGTAACAGCCTGTCATCAGCCTGATAGTTTGGGTATTAGTACAAGGATTTGGTAGAATCGAACCTTAGTTAGATGGTGTTTAGCACGTGATACGATAGTTGATGTTTGATTAGCATCCAATGCCGCGTGTTTCAATGTTTGATCCCGAGGAGGATCAGTATTTATGGGAATCTAACGATTTAAAGCGGTAGAGTTACTGGAAATAGGATCCAGTAGATCAATAGAGACCGTATGACGACTTGAGAGTCGTGACCGCTCGACGGTAGGGTCGTGTCGGATAGAGGATGTACAGATTAATACCAGTGGTGATCAGAGGCCAGGGTCATCCAATATACGATGACCCTGTACGACTACAGTCAAGACGGTTGGGAATAGGAACGTGTGATTCTATTTGGGTTGATGAACCATGTTTCGGTGTGTCGAATCCCTCTAGGATGTTGACTGGTAGGAGATGCCTGAAGTAGTTGTCGTGTGACGTGATAGGATACGATTGCGACGTGTAGCAGCAGTGCATTGTTAGACACGACGTATGACCAAGTTCTTGTGGGTACCAGCGGCTTAGAGCCATAGAGTTACGAGAGGATGAGGTCCTCATAGTGTGGTTACTGGTTGTTTAGGTACCAGTATTAGAGTACGACGACTGTTTGGAGTCAAGAGCGGGGGATCGATCAGGATGATTGTGCAGTAATGAGCAGCCGGGTTTGTGATAACCCTAGTAGGTGATTGATTGGACAAGTTACCAGGAGTGTTGTACTTGTCGATTGGAATCCTGAGGTGGACCAATCGGTGGATGTTGCGTGTAGAGTGGTTGGTACCGGCAGTGAGTCTACCGCATGGATTTGGAGTCTCGATGGCAGACGTATTGAGATTGGTCTGCACGAGGTTGTGGCAGACGCTACTATCGATGGACGTGATTGAGTCTTATCGAGTTGGATGGACTTAGGTTGCCGTCACAATTGTGACGCTGGGATTCGTTAGTCGTGACGATGATACGAGGTGCGTGAGTGACGCACAGTACGAGGATAGATTATGGATTCGACTCTGTTACAACTGAGTACGATCGTAGAATGAGACGCTGACGTTGGGTGTTGGCACACTTTCCACGTTACCTCTGTGAGGTGACTGTGACGAGTAGGATATACCTAGATAAGTGATAGGTGCCCTAGATATCCTTGGATAGATTACACGAGTGTGAGTGCTGGAGTTGATCCCGTAGAGTTGGGACATGCGAACCAGTATGCCGACGGAATAGTAGATGTGGCCGGTGTGGCGAGCACGTGAGTTCGGTGGCCACTGAGTGGGACAGAGAGGAGCCCGAGTGGCTCAATGTGAGGCATAAGGAGTACTTGGTTTGGTGAACACTTCTCTGATGATACGAGACTTGGGGTGCGAGTGTGTGCCCAGGAGTAGTAACGATAAAGGTTGAAATCCCTAAGTAGCGTTCGAATGAAATGATATAAATGGATGACGTGAGGGACGTCTTATGACGTATGAGTCAGTTGGTCAGATATGGTAGTACGCCAAGATTTGGATTCAGATCACGACAGACGTTGCGATCTGTTTAGCCTACCGGATGTCAGTGGATTCCGACCAATTCTGTGAGTCAGATTAGGATCAGGATGATTAAAGGTGCGAGCCGCGAGTATTGGAGGTTGCTTATGCACATCCGTAAATAGTATACAAGGTTTAACCTTGAGTCGAATTTCACTCGAAATGAGTATACCTGCAGGTGCGGTATTCACGGACGCGTGGATGGTGTCCAATTGAGCTGAGGACTTGAGAGTCTATTACGGATAAGTTATGGTAGACTACGGTTGACCATACCTCATGAGTTGGGGACTTGGAAATCATTTTCCTATAGGACGCATGAAATGTTCGTGTAGTGAGTGAGCTCAGTAATTGGAAAAGAAACATGTTTCCAACGTGATTAGAACTTCAGAATCAAGAGAAGTTGTGATTGAGATGGTGATAGGAGTGCTTGATTTCGCGTAAGTGATGGATATTCCGAGGTCACTGAGTGTGACTCTTTAGTAAATAGTGCTGGATACCGGAGGATGACATAGGATGAACTTCGATGTCATCATCCTGGATTCTTTCCTAGGTAGGACGACGAGGAGTGATATGACAACTAAGGGATTCAAAGAGGGTGTAAGAACCAAACACCTAGGTTGAGTCAAATTTGTTTGACTAAATTGACGAGCAGATGGTACTTAGCGTCACAGGATGTGACGAGTGAGTGTCCGATGTTGATGGATTGATGTTCGCTTGGTGACGGACGGTTGGGGTTCGGACCATGGTTGGAGTGCGGACAGTAATATGTGGTTGGATGTTTCCAAAGTGCAGTCCGTGAGTAGGTCGGCTGGCACCCCGATGTTGATGTGATGTGGGTGCATCGGTGTGTTGTGCATGTTGGACGATGGGATTGACAACGGTCAATCGATATGTTGGGTCGAGAGTGTCCTAAGATTATGGAAATGTTGTAGATTGGATAGAGTCCTGGATGGACATGAGTGGTGATCATATTAGATCCGATAGTGACAGTTGGGGACTCAAGGTGAGTCTAGATATCAGCGGAGATCGCTGAGTAATGCGAGATACGATGCGAGTAATCGAGAGCGAGTCGAAATCAGAGTAGAGCAGCGAAGCACAGTGGAGCTGGGAGTTGTCGGCTGGTCACGAAATCGTGACATATCGTGATAATGGATTGATCGGTATCCGATGAGTTCAGATAGGTATGTTTGATGGGACTCTCCTTAGAGTTAGTGTGGACATAGGTCTGAGGATGACCTGCGAGATGGGATTCGTGCCATTGTGATGGCAGAATCTAGAGGATGTTGTCTGATTGGATGCTGTGCTGGATGCTAGCTTGGATATGTCAGCCCTTAGTGGGAGTACGTATTTCAGCCTGACGATTATCGGATGGAACATGTCAAAGTATTAGATTGAGAAGCTGTTTGGATGTCAGTATGGTATTACTGACCTGTCAAAGTGAGTGACAGGCGTGATCGACGAGTGTCGGCATTCTGTCTCGAGTGAGACGTACGAGCAGACGTGTAGTTCTCAGAAGTGAGTTGGAGCTTTGGAGGCTTCGGTGACAGTGCGTACAGACGAGTACGACATGTGTGTCAGACATGTACTGTTACACAGGTATTCTCGTATGGGTACAATACCCGAGACGAGGGACACGATTGGATTCCAAAAATTGGTTGTGGAATCGGGTCGATTTGAATTTCAAGGACAAAATTCCTTAAGGGGGGAAGATTGTGACGACCCATCCCGAATTAGCGAAATTAATTAAGACTTAATGACCGATTAGCCTTGCTAATCGGGGATTAGACAAGGATTAATGGACGTTCGGGCGAAATGACGATTTTGCCCCTAGAATTGGCGAATCGTTGAATTTTTATACAGGTGGTCAAATGGACTTTGGCCAATGACTATGACGTAGTTCGGGACATCCCGAGTTCATAGACAGGTGGCACGTTCGATTCCGACATCCGAGGAAGAAGTTGTGACGATAGGAAGATCGTGGGTATTTTGGTAATTTGGTCGAAAAGGGGCCAACAGTTGACTTTTGACCCAGGAGGTCAGATGGCTGAGGGCAGAGGACCGTTACATAGATCAAGACGATACGAATCTGTAGACAGGTGGCACGTTGAATTCGGACGTTCGACGGAAAAAGTTACGGTTCATGGAAGTACGAACGCACTATTGCACGAATTACGAAATGGATGCTTTTGGAATTAAGTAGGGCCCATATATTTTTGGACTGGCCCAATTGATGAGTGACAAGTGTCACCCATCCATTGCCCAGCCTAAACACAGTCATGCATATCCATCCCTTTCCCTTGTAATCGATCATTCCCCATTTCCAAACAAACCGATCAAAACACCCAACCCAACTCCAAACCCTTACCCCATATAATCACATCTGAGGAACCAGGAGAGTGAGAGAAGGCTGAGGATGCTGAGGACGGTGGCAGAAGGCGTGTCAGGACCCGTCCCAAATATCACCTCGATACCCGGGATGAACCCTGCTCCCGTCTGACAATCACACTTACAGTACCAAAAATAACCTTAACACAACTATAAGCATAACTATCAGACGAAGGAGTAAATATATACAATAGTAAGCCAGAGCATAGTACTACAAAATGGGCACCAAAAGTCCTACAAGTCTAAGTCCGCAACGGAAGAACGTCGGAAGCTCTATGCCTCGATATCTGCCTCAACGTTCACCCCAGCGCTATCACCACGACCTGGAGGGAAAAAAAAAAAAAACAGAAGGTGTGAGTGGACCGAAAGGAATAAAATTTTTAAAACCGTTTACCATCAAATCAAAGTAAGGAAATATAATCATTTGTTCCCTCCGGTTTAAAACCAGGCATGCCTAGCGAAGTATTAGAAAAATCATAATATGAAACATCATAAGAAACAGAAACACTATAAAACATCATAAGAAACAGATACACTATAAAACAGATATAGAAATCATGGTTCAGCATTCAGCATCAAAGCAAAATTTCCGATTAAACCTGCTGGACCTATCCGAGTCTTTAAACTCAACCAGGCCTCAAATATAAATCCGAGTCTTTAAACTCCCGAGTCGTTAAACTCAATAGGCCTATGGGGGTAATATCATAAATATCCGAGTCTTTAAACTCCCGAGTCTTTAAACTCAATCCGGGACCGTCCCCCCGTCAATCAATATCCGGGTCTTTAAACCCAATAACCAGATCCAGCAAATCCAATCCATTTCAGTGTAAAACCGTTCCGAAACCCATCACCAAACTCGAATTCGGAATCCCTAGTTCGAAGCCCTTTCGGCGTTCAGAACCGACATTCCGAACCCAAATCCGGAAAAAGATCCATGTTCATAACAAAACCATAGGAAAATCCTAAATCATATTCCACAACCCATTTACCATCATCAAAAAACGTTTTTAGGTTAAATTTCTGAATTATAGCATCAAAATCTGAAAACCCGCTTTTCTCGAAAAACGTGCAAAATCCCGAAAACGTCCCGAAAAACGTGTAAACATCTCAATCACATATAATCATCATCAGGACATAAAAACACACATAAAATCATAAAACATTGATAAAAACAGTTAGGCATGCTCGGAAGTAAGAAAGAGTCCACTCACAGTTCAGAACAAGTCACTCGCGCCCCGTGCGCTCCTCAACCGTCTCTGGTGTCTCCCGTCCTGTCAATAGATACCAAATAGGGTCACAATTACATCAAGGATACCTTCCCTATTTTCCCCAATTTTTCGGGCATTTAATAATATTTTAAATCCTTAACCCTAAACCTTACGGATTCCCGAATCATCCCGTAACACCGTCCGATTGACCCGAAAATTATACCATTAGATTCGTTAGAACATTTAGGACTAAACTCATGTTGGAAGCTTGGTCGGATTCCTCCCCACGCGCCTCCACGCGCCGCCCAAAGTGGCTGCGCGTGGGCCTCACGCGCCTGCTACAGTGCCACCGTCTTCCTTGCTCGAACCCGGTTCGCACCAGACTGCAACCCGGACCGGCGAGAGCCGTTCTCCACCGTCCGGCCACCGTTTCCCCTCCTATCTTCACCTAAAGTTTCGTCCACTCTCAAAGAATTCATCCCCCTCACTCTCTTGGTTCGACTCGACCCATAGCTTCACAACTGAAGCTCGAAAGAAAAACCAACAACCCTCTGTTTTCCTTCCCGGCCACTCAGCACTTCCCCCTTCACGGTGGTCATTCTAGACTCCTCCCACGACTTCACTGAACCACACACAACTCACAGGAACCCTCGACTCACTCTCTAACTCCACGATTTCCCGTTTGAAATTCATGGCCAAACAGGGTACAGAGTACCCGCCGTCGCACCACCTCCCACCGTGAACTTCCCCGTCACGGCAACCGTCATAAACGACTCCTAGGACCTCCCTAAACCTCACTTCACTCACCAAACCCTTCGATTCTAGCTCTAAGTCCACGACTTTTGAAATGAAAATCCACGGGAAAATAGAGCAAAAGAGGTTACCCTTCGATTCCGGCGCCGCCGTGAGAACCGTCACCTACCACGGTGCTCGTGGGACTCCCCGTAGCCTCCTGAGTCTCCTAGTGGCTTGAATCGATCCACCACACGGCACAGCAGCCACCACCGTCCACTGCCTCCTCTGTTTCTTCCAAATATCCAGCCGTCCACCACGTCGCCTCCGTGCACGGTTGCAGCCCCAACCTGTGATCACCAGCACCGCCTTGCTTCACCGTCCTTCGCACAACTCACTCTTCACTCTTTCTAGCATCAAGATCGATCAATCTTCTTCAATTTTCTTCTCTCTGTTTCTCTGGGTGTTCAACGGATTGCACGGTTCAAAAATGAACCAAGTGTGGCCGTGCACACTTGAGACACCTCCAGAAGCCTCTGGCTTCTCACCACGTATCCACAAACCCTTGGTGCAAAACAAAATATCCCAGCCATCTGTTGCCACTTGCCCATCTCTGATTGGCTGAATGAAAAAGACCAAACTACCCCTGTATACTTAATTACCGTTTTGCCCTCGAGTGTTCTAGACCCATAAATACTTCGTTCGACGTCCGATGACAGCGTGCCGCCTGTCATTGAACTCAGGACATCGAGACCTATCCAACGGTCCTCGGTCTATGTGAAAACCACAAGTCCTCAAAAAAGTCAACATTTCCCTCGTTTACTCAAAATTACGGTAACGCCCCCAACCTTCCGTACATCATAACTTTTCCTCCAGTTGTCCGAATCGAACCTGCCACCTGTCTACGGACTCGTGACGTCCTAAACTACGTCACGGTCAAGGCTAACACGCATCCAATCGATAGTACAAAAAGTCAACTTTTCGTCTACTATTCACAAGGGCAAAATCGTCCTTTTTACAAAACTTCACAAAATTTACATTTTTACCCTTCCCGAAGGTACGGGTTGTTACAATCTACCCCCCTAAAAAGAATTTCGTCCTCGAAATTCAGTGAAATAAGTAAGGGTACTGTTCCCGCATCAAGGCCTCGGGTTCCCAAGTAGCTTCTTCGACCTGATGATTCCTCCACAATACCTTCACTAAGGGAACCGTCTTCCTTCGTAAAACTTTATCCTTCCGATCCAAAATGGCAACAGGTTGCTCTTCGAAACTCAAGTCTTCCCTCAGTTCCACTGGTTGTGCTTCCAGAACATGCGAATCATCTCGAATATACTTTCGAAGCATAGAGACATGAAAGACATTATGTACCTTTTCCAAATCTGCTGGTAAGGCCAAGCGATAAGCTACAGGACCAATCCGCTCCAAGATCTCATACGGTCCAATGTAACGAGGACTCAACTTCCCTCGTCTGCCAAATCGCACAATTCCTTTCCAAGGAGATAGCTTCAGGAAAACCCAGTCTCCTATAGCAAACTCCAAATCCCTGATCCTACGGTCAGCGTAGCTCTTTTGGCGATCCTGCGCTGCCTTCAATCGATCCCTAATCAGGGCAACTTTTTCCTGAGTAAGCTCCACCAACTCAGAAGTAGTCAACCTCCTCTCACCAACCTCAGTCCAACACAATGGAGTCCGACATTGCCGCCCATACAAAGCCTCGTAAGGAGCCATCCCAATGCTCTCCTGATAACTGTTATTGTAGGCGAACTCCATCAAAGGCAGATGTGATTCCCAAGTACCCTGAAACTGAAGTACACAAGCTCGCATCATATCCTCGAGAATCTGAATAGTCCGCTCAGACTGCCCATCTGTCTGAGGATGAAAAGCAGTACTGAAGTGTAATTTAGTCCCAAAAGCTTCCTGTAAGCTCTGCCAAAATCGAGAAGTGAATCTCGGATCTCTATCAGATACTATCGACTCCGGAGTCCCATGTAACCGAATAATCTCATTTATGAACAACTGTGCAAACTGCTCCAACCTGAAGGTCTCACGTACTGGAAAGAAATGAGCGGACTTCGTAAGTCGATCCACAATAACCCACACACCATCGTGTCCCTTCGGTGTTCTCGGAAGCTTGAACACGAAATCCATAGTCAGGTGATCCCATTTCCACTCGGGGATCGGCAAAGGTTGCATTGCTCCATAAGATCTCTGCCGCTCGGCTTTTACCTGTTGACAAATCAAGCATCTACTGACATATTCGGCAATCTCCCGTTTCATCCCTGACCACCAGTAATGCTCTCGAAGTGTACGATACATCTTGGTCCCACCAGGATGCATCGCATAAGCTGAACAGTGAGCCTCATCCAGTATCACCTTCTTCAAAGCTTCATCCTCAGGTACACACAACCGTCCATTCTTAACCAAGGCTCCATCCTCACGGATCTCAAAGTCCTGTCTCTCTCCAGCCCCGACCTCAATCCGAATGATGCCCAGAATAGGGTCCTCAAACTGAGCATCAATCACCTGATCAATCAAAACAGGTCGCACATGGAAACTTGCTAGGAGTGCTCCCTGATCATCCACAGTCAACTCTACTCCCAACCTACGGAGCTCAACCAACAAAGGTAACCGTACTGTCCTCAAATGCGACAAAGAACCAGCTGACTTCCTGCTCAGAGCATCAGCGACCACATTAGCCTTCCCTGGATGATACTCAATAGTACAGTCGTAGTCCTTAAGTAACTCCAACCAACGGCGCTGTCTCAAATTCAATTCCTTCTGAGTGAACAAATACTTTAAGCTCTTGTGGTCCGTGAAAATCCTGCACCTCTCACCATACAAGTAATGCCGCCAAATCTTCAGTGCATGAACCACCGCAGCCAGTTCCAAGTCATGTGTAGGGTAGTTCACCTCATGGGGTTTCAATTGCCGGGAAGCATAAGCAATCACTTTCCCGTGCTGCATCAAGACACAACCCAAACCTTGTAAAGAAGCGTCACTGTACACCTCGAACTCCCCACTATCATCTGGAAGGGCTAACACAGGAGCAGATGTCAACCGCCTTTTAAGCTCCTGGAAACTCTGTTCGCAGTTCTCATCCCACTCAAACCGAACTCCCTTCCGGGTCAACCTCGTCAACGGTGCTGCGAGAATAGAAAAGCCTTCAATAAAACGCCTGTAATAACCCGCTAAACCCAGAAAACTCCGGATTTCTGTTACCGTCTTAGGCTGTTCCCAATTGGCTACCGCCTCAACTTTCTAAGGATCCACACGGATGCCCTCGGCCGAAATCACATGGCCAAGAAATCCAACACTGGTCAACCAGAACTGACACTTACTGAGCTTCGCATACAACTGATGCTCCCTCAACGTTTTAAGCACGATCCTCAGATGTTTCTCATGCGCCTTCGCACTCTTCGAATACACCAAAATGTCATCAATGAAGACAATCACAAAACGATCCAAATAGGGCCGGAACACTCGGTTCATAAGATCCATAAAAGCTGCTGGGGCATTAGTCAAACCAAAAGGCATCACAACAAACTCATAGTGACCGTACCTGGTCCGGAAAGCTGTCTTCGGTATATCTTCCTCTTTAACCCTTAATTGGTGATAACCGGAGCGAAGATCAATCTTCGAGAAATACTGTGCTCCCTTGAGCTGGTCAAACAAATCATCAATCCGGGGTAGGGGGTACTTATTCCGAATAGTTACCTTATTCAGTTGCCTATAATCCACACACAATCTCAATCCTCCGTCCTTTTTCTTGACAAACAAAACAGGTGCTCCCCAAGGTGACATACTCGGTCGAATGAATCCGATATCGACCAACTCTTGCAACTGGGCCTTAAGTTCCCTCAATTCTGCAGGTGCCATACGATAAGGAGTCTGGGAAATAGGCTGTGTACCTGGTAGAAGCTCAATCGTAAACTCAAGATCTCGGTGTGGGGGTAGTCCTGGCAACTCCTCGGGAAAAACATCGGGAAACTCCCGTACCACTGGTATATCCTCCGCCCTCACTGGCGTAGCACGTGTATCTACCACATGAGCTAAGTAACCCTGGCACCCCTTACGTAACAGTTTGCTAGCCTCGAGTGCCGAAATAACTCTCGTAGGAAGTGCACGCTGATCCCCCTGAAACGTAGTCTCTGATAATCCGGGACTCTGAAAAGTCACTCTCCTATCGAAACATTCGATAGAAGCATGATGTCTCGTCAACCAGTCCATACCCAAGATCACATCAAAGTCCCGTAAATCCAAGAGTAACAAATCTGCCAGTAACTCCACCTCGCCTACCATCACCGGACACTCTCTCAATACCTGAGTCACTACCAACACCTCCCCAGTAGGTGTACTCACTCGTAACGCACAATCCAAAGTAGACACCTCCCTCTCCTTAACCAAACTACAACTCCGAGCTATAAATGAATGGGTAGCCCCGGGATCTATCAAAGTAAAAACAGTGTGACCAAGTATGGTGAGTGTACCTGTCACCACTCCCGGTGCTGACCTAGCCTCCTGCTGAGTCATCGCAAAAACTCGCGCCTGAGGTCCCGATGACCTACCGCGCCCTCTGGAACTGCTCGTGGCACCACCGCCACCCCTAGGGCCTGCTGCCCCTGACACTGATGCAGTACTCCGCCCAGGTTCCGTTGCACCTCTACCTGCTCCACCCTCCGGAGCTAACAATGGGCACTCCCGACGGAAGTGTCCTCGCTCTCCACAATAGAAGCAAGTATCCCTACCGGGTCCACCGGTATGCCTCCCTGTAGAAGCCACTGAAGTCGCACTCGCCTGAGGAGTCGGCTGTGACCTAGCTCCTCGAAATCCCGAGCCCTGAAAACTGCCTGGTCTACCATACCGGGCTCCACCAGCCGATGATGATCCACCAAAATTTCCCCGTTTCGGGGGCCTCTGACTCGATGTTCCTGGAAATGACTGCTCTCGGCGTCGAACACTGCCCGAATACTGTGGTCTAGCAGGTAAACTGGCCTCCACCCTGACAGCAGCATCAGACAACTCTCGGAATGTAGCAAAAGAGTCGGCTGTCACTATGGCCCTGATCTCTCCCCGGAGGCCCAACTCAAACCGGCGGCACTTTTCCGCCTCAGTCGCCACAAATGCGGGAGCGAAACGAGATAGCATCTGGAACCTCTGCTCATACTCAGTAACTGTCAAGTTCCCTTGCTTCAAGTGAAGAAATTCCGCTTCCTTCGCATCCCTGAAAGAACGGGGATAATACTGATCTAGAAACCGCTCCCGGAAAGTCTCCCAAGTCACGGTATGTGCATCCCAGCCGGACAGTTCCAGCGTGTACCACCACTCGTAGGCAGCTCCATCCAATAGAAAAGTAGCTAACAATACCCGATCCTCGGGAGGACAGTGCATCACCCCAAAAATACGTTCTAGTCGGGTGATCCATCGGTGAGCTTCCTCGGGATCAGCCCCACCGCTGAACGTAGTAGCCCCAAGCCTCTGGGCTCTCTCGATCGAAGCGCTCTCAGTCCCTCTCGCCGCTTCATCTTCAGGTCGTGGCGGGGGTTCACGTCTCGGAGGCATGATCAATCGTACGCTGAAAGAGGCATAGAGTTAATATAACAACCTAGACCCAACACAAATCGACACAACCTATGCTCTGATACCAATTGTCAGGACCCGTCCCAAATATCTCCTCGATACCCGGGATGAACCCTGCTCCCGTCTGACAATCACACTTACAGTACCAAAAATAACCTTAACACAACTATAAGCATAACTATCAGACGAAGGAGTAAATATATACAATAGTAAGCCAGAGCATAGTACTACAAAATGGGCACCAAAAGTCCTACAAGTCTAAGTCCGCAACGGAAGAACGTCGGAAGCTCTATGCCTCGATATCTGCCTCAACGTTCACCCCAGCGCTATCACCACGACCTGGAGAGAAAGAAAAAAAAACAGAAGGTGTGAGTGGACCGAAAGGAATAAAATTTTTAAAACCGTTTACCATCAAATCAAAGTAAGGAAATATAATCATTTGTTCCCTCCGGTTTAAAACCAGGCATGCCCAGCGAAGTATTAGAAAAATCATAAAATGAAACATCATAAGAAACAGAAACACTATAAAACATCATAAGAAACAGATACACTATAAAACAGATATAGAAATCATGGTTCAGCATTCAGCATCAAAGCAAAATTTCCGATTAAACCTGCTGGACCTATCCGAGTCTTTAAACTCAACCAGGCCTCAAATATAAATCCGAGTCTTTAAACTCCCGAGTCGTTAAACTCAATAGGCCTATGGGGGTAATATCATAAATATCCGAGTCTTTAAACTCCCGAGTCTTTAAACTCAATCCGGGCCCGTCCCCCCGTCAATCAATATCCGGGTCTTTAAACCCAATAACCAGATCCAGCAAATCCAATCCATTTCAGTGTAAAACCGTTCCGAAACCCATCACCAAACTCGAATTCGGAATCCCTAGTTCGAAGCCCTTTCGGCGTTCAGAACCGACATTCCGAACCCAAATCCGGAAAAAGATCCATGTTCATAACAAAACCATAGGAAAATCCTAAATCATATTCCACAACCCATTTACCATCATCAGAAAACGTTTTTAGGTTAAATTTCTGAATTATAGCATCAAAATCTGAAAATCCGCTTTTCTCGAAAAACGTGCAAAATCCCGAAAACGTCCCGAAAAACGTGTAAACATCTCAATCACATATAATCATCATCAGAACATAAAAACACACATAAAATCATAAAACATTGATAAAAACAGTTAGGCATGCTCGGAAGTAAGAAAGAGTCCACTCACAGTTCAGAACAAGTCACTCGCGCCCCGTGCGCTCCTCAACCGTCTCTGGTGTCTCCCGTCCTGTCAATAGATACCAAATAGGGTCACAATTACATCAAGGATACCTTCCCTATTTTCCCCAATTTTTCGGGCATTTAATAATATTTTAAATCCTTAACCCTAAACCTTACGGATTCCCGAATCATCCCGTAACACCGTCCGATTGACCCGAAAACTATAGCATTAGATTCGTTAGAACATTTAGGACTAAACTCATGTTGGAAGCTTGGTCGGATTCCTCCCCACGCGCCTCCACGCGCCGCCCAAAGTGGCTGCGCGTGGGCCTCACGCGCCTGCTACAGTGCCACCGTCTTCCTTGCTCGAACCCGGTTCGCACCAGACTGCAACCCGGACCGGCGAGAGCCGTTCTCCACCGTCCGGCCACCGTTTCCCCTCCTATCTTCACCTAAAGTTTCGTCCACTCTCAAAGAATTCATCCCCCTCACTCTCTTGGTTCGACTCGACCCATAGCTTCACAACTGAAGCTCGAAAGAAAAACCAACAACCCTCTGTTTTCCTTCCCGGCCACTCAGCACTTCCCCCTTCACGGTGGTCATTCTAGACTCCTCCCACGACTTCACTGAACCACACACAACTCACAGGAACCCTCGACTCACTCTCTAACTCCACGATTTCCCGTTTGAAATTCACGGCCAAACAGGGTACAGAGTACCCGCCGTCGCACCACCTCCCACCGTGAACTTCCCCGTCACGGCAACCGTCATAAACGACTCCTAGGACCTCCCTAAACCTCACTTCACTCACCAAACCCTTCGACTCTAGCTCTAAGTCCACGACTTTTGAAATGAAAATCCACGGGAAAACAGAGCAAAAGAGGTTACCCTTCGATTCCGGCGCCGCCGTGAGAACCGTCACCTACCACGGTGCTCGTGGGACTCCCCATAGCCTCCTGAGTCTCCTAGTGGCTTGAATCGATCCACCACATGGCACAGCAGCCACCACCGTCCACTGCCTCCTCTGTTTCTTCCAAATATCCAGCCGTCCACCACGTCGCCTCCGTGCACGGTTGCAGCCCCAACCTGTGATCACCAGCACCCCCTTGCTTCACCGTCCTTCTCACAACTCACTTTTCACTCTCTCTAGCATCAAGATCGATCAATCTTCTTCAATTTTCTTCTCTCTGTTTCTCTGGGTGTTCAACGGATTGCACGGTTCAAAAATGAACCAAGTGTGGCCGTGCACACTTGAGACACCTCCAGAAGCCTCTGGCTTCTCACCACGTGTCCACAAACCCTTGGTGCAAAACAAAATATCCCAGCCATCTGTTGCCACTTGTCCATCTCTGATTGGCTGAATGAAAAAGACCAAACTACCCCTGTATACTTAATTACCGTTTTGCCCTCGAACGTTCTAGACCCATAAATACTTCGTCCGACGTCCGATGACAGCGTGCCGCCTGTCATTGAACTCAGGACGTCGAGACCTATCCAACGGTCCTCGGTCGACGTGAAAACCACAAGTCCTCAAAAAAGTCAACATTTCCCTCGTTTACTCAAAATTACGGTAACGCCCCCAACCTTCCGTACATCATAACTTTTCCTCCGGTTGTCCGAATCGAACCTGCCACCTGTCTACGGACTCGTGACGTCCTAAACCACGTCACGGTCAAGGCTAACACTCATCCAATCGATAGTACAAAAAGTCAACTTTTCATCTACTATTCACAAGGGCAAAATCGTCCTTTTTACAAAACTTCACAAAATTTACATTTTTACCCTTCCCGAAGGTACGGGTTGTTACAAGGCGGCTAGGTCGTCGTGCTCGGCTGAGAAAAGGTGAGGACTCGGTTTTGATTTTTGGATTCAATAATTTGATTTGGACATTATGGATTGTTTTGGATGTTTGGATAACGATTAATGGGTTGATAGGAAGGTTTTAGGACATTTTTTAGGGTGGTTCACGGCTGAGGAGGCCTTGAGGGTGGCCGGGAAATCAGAGGCCGTGAGGAAATAATTGAACCATGGGATTTTAGGAGGTTTTAGGGTGTTTGAATTATAGATTTAGGTTCCTAAGATCAAAATAGGAAGAAAGAAATCAAAAAGGAAAAGATTAGACGAAAAATGAGGGAGGAAAATGGCCGGACCGGTTACGCGGCCTAGCTAGACCGGACTGCATAGGAAAACCGGTTAGGCTGGTTCAGTCGCTGGAAAAGATGAACAGTCGCCGGCGCGTGAGGCCCACGAACAGGCAACTCCTTGGGCCCGAGGCGGCACGTGGAAGGGAATTTGGGGAAGTGTTCAACAAGTGAAATCATCTATTCGATGTAACGAACATTTTGGGACTGGTTTCGTGTCAATCGGACATCGTTTCGATATAGTTCGGGACGTCCGAAGGTTTAGATTCGCGTTTAAAAATTGTTAGAAATTCCGGAAAATTACGGGGCTATATTGGGGGGCTTATATTAGTAGTTAGTAACCTCTAAATTAATTTAGACAGGTTTGGGAATCCAAGAGGCAACGATTGGCCCGGGAGACGCTTATGGAATGCGTATCGAGGCACGGCTTCGGACGGTCTGTGAGTGCACTTGTTTGATGAATTCAATGCATGCATAAATGTTTTTAGATGTTTAAATACATGTTTTGCGATGCCATGAGTGCATTTGTTTGTGGTAGCCTTGTATTTACGTATTTGCACGTATTTCTAGATTTCCGGTTTTATACGATGCTTATATGTTTTAGGTTTTCAATGAGGGTTTCATAAATTGGTTTTGGATTTGGAAATATGAAATCGGGAATGAGACCCATTTGATTTACAAACTTTCGGACTTGGAGTCCATTTGATTTGATGAGGAATCGGACCGAGGGTCCATTTGAGTTATACGATTGGACCGAGGGTCCCGTTGATTTATTATCCGGGTTTGAGGCCCATTTTGTTGTAATATCGGGATGGAGGCCCATTTGACTGTAGTATCGGGTTTGAGGCCCTATTGATTTGTGGTTTCGGGCTTAGGGCCTAGTTAGCTGTGGTATCGGGCTTGAGGCCCTGTTGATTGTAACATCGGGCTTGAGTCCCAGTTTAGTTTGTGAAATGAGAATTCGGGCATGAGACCCTATTGAACTGTAGATTTAGGCCAAGGCCTGTGAAATGGATTTGAATCTGATTCGAGGAATCCTGTTGAGATGAATCGGGTATGAGACCCAATTGAAATGTGTTTTGAGAAAGAAAGAAAGAGATTTGAAAATGAATATGAACCCTTCATATGATTATATGGTCTCCTCGAGACGTCGACCTCGAGAGTCACGATCCACATACCCGAGTGGGTATCCCCATTGGGATCCCGTTCTAGGAGTGTGAGTTATGTGTTATGACGTGGTCCCGGACCAGATTCTGGAGAGATGTGTGGACTCGATCCGGAGATAGAGCTCAGACTAGATCCAGAGATTGAGCCTCCCAGATGGAGAATTCCTGGGAGAAGACTCGGAGTGAGACCCCGAGTAGTGTGCACACTAATATAGAGATGATATCGTGACATATATCGGGGATGTGTTCCCTAGGGGCTGTGTGCCCCAAGTAGGAATCTTCTCGGAAGTGTCGTGGATGGGTTATACGTATATTGATATGTATGTGGTTTACGAAAGATGATTTGGGGGCGGAGACCCCGTGTTCCATGTTTTAGAAAGTGATTTGGGGCCGAGACCCCGTATTCGGTGTTTTGGAAATGGTTTTGGGGCGGAGACCCCATATTGTATGTTTAGGGATTTCATTGAGAACGGTTTTGGGCTGAGTTCCCACATATATGGATTTACGAGTTTTTGTGATTTCAGGGCAGGGACCCAAATGGATTTATGGTTCATGACGGTTTTTGGGGACCAGCATGAACCCTTGAAAGGTTTTTATGGGTCATGACGGTTTACGGGGACCGGGCATGAATCCTTGAAAGGTTTTGAAAATATGTTTGACAAATGGTTTTATGAACGTTTTGATAAACGATTTTTGAATGCATGCATATGCTATTAGTGAAGGGCATAAATGTCTTATTGTGAAAATGTTTTTAATGAAATGATTGTTTTTGTCCACTCACGGTTTTCGTGTTTTAATGCCCTTCAGGTTGATAGCGGATGCGAGCTATAACAGAGACGAGACATCAAACTCCTCCTCCTACGATCCTGGCGTACTCTGGAAGCCCAGTGAGGGCTAGAGACGAAATTTTCCCTGGCTGACACTTTGTGTCAGACGGGATCAGGCGTGTCCCACGTTAATCCCAGGGGATTTGGGAACGGTCCTGACAATTAGTTTCTTAGACGATTACAATTGCTTTCTTACTCTTTTTATGTACAAAAATGGTTAGGATCCACATGGCATCATCCTACACGGTTTACACTAGTTTCTTGCTCAGTAAGTCACTCACCCTTCACTCAATTCTGTTATAACAACCTGCCTAGCTGGCACTCACACACTTTCTAGAGACTATGACAGATGTCAACGATTATGTTTTAGCTTTAGATCAGGTGCAATGCACCCTAATCATCATTGTTGCAGTAGCAGCCTTCAAAACAACACTCCCTCCTAAGCTACTAACTGGTTTAACCTCAAGCAATGATCTTAGGTAGTTAAACATGACCTTAGGAAAGGGCCTTGGTGAAGATGTCAGCCAGTTGTTCCTCAGATTTACAGTAGTGCATCAGAATGTCACCATTTTGATTGCTTCTCTAATATAATTGAACTTCCTGTTGATGTGTTTAGTCCTCTAATAGAAGACAGGGTTTTTAGCCATAGCTATTGCTGACATATTGTCATACATTAGGGCTGTAGGACTTAGCTGTTCTTCCCTAAAGTCTTGTAAGACAAACCTTAGCCAAATAGCCCGAGTTGTGCCTTTTGCAGCACTCACATATTCTGCTTCTGCACTAGATAGAGCTACACTGCTATGTTTGACAGAAGCCCAAGAAAATATTCCATTGCCAAATGTGAATGCATACCCTGAAGTACTCTTGATGTCCTCCTCTGAACCTCCCCAATCACTATCACAAAAACCAATTAGATTTGCAGCTTGACCTTTCCTGTATTCCAGCCCATAATCTAGTGTCCCTTGTATGTATCTCAGTACTCTCTTGGTTGTACCAAGATTTTTCTTGGTAGGGTTATGCATGAATCTAGATAGTAGGCTAGATGCATAGATTATATCAGGTCTTGTGGCAGTTAAGTATAACAAACTGCCTACCATTTGTCTGTAAAGTTGTTCATCAGCAGGCTCACTGCCATCTTCTCTCTACAACTTCTCATTAGCTGCTAGGGGAATACTTACAGGTTTGCACCCTTTCAAACCAAACTTTTCCAGTAGTGTAGATGCATATTTCCTCTGATGGATATATATCCCATACTTAGATTGCAGGATCCCTATACCCAAGAAATGATGCAGCAAACCTAAATCTGTCATTTCATATCTCCCTATCATTTCCTCCTTGAAATCCTGCATCATAGGCTCATTGTCACCTATGTAGATGATATCATCTATATCATCTACATAGATAGAAACTATCAAGGTTCCTTCATCTTTCTTGACCTTTAAGTACAGTGTAGCCTCACTTGAGCTTCTTTGAAAACCACAAGTTAACAGATAGGAATCGATCTCACCATACCAGGCACTTGGAGTCTGTTTTAATCCATAGAGAGCCTTATTTAGCTTGTTAACCTTGTCTTCCTGCCCTTGTCTTTCAAAACCTTCAAGCTGATCAACATAGACTTCTTACTCAAGCACTCCATTTAGTAAAGCTGACTTCACATCTAGTTGAAACAGTTTCCACTCCTTTTGTGCAGCTAGGGCAATCAAGGTTCTAATGGTATCTAGCTTGGCAACATGTGCAAAGGTCTTCTGGTTTCTGTGCATATCCCTTTGTTACCAACCTAGCCTTGAACTTCTGAATTGAACCGTCTATATTCAATTTGGTTTTATAAACCCATTTGACACCAATTACTGGTTTGTCTATTGGCCTTGTCACCAGTTTCCAGGTCTCATTCTTTTCAATCATCTCCATTTCTACTTCCATTTTTTTTCTGCCATGCCATGTCCTTGACAGCATCCTGATAGCCTTCAGGTTCAACAATTGCTACATGACATCGTGCATACATGTCACTCAAACTCCTCAACTTTACAGGAGTATTACTAGCGTTTGTATCACTCTCAACACTCTGGTTGATTTGAGTGTTTTGTTCCTGACCTGCTTCTGTTTGATCAGTGTCTGGCAAAACAGTAGCAGTGTCTTCTTCAATGTTGAGTGGTACTCTGATCTCCATGTTTGTCTCCCAGTTCCATGTGGTTTTCTCGTTGAAGGTCAGTGTCCTAGAAATCATCATCTTCCTTGTTTCTGGGCAATAAACCCTATAGTCCTTCTCACAACTGCCATATCCCATGAAAACTCCTTTTGAGGCTGATGAATCTAGCTTCTGCCAGCTTATTAGGAATGTGAAAGTAGCATATTGAGCCAAAGATCCTCAGGTGATTCACACTTGGTTTTCTTCCACTATACACCTCAAATGGTGTCTTCTTCCTGATAGCTTTAGTGGGACACTTGTTGAGCAAATAGGCAGCTGTGTTTACAGCTTCTACCCAGAATTCATAGGGTATTTGCTTGTCATGAAGCATTGCTCTAGACATTTCAATTATTATTCTGTTCTTTCTTTCTGCCACACCATTTTGTTGTGGGCTATATGCAACAGTGAACTGTCTTTGTATTCCCATTTCTTCACAGAAATCCAGGAACTCTTGAGACATGTACTCACCCCTTCTATCACTTCTTAAATTCTTAATTTTTCAATTAGTCTGATGTTCAACCATGGCTTTGAACTTCTTAAAGGTGTTCAAAAATTCTGATTTATGTCTGAGAAAATAAACCCAGCACATCCTTGAGTAGTCATCTATGAAAGTTAGGAAATACTTGTTTCCACCTTGTGTTTTAGTTTGCATAGGTCCACATACATCAGTGTCAACTAACTCAAGTAACCTAGTTGATCTCCAAGCCCCACTTCTGTCAAAATTTTCAACATGTTGTTTTCCTAGTATGCAGCCTTCACAACAGTCCTGGTTTTTAGATAAACTAGGCAAACCAATTACCATGTCATCATTAACTAAAGCAACCAGGCTTGCATGATTAAGATGCCCAAACTTCATGTGCCACATCCACTTATCATTTTCTTCAACAACAAACTTTGCCACTAGTATAATCTGTTGAAAGGATAGTGGCAAACATATGTTCCCTATCATAGCAACACATGTTATCTCCTGTCCTTGATCATAGATGGTGGCCTTCATTCCTTCAAACACAAGATTGTAACCGTGTTCCACCATCTGCCCCACACTTAGCAGGTTCTCATCCAAACCAGGCACCAGCATTACCTTTTTAATCATCTTATCACCATTCCGAGTCTTGATAACCAATGTACCATTGCCTTTGGCCTCTACTAACACCCTTGTGCCCATCTTAACTCTGCACTTCAGGGTTCTATCCAGGTTTATCAATGCAAACTCATTTGAAGTCATGTGGTTACTACAGCCATTGTCAAGGTACCAGGTGTCTTCATTTCTTGTGGTTGTGACTAAATGACAGGCATATAACAGTGTTCCTTCTTCCTATGCATGTTGTGCAAGATTCACACTCTCCTTGATCCTACAATCCTTGGCATAATGTCCCATTTTATTGCATTTGAAACATTTCCTAGTTTTAAACCAGCAATTCCCATAATGCTTCCTACTGCAGACTTTGCAAGTAGGTTTAGACTCACTTTCACTTCTGTTTTCATCTCTATGCTGTCCACCATGTCCATTTATAGCGTGATGATCAGATTTCCTGATCTATGGTTTAGTTCCACTTTTGAAAAACCGTTTAGGCTTGTTTGAACTGGAGGAAGCTCCTATATGCATGCTAGAGAAGGCTTTCTCCACTGTGTTTTCATAGTGGAGTTCCAGCCTTTGGTCATAAGCTTTGATAGAAGCAATCAGCTCATGTACATTGACCTCATCTAGATCTTTAGTTTCTTATAGGATTGACAAGATTGGATCATAGGGCTTGGTTAAACTTATAAGGATTTTTTGTCCCATTCTAGTTTCTTTTATGCCTTCACTGTAAGTCCTCATTTGATCCACAGTCATGTATAATCTAGATAGGTATGCACTTAGTGATTCATCATCCTTCATTCTCATGTATTCATAATCTCTTCTTAAGCCTTGAAGTTTAATCGATCTAACCTTTTGATGTCCACGAAACTCCTTAGAATTTTTTTTCATTAGCAATCCTAGAAAAGATGGAGTCGACAACTAAATTTTGGATGAAACCAAGTTCTCTGGCATCCTTGATCAGATCAGATCAGTTC
Source organism: Prinsepia uniflora (assembly GCA_032719365.1). NCBI lineage: Eukaryota > Viridiplantae > Streptophyta > Magnoliopsida > Rosales > Rosaceae > Prinsepia > Prinsepia uniflora. The sequence goes on from CM064868.1 coordinate 61,513,345, forward strand.
GAGTAGGCACCACCATTGCTCCCTCAGCACCTTCTGGATCTATGTTGAAGCCCATGTTAACCAGCTCCCACAGATCTTGAGCTTGAAGTAAGGTTCTCATCTTAATGCTCCAAAACTCGTAGTTGTTACCATCAAAGATAGGAGCCCGTAGCTCACTTGTTCTAGCACCACCGATTGCAGAATCAGCAGCAATTTGAATTTAGCAGCACAGTCTCCGATCACGCCTAGTACTTCGATCATGAACCAGATTGCTCTGATACCATGTTGGTTTCAGATCAATTCAAAGATCACAGGGGAAGAAGCAGGAGGATTACTGATTACTCGATGCAATGCTGCGATGGTTTTCCAATGAGATAAGTGTCTTCTTCCTTACACTTTAGCTGCAAATGGTTGGTTAGGTTAGATTTAGGTACTTGTGATGTAGATTTAGGTACTGATTGAATGTTTAGACTTAGACTTGAGAAAAATGGAAGGATCGATCACAATGAAGAAACTGGTATGCTAATAATGCAGAGATGATCACCAGGTGTTCGTCAAAATGCACTAGTGAGTTTTCTGAGTGATCTTGGTGCTCTCACCATCTAGAGAGAGTCACACATTCTTCTCATTAGTTTCCTAGACGATTACAATTGCTTTCTTACTCTTTTTACATACGAAAACTGTTAGGATCCACATGACATCATCCTACACAGTTTACACTAGTTTCTTGCTCAGTAAGTCACTCACCCTTCACTCAATTCTATTATAACAACCTGCCTAGGCACCCACACACTTTCTAGAGACTAGGACAGATGTCAACGAACCGATCGGAAACATTGATGTCCATTTTGTGAGTAATTTTGAATGTTTTGTCGGCCAGCATTAGTTTGAACTTTGAAGCATACAAATTTCATTAAGAAGCCGCGGACCGCATATAATAAAACAATTAGTGTAACTTCTCTTTGGATCGGTAGTCATAAACAAGTGTAACTTGATATTTCTCATACGATGATCCTGCTACCTCTTGCAAATAAATTTTAAACATTTATACATGCATATACACATGTCCATATGTTTTGTTACTACAACTCCTGATTGGCGTATATAATAAATATGTTAATTACTTGGAAAGTCTCGCAGAACATGAGACCCTCCGACTCAGACTCCACATTGATAAGCAGCTGGTAGCTTCATTTCAATGGTCGCTTCTCTTGCATTGGCTGTGCAATCGAGCAAACCCTATATCACACTCCTCTTGAACCAATTTCTTTCTAAATTTATATTTATTTTTTCACATTTTAGAGCACGTGTTGATCACCGGTCACTGATGATATCCTGTAGCTACATGTATAGCACTATTAGTGTTTATATTTTTTGGGATGAAAAATCATCTAGCTAGAGTCCCTAATTTCCAACAAGTCTATGGGGATTCAGCTAGGGCTCTATTCCTTTATGGACTTAGCCGAAACCCAAATAGTGAAGCTAATAAATATACCACAACTAGTGAGGAAATGCTACCATGTACCACAGCTATATCTCTGAAGATTGTTTGCCTATTTTAACAAGTCCATTCAATAACTTGGATCTTCACTATAGCTTAATTATAGCTGATCGAATGTGGTGGGTCCCTTGAGAATCCAACAACAAAATTCTAACATTATTTGCTCCAAAAATAAATTCTGAGTCAAAATTACAAATCATCAAATACATTTATAGAAAAATCATCTTTTAAAAGAATTTCATTAGATTTCACGTACTCCTAGAAAAAAAAAAAGAGGTCTATGGTCCCAGCAAGCACCTGATGATCAGATATGATGGATGAATTTAAGGGCAAACAATCTGATTGATGGGTCCAGCTATATATATAGACGATCACTCTCAATCTCATCACTTACTATGCATGCATGCACACACCTACTACAGAATAGTGAATCATCATCATGTTTATTAATGTGTAACGATTCTTTCCCAGGATAATTAATCACGTCATTTTTGCGACTTAATGAATGTACTAAGTCAATATTTAAGAATTACAAGAACAATGAAAAGGCCTAAATAATTGTGTCCTTCTAGGGGAATGAAATTGATTAGGGTTTTCCCAAATTGATGATTGAGTATAAGATTCACAGAGCTTGGCGCGCTGGTACGAGTAGCCTTCAATTTTTAGTATCCGCACATTTTGTAACTTAGATATGTTGAATAAAATATGTTTGATTTTTTTTTTGAACTTTGTAATTAGTATGTTTCCTATAATTAGTTTATTTCCTTTTAAATTTAGGGTTGATATCTTTTGTACATTATATAAATATCTCAGCGTGTGAGAAAAATAAAACAAGTAATTGAGCATTCCAATTTAACTTGGTATCAAAGTTTGGTTTAACAATAAACCTTGTTCTTCATAAACACCAAATGTCGAGTTCTTATGTCGGTTCTCACTTTGTTTAATATGGGTGTTTATCGTTGTTCTCAATTTCGGTGTGATCATTGTGGTGAAGTAAGACACACAAAATCTCGATGTTTTGACCTTATGGGTTGTCTAGATTGTTCGACCAAACCCGTCCTAAAGGCGTGCAACTTCACTACTGCTGTAACTGAAACATCTGAAGGGCCAGATCAAGCTTCTACTCTAAATGAAACCTCAGGAAATGCTGGTGAGTGCCTTAATGTCTTTGCTTCTATTAGTAACAATACATGAATTATTGATTCAGGTGCCACTAATCACATAAAGTTTGACCCTAGTCAACTAAGTTCTTTAAAACCTCTAAACAACCCATCATGTCTACAGCCAACGGGACACCATGTAAGACCCGTGTCCTGAAGGGAACGGTGAACAATCCCACATTCCTGCTAGGGGGAATGGTCTGGGAAGGGAATGGTGGTGTGCCTTAAAGGTGTAGGCACACACCTATCTAGCACGAGGCCTTTTAGGAGCTCAAGTGGCTTTGGGGGGGATTGGAACCCCAAAATTAAGCAAGTTGAGGCTGGTGCAATTCCATGATGGGTGACCCCCTGGGAAGTTACGCAGTAAGCTCCCGAAAACAAAAACCGTGAGGGCAAGGGCAAGGAGGCCCAAAGCGGACAATATCGTGCTAGATGAGTCGGGACCTGATAGAGGAGGGTCGGGTTCTGACAAACCATCACCTGTTCTAGGAGAAGACATAATTACTTTAAATAAGACCCTTGACTTACACTCCGTTTTAGTTGTTCCTTCTCTTAACTATAACCTATTATCAGTTTCCCAAATTACCCATATTTTACGTTGTGTTCCGATAGGTCGTTAATTAAGCATTATTTTATATTATTTTATACTCTTTATACTTTAATTTTAATATTAAAATAATAAAAAATTGGAGAAAATAATATATTTTTTTATTCTTTAATTCTTTAATTAATTTATTAATTTATTCATTATTATTTATACATTATTCTTTGATTATTTATTCATTATTCATTGATTATTTATTCATTATTCTTTCTCACTAACATATTATTAATGTTTCCTAATTTCCCCGGTTAAGAACGATCTCTATTTACCAATACTACATCTACACAAAAAGGGTTTAAATTGCATAATACTCAAATTACGTATTTAATTTAATGCGTAGTTTGAGCGTTATCATGTTCTGATTTTTTGGCCCCATTATTATGTTTTTAAGGACATATAGACGAGGAAGACAATTGGATATGATACTAGGTGTGGGAAACTTTACTTATTGGACCTTTATTAAGTGGTGTACGATGGTTTGTGACCTTTATTGATGATTGTACTCGAATGACATGGATGTGTCTTTTGAAAACTAAAAGTGAAGTGACTACCCTATTTCAGAAATTTCATAAAATGGTGCATACACAATTTCAATCCCCCATTCATGTTCTTCGTACATATAATGGTGGTGAGTTTGTTAATTCTGAGCATCCCGGGTACTTGTCACAACATGGTATAACTCAACAGAGAACATGCTCTTATACACCAGAACAGAATAGAGTTGTTGAACATAAGAATCACCACCTTTTGGAGGTGGGTCGTGCCTTTCTTATTGAGGCTCAACTCCCTTTGGCTTCTTGGGGAGAAGCTGTTTCCGTTGCCGTTTATCTGATCAATAGGGTCCCTTCTCGGGTCCTCTAATTTCAGAAGCCTTTCTAGACGTTATCTAGTGCTCTCACTGCACCATCAGTTCCTAACCTTGAACCATGAGTGTTTGGCTGTGTGGCTATTGTTTATTTACCCAAATAGATGCGGAACAAATTGGAGCCACGTGCAGAGAAGTGTATCTTTGTTGGGTATGCTCAGAACCAGAAAGGATATCAGTGTTATCATTCGTCCTCTTAGAAGCTCTATGTTAAACTTAATTTGACCTTTCACGAGGATGTTATGTTCTTCTCTACTTCGGAGTCTCCACTTCAGGGGGAGAGTTTATATTAAGTACAGACTCTTACGTATGCACCATTGGCTGTGAATCCATTGGATCTAAGTAGTATATTATTGGATTCTAGTGGTGATGATTCATAAACCAGCTCACCAAGTCAAGTACCCGAACCACTTCCAATGCATTAACTAGAACTGGTTGTGTTACCTCTTCCAATACATGAATTAGAACCTATTGTGTTACCACCAGCAACCATTGCACCTTCTACTCTAGCACCTATGCCACCCACATCACACGAGCAATTATCGTAATCGGCTACGTCTGAACCTCACTGCACCATCAGTTCATAACCTTAACACTCAATACGAGCCTGATCGCAATTCTTGAGTAAAGTACCCTATAAGTAACTATATGTCAATCCACATGTTTTCAAAGTCATGTGTGTCTTTTTCAAATCAATTATCTACTGTATCTGTTCCTAGTACTGTACAGGATGCTTTGCAGGATCCTAGGTGGAATGAGGCTATGAATAAAGAGATGAATGCACTACAAAAGAATAGAACATGGGAGGTTGTAGATTTACCCGAGGGAAAAAAATCTACTGGGCGTCGTTGGATATACACAGTTAAGTACAAGGCTGATGGCTCGATTGAGTGATTTAAAGTAAGGCTGGTTGCAAAAGGATACAAGCAGACATATGGAGTTGATTGCCATGAGACGTTTTCTCATGTCCCCAAGATTAACACTGTATGTGTTTTGTTAACCCTAGCAGCTAATTTGGATTGGCCACTACAATAGTTTGACGTGAAGAATGCATTCCTACATGGTGACTTGGATAAAAAGGTGTATATGGATCTTCCTCCTAGTTGCAAGGGAGATACTGCAAATACAATAAAGGTGTGTAAACTAAGAAAGTCCTTATACAGGTTGAAGCAATTGCCTAGGGCATGGTTTGGTAGATTCACCAAGTCTATGAAGAGTTTGGGTATAAGCAAAGTAATGCTGATCACACATTGCTCTTGAAACATAATCACTTGCTTGTTATAGCTCTAATTGTGTATGTTGATGATATGGTTGTAACCGGAAATGATGCGTCTGAAAGAAAACCACTTCATAAATATTTGGCTCAAGAGTTTGAAATGAAAGATCTCGGTTCTATGAAGTATTTTCTTAGTATTGAAGTTTCACGGTCTAAGAAGTGTATAGTTTTGTCTCAACGGAAGTATGCACTATATTTGATGAGTGAGACTGGCATGCTATGTAACGACCCGAACCGAGAATAATAATATTTTAATGTAAAAAGACTATTTTGCCCCTGAAGGGGGGAAACTTTGACTTTTGACCCGGGAAACAATTTGGACTTTGACCCATGACTATGACGTAGGTCGGGACGTCACGAATCCGTAGACAGGCGGCACGCCGAAATCGGAGTTCGTATGAAGAAGTTATGGTCAAAGAAGGGTTTTAGCGGAATTTACGAACCGAGAACAACGGAATAAAATATTAATTTATTACGGGAATCCGTGCCAACTAATATTTAAATCCAACCAGTGGATTGGTGACAAGTGTCACCCATCCAAGCCCATACTATTCCAATAAAGCAACATTACACTATTTAACCCATTTTATATTAATTGATTTCCCTCCATTTGTTTCCAGCCATTGGATTTCTGCCCAAAATGAATCCCAGCCCTTCATTTTCATCTGCTTTCCTTATTCATGCACGATCTCTGTCAGTTTTTCTCCCAAACACACACAAGCACATCCAGCCCCCTTCACCCGTGCATCTTCTTCCATTTTCTCTCAAACCAGGCGATCGAACCAGCACCCCTCATCGCACCAGCCAACCACCAACACCACCACCATCATCTGATCATCATCACCCTGCATCACCGGCGACCACTACCCTTGTTCCTGCCCGGAAAATCCCTTCCAAACTCAGACCCGAAACACTAAGGAAACGGGTCCAAGAAGCAAACCACGACATCCACAGCACCGCGACGCAAGGGAAGCTCCAGTCTACACCGTGAGGACCCCAGGAGCGTGACTGGACGACGGCGAAGCCTGCGGCGGCGACACGGCGGCGGTAAGACCCAAAACCCGAAAGCCCCGTTTTGATTCCCTATTTCGAACCAACGTGTTGTGGTGCTTAGGAATCGATTAATTAGTTATAGACATGTCCTAGGGTTAGATACGAGTTGATTGGAACCAGTTTGGACGACGGAGACGGCGTGGATCGACGGAGAAGACGATCGGACTTTGACCGTGAGTTTCAACGACGGACTGGTGAGTTTCTCCTAGTTTTCTTTCTATTTTGAGGTTGTAGAACCATAGAACAGACCTAGACGACCCTATAGGGATGAACCCCGTCGAAAATGGTGGTCGGAACGGTACGGTGGAATCGGGTCAAGCCGTGGGTCGACGGCGACCCGATTCCAGTCAAACGGGTCTGACCCGGTACTGTAGCATGATGACGTCATCATGCTGACGTCACTTCTGACGTCATGATGACGTCATTTCTGACGTCATCATGACGTCATCCTGTTAGATGTTGTCAGACCAGGGACCAATCAGAACATGCCACGTGTCACCTGACAAGTGTCAGTGATGACGTCATGCTGACGTCAGCATGACGTCACTGCTGACATCAGCAGGTACTGTAAGCAGCGTTGACCCACGCGTTGACCAGGCGCGTGGGGGGCGCGTAGTGTGAACAGTGATTTTGGTGGGGCCGGTACCATTTTCAAGGTTTCGACGATACGGATCCAATAGAGGTGGTTTCGTGTCGATCGGAGATCGTTAGATTAGTCAAAAATGGGGTTTGAAGCACCGGGAATAGTGCCCGGGATGCAATTTTGAGGCGGATCTGTTCTAGGGTCTTAGTATTGATGTTATAGGATCCCTTAAGTAACCCTCAGGTATAAAAATACAGGTTTTAGAGATCGTTGAGCAGCAAGGACCGAGTGTGAGTGGGCTGTTTGATTTATAAAAGGCTTGCATGCATAAACTGTTTTACTGTTTCCACTTATGATTTCGATGAGTCTTATATGAACTGTTTATATATGCTATTATAATGTTTTGGGCATGAGACCCGTCTGGATTATATGTGGATTTTGTTTGGGATGTCCGGGAGACATAGGGTAAACTATACTGTTATTGTACTGTACTTTCCTACCTGTGTATATTGTCTCCTCCAGGGAGGGTCGTTGGCCTGGGTGGACCCTGGAGTAGTCACGGGGCCCTGACTGAGTGGAGTTGACCCCCGTTGGGCTGCTTACTCTCAGGAAGGCATGTTCGTTATACCTCGGGCAGTGACCGGGATACCGGGAGCTGATGTACCTGGAGAGTCTCAGGTGTGAGACCCTGAGTGGCAACGCGTAGCCTTAGAACCGTGACATCATTTGGGTTGGGTTTTACAGTGCACTGATATGTTAGTTTCTCCTTTCGATTATTATTGTGGTTTTATGGTTAAGATTTCATTACGATATTATGTTTTCACTGCATGCAAGATTTGGAAAACGGAGGGGTAAAAACCTTATGATTATTTTCTTATTAAATTGATTTATAAACTGTTATTTTTGGCCCACTCACCCTTGTTTTACTGACCCCTCCAGACCCTGACACGGAAATAGAGGAGGAGGACCCGGAGGAGGAGGCAGATGTTTAGTTTGCTTAGATGTGCACCTGTACACCCACTTGTGGGTAGGTTGAGCACCGAATAAATGTACTCTGACTATTGTGCTTACGTGTTGTATTTTACTTTCCCTTGTCTGACAGTATCGCTTTAAACACTGTGGTTGTACGTTATCTATCTATTTAAGTATTCGGTTTTTATTTAAGGGTAATTTTGGTATGTTTAGAGTCATTGTCAGACGGGAGCGGGTCACGTCCCCGGGTGGTCCCAGTGGGATTGGGACGGGTCCTGTCAGCTTGGTATCAGAGCATTAGGATTAGTAGTCAGAGTACTAGGTTAGCGGTTTGTACTTTGTACATGGTCGTTTTCGATGTCTTTTAACCTGTTTGCCTCTTAACAGTTGGATATGCCTCCCCGATGTGAACCCCGTGCACGTGTTGACGAGGGCAATGGAGGAAATGGAGACACTGCGAGCATTGAGCGGGCTCAGCGCCTGGGTGCTACGCACTTTAGTGGGGGAACCGACCCCGAGGAAGCACACCAGTGGATTGACCGCTGGGAGAGGATTTTCGAGGTCATGCACTGTCCACCGGAGGAGCGTGTCGTAACTGGCGACTTTCCTACTGGATGGGAGCGCCTATCGATGGTGGCACAACCTTGTCCTGGCCGGCTGGACCGTTCACACCATTCCATGGGAGACCTTCCGAGAGCGGTTTCTCAACCAGTTCTATCCACGGTCATTTCGTAACGCCCGTGAGGCGGAGTTTCTGCAACTCCGGCAGGGAGATCAGACTGTAGCAGAGTACGAGGAGACCTTCCTGATGTTGTCTCGTTTTGCTGAGAACTTCGTGATCACCGAGGCAGATCGATGTCGCAGATTTGAGTGGGGCCTGCGACCTGAGATTCAGGCGATGGTGACTGCAATGCCCTTTGCTTCTATGAGGGATCTGACTGATGCAGCGACCAGGGTTGAGAACAGTATCCTGGCACGTCAGCGAGTTGAGGGGGAGACACGGCGACGTGATCGCCCTCACTTGGGATTCTCGGGCCGTCGTGGCTCGAAGGGAGGACATTCTGGTGGATCTTCGTCTTCTGGCAGCCGAGGACGTTCTAGTCAGTTCAGGAGTCCTCAGCGGTCTGGACAGCGTTCTGGAGCTTGGCAGCGGCCGTACTCACCGATGAGCATCTCACCGGGAGGATACTCGGGTCGACCTAGGGAGGTCACTTGCTTCGCTTGTGGTGAGCCGGGGCACTATGCTTCTGAGTGTCCACTGATTCGGGGCAGTACTACGCCAGCACTGAGCTTAGCATCTCAGACTGACAGCAGCCGGACACGCGGTGTTGTGCGTGGCCCGTGATCGAGGAGCTAGAGGACGGGGACGACCTGCAGAGTCTATGGCTCGTGTCTATGCTGTTACCCAGCAGCAGGCCAGATCCATTCCGGGAGTGTTGACAGGTACTGTACATATTTATGGCATGGTTGTTCGTGCATTGATGGATTCGGGGGCAACTCATTCTTTTATTTCACCGCGTTGTGCAAGTCTGTTGGGCCGTGAGGTGACCGCACTTGAGCACGAGATGGGAGTGGGGACACCGATGGGGTGTGACCTACCAAGTGAACCAGGAGATACGAGCTTGTCCTGTGGAGATTGAGGGAGTCGAATTTCCGGCAGATTTAATTCTGATGAATGTTCACGACTTTGATGTGATACTTGGCGTTGATTGGTTGTCGGAGTACAATTCGCTCATCGATTGTAGTAACATGCGATTGACTTTGAGAGGTTCGGGATTTCCGGAAGTGATATTTCAGGGGGAGTGTGGAGACACATCACCCAAGGTAATATCTGCACTCACAGCTACAAAACTCTTATAGAAGGGGTGTCAGGGTTACCTTGCTTATGTGGTAGAGTCTACGGATGAATCTTTGAGTATTGAGGATATTCCGATTGTGCGGGAAATTTCCTGATGTCTTTCCAGGGGATTTACCTGGATTACCACCACCCAGGGAGATCGACTTTACGATCGAGTTACTCCCCGGGACTCGACCGATTTCACAAGCACCGTATCGTATGGCACCAGCGGAGTTCCGGGAATTGAAAGTCCAATTACAGGAACTGGTGGATCTAGGGTTTATCCGACCCAGTACATCACCATGGGGAGCGCCGGTCTTATTTGTGAAAAAGAAGGAGGGTAGTTTACGGTTGTGTGTGGATTATCGGCAGTTGAACAAGGCTACGGTAAGGAATCAGTATCCCTTACCCAGGATCGATGATTTGTTTCGATCAGTTACGAGGAGCACGATATTTCTCCAAGATAGATCTGAGGTCGGGATACCATCAACTGAGAATAGCCGAGGGGGATGTTCAGAAAACAGCTTTTCGAACGAGGTATGGGCATTATGAGTTCTTGGTGATGCCCTTTGGACTGACGAATGCACCAGCTGCATTCATGGACTTGATGAATCGAGTTTTTTCGAGCATACTTGGATAAATTTGTGATCGTGTTTATCGACGACATCTTGGTGTATTCCAAGAGTGTCAGGGCTCATGAGGAGCACTTACGAATGGTATTGGGTAAACTACGACAGGAACAGCTGTATGCTAAGTTAAGCAAGTGTCAATTCTGGCTAAATAGTATTGGATTCTTGGGTCACATTATATCACCCGAGGGGATAAGTGTGGATCCTCAGAAAACGGAGGCTGTGACAAATTGGCCAAGACCGACCACGGTGACGGAAGTGCGAAGTTTTGTTGGGTTAGCAGGCTACTATCGGAGATTCGTGGAGGGTTTCTCCCAGATTGCCGCACCATTGACTCGGTTAACCCGGAAAGGGGTGAAGTTTCTGTGGGACGACCAGTGTGAACAGAGTTTCCAGGAATTAAAGTTCCGATTAACCACTGCACCTGTCCTTGCATTACCGGACAGCAGTGGAGAGTTCGTGGTATATAGTGATGCATCGCTGCAGGGCTTGGGTTGTGTATTGATGCAGAATGGAAAAGTGATTGCTTACGCATCCCGGCAGCTGAAGACGCACGAGTTGAACTACCCTACTCATGATTTGGAATTGGCAGCGGTGGTTCATGCTCTAAAGATCTGGAGACATCATTTGTTCGGTGTGACATGCCGAATATTCACCGATCACCAGAGTCTTAAACATCTGTTCACTCAGAAGGAACTCAACATGAGACAGCGGAGATGGTTGGAATTGTTGAAGGATTATGATTGTACCATCGAGTACCATCCTGGCAAGGCAAATGTTGTGGCTGATGCACTTAGCAGGAAGTCGTCGGGATCAGTTGCGCACTTGAGATTGGTGTACCTTCCTTTGCTAGTGGAACTCCGGAAGAGCGGAGTTATGTTAGGGATGGACGATCAGGGAGCCTTGTTGGCTAGCATTCATGTGTGACCCGTGTTGGTCGACAGGATCATCGAGGATCAACTACAGGACCAGATACTCTGTGACTACAGAAACGAAGTTGAATCCGGACAGAGACAAGCTGTCAGGGGCGATGGAGCATTAGTAAAGCTTGGGAGATTGTGTGTACCTGCGGTACCAGAGTTGAGGAGAGAGATTTTAGACGAGGCCCACACTTCGGCCTATGCTATGCATCCAGGAGGGACAAAGATGTACCGTACCCTCCGGGACTATTATTGGTGGCCAGGGATGAAGAGGGAGATATAGCTGAGTTTGTCAGCAAATGTTTGATCTGTCAGCAGGTCAAGGCAGAACGGCAGCGTCCGTATGGGGCTATGCAACCACTTCCAATTCCACAATGGAAGTGGGATCATATTACAATGGACTTTGTCTTCAAGTTACCGAAGACAAGGAGCGGAGTTGATGGGGTCTGGGTAATAGTGGACCGGTTGACTAAATCAGCGCATTTTCTGCCTGTACGTGAGACGTACAAGCTCAACCGTTTGGCCCAGCTATTCATTAATGAGATCATCCGATTACACGGTACCCCAGAGTCGATCTTGTCGGATCGGGATCCGCGTTTCACATCCAGGTTTTGGAGGAGTCTACAGACTACTTTGGGTACGAAATTGCACTTCAGTACAGCATTCCACCCACAGACCGACGGACAGTCTGAAAGGACAATACAAACTCTCGAGGACATGATGAGAACTTGTGTGTTGCAATTCCAGGATTCGTGGGCTGATCGATTGCCATTGATGGAGTTTGCCTATAATAACAGCTACCATGCGAGTATAGGGATGGCACCCTATGAGGCACTGTATGGTCGACAGTGCAGAACACCGGTATGCTGGATGGAGATCGGAGAAAGAACGGCAGTGGGGCCGGATCTGATGGATATGACCTAGGAGACAGTTCGGGTTATTCGGGAAAGATTGAAGGCGGCCCAGGATCGTCAGAAGAGCTATGCGGATCGACGGATCCGAGATTTAGAATTCGAGGTTGGTGACTTTGTCTTTTTAAAGTTATCGCCGTGGAAAGGAATTCTCCGATTTGGACGACGTGGGAGATTGAGTCCTCGTTATATCGGGCCATATGAGATTGTCGAGAGGATTGGTCCAGTGGCTTATCGTTTAGCACTACCTTCGGAGCTTTCCCGAGTACATGACGTATTTCATGTATCGATGCTACGGAAGTATCTTCGGGATGACTCTCATGCACTGCCAGAGCAACCACTGGAACTGATGACAGATTTGAGTTTCGAGGAACGGCCAGTACAGATTCTGGATAGGAAGGAAAAGGTCTTAAGGAACAAGACGATTTCTTTGGTTAAGGTGCTATGGCGGAACCACGAGGTGGAGGAAGCGACATGGGAACCCGAGGAATTGATGAGAGGGCAGTACCCACACTTGTTTGAGTAAATTTCGAGGACGAAATTTCTGTAAGGTGGGTAGGTTGTAACGACCCGAACCGAGAATAATAATATTTTAATGTAAAAAGACTATTTTGCCCCTGAAGGGGGGAAACTTTGACTTTTGACCCGGGAAACAATTTGGACTTTGACCCATGACTATGACGTAGGTCGGGACGTCACGAATCCGTAGACAGGCGGCACGCCGAAATCGGAGTTCGTATGAAGAAGTTATGGTCAAAGAAGCGTTTTAGCGGAATTTACGAACCGAAAACAACGGAATAAAATATTAATTTATTACGGGAATCCGTGCCAACTAATATTTAAATCCAACCAGTGGATTGGTGACAAGTGTCACCCATCCAAGCCCATACTATTCCAATAAAGCAACATTACACTATTTAACCCATTTTATATTAATTGATTTCCCTCCATTTGTTTCCAGCCATTTAATTTCTGCCCAAAATGAATCCCAGCCCTTCATTTTCATCTGCTTTCCTTATTCATGCACGATCTCTGTCTGTTTTTCTCCCAAACACACACAAGCACATCCAGCCCCCTTCACCCGTGCATCTTCTTCCATTTTCTCTCAAACCAGGCGATCGAACCAGCACCCCTCATCTCACCAGCCAACCACCAACACCACCACCATCATCTGATCATCATCACCCTGCATCACCGGCGACCACTACCCCTGTTCCTGCCCGGAAAATCCCGTCCAAACTCAGACCCGAAACACTAAGGAAACGGGTCCAAGAAGCAAACCACGACATCCACCGCACCGCGACGCAAGGGAAGCTCCAGTCTACACCGTGAGGACCCCAGGAACGTGACTGGACGACGGCGAAGCCTGCGGCGGCGACACGGCGGCGGTAAGACCCAAAACCCGAAAGCCCCATTTTGATTCCCTGTTTCGAACCAACGTGTTGTGGTGCTTAGGAATCGATTAATTAGTTATAGACATGTCCTAGGGTTAGATACGAGTTGATTGGAACCAGTTTGGACGACGGAGACGGCGTGGATCGACGGAGAAGACGATCGGACTTTGACCGTAAGTTTCAACGACGGACTGGTGAGTTTCTCCTAGTTTTCTTTCTATTTTGAGGTTGTAGAACCATAGAACAGACCTAGACGACCCTATAGGGATGAACCCCGTCGAAAATGGTGGTCGGAACGGTGCGGTGGAATCGGGTCAAGCCGTGGGTCGACGGCGACCCGATTCCAGTCAAACGGGTCTGACCCGGTACTGTAGCATGATGACGTCATCATGCTGACGTCACTTCTGACGTCATGATGACGTCATCCTGTCAGATGTTGTCAGACTAGGGACCAATCAGAACATGCCATGTGTCACCTGACAAGTGTCAGTGATGACGTCATGCTGACGTCACTGCTGACGTTAGGGGAACTGTAGCAGCGTTGACCCACGCGTTGACCAGGCGCGTGGGGGCGCGTGTGAACAGTGATTTTGGTGGGACCGGTACCATTTTCAAGGTTTCGACGATACGGATCCAATAGAGGTGGTTTTGTGTCGATCGGAGATCGTTAGATTAGTCAAAATGGGGTTTGAAGCACCGGGAATAGTGCCCGGGATGCGATTTTGAGACGGATCTATTCTAGGGTCTTAGTATTGATGTTATAGGATCCTTAAGTAACCCTCAGGTATAAAAATACAGGTTTTAGAGATCGTTGAGCAGCAAGGACCGAGTGTGAGTGGGCTGTTTGATTTATAGAAGGCTTGCATGCATAAACTGTTTTACTGTTTCCACTTATGATTCGATGAGTCTTATATGAACTGTTTATATATGCTATTACAATGTTTTGGGCATGAGACCCGTCTGGATTATATGTGGATTTTGTTTGGGATGTCCGGGGGACATAGGGTAAACTATACTGTTATTGTACTGTACTTTCCTACCTGTGTATATTGTCTCCTCCAGGGAGGGTCGTTGGCCTGGGTGGACCCTGGAGTAGTCACGGGGCCCTGACTGAGTGGAGTTGACCCCCGTTGGGCTGCTTACTCTCAGGAAGGCATGTTCGTATACCTCGGGCAGTGACCGGGATACCGGGAGCTGATGTACCTAGAGAGTCTCGGGTGTGAGACCCTGAGTGGCAACGCGTAGCCTTAGAACCGTGACATCATTTGGGTTGGGTTTTACAGTGCACTGATATGTTAGTTTCTCCTTTCGATTATTATTGTGGTTTTATGGTTAAGATTTCATTACGATATTATGTTTTCACTGCATGCAAGATTTGGAAAACGGAGGGGTAAAACCTTATGATTATTTTCTTATTAAATTGATTTATAAACTGTTATTTTTGGCCCACTCACCCTTGTTTTACTGACCCCTCCAGACCCTGACACGGAAATAGAGGAGGAGGACCCGGAGGAGGAGGCAGAGGTTTAGTTTGCATAGCTGTGCACCTGTACACCCACTTGTGGGTAGGTTGAGCACCAAATAAATGTACTCTGACTATTGTGCTCACGTGTTGTATTTTACTTTCCCTTGTCTGACAGTATCGCTTTAAACACTGTGGTTGTACGTTATTTATCTATTTAAGTATTCGGTTTTTATTTAAGGGTAATTTTGGTATGTTTAGAGTCATTTTCAGACGGGAGCGGGTCACGTCCCCGGGTGGTCCCAGTGGGATTGGGACGGGTCTTGTCATGCTAACCTGTCAACCGATTGATACTCCTATGGATGAAAATGTGAAGTTGAGAGTGCATCATGATCAAGTACCAACCAATAAGGAACACTATCAGAGGTTAGTAGGGAGATTAATGTACTTAGCTCATACAAGACCAAACTTGGCTTATCCCTTAAGTGTTATTAGCCAATTTATGCATGCTCTAAGTGAAGTTCATATCAATGCAGTTATTCGAATTTTGCGGTACTTAAAGTCCTCACCAGGTAAAGGAATAATGTTTACTAAGAATAGTGACATGAGCATTGTAGGATATACTGATGCTGATTGGGCTGGAGATATTGGTGATAGGGGTTCGACATATGGCTATTTCACTTTTGTGGGTGGTAATTTGGTAACTTGGCGAAGTAAAAAACAAAAGGTTGTAGCTTGATCAAGTGCAGAATCTATGTATCGAAGAATGTCAGAAGGAATATGCGAGTTGTTGTTGTTTAAGAACTTGATGAGTGAATTGGGCTTCCTTATCGAAGAACCAATTAGATTGTATTGTGACAATAAGGCTGCGCATGATATTGCTCATAATCCTATGCAACATGATGGGACTAACCACGTGGAGGTAGACAAACACTTCATAAAAGATAATTTAGAGGAGAAAATCATTGAAGTCCTTGAGATTAAATCAGAAAAACAATTAGCAGGTGTGTTGACTAAAACAGTATCCATTCCGGTATTTCACAGTTGTATTGACAAGTTGGGCATGAGCAATATCTATGCACAAACTTGAGGGAGAGTGTTGAATCCAGTTGTATGTTTAATTCCTTTTTCCGTTTAGGACTTTTTAATTAGTAGGTTTCCTATAATTAGCTTATTTCCTTTTTAGTTTAGGGTTTACATCTTTTGTACATTATATAAATACCTTAGTTTATGAGAAAACTAAAATAAGTAACTGAGCCTTCCAATTTAACTAGATATAGAAAAAATTTAAGCTCCATGAAAGGAGGATGGACGAAAGAAGAATATGAGAGGTGTTAGAAAGTAAAGAAATAATAAGGAAGCTTACATATTGATCTTCCTTCTTTCTTAACAACGCCTTATGGATGAAAAATTATTAAGAATTTATAACATGACGGATTGTGAAGTTTTTTTTTTTAATTAAGAATGATATCTTTAAATATCATAAACAAATTATACAATCATACTAGTAAAATCAAATTATGGAATAAAATCCATAAACCAATATATCAATACTAACACAGATAAAACTGCATTAACAACTAACAAACTCGTATGTATATATATGACTGACATTATGCAAAATTACAAAATAAGCTCACAAAGCTCAACATAACCAAAACTTTAATAGCACTTATAATACTAAACAAACTACCTCTACTAAAAGAAACAGTCATCGTCGTCAAACTCATCACATTTAGTCTTAAAAGAACTTGTAGAGCATGACTTATCTTGTCAGGACCCGTCCCAAATCCCCCCCGGAGAAGGAATGTGATGTCTCGATCTCCACTACAGCCCGCATCCGCAATCAACCTGAAGGGTATTAAAACCACGAAAATTTGGGAGTGGACAAAATAAAGAGTTTTTAAAATCATTTTCACGAAAAGAAGATTTATTTATGTCCTTCACTAAAAAGCATGCATGCATTCGAAAACCATGTATCAAAATAGAACCATTAGGGCCTTAGCCCAAAACCGTAAGTCAAATCAATCATATGGGCGACTGCCCAAAAACCATACATGTGGGTCTCAGCGCAAAATCCAACACAAGTGGGACTCAGCCCAAAACCAATCCTTGGCATCCCTGATGCCTAACATCCGAGTTGTCACAATCACACCTATTACGGTTCCAAGCTACGCGTGCTATCCGGGGTCTCAAATCCCAAGTCTCCCTAGGGTCCACCTAGGTCAATGACCCGCAGATCGATGACCCTCCATGGGGGGGAGGTTTTAGCCTCTGGCAACCCTACTCCTGAGTCACTATACGGACCAGTCGCTCCGTCCAATGACCCCTCGCAAGAAATTGTCCCGTGACTACTCCAGGATACTACGAGACTTCTGGAGGAGACAACCCGCCACTCCAGAATACTACGAGACATCTAGAGGGCATTCGTTCATGAGGATGGTATACGGAAAACCATTTTCATAATTCATTTCCAAAACCATTCAAAAGGCCACGCCTGAGTTTTCCATAAACCATCGTAAATCCAAATTCATTTGGGTCCCTGACTCAAAATCATGTTTATAAATCATAACTGGGCCTCATGCCCAATATCATAACCAACTGGGCCTCAAGCCTGAATTCGTAAACCAACAGGGCCCCCGGCCCGATCGTATAAGTCAAATGGGCCTCTAGCCTGATTTCACATTAAATAAAATGGACTTCAAGTCCGATAGTTTTCAACTAAATGGGTCTCATGCCCGATTCCATGTTTCTAAATCTAAAATCGTTTCATCAAACCAATATAGAAAACATAGCACGTAAAAGCACCGTATAAAATCGAAACCTCGAAATATGTGAATACTAAGCTAGCACAAACAATTGCACTCAAGGCATTCCAAACCATGTATAAAAAATTTATGCGTGCATCAATTTAGAATGAAAGGTCCACTCACAGACCGTCCAAAGTTTCGCCTCGATACGCGTGCCATAAGCCCTTCCCGGGCCAATCACCGTCTCCGGGGCTTCTAAACCTGTCCAATTCATTTTAGAGGGTTACTAACTACCTCATTAACCTCTCACTAAAGCTCCATAATTTTTCCTAATTTTTAACTATTTTTAAACGCGATCCTAAACCTTCAAACGTCCGGAACTATATCGAGACGGTGTCTGATCGACTCGAAACCAGTCCCAAAATGTTCATTACATCGAATAGATGAAATTACAGGTTGGAACCTTCCCCAAAAAGTAGGCCATGCACCCACACGCGCCGGTAGATGCCCCTGAGCGTGGGAGCCACGTACCACTGCACAGTCGTCTTCTTCCCTGCGTGAACCCGGTCCGGCTCTTTATTTTCCTTATTTTTCATCCATTTCAATCCAATCCAATCCTAATCTTCCTATTTTTATCCTAGCAATCTTCCTATGTGATTAGAATCAAGAGAAACGGTCTAAAACTCCCTGGTTCAAACCTTCCTTCACGGTTCCATTTTCCCGATTAGTCCCCCTCGACGTTCAACCATCAACCACCATCCAAACTACCTCTAAACCTTCCTACAAACTGAATAACCATCCCCCAAACACCCAAAATCATCCATAACGTCTAAATCAATAATTTGAATTCAAAAAATTAAAACCGCGTGCATACCTCCTCTCTGACGTGCACGGCGGCCCCGACCGATCCTGCTACCATCTTCATCGTCTCAGCCTCCTCTCTAATCTTCCTTCATGGCCCAACAACAGTATGTGAGGATTGAAGAAGGTGGGTCTGAGATTTGGGTGGGTTGTTCGTGGGTTTGGTTTGCACGAACAAGCAAGGGGGAATACATGTATGCAATCACAATGGGCAATGGATGAGTGACACTTGTCACTCATCCATTGAGCCAATTCAAAATATATGGGGCCCACATAATTCCAAAAGGCATTCATCTCGTAAAACGTGCAATAGTTTCAAGGAACTTCCGTGAACCGTAACTTTCTCGTCGGTCGTCCGATTTCGACTTGCCGCTTGTCTACGGATTCGTATCGACTCGATCTACGTAACAGCCCTCGGCCTTCGGTCATCGAACCTCTCGGGTCAAAAGTCAACTTTTGCCCTCGTTCAAGGGTAAAATCGGAATTTCACCTGAACGTCCATTAATCCTCGGGTAATCCCCGATTAGCCTCACTAATCTGTAATTAGTCTTAATTAAATCTAAAAATTAGGGACGGGTCGTTACATATCTGATCGATGAAGGCTTGATCTCCAGTGATCCAATTTGGTATAAAAGCGAATAAGGACAAGAAGTTCTCATCAGCTACCGTGACTAAAACTAATGAAAGATATTGTGGTAAACTCCCCAACAGTAAGGTAGAACAAGATTTAAGGATTAAAAGAAGAAAAATTAAAGGAAGATTTTGAATAGAGGGATGGTTTAAACAAATAACATGAGTGAGAACTGAAATATAAACATGACATGGACCATACGGTTTCCACAAATGGACTCTTATTTCTTTAATTTAGTTTTTCTTTTTCCCTGAATTTTGTTTGGGTAACTTAAAAATGCAATGAAATTTAATCGTTATCCACAAATGGTGGTTATCAAGATGAAAGTTTAGAAAATGACATATTTTTGTATGGACTTTAAAATTTTAGATAATGACATATTTTTTTTTATAATTTATAATTTCTTAATTCTTATATTTATGAATCTGAACAAAATAATTGGTGCATGAGAGAATGTAGAACTTCTAAAATTTGTTCAATTCCTATATTTTTTTTTTGTCCAAACGTAGAATAATTTTATATATACATTTTCTACGTGTCTGCTTTACATCTTTTCCATTATCTTCCTCCACAAGTGTTTTGCATTATTTTTTCTTTTCCTCGCATTTTTTTATATAAAAGGATTTTGGAGGACGATTAGATGCTATAACCATTGAGTATTGACTTCATCTGATGAGAATTGTATCCAAGGCCTTCCACATAGTAGGTAGAGATAATTTTCATTAAGTCATAATACTAAGTGTAGTGGTGGATTCATGAAATTATTCTGTGAGGGGCAACATATAAAGAGATTCAAAACATGTTAAGCAAAAATAATACCTCTAAATTTCTTTTGAAAGAAGCGTGTAAGTCTCATTGTTGTAAAAAGAGACATTACAAAAAATGCATAAAGTGGTCTCGTTAAAATTTTATTGGGGATTTCAAAAAAAATGTGTCACGCAACAACAACAAAATAAATATAGTGCCACACATTCATGGAAGAGATAATATTACAATCTTATAATTGCCCACAACGAGTTTTTATACCTTCAAAACAAAAGCCTATAAAAATTATTCATAACACACCTTCAACAAATTTCTAAAACATTAATGAAAAAAATTAAGGATTTAAAAGGAATTTGAATTGAAACTTACTTGGAATTGTCAAAAAATAAAAGGAAGAATTTAAAAACTCTTATCAGCTATTTAGCTTGTTAGGTGATGATAGGATTGCTAAGTAATTAGACAATTAAATTTGGAATTGGATTTTTATTTGGCTCTATTTGATTGAGAGATGGGAATGAAAGTGGAACTTTAAAGCTCCATCCTATTGTCTCTTGAAGAACACCCGTTGGTTCCCTTCAAAATTGATAAAGATAGAATTGTTTGTGTTGTCACTTGAGAAAGGCATAGCTGCTTTGAATTGCAACGGTTGTCATGTTATTTTGTATATTGACCTATAACGACGCCGTTTTAGGTAAGATTTTTATATAACTAGGTATATTGCATCGAAATATTGAAACCATTCCATTTCATATCATACCAAATTGAATAGTAAAACCGAATGGATGATTGATACGGTACCGACACCGAACCAGTTCAAACAGTATGAAATCAGTTTTGAGGTTGGGGAATACCGTCCTGTACCGAAATCGAACTAGTTTTAATTTTTTTAAGCTGATAAAAAAATAAAATTAAATACCAAAAAAAAACCTAATAGCTAATAGGAGTCAACTCTGAAGTCCCCCCCTCCAAAAATAATAGGATAAATAAAACTATGATACTTGAAGAGAAACGTAAGTTTATTGTGGTGATTGAGATAGTGTGGGATTAATATTTAGACGTTGGTCGGTCAATAAGAAGTTGGTGACTAATAGTAGTATATGGAATTATTAGTTTGTTAGTTAGCAACTCAAATTACTCAATGAGGAATTGCAAATCGTATGAGTCACTGTTGGTAGCGACATTTTGATCACCTCGTCTTAACCATCATTTTAATCAGACCATTTAAACCAACATTCAAATCAAATCATGAAAAGCAACAAATCAATTGTGAAATTTAATATTTTATTGTTCAATTAGTTTACTAGTCCTTTATAATTTAATTTAATCGCCATTGGCCATATCCAGTCCTTTGTCATTGGCCATAACACCATAAGCCAGTATGACTACAACAACCTGAAATAAAATTAAAAGACAATCAATGATTAGACACAAAAGAAGAATGGGAAAAACCACTTAACCCTTATGAAATTATGAATTTTTTTAATGATTGAATTGATTGGGCTTAATTTTTTGTCGAGAAATTTTGGCTCAAAACTGAAACTATAACCAAACTATACCGAATACAATTGGTATGATACGATTTGGTATTAATTTCACATTTTGAAATATCGTTACTGAACCGATTAAAATTACACTAAAAGAAAATTCTTGGGCCTTACGAGATTTTGCCTGATGAGGCCAATTTCGTCGTTAAAATGAATGTTACTGCACGAATATGGAGGGATCGTCGGGTAATGTAATGACACGAAGGAAAAAACTTCGCGCGCTAAATGTCGTAATGTTACCCCGACGAAAAAATCGTGCTCGTCGGGTAAAAAAATAAAACCCGACAAATAATGTCTAAAATATTCATCGGGTAACATGAAACGTTGACCGATGTTACCAAACGTAGGAGTTTTTCGGGTAGGAAATCGTTTTGGTGCCAAGATTTTAATCTTACCCGACAAATCATTAACTTTTTCCCAACGAACCTATTCGTCAGGCAAAAGTCTATTAGCTTTTAACACAAACGACCCACATCTTCTTCCTCCCCTTATTTTTCTCAACTCTCTCTCTCTCTCTCGCTCTCCCTCGCTCTATATATATATATGTATATATATATATATATCTTTCTCTCTCCCAAATCCTATCTTTATTAACTCACAAATTATCGACCATCATTAATTCATCTCCTCATCACTCATTCTCTCATCACTACAAAAGGTATGTATTAAATTTTGGTATATATTTGGGAGATTTTGAATTTTTTTTATTATGAAAAATATGTTGAAAGTGTTACTTATTTGTGTAAAAATAGAAAAGGAAATTAGAAGATTTATTAGGAAAATATGAAAATAAAAAATATGTTATGAATTATGAAATATAAAATGTGATAGGAAATTAGAAAATTAGAAAATTAGAAAAGTAGTAATTATGTTATGAATTAGGGAATAGAAAATGTGATAGGAAATCAGAAAAGTAGAAAATATGTTAGGAAATTAGAAAATATGTTAGGAAATTAAAAAATTAGGAAAATGTATTAGGAAATTAGGAAAATAGAAAATTGCTGATAATATATTTTTTCATATATTTCGATGGTGTGAAATATGTTTATATTTCATAACAGTTTTTAGTAAGTTATTCGAGTTGATTAACTTCGTATAACTAAATTTAAGGAACAACCTTAAACCCGTTTGAGAGTCAGTGAATCGAGTCGATTAACTAACTCTTCAATTTCTCATATATTTGGAAAACTTGGGAATGTGCAACTAGGTCCTGTATAGTTTGTGGTCTACAAGGTCGGATTTCGATTGTGGAAAATTTTGTATGTATGTATCCTACAATGTTCTCTGAATGCGTACTAGATATTTCTTTATAATATTTACTTTGGTCATTTAGGGAACTGTAAGAAGATGCTACCGAAATTTCCACCGATCGAAATTTTGGCTCGTAGATTTCAAATCAAACAGCACAGAATGTGCACTATTGAATGGGATAGGGCCACAAAACCGGAGTAAAAAAGGAGATAAGCAGCTTTTGATATTCACTTGTCGGGCTATCAGGCAATCATGTTAACTCAATTACTTACATTGACTATATTTTGTGAAAGTAGGTATAATGGATGGACGATGGATGTAAATGTTTGATAGATCTGCAGATCAATACATGGATAGGCTAGAAAATTTCATTGAGTTTGCACGTAATCATTGCATCAATGAGAGACAATAATTTTTTTGTGTCATAAATGTAATAACTGCAGTCAAATGTCGTTGAATGAAGTTTGGTATCATTTGGATTGAAATGTGATTGTACACAACTACACTAATTGGATCTATCACTGTGAAGAAATATTTACTGAATCGACATCTTCGGTCCCTATGCCTTATTGGGAAGAAAGTAGTTTGGATGAGCGATATGATAATGATCAAGTTATTAAAACATTAACGGATGTTTTTCCTCTTGCATCCGATGATATGGATGGTGAAGCACCCAAGTTTCAACCTGAAGATTCTAGACTCTATTATGAGAGATTTTTGAAAGATGCTCAGGGTGAATTGAACCCGGGTTGTAAAACTTTTTCGGTTCTAGGGGCAATTGTGGAGTTGAAGTACGTGAAAGTTGAGTATAATCAAATGAACAAACACTTTAATCACATGATGGAAATCATAATTCGAATGCTCTCTGAAGAAAACCGTCTCCCTAATAATCATTAAATTTTGAAGAAGTTGTTGAAGGGTCTCGGTTTAGGGTATGTCAAAATCCATGCATGTAAGAACAATTGTGCATTATTGCATGGTGAATTCGAGTAGCTTGATAAATGTCCCATGTATAATGAGCCTAGGTTTTGAGAAAGGATTTTGAATAAGGTGCTGCATTATTTTCCACTGAAGCAAAGGCTACAATGATTCTACATGTCGTCTCACACAGAGCGTGATATGAGGTGACACAAAGATGAGCGCATTGATGATGATACATTGAGGCATTTGACTGATGGAGAGGCTTGAAAGGAATTCGATAAGATGTATCCTAATTTCATTGCAAAGCCAACAAATGTCAGATTAGGGCTTGCTATTATTGGTTTTAATCCCTTCGGAAATTTTACAAAGTCGTATAGTACATGGCCAGTGGTTACGGTTCTGTATAACTTACCTTCTTGGAGATGCATGAACTAAGAATTCACAATCCTCAGTACTTTGATGTCGGGCCCTAAATGCCCAAGTAATTCCATCAATATTTATTTGCGGCCATTAATTGATGAGATCGTAGATTTGTGGGAAAATGATGTACGAACGTACAACAAGTTTAGTGATCAAATGTTCAATCTACGAGCAGCAGTATTGTGGACAATTAATGATTTTTCGGCCTACGTCATGTTGGTAGGCTGGAGCACTAAGGGTTATATTGCGTGTCCTACGTGTGGTCCAGACACAATGTCATTTTGGAATGCATCGAAGGTATGTTACTTAGGTTCACGAAGGTTTTTACCCTAGTATCACAGATGGCTTATGCAATCAGACTCATTTGACAGGAAATTAGAGTTACCGGCTCGACTCAGAGAAAGGTCCAGTGAAGATATAATTTCTAAATTGAACAGTATACATGACTTCGTCACATGAGGATCGAAACTTGCGGAATATGAAAATTGGACCAAAAAATCATATTCTTATAGTTACCATATGGGTTAAAATTGAAAATTGGGAACATCACAGATCTTATGCACATCGAGAAGAATGTTGTTGAGAGTGTTGTGAGAACTACTTTACCCATTGAAAGAAAGTCAAAAGACACAAAAAAAAAAGATCGGCTAGGTATGCAAGAAATGGGGATTCACCCTAATTTGTTGTCGAAAGTCGCCGATGGAAAATACGTTATGACTCATCCAAGTTATACATTTACTCCGAAAAATAAGAAAAAATCCCTAAAGTGGTTGCAAGGTGCAAAAATTCCCAATGGGTATGCTAGTAGTATATCCCAAAAAAGTTAACATGAACAGTGACACTTCATCTAGTATGATGAGTCATGACTATCATGTTTTGCTACAACGGCTCTTGCAGTTGGTATTCGATCGTACTTGGAGCCCGATGTTGTTGAGCCACTAGTTTATTAGTCTCGATTCTATCAGATATTATCTACCAAGTCGTTGATAAAGGTGGACCTTGAAGTAATAAATGAGGATATTGTCTACATCATGTGTAGGCTAGAGCAAATATATCCACCAATATTTTTTGATATAATGGTGCACCTAATAATACATCTACCAGATAAGGCAAAGCTAGTTGGCCCAATGCACTATCGTTGAATGTACCCAATAAAGAGATATGAATAATTTCTATTTTGCTACTATTTTGTTCTTGTCGTTCGTAATTGTGATTAATAATATATATTTTATTGCAGAATGTTAGGTGCATATAAACAGTATATCCATAACAAGACACAGCTTGAAGGCAATAGCGGAGGCGTACATTGCAAAGGAGTCACTCACTTTGTGTGCAATGTACCTTTAGAATGTAGAGACTTACTTTAAAAGGGCCTCGTGTAACAACGATGGTGGTCAATATCTAGAGACCCTATATATATTTGCCCACTTGCACGACCTTTTGGAAATGGTCCAGTCTTAGAGCCATTCACCAATTGGGACATGGATGTGGCTCATTGGTTCATACTAAACAACTGTGAAAAAGTATGGCGTTTTCATGAGCAGCACCATGAATTGATGAAGATCGAGTATCCTTCTAATTGGATAGAAATGGACAAAAAACTTTTTTCACGTTGGTTTTCCAAGCATGTAAGTCAAATCTTTTATTTAAAAGTTCCTAAAAGCAATTTCATGCCTAACATCTTTTTTTATATCTTACTGGATGGCACAACTAAAAGATGACAACTTTTCCAATTTCAATACATAATTAATGCAACTTGCCATAGGCCCATTTCGAGGAGAAACATACATTAGTTGTCACATAAATGGAGTTAAGCTCGTAAGCATAGAATGAGACGATAAATTGTCTGCTCAAAATAGTGGGGTCGTTGTTCCAAGGGATGGGGAAAGTGCTGATATAGGATTTTATGGTAGATTGTTAAGTGTGATTAAAATGTTATATACATACCGCAAGCTAGTCATCATGTTTAAGCGTCATTTATTTGATACGAACTCAAGTCTTCCAAGGGATGGTCATTAAAGATCATTTATGCACCTCTATCAACACAAACACTTGGTGGTTTGAGAGTAATCCATACATTTTGGCTAGTACGACGAAACAAGTTTTTTATTTGGATGATCCAAAAGTTGGTGCTGGTTGTAGAGTAGTTGAGATGGTTAATCACAAAAATATTTGGGATTTGGATGATCGATATCATGAATAAGAAACAAAAATAGACGACAACTAAATTGTTTACCAGGTGGTCTTCCATATCCACCCTACACGTAGATGGAGTCCGGACCAACAATGTCATCCCACCAATTGCAATTGATGACTTTTTTTTTATTGATTTTGAGACATTAGAATGAATTGAAAGTGATTCTAAGGAGTTAATCGGGGAACACACTTCGGATGACAAGGGCGATTGGGAGGGTGGTAGTGAAACTGAAACTGATTGAAAGTTCTTAAAAAGACATTTTATTAATGCATAATATTCATTACTACACATGTTGTATGTTTGGCCTGACTTTGTAAAAAAAAATTACAAATCACAAAAAAAAAATACAAAAAATAAAAATAAAATCACAAACAAAAAGTACAAATAAAAAAAATTACACAACCTGACGAATATTTCAGGGACTTCATCGAGTAACATGGTTTGGTGGCCCTTTTCTGAAATTTTTAACCGACAAAAATTTCATATACTTCCTCAGGTAAAAGAATTTGATGCCTTTTTTTCGAACATAATACCCCGCGAATATTTAATAAAATTTGTCGAGTAAGACTTTTAATAAACTTTTCCACTTCAAAACTGAACCACTTTTTAAACTTATGAAAAAATTGGTGTTGATTTATCCTAGCTTATACACTACTAATGGTAATGCACAAGTAAGGGTGTCGAACCAGAGAGACTGATTAGGCTTCACAACTACCTCTAAATAACCCTATACTGACTCAATTAACTAGTGGAATTAAAAGAACTGAAAATAAAACAGAATTGTGTTTTGATTTGTGATATGTAAGGACGTTAAACTGAAATTAAAACTTTAAGTAAATGAAGATGGATAGAAAAGACTGAGAAAAGTATGGAGATGGAAGCTAGGGTCTTGACTTCACCTATGTAACCTTGATTCTATGAATACAGTGACTAAAGTACCTGATCTTCCAAACCTGCTCTAAGGATCGTTTTCACTTAAGTAAGATAGGCCATGGCATGTGGAACACTATCTAGTCCTTCTAATTGCAACCTAAGTATGGCATGTACTTTAGATTACTCCTAGAAAGCCTTTAAGTATGAGAAAAGAAATAAATATGACCAAACAGATTTAGTGGCATGGCATGTACTCACTAACCCTATTCTTTCATTCATAAATCAATTAAACTTAGGCATGGCATATGCTCTAAATCTAACTAGGCATATGGAACCCTAATGGTGATCAAGAACTAGAATCACATATGAATCAATAATTAAAATGAATGAAACAAAGAAGAGTTTTCAGAAATCAGAATACTTCAATCATAACATAGACTGAGTTTACATGGTTACATCAAGAACCCTAGATGAGAAATTAGCTACACATGTATCTAATCAACATAAAAGCATTAATTAAAGACATGGATGCAGCAAACTCTAAGTAGAAGGCAGTCTTCTTCTCCAGTACTGAAAAGAGCTTTTTCTTCACACACAAAGATGATGGATGACGAATTTGATGAAGGAATTTTGGAGCTTTTATGATGAGAGATTGAGGTACATGGGAAAGAGATGCAAAAGGATGGAAGAGGGGAGATGGTTATGGAATTCTTGAGGTTTTCTCACTGGAAGAGAAGGGGAATGAAAAAGAAAAGCAGATCTGATTTCTTTGTTGTGTGGAGGCTCCCTTATTTTGAGAGTGAAGAGGGCTTAAATAGGCAAGAAAGCATGAGGGCAAATAAGGAAAGACATGTAATCTGCTACTAGTCATGTGAATAGTGTCAGGTGTGCATAGTGATTTCTGAATAGTGTCTAGCATGCATAGTGATTTCTGAATAGTGTCTGGCCTGCATAGTGATTCCTGAATAGTGTCTAGCCTGCATAGTGATTCCTGAATAGTGACAGCTTTTTGTTTTCCACATTATTTTTCCTTGCTCCATAAGTAAGCTCTTTCAACTCCGAATTTCCTCCTTTTACACCGAAAACATTCTAATTCGACATAATGTCCAATCCTGCACAACTCTCACAAAAATTATCATTTTCTCCTATGTGGTGAAAGATATTAGTAGTACATCAAAGATAATAATTCATGGAAAATGCATAAAATATGACCTAACAAAGACCCCTAAACCTATCGTTTGCTAGTCCTCAAGCAAAACAAATTACATAAGCACAATTAAATTAATGACTCGATCTTCCTATGATAGACCATTTAAACCCCTAGGTGTGCCTAGTAGGAGGAGTTTTGTCTCATGAGGGTTTAACAGATGTGACACCCACAAACACCATCAAGACTATTGAAAAAACAAGGGTTAAAACATTATGGAAACAAAGTAAGGTGAACCAATGAAACTGTAGTCATACCTTCACCTTCTTGAATTCACCATGCCAGCAACTAATTAGTGTGCAAGTGAACACTTCTACTCTAAGTTTCAAGGCTTCATAGGTATCATTTTCAAACATGAAGATAGAATTCGTCTCAACTCTAAGTCTCACAGATTCATTCAATCACTCGAACCTAAGGTTTAATCTCTCCATCAAACATATGTGAGTGAAGTTATGTAATATGAAAGCAAGTATTCTCACATATGAAGTATAAGGAAAAATGGCACAATTTCAGGATAGATCTCATGAGAGAATCGAAAACTAAGAATTAGATAGAGCACATACCTCCCAGCATTCATGTCATTGCCCAAATGATCAACATAGGTCTTAATCTATATAGGTTGTAATGACGCTTGGTTGAGGGAAAAATGAAAAAAGGATAGGAACAACAAGTAACTTAGAATCATACCACGGGCTCTTGAAAAATTCCTTTGCACGACTTGATGTTATTCCCAGCATCTGCTCACTTTAAGTTGAATGGAAAGAACTTTTCTCAGATCATACTTGAACTTTTTCTTTTGCTTTTTTTTTTTCTCATCTTTTTTTTTCCTTGAAGTTTTACTTCATTTAAGTTCTCTTTTCTTTTGATATGAACTTCTTTTGACCTGAGCTACTTTTGATTTTTCATAAACTTTTGATTTAACAGTGGCCATACTTTTCCTTGCATCGAATTTCCACTTTCAGCAACCTTGGCAGATTCCAAGCTATAGGGTATGGTCACAATTAAGCTAGGTACCTCAAAGAGAGATACAAAAGGGAAGGAGTGATGTAGGTTATGAAAGAAATGGCTACATGTGTTTGGCTACAAAATGGCTAATGGAGCACACAAAGGTCGGGTTTAGAGAAGGCTTTTAGAAGGTTATGCACACAAAGCCTAGCATCACTTCAAAAGGGCTACTCCACAAATGAAGGGCATGTGATATCTGAAATTATGATAAATTCTTAGTAATCAACCAAAAATGATAATGAGATCAGATTAGATGAATTAGAAAGAAAGAATTAGAGCAGAAACAAATTAAACCCTCTCAAGAAAGCAAGTAAGCTCAAAACATCACAAGGGTAGTCTCCACTATTCTTCTTCATTTGTTTGATCAAGTACCTTATTCACCATGATTCTAAGAGCAAAAGAAGTCAGAAAGAACACCTAATCAGGAGACTAATCAAGGATTCCTTCTAACTGACGATTGTATGCCATAGTTTTCATAAAGATTCCATTACAATGTTTCAACAATGCTCTAACAGACTGACTCTTTAGCACCCAAAAATTTGCAATTCCTTACCCCCAAACCTAAACTAAACATTGTCCTCAATGTATAAAATAGAAAAAATGCATGCAATGCAAAGGGAGTATCAAAGCAGAGAAAGAAAAGAAGTAATTAAGTTCAAGGCTTAAAAGATAGAACCTGGTTGGGTTGCCTCCCAACAAGCGCTGTATTTAATGTCTAGGCAAGACGTGGTTGCCAATGGGCTTAATGGAATGGAAGAGTATCCACCATATGTGCAATGGGAACACCCATATCAGACATCAAGTACGGCTTTAATCTGTGGCCATTAACTTTGAAACTGTTACCATTGATGAGATTCTTTATTTCAACTGCTCCATGAGGATACACTTTGATCACTTTGAAAGGTCCAACCCATCTAGACTTAAGTTTACCTAGAAAGAGACGTAAATGAGAGTCATATAATAAAACATTTTGATCAGGGAAGAATACCTTTCTCGTAAGAGCTTTATCATGGTAAAGCTTGGTCCTTTCTTTGTAAATCTTTGCACTTTCATAAGCCTCATTCCTTAGCTCCTCAAGCTCATTGAGTTGCAGCTTTCTTGACATTCCAGCTTTTGTAAAGTCCATGTTAAGCTTCTTGATTGCCCACAAAGCATGGTGCTCCAACTCCATTGGCAAATGGCAAGCTTTCCCAAAAACAATTCTGTAAGGGCTCATCCCAAAAGGAGTCTTATAAGCTGTTCTATAGGCCCAAAGTGCATCATGTAACTTTGTGGACCAGTCTTTCCTTGTCGAATTCACAGTCTTCATTAGAATATTCTTGATCTCCTTATTGCTTATCTCCACTTGGCCAGAAGTTTGGGGATGATATGGTGTGCTCACTCTATGTGTGATTCCATACTTCTTCATCAAGGCTTCAAATGGCTTGTTGCAGAAGTGAGTTCCACCATCACTGATGATAGCTCTTGGAATTCCGAACCTTGAAAAAATGATGTCCTTGAGGAAGTTAATCACCACTCTATGATCATTGGTCTTTGAAGCAATTGCTTCCACCCATTTAGACACGTAGTCTACTGCCACCAGGATGTAATTGTAGCCAAAAGAGGGTGGGAATGGTCCCATGAAATCGATGCCCCAAACGTCAAAGATCTCCACAACCAAAATGTTATGCAAAGGCATCTGATTTCTGTTGCTGATGTTGCCCACTCTTTGGCACCTATCACACTTAGCACAAAATTTAAAAGCATCTTTAAACAAAGTAGGCCAAAAGAAACCAGATTGAAGAACCTTGGCTGCTGTCTTCTTGGCACCAAAATGACCCCCACATGCGAACTCATGACTGAAATTGAGTATGCTTTCTTGCTTAACCTCAGGAACACATCTTCTAATAATCTGATCAGGTCCATATTTGAAAAGGTAGGGCTCATCCCACATGTAGTGCTTCACTTGCGAAAAGAACCTTTTCTTCTCCTGAAAGGTTAGATCATCTCTAATAATACCACAAGCAAGAAAATTAACAAAATCAGCATACCATGGTTCATCATCTTGGATGGCAAGAAGTTGTTCATCAGGGAATGATTCATTCAAGGGCAACTGTGCATTTCTGTCAATTGCTTCACTTTTCAAACGTGATAAGTGGTCAGCAACTACATTCTCTTTACCGCTCTTGTCTCTTATTTCCAAATCAAATTCTTGTAATAAGAGGATCCATCTAATGAGTCTTGGCTTGGCATCCTTTTTGGTCATTAGGTATCGTAGAGCTGAATGGTCTGAGTAGACAATGACTTTTGATCCTACAAGATAAGATCTGAACTTCTCCAGAGCAAAGACAACAGCAAGTAACTCTTTTTCTGTTGTGGAATAGTTTAGCTGAGCATCATTCAATGTCCTGCTTGCATAATAAATAACATGAGAGAGTTTTCCAATTCTTTGGCCTAGTACTGCACCAATAGCAAAATCAGATGCATCACACATCAATTCAAAGGGTAAAGACCAATCTGGAGCCATGATAATTGGAGCAGAAGTTAGTTTCTTCTTAAGCATTTCAAAGGCTTGCAAACATTCGTCATTAAAGTCAAAAGAAGTGTCCTTAGCTAACAAGTTACATAACGGACGAGTTATTTTTGAAAAATCCTTAATAAAACGTCTATAAAAACCTGCATGACCTAGGAAGCTTTGAATTCCATTAACAGATGCTGGGGGAGGTAGTTTAGAGATCAAGTCAATTTTTGCTTTATCTACCTCTATTCCCTTGCTTGAAATTACATGACCTAGCACTATACCCTTCTTAACCATAAAATGGCATTTCTCCCAATTCAAAATCAGATTGGTGTCTTGGCAACGTTTTAGAACTAATGCAAGATGATCAAGACATATATCAAATGAGGAACCGAAAACAGAAAAATCATCCATAAAAACCTCGATGAACCTCTCAACCATGTCAGAGAAAATGGCCATCATGCATCTTTGAAATGTAG
The DNA here is from genome assembly GCA_032719365.1 of Prinsepia uniflora. Classification (NCBI taxonomy): domain Eukaryota; kingdom Viridiplantae; phylum Streptophyta; class Magnoliopsida; order Rosales; family Rosaceae; genus Prinsepia; species Prinsepia uniflora. Next base: position 61,545,892 of record CM064868.1, read on the forward strand.
CTGGTGCGTTACACAAACCGAATGGCATCCTCCGATAAGCAAACGTGCCAAATGGGCAGGTAAAGGTCGTATTCGCTTGGTCCTCAGGTGCAATTGGGATTTGGTTATAACCTGAATAACCATCAAGAAAACAGTAGTGTGAGTAACCAGCTAATCTTTCAAGCATTTGATCAATAAAAGGAAGGGGAAAATGATCTTTTCTAGTCATAGCATTTAACTTCCTGTAATCAATGCACACCCTCCATCCTGTCATGACTCTTGTTGGGACAAGTTCATCCTGATCATTTTTTACAACAGTCATGCCACTCTTCTTTGGTACAACTTGAGTAGGACTAACCCACTTGCTGTCAGAAATAGGATAGATGATCCCAGTGTCAAGTAGCTTAAGTACTTCAGCTCTAACCACTTCCTTCATGTTGGGATTGAGTCTTCGTTGAGGTTCACAGCTGGGTTGGCTATCCTCCTCCAAGTAATCTGCTACTAGTCACAGCTGAGGTTCACAGACATGTAATCTGCTACTAGTCATGTGAATAGTGTCAGGTGTGCATAGTGATTTCTGAATAGTGTCTGGCCTGCATAGTGATTTCTGAATAGTGTTTGGCCTGCATAGTGATTACTGAATAGTGTCTGGCCTGCATAGTGATTCCTGAATAGTGACAGCTTTTTGTTTTCCACATTATTTTTCCTTGCTCCATAAGTAAGCTCTTTCAACTCCGAATTTCCTCCTTTTACACCGAAAACATTCTAATTCGACATAATGTCCAATCCTGCACAACTCTCACAAAAATTATCATTTTCTCCTATGTGCGAAAGATATTAGTAGTACATCAAAGATAATAATGCATGGAAAATGCATAAAATATGACCTAACAATTGGTTATGAACCGATACAACCGTCTGTATTGTACATATTTGTAGATTTTCTATGCAAAAAATTAGAAGATTTTGAATTCCCGAGCATAGGTAATGGTGCGAAATGAATCAACAGTTAGAAACCTTTCTATTACGATCAGAAGACTTTATCTTCTCGAAACATCACGATATTGGACGGGCGTATTTCAAGCACTTAATGGTACAGAATGAACAGCCGGGTTATGGAATTTTAATCGTTCGAAACTCAATCGGGTAACATTATGCAAATACCTTTGAACATTTCTTGAAAATTTTCAAAGTGTTTGACGAGACAGTTATTTTTACAAATTTCAAGAATTTATTTTGACAGTTCAACTGATATAACTGTCCACATGTATTGTATATACTCCTAGATCGTCTACACGAAAACTTAGAAGATTTCGAATTCCCGGGCCTAGGTAACGGTACAAAACAAATTGATAGTTACAAACCTTTCTATTACGATCAGACAACTTAATCTTCTCAAAACATCCTGATATTTGATGGGTGTATTTTAGGCACTTAAAGGCACAAAATGAATGGTCGGATTATGGAGTGTTAATCGTTCGAAACTCAATTGGGTAACATTATGAAAATACTTTTGAACTTTTCTTGAAAATTTTCAAAGTGTCTGACGAAAATGGTGTTTTACAAATTTCATGAATGTATTTTGATGGTTCAATTGTTCCAACCATCCACATTTATTGTACATATAGATTTTCTACGCGAAAATTTAGAAGATTTCGAATTTCCGAGCCTAGGTAACTGTGCTAAAAAAATTGACGACTATAAAATGTTCTATTACAATCAGAAGACTTAAACTCTTCGAAAATCACGATATTTGACGGGTGGATTTCAAGCACTTAACGGTCCAAAATGAATGCTTACATTATGGAATGTTAATCATTCGAAACTCAATCGGGTAACATTATGCAAATACCTTTGAACTTTTCTTGAAAAGTTTCAAAGTGTTTGATGAAAATGGTGTTTTTATAAATTTCAAGAATTTATTTTGATACTTCAACCAATCCAACTGTCTACATTTATTGTATATACTCGTAGATCGTGTATGCGAAAATTTAGAAGATTTGGAATTCCCGGGCCTAAGTAACGGTCCGAAACGAGTCGGCGGTTACAAAACGTTCTATTATGATCGGACAACTTGAACTCCTCGACATATCATGAGTTTTGTCGGGTGGATTTCAGGCACTTAACGACACAAAATGAATGGTCGGACTTTGGAAATTCATTTATTTAATTTTTTTCTAACTTACCCAACGAATATTTCAAAAATATTCATCGGGCTTACAGTATTACCCAACGAATATTTCAAGAATATTCGCGGGGTTTAAATTTTTTGAAAAAATTACCCTTATGTAATTATGTGTGAGTTCAAGTTAAAAAGTTCTTCATGTAAACATAATTATTCATTAGGTAACTTCGAAAAATTACTAGCCCAAACTTAGCACCAAATTATACATACTAACACATTAAGAATGATTTTTAATTTCCCCGGCAACGGCGCCAAAAATTAATACACTTAAAATATGCATAAAAATAAATCCGTAATTCAAGTATCTACATATTTTAAATCCTTTTTGTGTCATGTTAGTATTGGTAAATAGAGATCGTTTTTAACCGGAGAAATTAGGGAATATTAATAATATGTTAGTGAGAAAGAATAATGAATAATCAAAGAATAAAATGGGGGGTTTTGAAGGATTGTAAACATAATATAGACACTAACAAATAAAAAAAATATGAAATTAATTCTACTCCTACTTTAACATTTGTACAAGTGGACTTTTTTCAAACACAAATTCTACCAACACTCTAACATTTGCATAATTTGAACATATTACGAAATTCTACTTTCACCATCTTAATCACATTCATACATTTTTTAATATTATAAATACACTGAACAACGGTCATAAACACTTATAACATGTTTAACCTAATGTTTATGATTTGAATGTATGTCAAACATTTAAATCTTTTCAATTTTCTACTAAGTGCACCGAACAACGGTCATAAACACTTAGCATAGAATTGAAGGTTAAGCATTCAAATGTATGAAGTAAATGAAGTTCAGAAAGTAAAACACATGATAATTATATTCATGTCTACAAAAATTAGAAAGAAAATACCAACATAAATAATGAATTAAAAATAAAACCGAAACAATAATGAGACCTTAAGTAAGGGAGAAACAGTTTATACTTTCGGAACCCAAGAACAACTTGTGATTCCGAAAATGGATGGAAACAATGAAATGTTATTCACAAAATTTTCTGACAGCAGAAGAAACCTTATGAAGATGGAGGAATAAATATGAGAATGCGAACTTAAACTCTAGAATTGTAACGGAAATACTTAGCCTTGGTATTTCTAAAGGAAACATAAAACTTGTGTTTAGGAGTTCTCTAGGAAAAAAATCCCCTTACACAAGAGAAATGAACCTCTATTTATAGGGGAAGTACCAAAAAAGAAACCAATAAAAAAAATAAAGTAAAGTGAAAATAAATTGGAAATTACAATAAAAAATATTAAAAAGTGATATGATGAGTGTGGGCAGATTTTTTGGGAAAGATGTTTGAAAAATTAAGAAAAAGGGCTGCTGGTGTGACTCGGTAAGGCTGGAAGAGCTGGGCAGTTGGGATTCGGGGAGAGGCAGATGGGTTTGGCTGCAGGGATCGGCGGAACAGAAGGGGCAAACGGTGTGGGTTTCATCACACATGCGTTGACAGGCAGTTGCTGGGTTCGGTAGACGCAAGCTGACAAAGGAGGGCATTTTCCCGGCGGGTGGTCAACCTCCGCCGGGCCAGCTATTATTAATGGCGAAACAGGTAGCAAAGTATTTGTGTTGACTCGCGACGGGAAAATTGTTGGCACGAAGGTGTGTATGCGCCTATTGTTAACTCGGCGGGTCATTAAAGCTTGCCTGGCGCACCCTGAGCCTGGTAAAAGGCTAATCTGCATTTACTCCATAGCAGATTCATTTTTTCATCTTCTTCCACATTCCTCATTAACTCATTATTGTCTCTCTCATTTACTCTCACAACCCCTACATAATATCATCATCACTTCACCATCATTTCACCATCACTACTTCACCTACGGTAAAATTAATGATTTTAATGAATTTGTTTTTTGTTTTTTTTTGTTTTTTGATTTTAATATTTATTATAAGCTAAAATAATTTTTTGTTTTAGGTAATTTGTGGTTGATTTGAAGGATTACTTATAAAAGGTATGTGTATTTCCTTCTCAATTTAATTTTGCTCAAAAAAATTATATTTAATTATGTTTGAAAATTGTGATATATTGTGGAAAATACTTAGAAATCTGGATATTATTGTGTCAGGGAATTGTGGTTTATCCGTTAATGCACAGTTAATCAACCCGATTAACTTTGTATATCGAAATTCGATAGAAAACTTTAGAACCGTTTGAGAGTCAATGAATCGGATTGATTGATTGACTTTTGAATTGTCCATTTATCGGGACAGTTTGGGAGTGTACAACTATGTGTTGTATAGTTTGTTGTCTTTGTGGTTAGTTTTGGATTGTGGGAAATTCGGTTTATATCCTCTTACTGTTCTCTGAATGCATACTAGATATTAGTTTGAAATATCTACGTCGTGTATTTCGAGAACTATAGGGCGATGCTGCTGAAATTTTCCGCTGCTGAAATTTCCCTCGGTCGAAACTTCGCCTCTTAGGTCACAAATTAGACAGCACAGAACGTGCACTCTCTAATGGGATAGGGCCAAATCACCGGAGGCATAAGGAGACGAGTGGGTTTGGATGGGATATAGTCACAAACTATATAATTATCTACGTACATTGGTTCTATTTTGTGGAAGTAGGCATAATGGACAGAGGCTGGATGCAAATGTTGGATAGATTTTCTGATCAGTATTTGGATGGGATTGACAGCTTCATAGTTTTTGTACGTACTCACTATAGTGATCCAAGCCACATATTATGTCCATGTCATAAATGTAACAACTATTGTTGGATGTCTCTGAGTGATGTCCATTTGTATTTGGCACGGAACGAGATCGTACATAACTACACTAATTGGATTTATCACGGTGAACCAAATTTTACTGCATCAACATCTTCAGTTCATGGGAACCGTCGAGATGATAGTGATTCAGATAATCGGTGTGATAATGATCAATTTGTTGAGATATTAACCGATATTTTCCCCCTGCATCTGATGATATGGATGAGGATTCCCTTCCGTCTTAACCCGAAAAGTCAAATCTCCATTACGAAAGGTTGTTAAAAGAAACTCAGCACAAATTATACCCTAGTTGTAAATCCTTTTCGGTCTTAGGGGCAGTTGTGGAATAAATACACATGAAAGTTGAGTATAATCAAACAAACAAGCATTTTGATCACATAATGGACATCATCACCCGAATTCTCCCTAAACATAACAGTCACCCTAAAGATCATTATAACTCGAAAAATCTTTTGAAGGATCTTAGTTTAGGATATGTGAAGATTCACGCATGTACGAACAACTGTGCCTTGTTTTAGAGTGAATTCATCTCGACAAATTTCCTATGTGTAATGAGCCTAGGTTTCGAAAGAATAAGATTCTGAATAAAGTTTTGTGCTATTTTCCACTGAAACTAAGATTACAAAGATTCTTCAAGTCTTCTCACACAGCTTGTAATATAAGGTGGCATAAAGATGAACGCACTGATGACGATTCACTAAGGCATGGAGCAGATGAAGATGCTTGTTAGGAATTTGATAAGATGTATCTTGATTTTGCATCGAAGCTAAGAAATCTCATATTAGGACTTGTTACTGACGTTTTTAATCCTTTTGGAAGTTTTGCAAGGCCCTATAGAACTTGGCCGGTAGTTTTAGTTCCGTATAACTTACCACCTTGGAGATGCATGAAAAAAGAATTCACAATCCTTAGTACTTTAATACCGGGGCCCAAATTGCCGAGTAATTCAATCGGCGTTTATTTGCGACCGTTGATTGATGAGCTTGTGGATTTATGGGAAAATGGTGTCTGAACCTATGACAAGTGCAAAGGAGAAATGTTCACGCTACGCGCGGCCGTAATGTGGACAATTAATGATTTTCCTGCTTACGGGATGCTCGTGGGATGGAACACCAAGGGTTATCTTTCTTGTCTGACATGCAGACCAGACACAACATCATTTTGACACACATCAAAGGTATGTTATATGGGCGTGAGAAGATTTCTACCCTGGGATCATCGATGGTATATGCAGTCTAACTCATTCGATGGTAAAACAGAGTTACGGGCACGACCAAGAAGGAGGTCCAGTTAAGATATACTGGACATCCTAAATAGTATTCCCACATTCATCACAAAAGGCCTAAAACCTGCTGAATAAGAAAACTGGACCAAAAAAGTATATTTTTTCGTTTGCCATATTGGTCGAAATTGAAAATCAGGCACATCGTGAATCTCATGCATATTGAGAAGAATGTTGTCGAGAGTCTTGTCAGAATAATTTTACCTATTGAGGGGAAGTTAAAAGATACAAAAAAAAAAAAAAACTCATCTGGTTATGCAAGAGATGGGCATTCGGCAACATTTGTGGGCAAAAGATGTGAATGGAAAATACAGCATGGCTCATCCAGGTTATACATTTACGCAAGAAAATAAGAAAAAATTTCTTAAGTAGTTACAGAGTGTGAAATTCCTCGATGGTTATGCAGGCAACATCTCCCGAAATATTAGCATTGATGGTAACAACCTATCTGGCATGAAAAGTCACGACTACCACGTTTTGTTACAACTTGAGCAAATATTTCCACCAGCATTATCTGATGTAATAGTTCACCTACTAATACATTTTCTAGATGAGACAATCCTAGCTGGCTCAGTTCAATTTCGTTGGATGTACCCATTCGAAAGGTATAAACTATTCCTAATACTAGTACTATGTCCTTAATAAACTGTTTATATTTGAATCATTTTGTTTATTTCGTTGTAGAATGTTACGTACCTAGAAGCGGTATGTCCGCAACAAGACACATCCTGAAAGCTCTATAGCGGAGGCATACATTGCAAAAGAGTCACTTATATTTTGCGCAATGTACCTTCGAAATGTTGAAACTTCTTTCAACAGGGCCCCGCGAAATGACGATGGTGGTCAACATCTAGAGTTCCTATCTGTATTTACCCAACGCGCACTAGTCCAATCTTAGAGCCTTTTACTGATAGCGACATGGAAGTAGTGCATTGGTTCATATTGAACAATTGTGACAATGTCTGGCCTTTCCACGAAAAGCACGAGGCATTGATGTAGGCCCAATATCCTTCTAATTGGGAAGAAATGGACAAACAATTTTTTTCACTTTGGTTTTCTAAACATGTAAGTCAAATATTGTATAAAATTATTAAGTGAAACAGTGTAACATTGTGTGTTTTCCTTTCAAATGTCACAGTTGAAAGATGATAACTCGCCCAAGTTCTGCAAAGAATTGATGCAGCTTGCAATTGGCCCATTTCGAGGAGAAACATACGATGGTTGTTACGTCAATGGAGTTAAGTTCATGTGCGCAGAGCGTGATGAAAAGTTGTCTACTCAAAATAGTGGGGTATTAGTGCCGAGGGATGGATTAAATGCTGATACGGCAGTAAATTATTAAGTGTGGTCAAGGTATTTTATGCGGACTGCAAGATTGTAGTCTTCTTCAAGTGTCATTGGTTCGATAAGGACCCAAGTATCCCGAGTAGGATCATCAAAGATCATTTATCTACCTCTATCAACCCAAACATCCGGTGGTTTGAGAGTGATCCATACATCATCGCTAGTACAGCGAAACAAGTCTTCTACGTTGATGATCCAAAAATTGGTGCTGGTTGGAAAGTAGTTAAGACGGTAAAATATAGAAACATTTGGGACTTGGAGGACCGGCCCCATGAAGATGGTGGAGAAACGGAAAATGACGATTTTGTTTACTAGGAGGATTTCTCAGCACCCACCATAAACGTGGAAGGAGTACGAACCGACGACCACACCCCACCAGTTACGATTGATGACATTTTTATTGATCTTGGTATCTTAAAACAAATTGAAAGTGACGCTGTGGAAACAAGTAGTCTGCATAGCTCAGATGATGAGGGTGATTGGGAAGGGATAGTGAAACCGACATTGATTAATCGTTGTCTATAAAACCATTAAATATATATTTATATATACTTTAATGTTATCTGTATTTTTTTTATTTTGTATTTTTAGATGTTATTTTTAATCTATAGTGTGTGCACTGGCTTCATTGTTTCTTAGTAAATACAAGGTGTATTAATTGAGGATATTATCTCCTAAACATGTACAAAATCATAATTATGGAATGTATATACATTATGTAATGTATATACATTATATGACAAGATAGGTTATACACTACAATTATAAAAATCAAGTATAATTATGTGACGACCCGGAAATTCGAAAAAGGAAAAATTGGAAAAATTGGAAGGAAATGACGATTTTACCCTTGGTTATGGGGGAGAAAGTTGAATTTTTGATCGGGACCTTGTTTAGACTTTCCGGAAAGACCGTTGGATAGGTCTCGGGACGCTGAATCCGTAGACAGACGGCATGCGTCAATCAGAGGTCGGGTGTGAAAGTTATGGGTCTACGAAGGCTAGGGGTATTTTGGTAATTATGAAAGGAAGGGCAAATTGGTCTTTTTACTTGTTTGATGACTCATCAGAGAAATTAACAGCAATTGGACACCTGTCCCTCGCTGATTTGGATGAGGATTGGTCACCTGGTGACATTTGTCACCACAATTGAAGGATTGGTGGCATGAATTGAATCACCATGCCTAGTAATCGTTTTTAAACATCAAACAGTTTTGTTGAGCAGGGAAAAATAGAGAACATAAGGATCTCAGTATACCCAACCTAAGGCAACAACAATTCGCTCCCTGCAAGATCAAATTGGGAAGAATAGAGAGGGAGAAAATAGAGAATTAATGAGGGAGGGAAAACCCAGAAAAACCCGAAACCCACCAGAAACCTTGAATTGATGACTTGGGATTGAATTTTGAATTAGACGATTAATTGATGGAAACAGAGATGAAGATGAGCTTATAGAGTCTTAAACGAGTCGAGTGGGATTGAAATTGAAGGAAATGGTGAAGAAACGAGCCGAGACGACACTTGTATTTAGTTTTGGAAATCCCAGTTGAGTTGGAATGGTTAGAGTGAATGAAGGTTGAAATGGAGATTGGAAACATCTTTAAATGAACCCTTCGAAGCTTCTGAGTGAGTCAATTTGAAGGAATCACTGAGAATTGACAGGATCAAACGATGAACACCCTTCCAATTGTCATGGTTAGTCGACTACCTTTGAGGTACGGAATGGTGTAATTGATCTTACAGACCTTTAATTAAGGTTAAAACGATAAGATTAGATAAATCGATTGAAGCAACGGAGTGGAAATTAACAGGGATTGAATCGGGTTGGCACGCGGGTTGAAGGATCCGTTTATCAGTTAAACGAGAGAGGAAGGAGACTGTAGCATGGTACTGTGCACGGCGCGTGGGGGCACGTGAGCGGGAATCCCGAGGTGAGGTCAACATGACTTTTGTTCCATTTAATGTAACAAACATTTTAGCATTGGTTTCGAGTCAATCGGACACCATTTCGATATTGTTTCGAGGGTCCGAAAGTTTATGTTATGTTTTTAATTCGTATTTAATTCCCGAAAAATTATGGGAAATTAATATGATATTAATTGAGTTATTAGTGACCCTTCATGATGATTTTACACAGGATTCATGATTCCTGCAAAAATGTCAGAAATTACGGAAAGGCATGCAGCTCGGAATCGAGCGATTTGGACGGTGTGTGAATGGACGTTTGTTTTATAAACCGTTATGCATGCATAGTTAAATGTTTTACATGATTGATTGCATGATTTGGTTTGCAATGATGTCCTGGTGATTTGGCATGATTAATTGTGATTAATAATTATTTTAATCGGTCTTTTGGGACGTTTTACGAGGAATATACAAATGATGTTTTGGGCTAGGCCCGGAGTCAAAAAGGTTTCGAAAAGGATATTTTGATTTAGTTGGTGAGTCAAGGATGATTTCTGGATTATTTTAATGGTTTCAAATGAGATTTTACGGATTTACGTGTAAATGGTATTTGGGCTTGAGACCCTGTCGGGAATGATTTTGACTTGGTTTGAAGTCAAGGATTTGATTGAAATGTTTTGGGATGTAATCCCGAAATGGTTTTCATTGTGATTGTGAGTGCCCAGACGGTCGAAACTAGGGGTTACCAAGACGACCGGAGCTCGGGGGATATGATTGTGAGTTATTTTTACAGCAAGCTAGCTTCTCGAATGCGACTGAGCTTGGATATACCGCTCGGATGCCTCTTATCCTGGGGATGTGTTCGCCCAGAATGTGACTGATCCTGAGGGTTGAGCCCAGATGTGTCTGATCCCGAGAATGTGGCTGGATGGTTGCCTACGCGTAGTGCGGATGTGACTATGTGATTGTTTGTGCACTTGTGAGTAGTGCTGTTTGATGTTGATTGTGATTGCGTACTGGTATTGAGTATAAGTTTTGGTCATTCTTTGCATACTGGTATTAAGTACGGGTTTTGTTCTTTGTGGCCAGGTTAGTGTTTTCACATGTTTGGCTTAAGAGTCGGGATTTGATACTTTTCATGTGATTTGGCTGGAAAGCTGGTGATTGTTATTCATATGTTTTCCCTATGCATGCATGGTTTGATAAACTTGAGGGAAAATGGTCCATTTGAAATGTATTTTCAAATGATATTATTTTTGTCCACTCACACATTTTCTATTTTTATGACCCTCCAGGCCGTGATATGACGTTCGGGGCTAATCGAGAGGCGAAAACATGAGCGGAAATCAATGCAGTTATCCCTTGTCTGACAGGTGTTGAGAGTAGTTTCGGGATTTAAAAAGAAAATTATTTATTTATTAGTTATATAGGTTCATATTTGGGCTAGTGTATCTTCATATGTAATTTATATTAATACTCATTCACATATATATAATGTATATACATTATATGATAAGATAGGTTATATACTCTAATTATTAAAATCAAGTATAATTATATATATGACATATTTTATTTTTATAAATAAAGGGCTTGCCCGACACACATCCGCTGGGCTAGGTCATGTAGTCGGGCGCATCACGTGGATTTGCCTTGCAAGCTCCCTTGTATAATTTTTTTTCTTTGCTTTTTTTTAAAAAAAAATATTACTTATTGATTAGTTATATAAAGTTCATATTTAGGCTAGTATATCTTCATATGTAAATATGACAAGATAGGTTATATACTATAATTATTAAAATCAAGTATAATTATATATATATCACATATTTTATTTTTATAAATAAAGGGCTTGCATATTTTATAATTATACATTATATCTTTATTTTTATTTTTTTAATTATAGGTTATATACTATAATTATATACTCATTAATATTTTTATAATTATTAAAATCAGCCTCACTTTCGAGTATATTTAAGCCAGATGCACGTTGCCCGGCGCATCAGTGGGATGCGCCGAGCAAGGGTAAATGTAAAAGACTTATTAATCACGTATGGTTTTAGTATTTTCTTTTTTTTTCTTCATGATTCGAGTAATCCAACCGTCCACATTAATGATAAACACTCATAGATCAAGTCCGTAAAATTTTACGGAATTTCGACTTCCCAAGTACAGGTTATGATGCGAAACGAATCGATGGTAACAAACCGTCGTTTGTTGATCCAAGGCCTTTAAGCCCTCCAAACTTCGCCATTTTCGACATGCAAGGTCAAAACACACCATATCACAAACTGAATGATAAGATTTCTCAAATTCACTCGTTATCATTTCGATCGAACCCAAAAACGAAGATTACGGGTGCGGATTTCTTCAAAATTTCTAAGTGTTAATGAATTGATGGTTTTAGTATTTTTTATATTTTTCCTTCATGGTTCGAGTGATCCAACCGTCCACATTTATTGAAAATTATTTAATTAGTTAACTATTGGAAATTATCAACTTTTTGGAAATTTTTGGAAATTATTGAAATTCTTTTAAATAGTTAATTATTAGAATATAATTGATATTAAAATATTTTGTTGGGAAATTATCGTATTTTTGAAATTTTCAGACAATATTGAAAATTAGTACATTTGATAATTATTTGAAATAATTATATATTTTTGGGAAATTATCGTATTTTTTGACATTTTTGAAAATTATTGAATTGTTTTTAATTATTGCTTAATTGGAAATTTTTTGAAATTTTTTGAAATTAGTGGATTAATGCTAATTTTTGGAAATTATTAGAAATTGTAAAAATTTATTTGGTTATTCGTTTATTTATTTAATTATTTCAAGGTTAGTAGAGCAGCCATTTCCAAGACTAGTGCCTTCCCCGACGAAGCAGCCATCTCTGGTAGTGCCTTCCTTGACGGAGCAGCTATCTCCAGGACTAATTCTCTTTCCGACAGAGTAGTCATCACCTTCTACTGGGCCATCATCAACAGATTAACCAGGACCTTCCTCAACATACTCGAGAGTCATTCTTGACGATCGGGCGATGCCAGGGCCCCGATCAGTGAGACGTCGAACCATCTCGAAATGAGGGAAACCTCGTACTGCCCCTGAGAGCACTGGAGTTGACGTTGTAGAGGGAGGCGATGCACATATCTCATCGGGTAAGTTTAATATCTTATTGAATTTAAAACTTGTATATATTTTTAATACCATTATGTACTAATGTTAATCGAATTTGTAGGGAGTACCATAAAAGTATGGGGTATTAGTAAGGGGTTAAAGTCCCAGCAGATATGCAGGTCGACAGGAACGAAGATCCAGGTGGTGTGGGTGGAACGACTTTGCGCACCGTACCCCAACGTGCAAACTTTACTAGTGCGGAAAATGGGGACAATTATTCGCAGCAGATCGAAGATGATGGCTCACACCTTCAGAGAATAAGACCCCGCAGAGCTCGTCATTTGTTGGTCTGGTTTAGGGGTATGAAATTTTTTATTTTTTTATTATTTTTTTTATTATTTTTTATAATTTAACATACTTTAATATTGGATTGCAGATTAATTTTGAATGTGATGAGACCAACACCGCTCTAATGGAATATATCAACTTCCATTGGCAGAAGCGGTATTCTGACTGGAAGTTCGAGCTCCATGCCTACTACGAGCGCTGGAGCTCGCATGCTCTGGCGCTAGCAAATCCTCCTGAGGAGATGTGCGCATTGGATAAGCGACCAATTTAAAGTAAGTTCAATTTTTCTATATTTATTTAATTGAGAATATTAATTTACGTACTTTCGTATTAGTAATAATTGTTTTTCTAATGTGCAGGTAAAATCAAAGGCTAACAAGGCGAATCGGGCAGAGAAGAAATTTGAGCACCATGAGGGATCGCGCCCTTTGTTGGCTCGACATGAGGCACGACGTGCGGCTGGGTCCTTGTTCCCGGAGGTTAAAGCTTGGGAGGAGGTTTATGCTGGGTGAGGCAATGAGGCAGCTGACGCTATTCACCTAAGTTCAATATTTGCAGTTATTAAATATTTTATTATTTTTAATTACGTAATTTTGTAATTATTGCTTTATTCAACTTTGTAGGCAGCCATGGTGGGGGACGTACAACAGACTTAGGAACAGTTGACCCAGCAACAACCTGAGGTCTCCCTGCAAGACCAACTACCGGATCCCGGGACGTTGATTGGCATCCTGAAGTGCCATCTTGGTCGACAAACTAGGAAAGTTGTCTGGGGCGCGGGAGCAGGCCTTTTTCGAGATATCTAGAGCCGATTATCGAGTTCGTCTCAGGGAGTCAATCCTAAGTAGGTCACTCAGCTGCAGGGCAACTTGGAGGCCCTTCAAGCGGAAAATACGGAGCTTAAGGCTGGGCATGCGCGCCTCGAGGCCTAACAGGCAGTTATGTAGACCCAGCTTGCAATGTTATTCACCCAAATGGGTCACCGTATGCCTGATGTCAATGGCTCATAGTCCCAGTTGGATCCTAGTCAGCAGCCTGCCCAAGATGATGCTCGCCCACGACCGAACAATTAGAACTTCATTAGGTTTTTTTATGTATTATTATGTAAAATTATTACATTTATTTTATTTATATTAGATTTAATTTTCATTTAATTATAATTTTTTCATGTTTTAATATTATTTCTATTTATTTATATATAATATTAAATAAATATAAATATTCAAATATTAAAATACTTAACAAAACAATATTTAAATGCTAGCCCAGCGGATACATCCGCCAGGCGAAGACCGCGTAAGAAAGCTTGCCCGACGCACCTCCATCAGGCCAGATACTCTTACCCGGCGCACCTCCATCGGCCAAACCTTGTGTGCATGCTCACAATCGTGTTTTCCGACTACGTTGCTTGGTGAACAATACACCGGGCAAAAAACGTTGACTAGCGTTTAGGTAGGCGGATCATCGTCATCCGCCGAGCTACACCTTTGCCCGAAGAGGCGTGCTCGACGGAGTTGGCCCGACGGAGTAGCACCGGGCAAACGTTAGCCCGGTGCATGGTGATTTTTGCTCGACGGAGCCCTCCACTAAGAAAACACTATTTTGTTGTAGTGTGTGTTGTTCATATCCTTCTTGTGCCTAAGAAAGATAATTCTTAGCGGATGTGTGTTGAAAGCCGAGCAATTAACAAGATCACCATCAAGTACTACTTTCCAATTCCTTACCTTGACAACATGCTAGATCAACTTCATAGAGCCATATTCTTTTCCCAGATTGATTTGAGGAGCGGATGGTCTCTATGAGTGGATGATAATGCCTTTTTGGCTATCTAATGCCCCTAGCACTTTCATGCGACTTATGAGTTATGTTTTAAAATCATTCATTGGTCGATTTTTGGTGGTGTACTTTGATGACATCCTGATTTATAGCAAAGATCTAGATTCACATATGGAGGATCTTCGTCAAGTATTCACCATTCCAACTGAACAAAAGTTATATGCCAACCTAAAAGAAATTTGACTTTATGACTAATAAACTGGTCTTTTTAGGCTATGTTGTTTGAGGTGTAGGTATTATGCTAGCTCCTAACAAAGGGGAAGCTATTACAAGTAGGCATATCCCAACTTCTATCCATGACATTCGAAGCCTTCATGGCCTTACTTCTTTTTATTGGAGATTCATTTAGGGACTCAACACTATCATTGCTCACATCACTGAATGCTTGGGAGGAAAATTTGTGTGGACACATGAAGCACAAAAAACTTTTGAGCTTGTTAAAATAGGGTGATGAAGACTCCTATATTGATGCTTTATGATTTCAACTAGGTGTTTGAGATCGATTGTGATGCCTCAAATGTTGGGATTGGCGCTATACTAAGCCAAGATGGTAAACTAATTGTCTTTTTCAATGACAAGTTCACTATTTCTCACGTCAGGTACTCTATTTATGACAAGGAGTTTCATGCTATCATTCGAGCTTTAAATCATTGGAATCATTAATTATCTCATATCCAAGGAGATTGTCATATATTCAGACTATGAGCCTTTGCAATTTATTAATGGACACCATAAGTTGAAAAGTAGGCATGCTCGTTGGGTGAAAATTCTCAAAACTTACCCTTTTGATATCAAGGACAATTCTAGAAAGCATAACCAAGTTGTTGAGGCTCTAAGTCGAAGATATTCTTCTTTAAGTACAATGAAGATGAAAGTGATGGACTTTGAAGTGTTGAAGGAGCTCTACCAAGAAGATCCAGCTTTCAAAGGTATTTGGAGTGATTGTTCGAACGGAACATGTGGAAATTATCAAATGAAAAATGGCTTACTTTTCGAGGGAGTGCGCTTATGTGTTCCTAAATGTTCCTTGAGAGAGGCTATTGTTGCAGAAGCTCATGGTGGAGGTCTTGGAGGTCACGTTCGTTGAGAAAAAACCCTTTCTGTAATGCCTCGGACTTTCAATTAAATGTAAATTCGGAATTTTAATGTAAAAGGACCATTTTACCCCTAGTTAGAGAAAAAATGTTGACTTTTGACCTGGACACTGTTTGGACATTGACCGAGGCTCGTTACGTAGATCGAGACGTCACGAGTCCATAAACAGACATCAGGTCAAAATCGGACGTTTGACGGGAAAGTTATGGGTCATGGAAGCAAAATTGGCACTATTCACATTTTTCGAGGAATTGTATAGTTGGTATTTTTGGATTGGTTCAAATATCTTGGTGGACTAATTGATGAGTGACAAGTGTCACTCATCTAATTAGACCAAGACCCCAAAATTATAGGTTAATTGTATCATCTTCCTTCCATTTATTTCATTATACCCAAAACACTACAACCTACACAAACCCAACCCAACCCCCATTCCATCATCTTCTGTGTTTGATTGAGAGAGTGAGAGTGAAAGGACGACTGAGAGACGACAGAGAAAGGCTGAGCACGTCGGAGGAACCACGAACAAGGTAAACCCGAAAACCGAATTTGGGCCCAAAATTCCAAACTTTGATTTAGGTTTTGTTGGGCTGTTCTGATGATCAAAAAATGTTCCCATGAACTAGACAATCACGAAGGGACAAAAAGGAAGGACTGAGATGGCAGGAATCACTCAGAAAATGAGCTAGACTCTTGCCCAAAAATCTTCAAGCTTGGTAGGTAAATTCTAGCCCTTTTAAGTCAGTTTTTATCCCATAGATCCCTTCTTGTAATTCTTACGTGTAGATAGGAACAAAAATGGTGAAAATGGCTAAGAAATGAGTGAGATCGAGCCAGGTCGGGATCGCGGGTCGTTTAACCCATTATAGTGAAACGGGTCAACCCAGCTCAAGGATGACGATGACGACGTGGCAGTCCATGTCATCATCCATCAAAATTTATCAGTCCACGTGGCAAATCTGGTACTGCTACGTGGCTAGCTGTCAGACACAGTTAACAGTTGACGTGTCACCATGTGGACCAATCAGGTGGTGCCACGTGGCAGGGTGTTAGAGGTGGTAGGGGACAAGTAGCAGAACACGTGGACCAATTATAGAGTGATACATGGCAGGTGTTAGACCTGTCATGTTGATGTCAACATGACATCATGATGACGTTGACCGCTGACCATTGACCGATGATCAATGACGTCAGCGTTGACTTTTACTGACGTCAGCGTTCACTTTTACTCACGTCAATGTTGACCGTTGACCAGCATTGACTGGAAGTTTGAATGGCGCAAGGGGCACGTGGGCACGAACTTCGACGTCAAATCAATCTTATTCAAAAGGTTTCAACGTTCTAAATCCAATGGTGGTAGTTTCTGGTCGATCAGAGATAGTTAGGTTGGTCATCTAGAGGATTTTAGCCTCGAAAAACGTGTCGAGGACGGGTTTCCAGTATCGAGCTTTGTAAGGGTTTAGTGTATGAACATGTATAGCATATTAGGCACCCTTAGACATGATTTGGAAAAGCTCGAAGACTTTGGACTAGCTCGGTGATAGACATAACATTGAGGTTTAGCACGCAGCGTGGACTGAGTGTGAACAGATTGTTTGTTTTAGAACTAAATGCACTCATAACTGTTTTGAATCTTTTAGTATTTAATTTGAGTTCAAATGTTTATTATACCCGAAACACCAAAACCCACAAAAACCCAACCTAACCCCCAATCCATCTACTTCTGTGTTTGTTGCTTGAGAGAGTGAGAGTGAAAAGATGGATGAGAGACGACGGAGAGAGGCTGAGCATAGCGGAGGAACCACGAACAAGGTAAACCCGAAAACTTGATTTGTGCCCAAAAATTCACACTTCCATTTAGGGTTTGTTGGACTATTTTGATGATCAAATCATGTTCCCAGGAACCAGACGATCACGAAGAGGCAAAAAGGAAGGACTGAGATGACCAGTATCACCCAGAAGCTGAGCTGGAAACTTGCCCAAAAATCTTCAAGCTTGGTAGGTGAATTCTAGCCCTTTTAAGTCAATTTTGATCCCATAGACCGCTTCCTGGGATCCTTGCAAGTATATAGGAACAAAAATGGTGAAAAATGGCTGAGAAATGAGTGAGATCGAGTCAGGTAGGGTTTGCAGGTTGTTTAACCCATTACAGTGAAACGGTTCAACCCCGCTAAAGTTTGAAAATGATGACATGGCAGTCCACGCCAACATCTGTCAGAAGTTTTCAGTCCACGTGGTAAATCTAGTGCTACCACATGGCAAGCTATCAGACATAGTCAACAGTTGACATGTCACCTTGTGGACTAATTGGGTGGTGCCATGTGGTAGAGTGTTAGAGGTGTCAAAAGACAAGTGGCATGGCACATGGACCAATTAGAGAGTGACACATGGACGGTGTCAGACATATCAAGCTGACGTCAACATGACATCATGATGATGTTAGATGTTGACCGTTGATCGATGATCGATGACGTCAATGTTGACTTTGCTAACGTTAGTGTTGACCATTGACCAACGTTGACCAGATGTTTGACTGGCGCGTGGGGGCACGAGGGCATGAACTTTGAGGTCAAATTGGTCTTGTTCGAAAGGTTTCAACGTTTTGAATCCAATGGTGGTGGTTTCAGGTCGATCGGAGACCGTTAGGTTGGTCATCTAGAGATTTTTAGCCTCTACAAGAGTGTCGAGGACGCGTTTTCAGTATTGGGCTTCGTGAGGATTTAGTGTATGAACATGTATAGCATATTAGGGACCCTTAGACATGATTTGGAAAAGCCCGAAGACTTTTGGACTAACTTGGTGATAGACAAAACGCTGAGGTTTAGCACGCAGCGTGGACTAAGTGTGAGTGGATTGTTTATTTTAGAACTAAATGCATGCATAACAGTTTTGAATGTTTTATTATTTAATTTGAGTTGAAATGTTTCATTATACCCGAAACACCAAAACCCACAAAAAACCCAACCCAACCCCCAATCCATCATCTACTGTGTTTTCTTGAAAGAGTAAGAGTGAAAGGACAGTTGAAAGACGACGGAGAGAGGCTGAGCACAGCGGAGGAACCAAGAACATGGTAAACCCGAAAACTCAATTTGAGCCAAAAATTCCAAACTTTGATTTAGGATTTGTTGGGCTGTTTTGATTATCAAAACATGTTCGGAGGAACCAGACAATCACGAAGGGATAAAAAGGAAGGACTGAGGTGGCCGGAATAACCCTGAAACTGAGCTGGAAACCTGCCTGAAAATCTTCAAGATTAAAAGGTAAATTCTTGCCCTTTTAAATCAGTTTTGATCCCATAGACCCCTTCCTGGGATCCTTGCGAGTAGATAGGAAGGTGAAAATGGCTGAGAAATGAGTGATATCGAGCTGGGTCGGGTTTGTGGGTCGTTTAACCCGTTACAGTGAAACGGGTCAACCCGACTCAAGGTTGACGATGATGACATGGCATTCCACATCATCATCTGTTATAAGTTGTCAGCCCACGTGGTAAATTAGGTGCTGCCACGTGGCAAGCTGTCAGACACCTTTAGCAGCTGACATGTCACCACGTGGACCAATCGTGTGGTGCCATGTGGTAGAGTGTCAGAGGTATCAAGAGACGTGTGGGCCAATCAGAGAATGACATATGGCAAGTGTCAGACTTGACAGGTGTTAGACCTATCAGGCTGACGTCAGTCGTTGACCGATGATGTCAACATTGACTTTTGCTGACGTTAGCGTTGACCGTTGACCAGCGTTGACAGGAAGTTTAACCAGCGCGTGGGTCCGTGTGGGCATGAATTTCAAGGTCAAACCTGTCTTATTCGAAAGGTTTGTACGTTCTGAATCTAATGATGGTGATTTCAAGTTGATTGAATACGGTTTGGTTGGTCATCTAGATATTTTTAGCCTCAAGAAGCGTGTTGGGGATGTGTTTCTGGTATCTGGTGACTACGCCCAAACTACGCATTAAATTAAACATGTAATTCGAGTGTTATGCAATTTAAACCCTTTTTGTGTAAATGTAGTATTGATAAATAGGGATCGTTCTTAACCGGGGAAATTAGGGACATTAATAATGTGTTAGTGGGAGATGAATAAAAGAATAATGAATTAAAGAATTAAATAATCAAAGAATTAAATAATCAAAGAATTAACAATTTAAAGAATTAATGACTTAAAGAATAAAAGAATAGAGAATTAAAAAATTAAAGAATTAAAGAATTAACTAATCAAAGAATCAATAAATTAAAGAGTAAAGGAATAAAAGAATAAAGAAATCAAAGAATCAAAGACTAATAAACTAAAAGTATGAAAGAATAAAAGAATAAAAGAATAAAGAATAAAAAGTAAAAGAATAAAAGAATAAAGAAAAAAAATTGGGGGTTTTGAAAAGGTTTGTGATTATGTAAATAAGTAAAACCATAGATAAACTAATTTTATTTCTATTCTAATTCATGTACAAGTGATCTTCTTAAAACATAAATCTTACCAACACTCTAATAATTGCAAATATTAAAACAATCACGAAATTTTACATTAATCGTCTTAATTACCTTCATACATTTTCCAATACTATAAATGCACCGATAGCGGACAACACTTACAATATGATTCACCTTTTGTTTTTGACTGAATGCGCCGACAGCGATCAATATTAAGTCTCTTCAATTCTACTTTAAATGCACTGACAACGGATAAAACACTTAACATTGAATTGAAGTATGAAGCACTAAAATGTATAAAATAACTAAAATTCATAAAGTAAGACACATGGAGATTGCATTTAACACTTACAAATATTAGTAAGAAAAACCTCACATATATTGAACTATAATCAAAACCAAAAACAAAAATGAGAGTTTGAGTAAATGGAGAGTAATTGTTACACTTTTGAGATGGATGAAAACAATGGATTGTTATTCATACAATTCTCCGACAGCGGACGGAACCTTATGAAGATGGAGGAAATAAACATGGGAAATATGGACTCAAACTCTAAACTTTGTATTGGAGATACTTTGCCAAAGTTTCTCTCAAAGAAGGCTCAAATGTGTGCCTCAAAGAAGGTGTGTTTCAACAAATGAATTGAAACCCTATTTATAGGTGGTGAAAGCTACCAAAAATAATATAAAAATACAATAAAAAATGTTAAATAATGGAATGATGAGTAATAAAGATTTGTGATGATGTTTAGAAGTGGTTTGAGTTGTAAAGTTGCAAAATTGGGTTGGAAAGTGGCTTGGAAAGTGGCTGGAAATTGGGTGGAATCTGCTGGAAAAGAGGACCAGGATTTCGGCAGAGAGCTGCTGAATGAGAGGCTGGGCTGTCAGCTGGGCGGTGCTGAAAAGAGCTTCTGAGGTTCGGCAGACTCGCGCCGACTGGGAGGAAGGTACTTCGGTACACGTGCTCCGATCGCTCTCTGCAGGGCTGAAGCAAGATGGCTGACGCGCTGGGCCTAGCGGGCCGGATTTTGGGGCTGGGCCGGATTGGGCTGATGGGCTGACGAGCAGTGGATGCGGGCCTGGGATTTCACGGGCTGGGCTGTAGGGATTTTGATGGACTGGACTGAAACAGAATTTATTTATTAATTAATTTATAACTTAAATTAATTATTCCACCGAATTTCGTCCATAATTTATTTGTTATAATTCCGATCGAGACGATTCTTTCGCCAAAATACTCCAAATTACAAACTTTATTTATCTAAACATAAAAATCACAAAATAATTTATTTTATCAATTTATTTAATATTTTGATTTAAAAGTCACGTAAAAGGGTATAAAATAATATAAAATAATGCTCATTTAACGTCCTATCAAATACCCCCACACTTAAACTTTGCTAGTCCCTAACAAATACTAAAATCAAACTACGAATTCAAACAAGTACACCCTTAACCATTTGTCTCAAATTTCATTGTTATACTCATGGCATAAAAGATTTTCACTTAAAACATTTAAGCAAATGGAATTCAAGTGTTAATACATGGTAACAAAATGTTTAACAAGTAAGATAATGAGTAAATATGGTGAAATGGAGTATTGCATGAATAAGACAAGTATGAATCAACTCACAAGGATATGCACTCATAAATTCACTCAATTTGTGAGGGTTTGTGTTTGCACTCAAAGTATGTGAGAAATACTCACATAATCGAAATGAAGTACTTTTGCAAAATTTCAAACAAACACCTCAAGATAAAAACAAAACATACTTGCACAAATGAACCAAAACCATAAGCTTACTCAAGTGATTGACTCCACTAATCAAAATTTACCATCTTAAGGATCATAAGGTATTTACGAAGGTTGTAATGGGGCAAAGTTTAGAGGCAAGGAAAATATAGGACAAGTGGTGCTCAATTCGTTCCAAGACTCAATAGACTCCCAAAACGTATCATAACTTCCCAACCTTAGTGCAATGATGTCAGTAATTCATCCCTTCGAACATAGGCCTAAATTCATCTTGTTGGGCCTCGAATTCATTCTTTGTGTCGGATTTACAAATGTAAAGGACTTAACTCAAACATTCATAATCAAACCTTATTACCTTGATAAAAACTCAATATATCTTTTTTTTTCATATATCAAGGTAATAACATGTGTCAAAAATACAACAATGTTTGAGTAAGTAAATCCACAAAATACACATAAAATTCTTTCAATATCATCATTTTCTCTTTACACAATCATTATGTCTTCAACCGAGTCCTTGGAACAAAGATAAAGATGTCTATACTAAGCTCAAGTGTTTAGATAATCATGGTGATGAAAGAAAGGCTTAATGTGGGCTCAAAAGGGTTAAAACTAAGGGGGTCGCAACTTGTGCGCACAAAATAGGGAATATGGATGTTTGAATTTGTGGTGTTAACCCTAATGTCTTAATCATTTCCAAAATCAGAGAGTTTATTGACTTAAAAGCTTTGAAAATCACATAGAATAAGTTCTAGTACTCTAGAGTTCATTAAAAGCTATGGCAAGCAGGTATGAGGCATATGTATATCAATTTAAACAAAGAACTTATAAATCACTCATCAAAGATGTATATAAGGTTCTAAAGCTCACATATGGATCAAATGATTCATACTTATCATATCATGCTCATTTATGTACCAATTTACATGCATTATCTTCAAGTTGTAACACTTAATCACAAAATATTAACAAACAAATTCAAGTTGTAGTGATCATCTTTATAGCCATAATATATTCATTTCCGTTCATTTATATCATTGACAAGTTAAAGGGCAACTTATTACTCGTAAAAACACTACGTTAAAACAAAAAGACTCAAGAAAGCAATAAATTTATTTATTTATTTATTATTATTTTTTTCGTAAGAAAGACTTAATGAAACAATTTCAATTGCACAAAAGAAAAAAAAAACTCATAAAAATACTAAGTTAAAACAAAAATATTTAAAACAGTAAAAAAAAATTTAAAATTTTTTTCGTAAGAAAGAAATAAAACAATTGCAAATTAAGAAAGACTTAATAAAACAATTCCAAATGCACCAATAAATTTGTAAACCACTCCCCCACACTTAAATTCTACATTGTCCTCAATGTAGGAAAATACGAAGTAATTAAACATAGAATCAAAGTAAGGAAGATGATTTAAGAAAATGAAGTAAGAAAGAAAAACATAAACAAAGTAAAAGAGAGTGAAGGGTTGAAAGAAAGCAAATCTGTGTTGATGACTCCTTCACACTCGAGAACATATTGGGTTGCCTCCCAACAAGCGCTTGAAGTTTAACGTCCATCCAGCCTAGACCAAATTCTTTATCCGATGGGACGTAGAAGTACTCTGTTTGACTCCACATCGTGTCCTCTAATTGCCTCGATGTAAGGCTTCAATCGGTGACCATTGACCTTGAACTCTTTTCCCGTTTCAATGCTTTTGATCTGTATAGCTCCATGGGCAAACACATTAGTAACAACAAAAGGACCTACCCATTTGGAGAATAATTTACCTGGAAAGAGTCTAAGCCGGGAATTGAACAACAAAACTTTCTGGCCAATGTCAAATGCTTTACTCTTGATCTGTTTGTCGTGAAATGCCTTAGCCTTTTCCTTGTAGATCAGAGTGTTTTCAAATGCATCATTTCTGATTTCCTCAAGCTCACTCAGCTGGAGCTTTCGATGTAGACCGGCGTCATCTAGCTTGATGTTGAAAGTTTTGACGGCCCACAATGCTTTATGCTCTAGTTCCACCGGAAGGTGACATGCTTTACCGTACACCAACCTATAGGGTGACATTCCTATAGGTGTTGTTATGTCGTCCTGTATGCCCAAAGTGCATCATCCAACCGTTGGCTCCAATCTTTACGATTAGGACCCACGGTTCACTCTAATATCTTCTTGATCTCTCTATTACTGACTTCCGCCATTCCACTCGTTTGAGGATGGTAAGGTGTAGAGACTCGATGAGTGACACCATACCGTTTCATTAAAGCTTCAATGGTCTTGTTGCAGAAATGACTTCCTCCATCACTTATTAGGACCCGCGGGATCCCAAACCTGGAAAGAATGTTAGTTCTGAGGAAATCTGCAACAGTTTTAGAGTCATTAGTCCTGGTGGCCTTAGCTTCCACCCATTTCGATACATAATCAACAGCAAGTAAGATATAGAGATAGCCATTAGATTGAGGAAACGGACCCATAAAATCGATACCCCAAACATCAAATATTTCAACAGTAAGAACATAATGTTGTGGCATTTCATCCTTTCGTCCTAAGTTTCCTGATCTCTGACATTTATCACAGGCTAAACAGAATGAATGTGCATCTCTAAAAAGTTTGGGCCAATATAGTCCAGGACTGACCTATGTTCAATATCAGGGACACATCTCCTAATCAATAAATCTGCACAGTGTTTCCACAAATAAGGTTCATCCCAAATATAGTGCCTAGCATGCTTTTTAAGTTTATCTTTTTGTGCACGGGAGAGGGTGGTGGGCAACTGTTTGGTGACTAAATAATTGACAATATCAGCATACCAAGGAGTACTTCCCTCGATTCTAAAGAGTTGTTCGTCTGGAAACATCTCTTGAATCATCACAGGATCTCGCTCATGTGCAATACGACTCAAATGGTCTGCCACCACGTTCTCTACGCCTTTCTTATCTTTAATCTCGATGTCAAACTCTTGAAGAAGAAGAATCCATCGGATCAGTCTTGGTTTCGCTTCTTTTTTGGCTAGGAGATACTTCAGTGCTGCATGATCAGTGTAAATAATGACTTTAGTTCGAAGTAGATAAGAGCGAAATTTATCTAAAGCAAATACAATAGCAAGCAACTCCTTTTCTGTAGTGGTGTAGTTCATCTGGGCATCATTCAAGGTTCTGGATGCATAGTAGATGGCGTAGGGCTTCTTGTCCCACCTTTGTCCGAGTACGGCTCCAACTGCATAATCAGAGGCATCGCACATTAGTTCAAAGGGTAAGGACCAATCAGGGGCACAAAGAATGGGGGCAGTGGTTAAGAGATTTTTAAGATTCTCAAAAGCTTCCTGACAATCTGCATCAAAGACGAAGGGTGTCTCCTTCTGATGCAGTCGGCACAAGGGCATTGCAATGTGGGAGAAGTCTTGGATAAATCTGCTGTAAAATCCTGCGTGACCAAGAAATGAACGGATTCCTCTCACCGAAGTGGGAGAGGGTAAGTGGTGCACAATATCAACTTTAGATTTATCGACTTCAATTCCTCTTTCAGAGACAATATGGCCCAAGACTATCCCTTGTCTAACCATGAAATGGCATTTCTCCCAGTTAAGTACCAGATTAGTTTCCACACACCTTTGTAAGATAAGTGTGCTAAGTGTTCTAGGTCGTAATCCGTATCCTCAACCAAGGCGTCCGCTGATTGCGTTAGGTCAACTCCTTCTTGGATTATCATGTTGAGTGTGTCTTCTCGAATTGAATAAAGATGTTTCTCTGCAAGAGAAGTGCACACGTCAATAGAAAAAGTAGTATGAGTTGTGGAACTAGGGTACCTCATGGCATCAAAAATATTGAAGCCAATTTCCTCTCCGTCTACTTCCATAGTTAATGTTCTATTGAACACATCAATCTTTGTCTTGGCAGTTCTCATAAATGGTCTTCCCAACATCATTAGTGGAGTTTGATTCGTAGGGGAATCCTTCATGTCTAGGACATAAAAGTCAACGGGGAATATGAGATGGTTAACCTGCCCAAGAACATCTTCGACGTATCCCTTAGGATACACATTAGAGCGATCGGCTAACTGAATGATAACATCGTCATGCTGTAATTTACCTAGACCTAGGGCAACATATAGTGAATATGGCATAACATTAATGGATGCTCCTAAGTCTAGCATGACTTTATCAAATGACTTGTTACCAATCACGCAGGGAACAGAAAAACTCCCTGGATCCTTCAACTTTGGGGGTAGCCGACGCTAGATTACAGCAGAAACTATTTCACTCACCATCACAACCTCCTTCTCCCTCGTCTGGCGCCTTGGAGTGCATAACTCTTTCAGAAATTTTGCGTATTTTGGCACTTGTTTGATGCACTCGATCAAGGGCATGTTGATTTGCACCCTTTTGAAGATCTCCAAGATTTCCTCATCGGATTCATTCTTCTTAGATTTGGCAAGCCTACTTGGAAATAGTGCATGCACAAACGGGGAATTAGTAACAACCGAACTTGAAGGGATTGGGTTATTACCTTGTGTGCGGGTAGGTTGAACTGGTGGTTGTGTCGTGGTGGTCTTAGTTGCCACCTTGTGCTTTTCAGCCTCAGAAACGGCTGGATCTGGCTCTATTTCTCCGATCACCTTACCACTTCGAGTGGTGATTTCATTGGCTTCAGGTCTTACATATGGGTTGGGTGTAGGTTGAGGTGGAAGCACCCTGCTAGCTTGGATCTTACCCATGAAGTCCACGACCTTGCCCATTTGGTCCTTGAGATCAGCGATGTCTTTTTGTTGATTTTTCTGACCTGTGACAAGAGCCTGAGTTGATGCCATTAGTGTTTGCTACCCTTGGGAAAGAGCAGCCAGCATTTTATCATAATCAAGATTAGAAGATGAAGAAGTACGATTATTTGCATGATTATGAGAAAAGTTAGAAAATGGGACCGGGGGCCTTGGTTGCCATGTGGGCCTTGGGAACTGGTCTTGGACACGCTTTGGCCCGGTCGACATGTGCTGAGGGTTTAGGACATTGTTCGAATCTCTCCAACTGTAACCTTGGGTCCTTGGCCCTCCTTGAAAGCCTCCAATGGCGTGTGCCATTTCAGTTCCGGAGTCTTCCTCCTTGCAGTGTAGGGACATTGTTCCTCAAGATGGCCTTGAGAGCATATGGAACAAACTGGAGCTACCTGTTTTTTTAGTTCAAGCATATTTGAAAGCATAGAGGTGATCTTATCTAACTTTGAATCATTTATAGCATGGGAACTTACCTCATGTACCTTTCTAGAAATAAGATCGGCACCTTCGTATTGTGCATCATTGAGTGCACGGCTTTCAAGTAGTGCACAACCATCTACTAGGCTCCGAGCTAAGAAACTTCCATTAGCTGCAGCATCGAGCAGTCCTATATCCCAACCTTTGAGTCCTTCGTAAAAGTAGGTTAAAATATAGCCTTTTGTGATCCCGTGAGTAGGGCATAAAGCACAAAGTTCCTTAAACCTCTCGTAGTACTGGCTGAAATTCTCATCATGTTCTTTCTGCTTGATTCCAGTGATCTCTTTTCTTAAGACCGTAATCTTTGAGTCAGGGAAGTACTTGGTAAGAAACTCCTGAACCAACTTCTCCCAAGAGTCAATATGATTGGGTGGGAGACCCAAAAGCCATACCCGTGCTCTTTCTTCCAAGGACAATGGGAAAGCTTTCAGCTTCATGATTTCCAAGTCCGCATCATCCGGACACATACTACTAATGATGAATTGGAACTCCGTTAAGTGTTTGTGTGGATCTTCATTTCTGATTCCATGGAACTTGGGCAGCTGATGAAGGACTCCACTCTTAAGCTCAATATCTTTCTTGTTGGTTCGAGGCTCGGGATACTGGATGCAGAAGTCTGTAGTGCCATTTGTGTTTGTACATGTCTGCTCCCGGATACTCAGGTTTCGTGCCATGGCTATTGGTGTTCCGAAAGTCTGTTCTTCTTCTGAATTACTCTTCTCGCTTTTGGACTCACCGAATATTAGGGATGGAGGTTCGGATGAATCGGTTTGCTTAAGTGCATCTCTGAATGTCGCGTTGCTTGGTGAGATGTCAAGTTGTCTTCTCATCCGATCAAGCTTAGATTGATGAGCACGCATTCATAAGTTCGTACCTCTATGAAAACAAAACTCTAAGTTAGAAGGCAAGTATACACAAGAAGAGATAATAAGAGTAAGATAGTAGAGATTTGCATAAAGTATCACATAAATGGAAACCAGAATTAACAAAAAGTTACGATAATGGAAAGAAAATGCACAAGTTCCAAATTCAAACTAATAATGCAATAAGTAGAGTTTTAGAGTGTCATGAATAACTTTCCCCTTCCGCTTCTCATAGTACTTTCCTGGGCGTACGACCTGCGCGTACTGATAACCACCATTCCACCATTCAACATTAATCATGGCCAGTTGAGATAGATGTAACGCGAGAAGTAAGGATAATTTCAAGAGCATCCCGAGGCTAGCTTGGCATATACTCCATTGGTGTTCCCTTTCTTAATCCAAAACTCATCACCAGTCATAACTCTCCTAGACACCATAATCAATCCAAATGACGACGTAGAGAATTACCAAACCCTAGTGTTTACAAACTCCGCCCCAACCTCATGTCCATAGATTCGAGTCTATGGTGTGTGGTGATAAAATACACACATCATGAAGGGTTAAGGAGAAAGTAAATAAAAGGGGCACTACCTGTTCCCGAAAGTAAGATTTTGAAGAAAAATGGGCTAAGAGATTCATGCAACTCTAAAACCGTTAATAGGAAACAATATTTACATTTTAGGAAATTCAAAGATGAATAAAGTTTCTTACTCTTTTTTTAAATTTTTAAATTTTATTTATTTATTTTTAATTTTTAATTATTAATTTTTTAATTTTTTTTATTCCGAATTTTTTTTTTCATTTAAAATTTAAAGTTTAACAAGACATAAACAAATAATTGATTACATAAAAATAAAATAAGTATAAACATAAAGTTAGTGGAACATAAAGTTAATGGAATAAAATTAAAAGAAAGTTAATGGAATAAAGTTAATGTAATATAATTAAAGTTAAGGGAATAAAGAAAAAGTGTGAATATTAAGTTAATGGAATAAATAAAAGTAAAAGTAAAGAAAAGTGAACATATAAAATATGCATTTATGACAAGTATCAATTTTAATATGAACAAGTAAAAGTTAGAGGTGGTAGGGGACAAGTAGGGTGTTAGACGTGTCGCCATTTATGACGTGTCACCATGTGGACCAATCAGGTGGTTCCACGTGGCAGGGTGTTAGAGGTGGTAGGGGACAAGTAGCAGGACACGTGGACCAATTATAGAGTGATACATGGCAGGTGTCAGACCTGTCATGCTGATGTCAACATGACATCATGATATCGTTGACCGTTGACCATTGACCGATGATCAATGACGTCAGCGTTGACTTTTACTAACGTCAGCGTTCACTTTTGTTGACGTCAATGTTGACCGTTGACCAGCATTGACTAGAAGTTTGAATGGCGCAAGGGGGCACGTGGGCACGAAGCACGTGGGCACGAACTTCGACGTCAAATCAATCTTATTCAAAAGGTTTCAACGTTCTAAATCCAATGGTGGTAGTTTCTGGTCGATCAGAGATAGTTAGGTTGGTCATTTAGAGGTTTTTAGCCTCGAAAAATGTGTCGAGGATGGGTTTCCAGTATCGAGCTTTGTGAGGGTTTAGTGTATGAACATGTATAGCATATTAGGCACCCTTAGACATAATTTGGAAAAGCTCGGAGACTTTGGACTAGCTCGGTGATAGACATAACATTGAGGTTTAGCACGCAGTGTGGACTGAGTGTGAACAGATTGTTTGTTTTAGAACTAAATGCACGCATAACTATTTTGAATCTTTTAGTATTTAATTTGAGTTCAAATGTTTATTATACCTGAAACACCAAAACCCATAAAAACCCAACCTAACCCCCAATCCATCTACTTCTGTGTTTTTTGCTTGAGAGAGTGAGAGTGAAAAGATGGATGAGAGACGACGGAGAGAGGCTAAGCATAGCGGAGGAACCACGAACAAGGTAAACCCGAAAACTTGATTTGTACCCAAAATTTCACACTTCCATTTAGGGTTTGTTGGACTATTTTGATGATCAAATCATGTTCCCAGGAACCAAACAATCACGAAGAGGCAAAAAGGAAGGACTGAGATGACCAGAATCACCCAGAAGCTGAGCTGGAAACTTGCCCAAAAATCTTCAAGCTTGGTAGGTGAATTCTAGACCTTTTAAGTCAATTTTGATCCCATAGACCCCTTCCTGGGATCCTTGCAAGTATATAGGAACAAAAATGGTGAAAAATGGCTGAGAAATGAGTGAGATCGAGTCAGGTAGGGTTTGCGGGTCGTTTAACCCATTACAGTGAAACGGTTCAACCCCGCTCAAGGTTGAAAATGATGACATGGCAGTCCACGCCATCATCTATCAGAAATTTTCAGTCCACGTGGTAAATCTAGTGCTACCACATGGCAAGCTATCAGACATAGTCAACAGTTGACATGTCACCTTGTGGACTAATTGGGTGGTGCCATGTGGCAGAGTGTTAGAGGTGTCAAAAGACAAGTGGCAGGACACATGGACCAATTAGAGAGTGACACATGGACGGTGTCAGACATATCAAGCTGACGTTAACATGACATCATGATGATGTCAGACGTTGACCGTTGATTGATGATCGATGACGTCAATGTTGACTTTGCTAACGTTAGTGTTCACCATTGACCAACGTTGACCAGATGTTTGACTGGCGCGTGGGGGCACGAGCGCACAAACTTTGAGGTCAAATTGGTCTTGTTCGAAAGGTTTCAACGTTTTGAATCCAATGGTGGTGGTTTCAGGTCGATCGGAGACCGTTAGGTTGGTCATCTAGAGATTTTTAGCCTCTAAAAGCGTGTCGAGGACGCGTTTCCAGTATCGGGCTTTGTGAGGATTTAGTGTATGAACATGTATAGCATATTAGGGACCCTTAGACATGATTTGGTAAAGCCCGAAGACTTTTGGACTAGCTTGGTGATAGACATAACGCAGAGGTTTAGAACGCAGCGTGGATTAAGTGTGAGTGGATTGTTTATTTTAGAACTAAATGCATGCATAACAGTTTTGAATGTTTTATTATTTAATTTGAGTTGAAATGTTTCATTATACCCGAAACACCAAAACCCAACCCAACCCCCAATCCATCATCTTCTGTGTTTGCTTGAAAGAGTAAGAGTGAAAGGACCGTTGAAAGACGACGGAGAGAGGCTGAGCACGGCGGAGGAACCAAGAACATGGTAAACCCGAAAACTCAATTTGAGCCCAAAATTCCAAACTTCGATTTAGGGTTTGTTGGGCTGTTTTGATTATCAAAACACGTTCGGAGGAACCAGACAATCACGAAGGGATAAAAAGGAAGGACTGAGGTGGCTGGAATCACCCTGAAACTGAGCTGGAAACTTGCCTGAAAATCTTCAAGATTAAAAGGTAAATTCTTGCCCTTTTAAGTCAGTTTTGATCCCATAGACCCCTTCCTGGGATCCTTGCGAGTAGATAGGAAGGTGAAAATGGATGAGAAATGAGTGAGATCGAGCCGGGTAGGGTTTGTGGGTCGTTTAACCCGTTACAGTGAAACGGGTCAACCCGACTCAAGGTTGACGATGATGACATGGCATTCCACATCATCATCTGTTATAAGTTGTCAGCCCACGTGGTAAATTAGGTGCTGCCACGTGGCAAGCTGTCAGACACCTTTAGCAGCTGACATGTCACCACGTGGACCAATCGGGTGGTGCCATGTGGTAGAGTGTCAGAGGTATCAAGAGACGCGTGGGCCAATCAGAGAGTGACATATGGCAAGTGTCAGACTTGACAGGTGTTAGACCTATCAGGCTGACGTCAGTCGTTGACTGATGATGTCAACATTGAATTTTGCTGACGTTAGTGTTGACCGTTGACCAGCGTTGACAAGAAGTTTAACCAGCGCGTGGGTCCGTGTGGGCATGAATTTCAAGGTCAAACCTAGCTTATTCGAAAGGTTTCTACGTTCTGAATCCAATGATGGTGGTTTCAAGTTGATTGAATACGGTTTGGTTGGTCATCTAGAGATTTTTAGCCTCAGGAAGCGTGTTGGGGAAGTGTTTCTGGTATCTGGTGACTACGCCCAAACTACGCATTAAATTAAACATGTAATTCGAGTGTTATGCAATTTAAACCCTTTTTGTGTAGATGTAGTATTGATAAATAGGGATTGTTCTTAACCGGGGAAATTAGGGACATTAATAATGTGTTAGTGGGAGATGAATAAAAGAATAATGAATTAAAGAATTAAATAATCAAAGAATTAAATAATCAAAGAATTAACAATTTAAAGAATTAATGACTTAAAGAATAAAAGAATAGAGAATTAAAGAATTAAAGAATTAACTAATCAAAGAATCAATAAATTAAAGAGTAACGGAATAAAAGAATAAAGAAATCAAAGAATCAAAGACTAATAAACTAAAAGTATGAAAGAATAAAAGAATAAAATAATAAAGAATAAAAAGTAAAAGAATAAAATAATAAAGAATAAAAAGGGGGTTTTGAAAAGGTTTGTGATTACGTAAATAAGTAAAACCATAGATAAACTAATTTTACTTCTATTCTAATTCATGTACAAGTAATCTTCTTAAAACACAAATTTTACCAACACTCTAATAATTGCAAATATTAAAACAATCACGAAATTTTACCTTAATCGTCTTAATTACCTTCATACATTTTTCAATACTATAAATGCACCGACAGCGGACAACACTTACAATATGATTCACCTTTTGTTTTTGACTGAATGCGCCGACAGCGATCAACATTAAGTCTCTTCAATTCTACTTTAAATGCACCGACAGCGGATAAAACACTTAACATTGAATTGAAGTATGAAGCACTAAAATGTATAAAATAACTAAAATTCATAAAGTAAGACACATGGAGATTGCATTTAACACTTACAAATATTAGTAAGAAAAACCTCACACATATTGAACTATAATCAAAATAAATAACAAAAATGAGAGTTTGAGTAAATGGAGAGTAATTGTTACACTTTCGAGATGGATGAAAACAATGGATTGTTATTCATACGATTCTCCGACAGCGGACGGAACCTTATGAAAATGGAGGAAATAAACTTGGGAAATATGGACTCAAACTCTAAACTTTGTATTGGAGATACTTTGCCAAAATTTCTCTCAAAGAAGGCTCAAATGTGTGCCTCAAAGAAGGTGTGTTTCAACAAATGAATTGAAACCCTATTTATAGGTGGAGAAAGCTACCAAAAATAATATAAAAATACAATAAAAATTGTTAAATAATGGAATGATGAGTAATAAAGATTTGTGATGATGTTTAGAAGTGGTTTGAGTTGTAAAGTTGCAAAATTGGGTTGGAAAGTGGCTGGAAATTGGGTGGAATCTGTTGGAAAAGAGGACCAGGATTTCGGCAGAGAGCTGCTGAATGGGAGGCTGGGCTGTCTGGGCGGTGCTGAAAAGAGCTTCTGAGGTTCGGCAGACGCACGCCGACTGGGAGGAAGGTACTTCGGTACACGCGCTCCGATCGCTCTCTGCAGGGCTGAAGCAAGATGGCTGACGCGCTAGGCTGCAAGGGTTTCACGGGCTGGGCTGCATGGATTTTGATGGACTGGGCTGAAACAGAATTTATTAATTAATTAATTTATAACTTAAATTAATTATTCCACCGAATTTCGTCCATAATTTATTTGTTATAATTCCGATCGAGACGATTCTTTCGCCTAAATACTCCAAATTACAAACTTTATTTATCTAAACATAAAAATCACAAAATAATTTATTTTATCAATTTATTTATTATTTTAATTTAAAAGTCAAGTAAAAAGGGTATAAAATAATATAAAATAATGCGCATTTAACGTCCTATCATCTGGCTTTGTGAAGGTTTAGTGTATGAACATGTATAGCATATTAGTGACCCTTTAGACATGATTTGGACAGGCTCGGAGACTTTGGGTTAGCTCAGTGATAGACATAACGCTGAGGTTTAGCACGCAACGTGGACCGAGTGTGAGTGGACTATTTGCTTTAGAATTGAATGCATGCATAACTGTTTTGAATGTTTTATTATTTAATTTGAGTTGAAATGTTTGATATGTCTATTTCATGATGTGTGGATTGAGATCATCGGTTTATGAAACGTTTTACGAATTTTCGTGAAAACGAGGTTTTGGGCTTGAGACCCGATGAAATGATGATTTGACTTAGATTTAGAGTCAACAAGAAATTGAAAGGAAAAAATATATTTCAACTGTATTTGAATGATGATAAATCGGGATTTATAATCAAATTTTGGACACATTTTTTTAATGGTTTATGTGGAACGGATTTGTGAGAATTATGTCTCGGGCATAGGCCCAATTGAACAGTATTTAATCCGATTTGAACATTATTTAATCCGATTTCAAGTGGTTTTTTATGAATAATTAATAAATGGTTTTGATGCATGCGTATGTTTTTATGAAGGGCATAAATGTTTTTTATGCGAAAATATTTTTAATAAAATATTATTTTGTCCACTCACGACTTTTGATATTTTTAATGCCCTTCAGGTTGATCCCGGATGCGGGCTGTAGCAGAGACGAGACATCACACTCCTCGTCCTACGATCTTGGCGTGCTTTGAAAGCCCCGGTGAGGGCTAGAGACGGACTTTTCCCTGGTCTGACACTTCGTGTCAGACGGGATCAGGCACGTCCCACGTTAATCCCGGGGGATTTGGGACGGGTCCTAACAAGTGGTATCAGAGGGTGGAGTACGCACAGGTCGAGGATGTGATGTCTCTAAAGTCGTAACAACCCGTCATCAACCTGATATTTATGGTATGAGTAGGAAGCACCACGTGCTAAACAAAATTCGATACAATAATTTGAGGTTCGATTGGCATTGGAAGCCACGTGTTTCGAGGTTAGATCGCGAGTAGGATCAGTATTTTTGTGAATCCGACGGCTTAGAGCCGCAGTGTTACTGGAAATATGATCCAGTGGATTAGTAGGGACCGTATGACGACTTGAGAATCGTGACCGCTCGACAGTAGGGTCGTGTCGGATAGAGGGTGTACGGATTAATACTAGTGGTGGTCAAGGTCAGGATCGCCCACTATACGATGACCGCTCGACCGCATAAAAAATGTGTATACATGTTCATGAGGTATTTGTTTAGGTAAAGTTAAACTCCTATCATACTTGTTTATTTTTGTGCTTGTTCATATTTTACTTGTGCATACTTGATTCATATTGTTCATACTTGTATATACATTTGTGTTCATAACTTTTATTTTTATGATTGCCATATTATATTAGTTCACAATGTTCATAATATACTTGTTCATAAATTGTACTTAATGCCCATATTGTATTAGTTCATGAATTGTATATTATGCTTGTTCATTTTATTTTATTCTATTGTTATTTTCTATTTATTATTTATTTGTTTTTATAAACTAAAAAAAAGAACTATATATATATATATATATATCTTTGACTTGTCCAATATGTAAATATTGTTTCCTATTAAATGATTTAGAGTTGCATGAATCTAAAGGCGCCTTTTTTTTTCAAAATTTTACTTTCGAGAACAAGTAGCGCCCCTCTTGTTTACTTTCTCCTTAACCCTTCATGATATGTGGATTTAATCACCACACACCCTACACTAGAATCTATAGACATGAGGTTGGGGCGGAGTTTGTAAACACTTGGGTTTGGTAATTCACCAAATCTTCCATTGGTTGGTTGTGGCGTTTAGGAGGGTTATGACTGGTGACAAGTTTTGAATTAAGAAAAGGAACACCAATGTAGTATATGCCCTAGCTAAGCTAGCCTCGGGGTGCTCTCGAAATTATCCTTGCTTCTCGTGTTACATCTATCATAACTGGCCATGATTAATGTTGAATGGTGGAAGAGTGGTTATCAGTACGCGCAGGGCGTACACCCAGGAAACTACTATGAGAAGTGGAAGGGGGGAAGTGATAGGTCGTTAATTAATCATTATTTTATATTATTTTATGCCCTTTATACTTAACTTTTTATATTAAAATAATAAACAATTGGAGAAAATAATATATTTTGTGATATTTTTGTAGAAATAAATAAAATTTGGAATTTGGAGCGTTTTGGCGAAAGAATCGTCCCGATCGGAATTATAACAACGAAATTATGGACGAAATTATATTAATTAATTTGTAAATTGAAAATCCATCAACAAAAGCCCAAAGAAACCGGCCCAAGCTCAAAGCCCAGCCTTTCCAAGCCCGTTGGTCCATCTCATTGAAACCCAGACAATTGCAGCCCAAGCCCAACAACTCGGCCCAGTTCTCGCGAAAAGTCCAGCCCGCTTAGCCCACGCAAGCCCAGCCCAAAGCGCCTACTCTCAGCTCTGTCAACCACCCGTTCAACACGTGCATGCCGACTTGGAGTAGGTGAGTTTGGTGCGCGTGCGCCGAATATCCCTGCACCTATCAGCGCGCCAGCTGCTGCTCCACCCACTCTTGTCAACATTCACCTACCGAATTATGAGCCTTCTTTTTAGCTGCTCTCTGATGATCCCACGCCTGCTCCAATTGCCAACTTTTATGCAGTTTTCAGTCATTTTTCCTGCACAATTCAGCCCCTTTTCAACCCAAACCATCCCCAATTTCATCATTAATCATCATTATTCATCATTTCATTTGTATACTTTATTTTTGTATTGTTTTCTTTGAATTTTGGCACTCCCTCTATAAATAGGGAGGCCATTTCATTTGTAAAGGGTCCCCATTTTGGTTCTCTTTTTAGTGGTTTAGGTTCTATTTTTTTCTCTCTTTTTCACTCTTCATATAGGTTCATCTTCTTTCTTTTTGTTCTTTATTTTTGGGGACCATTTTAACTTCTTATAGATTTTCTTATTAATTAGTTTTCTTTTAATTATTGTTCTTAATTTATGTTATTTTTATGTCATTTCTTAATTTCATTTCTTCTTTACTTTGTTCTTGTGATTTTTCTTTGAGATCTCTTAAACACATTTTTATGCTTTCCTTAAGAAATACCTAGGCCGAGTATTTCCGAAATAATTTTAGAATTTAAGTCCGAATTCTTATGTTTTATCTTCCATCTTCATAAGGTTCTTTCTGATGTTAAGAGAATTTTATTAATAACATTCCATCGTTTCCATCCACTTTCGGAATCACAAGTTGTTCTTGGCTTCCGAAAGTATAACTTTATTCACTTTATTTAAATTCTTGTTATTGTTTCGGTTTACTTATAATTCAATATATGTATTGGTGTTTTCTTTCTAACATTTGTAAGTAAGAATGCAATCTCTATGTGTTTTACTTTTTGAATTTCTTTTACTTCATATGTGTTAGTGCTTAAACTTCGATTCGAAACTAAATGTTGATCCGCTGTTCAGGGCATTTAGATTAGAGTTGAAGAGATTTAATGTTTGACCGCTGTTCGGCGCATTAAATCACAAAATTAAGGTGAATCATATTATAGATAATAATCTGATGTTCGGTGCATTTATAATATGAAAAATGTATGCATGTATTTGAGATGATTAAGGCAGGATTTCGTGATTGGTTCAATATGAGCATGATGTTAGAGTGTTGGTAAAATATGTGTTTGAAGAAAGTTCACTTGTACAAAAGTTAAAGTAAAAGTAGAATTAAGTTCTTAATTATTTTTACTTGTTTTCTTTATTTTATGATTACAATTTTTTCAAACCCCCCATTTAATTCTTTATTCTTTTATTCTTTTAATTTTAATTTCATTAATTCATTAATTCTCTTATTCATTAATTCTTTTATTCTTTTATTCTTTTATTCTTTAATTCATTTATTCTTTAATTCATTATTATTTAACTATTTAATTATTTAATTATTTAATTATTTAATTATTTAATTCTTTAATTCATTATTCTTTGAGTATTCATTATTCTTTTTAACTAACATATTATTAATATTCCCTAATTTCTCCGGTTATGAACGATCACTATTTACCAATACTACATCTACACAAAAAAGGGTTTAAATTGCATAATACTCGAATTACGTATTTAATTTAATACGTAGTTTGGGCGTTATCATAAAGTTATTCATGACACTCTAAAGCTTTACTTATTGCATTATTAGATTGCATACCTTCCCTGAGATTTCATGATGCTCAAATTTCATCACCGCCCCTCCCTAGACTAAGTGAATATAGGGAAGTGAGATCGAAGGTGTAGGCCATTCTTTCATGAATTGTCATGTGAATCTTATGTCTTGTGCAAATTCTAACAATTTATCTCTTATGAATTCATACGATTCTTCATGTAGATACTTTTGTGTTGCATTAGTTTAGATGCATTTGGAATTTGTGCACTTTCTTACCATTACCGTGACTTTTCGTTAATTCTGACTTCAAATTATGTCATACTTTGTGCAATCCATACTTTCTAATACTCTTATTATCTCTTACTTTTCTATATGATAATTCCGGCTTAAATTTATGTCTGTTATACTCGATTATACTTGACATTTTCTTGTTAGTTGTGATTTCCCTAACTTATACATTCCTAACACTAACCTTAACTTTCGTAACAACTATCATGTTTTAATTGACTTTCACTAGCTACTTACTTGTGTATACTTTCCTTCTAACTTAGTGCTTTTTAACAATTTAGGTACGTACTTATGAATGTGCACTCATCAATCTAAGCTTGATCTGTTGAGAAAGCAACTCGATATCTCACCAAGCAACGTAACATTCAGAGACGCACTTAAGCAAACCGGCTCATCTAGACCTCCATCCCCAATACTCGGTGAATCCATAAGTGAGAAGAGTGATTCAGAAGAAGACCCGACTCTCAGAACACCATCAGCCATGGCACGAAATTTGAGTACCTATGAGCAGACCTATTCAAACACAAATGGCACGACAAACTTCTGCATCCAGTATCCCGTGCCTAGAACCAACGAGAAGGATATTGAGCTTAAGAGTGGAGTGCTTCATCAGCTACCCAAGTTTCATGGAATCAGAAATGAAAATCCATACAAACATTTAACGGAGTTCCAATTCATTATTGGTAGTATATGTCCCGATGATGTGGACTTGAAAATCATGAAGCTGAAAGCTTTTCCGTTGTCCTTGGAAGATAGAGCACAGGTATGGCTTTTAGGTCTCCCATCCAATCATATTGACTCTTGGGAAAATTTGGTTCAAGAGTTTCTTACCAAGTACTTCCCTACCTCAAACATTATGATCTTAAGAAAAGAGATCACTGGAATCAAACAAAAAGAGCCTGATGACAATTTCAGCCAGTATTACGAGAGGTTTAAGGAACTGTGTGCTTCATGCCCTACTCACGGGATCACTGAAGGCTATCTCTTAACCTACTTCTACGAAGGACTCAAGAATTGGGATAGAGGACTACTTGATGATGCAGCTAACGGAAGTTTCTTAGCTCGGAGTTTAGTAGACGGTCGTGCACTACTTGAAAGCTATACACTCAATGATGAACAATACGAAGGTGCCGAGCCTATTCCAAGAAAGGTACATGTGGTGAGTTCCCATGTTATAAATGATTCTAAGTTAGATAAGATCACCTCTATGCTTTCAAATGTGTTGGAACAAAAGAAGCAGGTTGCCCGGGTTTGTTCCATATGCTCCCAAGGTCATCTTGAGGACCAATGCCCCTACACTGCAAAGGAGGAAGACCCGGAAACTGCAATGACACACGTCATTGGAGGCTTTCAAGGAGGACAAAGGACCCAAGATTACAATTGGAGAGACCCGAATAATGTCCTAAACCCTCAACACATGTTGACATGCCCAAACCGTGCCCTGAACCATTTCCAAAGACCCACATGGCAACCTAGGCCCCCTGTTCCATTTTCTTAATTTTCTCATAATCATGCAAATAATCATATTTCTTCATCTTCTAATCCTGATTATGATAAAATGTTGGCTGCTCTTTCCCAAGGGCAGCAAACACTAATGGCTTCGACTCAGGCTCTGGTCACAGGTCAGCAAAATTAGCAAAAAGAAATCGCTGATCTCAAGGACCTAATGGACAAGGTCGTGGACTTCATTGGTAAGATCCAACCTAGTGGGGTGCTTCCACCTCAACCTACGCCCAACCTGAATGTAAGACCTGAGGACAATGTGATTATCACTCAAAGTGGTAAAGTGCTCAGTGACATAGAACCAGATCCAATCGTTTCTGAGGTTGAAAAGCACAAGGTGGCAACCAAGACCACCACGGCACAACCGCCAGTTCAACCTACCCACACATAAGGTATTAACCCTATCCCTTCAAGTTCGCTTGTTACTCATTCCCCGTTTGTGCATGCACCTTTTCCAAGTAGGCTTGCAAAATCTAAGAAGGATGGATCCGATGAGGAAATCTTGGAAATCTTCAAGAGAGTGCAAATGAACATGCCCTTGATTGAGTGCATCAAGCAAGTGCCGAAATACGCAAAGTTTCTGAAAGAATTATGAACTCCAAGGCGCCAAACGAGGGAGAAAGAGGTTGTGATGGTGAGTGAAATCGTTTCTGCTGTAATCCAACGTCGGCTACCCCAACGTTGAAGGATCCGGGGAGTTTTTTTGTTCCCTGTGTGATTGGTAACAAGTCTTTTGATAAAGTCATGCTAGACTTAGGTGCATCCATTAATATTATGCCATATTCGTTATATGTTGCCCTAGGTTTAGGTAAACTAAAGCATGATGATGTTATCATTCAATTAGCCGCTCGTTCTAATGTGTATCCTAAGGGATACGTTGAAGATGTTCTTGTGCAAGTTAACCAGCTCATCTTCCCTGCGGATTTTTATGTTCTAGACATAGAGGATTCCCCTACGAATCAAGCTCCACAAATTTTGTTGGGAAGACCATTCATGAGAACTACCAAAATGAAGATTGATGTATTCAATGGCACATTAACTATGGAAGTTGATGGAGAGGAAATTGGCTTCAACATTTTCGATGCCATGAGGTAATCTAGTTCCACAACTCAAACTACTTTTTATATTGATGTGTGCACTTCTTTTGCAGAGAAACATCTTGAATTAATTCAAGAAGACACACTCAATATGGTAATCCAGGAAAGAGTTGGCCTAACTCAATCGGGGGACGCCTTGGTTGAAGACACAGATTATGAACTATGGCCTTGAATTTGGGAAGAAGTCATGACCCTTAATGAGGCCCCGAGAATGGTAAATCCTCATATACCCTTGTCACTTTCAGTTAGTACTAATGCCACCGCTCCTTCAGTGGTTCAGGCCCCCGTTCTCGAGCTCAAGGTTTTACCTGACCACCTGAAGTATGCCTATCTCGGCCCTAACAACACCTTGCCCGTCATAGTGTCTTCTGTCTGACTGAATCACAGGAAGACAGATTGGTACATGTCTTGACGAAGTACAAGACAGCCATTGGATGGACTTTGTCAGACATCAAAGGAATCAACCCTACAACCTGTGTGCATCGAATCTTGTTCGAAGATGATGCAAAACCCTCTCATGAAGCTCAACGTCGCCTTCATCCTCCGATGATGGATGTCGTGAAACAAGAGGTAATCAAACTCTTGGACTGCGGTGTCATCTACCCAATTTCAAACAGCAAATGGGTCTCACCGGTCCAAGTAGTCCCGAAGAAAAGTGGAGTCACAGTTGTTGAGAACAACAAAGGTGAGCTCGTGCCCCAGAGAGCATTGACTGGATACAGAGTCTGCATAAATTATCAATGCCTTAACAAAGCAACCAGGAAGGACCACTTCCATTTTCCCTTCATTGATCAAATGCTTGACAGGTTAGCAGGTCACTCTTATTACTGTTTTCTAGATGGTTATTCTGAGTACAATCAAATCTATATCGCTCAAAATGATCAAGACAAAACAAATTTCACTTGTCCTTTTGGCACTTTTGCCTATCGAATAATACTCTTCGGTTTATGCAACGCCCTAGATACTTTCCAATGAATATGTCGAAAAAATAATTGAAGTATTTATGGACGATTTCAGTGACTTTGGGGATAGTTTTGATGCATGCATAGAGCACTTAGGACTCATCTTCCAAATGTGTGTTGGAACTAATCTAGTACTTAATTGGGAAAAATGTCATTTCATGGTTAGACAAGGGATAGTCTTAGGCCATATTGTCTCTGAAATGCTCTGAAAGAGGAATTGAAGTTGATAAATCTAAAGTCGATATTGTGCACCACTTACCATCTCCCACTACTCTGAGAGAGATCCGTTCATTTCTTGGTCATGTAGGTTTCTACAGAAGATTTATCAAGGACTTCTCCCACATTGCAAGGCCCTTCTACTGATTGCTTCAGAAGGAGACACCCTTCGTCTTTGATGCAGACTGTCAGGAAGCTTTTCAGAAGCTTAAAAATATTTTAACCACTGCACCCATTCTTTGTGCACTGGATTGGACCCTACCCTTTGAACTAATGTGTGATGCCTCTGATTATGCAGTTGGTACCATGCTCGGACAAAGGAGAGACAAGAAGCCCTGCGCCATATACTATGCATCCAGAACTTTAAATGATGCCCAAATGAACTACACCACTACTGAGAAGGAGTTGCTTGCTGTTTTGTTTGCTTTAGATAAGTTTCGTTCTTATTTACTTCGAACTAAAGTCATTATTTACACTGATCATGCAGCATTGAAGTATCTCCTGGCCAAGAAGGAAGCTAAACCAAGGCTAATTTGATGGATTCTTCATCTTCAAGAGTTTGACATTGAGATTAAGGATAAGAAATGTGTAGAAAACGTGGTAGCTGACCACTTGAGCCGCATTGTACATGAACGAGATCTTGTGGCGATTCAAAAGATGTTTCTGGATGAACAACTCTTCGGAATCGAGGTAAGTACTCCTTGGTATGCTAATATTCTCAATTACTTAGTCACCAAGCAGTTGCCCACCACTCTCACTCATGCACAA
Organism: Prinsepia uniflora; assembly: GCA_032719365.1. Lineage (NCBI taxonomy): Eukaryota > Viridiplantae > Streptophyta > Magnoliopsida > Rosales > Rosaceae > Prinsepia > Prinsepia uniflora. The sequence continues at coordinate 61,588,907 of CM064868.1, forward strand.
AAAGATAAACTCAAGAAGCATGCTAGGTACTATGTTTGGGTTGAACCTTACTTATGGAAACACTGTACAAATTTACTAATTAGGAGATGTGACCTTGATATTGAACATAGGCCAGTCTTAGAATTCTGCCATAACCATGCTTCTGGAGGTCACTTTGGATCTAGAAAAAATGCACTTAAAATTTTAGAATCTGGATTATATTGGCCCACACTGTTTAAAGATGCACATTCATTCTGCTTAGCCTGTGATAAATGCCAAATATCAGGAAACTTCGGACTAAGGGATGAAATGCCACAACATTATGTTTTAACTGTTGAAAGATATGATGTTTGGGGTATCGATTTTATGGGTCCATTTCCTCAATCTAATGGTTATCTCTATATCTTACTTGATGTTGATTATGCATCGAAATGGGTGGAAGCTAAAGCCACTTGGACTAATGACTCTAAAACTGTTGCAGATTTCCTCAGAACTAACATTTTTTCCAAGTTTGGGATCCCCATGGGTCCTAATAAGTGATGGAGGAAGTCATTTATGCAACAAGACCATTGAAGCTTTAATGAAACGATACGGTGTCACTCACAGAGTCTCTACTTTACCATCCTCAAACGAGTGGAATGGCTGAAGTCAGTAATAGAGAGATCAAGAAGATTTTAGAGAAAAATATGGGCCCTAATCTTAAGGATTGGAGCTAACGGTTGGATGATGCACTTTGGGCATACAAGACGGCCTACAAAACTTTTATAGGAATGTCACCCTATAGGTTGGTCTATGGAAAAGCATGCCACCTTCCGGTGGAACTAGAGCACAAAGCATGGTGGGCTGTCAAGACTTTCAATATAAAGCTAGATGAAACCAGATTGCATCGAAAGCTCTAGCTGAGTGAGCTTGAGGAGATCAGAAATGATGCATTCGAGAACGCTCTGATCTACAAGGAGAAGACTAAGGCATTTCACGACGAACATATCAAGAGTAAAACATTTGACATTGGCCAGAAGGTTTTATTGTTCAATTCACGACTTAAACTTTTTCTTGGTAAGTTATTTTCCAGATAGGTGGGTACTTTTGTTGTTACTAATATAATTGCCCATGGAGCCATACAGATCAAAAGCATTGAAACTGGGAAAGAGTTCAAAGTTAGTGGCCACAGATTAAAGCCTTACATCGAGACATTTGGAGAGCACGATGTGGAATCAGCAAAAGTGCTATGGCCCCACATCATATGAATTGATTCAAACACTTCGTCTAGGCTGACTGGACATTAAACTTCAAGCACTTATTGGGAGGAAATCCAATGTATTCCCGAGTTGTGAAGTAGTCATCACCACAGATTTGCTCTCTTTAATCGCTTCACTCTTTTTTATTTTGTTCCTTTAATGCTGTTCTTATTTTATTTTTGTAAATCCTTTTCCTTACTTAAAGTCTATGTTCATTTACTTTCTACTTGCCTACATTGAGGACAATGTAGAGTTTAAGTGTGTGGGAAGGGTTTACAACTTTGCACTTAAAAAAAAAATTAGAGTCTTTTCGTTTTAACTTAGTATTTTTCGAGTTTTAGGGTGCCCTTTAACCTGTCAATGATAAGAATGAAGGAAAACGCTAAATTATGGTTATAAAGGTGATCACTACAACTTGAATTCGTTTGTTAATACTTTATGATTAAGTGTTATAACTTGTAGATAATGCATGTGAATTGGTATATAAACAAGCATGTTAAGATAAGTATGAATCATTTGAACCTTATGTGAGCTTTAGAACTTTATATACATCTTTGATGAGTGATTCATAAAAAAGGATATAGATATTTAATTACTGTAACATTTTTGGATTTGTAAAGCAATATATCAACATTATTTGATTCATTGTTTTTTTTATAATAACTACATATGGACACAGTATATTGTGTCAATGCAGATATCATCCAAATCCAAACCGTAAAAATTTGACTAGTTCGATACGTTTTTGAATTGTCAAAAAATATAATTGAAACTATTCCAATTCAAATTGTATTAGCGGTTTGGTTTGGATCGATTGTAGACGGTTTAAACATAGAATTTTCTTATAATTTGTTCACTAAAAAGACTCCTCTAAAACATAATCATTTTTCCAAACTTCTGCAACTCTCATCATTTAATCACATGAATATTTAATTCATAATTGTCAACGGTTTAAATTTGAAAATATAATGTGTTGTGCTTAAATATAATTTAAATTTGAAAGTAACACAAAATTGGTAAGGATTAAGTGAGATAGGGTATGCAATAACATATTATATGTAGGATGCAAAATATGAACTAACAAATAATATAAATAAATAAGTGTTGTAACTAATTAAACAGTTCTGTCTATTTATCTAAAAAGTACTAGGGGTAATATAGTAATTTTGTATTCATTATTTATCCCTCCTTATATAAGGGATCAATTACTTTTATAAATCCTAACTCATTATTCTGAACGTACGTATCATTCTAGTGTCTCTTATTTTCTCTCCTTATTTTCTCTACAGTCTCTTCCTCCTCAAATTCTTCACAACAAGTTATCAGCACGATCGTCTTCAAATCGGTGATTATTCAAAGAGGATGATAAATTCAATCAAGTAGGTTTTCTAAATGCCAAAAAAAAATTCTTTTTATTTATTGATTCAAACCCTAGAATTCATGTTTTTAGAAATTGAACTGCATATTATTTGGAATTGATGATGAAGTTGAAACCTAGGATGATTTATTCTATAATTATATGATCATGAATTATATGGCATGTGATTTTGTTTTTCCTTTTTGCCGTACCTTCATGCAACTTGATAAATTGCATATTAATTGGAATCGTGGAAGCTTGATTGATTTTGGTTGCTTTTAATATTTTATATTTGAATTGAATTGGAATTATGCATAATCATTGATTTTGTTTTTATATGTTTGAAGGAAAAAAAACCTACGGAAGCATGTTAATTATTTACTTTTATATATATGTTTTGGTTATAATTAGTTGTAATCACAGCATGATACAACTTCATGGTCAACCAATTTTGGTTATATATGTGGAACCCTAAATCACCGGAAAATTATGCGGTTGCCACGTGGCTCCTGACTCTCATAATGCCGATATTACCCCTGGTAAATACAATGGTGACATGTTACGATCTCCGCATTAATTCAATATATTTACCAGCTAAATATATTAATTAATCAGATCAATACCGATAATAGATAACTTCCCAGCAAATTATTTATTAATTAATAAATAAGTTACACTCGATACAATCACTTATTTAATACTTTCTCCTTTGACCAATCAAATGCTCTGGTGACCTTCAAGGCTTCACTATAAATAGAAGATCACATTTCACTTCTGAAGGTAATGAAAAACTCCTGCAAACACTATGTCGGTTTATTCTCTCAGAAAACTGATTTAAGCATCGGAGCGTTTTCGGTTGAACCACCCCCTAGGATTCAACCTTAACCCCGTTTGATTTTTGTTCTTGTGTGTAGGGATCGAGAAGGAACTTCACAAAGCCGGATGATTTCTGCATCAACAACTGGTGCTTGCATTGAGAGCCGATTTGAGAAATACTCAAAGCGTGCTCTTTAGTTTTTCCTTGAAAAAAACTCCATCATCACACTTTCGACACTTACTGTTCTTCACATGGCTAGAACACGCCTATCCGCGCGAGCCTCCGAGGCTACCACATCCGCCACTACGGTCGCTGCCGTTAGCGAACCACTGCCTGAGATTCCAGAAGAGCCATTTTCTTGTCTTTTGCACGGCCCACGCCACACATCAATTCACCTACCATACGGAATGCAGAATTGGACACCTACGTTCAGTTTTGGAACGTTCCTCATGGCCACTGCTATTGTGAACTCCCCACCTGCGACGGGGGCATGCGAGGTATTTTTTCAACAAACAGACGGGCTGTTGGCGGGAGAATCATCTCTAAGAGTCTCGAATCAGCCCCCTTCCAGCTGGGATCTAAGGAGGCACTTGGACACCCTGCGCAACTCGCAGGCCGACACCCAGGTACCAAGGAGACATGCTACGACACATCTGTTTAAATTCACGAGACGTGCGCCCTAACATGCTACTCATCACGAGTAAGCACCTAGGGGATTACCTCCGCGACTTTGACTGACACAATAGGTCGAGCAACTGAGCAACCAAGTTCAGGCCCAATCGGAACTTTTGCAACAGCTGTTGAGGGACATCGGGACATCTAGAACCTCCGAAGGAGGCAATGAACCTCGAAAGAGACCCGGGGACTGTAACGACCCGTCCCAAATTCCATGATTAGATTAGTGACTAATCACGATTAGTGAGGCTAATCCGTGATTAGTATAGCGAAATCGGACGAACGATGCGAAATGACCGTTTTGCCCCTAGTGGTGGCAAAACGTTGACTTTTTAATCGGGCAGTCAAATGGACTTTGACCAATGACCGTGACGTAGTTCGTGACGTCACGAGTTCATAGATAGGTGGCACGTTCAATTTCGACGTTCGTGGAGGAAGTTATGACGTTCGGAAGTTTAGGGGCATTTTGGTAATTTTGGTTAAATGGGGGTCAAATGTTGACTTTTTGACCGGGAGGTCCGATGGCCGAGGGCCGAAGACCGTTACGTGGATAAGGACGATACGAATCCATAGGCAGGTGGCACACTGAAATCGGACTTCGAACGGGAGAGTTATGGGTCATGGAAGTCCGATTTCACTATGCACGAACTTCGGGACGGGAACGACTTGGAGAAATCTGATTGGGCAGATATTTTGGTGGGTCCCATGGATGAGTGACAAGTGTCACTCATCCTATTGGCTAAATCCCCCAATTGGTGGATCTATATAATAAAATATTATTATTTTAATTATTTTATAATTAAACCTAACAACCATTAATCCTAACCATCCATTCCAAATTCATTTTTAAATCCACACCCTCCATCCCATCTCCCTCACATCCGATCAGCCTTCATCCTTCACCATCTTCATCATCACTTCATTCTTCTTTGTTTTTCCTAAAACCCGAAACCCCCCCTTCACCATTTTCTTCATTTTTCTCCAAGCAGCACACACACATACCACCATTCCCTAGGAGATAATATGATCGTGAGGAGTGTGAGAAGCGGAGGGTTGAGAGGCTGGACGGTGGCAGGCGGCGGAGGACACGGCAGAGTCGAACCCGTGAGGTAAGAAAACTTCAAAAATTTGAAATTGTGTTTTAATGGTTTTTAACTGATTCCAAGGATTGGGTTAGGTTACTGGTAGTCCTAGGAGGTCAGTAGGATTGGTTTTGGGGCTTGGGGTGGCCTGGAACGGCCGTGAACGGCGGGGGAAAACTCACCCGCCATAGCCAATCTTGAAGGGTTAGTTTTTGATGTTTCCCTTCCATTCTAAGGTCCTAGAACTCTAGGTTAGGGAGAGACGAAGAGAATGGGAAAAACGGGAACGATTTTGGTGGTCGGACGGTGGAGAACCGGCCGCGTCAAGTCGCAGGTCACGGCGACCCGGTTGCAGGGTTCGGGTCAACCCGTCGAGTGGTTGAAAGTGGTGACGTGGCATGATGATGTGGCACCTGTCAGATTGTCAAGTGACGTGGACCACTCATCAGCCAACACGTGTCACATGTCAGTGCACAGTCAGCACTAACATGTCAGTGACGTGGCCCAATCAGGGGCCGACACGTGGCACAGACGTGGACCAGTGCCGTGATGACACGTGGCACACGTCAGACTGCCACGTGGTACTGACAGCACAGTGACGTGGACCATTGGGAGCATGACACGTGGTACCTGTCAGAGTCTGACATGTCAGACCTGACAGCTGTCAGATGACGTCATGCTGACGTCAGCGATGACGTCAGCAGGTACTGTAGCTGGCGCGTGAAGCCCACGCGCAGCCACTTCAGGCGGCGCGTGAGGGCGCGTGGCAGGGAATCTGGGGAAGGTTCCAACATATGAAATCATCTATTCGATGTAACGAACATTTTGGGACTGGTTTCGTGTCAATCGGACACCGTCTCGATATGTTTCGGGGCATCGGAAGGTTTAGGTTCGGTTTTAAAAATAGTTAAAAATACGGGAAAATTACGGGGCTTTAGTGGGAGGTTAATTAAGTAGTTAGTAACCTTTTATTACGATTTGGACAGGTTTGGGAGTCCCGGTGACGGTGATCGGCTCGGGGAGCCGTATGGCACGCAAATCGAGGCGGCAGCTCGGACGGTCTGTGAGTGGACCTTGTTTTCTAAATTGATGCATGCATAAATGTTTATTATATGTTTTATTACTTGTTTGATGATGCCATGGGTGCATTTGTATGTGGTACATATAAGTACGTATTTCGAGGTTTCGGCCTTATACGATGCTTATACGGGTCTGTATTTCGGCGGTGGAGAACCGGCCGCGTCAAGTTGCGGGTCACGGCGACCCGGTTGCAGGGTTCGGGTCGCCCCGTCGAGTGGTTGAAGGTGGTGACGTGGCATGATGACGTGGCACCTGTCAGATTGTCAGGTGACGTGGACCACTCATCAGCCAACACGTGTCACATGTCAGTGCACAGTCAGCACTGACATGTCAGTGACGTGGCCCAATCAGGGGCTGACACGTGGCACAGACGTGGACCAGTGCCGTGATGACACGTGGCACATGTCAGACTGCCACGAGGCACTGACAGCACAATGACGTGGAACAATGGGAGCATGACACGTGGTACCTGTCAGAGTCTGACATGTCAGACCTGACATCTGTCAGATGACGTCATGCTGACGTCAGCGATGACGTCATGCTGACGTCAGCGATGACGTCATGCTGACGTCAGCGATGACGTCATGCTGACGTCAGCGATGACGTCAGCAGGTACTGTAGCTGGCGCGTGAAGCCCACGCGCAACCACTTCAGGCGGCGCGTGAGGGCGCGTGGCAGGGAATCTGGGGAAGGTTCCAACATATGAAATCATCTATTCGATGTAACGAACATTTTGGGACTGGTTTCGTGTCAATCGGACACCGTCTCGATATTTTTCGGGGCATCGAAAGGTTTAGGTTCGGTTTTAAAAATAGTTAAAAATACGAAAAAATTACGGGGCTTTATTGGGAGGTTAATTAAGTAGTTAGTAACCTTATATTACGATTTGGACAGGTTTGGGAGTCCCGGTGATGGTGATTAACTCGGGGAGCCGTATGGCACGCAAATCGAAGCGGCAGCTCGGACGGTCTGTGAGTGGACCTTGTTTTCTAAATTGATGCATGCATAAATGTTTATTATATGTTTTATTACTTGTTTGATGATGCCATGGGTGCATTTGTATGTGGTACGTATAAGTACGTATTTTGAGGTTTCGGCCTTATACGGTGCTTATACGGGTCTGTATTTCTTTATTGGTTTTAATGAACTGGATTTGGATTTCAAAAGGCTAAACTCGGGTATGAGACCCATTTGGTTTTGTCTCGGGCATATGACCTCAGATTTCGGGCACGGTGCCCAACTGATGTCCTATGTTCGGGTACGAGACCCAAGCTACTTTACGGTTTTGATTTCAGGTCAGGGAACCTTAAATGGATTTCCCGGTTCATGACGGTTTATGGGAACCGGCATGAACTCTTAATATGGTATCATGGTTCATGACGGTTTATGGGAATCGGCATGAACCCTTGTTGGTTATTACGGTACATGACGGTTTATGGGAACCGACATGTTACCTCGGTTATGTTATTACGGTACATGACGGTTTATGGGAACCGGCATGTTACCTGACTATGGATATTATGGATCATGACGGTTCAGGGGAACCGGTCCTGAATGTTTATGTTATATATATATGTTTATCTACCTTCCTTTACTTCTATTATCTCCTCCGGGGAGGGTCGTTGGCCTGGGTGGACCTCGGAGTAGTCACGGAGCACCAACTGAGTGGAGTCACCCCCCAGTTGGGTTCCTTACTCTCAGGAAGGCTATGGTTACTATTACCTCGAGTAGGATCAGTCGTCTGCGGACATTGACCTTGACTTTGAGAAGACTCGGATTGAGACCCGGGTAGCACGCGCGTAGCTTTGGATACCGTGACAAGATTGGTTGTGTGACTTATATGTATATATGATATATGATATGTGGTGTGCACAGGTGTGCACAAGGTTTGAGCAGTGGCTCGTGTACTTGGTTTCTTTATGATTTGGGCAGTGGCCCGTATGGTCGTTTTTATTGTGGTCCTTTCGACCTTGGTTTATATCTGCTTTGGGCTTAGTCCCACATATGGTTTGTTTTGGATAAATGGTTTTCGAATGCATGCATGCTTTATAGTGGAGGGTACAAATGTCTTATGAAATGTTTTTATAAACTCTTGTTTTGTCCACTCACAGTTTTTAATGTTTTGACTGCCCTTCAGGTTGACAACGGATGTGGACTGTAGCAAAGACCGAGATATCACATACCTCCTCCGGATCCTGGCGTACTCTGATAGCCCGGGAGGGCAAAGGTCGAAATTATCCCTTGTCTGACACTCCGTGTCAGACAGGAGCAGGGTCATCTCGCACTAATCCCGGGGGGATTGGGATGGGTCCTGTCAACGTGGTATCAGAGCGGGGTTGTCTCTATTCGAGCAACCGTGCAGCTCTTGGAGTATATACACAGGTTGAGGATGTGATATCTCATTGGGCTACAGTTCGTGGTCAACCTGATGTTGGGATGCCGATACGATAGTTAGTAGGATTGAATCGTGGATGTCTTGGTTCGGTACTTGATGCCAGGGTTGCCATAGTTCTGTCAAGGTTGACAGTGTGGGACCCTATGGAAGGATTAACGTATTCGTACTTGAGAGTTTTGGTCGTGAGATGGTTAGTTGGGATCGTCTTTACGATGTCGTAGGATTGGTTCCGACGACTAGTTTGAAGTTGTGACTATCCGATGATTTGGTGGAGTTAGATGGATTTACTGTAGTTGGCAGTTAGTAGCCGGATTCGGGGAATCCTAGTTGGATTGACGGTAGGATTGGATTGACGTCTTTACGATGTCGGACCGCGGGGTCGGTCAGATTGTTGATTTTACTGCTTTTCGCAGTTGGGTTCCGAGGAACTCTAGGTGTGATCGTGGAACCCTACCTTGGGTGTATGATTCAGAAATGTGAGTTGACGAGTGGTGTGACTTTGATGACTATTCGGATTTGGGTTCGTTAGTCAGTATAGTCATGTCAGCTTGTGTTGGGACTACACTTCGGAGTCGGGGCTGTACTTACCGGTTAAACCTAGTTAGTTGTCGTGCTACTCAGTTGTGGTTTGTCGCAACTAAGGTCATGTCCGACCTGGTAGACGACATTGGTTTAGTTGAGTTGCGACTGGTTAGTGTTTGGTTGGGCAAATTATCAGGGTTGGTACTTGTCGATGGAATTCCTGAGTGGGATACAGAGTGGTTAATACGGGCGGTTGATTCCGTTGGATGTGAACCTCGATAGCGATGTCTGGTAGTTAGGTCTGCACAAGTGTGGGGCAGGCACTACTACCGAGAGTGGTTGTAGTTACAGTTGTTGGGAATCGGGGATGTTCAGGGGACGTTTCCTTTTCTCGTATGAGTTATCAGTGTGACTGTACCCAGAGTTGTCGGGTACGAGGGAGGCAGAGTTTCTCTAAAATGAGTAGAGGTACGGGATCGTCGTTCAGTATGAGCGGAGATCCAGGGTTGTCAGTTTTGCACATGGTGTGCCGTTGCTGATATTGATACTAGTGTTGATGATAGTGCGTTGGCGCTGGTACTAGCGCTGGTGCTGGTGCCAGTGATTGTGATGACGTTGAGTCACATCCGTCGTGATGTGCATATGTTCGGTATCTATGGTTCAGGAGTGGATCTCAGATAGAATTAAATTGGTTAGGGGACACGTGGTTGATGTCCAGGTATGTTGTTTCCAATCTTGTTGGAACTTCGAAATCGCGAGAGGTTTCCATTGAGGTGATGAGAGGAATGTGGGTTTTCCGCATTGGTATTGAGTATATCGACGTCGGGTGACTGAGATTCTCATCTTCTGCATGGTGGCAGACGATGTTGAATTACGTGGCGTGGTGAGTGCAGCGAGTTTTGTTTGCATTCACGTAGGATGAATTTTGTTGTCATTATCTTGGATCATTCTTGATTTTTCCTAGGTGGAATGACAAGGATTGATACGAGGTAATCAGTGAGAACCCACAGTCTCGGCGTGTCTCGTCGTTGACTGATCTGTTTAGATGTGGGAATTGGTTTAGGACTTTGGGTATCGCTATGGATCTGGATCGTGATCTTGATGATCCAGATAGGTGGAGAGTTTATTACTCTTACTGGGATGCTTGGGTTGAGGATGATGGGACTGAACTTCTTTTCGAGGTAAATCCCATATGGCTTACTACTCGCCTGAGTAGTTGTCCGATGAGTAGTTTTCCGACGTGGTTGGATATGGTCAACCTAGATGTGTTGATGTTGGGATTGGCTTCCCTATGAAGTCAATCAAAGGTATTGAGGTAATTGTTTAAACGGTAACCGATAGGTTCGGTTTTGGTGCGTCTGGGTAGACGTAAAAGAGATTTCAGGTTTTGGAATCAGATTTCTGGATGACGATTCAGGATTTGATTTTGGAACTTGAAAGAGGATTTCTGGATTTGGGTTTTGGAATCGGATTCTGGGTGACGATTCAGGATTTGATTCTAGAGCTTGACTGTAGATTTTCTTTTTATGGATTTGGGTTCGGAATGGTTATTCCAAATGCTAGCTTACGGAATAATAATTTCGGATTCGAACTTGGACATGATTATGGATATGACTTCTGGGTTTGGATTCGGGATTTCTTATGAAATTGCGAATTCGGATTCGGATCTGGAAATAGATGATGGGTTGGAGTTTCAATTTGTCTAATGCTGGATTGGACAAATGGACTCCATTACAGAAACCTGATTGGCTACAACCTAGATGGTTGTAGGCTGATCGATGGGTAGATGTACGTACTTTGTACGTTGTTCAAGGTACGATACTGGGTGTACTTGTCGTGCCTGGTGACAGTATATAGGTTATACCCGTAGTATGTTAGTGAGCGTATTGGTAGACGGATTGGTTCTGATACCCTCGGATTAGTTGAGGTCGTGGACTCGACATTGGATACTGTGCAGTGGGTCATGGTATTTCGATGGGTCTAGTTACACACAGGTCGAGTGCATGGTTGGTTAGTGTTCACTCATGGTTGAGTAAGTTGGTGGTTAGTGTAACCACAAGTGTATCGTGTTAGTCTTGACTGACGACTGTCAAGTGGTGACAGTTTGTCGAAGGTGTCAGCGTGGATTGTTGAGCGAGGTCTGATGACTCCCAGTGGGAGCAGACGACAGGACAGTTAGTTGTTGAGTAGGGAACCGTCTAGTTGGTTGTGTCAGCGAAACGGTAGATCTGACAAGTGGTGTTAGTTCGGAGCGTACGACTTCTGTCATTCGACGTGGTCGAATGTAATCGATACGACGTGAGTGTTAGTGGTACGTCTGGTTGCAGACGAGTATCGTTCTGGTTAGTGGGTGTACGAGTGTACACGAGTTTCGAGGTCGATTCTACTTTCCACGAGGTGGATGTGGAATCAAGATAATTGGAGTTTCGAGAATGAAACTAATTAAGGAGGGAAGAATGGCTAGAATTAGGTCGGTTGGAATTTCGAGGACGGAATTAATTAAGGAGGGAAGGTTGTAACGACCCGTCCCAAATTCCATGATTAGATTAGTGACTAATCACGATTAGTGAGGCTAATCCGTGATTAGTAGAGTGAAATCGGGCGAACGATGCGAAATGACCGTTTTGCCCCTAGTGGTGGCAAAACGTTGACTTTTTAATCGGGCGGTCAAATGGACTTCGACTGATGACCGTGACGTAGTTCGTGACGTCACGAGTTCATAGATAGGTGGCACGTTCAATTCCGACGTTCGTGGAGGAAGTTATGACGTTCGGAAGTTTAGGGGCATTTTGGTAATTTTGGTTAAATGGGGGTCAAATGTTGACTTTTTGACCGGGAGGTTCGATGGCCGAAGGCCGAAGACCGTTACGTAGATAAGGACGATACGAATCCATAGGCAGGTGGCACACTGAAATCGGACTTCGAACGGGAGAGTTATGGGTCACGGAAGTTCGATTTCACTATGCACGAACTTCGGGACGGGAACGACTTGGAGAAATCTGATTGGGCAGATATTTTGGTGGGTCCCATGGATGAGTGACAAGTGTCACTCATCCTATTGGCTAAATCCCCCAATTGGTGGATCTATATAATAAAATATTATTATTTTAATTATTTTATAATTAAACCTAACAACCATTAATCCTAACCATCCATTCCAAATTCATTTTTAAATCCACACCCTCCATCCCATCTCCCTCACATCCGATCAGCCTTCATCCTTCACCATCTTCATCATCACTTCATTCTTCTTTGTTTTTCCTAAAACCCAAAACCCCCCCTTCACCATTTTCTTCATTTTTCTCCAAGCAGCACACACACATACCACCATTCCCTAGGAGATAATATGATCGTGAGGAGTGTGAGAAGCGGAGGGTTGAGAGGCTGGACGGTGGCAGGCGGCGGAGGACACGGCAGAGTCGAACCCGTGAGGTAAGAAAACTTCAAAAATTTGAAATTGTGTTTTAATGGTTTTTAACTGATTCCAAGGATTGGGTTAGGTTGCTGGTAGTCCTAGGAGGTCAGTAGGATTGGTTTTGGGGCTTGGGGTGGCCTGGAATGGCCGTGAACGGCGGGGGAAAACTCACTCGCCATAGCCAATCTTGAAGGGTTAGTTTTTGATGTTTCCCTTCCATTCTAAGGTCCTAGAACTCTAGGTTAGGGAGAGACGAAGAGAATGGGACAAACGGGAACGATTTTGGTGGTCGGACGGTGGAGAACCGGCCGCGTCAAGTCGCAGGTCACGGCGACCCGGTTGCAGGGTTCGGGTCAACCCGTCGAGTGGTTGAAAGTGGTGACGTGGCATGATGATGTGGCACCTGTCAGATTGTCAAGTGACGTGGACCACTCATCAGCCAACACGTGTCACATGTCAGTGCACAGTCAGCACTAACATGTCAGTGACGTGGCCCAATCAGGGGCCGACACGTGGCACAGACGTGGACCAGTGCCGTGATGACACGTGGCACACGTCAGACTGCCACGTGGTACTGACAGCACAGTGACGTGGACCATTGGGAGCATGACACGTGGTACCTGTCAGAGTCTGACATGTCAGACCTGACAGCTGTCAGATGACGTCAGCGATGACGTCAGCAGGTACTGTAGCTGGCGCGTGAAGCCCACGCGCAACCACTTCAGGCGGCGCGTGAGGGCGCGTGGCAGGGAATCTGGGGAAGGTTCCAACATATGAAATCATCTATTCGATGTAACGAACATTTTGGGACTGGTTTCGTGTCAATCGGACACCGTCTCGATATGTTTCGGGGCATCGGAAGGTTTAGGTTCGGTTTTAAAAATAGTTAAAAATACGGGAAAATTACGGGGCTTTAGTGGGAGGTTAATTAAGTAGTTAGTAACCTTTTATTACGATTTGGACAGGTTTGGGAGTCCCGGTGACGGTGATCGGCTCGGGGAGCCGTATGGCACGCAAATCGAGGCGGCAGCTCGGACGGTCTGTGAGTGGACCTTGTTTTCTAAATTGATGCATGCATAAATGTTTATTATATGTTTTATTACTTGTTTGATGATGCCATGGGTGCATTTGTATGTGGTACATATAAGTACGTATTTCGAGGTTTCGGCCTTATACGATGCTTATACGGGTCTGTATTTCTTTATTGGTTTTAATGAACTGGATTTGGATTTCAAAAGGATAAACTCGGGTATGAGACCCATTTGATTTTGTCTCAGGCATATGACCTCAGATTTCGAGCACGGTGCCCAACTGATGTCCTATGTTCGGGTACGAGACCCAAGCTACTTTACGGTTTTGATTTCAGGTCAGGGAACCTTAAATGGATTTCCCGGTTCATGACGGTTTATGGGAACCGGCATGAACTCTTAATATGGTATCATGGTTCATGACGGTTTATGGGAATCGGAATGAACCCTTGTTGGTTATTACGGTACATGACGGTTTATGGGAACCGACATGTTACCTCGGTTATGTTATTACGGTACATGACGGTTTATGGGAACCGGCATGTTACCTGATTATGGATATTATGGATCATGACGGTTCAGGGGAACCGGTCCTGAATGTTTATGTTATATATATATGTTCATCTACCTTCCTTTACTTCTATTATCTCCTCCGAGGAGGGTCGTTGGCCTGGGTGGACCCCGGAGTAGTCACGGAGCACCGACTGAGTGGAGTCACCCCCCAGTTGGGTTCCTTACTCTCAGGAAGGCTATGGTTACTATTACCTCGAGTAGGATCAGTGGTCTAAGGACATTGACCTGGACTTTGAGAAGACTCGGATTGAGACCCGGGTAGCACGCACGTAGCTTTGGATACCGTGACAGGATTGGTTGTGTGACTTATATGTATATATGATATATGATATGTGGTGTGCACAGGTGTGCACAAGGTTTGAGAAGTGGCTCGTGTACTTGGTTTCTTTATGATTTGGGCAGTGGCCCGTATGGTCGTTTTTATTGTGGTCCTTTCGACCTTGGTTTATATCTGCTTTGGGCTTAGTCCCACATATGGTTTGTTTTGGATAAATGGTTTTCGAATGCATGCATGCTTTTTAGTGGAGGGTACAAATGTCTTATGAAATGTTTTTATAAACTCTTGTTTTGTCCACTCACAGTTTTTAATGTTTTGACTGCCCTTCAGGTTGACAACGGATGTGGACTGTAGCAAAGACCGAGATATCACATACCTCCTCCAGATCCTGGCGTACTCTGATAGCCCGGGAGGGCAAAGGTCGAAATTATCCCTTGTCTGACACTCTGTGTCAGACGGGAGCAGGGTCATCCCGCACTAATCCCGGGGGGATTGGGATGGGTCCTGTCAGGGACGTCCTGAAATGCGCTGGCAAAGAGCATGTATACTGCCAGACAATGTCCCGAGGCACGTCACTAAAAGACTCAGGGGAAGAAAGTTGCACCCCCAGAGTAAGAGGACAAGATCAACCGAGGATATCAGCACGAGAACTACTCGGAGGATGCCCTGGAGCACTTTCACGCATTGAATACCCACGCGATAGCCGACGACAGCGAACAGTCTCCTGTGTGTCACGCATCCACTCGGATGATCACAACAAGGAAGAAAAAAGTTACTCACCAGCACGCTCGAAAGCCAGGCCCGCTGCAACACAAGGGAGTCGACGCCATTTGACCAGGCATGGGAACCCCTGATATGAATGACCATTGCACGCTGAAGACGTCCGAAGGATGCTAGATCGACGCCTCCAGGGTGTTCAACACAACGGAGACTTGGAGGATGACCTTTGGCGCCAAATTCAGACGTCATCATCTTCGCCGTTCGTAAGGGACATTGAGGAGGAGCCATTCTCGCAGCAATTTTCAACACCAAACTTCAATCAGTACAAGGGAACCTCCGATCTACTAAAGCACATCAATTACTATCGGGGGTTCATGGTACCTCACATGCACAACAATGCGCTCATGTGCAAAGTTTTCCAAGCCTTGCTGCAAGGTCAGGCGACGACATGGTTCAACCATCTCCCCCGGAGTTCAATCACTTCCTTCGAAGAATTGGCCCTTGCTTTCCTGAAGGAGTACTCGCAGCTTCGCATCGTCGAAGTCAAGGATGACCACCTCTTCACCATCCGAAAGAGGTCTAAGGAAACCTTGCGGAAATATATCCGGAGGTATTGCAAAGAGAAGTCTCTCATTTTTGGTTGCAGGGATCTCGTCATAGCCATGGCATTTAAGCAAGGCCTACCGCGGGAGAGCCAGCTCTACGGAGACATCGTCATGAGCAACGCCCTAAGTCTCACCAAGATGCTGTCTCTGGCGGAACGACAAGCATGCTGGGAGGACAAGAAAAACCCCTCACATGCCGCCAACTACGTCGAGGAAGATGGACATCCTGCAAAGGCATTTGCGCAGCCAAATAATGATGTCCATTGCGGGAGCTTAGTCGAGAAAGCCAACAAATGCAAAGGGAACCCGTCATCCAACACGTACACGGGTGCAAAGACAAACACACAGTTTTCAATGCTTTTCCTTCAAATATGCAATTAGATAAAGGAAAAACCGTGGTTCGAAAGACCAGCTCCCGTCAAAGGCAACCAGGAGAGGGCCGACAAGACAAAATGGTGTGCCTGTCACAATTGTTATGGACACGACATAAGCTCTTTCCAGACTTTCGAAAGATACCTCCAATATCTCTTGAAGGAAGGACACTGCACCGAGTACGTCATAAAAAATGCAATGGATCGTCTCGGAAACAAAGCCCCCAGGAACCCGTACCAAAGATGATCCGCTTGGACACCATCATTGCCGAGTCCGAGTTGCAGGGAATAACCAAGAAATTGAATCAGTGACCAAGTCATCAACGAAGACACAAATTTTGTGGTTAAAATTTGGTTCAGTGCCTACTTTTCTCACATAACATCTTTCAATAAGATTAAAAATCATCTAATGAAATTTTCTTATCGCCTACGCTTTTCTTTAGAAAGCACTAAGCATTCACCACACGAAGCACTCTAAGTCTTCGCCCCGCAAAGCACTTCAAGTCTTCGCCATGTGAAGCACTCTAAGCCTTTGCCATGCGAAGCACTCTAAGCCTTCGTCACGCGAAGCACTCTAAGTCTTCGCCATGCGAAGCACTCCAAGCCTTCTTAACGCGAAGCACTCTAAGCATTCGTCATGCGAAGTACTCCAAGCCTTCATCACGCGAAGCACTCTAAGCCTTCGCCACACGAAGCACTCCAAGCCTTCGCCACGTGAAACACTCTAAGCCTTCGCCACACGAAGCACTCTAAGTCTTCACCCCGCAAAGCATTCTAAGCCTTTGCCATGCAAAGCACCCGAGTCTTTGCCATACGAAGCACTCCAAGCCTTCGCCACGCGAAACACTCTAAGCCTTTGCCCCGCGAAGCACTCTAAGTCTTTGCCCCGCGAAGCACTCTAAGTCTTTGCCCCGCGAAGCACTCTAAGTCTTCGCCCCGCGAAGCACTTCAAGTCTTCGACACGCGAAGCACTCTAAGCCCTTGCCCCGCGAAGCACTCTAAGTCTTCGCCCCGCGAAGCACTTCAATCCTTCACCATGCGAAGCACTCTAAGCCTTCGCCACGCGAAGCACTCCAAGCCTTCATCCCGCGAAGCACCCCAAGTCTTCGCCACATGAAGCACTCCAAGGCTTTTCCATGCAAAGCACCCAAGTCTTCACCCCGCGAAGCACTTCAATCCTTCGCTATGCGAAGCAATCCAAGCCTTCGCTATGCGAAGCACTCCAAGCCTTCGCCATGCAAAACACTCTAAGTCTTTGCCCCGTGAAGCACTTCAAGCCTTTGCCATGTGAAGCACTCCAAGCCTTCGCCATGCAAAGCACTCCAAGCCTTCGCCATGCAAAGCACTCCAAGCCTTCGCTATACGAAGCACTCGAAGCTTTCACCTTGCGAAGAACTCAAAGTTTTTGCCACACAAAGCACAACAAGTCTTCACCATGCAAGGCACATGAAACCATCCAAGCACTTGACTTGTTGGAGTTGGAAAGCTACTAAAAAAACACTTCCAACCCCACCAAGAGGGGCAACCACCAGGCCATGACAAACAAGGGGCAAATGTTTTAACATGCGAAGTCCAATTCTGCATTTCAGTGCACGAGTACGAGATTCATTCAGTCATAGACCACTGAATTTTGATCACCCTGAAATGAAGTCGATGGATTTAGAAATCTATGGAAGTCAGCTTTCCAAGGCCGTTGACCTCACTCAATTCCGAGTTATGACGAGTTCCCAGCGAACATGTTTTCACACAAAGGTCAACTGCATGAACCAGCGCACGAGCACAAGCTTCGACCAATCTTACAAGGCTCAATTCGGATCGTCTTGGAACGATCTTGGTGGCAGTAGAAAGGTATAGAACTCAGCTTTCCAATCCCACCAACGGCACTCAATTCGAAGCTAAAACGAAGACATAAGACCAAATTTACTACACAAGGGTCAAATCTGCCGAAAATCACAAAACACTCAAAAAAAGTGGAAGGCTTCTATTAATGAAAATTAAAGAAGTTGAAAATTCACAAGTTGAATGCTCAAACATGTATTCAATGCAAAGATCAAGCCACGGGATAAGAAGGATCATGAAGCTTATCACCAGGAATGGCACGACCTCAGAGTCTCTCCGTCAACCTATGAGCAAGCTTTGGAGGCCTTCAGTCATCTCATCACGGACTTCCAGTGACACGTCGTCCATGACCTTCTTCAAACAATGGGGGCAACCTCCTCAACATCGCCTACTTGGCATAGATGGCATCTCCATGCTCTCTTCCTTCAATTAGGTGATGATATACAACGTCTCGAGCTTTGCAGGGGGCATGATCGATCCTCCATACTCCACCTTGTTACCACTACATTTTGAGCTCAACAAAGCCTTGGAGATTGAGTCTCTAGAATGTCATCTGTCATCCAAAGCAACTCCTTGGAAGGCTTTAGTTACTTCATGGAACCACATGCATTTCGCCTCGCGTCATGGGAGGCCTTGCTTCAAAGATGAAGCACATCTCGCCTTGTAGCTACAACACACATTGCCTCGCATCTGGAACAAGCCTCATGCTGGGTTGTGATACGTCGCACTCCAAGTGATGGGACTCCTCGCCTCACACTTGCACATCTTGCCTTATAGTTGCACTATGCATAGTCTCGCACTTGCAGCATTCCTCGCCTTGCACTCACAGCATGTTTCGGCTTGTAGTTGCACTTTGCTGCACCTTGCGTTGCACTCCGCTGGCCCTTGCTCCCACTCTGCTACACCTTGTGCCTTGCACTCTGCTGCACCTCGCGCCGCACTCTGCTACACCTCGCGCCTTGCACTCTACTGCACCTCGCGCCTTGCACTCTGCTGCACCTCGCGCCTTGCATTCTGCTCCACCACCCCGTTGAAGGCCTTGATGTTGGCTCCGCTCACACTTGAAGATGATGAGTCCGTCAGCGTGCCAAGCACTTCTTTTCACAAAGCATCATAAGCATGTCAACTGGAGGAGCGTCTTGGTGTCAAGTTCATCATCTCTTGAAGTCGGAAACTCCAATAAGTCTCGGACATGCCACCAGATGGTACTCCACAAAATAAGGTCTTCAAGACTACATCAGAAGTATACCTTCATACATCTTGAAATGACCGTCTCGATGAGTAGAGTGCACCACCGCTTGAATCATTGCAATCGGACATCCGCAGCTCTCAGAATCTAAAGAAAATAATACATAAAATATATATTAAAATAATATATATATATATATATATATATTATAGATAAAAAGGTATAAGATATCTATGGAAAAAAAAAAGGAAGAAAAAAGATACAAGGTCTAAAGTTGCCAACGGAAACTTAAAAAAAAAAAAATCGAAGTCTGACAGCTTACAAAGCTTGCGAGAAAAAAAAAAAGTCTTAGCAAGCTTCCCAATTGCCATCCATCCATCCTGATCAATCAGGATATATAAAAAAATACATACATTGGAATTAACTTCTGCCATAAATTGAAAGGGAAGAGTAGATGTGTCGAGAGAGTGAGAAAGTGACCAATGGCCACTTTCTCTTTTGCGTGGAACCAAGTAGCAAGCATCAACAGCAGAAGCCAAAGGACGGCTGCTTACAAAACCTACGCGCATGGGTCCTCATGTTTGTCTCCACGACCGAAAACTCTAGCGCGCATATGCCGCGACTAGCCTCTTGCTCCCATTCCGTTGATGTTATCCTTTATCCCTTGTTGCAGTTTTTCCTCCTCTCAATCAACATCAGCGTCTCAATTGTCTCGCGACTCAAGTCTGCAATAAGTCAAGAACCACCAATTCTTTTTCACCAACGACAGACTAATGTTAGGGTTTATTCTTCCTTTATGAAAAATGAAGGTTACGGCCTCCATTAAATAAAGAAAACAATCAAACCCTAATTATAAAATGGGCTCTAAAAATCAATTCAAAGCAAGACTACAAGCCCATGAAATTTCTTACTGAGACAAGATTGAGATCTATCAGAATTTCAACCGCTTGAAGCAAAACGGAGTCCTACTCCTTTATGAAAATGGTTTACTGGGACTACAATAAAAATTACATCCCTTAGGATTCTTTGAATTCCTAAGCAATGTGGGGGCATTTCTGGAACCCTAAATCACCGGAAATGCGGCTGCCACATGGCTCATGACGCTCATAATGCTGATATTACCCCTGGTAAATACAATGGTGACATGTTACGATCTCCGTATTAATTCAATATATTTACCAGCTAAATATATTAATTAATCATATCAATACCGATAATAGATAACTTCCCAGCAAATTATTTATTAATTAATAAATAAGTGATTACACTCGGTACAATCACTTATTTAATACTTTCTCCTTCGACCAATCAAATGCTCCGCTGACCTTCAAGGCTTCACTATAAATAGAAGATCACATTTCACTTCTGAAGGTAATGAAAAACTCCTGCAAACACTCTGTCGGTTTATTCTCTCAGAAAACTGATTTAAGCATCGGAGCGTTCTCGGTTGAACCATCCCCCCTGGGATTCAACCTTAACCCCGTTTGATTTTTTTTCTTGTGTGTAGGGATCGAGAAGGAACTTCACAGAGCCAGACGATTTCTGCATCAACAATATATAATTGTGGGTTCTATATATTTGTGGTTACACACGGTTTGCAGTTTTGTGAAGAAAAAAAAAACTGGTTTTAATTCTCTTATTTTAACAATTGTTGATAATTAGTTGAAATTTAATTATATACAACGTGAAAATTTAAAGGTCTGAAAAATACAAAAAATGGGTTGCTTCATTATTTGTGAATTGATATGATTCTTGATTATTTGTTGATGACCATTAATTATTAGATTATATGAAATATCTAAATTATCAGCATCTCCACAGCAGTGTTTTTCCGCTGAAAGCAAAGCAAAACCGTTCACTTTTGTTGACTTGGGATTTTGCCTTATCATGTTTGTTGATTTGGTTGCTTCTGCACTCTAGGGCATTTACAGCCCAGTAGGCTATCTAAATACAAGCCTAAAAAAAAAAAAAAGGGTCCACAAGGCCAGAAGGGTCCGAAAAATTGAGTCCAGAAGACTCAGTCCCAGCCCACGCAGCCCAGAAGGTTATAGCCCAAAAAAAAACATAGGGGACCCAAGCCACTTGGGCCCAAAAGGCCCAATAGACCTGAAAAGAAAAACCCCCGAGAAAAAAAAAAAGAGGCATCAGCCTAGAGAAAGAAAATATAAATAGGGCCATTTACATTTTGTACCAGCCCACAGAGAAAAAAAAAGGGACCTGATGAAAAAAAAAACCAATGAGACCTAAGCCCAAAAGGCCCAAATCATGAGTGGCCCAGAAGGCCAATTCAATTTGGCTGCCCAGAAGGCCTCGACCCAAACAGCCCACCCCAAAGCATGAGTGGCTCCCTAGTGGCTTGGCTTGGTCCATACTAATGGCTCGACTTGGCATGCCTGAGTGGCTCGGCTCCGACAAAAAAAAAATAAAACTTCCTTATGCACTCTTCGGGCTTTTAAAACATATCCTCATGCATGCCCGAAGCATTACATTACACCTAAATTAAGGATTAAGGTAGCATTTGTTCCTACTATTTATGCATGTTCCATTGTTTAATTGTTTACATTCATTGTATACCTATTATTTACATGTTATTTAGCAATGTCATAGACTACTTGTAAATAAAAGGAACCTGAAGTTTCCTTCATTGATATGCTCAATTATCATACCATGTTATAGAATCTGAAGTTCTCATTAGTTGTTTATGAATGTGTTTTTCCCAAAGCACTAATCCTATTCATTATTCGTTATAGAGCATGGCACATCTCAACAAACTGGATATTGTTTTTTATTACTATTTCTGGATATTGTTTGGTGATTTATATTTGTTTTGGACTTATTTTGTTATCTGCTCGAATATTATTTAATCTATTTATTCATTTTTAATAAATGTGATTGTTGATTACTTTAGTTATATTGATGGTTCGACATGTCAAATTGTGAAGTTTGTTGTCTAGCCGACAATGCTACCACGCACACTATCCTCCGTGATAGGATATTTTTTACAAACTTAATACCTAACCACACCCTTGTGAGAACTATTTCTGGCCAATCAAATTTGATTGACGGCTCCGGAAGAGCCCAATTTATGTTGTCCAATGGTACCGTATTTACCATTGCTGAAGCCTTATACTCCCCACGTTCCAGCAGAACGTTATTAAGTTTTAAGGATATTTGAGCTAATGATTATCATGTTGAAACCACAAAAGGAAAGAACGTGGAATATCTTTGCATAACCTCTAACTTGTATGATCGGAAGCGTACATTGGAGAAATTGAAATGCCTAAGGAGTGGACTCTACATGACCACTATTAGAACCATTGAGGCAAATCACATGGCTAGCCGGAAGCTACCTAACCCTAGAAATTACTTATTATGGCATGATCGATTGGGACACCCAAGTTAAGGTATGATGCGTCGTATCCTCAATACATCACACGGGCATCCCCTTACAAATAAGGACCTTGTGTTTAGTGAAACACTATGCCAAGCTTGCTCAATGGGAAAATTGAACACTAGACCATCATATGCAAAGATAGATAAAGAATCTGTCCCTTTCTTGTACAGAATACAAAGGGATATTTGTGGACCCATCCAACCACCATGTGGACCATTTAAATATTTCATAGTTTTGGTTGATGCATGGACGAGGTGGTCCCATGTGACCCTATTGTCCACACACAATGCTATGTTTGCTAAACTCCTTTCCCAAATCTTTAAATTAAGGGTCCATCATTCGGATTATCCTATAAAGTCCATCAGACTTGATAATACCGGTGAGTTTACATCGAAATCTTTCGATGATTATTGCATGTCCCTTGGGATTGATGTTAAACATCCAGTTGCACATATTCACACCCAGAATGGTCTCGCAGAAGCATTCATGAAACGATTAGAAATGATTGCACAGACCTTGGTTATCCGCACCAAGCTCCCAATTTCTGCGTGGGGCTATGCAATTTTGCATGCAGCTATGTTGGTCCGGTTGAGGCCCACTACCACCCAACCTTATTCCGCGTTACAGCTAATAATTGGGTACGAACCTGACGTTTCTCACTTACACATTTTTGGGTGTGCAGTTTACGTGCCAATTGAGCCGCCACAAGGTACAAAAATGGGACCTCAATGCCGGAGGGGCATATATGTCGGCTATGAATCCCCCTCCATTATACTCTATTTAGAGCCCTTGACAGGCGATCTCTTTATCGCTCGATTTTCAGATTGTCACTTCGATGAGACAGCCTTCCCGCCGTTAGAGGGAGATAAGAACGTCAACATTCCTGAAGAACGATGTGAATTGAGGTGGAATGTCTCCACTATGTCTCATTTTGATCCCAGAATCGCACAAAGAGAGAATGAAGTGCGGAGAATTCTAGATCTACAGAGTGTAGCTAATAATATGACAGGTGCTTTCTCTGATCTAGCTAAAGTGACGAGATCACATATACCTGCTGCAAACGTGTCTGCAAGGATAGACATCTCTGTAGGACGCGCCGTCCCAGATGGACGGGTCATCCCAGATGGACGGGTCATCCTAGATGGACAAAGTACGGCCATGGCGGCTAACCAATTACATGTCCTTGCCCAGAAACGAGGTAGACCAATAGGTTCGAAGGATTCTCATCCCCGGAAAAGGACAAATTTGGCACAATCGAATCCCATGGATATCACTATATCATCTGATTCATCTCATGAGATAATTCCGGATTATGGGTCTGTCTTAGAAGAGACGTGTAACGACCCGTCCTGGAAGTCAGGTTTAGATTAGTGGTTAATGGCGGATTAGTGAAGATAATCGGTGTTTAGTTGGATACTTTTGGTTGGATGGTGCAAAATGACGATTTTATTCCTAGAATAGGCAAAAATGTTGAATTTTAGTTTGAGCGGTCAAATAGACTTTGACCGATGACCGTGACGTAGTTCGGGAGGTCACGAGTCCGTAGACAGGTGGCACGTCCGATTCCGACATCCGAGGAGGAAGTTATGGCGTATGGAAGTTCGAGGTTATTTTCGTAATTAGGTTAAAAAGGGACAATTTGTTAAATTTTTACGTGTAAAAATTTTTTCACACAATCCAAGAACCGTTAGGTAGGTCTCGATGTCCTGAGTACAACGACAAATGGCACGCCATCATCAGACGTCAGACGGCTTAGTTGCGGGTCTAGTAAGTGAAGGGTAAAATGGTAATTTGGACTTTTAGGGGCAAATTGGTCTTTTAGCACCTGGGGATTTGTGTGCAACCGGATAAGGACATCTGGGGAAAATTGATTGGATATTTTTAGGCTGAGACCACAGGTTGGAGGACACCTGACCATTTCCTAGAGGCTTCTAGCCAAGTCGGTCATACGTTTAAGTTTTAAACGTTTGGATTAATCGATCAGATGAGAAAACAGAGAGACAGAGAGGCTATCGACCATTTTTGAAAGTGTGAGTCGTATGAGTTATTTGTGGTAGGGTGTGAGCGATCAGAGAAGTGTTAAGAGCCTGGTGAGTGAATCTTGGTGAGGGTTTGAGTGAAGGAAAAGGCTGTGAGAGGTGAGAATAACTAGAAAACAGAGAAGACAACTGTGCACGACCGTGAACTTCAATCGATCAAACCCATCGAATTTGGGTTTATGGTGGGTTTAGTAAGCTGAGGAGTAGCTCTTGGATTTTGAGAACCACGGTGGAGGTCTCGGCGGTGATCAGAGACCAGGTGAGTCACTGGAAGTACTCTGTTTTCCCTGAGACAGTTTGAAATAAAATCGAGAGTTTGGGCGTGTTATTGAATGATTGTGTTGATGTTAATATCTTAGGAAGTCACCACTGAACCCAAGGACTCGAAACTGTGATCGGAGAGCATCGAGGTGGCCGGGAACAGAGACAGGGATTTCTGAGTTTTGGTTCGAAGTTTGGAAGGTAAGGTTTAGAGTCTCATTTTCGTGATTTTGTTAAGTAAATCAATCCCAAACTTAAGGACGACACTAATGGTGAAGATAGGACTGGAAATGGCTTGAAAACGGGTGAAAACTGGCCTCGTCGGCTTGGTTGGACCAGACCGGTTTGAACCGGGTTGGCTGGAGGTTGACGATGACATTGTAGCAACGCGTGGCTCTCACGCGCAGCCCCTTTTGGGGGGGGGGGGGGGGTGAGGGCCCGTGGAGCCTGTTTTGGGGAAGTGTTCAACACGATTTTCACTCTAATCGATGTAACGAACATTTTGGGACAAGTTTCGAGCCGATCGGACACCTTCTTGGGGTAGTTTTGAGTGTTCGAAGGTTTATGGGTTAATTTAATTACGTTTAACAATCCCGAAAAATTGTGGACATTAGGATGAGCTTAACTGAAGTGTTTGTGACCCGAAATGGTGAATTTTGACAGGTCAGAACATTCCTGAGGCGTCCGAGGAGCATACGGGACGTGATTGACGCGTTCGGACCTAGTGAGTGGACTTTTTGTTTTCTAACCGAGCATGCATAACTGTTTTTACTTACTTATTTATGATTCGATATATGATTTTATACTTATGATTTCTATATTCTTGCTTTACTTGATTGCACGTTTTTCAATATGAGTTATCAAATTTGCACGTACTTTGAGAATATGATTTCTGTTATGCTTTTGAGGATGGTTTCGGATGGATGATTTATGTTTATACGCATTTTGTTTTACTAAAGATTTGAGGATATGATTTGAGATTTGGAAGTGAAATTCGGGCGAAAGTCCCATTTCGATCAAACGTGATTTCAGTTTTCGAAGATTTCCAGTTTGGTTTTGGCTTTCGGATTTTCGATGGATTTTTCTTATACTTGAAAAATGGTTTTGGGTTTAAAGGCCCGGAAAAAGAAAAGAAAAACCCGCTGGATCTGGTTTTGAGTTTAAAGACTCGGTTGAGTGATTGACGGGGACAGGGCCCTGGAGTGATATGTTTTGAGTTTAAAGACTCGGTATATGTTTTGAGTATAAAGACTCGGTTATGATACCCCCCGAAGCCTGTTGATTGTGTTTTGAGTTTAAAGGCTCGTTGATATCCTGGGAAAGCCTGATTATTGCACATGGTTTTGAGTTTAAAGACTCGGACGCACTTGAGATCCAGTAAACTTGTATGATTTATGTTTTTCACTGGTTTTCAAATGTTTTGGGCTGTGACCCGAATAACTTGGATCTTATGGATTTAGGGCTGAGTGCCCGAACTTTGATTTTGATTTCTGGTGATTTCCATGCTTATTTTCACATCGTATAGATGGTTGTTCTCAGATACTTGGTTATGCATGCATGTTTTAAAACAGAGGGTGAACCCTGGTTTATTTCGCAAACGGTTTTATAAACTCTTAGTTTTAGTCCACTCACACTTTTAATGTTTTTAACTGACAGGACCCATCCCAATCCCCCCGGGATTAGTGCGGGATGACCCTGCTCCCGTCTGACACGAAGTGTCAGACAAGGGATATTTCTGACCTTTGCCCTCTCAGGCCATCAGAGTACGCCAGGATCCGGAGGAGGTATGTAATATCTCGGTCTCTGAAGGGCAGTCAAAACATTAAAAGCTGTGAGTGGACAAAACAAGAGTTTTTAAAAACATTTAATAAGAAGACATTTGTACCCTTCACTAAAAAGAATGCATGCATTCGAAAACCATTTATCCAGAAAAACCATAATGAAATCAAGTACACGAGCCACTGCCCAAATCCATAAGGGACTCAGCCCAAATCATAAGAAACTAACCATACGGGCCACTGCCCAAAACCTGTGTAAACACACATCATATATCATATATAGCATACATCACATATACATATAATTCACACAACCAATCCTGTCACGGTTTCCAAAGCTACGCGCGTGCTACCCAGGTCTCAATCCGAGTCTTCTCAAAGTCAAGATCAATGTCCGTAGACCACTGACCCTACCCGAGGTAATAGTAATCATAGCCTTCCTGAGAGTAAGGAACCCAACTGGGGGTGACTCCACTCAGTCGGTGCTCCGTGACTACTCCGGGGTCCACCCAGGCCAACGACCCTCCCCGGAGGAGATAGAATAAGTAAAGGAAGGTATA
The DNA here is from genome assembly GCA_032719365.1 of Prinsepia uniflora. Classification (NCBI taxonomy): domain Eukaryota; kingdom Viridiplantae; phylum Streptophyta; class Magnoliopsida; order Rosales; family Rosaceae; genus Prinsepia; species Prinsepia uniflora. Next base: position 61,616,101 of record CM064868.1, read on the forward strand.
TGAGCATATATATACATAACATAAACATTCATGCCCGGTTCCCCTGAACCGTCATGATCCATAATAACATAACCAGGTTCATGCCAGTTCCCATAAACCGTCATGTACCACGATGACCTGAAAAAGGTTCATTCCGGTTCCCATAAACCGTCATGAACTACAATGACCTTTCCAGAGTTCATGCCGGTTCCTATAAACCGTCATGAGCTTGGAAATCCATCTAGGGTCCCTGACCCGAAATCATCAGTGTAAAACAACTGGGTCTCGTGCCCGAACATATGACTCAACTGGGCATCCTGCCCGATATCTAAGGGTCAGTCACGACTCCGATCATAGTGATGCGTGCAACCATCCATCCAGGACCGCCCTTAATCCTGGTATGTCGCCGTGAACAAATCAACCGACGCGACCACCACAAGATCATGGTGCACTCATCACCGATCGCTATCCTGAACCATCAGCACTCCGAAGTCGAGCCTCCCCAGGCTGCCCGACCACGAATCGTGCATCGTGACCTCTCCGGAAGGAACACATCCCAATCCTGAGGCGAGCGTCGTATCATCGATCGCCGTGCACATAGCACCCGTCGCGACCACGATTTAGACCCGAAGGTCATAAATAGTGTCATATGCCCGAGACCAAACCAAAGGGGTCTTATACCCGAGTTTATTCTTTTAGAAATCCAAAACCTTTTCATTTAGACCAATAAAGAAATACAGACCCGTATAAGCACCGTATAAGGCCGAAACCTCGAAATACGTGCTTATACGTAACCACATACAAATGCACCCATGGCATCATCAAACATGTAATAAAACATATAATAAACATTTATGCATGCACCAATTTAGAAAACAAGGTCCACTCACAGACCGTCCGAGCTGCCACCTCGATTTGCGTGCCACAGGCTCTCCCGAGCCGATCACCATCACCGGGACTCCCAAACCTGTCCAAATTGTAATAGAAGGTTACTAACTACTTAATTAACCTCTCACTAAAGCCCCATAATTTTCCCGTATTTTTAACTATTTTTAAAACTGAACCTAAACCTTCCGACACCCCGAAAACTATCGAAACGATGTCCGATTGACGCGAAACCAGTCCCAAAATGTTTGTTACATCGAATAGATGATTTGACATGTTGGAACCATCCCCAAAAACCCTAGCACGCGCCCGCACGTGCCGCCTGAAGTGGCTGCGCGTGGGCTTCACGCGCCTGCTACAGTACCCGTCTTCAACCTCGCGCAGCCAGTCTGAACCGGCCAGTCCGGTCTTTTTCTGCAACTGGACCGGCGTGACCGGTCCAGGGTCCTACAATCCTCATTTCTCATCCTTTTTCTTCCATTTTAATCCCCAAATTCCTATTTTCTCATTTCCTATCTAACCCAATTAAACAAAATCCTTAAAACCGCCTAGAACCCGTGAACCCAAAATGAACCTCACGGTTCAAAAATCCAAAACCTCACCCCAGGGTTCCTCAACATCCAAAACCTTTCAAAACCTCCCTATTGACCTCCTAACATCCTAATTACTTCAAAACCAACATCCAAATCGACCCATAACACGTAAAATGGAAATTGGATGGAAAAATGGTTAAACCGATACCTCGATCGGTTTTTCTCCCCCGTCGTGCACGGCGGTGCTGCCTGGGCCAGCCACCACGTCCAGCCGGTCCTCTTCATCTCTCTATCCTCTCATCTAAGCTCACAGGTCAAGGGTTTGGTATTTGGGTGAGAAATGGTGATCGGGTTGGTTTGGGAAAAATGGGAGAAATGGATGAACGGGGAAGGGTTTGATGCATGAATGAAATTGGTGTTCATTGGATGGGTGACACTTTTCACTCATCCATTGGGCATCAAGACAAATATCTGGGCCCACTAGAGACAAAACTGCACTCTTCGCCTCATAAAACGTGTCGCCATGAATAGTAACCTGGAACTTTCGTGAACCGTAACTTCGTCGTCGAACGTCCGAATTCGACGTGCCGCCTGTCTATGGATTCGTATCGTCCTTATCTACGTAATAGTCCTCAGCCCTTGGCCATCGGACATCCCAGTTAAAAAGTCAACTATTTTGCCCTTTTAACCAAAATTACTAAAATGCCCCTAAACTTCCGAACGTCATAATTTCCTCCTCGAACGTCGGAATTGAACGTGCTACCTGTCGATGAACTCGTGACGTCACGAACTACGTCACGGTCATCGGCAAAGTCCATTTGACCGCCCGATTGAAAAGTCAACATTTTGCCCACGCATAGGGGCAAAACGGTCATTTTGCATCGTTCGTCCGATTTCGCTAAACTAATCACGGATTAGCCTCACTATCCGTGATTAGTCACTAATCTAATCTAGGAATTTGGGACGGGTCGTTACATTAACACCCTCTAGGTCGTGGTGCTAGCGCCGGGGCTAACGTTGAGGCAGAGGCGGAGGCATAGATTTTTCCCGTTGCGCGTGTAGTCAGCTCATAGTAGGATTTTGTCTTATCTTGTACTGTTACTATGCTCTGTGCAAATGTTGACTAGTTGTATTATAACTTCTCCCTGGTCTGACAATGTATTTTTGTTCGTGGTTTCTATGGTTATTTTGGTCTTTTAAGTTGGGTTGTCAGACGGGAGCAGGGTTCGTCCCAATTATCTAGGTGATAATCGGGGTGGGTCCTGTCAAGACGACGTTGGGGGACGTGTCAACGTCTGAACCCACTCCCGATAATAGAGAGATCTTGGTAAATTATGCATGCTTAAATGAGATATGGAATCAGAATGATATTATCATCGATGATATATTTGTATTCGCAGTAGCAACTGAAATAATAACTAGTGATGATATCGAACCTCGCTCCATTGATGAATGCCAACGTAGAGAATACTGACCAAAATGGAAAGAAGCAATCCAGGTCGAACTTGATTCCTTGACAAAAAGAAAGGTGTTTGGACCTGTAGCTCCCACACCTCCCCATTTTTAACCTGTAGGCTTTAAATGGGTATTCGTAAGGAAGTGTAATGAGAAAAATGAGATTTTGAGATACAAAGCTCGTCTAGTGGCGCAAGGATTTTCTCAACGCCATGGAATTGATTACGAGGAGACGTATTCTCCCGTAATGGACATTATAACATTCCGCTACCTTACCAGTTTGGTTGTTTCTGAAAAGCTGAGTATGCAGCCTTTGGATGTGGTCACAGCTTATCTCTGTAGGGATCTAGATACAAAGATATATATATATATATATATATATATATATATATATATATATGAAAGTTCCCGAAGGACTTAAGATATCTGATGCAAATAGTTCCAGACCACCGAACAAGCTCTCCATTCGTTTGAGGCGTTCACTTTATGGATTAAAACAATCTAAACGGATGCGGTACAACCGTCTAAGTGAATATTTGATCAGATTGGGATATGTTAATAATGAATTATGCACATGCATGTTTATTAAGAAAACAATTTTCGTGTTCGCTATAGTGGCAGTTTATGTCGATGACATGAATCTGATTGCTACTCCTGAAGAGATCCAAGAAACCGCTAAGCACCTGAAGTTAGAATTTCAAATGAAGGATCTTGGGAGAACACACTTCTGTCTCGGCCTGGAGCTCGAGCACCGTGCAAATGGAATTTTGGTCCATCAATCGAATTACATCCAGAAGATATTGAGACGTTTTAATAAAGATAAAGCCCTCAAGCATGCCCATGATCGTTCGAAGTCTAGATCCTAAGAATGACCCATTTCGTCCAGCAGATGATAACGAAGATATATTGACACCATAAGTTCCATATCTAAGTGCAATAGGCGCATTATTGTACTTGGCTCAATTCACTAGATCGGACATTTCATTCGTTGTGAACTTGCTAGCAAGGTTTAGCTCTGCACCAACACACCGCCAATGGAATGGCATAAAAGACATCTTCTGATACCTTAGAGGTACAACGGATATGGGCTTATTCTATCCCTATGCATCGAGGAATGAATGAAATCCCCTTGGTCCTCGAAATGATGCACGTCTTGTTGGGTATCCTGATGCAAGTTACCTATCAGACCCACACAAGGCGCGTTCCCAATCTGGTTATATCTTTACCATTGGGAACACAGCAATATCTTGGAGGTCTACGAAATAGACCATTGTTGTTACGTCTTCGAATCATGCAGAGATTCTAGCCCTACACGAAGCAGTTCGTGAATGCATATGGCTAAGAGCTATTACTGGGCATATTCGAAGTACTTGTGGATTGAATTTCACCCATAATGAACCGACAGTTATCTACGAAGATAATGCTGCCTGCATAGAGCAGATGAAGACCAGTTTCATTAAGGGAAACAACACCAAGCATATTGCACCGAAATTCTTCTTTAACCAACAACAGCAAGAACATCGGAAGATTGAGATCAAGCCAATACGATCTCAAAATAATCATGCAAATTTGTTCACAAAGTCATTACCAAAAGTCACATTCCAACAGCATGTGCGAGGTATTGGTTTATGTAGACTTGCTGATCTACCTAATCTGTAGTTTTCAGGGGGAGTCAAGATCAGGGGGAGTATCCTGAAGTATAATGAGTATCCCAAAGTATACTCACATGATCATCGTGTACTCTTTTGTCCTACGACCATGGTTATTTTGTTCCATTGGGTTTTGTTACCTGGCTAGATTTTTAATGAGGCACATTTTGGTATGATCACCCCGCTAACAATGCATCCCGAAGATGCCTTGATTTGACTCATATGCATTTGCTCATATTTCCCCTTCGACCAAGGGTTTTTCCCGTTGGGTTTACCGGGCAAGGTTTTGGTGAAGCAACACTAATGCATTTTATTTCAAAGGCGGACTATCTACCCGTATTACAGAAGAGACAACATCAGCTACCTTATGTGACAACTGGTCCCAAATCCCCCGGGATTAATGTGGGACCCGCCTGATCCCGTCTGACACCACGTGTCAGACCAGGGAAAATTCCATCTCTAGCCCTCGTCGGGGCTATCAGAGTGCGTCAGGATCGTAGGAGGATGGGAGTGATGTCTCATCTCTGATTAGCCTTGCTAATCCGTCATTAATTCTTAATTAATCTCGCTAATTCGGGACGGGTCGTCACACCTTAGAAGATTCCGATGTGATCAGCTACACGCACGTTGCACTCTTTTTCCTTTGACCAGGGTTATTTTTGTCTCATAGGGTTTTTGTTACTTGGCAAGGTTTTAACGAGGCAACATAGAAGTACGTAGCCAAGCAGTACCATTACATGAAATATCCAAGGGAAAGTGTTGTAAATAATTAAACAGTTGTGTCTATTTATGTAATAGGTACTAGGGGTAGTATAGTCATTTTGTATTCATTATTTATCCCTCCTTATATAATGGATCAATAATTTTTGTAAATGCTAACTCATTATTCTGAACGTACATATCATTTCAGTGTCTCTCATCTTCTCTCCTTATTCTCTACAATCTCTTCCTCCTCAAATTCTTCACAACAATAAGAACATTAATGGTTTGTTTTGGAATTCAACCTATGTCAAAATGAAAATCCAAAAACAATTAAACATTTACTAATGAAATGGTTGAATTTTCAAATTGTTTGAATTTTATCTGTCAAATTCAAATTGAAGTGCTAATAATGCTTTGAATTGAATCGGTTTCTAATTTCATTCGATTTATGTACATCCGTAATTATAAGGTCATTCTTTAGTTGTATTTTCTTCCACATCATACTCTATCATTTTTTTATTTCTTGGTTACTAAAGAAAGCCAAACTCCACGAGTATGGAACTACTAGCATCCATTTACATTGGTTTTGTTTTTTTAAATAATGTATAAAAATTATAGTCAAACTTTGTATATTAAAAAAATATAGATTGACACGTGATATATAAAAAATTTAAGTACGGCCATAATATGAGGTACGTTGTAAGTATGTGTTGAATAACCTAGTTTGTTCGTATGAGGTACGTTGTAAGTATGTGTTAAATTATCTAGTTCGTTCGTAGTTATATATATAGCAAAGACTTTGGATGCCTTTTAGGAGAAGTGACGTATGAGTGAGGTTGATAGTTGATAGATGATAGTTGATGGATAGTTGATAATCATGATTTGGGGGTGCCAACGTTACAACGTATATGAGATGGAAAGTTAAAAAGTTGGATTAGCTGCTAATTGGTATGGGAGTTAGAAAAACAAAACACTGATGATGAATGATTGAATTCAACATTGTCTCTTTCTCTCCGTGTCTCTCTCATTTTGACTTAACTCCCTCACTCAATAAAATAATCCTTTTTTTCTAGCGTACTACGCTGTCCAAAAAACCCGTCTGTGGCGTTATTAAGGCATAAGCACCACCAAAGAGACCACACCAAGCCAAACTTGGTTTTAAAAGCTGAGACCTTTGGAGGCCAGCTCCCTCCCACCCTTCTCTCTTCTCTTTCACTTTCACTTTCAGTCACACATATATTAGAGAGACATCGAGAGAGATTAATTAAGAGAGACAGAGAGAGATTAAGAGAGAGATGGGAAGGGCTCCTTGTTGTGACAAGGCAAATGTCAAGAAGGGGCCATGGTCGCCCGAAGAAGACTCCAAGCTAAAGGACTACATAGACAAACATGGGACTGGTGGCAATTGGATTGCTCTCCCCCAAAAAGCTGGTCATCTATCTCTCTTTCTTGTACGCAAACTAATTATTTATGCTAATTTGGTGGTTTAATCATTTGGCTGTGGATGCTGGATTGTGGATCAGGTCTGAAGAGATGTGGAAAGAGCTGCAGATTGAGATGGCTTAACTATCTCAGGCCAAACATCAAACATGGAGAGTTCTCTGATGAAGAAGACAGAGTCATTTGCACCCTCTTTTCTACCATTGGAAGCAGGTATTAATTGCCAAAATACTATATATATAAACAATACTTTCCATATATATATATTTTTTTGCCAATTATTCCTGTTTAGTTTCAAGAGGTAACAAACATTTTGATGAAATCTGTCCAAAATAAGCAACGATGTGACCGTAAAATCGTCCACACCTCAAAATGGGCAATTCATATATGTACCCTAGGTCTTGTTTAATGGAAACAAATAAGAGTTTCATAAGCTGAGAATGAAAGATAAAATCGGCAAACTGTAAAAAACCCTTGATGTTTTTGTAAAATTTCTTAATTCTATCAAGATCGAATCTGCTATATTTGGATGTTAATGTCTGTGCATGCATGCCAAGTTTGGAATTTTGGATCTAACATCCACACCCCACACACAGCTGTTAATTAGGGGAAGCCAGATTATAATTGGGTTAATGAATATTTGTGCTTCTTCTGGAACTTAATGGAGGAAATATTAATTATTTAAAAAGCAGGTGGTCCATTATAGCAGCTCAACTGCCAGGCAGGACTGACAATGATATCAAGAACTACTGGAACACCAAGCTGAAGAAGAAGCTCATGGGAATGCATACTACTACTACTAATAATAATAATATGCATGCTCCTCCTCCCTCATCTTCTCACCCTCATCACAGAAAACCTCCACCATTTCCTTCTTCATCATCAAGCTCTCTTCACTACCATAATTACCAAAAACCCCCTCTGATTCCATCCCCATCCCCACCCACTCTCTCACCACTCACCTTCTCATCAGGGTTTGAACTCCCTCAAAGTACTTCAATCCGATCTCATTTTTCAAACCCTACCAACAACTCCTCTCTTTTCCCACCCCAGCAATGCCCGGTGGGTTCAATGCAACATAATATTATTATTAATAATTACCCTCACAAGAAAAATAACATTGAGAACACTAATGTAATCATGTTTGGAAGTGAGGGAAGCTGCTGTACTACTTCTTCTGATGGGAGCTGTAATCAGATGAAGCAAGAGGAAATACCAGGGTTTGATCATCATCATCAAGAAGATCAGATTAATGAGAGGGTCATGATGCACAACTATGGAGGTCATTATAATATGATGAACCAATGGTATGAAGATCAGAGACCAAATGGGTATTATTTTGGTGGAGAAACCAACACATTGGATTACTGTTCTACTTCTCTTGAAGATGTCAAGCAGCTCATTAGTATTAGTAGCAGTAGCAATATTATTAACAATAATAATGATATAATTAATGGCTCTAATAATAATAGGTCTAAAAGCTTGTTGTTTAATGTTGATGATGAAAACAAGACTGAAGAGAAGGTGGTGTTTTTCTGCTGATATATCTATCTATAATAATAGGTCTAAAAATCAGAAAGATTTGATGGGGTATGGGCATGGGGGATGGGGAGATTCAGAAAAAAAATTGACTATGCTGCTCAGAAAGCTAGGGCTATCTCTGAACCCTAAATGTACTTGTTCTGAATCCTGATATTTTGAAATGATACATTTCTGTTTATTGACAGTACATGGTAAACCATGTTTTACTTTTCTGTGCATTTCCTTTTGGGATGTGAATGATCATAATCATCATCATCATAATTTAAAACTGACTTGCAAAATATATAGTTTTTATTACTAAGCCACTTAAAAAAAAAACGTTACTGATAATTTAATAATGACTTAAAAATATAAAAAAAAACGTTACTGATAATTTAATAATGACTTAAAAATATAAAACTTCGATTATTAAATAATCGATAAGATTAAAAGCATAAAAATTGTAATTACGAAAGCAGCTAGAAATTGTTCTCATCATGGGACAAGAACAAGAATCTTGACAAAAAATAAGCCGAGCGAGCATGCAAACTATTTGAGTAAGTATTATATTATTTTCAATTTTATAATTTCCAGCGGTGATTTTGAGCGCCCTAGCTAAAACCAATAGGTCTACATTACCCAAAGGAAACGACAACACTGCCCCCCTGCATGTCACTGTTTCAGTGGCTCTTCGAAGGGGAAACAAGGGTGTTTAGGTATTTGGTAGTAAGGTTAATCGATCAGTACGTGGTCATCAGAATCTTTTATTTATTTTTATATGAAGCAGGTGAGACTGAAGGTGGGAACTTGCTGCTTTACTAGAAAATTAAAGACAAAAAGATGATCATGCTGGAAGCTTTTGGATTTTTGCAGGGCTGGAGATAATATGGTTTTAATTAATACTATTGATTTATTAATCAGTATCTCAGTCCTCTGTCCATAAACGACATTGCTCCTATTAAGGCCATCAACTATATTCTATATATATATATATATAATGAAGAAAAAAAATGGGCGAGGGTGAGGCGGCATGCGATAATGATGATGGTGATGATGGTGATGATGATGATGATGATGATGATAAGGGGGGCATGAACAGTAAATTGTACTGTTAATTAATCGGAGCTAGCCTGGAAATAAAATTGGTTTCAGCAAGAAACAAAGCAATGAGTACTTTTGATTAGACTACTCATTTCTTGAGAGTCAATCTTGATACATTCATCGATTCACTGCATTATGTGTAATAGTGGTTTTTTCCTCTAGTTATTATTGTTCTCTTTGCATCAAGAATCTAGTCTCTTTGTAATATATAGTACGTGGATGGCGGAGAAATCAGAAATGAAACAGAAAACCAAAGGAAATGGATGGACATGAATTTGGACAAGTATGTATTAATATTTATTGAAGTGACAGAGAGAATCCATATTGGGAAGCAGATCATGAAGTCCCCAAGTCCTCCAAAATTACATGATGATGCACACAATATCTCTGTCAGTCCAACAACACACATTTTTATTATTAGTTCCACATTTATTATTATCAAAATATGAATCATCCCTTTTCATGAATAAACCGGTTATATATATATAGAAACAACCTCTTAACATCCATTTATGCCTTAATTAATTTATTTATATTTTAATAATTGAGAATAATTAAATAAATATATGTTCTCAAAATTTTAGATATATATATATATATAGCTACTGTAACGACCCGTCCCAAATTTCATGGTTAGATTAGTGACTAATCACGATTAGTGACTAATCACGATTAGTGAGGCTAATCCGTGATTAGTAGAGCGAAATCGGACGAGCGGTGCGAAATGACCGTTTTGCCCCTGATGGTGGCAAAACGTTGACTTTTTAATCGGGCGGTCAAATGGACTTTGACCGATGACCGTGACGTAGTTCGTGACGTCACGAGTTCATAGACAGGTGGCACGTTCAATTCCGACGTTCGAGGAGGAAGTTATGACGTTCGGAAGTTTATGGGCATTTTGGTAATTTAGGTTAAATGGGGTCAAATGTTGACTTTTTGACCGGGAGGTCCGATGGCCGAGGGCCGAAGACCGTTACGTAGATAAGGACGATACGAATCCATAGACAGGCGGCACACTGAAATCGGACTTCGAACGGGAGAGTTATGGGTCACGGAAGTTCGATTTCACTATGCACGAACTTCGAGACGGGGACGTTTCGGCGAAATCTGATTGGGTGGATATTTTGGTGGGCCCCATGGATGAGTGACAAGTGTCACTCATCCCATTACTTTGATCCCCCAAAATGTGGATCTAAATAATTAAATATTATTATTTTAATTATTTTATAATTTAACCTAACAACTATTAATCCTAACCATCCATTTCAACCCTACCTTTTAATCCTCACCATCAATCTCTCCTTATCTCATCAGCCATCTCCTTCATCTTTGTTCATCCTTCCACCCGAAACCCCATAACACCATTTTCTCCATTTTCTTCCTTTTCCTTCAAAAACCAAAACACACAATCACACTTCACCATTCATCACTTGTATGAGCGGGGAATGACCGTGGGGGAAGGGTGAAGGGCTGAGGACGGAAAGGGTGGACGGTGGCCCACGGTGGAGGACACGGCGGAGGAGAACCCGTGAGGTAAGGAAATTTCAAAAATTCGAAATTGGGTTTTAATGGGTTTTACTCGATTCCATTAATTGGGTGAGGTTCCTAGGACTCCCAGGAGATGAATGGGATTGATTTCGAGGCATTAGACGGCCTGGAACAGCCGTGAACGGCGGGAGAAGTCACGGCCGCCATGGCCAAGCTCGAAGGTATGGTTTTTGATGTTTTCCTTCCATTTTAATGTCATAGGACTGTAGGTTAGGATTAGAGGATGAAAATGGGACAAACGGGAACGGTTTTGGTGGCCGGACGGCGGAGAACCGGCCGGGTCAAGCCGCGGGTCACGGCGACCCGGTTGCAGACATTCGGGTCGACCCGCGAGGAGGCAGGGATGACTGATGATGTCATCCTGATGACGTCATCATGTCAGGGATGACGTCATCATGTCAAATCTGACAATGTCAGACTGACATGTCAGACAGTGGGCCAATGGGAGCGTGACACGTGTCACTGTCAGGGGATGTCAGTGATGACGTCATGCTGACGTCAGCGATGACGTCAGCAGGTACTGTAGCAGGCGCGTGAAGCCCACGCGCAGCCACTTCAGGCAGCGCGTGAGGGCGCGTGGCAGGGAATCTGGGGAAGGTTCCAACATACGAAATCATCTATTCGATGTAACGAACATTTTGGGACTGGTTTCGTGTCGATCGGACACCGTCTCGATATGTTTCGGAGCATCAGAAGGTTTAGGTTCGGGATTAAAAATAGTTAAAAATACGGGAAAATTACGGGGCTTTGGTAGGAGGTTAATTAAGTAGTTAGTAACCTTCTATTACGATTTGGACAGGTTTGGGAGTCCCGGTGATGGTGATCGGCTCGGGGAGCCGTATGGCACGCAAATCGAGGCGGCAGCTCGGACGGTCTGTGAGTGGACCTTGTTTTCTAAATTGGTGCATGCATAAATGTTTATTATATGTTTTATTACTTGTTTGATGATGCCATGGGTGCATTTGTATGTGGTTACGTATAAGCACGTATTTCGAGGTTTCGGCCTTATACGGTGCTTATACGGGTCTGTATTTCTTTATTGATTTAAATGAACTGAATTTGGATTTCAAAATGATAAACTCGGGTATGAGACCCATTTGGTTTTGTCTCGGGCATATGACCTCAGATTCCGGGCACGGTGCCCAGTTGGTGCCCTATGTTCGGGTACGAGACCCAGTCACTTTACGGTTTTGATTTCAGGTCAGGGAACCTTAAATGGATTTCCCGGTTCATGACGGTTTATGGGAACCGGCATGAACTCTTAATATGGTATCATGGTTCATGACGGTTTATGGGAACCGGCATGAACCCTTGTTGGTTATTACGGTACATGACGGTTTATGGGAACCGGCATGTTACCTGGTTATGTTATTACAGTACATGACGGTTTACGGGAACCGGCATGTTACCTAATTATGGATATTATGGATCATCACGGTTCAGGGGAACCGGTCATGAATGTTTATGTTATGTATATATATGTTCGTCTACCTTCCTTTACTTCTATTATCTCCTCCGTGGAGGGTCGTTGGCCTGGGTGGACCCCGGAGTAGTCACGGAGCACCGACTGAGTGGAGTCACCCCCCAGTTGGGTTCCTTACTCTCAGGAAGGCTATGATTACTATTACCTCGGGTAGGGTCAGTGGTCTGCGGACATTGATCTTGACTTTGAGAAGACTCGGATTGAGACCTGGGTAGCACGCGCGTGGCTTTGGATACCGTGACGGGATTGGTTGTGTGAATTATATATATGTATGTGATGGATATATGATATATGATATGTGGTGTGTACAGGTGTGCACAGGATTTGGGTAGTGGCCCGTATGGTCGTTTTTATTGTGGTCCTTTCGACCTTAGTTTATATCTGCTTTGGGCTTAGTCCCACATATGGTTGTTTTGGATAAATGGTTTTCGAATGCATGCATGCTTTTTAGTGGAGGGTACAAATGTCTTCCTTATTAAATGTTTTTATAAACTCTTTGTTTTGTCCACTCACAGTTTTTAATGTTTTGACTGCCCTTCAGGTTGACATCGGATGTGGGCTGTAGCAGAGATCGAGATATCACATGCCTCCTCCGGATCCTGGCGTACTCTGATAGCCCGGGAGGGCAAAGGTCGGAAATATCCCTTAGCAGGGTCATCTCGCACTAATCCCCGGGGGATTGGGATGGGTCCTGTCAGCTACATATATATGTAATAGTTTTGCAAAGTCATATTAAATTTTATATAATATAATTGAGTTTTTCAGAAAATGATAGTGGATTATATAATTTGATACTGTTTTTAAGAGTTATATAATCAAATTATAATTAATTTTTTACTAAAAAATTTCTCAATAAATTAAATTAAATTAATATATTTAATATAAAATTATTTGTTTGGCTATATATAATATTACAAGCACAAAAATATAAAAACATTTAACGACTAATGAGATGCAGAGGTTACGACTGCCAAGAATCATGCATGCCTTTGAAATATATATTTTTCTTCAAATAATAAGCATATTCATTTTAAGTTTATATTATTTAATTACTTATAATTCCTATAAAAAGTAATATATGATAATAGATAACAGTAGGACATTACTTCGGTTGAATCTATTGAAAAATATAAAACTGCAAACAATATCTTTTAAGCCTTGTATAAAATCTAGAAATCTAAAGGGGGAGGCTAGAGTAATAAAAGAATTTCTAAACCATAATTTACACGAAAATGTTTGTGAAACTCTACGATTTAATGAAGTTTACAATACACATTGATTTTGTTAATATACTAAACTTTTATGGAGTTATGAAATGCCATGATTGAATACATCACAACTTTTAATAACTTTATAAATCTCTATAAAAGTTTAAATTGAATAAATCAAACTTTTACTAACTCTTTAAAAATCTTAATTGAATACATTTGAATTTTTAAAGATATTTAAAGCGCATGAAAGTTTCAATCGAGTATACCTCCTTAAGGATCTTTTTGGATTTTTTAATTTTTATCAAAGAGAGAGCTAGATTAGAGCATGCTTTTAGCATTATATACAGGGATATTTAAGGATTGAAGATTTAAAATGTTGAAAGGTTGCACAATGTTTGAATCTACTCCTCTCTTGGTAATCTTTATCCTCCTAGATAATATATATATATATATATATATATATATAGTTTGTTAAGAACCCATTCAGTTTGTAATGACCCATGTGATCTTACTATTTAGTTTTTTTTTTTTTTTAAGGGATACTATATATTTAGTTTGTTGTTTCGGCCTTTAGCCTCCATTTTCACTGAAAAAAATAAAAAAATTTAATAAAACCACTTAATATCACCACACACATATATATATATATATATATGCTCTTATACGAAAAAAAAAAATTATATAACTACACGAAGATCGAGTAGGATTCTAAATGTTTGTATTAAATTGTATACCAACTCAATACGATCCATTTACTCCATTTCAGATTAATCTATATTTACAATAAGGTAACATCTCAAATTAAAATTTAATACACAAATAATTTTCTCTAAATTAAAACGATCTATATAACCACTTTTTGAGCACATTATTTTTTGGAAATCTGCATCTACTTGAGTTTTTAACTTATAATTTGGTTAAACAATCTGGGCTGGCAGTTTGCAGCAAGTCGGGGTTTAAAATGATTTTCCAACTTGATTTAATTTGAAAAACCAGTGAGGGAAACCTTTTCTATGAATGTCTTTTCTAGAGAAGTGTAAGGTTAGTAAAATTTTGAGGTTTCACCCCAAAATTAATTAGCAATAGGGGAATAGTTCAAGATCATATATATAATGCGCAAATTGTAATTTTGCTTTTCTGATGTGAGACATTTTCCTCACATCTCAACATGGCCCCTCACGTATTGGCAGATTTTCCAGCTTATCACTTGACGATTTGAATAGGTACGTGTGACATGTGTGGCAGTTAAGCATTCACGTGGGATAACCTCGCTCTAATACCATGTAGGAAGTTGAGGTTCCACCCCAAAACCAATTGGCAATGAAAGGAGTAGCCCAAGATCATATAAGATACAAATTGTAATTGTGCTTTTACTTGTGGAACCGACTGGCAGTCCGACACTTAAAATATAATTTAAGCACTTTTTTGTTTTGATTTTAAATTAGATTTTCTGTTTAATTTCTTTATTTATTCAATATTTAGATTGTGTAGCTAGGGTTTTCAACTTTTTATTTACAAATTAAATGTTGTGTAGGTTTGAGATCCTACTTATCCAAGAACTGGGATTTCATTTGCATCTTTCACCATCGTCCGTGACTTAGGTTTGAGGTACCATGCCAATATTTTGTTCACTACTGTTTTAGGGTTATTTTCATTATGATACATTGTCTTTATAAATATGCTATTGATAAAATGTAATATGTGATAAAGACTGACTCCAACTTATTAATACAAGTATATTTTAACGATTTAATTCTTAAATATTTTTTTATTCACATGGTAATGATCCTTTTCGTAAATTGGTAGTCGGAATTATTTTATGTGAATCGGTAGTCGGAATGACTTTCTGTGAATCGGTAGTCGGAATGACTTTCTGTGAATTGGTAGTCAGAATGATTTTCTGTTAGTCGATACTCGCTATAATCAACTCTTATGATACTAAACAGCTAGAAAGAAGGTTAATTTTTTACGAGCCTCGACTGGCAGTCGAAAGGAGGTTAAGTCTTATGACATTGAGCGATCAGAAAGAATGTTAGTGCAGGAAAATGAAGCCAACCATTATGACATTGACACTAGTGCAGTCAGAAAGACAGAAAGATAGTTGCATAAATACCGCTGCATCTTGATTTTTTAGGTCGAAAGAAGTAGTTTTTTACCACAAGAGTCAGCCTTTTAAACCATGTGACCTGGATTAAAAGTGTTGATAGGTTCAGAAATTGAGGCAGATCAAATTGCTGAGTTTGATTGGTTGATTGTCGATCAAATTGCAGTGAATAAGCAATCAACTTGCCAAGTGACAGATGATTAAGCTCAAACTACGCATTAAATTAAACACGTAATTTGAGTATTATGCAATTTAAACCCTTTTTGTGTAGATGTAACATTGGTAAATAGGGATCATTCTTAACCGAGGAAATTAGAGATTATTAATAATTTATTAGTGAGAAAGAATAATGAATAAAATAATAAATAAATTAAAATATATATGAATTAAAGAATCAAAGAATCAAAGAATAAAGAATAAAGAATCAAAGAATAAAAGAATAAAGAATTAAAGGGAGAGTTTGAAAATATTTGTAATCTAAACTACATTTTAACTAATAATTAAATTAAAATTAACAATTACAATAATTAAACTACTCCTAAAATAAACTTCTTTCAAACACAATTTTTACCAACACTTTCCATTTTTCTCATATTGAAACAATCACGAAATTCTACCTTTATCATCTCAAGTACATGCATACGTTTTTCATTATTATAAATGCATCAACCATTAATGCGCGTCAAATATTAATATGCATCAAACACTTACAATATGATTCACTTTAAATTTGTGATTAAATGCACCGACGGGAGCCGACATCAAAATCTCTTCAATCAAATGCTACGTGCACTGACAGTGGCCGACACTTAGCATCAAATTGAAGTATGAAGCACTAAAACTTAAGAAATAAATGAAATTTAGAAAGTAAAACACATGAAGATTGTATTCATATTTTCAAACATTTAGAAGGCATAAAATTGTATCTAAAATAGAAGTCAAAGAAGTTAAAAGAAAAACCTAAGAACAAAGATTAAAAGAAAACATAAGAATAAAATTAAAAGAAATTACAATAAAGAACAAAATAAAAAGAAGAAGAACTAAAAGAATAGAAAAAAAGAACTACTAAATGAAACTAACATGAACAAAATGGGAACTAAAATTGGGACCCCAAACAATTGAAATGGTCTCCCTATTTATAGAGGGAGTGCCAAAATTCAAATAATAAAATACAAAAATAAAATAAAATAATGAACCATGATGATTAATGATGAATTTAGGGATGGTTTGGAGCTCGAATAGTGCTAGAAAAACTGCAAAAATGTATGCAAAATGGAGCAAGTAGTAGCAGGGCATGGCTGGACTAATTTTCGGCCAGGAGCTGCTGAGAGAGTAAGTGGTGAGTTGGTGAGCTGTTGCTGACAGGAAGATCGTGACTTCGGCAGGCGCGTGCTGACAATGACTGAGGGAGTTCGGCGCCAAATGCGCTGACAGTGGAAGGGCATTCAGCGCACGCGTGCTAAGCTGAAGAGGGGGCATTCGGTACGCGCGCAACAAATTGGTGAAGCTGAGGTCGGCCACCGCTCACCGAACTATAATTTGGGCTGAGGAGGCAGGCGCAACTTGGACTGGGCTGCTTCGCGTGATTTGGGCTGATTTTCTGGGCTTTTGGGCTAATTTTCTTGGCTTTTAGGCAGGAATATTAGGCCTGCAAATGAATTTCTCAATTTAAAAATTAATTAATATAATTTCATTGAATTTTTTCCATATTTTTTTCGTTCGAACTTTGATCGGGATGATTCTTTTGGAAAAACGCTCCAAATTTCAAGTTTTATTTATTTCTACAAAATCCCATAAAATATATTATTTTCTCCAATTGTTTATTATTTTAATATTAAAAGTCAAGTATAAAGGGTATAAAATAATATAAAATAATGTTTAATTAACGACCTATCAATAGGACCTGTCCCGATAATCGGGGAGTTCCTGCTCCCTTCTAATAGTTAACATCAAAGAGTCCAAGATAGCACTAAAGCATACTATTGTTCAAAAGGATCCATTAACTTCCAGACAAAGGATATGTCTACACTACGATTACATAGCATAAGTATTAGTTACAGTACAACTTAACATCCTTTCATACCCTTACTAACTAAGAAGTGCGCAGAGTTTAGAAGAAGCCTTCGTCCAACAGGTAGATCCCCATCCTCGTGTAACGGCCTAGAGGGTAAAGAAAAACTGATAAAACTTGTGAGTGGACTAAAAGACATTTCTAAATCCCATCAGCAGATATCACATACCCCAAGAAATTTACACTAGTTAGCCATAATTGACACTTATTGAGTTTTGCATATAACTGGTTATCCCTGAGTATTCTCATCACTATCTTCAAGTGTTCCTCATGAACTTCCTTGATTTTTGAATACACCAGGATTTCATCAATAAACACAATAACAAATTGATCCAGGAATGGACGAAACACCTTATTCCTCAAATCCATGAATGCAACTAGGGAATTGGTTAGTTCGAACGACATCACCAGAAACTCTTAATGGTCGTACCTTGTTCGGAAGGCTGTCTTCAAAATATCCTCCTTTTTTATCCTCAATTGATGGTGACTGGACCGTAAATCTATCTTTGAGAAATGCGTAGCCCCTCTCAACTGGTCAAATAAGTCATCAATTCGAGGCAGTGGATATTTGTTTCACATAGTAATCTTATCAAGCTGCATGTAACCAATAAACAAACGTAAACTGCCGTCTTTCTTTTTCACAAACAACACTAGGGCTTTCCAAGGTGAAGTGCTTGGGGCGTTACACCAAGTCGGGTCTCGCGTGGGTCCCATGCTTCTATTTTTTTCGTTGGAGATCTCCCATTTGCCTCTGTTTTCTTCGTGTTGTTAGTACCACTCTGCTTTTCTTCATCTCCATGCTCAAAGTAGCTTGGGCTAGGCTTGTCTCATGTTTTGGGCCTTTAATTCCTTTTGAACCATTAGATTTGGCCCAAAAAGATTTTTTTTCGGGTGTAAACATTATCCCCTGAATTTGAAATTTTTTTATTATAAAATATTTTAAATTCACATGATCACACTTTTACTCATTTTCTAGTTCCTACTATACCTTTGGTGGTTCCAGCTACAATCTTCCGTAGCTATGCCATTCTTACTGTGAATTCACCACACTGTTTCATATTCATAAAAAAATCATGACTTCTAAGCTCATCCCCCAATGAAAATATAAGGATGATTCTCCTAACTTTCCCATACTAGAACCCACCTCTATGACTCCCTGGGTTTGTGATGCGGGCTTTAAAGCCCGTTCAGGAGCTTCCCACGATATCTTGGAGTTCCTCGAGGATGACACTGAAATTATCCGTGATCCCTGCCTCATAATCGATTTTGATCGCCGTTTTGTTCTAGGTCCGTGCTGGAAGGGTTCTGCTTCAGACACTTCCAAGCCCTCCTCACCCCCAATATATCAATGGAGGTCGCTTCCGTGGGTGAATATGGACCTTGCATGGAAGCATCTCTTTCCTTCTCTGGGTCATGCAAGCCATGCATATCCATGGAGACACTGAGTTTAAAAAGGATGCAATAGATATACCCAAATGAGCTCTGGAGTAACAAGATGTACCATCTGGTAAGCCTTTCTACTATTTCCATTACTCCTGATTTTGGTCTTCTGCGCTTGGTGTTGTGCTTCTGGAACTACAGTACAAACACATTTGATTTTCGAGTTGGGCCGATAACCGCGACTCTCCTGGATATGGATGTCCTGTTTGGGATGTCCTCAACAGGGGATACAGTTGATTTGACTTTATCTTTTCCATCCAACTCAAATGAAAATTTTGGTCCTCTAATCATTAAATTACCTTCGGATGTCCCTTCTGTACTTCATCTTTCTCAATTTCTATCCATCCTCTAGCAAGGGTCTGTTTATGAGAAGTTCCAGTTCTAATGTTTCTGGCTCGACTAGTTTCTGTTTCCTAGTACCATGAGAAGTCCAGTGTTGGAGTGGATCCTACTAGCTGAAGTATTTCTCTCTTGTTCCAATATAGCTCTAGGATCCCTTGTCTTGGCCCACATTTTAGCATTTTACGCTCCATAGTCCTTCACCCTGTGAGATCAGCTCCTTTGAATGGTTCCCTCTGGATGGTTCAAGTATGGCTGAACTGAGTGTTTTCTCAATTCCAAAGTTGTATAACCGAATATCCTGATGATATAGTCCCAACCCAATAGGTGATCTTTTTGCCTCCCCTATCTCTTTCTACTAGAAACTACATGTCATTCTTTTGCACGTTGTTTTCTCTCCCT
The DNA here is from genome assembly GCA_032719365.1 of Prinsepia uniflora. Lineage (NCBI taxonomy): Eukaryota > Viridiplantae > Streptophyta > Magnoliopsida > Rosales > Rosaceae > Prinsepia > Prinsepia uniflora. The sequence continues at coordinate 61,635,964 of CM064868.1, forward strand.
CGAGAACATTGGGAGGCTAGTGTGGTTGGGAAGTTTCCTTGGTTTGAAGAAAGAGGTTATCTTTGCTTACCAGCTGATCTAGTCTGTAGAAGAGTTCTTACCCCGAGATTTCATAAGTTGCCTCCTCGCTCGAGATCTTCTAAAGGGTGGAGGCAAGATCAACATGCCAACTCCCAGTTTCGAAGTATACCAGCCTAATTATTGTGCCCATCAATTTGAATTATGACAAGTGATTCCTATACTGCATGTGCGAGGTGAAAATGTTGGGACATTATTCCGTTTAGAGGCTTCTGATATGAGATTGGCTATCGCCACCTAGGATGTCATATCTAATGTGTATGTGATCATCCCGTTTTCTATGAAAACCTTTTATAGGTGTACAGCTTCTTTTGATTTGTGATGGGTTTCCTACTTCAAGGAAAACTTCAGTTCCTCCCCTAAGGAAGTGTGGATATGCCATTTTTTATCGTTGGAGCATGTCATAAGCTTTTATCTGTTTGTCTCAGACTTGGTTGAATGCCAAAAATCAGAAAACAACAACGCTTAGACAAGTATTGTCCCTTTCAGTGCTCTGCTCTATCGCTTATTAGCCCACAGTGACAAGACCCATCCCAAATCCCTCGGGATTAGCGTGGGACGTGTCTGCTCCCGTCTGACACAAAGTGTCAGACCAGGGATATTTTTGTCCTTTGCCTAACCGGGGCTATCAGAGTGCGCTAGGATCCGAAGGAGAAATGTAATGTCTCGTCTCTGCTACAGCCGCATCCTCGATCAACCTGAAGGGCATTCAAAACATAAAAGCTATGAGTGGACAAAACAAATATTTTATAAAAACATTTCATAAAATACCTTTATGCCCTTCATTAAAAACATATGCATGTATTCAAAAACCATTTCTAGGGTTCATGCCCGGTTCCCATAAACCGACATGAACCATCAAACCATTTGGGCCTTGGCCCAAAATCCGTCAATCAAATACCTGGGACCTTCGCCCAAATCAAAACACGTGGGAACTCGTACCAAAACCATCTCATATGGGTCTCAGTCCAAAACCAATGCGCGTGGATCTCAGCCCAACGCCATCTCAGTGAAAACTCGTACACATATACATATATACATATATAACCCATCCTAGGCACTTCCGGAGAAGATGCCAACTCGGGGCACACAGCCCCTAGGGAACACGTCCCCGATATAGTCACGATGTCTCTCTATATATAAGTATGCATACTACTCGGGGTCTCACTCCGAGTCTTCTCCCAGGAATTCTCCATTTGGGAGGCTTATCTTCGGACCTAGTTCGATCATCTCTCCGGAATCTGGTCCAGGACCACATCATAATGCCCACTTCTGGAATAGGATCCCTATGGGGATACCCACTTTGGTATGTGGATCGTGACTCTTCAGGTCGACGTCTGCAGGAGACCAATCAATAATCTCAAAAGGAGGGTATATACATACAAGTATAAGAAAACCATAAAGCGGGACTCACACCCAATAATGCAAAGCAAATGGGCTCCAGCCCGAACATAAACTCAACAGGGCCTCTAGCCCGATTTCACAATAAGTGGGCATCGAGCCCGAACTCGTAAGTCAACTGGGCATCGAGCCCAATATCTTAGGGTCAGTCACGATCCCGATCATAGCGATGCGTGCAACCATCAATCCAGGACCGATCTCAATCTTGGTATGTCTCCGTGAACACATCACTGCCGCGACCATCTCGAGACCATGGTGCACACGTCGCTAATCGATCCTCTAAACCGTCATCACTCCGAAGTCGAGCCTCCAGTGACTGCTCAACAACGGGACGTGCATCGTGACCTCTCTAAAAGGAATGTATCCCAATCCGGAGGTGAGCGTCACATCGTCCGTCGCCGTGCACACAGCACCCTTCACGACCATGACTCAGAAGTACGGGTTGTCAATAGGGTCTCATGCCCGAGTCAAAACCAAATCCAAATGGGTTTCATGCCCAGTTTTACCTTTTCAAAACCATTTCATGAAAATCGAAAGCGTAAGCGCATATAAGCACGTATAAAACCAGAAAACCTTGAATTACGTGCCCATACGTAAACACACACCAAAATGCACTCAAGGCATCACAAAACATACATTAAAACATATATAAAACATTTATGCATGCATCGATTTCAGAAGAAAAAAATCCACTCATAGACCATCCGCGCTGCCGCCTAGATATGCGCGTCGTACGCCTTCCCGGGTCAATTGTGGTCTCCGGGACTTCCAAACCTGTCCAAATCACTTTAGAGGGTTACTAACTACTTAATTAACCCCTCACAAAAATCCCCTTAATTTTCCGGGATTTTTAACTATTTTTAAACGCGCACTGAAACCTTCAGACAGCCCAAACTATATCGAGACGATGTCCGATCGACTCGAAACCAGTCCCAAAATGTTCGTTACATCGAATAGATGATTTGAAATGTTGGAACCATCCTCAAATTCTTCCTCACGCACCCTGGGATTGGCCTGTCTGTGGGCCTCACGCACGTTGCACAGGTCATCCATGTCCTCCAACCAACCGGTCAGATAGGGTCGGGCCGGTTCGGTTCGGCCTGCAACTTGGACCGGCGTGACCGGTCCAGCTTCATACCCGGTCCAATTTTCAACATTTTCCTCTCTAATCGATCCTATTCTTCATGTTTTGATCCTAAGAACCTAACTACACGGTTAAAACCACCTAAAACCCTCAAACCCCGACCAGTCCAATTTTCTTCCACGGTTCAAATTTTCCAAACTCCTCCCCACGGTTTCTCAACCTCCAACCTCACTCAAAATCATCTTAATACACTCCTGGAAACCTATTTAATTCAAACCAAACACCAAAAACTGTCCATAATGACTAGAATGGAAAAATGGATTAAAACGGTTAAAACTGATTACCTCGATCGGTTCCTCCTCCGCCGTCCACGGCGGCACTGCCTGGGCCAGCCACCACATCCACCTGGTCCTACTCTCACTCTCTTTGGTCTCACCAATGATCATAGGGTAGAAGGGTTTGGTTTTGGGGTGAAGGTTGATCGGGTTTGGGCTTTGAATGAAGAAAATGATCGATGAAAGGAGAATAGGATATGCATGAAGGAAAAATGATGCGGAATGGATGAATGACACTTGTCATTCATCCATTGGGCCTGAGAAAGATCTGGGGCCCACTAAATGCCAAAAAGGCTTCCATCTCGTAAAACGTGCAATAGTACGTTCGAACTTCCGTGAACCGTAACGTCGCCGTCGAACGTCCGAATTCGACGTGCAGCCTGTCTACGGATTCGTATCGTCCCGATCTACGTAACGGTCTTCGGCCCTCGGCCAATTGACCTCCCGGGTCAAAAGTCAACTATTGGCCCCTATTCACCCAAATTACCAAAATGCCCCCGATTTTCCGATCGTCACAACTTCTTCCAGGGATGTCGGAATCGAACGTGCCACATGTCTATGAACTCGTGACATCCCAAACTATGTCACAGTCATCGGCCAAAGTCCATTTGACCGTCCAAATGAAAAGTCAACGTTTTGCCCATTTCAGGGGCAAAATCGTTATTTTGCATCGAACGTCCAATAATCCTCGTCTAATTCCCGATTAGTCTTACTAATCCGTCATTAATCCTTAATTAATCCCTCTAATTCGGGACGGGTCGTTACACACAATGTCTAATCTGTTTATTTGTGCAAGTGTTTTGAATAGGGTAGAGCCATCATTAGTCCCTACTAACAACTCTTTCCTTTGGATCAAGGACGCTCCATATGATCCCCATGTTCTCAATCGTTTGACGAGCGTGAGAGATCAAAGTCCCGTGATTGTTCCATCTCCTACAGCTTCTTCATCGACAATCGCCACTTTTCCCTTTCCTAGAGCTCATTCAACGATCTTCAAATGGTATTGTGATAGATATGCCACTAGCAAGGCCCTGTTCCCGAGCATCTGGTCTTATACAGGATTATTGCCTTGACTTTCTGAGTCTTTTTCTCCGCTTTGCATTATCCCTAAACATGGGGTCATCTTCGTTGGAGGCTTCCAAGGATGTGATCAGTTCCTTCGTAGCCAGAGATGATTATTTCGACATAGGAGAGTTGGTTTGGGCAGTGGAAGTCTTTTTCCGATCCTCCCATACGGCTTTGTCAGCTTCTCTTCCAATTGCATAAATGCTTTGAAGGGGCTGAGAAGAGAAACTGCATCTTAATTTACTAGATCGAAAGAAGCAGTTTTTGCCACATGGGTTAGCCTTTTAAAACCATGAAACCTTGGTTAAAGGTGTTCATAGGTTCAGAAATTGACAGAGATCAATTTACTAAGTTTGATTGGTTGATTGTCGGTCATTTGAAAACCCAAGTTCTTTTCTATCTATAAGCGGTGAAGAAGCGATTAAATTGCCAAATCAGGTCCCGCTTGGATCCCATGCTGCCGTTTTTTCTGTTGGAAACTTCTTCTTTGCCACTGTTTTCTTCGTTTAGTTGGCACTGCCCGCACTTTTTTTCTTCTCCAAGCTCAAGGTCGCTTGAACTCGCCTTATCTCTTGTTTTGGATCTTTAATTCCTTTTGAACCATTGACTTCAGTTTGAGAGGATTTTTTTCGGGTGTAAACAATAGTATTTAGCTAAACGAATGTGATCAATGATTTATAGTTGATTGATTTTTTGAATAGAACTTCTGTGCATGATAAGAATGTCTTCTTCTCGTGCAATAATCTCACTAAGTAAGCTCTCTAAACTTAAAATTTCTCTTCAAAACGGAGTATATTCGTGTTTAGATCTCAAAATTAATATGAAAATTTCTTAACATGAGTTAATAATAATATATTTTAGACGTTAAGATTATTAATACATTTCACAAACGGTACACCAAGAATCCCATTATTGATAGAATCAGGATTTCATTAAAACTTTATTATGAATTTGAACCCAATGAGAGAAAAAAAAAATTACCAAGCACAAAAAGCTCAATAAATCCACCGAACAAAAGAGAAGCAAGACAAGTAATTAATTAATGACTTATTAACTTAAATGCAACATGAACTTGCACTTTTGTCACATTTTGCATCATGAACTCGTTATTCGCTCACTTAGTTGTCTAAACTCGCCGAGTTGTGCCACACAACTCCTTTTTCGTCACTGATGTTAAATAGCCGTGAAAATTAAGGGTAAATTTGAGATTTTTGACATGGTGGCACACATTTGTCATGTAAGAGTCTGTGGAAAAATGATTGAAAATTAATTTTTATTTTTGTTTTGATGGAAAGGATTAATTATATCATCCACACCATAATTTTATCTATTCAATCAAGGAGAAAATTTTCAGAGAATTTGATTGATCTACACCATCATCCACACCACTCGATCGTCGTCTTTAACCCTTCTACACTGTGTTGGTTCGTCCATTCATCCAACTGCGAGCTCCCTTCATCTTGTCTCGGTCGCCCCGGATTGACATTCAACATCGGATATATTCTCTTGGCGATGGTGGCGGCCACCACAGACGGCGATGGCCCCACGTCAGACCAGAGGGAACCATTTATATTTCCTTTTTTTTTGCGTAGAACTGAGCTCTGACCCATTGACGATCGAGTTATTGCAAAGTGAAGCTTGTGGCTTCAGCTTTTTTGATGCGAAGCCTGGTGCGGTTTGCAAATGGAGCTTGGACCCCTACTTTTTGTGATCCCATCACAGGTCGAACTCGCTAGCCAACTTTTTGAAAACTCATAGTCGCTGCCCGTTTGATCGCTTTGGGAGCGTTGGAAGATGATGAATTTGTCATGATCCTTGGATTTTGGGTCCTAGGTCTTGTGATGAGCTTCGGATTTTCCTTCCATCAAATCCCAATACTCCAGCAATTGCTTCAAAACTTCTTCAATGGAAATTGGGGAAAAAACTGAAATTTAAGAATGGGGAAAATTTGGGGTTTTCAAATGAAAATTGGATAAAAATCTGAAGATAATTAATTGACGATTGAAATAAGAAAATTGGATAACCATTTTGGCTATCGATTATGGTGATGATGTGGTATTTTGGAGTTTGGAGAAGGTGTGATGGGTTGGAGGAAGAGGAAAACTGTAGAAATTACACAATTACCCTTTGTTAATTAATTGTATTTTAATCCAAATAGGTGCCACATAGACTTTTTTACACCAAAGGAAACGGTAGTGACGGAAAAAGAGCTGAGTGGCACAATTCGGGGAGTTCAGATAGTTAAGTGAGCGAATACCGAGCTCAGTGTGCAAAATGTGACAAAAGTGCGAGTTCAGTGTGGATTTAAGCTAATAAACCTTAATTAATTTACCGAGTAACTAAAATTCGGTACATTATCATTCAACTTGTTGAATCATATATACTAACGGGTTTAAATGAAAATTGTAGCCGTAAAACTAAAAGGTAATTCAAATTTCAAATAAACCTTCGCACGCAATATGGCCCATGCATGCCAAACATGCCTGCATGATTAGGTGAAAATGTAAACGCCGTGGAAAACACCAGTTTAAAAGGTATTCGGCTGCTCACTAGTCGGATTAATGTCAAACAGCTCTAATTACATAGTTCAAATTTAGGAGGAAGAAAAATTAGAAATGGGAGGACGCTAAAAATTCTCATGGAGAGGAATCAAGTTTGTACTCAATTGGTACAAAATAAAAAGCCCCAATACTAAAACCCTTCTTTAAACTCTGAAGAGGGGAAGTAAGAAACCATGATTGTAAAACCAGAGAAAAAGAAACCATGATTGTAAGACTAGAAAAAATGTTGACGGGTATTGACGGGTCAGTGAATTGTATCCATCGGTGTGATAGTTTGTGATCGGGGTGGTGCTGACAGCATATTTTTTTTTTTTTTTTGCAAAAAAATAAATTTTTAACTCATCGCCTTATGTTTTAATTTTTAAATATAATTAATATTTTAATTTAAGAGCATATAAGTCTATTTAACTATATTTTCCACTATTTTTGAAATTCTCAATAAAATACATCCATTCTTGAAGTCGTAAACTTTGGATTACAAGCACTTTGGAAAATTGAGTATGCGCAGATCTTTTGCTCTTAAAACCACATCATATAGTGCACATTGGAAATGTCATGACTTTGGTGCCATGAAGCAATGCATGACTGATGGGTTGCAGATTGTTAAAGTTTACAATAAATATAAACCAGTAGGGTAAACCATTTTTTTTTTTAGAAACTCTCCCTAGACATCGAAAAAAAAAGAGCAAATTTCAAAATCCCATGGCCTTAAGCAGCAACAGATGTCACTGTTCCTATTGTTTTAAGGTCAAAGAGCTCAATCCAATAGCCATCAGGATACTTAATGAATGCTATCCCTTTCATCTTTCCTGCAAACGCCAAAACAAAATTAAAGAAAAACGAATCTGGTGAATATGGAAACAGAGGTAAACTTACCTTTTTCCTATCATTTATTCATAAGCACAAGAAAACAGACCACAAATAATAACTCCAATAAAAGAGTTGACATGGAAATTCTTTAAGTTACACACACCAGGAAAATGGCTACTAAATGTGCAAGACAGTAGAATAAATAACAGGAAAATATATTTTTGTGTTAAAGGCTCAAGTATGTATTCCCAAATGTTCAAATTGGAAATGGAAAGAAGACAAATGAATAATGTCAACAACAGTACAAAACGTCAATGATCTATTCCACAATTCCTGTATACACATTCCTCAGTTTAATTACTTTAGTACATCAAGAGCAAGCTCTCATATCCTCACACCATCACAACTCATAACTCCTCATCTATCCAGGTTTCAGGAGGCCAAGGAATATGAGGAGGTAATGTCGGTTAGCTAAAAAAGATTGCATACGGATACTTAAGCTACCTTAATATATTACACCACAATGTCAGGAGAGTAGGGAACAAATATATTTCTGTTAGTAATAGACCTTCATTTAAGAATTCTCGCATGGGTTCGTTTAACTGAAACCATCACCCTTCACTTATAAATAGCCTTCCGCATACAGCAAGATCAACCCCTACCAACTAATGCTACGATGTATCAATCTATTTGGACACATGGGATCAAAGGTTTCCCAATCCCCACAAACTATAAACACTAATGTTCAGTGAGGAGTTAACGAGATATCACACAAGTATTAGTAGGTTTTACAATATGAATGTTCTTACCATCATCTAGCTTTTTCACAAATTCCACCCCCAGACGTTCAAACCTCTCACATGCTTTGTACGTATCATCAAGAGTGATGCCAATATGTCCTAAATAGAAAATTGAGAGAGTCAAGCCAGCCAGTTTAAGTGCCGGATAGTAGAATTCATATAAAGAACACGAGTCTGCAGGACTAGCTATAGGACGAATATGCATGTGGTTGAGAAATATCCAAACAATTCACATTTGCAGTAATAAATATTTTTCATCAGTACTCTATTATTCTCCCTAAATGCACCATCTATGATTTCCACTGGTTGGTATGCTGACCCTAATTTATAATATTGTAACAGTATATAATGTACAAGATCCTATACAGAAACAAACTCTTCCCAATAATTAGGTCAGCTAAGAAATGGAAACCCTCATATCTTTTCTACAATATGACAATTAATTTAACTGATATAAGCTATATACAAAACTATCAATACAATAATACAAAAATCTAATACAAATAGTAATCTTTACCATAACTTCGTTCATTATTGTAAGAAATGTAGCCCAACATTGTGAATGGCAAGAAAGCATTTGGAGTATATTTTAGATTAAGTCAAAATGTATTATTGAATAGCCAATAAGTAATGCTTACTTTCTTCGAAACACCTATACTTCCCACATAACAAGACAAGAAACAATATGTGGAACTTGCATCAAACGGACCACTTAATGAAACTCTATGAAAGAAACAGATAAAGCAGAGAACATTGGATGCTTCGAAATATTCATAGGACAGTATACATACCAAAGCCACTCGGTTCTGAATTCCCATTGTGATATCCTTTGAATTTGGGGTCATTTTCAGTATCCCAATTACTGTATAAGGAAAGTGATTGTCAGATATTACTAAGAAACATTAGAATATTGTGCAAAATGTGTAAAAAGAGAAAATTTTGGAAAATTAAAAATCCCACTGTGTTAACTCGATTGTGGCCTTCTGACCAAAGGTCCAAACTGTTCTATCTGTCGAGTTAGTTGGAGCTGATGCAGGATCCTGTTAAAAAAGATCAATCAGATTAAATGCCTCTGGTAATATCGGGAAATTTTTTAGAAACATGTATCTCAAGCTTTTGATTGCACATCGCACGGTTTGACAAACAAAAATGTGAATGACCAAAATGTTCCTGTAAGAAGAGGCAAAGAAGAAATGTTTGGTATATATCAATTGGTTATGGAATGGCATAGAGAACTAGGGCAGAAAAGCCAACTATCATTGCAAAAGCTAACAAAGCAATTACCATAAATTTTGTTAGGGTAATGGGATGTGATGTTATGAATTTTACCTCATAGCCCAAAAAGTACAAACTAAACTTCATTTCTGGAAAGTCCAGCCTCTTAAGCAGCCTGAGAAAATAGAAGAAATCACCAGAAGCTTCCACTTATTTATTTTTCTGGAAAAAATAATGACCATACATGCTATGCGCATGCATTCATACACAAAAACAATCTAACTGCATCAAAACTCGGTTCCCATATTGACCATAGACGCATACATTTCATGAGAACACAACTAGAGAACTCCACCACAGGAGTTTCCCGGTCTTTATTAAAGGAGAGCAGCATTGTTGAGAGATTTTACAGTTGTAGTGCTTACCACTTAGTTATCATGGTGAGAAAATTTGTTCTCTTTTCATTTCATAGTTTAAAACAATTCTGTTTTTTCATTTCAGAAGTACATCTACCAAATATGGCCTTCCCTTTTCCAATATATTCATCATGAATGGTCAACATTTTCTACCCCTCCCCAATTTGTTAACATGAAAATTATCCCACCAAATTTTTTTGTTGTTGATATTTACGAGGTTTAATGACAGGTTTGGCACAAAAAGTCTGGGTCATATCACAGTTCATCACTATATATAAAAATATCCTAAGCATGTGACTACTTTCTTCTTCCATCCATAAATGAGGGTAAGAACCAAACCCATACATATGATGACATGAAGAAGTAGCAAACCTACATTTGTAATTCATTATTGTTCTCCTCGTCCATGGATAAACCCCAAGAGACCAAAAAGGAATTTGATGCATCCACTACATACACCAGAATCATAAACCACTCCACACAAAAATCCAATATCTTCATGAACCAAAAACATCAACTTTTTGGCACAGAAAAAACAAAAAACAATCTTTAAACTTCAAAAAGAAAATATATGTTATCATAAACTTCTTCAAAGAAAACAGCTACAATATTCTAGATCGAACAACACAAAAGCATACAGAGAAAATAAGATAGACTTTTCTCAGAGCATTATAAGTTATAGCAACAAACACTTACGACATGCCCAAGACACGCGAATAGAAGTCAAGACTGGTCTTAGGGTCCTTAATTCGAAACATCTGCAACCAAATCACAAAAATAAATTGCTACTGAAATAAAATGAAACGCACAAAAAATGTTAGCAAAAGCTAAAATTATATATTAACGTGGTTGCATACAGTTTGTTGCATGAAGTAACCCTTAGTGGCTTCATCTGGGGTGGCGTGGAGACCCGGATTGTTAGACGGTGACTCTTTCGATTCGGATGTCATTGAGAACAATCGGAATCGGTAACTAGAAGCCTGCAAGACAAATACGAGTATAGCAGAAAATAAGAAAAAAAGGAGAAGATCGTGGAAGGGTTATGTGATATGGGTTTGATTTGGACCTTTGGTCTGGTGAGAAATAATGGGATTACATATGGAGATGAAGGAGAGGGTTTTGTTGTGTATCGGACTAGGGAGAAACGGGAAAGTGCGGCTGGGATTGACGAAGCAGAAGCCATAGAGATTTTGTGTGTGATTGAGAGTGAGACTGTCAGAGTGAGGATATTACCTTGTGTGAGAAATCAAACCAGAGGACCGAGGACAGGATTCTCTCTATGTGGGATTATCATGGCGTCTTCTAAGGTTTTGGGTTTTCTGTTTTCTTCTTTTATAATTGGAAATTCGTTTACAAGACGATGCATATTAAAATAATTAAATCACGGACAAGCTACAGGTTCGTAACAAGTGATGTATGCAAAATTTTGGAGTTATATTCAAATTTTCAAATTTGGATTCAGATGCTATGAATTCTTTAAACCATTTCATTCATATTTACCCGCATATTTTTTGGCATGAAGCGTATGATAATTAGTAATGTTCACTTCAAAAAAAGCCAAAAAAATTAGGATCTAACTAGAAGGGTATGTAACTATAAATTATCGGAATATTTTAGAGTTGTTACGTGGCTAATAACTCTCGTAATGTCGATATTGCCCTTGGTAAAATCGACATCAACATGTCACTATCTCCGCATTAATTTGATATATTTACCAGCTAAATATATTAAATGATCAGATCAATGTTGACAATGAATAACTTCCCAACAAATTATTTATTTATTAATAAATAAATGATTACACTCGGTACAATCACTTATTTAATAATTTCATCTCCAACCAATCAAACGCTCTAGTGACTCTCAAGGTCTCACTATAAATAGAAGGTATCATATCACTTCTAAAGGTAATCAAAAATTTCTCCAAACACTCTATCAGTTTGTTCTCTCATAAAACTAACTTAAGTATCCAAGCGTTTATAGTTGAACCACCCCCCCCCCCTCGGCGGGGGATTCAACCTTAACTCCGTTTGATTTTCATTATTGAGTGTAGGGATCGAGAAGGAATTTTACAAAACCAGACGATTTATGCATCAACAACTGATGCTTTCATTGAGAGCCGATTTGAGAAACACTCAAAGCGCGCTCTTTAGTTTTTCCTTGAAAAACTCCTTTTACACTTTCGACACTTACCGTTCTCCACATGGCCGGAACACGCCGATCCGCACGAGCCTTCGAGGCTGCCACATCCGCTACCGCGATCCCTGCCGTGAGCAAACCGCTCCTTGAGATACCAGAAGAACCACTTTCCCGTTTCTCGCATGGCCCGCACCACGCATCAATTCACATATCATTCAGAATGCCGGATTAGACACTTACGTTCAATTTTGGAACGTTCCCCATAGCTGCTGCTACTGTGAATCCCCCACCTGCGACGAGGGTATGCGCGGTGTTTTTTCAACAAACAGACAGGCTGCTGGCGGGAGAAACATCTCTAAAAGTCCCAAATCAGCTCCCTGCCGACATGGACCTAAGGAGACACTTGGATGCCCTGCGCAATCTGCAGGCCAACACCCAGGCACTAGAGAGACAAGGTTCATCGCATATATCTAAAGGCGAACAACGTGCGCCTCGACATGCTGCTCGTCACGAGTAAACACCTAGGGGTTCGCCTCTGCGACTTGGACTGACACAGCAAGTCAAGCAGCTGAGCAACCAAGTTCGAGCCTAATCAGAGATCCTGCAATAGCTGTTTGAGGACATTGGGATATCCAGAACCTCTGAGAAGTGCAATGAACCTCTGAGACGCGCCAACAAGGAGCATATCCACTGCTAAACAATGTTCTGAGACACATCGCTGAGCAACTTAGGGGAAGAAAACTGCACCCCTAGAGAAAGAGGCCAAGATGGACTGAGACCTCCGGCTTGAGATTGACTTGGAGGACGCCTTGACGGTAGCAAGCAGTCTCCCAAGCATCAAACACCCACTCGAATGGACGAATCTGCCATGACTCTAGAAGCACGAACTATTGCAGCGAGGAGGACGTGATTTACTCGCTAGTACGCCCGAGTGCCAAGCCAGGTGCAACTCGAGGGAGTCGACGCCATTTGACCCGGCGCGGAAATCCCCGTCACGAAGGTCCATCGCATGCTGAAGATTTCCGAAAGATGCTAGATTGACGCCTCCAAGGAGTTCAGCGTGACGGAGACTTAAAGGAAGACCTTTGGCACCAGATTCAGACATCATCATCTTCGCTGTTCGTGAGGGACATTGAGGAGGAGCCATTCCCACAACGATTTTCAACTCCCAACTTCAATCAGTACAAAGGAACCTCTGACCTAGTGAAGCACATCGATTACTATCGTGGAGTCATGGTGTCTCATAGGCATAACGACGTGCTTATGTGCAAAGTTTTCCAAGCCTCGCTGCAAGGTCAAGTGTAACGACCCGTCCCAAATTCCATGATTAGATTAGTGACGAATCACGATTAGTGAGGCTAATCCGTGATTAGTAGAGCGAAATCGGACGAACGATGCGAAATGACCGTTTTGCCCCTGGTGGTGGCAAAACGTTGACTTTTTAATCGGGCGGTCAAATGGACTTTGACCGATGACCGTGACGTAATTCGTGACGTCACGAGTTCATAGACAGGTGGCACGTTCAATTCCGACGTTCGAGGAAAAAGTTATGACGTTCGGAAGTTTAGGGGCATTTTGGTAATTTGGGTGAATAGGAGGTCAAAAAGTTGACTTTTTGACCGGGAGGTCCGATGGCCGAGGGTCGAAGACTGTTACGTAGATAAGGACGATACGAACCCGTAGACAGGCGGCACGTCGAATTCGGACGTTCGACGGTGAAGTTACGGTTCACGAAAATTTCGGGATACTATTCCCGGCGACACGTTTTACGAGGACCATTTGTCTCTAGTGGGCCCAGATATTTGCTGGAGGCCCAATGGATGAGTGACAAGTGTCACCCATCCAATGGACATCATTTTTCCTTCATGCATCTCACCTGCCTCTTCATCGATTATTCCTCTCCATTTCAAACCATTTTCACCCGATCCCATTTCACCCAAAATCCCAAAACCTTCATCCCTTATGATCTGAGGAACCAGGAGAGTGAGAGAGGAGGACTAGGACGGCAGCTGGTGGCTGGAACCGCCGTGGCCGGTGGCGGGAGCCCAAAACCCGATCGGGTACCCGGTAAGCCCGTTTTTCCTCATTTTTCGATGTGAGCATTATGGTTGGTTTTAAATGATTAGGGAATGATTATTAGGATGCTAGGATGGTTTTAAGACGGTTTTGGTAAGGGTTAACGGCTGAGAAGCCGTGGGGGACCGATCGGAAAAATGGGACCGTGAGGTCCATTTCGAACCAAGGGGTTTCGGGTAGTTTTCTTAGGTTGTAAGGATTGGGATAGATTGGAAATGAGAAAATAGGAATTTAGGAATTGGAATGGAGGAAATCGGACCGAAAATGAGGGAGAAGGAGGCCTGGACCGGTTACGCCTGTCCAGTTGCAGAGGTTGGACCGGACCGGCCGGCCCAGACCGGTTCGATCGCTGGAGCAGGTGACACTGTGCAGGGCGCGTGAGGCCCACGCGTAGTGGCTTCTTGGGGCACGTGAGGGCGCGTGGCACACAATTTGAGGAAGGTTCCAACATACGAAATCATCTATTCGATGTAACGAACATTTTGGGACTGGTTTCGAGTCGACCGGACACCGTCTCGATATGTTTCGGGGCATCGGAAGGTTTAGGTTCGGGATTAAAAATAGTTAAAAATACGGAAAAATTACGGGGCTTTAGTGAGGGGTTATATAAGTAGTTAGTAACCCTCTAAATTAATTTGGACAGGTTTGGAAGTCCCGGTGACGGTGATCGGCTCGGGGAGCCGTATGGCACGCGTATCGAGACGCGGCTTCGGACGGTCTGTGAGTGGACCTTGTTTTCTAAATTGGTGCATGCATAAATGTTTATTATATGTTTTAAATACTTATTTGTGATGCCATGAGTGCATTTGGATGTGTGGTTACGTATAGGCACGTATTTCGAGGTTTCGGCCCTATACGGTGCCTATACGGGGTTGTATGTCTTTATTGGTCTAAATGAAATGGTTTTGGATTTCCAAATGGATTATGCATATGATTTTATGATGTTGATTTGGATGCTTGTGAATTATATGGTTTCACGTATTTCGAGGCGATTTACGTGCTTGCACGTAAATCGAGGTTTTTCAGTTTTACACTGATTTTCCATTCTTGTGGTTTTGGATATGATTTCATGAAATGATTTTGGATTTGAAAAGGTAATTCTTGGACTTGAGGTCCATTTGATTTACGGAATCGGGCCGGAGGCCCAATTGGTTTACGATTCGGACCGGGGGTCCAGTTTCTATGTGGATTCGGGCCTAGGGCCCAGTTATGTGTTACAAATGGTTTTGATGGGTCATGACGGTTTATGGGAACCGGCATGAACCTTTGAAATGGATTTACGGGTCATGACGGTTTATGGGAACCGGCATGAACCCATGAAAGGATTTTATGGTTCATGACGGCTTATGGGGGCCGGGCATGAATCCTTGAAAGGTTTCAATAATGGTTTCAAAAGGTTTTTCATATTCCATCCTTTATATATGATTGTCTCATCCGGGGAGGGTCATTGGCCTGGGTGGACCCCGGAGTAGTCACGGAGCACTGACTGAGTGGAGTCGCCCCCCAGTTGGGTTCCTTACTCTCAGGATGGGCATGGTTCGTTACCTCCAGGGAGGGTCATTGATCTACGGACATTGACCTGGGTGGACCCTAGAGAGACTTGGGTTTGAGACCCCGGTTAGCACACGTGTAGCTTTATTTTACCGTGACAGGTTCTGGATATGAATATATTGGATAAACACGGTTTCAATTGGTTTGGGAAAACTGTGTTTTATGATGATAAATGGATTTGGGCTGAGATCCCACACATGTTTACTATGTTCTGGTTTTCTGTAAATTGGTTTTGGGCAGGAGCCCGTGTGACTTGTATTTACAGAATTTGGGGCTGAGACCCTAATTGTGGATGTTTTAACATATATTATTGGATAAATGGTTTTACTATGCATGCATGCTTTTTAGTGGAGGGTATAAATGTCTTTGATGGAAATGTTTTTATAAATTCTTTATTTTTGTCCACTCACAGTCTTTCTGTTTTTAATACCCTTCAGGTTGACAGCGGATGTGGACTGTAACAGAGATCGAGATATCACATGCCTCCTCCGGATCCTGGCGTACTCTGATAGCCCGGGAGGGCAAAGGTCGGAAATATCCCTTGTCTGACACTTCGTGTCAGACGGGAGCAGGGTCATTCCACACTAATCCTGGGGGGATTGGGATGGGTCCTATCATCAAGCAACAACTTGGTCCAACCACCTTCCACGGAGATCGATCGCTTCCTTTGAAGAACTGACCCTAGCCTTCGTCAAGGAGTACTTGCAGCTTCGTACCGTCAAAATCAAGGATGACCACCTCTTTACCATATGAAAGAGGTCCAGGGAAACCTTGCAGCAATACATCCGAAGGTATTTGGAAGAAAAACCCCACATTGAAGGGTGCATCAACCTCGTGGCTGCCATGAAATTCAAGCAAGGCCTACCACGGTAAAGCCAACTTTACGAAGACATCGTCATGAGCAACGTTCAGAGTCTCACCAAGATGTTGTCCTTAGCAGAATGACATGCATGCTTGGAAGATGAAAGGAACACCACACATGCCACGAACGACATTGAGGAATGTGGACTTCCTCCAAAGACATTTGTGTAGGCCAAGGACGATGTCAACCACATGGACTCACCTAGGAAGGCTAAAAAACGCAAGGAGAACCCGTCTTTCTAACACGTTCACTAGTACGAAGCCGAACATGCAGTTGTATTTATCCGTCCACCAAATCTATAATCAGATAAAGGAGAAACATTTATTCAAAAGCCCAACGCCCATCAAAGGTGACCAAGAGAGGGCTGATGGGACTGGGTGGTAAGCCCACCACAACTGCTATGACGCACCTATCATAGCTACGGACCTTGCGAATATGAACAACATCAGCACAATCCATATCCGATTTTGTTTTCGTTGTATATTTTCTTCAACAAAATTATCAACAAACTTGAGATTTTACTTAGACAATTTTGCGTACCAATGAAAACTCTAAGTCTTCTCCATGTGAATCACCCCAACCCTTCACCTTGCAAAGCACTCCAAGCCTTCGCCTCGTGGAGCACTTTCAGCCTTCGCCATGTGAAGCACTCAAAGCTTTCGTCACGTGAAGCACTCAAAACCTTTATCACGCAAAGCACTCCAAGCCTTCACCACGCGAAGCATACTAAGCCTTTGCCACGTAAAAACACACCAAGCCTTCGCCACTCGAAGCACTCGAGCCTTCGCCATGCGAAGCACTCCAAGCCTTCGCCACACGAAGCACTTAAAGCCTTCACCATGCGAAGCACTCAAAGCCTTCGCCATGCGAAGCACTCAAAGCCTTTTCCATGCAAAGCATATTAAGTCTTCGCCATGCGAAGCACGCCACATCTTCGCCACGCCAAGTGCTCAAGGCTCGTCCCAATGAGGCACATGAAACCATCCAAAAAATTGACTCGTTGGAGTTGAAAGGCTACTAAAAAAAGCTTCCAACCCCACCAAGAGGGGTAACCACCAGGCCATGACAAACATTAGGCAAATGTTTTAACATGCGAAGTCCAATTCTGCATTTCAGCGCACGGGATCGAGTTTCATTCGGTCGTAGATCACTCAATTTTGATCTCCCTAACATGCACTGTATGACTCTACAAAGGTACAGAAGTCAGCTTTCCAATGCCGTTAGTCTCACTCAATTCTGAGTTGTGACGAGTTAGCAACGATCTTTTTTGTACACGAAGGTCAACTGCACGTACCAACGCACGAGTAAGAGATTCATTTGGTCATAGATCGCTCCATTTTGATCACCCTGACATGAGTTGGAAGGCCCTACAAAGGTACAGAAGTTAACTTTTTTTTACATGAAGGTCAATTGCACGTACCAGCCCACGAGCACAAGATTCGACCGGTCCTACAAAGCTCAATTCGGTTCACCTTGGAACAAGCTTGAGAAAATGAGAAAGGTATGGAACTCAGCTTTCCAACCCTATCAACCTCACTCAATTCCGAGTTATGACAAGTTCCCAACGAGCGTTTCTATACAAAAAGGTCACCCTCGTGGAATAGCACGCGAGCCCAAGTTCCACTTGGTTTTACAAAGCTCAAATTTTGACATCTCAAAACATGCCAATGAGGGTTAAGATTCTACAAAATTTAACGGAAAGCATAGGAAGACTTTATATTGATAATGTTGAGAAAGCTAGATTGGTAAACCACATATCGATTGCTCAACCACTTAAACTAATAAAACAAAAAAAAAGGTTGGTGAGTCACAAGTCGACTGCTCAACAAGTTATTTTGTAAAGCACATAAAAAATGGAGAAGCCTCCACTACAAGTCTAAGGCAAGTTCGAAAGCACGTCTTCTCGACCCATTGAACGTTGAAATTAGACCCAGTCCTCGCTCGATATCTCAGGAATACCATCGTAGTACTGGTCGCCAATGTTTGGAATATGGCCATCACCTAACTGCTCTGGGAAACTCAGCGACTCAGGACCTGACACCTCAGGTAGGGTCGCATCTCCATGTTGCACTTCTTGCTCTGAGTTTGCAGCTCAACGAGACGCATCTTCAATGGCTCCCTCCTGAATTGTGTACTGGGGGGACATGTTGTTCTAACAACCGAGATACCCCTCGACATATTCACGAGCAAGGTGTATCTCCATCTCGGACTCACTACAACCCGTCATGAACAGCTTCAGCTTCAAATCCTCCACAGAATTTTTTAGTTCCTCTACATTCTGATGGGAGACATGAGGAGCACAAGGAGGCTAGTACGGCTCAGACTTCAAATATTCAATCTCAGCGCAAGCTCGTTCCACCTCAATCTCCAGCAGCCCAATCTTCTCCTGAGAGTCTCGAAAAGAGCCGCGCAACAGCTCAGACTCCTCGAGAGTGACGTGCCGCTCACTTTTTGCTAACAACTTCTCGGCATGGATGCTTCTTAATTCATACAAACTGGCTTCTAGTAAACCCACCTTCTTTTCCAAATCTTCATTTTTTCATTGAAGCCGGGTGTGAGATTCTAAAGCACGGTGCGCTTAGACATGAGTTTTTCAAGGTCAACCTGGATATTGACCCGGAGATGCAGCATACCCACAAGCTTACGAGCCCCCGCCTTTGCAATCTCGAGCTCTTTGACGACCTTGTCATGAACTTCATGCGCTACTCCACTCTCGGCGCACTTCAATGGCATCTTGTTTTCCCAGACATTGGAGTTCCCCGCCTTCGCTGAAGCATCTCTAACTCCTCCATGATCAGCACCTAATACTTTACCACGGTGTCTCCTCGAAAGATCTGAAGTTGGTCTCTTCAGGGAGAATGCGCAGCTAACACCAGGGCAAAGGGCACCACCCGAACTTCAGGAAGAGCATGAACAACCTTCAGCTTCTTCGAGGACCTGATTGCACCCTTCGCCAGGCTTTTCTGAGGCTCACTTGAAGACTTGCGCTTGCTGGATGATCCCGCTAGGCTTGAAAGGCAAGATGTGATCTACGGAGCGCCGCTTGGGGGCACAGACTGGTTGAGAAACTTCACTGGAGGGGCGCCCAACTCGTCTTGGCCTGTGCGCACTAATTGGACACCTTGCTTCCTATGCCTCGGGGCAGTGAACTAGCTTTTGATCAAGTCCTCGGGAGGACACCTGCCAGCCATGCACTTGCGAGGACTAAGCAACCAGCTCATCTCACGAAACTGAGGAGGATCCATGAGGACTTTGTCAACTTTCTTGGTGTCAGCATAGAACTTGGTGACGGTGTACAAGTTTGACGGGCCATGGTACAATTCATCATCAAATAATGTGGCCACGAAAAGCTTAACCTTTGGGACCACGTGTGAACTCCGCGTGCCGGGGATCGACTTGAGCTCCATCGAGTAGCAATGCCATAACTCATCTTCAGTGAGCTCCAAGTTGAAGAGCTCGTTTAGCTTCTCAAAGCACATGATGTGGCGATAGGCGTCAACATGCACTTGGGAAGGGCAACACCAGATCTGGCACATGATCTTGGTGAAGAGCAATAGAAACTTGAAACCCCAGTTGATGATTAGAGAGTGAAATTGGATCCACTGGAGAAGCTTCGCATTCTTGCTTCTAGAAACAGCTCCCCTCGGAGTCTTCGAAGCTGTACACGCGTTGCCAAGCGCAACAACCACATCTTCAGGGAAAACATCTTCATGTAAATTCTTCCACTTTTAAAACTCGTCAAGGTCGAGTAGTTCGATCTGCTCCCCGAACAAGGGACACCCGCTACGCGAGCCTCCTTGTTCCCACAAGTGCAGCTTTCCCAACTTCACTACTTGCTTTCCGCTTGACATCCCGAGAAGAGTCGCTGCAGTAATGGGTCGAGACTCTGAAATCGTTATGATTGAGAGCTCCGAACCTTCAGAACATCCAAAAGCAGCACATTTGAAGAAGGGAACAAATTTGGTTAGTTTCCAAAAATATAAAAAATATATATAACTATTGTCAATAACAAAATAGGTAAATACATACTTTATACTTAGTACGTATCTACTTACATATATACTTATATATTACAAAAAGGTAAATATATACTTTATATTTTAGTATAAATTTACTTACATATATGTACATATGCAAAAAAGGTAAGTATGTATTTTATTAACTAATACATACTTACTTACATATTTTAAACAAAAAAAGTTACAGAAAAAAAACAATAAATAAATAAAAAGCAAGGAGAAGCCTTCTGTGTAGGACCAGCGGTCCCTCCCAACAACAGCAACTAGCTAGCAGCCCACTGCCGCATGAGACGGGATCATGGCACATCCCGCGATAATCCCGAGGGGATTGGGATGGGTCGTGTCATCCAAAACATTTGAAGTACGTATTCCTAGGAGATAATGACACCTTACCCGTCATTATTTCTTCAACTCTGAAACATGATCAAGAGACAAAACTGTTGACTGTACTCAAGAAGTACAAGACCACGATGGGATAGACACTTTCAGACATCAAAGGAATCAGCCTGCCACTTGTGTTCATCGTATCCTTCTTGAAGATGATGCCAAACCCACTTAGGAAGCACAAAGGAGACTTCATCCACCTATGATGGAAGTAGTTAAAAATGAAGTAATCAAACTTTATAATTGTGGTGTTATTTACCCTATTTCAGATTGTCATTGGGTATCTCCTGTGTAGGTTGTTCCAAAGAAATCTGGAATCACTATAGTAAAGAATGCCGAGAATGAATTAGTGCCTCAACGAACCATCTCTGAACATAGAGTTTGCATCGATTATCGGAAACTCAATGCCACCACAAGGAAAGACCGCTTTCCCTTGCCCTTTATTGACCAAATACTTGAGAGACTCGTAAGACACTCCCACTATTTCTTTCTTGATGGATACCCAGGATACAACCAAATAAACATCGCTCAAGAAGACCAAGAAAATACCACTTTCATGTGCCCTTTAAAGTACTTGCGGTAATCTTTGCTCTTGATAAATTTCGTTCTCACTTACCTCAATCCAAAGTTATTGTGTATATAGATCATGCTACTTTGAAGTACTTGATGACCAAGAAGGATGCCAAACCAAGACTTTTTCAATGGATCCTCTTGCTCTAGGAATTCGACATTGAGGTACGAGACAAAAAGGGAGTAGAGAATGTTGTTGCTGACCACCTATCCAGAATCGTGAAAAATCAGGAGGATGGTATTATACTTGAGACCATTCCAAACAAACAACTCTTTGGAATCCAGGTAAGTACCTTTGCCACCCCTTGGTATGCTGATATTGTAAACTACTTGGTCACTAAATCTTTCCCGAGTACCATGCCTAGATATCAATGTGATAAGCTTAAACATAATGCTAGAACTTACTTATGGGATGATCCTCACTTGTGGAAACAATGTTCTGATTTAGTAATTAGGAGATGTGACACGACCCATCCCAATCCCCTCGGGATTACGTGGGATGTGGCATACTTCTGTCTAACCCACGTATGACACGAAGGTTAGGTATCTGTCTAACCCCCGTGTAACGCGAAGGCCAGACGAGGGATAACCCAAAATCCTGGCCCGAACTAGCTCCTAGAGTGCACCAGGATTAGCTGAGGAATGTGAGGTATCGGTCTCTGCCACAGCACGCAACCGCTATTAACCTGAAGGGCATTAAAAACAAAAAAAAAAGTGAGTGGAAGAAAATAATTAATTTAATAAAACTCATTTCACAAAAGACATTTATGCCCTTCACGTAAAACTATGCATGTATTCGAAAACTAGTTAATTCAAATATCATAAAACATTTATAAAACCCAAGTCATTTCCTTTTCTCAAATCATTAGGGCCTTAGCCCAGAACCATAAAATCAACCAAAATCCATAAATCCAAATCCAAGTGGGCCACTTCCCAAATCCATAAACACATAAATACAATTTCACAAATCCCATAATCATGTTTACCAAATACCCATCATCGGCATCCCAGATGCCTAGCGTCCCAGACACTTGACGTCCCTGACGTCATATCTCACGGTCTAAGCAACGCGTGTTATCTAGGGTCTCTCTGGGTCAATATTTGACATCTTAGATGTCTTACGTCCCAGACGTCTAATCATAACAATCCTACTCCTGAGTCACTATATGGTCTGGTCGCTCCGTGCAATGACCCCTCGCAGGCAATGCGCCGTGACTTCCCCAGTGTCCCAGACATCTGAAAGAGACCATCCACATCTAAGGATGGTATATGGGAACATTTTTTTGAAATCATTTCCAAGATATCTCAAATGGGACATGCCCGGAATTTCCATAAATCATCATAAATCCATAATTCCAAATCCATTTGTGGTCCCCGACCCGAAATCACATTTATAAAACACAATTGGGCCTCATGCCTGATTGGTAAACCAACTGGGCCCCCGACCCGATAATATAACTCAAATGGGTCTCAGCTCGATTCTTCATTAAATCAAATGGACTTCATGTCCAAGGGTTTCCAAATCAAATGGGTCTTATGCCCGAGTTCATCTTTTCAAATCCAAAACCATTTCATCAAACCATCACCGAAACCACAAGGACGTATAACCACAGTATAAAACCATAAACCTTGGAATATGTGCAAATACGGAAATAATAAATACCAAAACCATAATCATAGCAATCACATATATAAAACATATAAAACAATTATGCATGCATTATCATTTAGAAAACAAAGTCCACTCACAGACCTTCTTAGCTGTCGCCTCGATACGCGTGCTATAAGCCTCCCCGAGGCTAATCCACCATCTCTGGGACTTCTAAACCTGTCCAACTCACACCCGAAGCTCCTTAACCATCTATACAAGTCTATAGGATACAACCCCTAAACTCCCGGATAAGACGTGTCCTGGACACGTTTCTCGAGATGAAAAACCTCGATTTCACCAACTTAATGATCTCTGATTGATCCGAAACTATTGCCATTGGATCCGGATCGTCAAAACTCTTAAAATGACAATAGGACCACCTTGAAATTCGAGCCCATATGCCCAATGATCTTGGGTAATGCTCCATCAATGCATGAACAGTACTGCTAACATCAGCACTAACAGCAGTCAGATCTGACACCTGTCAGATTCTGATAGTGCCACATGTCAAGCCCTCATTGGTCCCTTGTCTGACATGTCTATCTGACATTTTCAGACCTGACATGATGACGTCACCTAGATGACGTCATCGCTGACGTTAGGTCACCCCTGACCTCCAACTGGGTCAACCCGACTGTCTAAATCGGGTTGCACAATACTCGCGACTCGACCCGACTCCAAAACTACCATTTCTTAACCGATTTCAAACCTGTTAGTCCTAGTGTCATCGTCTAGTCCATCCTAAGTGATCTATGGATTCAAAAACATGAAATCAGGTCAAGATCATACTTGTTCTTACGTTGAACAGTGACCCCATTTTTCGAACTTCGATTTCGGCCAACTCCAGTCACCTCCAGCCCTAATTCCAAGCCTCTTGGGTTCGTCTCACCTCCAGGGACCTCATACAAACCAGAAACATTGTTGACAATCGTTAAAACCTGATCTACCATTTTCGAACATTAGCAAGGCTTTTGGGTTTTTATCTTCGAACTAGGCCATCGTGCACGACTGTCAACACTGGTAGCACCACCACCGTCGTCTCACTTCGCTCTCCAACTTCCATTCACAACCTAAGGACGATAGATGAGGATTTGAGGGTATGTGAAGAGTTGGGTACACGGGTATGGGTTTTCCACGGGTTTAGGAAGAAGGCTCGAGAGGATGATCGATGACGGTGAAGATAAGGACCCTAATTAATTAGGTTATGGGCCTATTAGATGGGTGACACTTGTCACTCATCTGGTAGGTCCTTCTAGAACCTTCCCCCAATGAAATCCTGCCATGTTTCAGTTCAGGGTTTGCATGAATAGTGCCGTAAAACTTCCTAGACCCGTAACTGCCCCGTTGAAGGTCCGATTTCGATGGGTCTCCTGTCTACGGACTTGTAACGTCCCAATCTACTTCATGGTTGTCGGTCAAAATCCATTTGACCATTGGGTTTAAAATCAACTTTTTGCCCAATTTCCAAGGGCAAAATCCTCATTTCATTCGTTCGTCTAAAATTCTCTGACTAATCCCCGATTAGTCCCACTAATCACGATTACTCACTAATCTAACCCACCTCGAAATTTGGAACGGATCGTTACAAGATTTATAACTTTACAAGATGTGTCCTGGATAATGAACAAAATTCTATACTTGCATTTTATCATACTAAAGCATGTGGGGGACATTTTGGTACCAAGAAAGCTACCCTTAAGGTGTTAAATTCAGGTTTTTTCTGGCCTTCTTTATTTCGTGATGCTCATGCATTTTGTGCTACTTGTGATAGATGTCAAAAATCTAGTAATCTAGGACCTAGAGATCCAATGCCACAAACCTATATACTTAATGTCGAGATATTTGATTTGTTGGGTATTGACTTCATGGGTCCATTCCCTTCTTCTTTTGGGTTTTAGTATATACTTCTTACTGTCGATTATGTCTCAAAATGGGTGGAAGCTAAAGGCACTCGTACTAATGATTTTAAAGTTGTTGCAGCTTTCCTTCGCACTAACATATTTTCTAGATTCGGTATGCCACGAGTAATGATTAGTGATGGGGTTGCAACAAGACGGTTGGAGCACTACTAAAAAAATATGGAGTCACTCACAAGGTGTCAGCTATATATCACCCTCAAACCAATGGTTTAGCGGAAGTTAGGACCTGGGAGATCAAGAAGATACTCGAGAGAACTATTGGGCCATCATGCAAGGATTGGAGTGCACGGTTAGATGATGCATCGTGGGCCTACAGAACAGCTTACAAAACCCCCATCGGTATGTCACCCTTTCGGCTCGTCTATGGCAAAGCATGCCATCTTCCCGTGGAATTTGAACACAAAGCTTGGTGGGCAGTTAAGAGATTCAACATGGACATTGATGAAGCAGGAATACATCGAAAGCATCAAGTTTGTGAAGTTGAAGAAATTTGGAATGATGCATTCGATAGTTCATGGATCTACAAAGAAAGAACCAAGGCCCTACATGATAGGATGATCTGTGGAAAGCACTTCCACGTTGGTCAAAAAGTTCTACTCTTCAAATCACGCCTTAAAATATTTCCAAGTAAGCTTCATTCTTGATGGGAAGGCCCTTATCTTATTACTCACATTTTCTCTCATGGTGTTGTACAAGTTCAAACATCTATCACTTGGGAAAGAATTCAAAGTTAATGACCAACGTTTGAAACTTTATTTCGAGGGATTCAAGGAGTACAATAAGGAGGAGACGCGCCTCCAAGATCCAGATGTTCAGTACGAATGAATGACGCATCAAGTTTGGGCTGAATGGACATTAAACTTGAAGCGCTTCTTAGGAGTCAACCCAATGACGGAGACGTGACAGAGCCATCAAACGTAGATTTGCTTTCTTTAAACCCTTCACTTTTTTTACTTTAGTTACTTTATGTCTTTACTACTTTCTTTTTGTAAATTATTCCTCCTTACTTAGATTTTATGCTTTCACTTTCATACATTGAGGACAATGCCATATTTAAGTGTGGGGGAGGGGTTTACAACGTTATTGAGTCTTATTTCAAAAATTAAAAAAAAATCAAAAAACAATAAAAACCCAAAAAGATTTTCATGTTTTTTAGTCTTTAGTCTTGATTCTTTTTGTTTAACTTAGTTTTTTAATGAGTCTTAGGATTCCCTTTAACCTGTATATGATAAAAATGACAGATAAATGAAGATAACATTGCTAAAAGATAATCACTACAAATTGAATTCATTTGTTAATGCTTTATGATTGGGTGTTTATGACTTGTAGTAGATGATGCATGATAAACTAGCACAGAACAAGCATATTAAGATTTGTATGAATCATATGAACCATATGTGAGCTTTAGAGCCTTATAGACTTCTTGATTGAGTAATTTATACGAGTTGTTTGTTACAATTGATATGCATATACCTCATAACTGCTTGCCATAGCTTTTTATGAATTCTTGAGTACTAGAACTTATTTTAGGTGATTCAAAGCTTTTAAGTTAATAAATTGTCTGATTTTGGATATGATTTAGGTAATATGGTTAAAACCAGTTATCCAAATATCAATGTCCCTATTTGATCGCATAAGTGTGATCCCTCTAGCTTACTCACTTTGAGCCTACATTATGCCTTTCTTTCATCACCCTAAACATCTCTTCACATAAGCCTAGTATAAGACATCCTTTACCCTTGTTCCATGGACTTGGATGAAGAACATAAAGATGGTGTAGGATACAAGAAAATGATTTGATGAATGAAGAGTTATATGTAAGTGTAGGTAATGACTTGCTCAAACTATGTTGCTATTCATTGCATTATGTCACGACCCGACCCATCTAGCACGATATAGTCCACTTTGGGCCCAGGTCTCATGATTTTATTTCTAGGAACTCATGTGTAACTTCACAGTAAGTCACCCATCTTGGGATTGCACCAGCCTATACTCGCTTAACTTTGGAGTTCCAACCAAACTCAAAGCTAGTGAGCTCCCAAAAAGTCTCATGCTAGATAGATACGTGCCCACATATATAAGACACTTCACATTTCCCTCCCCGAGTGACGTGGGATTATTCACCGTTCTTCACAAGACACGGGTCTTACAATCCACCCCCTTTGGGGCCCAGGGTCCTCGCTAGCACACTTCCGGTCGAGGTCCGGCTCTGATACCAAATTGTAACTACCCGATCTTCTCCAACAGGATATTATTCGCTTTGGGCCCAGCCCTTACGATTTTGATCTCAGAAGCTCACGTGTAACTTCCCAGTGGGTCACCCATTTTGGGATTAAACCTGACCCTACTCGCTTAACTTTGGAGTTCCTAGGAATCCAAAGCCAGTGAGCTCCCAAAAGGCGTCCTACTAGATAGATACGTGCCCACATATATAAGACACTTCACCTTTCCCTCCCTAAGCGATGTGGGATTGTTCACCGTTCTTCCCAAGACACGAGTCTTACAATCAGTAAAACACAATATAACCTATCCTCAACATCCGCAACATCTATAACCAATACCAGTCACGATTTTTAATGCTACGCGTACAACTCGGGATCTCATCTCCGAGTACCTCCCCGGGATCTAACTCAACGTCGTCCGAGGTGATATCATAATCAGGTGCCTTCCCTGGATCTACCACGTCCAAGGTGAAATCATAATCTCGAACTCTTGAACCTGAGCCTCTCCTCAGAGCTACTCATTTCAAGCAGTGCACCGTGACTACTACAAGATCCTCGACGTCTAGAGGAGACAATCTAACTCACCAAGATGGTATATGTGGAACAGTAACCAAATACATTTAAAATCATTTTTAAACCGTTTATGTCTCAAATTGAGTTAAAACACTATTCAATTAGGCCTATGCCCTAGGCATAACTCTCACATGTCCTTTCCACAAAAACCATCCCAAAATAGTGTCTAGAACTCGTTTACAAATCTTGATTTATCCAAACCGATCATAACTATTTATTTTTGTCCACTCACAGCTTTTATGTTTTTTATACTCTTCAGGTTGATCATGGATGCGAGTTGTAGCAGAGACCGAGACATCATATTCCGTTGTGGACTCCACACGTCACTACACACTCTGGTAACCCCGAACGGGTTACGGTTTTATCCCTGATCTGGCACGCGGTGTCAGATGGGAGCATAGTGCATCCCACAATAATTCAGGGGGATTGGGATGGGTCGTGTCACCTTGGTATTATAGCACTAGATTACTTTTGTAGTGTTACGCATGTGTCAGATGTGATATCTCTACAAGGATAATAGCCTGTCATCAACAAGAATAACAAGATTAAGATGGAACGAAATTCGGATAGGCTCGGTACGGCATTAGATGCCGTGTTTCAGTGAGGTTTCACCTCGAGTAGGGTCGAATAGACCCGGAGGTATGACCGGTGATTGGTCAAGATGGATGGGTTGTTGGGAGCAGCCGGGTTAGTAATTACCCCTAGTTGAGATAGATTAGACAAATTACCAAGAGAGTGGTACTTGTGGATCGAATCCTGAGGTGGACCGATCAACGGGTTGTATGCGATGAGCAGAATGTACATACGTTGAGTTGAGTTATGCTCAGGACTAGTTGAGCGGTTAGTACAAGCGGTGAGTTGCCTGCATGAGTGCGAAGTCACAATAACGGAGTGTTTCTTGGATTTTTCTGCATGAGGTTTGTGGCAGACATTATATTGATGGACGTAGATCAGTCTTATTGATCTTGATATGCTCATGTTTCAGTGACGACTGAGACAATGAGGATTCATCATTCGTATTGGGTGCCGATAGGTGAGATTCTTGCATTTGGTGCAGAGGGCTGTGATTGTTGCTCGGTATGAGCACATATGTGGGGTTTTAGCTCGGTTTGCACTATGTGCGACGAAGATATGATACGATAAGCTTGGTCGGTGGTGATTGTGTCGAGATGTCACACTATCTCAGTGGGGATGAGTGAGTTGAGTTGGATGGAATCCAGCAATGACTGAGACGTGATTGGTGGAAACCCAACGGAGATAACTAACGAGAGTTGGATGGAATCCAACAGTGATCGAGACAAGTTGATGGAATCTCAACAGCGATCAAATGATTCCAGAGGACGCCGAGTATACCGGGAGGATGTGATTACCATTTCCATCATCGTTGAGCGGGATAGAGAAGATCCCGAGTAGCTTAGTGAGATCACAGTATCCTCCTTGTTAAATTGGATTACTAGAGGCACGAGGTATGCCTGGAGTGGTGACAGGTACCCTAGTCATCTTTGGACAGATTGCATGAGTGATGTGTACAACAAGAATTGATCCCATAGAGTCGGACATGTGAGATAGTACTCCGACTGGTACCGTGATGGAACCACCGCTTGGATTTGCATAGAAGGTGTGACAAAAGACAGATTGCTTCCTAGGACAAGTGGCTGTTGTCCGAGTGGAGGACAACTTAGAGGTCTGGAAGATACTATGGGATAACTGTTTAGGATATGGGACACGTGTTATGATGTCCCAAGTTAGCTCAGTGAGCTTGGAATGAGATGGTTGTGCCGAGTTTCCCGATGAGCCATCTCCAACTAAGTCCTGCAACGAAACTTAGTGGAATTGGGATTCAGTTAACTTGGAATGTCACTGATGGGAAAACCAATGTTCCTTGTCGAAATTTGATGGAACTTAGAGAGTTAGATATGACAAGGCAGCTGGACAATGAAAATATACTTCATTGTCTTGGAAGTTTTTTGTGAACTTCTCATCACTCATGGAGGTATGAGCTTGTAAAAGTTGAAATGATTTGAGAAGTGATAAGACCGTGGAAGGATCACGACAATAGTTATCAACAGATATTATTGGTTAGTGAAACATACCTAGAAGCATACTTGCAACATGGTTAAAATTTCTCTTGGGTTCAAAGAGGGTGTAAGAGCTTAACACCAGGGATGTGGATCGAATTTGATGAGTTGAAGAACAGAGGGTGAAACCATCACCTAACGTGATGAGTAAAAGCTGACAAGACCCATCCTGATCCTCCTGGGATTATCGTGGTATGTGCCCTACTCCCTGAAGGGTGTTCAGGTGTGCAACGGTACTGTCTATGCCTATGCCTCAGGATCAGTTCCTGCCTCTGTGTCACGACCTGCAAGGTCAATAACATAGTCAAAGTGTGAGTGGACAAAAATAGGTATTTTCGAAATACAATTTAAGAACAATAACATTTTCCCCTCCGTTTTATAAACATGCATGCATTTAAATCAAATCATATGAAAACAGTTCAAATTATATATATATATATATCTAGACACACATATCAGTAAAACACAATATAACCAATCATCGACATCCGCGATGTCTATAACCAATACCAGTCACGATTTCCAATGTTAACGTGCAACTCGGGGTCTCATCTCCGAGTACCTCCCTGAGATCCAACTCAACAACATTCGGGGGTGATATCATAATGGGGTGCCTTCCCCGGATCTACCACGTCCGGGGTGATATCATAATCTCACACTCCTGAACCTGAGCCTCTCCTCGAAGCTACCCATTTCAGGCAGTGCATTGTGATTACTCTAGGATCCTCAACTTCTGGAGGAGACAATCCAACTCACCAGGATGGTATATGTGGAACAGTAACCAAATACAATTAAAATAATTTTTAAACCATTTATGTCTCAAATCGAGTTAAAAAACTATTCAATTGGGCATTTTCCCGAGACATAACTCTCACATGTCTTTTCCACGAAAACCATCCGAAAACAGTGTCTAGATCTCGTTTTTAAATCCTGATTTATACAAACCGATCATTGTAGATCGGCATTCAAATCCAGTTAAAATGCAATCTTTCTTTCAAATTCTCGTTTGACTCTAAATCTAAGTCAAATCACTCAACCCTGGTGTCAAGCCCAAAACATCATTTTCACGTAAATCCGTAAAATAGTTCATAAACCGAGATTAAATCCACGACATCATTAAATACAATATCTAAGCATTTTAACTTAAAATCATATAATAAAGCATTAAAAATGGTTATGCATGCATTTCAGTTATAAAAAAAAAAGTCCATTCACGCTAGGTCCACGCTGCACACTCATCTGCACTGTAATCTCACACCGAGCTAATCCAAAGTCTCCAAGCCTGTCCAAATCTCATTTGAGGGTCACTAATGTGTTATAAAAGTTCATACACTAAACCTTCACAAAGCCCAATACCAGTACGCATCCCGGATAAGCTTCTCGAGACTAAAAACCTCTAAACGACCTATCAAACGGTCTCCGATCGACCTGAAACCACCACCATTGGATTCAGATCGTCAAACCTTTTGAAGAAGATCGGTTTAACCTCAAAACTTTGCCCACATTCCCCCACGCACCGATTAAAGTCTGGTCAACGCTAGTCATCGCTAGTCAACGACGGTCAACACTGACGTCATGCTAACAATATTCGGATGTCAGCCTGACAAGTCTAACACTTGCCACGTGAAACACCCTGACTGGTGCCACTTGTCCTACCACGTGTCTACAACACCTCTGACACACTGCCATATGGCAACACCCTACTGGTCCGAGTGTTCTAACTGGACCTGCTACGTCAACTACCACGTAGGCTTAACATGTCATGACAAGTTGCCACATGGCACCACCCTATTGGTCCACGTGGTCTGACATGCAAACTGGGCCTGACAGCCTTCCACTTGGCATCACCTGATTTACAACGTGGACTGACAGGTATGACAAGGTGATGACGTGGATTGCCACATCATCATCGTCAACCTCTAGTTGAGTCCACCCAGGACCCTGTAACGGGTCACCGGACCCGCGAACTTGACCAAGCCATATCTCTCTCATTTCTTAACCTTTTCACTCCATTTTTCTTTCTATATGCTCGTAATCTACCCATCAAGGGATCACCTATAACCTCAAAAACATCAAAAAATGCCTGAAATTACCTGTTCGAGCTTGATGATTTTCGGCCAATTTTCCAATCCTTCTCCTGGTCGATTCCAGCCACCTTCCTTCACGATTTTGGTCCTACTTGTACAATCCCAAAGAACAACTTCCAATCATCAAAACATTCTAACAATCCCTCTAAACCGATTTTGAAATTTGAACCCAAACCATGGTTTCGGGTTTACCTGATCCATGGGTTTCCCAGCCTCTCCAACCTACTCAGCCGTCATCTCTGTCGTCTTCGTCGTCTATGGTCACTCTCTCAGTCTCAGTCTCTCTTAAACAACAAATGAGGTGCATGAACATGGGTAGTTGGGCTAATGAGAGTGACACTTGTCATTCATCCATTGGTTTACCTCAGATATTTTCCCCAATTAAAATCATTCAACTTTTCATGTCTCGAAAAATATGAATAGTACTTGTCAGGATCCAACCCTCCTCGATTAGCACCCGACTCATTTAGCACGATATTGTCCGCTTTGGGCCTCCTTTCCCTTGCCCTCATTATTTTGTTTTCAGGAGCTCAGGGTTCAACTTCCCAGGGGGTCACCCATCATGGAATTGCACCAGCCTCAACTCGCTTAACTTTGGGGTTCCAATCTCCTCCAAAGCCACTTAAGCTCACAAAAGGCCTCGTGCTAGATAGGTGTGTGCCTACACCTTTAAGGCACACCATCATTCCCTTCCCAGACCATTCCCCCTCGTAGGAATGTGGGAACGTTCACTGTTCCCTCAAGGACACGGGTCTTACAATCCACCCCCCTTAGGGCCCAGCGTCCTCGCTAGCACACTTCCTGGTCGGGGTTTGGCTCTGATACCATTCTGTCACGAACCAACCCTCATCAGTCAGGACCCTACTCATCTAGCATGATATTTTCCACTTTGAGCCTCCTTGCCCTTGCCCTCACGATTTTGTTTTCGGGAGCTCAGGGTTCAACTTCCCAGGGGGTCACCCATCATGGAATTGCACCAGCCTCAACTCGTCCTTCCTCACTCTCTATCTTTCCTTCAGGCTTAATGAGCAAAGGATTGAGTTTGGGGGTTTGGCTGTGTGTGTTGTTTGAGAGGGAAAATGGGAGATCGGGTTTGTGGGAGAAAATAGAGAGGATGATGATCAAGTGAGAGAGAAGGGAAAATGGATGGTGAGGATTTAAGGAAGAAAAATAGATGAAGGGTCAGGATTAAAAGATGGGATGAGTGAGAAATATAAAATAATAAAATATTATTATTTTAGTGGTTTAGATAAACTTTTAGGGGATTGGCCAATGGGATGAGTGATACTTGTCACTCATCGATGGGTCCCACTAAAATATCTGCCCAATCAGATATCGACACGTCATCCCCGTCTCGTAATACGTGCAAATAGTAAACCAACTAAGCCTCGTGCCTTATTTCGTAAACCAAATGGGCCTCGTGCCCGATATCGTAAACCAAATGGGCCTTGTACCCGATAAGTAAGTCAAGTGAGCTCCGAGCCCGATTCGTAAACCAACTGGGCCTCGAGCCCGATACGTAAATCAACTGGGCCTGCCCGATGCCTTATTAAATTAAATGAACTTCAAGTCCGAGAGTTTGTAAATCAAATGGGTCTCGTGCCCGGTCCATATTTCCAAATCCGAAATCGATTTAAGAACCAATTGGGCCTCTGGCCCGATAACGTAACTAAATGGACTTCGAGTCCGAGGGTTTCCAAAACAAATGGGTCTCGAACTCGAGTTTACCTTTTCAAATCCAAAACCATTTCATGAAATCATTTCCAAAACTATAAGCACAGAAAGTCCGTGCAAAACCGTAAACCTCGATTTACGTGCAAGCATGTAAATCACCTCGAAATGCGTGAAATCATATAAATCACAATTATCCAAACCAATATCATAGAGTCATATCTATAAACGATATAAAACATTTATGCATGCACCATAGTTTAGAAATCAAGGTCCACTCAGAGACCGTTCTAAGCTGCCGCCTCGATATGCGTGTCATAAGCCTCACCGGGCTAATCACCGTCACCGGGACTCTCGAACCTATCCAAATCAATCTAGAGGGTTACTAACTACATTATTAACCTCTTATTGAAGCCCCGTAATTTTCCCGAATTTGTAACTATTTTTAAACTCGATCCTAAACCATCGGATGTCCCGAATATTATCCAGACGGTGTCCGATCGACACGAAACCAGTCCCAAAATATTTGTTACATCGAATAGATTAATTCACATGTTGAACACTTCCCCACGCGTCATCACTATTCACCTTCTTCTTCCTCAAGTGAACCCGGTTTGCCTGGTTCGAATCAGACCGGACTGGTCTGAACCGGTGCAACCGGTTCACTGTCCAATCTCCCCTATTTTCAATCCAATTCAGTCCATTTTGATTCCTAAAGGTCCATAGCAACAAACCTAATCTATCAAGCCATTAAAAACCCTTGAAAACCCAATGAAATCATACCTTCCAAGATCAAAGAGTAAGCTTGATATTCAAGCTCGGTTTTCAGCCCTTCCAGGCGTCCTTTTTCCTTCGAAATAGATCCCCAACAGTTTTCCTCGTCCTTAGGTCATATTAGAATAACAAGGGGCTCAAAACCACGACCAAAATGTGATTTCCAATTTTTGAAACTCGCGTGTTCGGTTACCTGGGCTATCATCGCCGTCCACGGCAGCTGGTCGTCACTGCTGCTCTTGTAGCCTCATGTCCATCTCAGTCTCTCATAATCTCGGTCACTCTCTCAGTTCTACACACACAACAAAGATGGTGGGGGTGGTGTGTTTTGTGTTCGGGTTGCTTAGAGAGAAAATGAAGAATGGTGTTTGGTTTAGTGGAAAAAATGAAGATAATATCTGATGATGATCAGATGAGAGAGAGAGAGAAGGAAATGGATGGTTGGGATTGAGAGATTAGATGAGATGAATGGTTAGGTTGAGAGGTGGGTAGGATTAAATTATAAAATAATTAGATTAATATTATTTAATTAGGATAGATCCACTTTTTGGGGAAGCCACCAATGGGATGAGTGACACTTGTCACTCATCCATGTGTTCCACTTAAAAATTCAACCAATCAGATTTTGCCACCTAATCATCGCCTCGTAATACGTGCATAGTGAAATTGAACTTCCGTGACCCATAACTTTCTCGTTCGAAGTCCGATTTCGGCGTACTACCTGTCTATAAATTCGTATCGACCTGATCTACGTAACGGTCCTTGGCCCTCAGCCATCGAACCTCCCGGTTCAAAAATCAATTGTTTGCTCCTTTTTAACCAAATTACCAAAATACCCCTGAACTTCCAAACGTCATAACTTCTTCCTTGAACGTTAGAATCAGACGTGCCACCTGTCTATGAACTCGTGACGTCCCGAACTACGTCATAGTCATCGGCCAAAGTCCATTTGACCGCCTGAGCTAAAAGTCA
Organism: Prinsepia uniflora; assembly: GCA_032719365.1. Lineage (NCBI taxonomy): Eukaryota > Viridiplantae > Streptophyta > Magnoliopsida > Rosales > Rosaceae > Prinsepia > Prinsepia uniflora. The sequence continues at coordinate 61,671,277 of CM064868.1, forward strand.
ATGTTTTGCCCATTCCAAGGGCAAAATCGTCATTTCGCACCGTCCGTCCGAACGTACCCCACTAATCACCGATTAATCTCACTAATCCCTTATTAGTCACTAATCTAATCACGGAATTCGGGACGAGTTGTTACAACCTTACCTCCTTAAATAATTTCGACCTCGAATTTCCAACTATCTCGATTCCACAACCATCTCGTGGAAAACAATTCGACCTCACAACAAATGTACACTTGTACACCAACTAACCAGAGCAATACTTATTCGCATCCAGACGTTCCACTAACACTCACGTCGCATCGACTACATTCGACCACGTCGAGTGATAGTAATCGCACGTTCTGAATTAATACCACTTGTCAAATCTACTATTTCGCTGACACAAACAACTCGACAGTTCTTTGCTCAATCACCAATCTATCCTGCTATCTACTCCCACTGGGAGTCACTAACCCTCACTCATCGATCCACGCACAACGTAGAGGGTACGTACGTCTATCCATCAACCAGCCTACAACCTAGGTCGAAGCCAATCAAGTTTCAATTCTATAGTCCATCTGTCCAATCCAGTACCAGACAGATCAAAACTCCAACCCACCATCCATTTCGAGTCCCATGGTTACCTGACCAGGGACACCACATGTACCAATCCGACTCACGTCCACCAAGGCATACCATTCATGCCAATTGGGCATCCAAAACTTACCCACGTCTACTGAGACGTACCAACTTCGAACCTATCTGGTACCTGCTCATTACATTTGATTGACTTCATAGGGAAGCCAATCCTATCATTCACACATCTAAGGCTGACCAAATCTGACCCCGTCGGAACCTACTCGCCCGAGTAATATACCATACAGGATTTACCTCAAAAAGCAGTTCCAGTCCTATCATCCTCAACTCCACTATCCAAGTAAGGGCAATAAACTCTCCACCTATCTGGATAACCAAGATCACGATCCAGATCCATCACTACGTCACCTGAACATAAACGTCACGATCCTCGATCGTCACTACGCCCAAAGTGCTCAACCATTTCCTACATCTAAACAGATCAGTTAACGACGAGATAGGTTGAGACTGTTGGTTCTCTCCAATTACCTCGTATCGATCCTTGTCATTCCACCTAGGAAAAATCAAGGATGATCCACAACGATGACATCCAAATTCATCTTACGTGAATGCAACCAAAACTCGCTGCACTCACTACATCATGTAACCTAACATCGTCTGCCACTAAGCAGAAGATGAGAAATCTCATTCACCTAACTTTGAAAATACCCAACTCCTCCTGATGACCCAAGACAAATCTCAGGTCCACCAACCAATACACGATGAACGTATTGGTGACAACAACCATCATCTACTATGGCAGAACCTGAGAAGTCACCCTAAATGACTTCGAAATACCCATTACCAATGCGGAAAACCCGCACTCCTCTCGTCACCTCAATCACAATCTCTCTCGATTATGAAGTTCCAACCATGTCGAAACTAACACACTCGGACATCAACCACGTGTCTGTAACCAGTCTAACTCTATCTGTGATCCACTGCCGGACCACAGATACCGAACACATGCCCATCTTGATGGAGTCACATCCCGACTCGTGACTCATCGTCATCACAATCACCAGCACCAACACCAGCACCAACACCAGTACCAACACCAACACACTAACATCAATACTAGTATCAGCACACCGCGTGCAATCAAACAACCCTAGATCTCCGCTCATACCGAGCGACGACCCTATACCTCTGCTCAAATGGGAGAAACTCTATCTCCCTCGTACCCAACAACTCTGGGTACAGTCACCCTGACATCTCATACGAGAAAAAGAAAAGTTCCCCAAACGTCTCCGATTCCCAATAACCGTAACTACAACCACTCTCTGTAATAGTGCCTACCATAGACTCGTGCAGACCTAACCACTAGACATTGCTATCGAGATTCCGCATCCAACGGAATCAACCGTACGTACTAACTATTATGTATCCCCACTTTGGGATTCCATCGACAAGTACCAACCTTGGTAACTTGTCCAACCAAACTCTAACCAGTCGTAACTCGACTCAACCCACGTCGTCTACCAGGTCGTCCATGACCTTAGTTGCACCAACTATCCATCACAAATAAAGTAGAACGAGAACCAACTAGGTCTAACCGATTAATACCACCTCGACTGTAGTGTGTAGTCCCATCACTAAAGCGGACATGACTAGACCGAAGGTCTCGACTCCAAAAAGTCGTCAACGTCAAACCACTCGCCAACTCACCTTTCCGAACCATACATCCTACCTTAGGGTTCCACGATCACTACCTAGGGTTCCTCTGAACCTAACTGCAAAAGGCAGTATAATCAACAATCTGACCGACCCCGCAGTCCCGACATCGTGTGGACGTCAATCCAATACTATCGTCAATCCAACTAGGGTTTCTCGAACCCGGCTGTTCCCGGCAACAAAGCCACCTAACTCAATAAAGTTCGACCATCTAATGGTCACAACACCTAAATATCGTCAAAACCGATCCTACAGTATCATGAAAGACGATCCCAACTAACTGTCTCACAATCAAAACTCCAGAGTGCTGTTACGTTCATCCTTCCGCAGGGTCCCACACTACCAATCATGATAGAACTATGGCAACCCCGATATCGAATGCCGAACCAAGACGTTCCACAATTCAATCCTACTAACTATCGTATCGGCATCTTAACTATCAGCTTGATAATGAACTGTAGCCCATTGAGACATCACATCCTCGACCTGCACGACACTCCAAGAGCTACACGGTTACTCGAATAGAGACAACCCCGCTCTGATACCACTTGTCGCGATTAGGGAGTGGTTATTGGTTTGATAGGGTGGCTAGAGGATAGGTTTGGATGGTAAGAAGTGGCTGAGCCACCCTAGTTAGACTATCCTGATTCCAGAACCACCTTAATTAGTTCCGTTCTATCTTGATTCCACAACCACCTCGTGGAAATAATTCGATCTTACACACGTGTACACTAGTACACCCACTAGTCAACACAAAACTTGTCTGAACCCAGACGTACCACTAATACTCATGTCGTATCGACTATATTCGACCACGTCGAATGACAGAAATCACACGTTCCGAATTGACACCACTTGTCAAATCTACCATTTCGTTGACACAATAACTCGACTGTTCCTTTCTCAATAACCAATCTATCCTGATGTCTGCTCCCACTGGGAGTCATCAGACCTCACTAATCGATCCACGCTAACACCTTCGACAAACTGTCACCACTTGACAGTCGTCAGTCAAAAACTGACACTATACCCACTTGTGGTTACACTAACCACCGACTTACTCAACATGAGTATACAATCACCAACATCTAACTCGACATGTGTGTAACTAGACCCATCAGGAATACCATGACCCAGTGTACAGTATCCAATGTGCAGTCCACGTTCTCGACTAATCCAATGGTATCGAACTAAGCCGACTACCAACACGCTCACCAACGTACCACTAGTATAACCTATATACCCTCACCAGGCACGACAAGTATGCCCGGTATCGTACCTCGAGCTACGTACAAGGTACATACATCTATCCATCAGTCAGACTACAACCACCTAGGTCGTAGCCAAACACGTTTCAATTCTAGAGTCCATCTATCTAATCCAGTACTAGACAAATCAAAACTCCGACCCATTATCCATTTCCAAATCCGAATCTGAAATCATCATTCCGTAAACTAGTATTAGGAATAACCATTCCGAACCCAAATCCATAAATCCACTTTCAAATTCCAAAATCGAATCCCGAATCGTCATCCAGAAATCCGATTCCAAAACCTGAAATCTCATTCACGTCTACCGAGACGCACCAAAATCGAACCTATTGGTTACCTGCTCAATACATTCGATTGACTTCATAGGAAAGCCAATCCCAATATCCTCACATCTCTAAGGCTGACAAAATCCGACCTCGTCGGACACTTACTCGGGCGTAATATATCGCAAGGGATTCACTTCGAAAAGAAGTTCAGTCCCATCATCCTCAACTCGAATATCCAAGTTAGAGCGATAAACTCTCCACCTATCTGGATCATCAAGATCACGATCCAGATCCATCACCACGTCACCCGACCATAAACGTCACGATCGAGATGCATCACTGAGTCACCCGACCATAAACGTCACGATCGAGATCGTCACAACACAAAGTCCTCAACCATTTCCCAAATCTAAACAGATCAGTCAACGACGAGACACGCCGAGACTATGGGTTCTCACTGATTACCTCGTATCGATCCTTGTCATTCCACCTAGGAAAATCAAGAATAATCCAATACGATGACAACAAAATCCATCCTACGTGAATGCAAACAAACTCGCTGCACCCATCACGCTATGTAAACCAACATTGTCTGCCACCAAGCAGTAAATGAGAAATCTCAGTCACCTAACTTCGATATACTCAATTCCACATAATGACCCAAGACAAATCCTAGGTCCACCAACCAATACACGACCAATGTACTGGTGACACAACTATCATCTACCATTCTCTACCATCATCTGCCATGGCAGAACCCGAGAAGTCACCTAAAACGACTTTGAAATACCCATTACCAATGCGAAAAATTGCATTCCACTCGTCACCTCAATAACAACACTTGCGATTTCGAAGTTCCAACTACGTCGGAACCAACACACTCGGACACCAACCACGTGCCATCACCAGTCTACCTCTATCCGTGATCCACTAACGGGCCACAGATACCAAATACATGCCTATCTCGACGGAGTCACATCCTGACTCGTGAATCATCGTCATCACAATCACCTGCACCAGCACCAGCACCTGCACACTAACCTCAGCACACAAGCATCAACATCAGCCTCTGCATCCAGTGTACGAAATAGAAAACCCTGGATCTCCGCTCATACCGAACGACGATCTCGTACCTCTGCTCATTTTGGAGAAACTTTGCCTCCCTCGTACCCAAAAACTCTAGGTACAGTCACCCAGACAACTCATACAAGAAAAAGGAAACGTTCCCCGAACGTCCCTGATTCCCAACAATCGTAACTACAACCATTCTTGGTAATAGTGCCTGCCACAGACTCGTGCAGACTTAACCATCAAACATCACGATTTAGACTCCACATCCAACAAAATCAATCGCCCGTACCAACTACTCTGTATCCCCACTCCGGGATTCCATCGACAAGTACCAACTCTGGTAACATGTCAAACCGATCTCTAACCTGTTGTAACTCGACTAAACCAATGTCGTCTACCAGGTCATCCACGACCTTAGTTATACCAACAATCCATCACAACTAAGGTAGCACGACAACCAACTAGGTCTAACTGATAAGTACAACCACGACTGCAGAGTGCAGTCCCATCACTCAAGCTGACATGACTAGACCGAACATGACCGATGGTCGATCCCATTGGAGTCGAGACCACTTGCCAATTCACATGTTCGAACCATACACCTACCTTAGGGTTCCAAGATCACACTCTAGGGTTTCCCTAAACCCAACTTCAAGCTACCAACTGCAGTACAATTCACAATCTGACCGTCTCTGCGGTCTTGACATCGTAAAGAAATCAATCTAATCCTACCGTCAAATCAACTAGGATTCCTCAAATCCGACTACTAACTGCTAGGAGCAGTAAATCCATTTAACTCAACCAAATCAGATCATCAGATGATCACAATTCTGAACTATCGTCAAAACGATCCTACGACATCGTGAAAGACGATCCCAACTAACCGTCTCACGATCAAAACTCGAAAGTACCGTTTACATCATCCTTCCGTAGGGTCCCACACTATCATCCACGACAGAACTATGGCAACCCCGGCATCAAATGTCGAACCAAGACATTCCACGATTCAATCCTACTAACTATCTACCGACATCCCAACTATCAGGTTGATAACGAACTGTAGCCCATTGAGACATCACATCCTCAACCTGTGCATTACTCCGAGAGCTACATGATTCCTCGAATAAAGACAACCCCGCTTTGATACCACGCTGACAGTATCAGAGCAGCCTGAGTATCCGATGAGCTATCCGAGCTCTGATACCACCTGTCAGGACCCGTCCCCAATCCTCCTAGGATTAACGAGGAACGACCCTGATCCCGTCTGACACGGAGTGTCAGACAAGGGAAATTTCTGACCTTAGCCCTCTCGGACCATCAGAGTACGCCAGGATCCGGAGGAGGTATGTGATATCTCGATCTCTGCTACAATTCATATCCGCTATCAACCTGAAGGGCAGTCAAAACATTAAAAGCTGTGAGTGGACAAAACAAGAGTTTATAAAAACATTTCATAAGAAAGACATTTGTACCCTTCACTAAAAAGCATGCATGCATTCAAAAACCGTTTAACCGAAAGAACCATAACTGGGAACTAAGCCCAAAGCTACGCGCATGCTACCCGTGGTCTCAAACCCAAGTCTCTCAGAATCCAAGGTCAATGTTCGTAGACCAATGACCCGTCCTGAGGTTATGATTCAAGCCTTCCTGAGAGTAAGGATCCCAACTAGGGGCGACTCCACTCAGTTGGTGCTCCGTCACTACTCTTGGGTCCACCCAGGCCAACGACCCTCCCTGGAGGAGATAATAGAAGTAAAGGAAGGTATATGAATACATATATATACATAACATAAACATTCATGCCCGGTCCCCCTGAACCGTCATGATCTATAACATCCATTTAAAGGTTCATGCCTGATTCACATAAACCGTCATGTACCACAATAACCTTTCCAGGGTTCATGTCGGTTCCTATAAACCACCATGAACTTGGAAATCCATCTAAGGTCCCTGACCCGAAATCATCAATGTAAAACAACTGGGTCTCGTGCTCGAACATATGACCTCAGCTAGGCATAGTGCCCGATATTTAACGGTCCGTCACGACTCCGATCATAGTGATGCGTGCAACCATCCATCCAGGACCGCCCTCAATCCTAGTATGTCGCCGTGAACGAATCAACTGACGCGACCACCACAAGATCATGGTGCACTCATCACTGATCGATATCCTGAACCGTCAGCACTCCAAAGTCGAGCCTCCCTCGGCTACCCGACAACGAATCGTGTGTCGTGACCTCTCCATAAGGAACACATCCTAAACCGGAGGCGAGCGTCGTATCGTCTGTCGCCGTGCACATTGCACTCGCCGCGATCACGATTTCGACCCGAAGGCCATCAATATGGTCATATGCTCGAGACAAAACCAAATGGGTCTCATACTCGAGTTTATCCATTTGAAATCCAAAACCATTTCATTTAGACCAATAAAGAAAATACAACCTCGTATAGGCACCGTATAGGGCCGAAACCTTGAAATGCGTGCCTATACGTAACCACACATCCAAATGCACTCATGGCATCGCAAAAAAGTATTTAAAACATATAATAAACATTTAGGCATGCACCAATTTAGAAAACAAGGTCCACTCACAGACCGTTCGAGCTGCCGCCTCGATACGCGTGCCATACAGCTCTCCCGAGTCAATCACCGTCACTGGGACTCCCAAACCTATCCTAATCGTAATAGAAAGTTACTAACTACTTAAATAACCTCCCACTAAAGTCCCATATTTTCCAGAATTTTTAACTATTTTTAATCCCGATCTGAAACCTTCCGATGCCCCGAACATTATCGAGACGGTGTCCGATTGACACGAAACTAGTCCCAAAATGTTCGTTACATCGAATAGAAGATTTCACGTGTTGAAAGCACCCTCAAAATCCTCACCACGCGCTCACACGAACCCTTGGAATCCCCCTGCGCGTGAGCCCATGCGCCGGGTACTGTAGCATCGTCATCAAGCTTTAGCCGGTTCAGACTGGTCGGTTTGGTCATTTTCTTTAACTGGACCGGCGTGACCGGTCCAGGCTCCTACAAGGTCTATTATTCACCGTTTTCAACTCTAATTGATCCTATTCTTCTATTTTTGATCTTAGGAATCTAAATACATAATTAAACTCCCTAAAACCCCCTAAAACCCGTGAACCCGAAAGCCCCTCACGGTTTGATTTTCCCAGAAATCCTCCCGGGCTTTCTCAGCCTCCAACCAACCTCAAAATCCTCTTAAAACTATCCTAGCAGCCTATTTAAATCAAACCAAACATCCCAACAAGCCCATAACAACTAAAATGGAAAAATGGTTCGAAAATGGGTTAACTGATTACCTTCTCGGGTTTGTGGCTCCACCGTCCACGGTGGCACCGTCCAGGCCAGCCACCAACATCCAACATCCTCTCTCTCTCTCTCTGTCCTCAGTCATGGTCGAATGGGAAGGGTTGGATTGGTTTGGGTTCAAAGGGAATGAGATCAGGTTGTTTCGGTTTAAAATGAAGAAGAATGATCGATGCACGGGGAAGGGAGATACATGAATGGGAATTAAGGGCTAGTGGATGGGTGGCACTTGTCACTCATCCATTGGGCAGGGATTAAATATCTGGGGCCCACTAGAATCCAAAAGTGGTCCGTCTTGTAAAATGTGCAATAGTGCCTCGAAACTTCTGTGAACCGTAACTACGTCGTTGAACGTCCGAATTTGACGTGCCGCATGTCTATGGATTCGTATCATCCCGATATACGTAATGATCCTTGCCCCTTGACCATTGGACCTCCCAGGTCAAAAGTCAACATTTTCCCCTTTTAACCAAAATTACCAAAATGCCTCTTAACTTCCGAACGTCATAACTTCTTCCTCGAATGTCGGAATTGAACGTTCCACCCGTCTATGAACTCATGATGTCATGAACTACGTCACGGTCATCGGTCAAAGTCCATTTGTTCTCCAGAATGAAAATTCAACGTTTTACCCATTCTAGGGATAAAACGGTCATTTTTCATCGTTCGTCCAATTTCGCCCAACTAATCACGGATTAACCTCACTAATCATGATTAGTCACTAATCTAATCCTGGAATTCGGGACGGGTAGTTACAGTCTTGCTCCGCAATACTTTTTCTTTCCAATCCAGAATCTATACTAGTTGTTCTTTGAAGCTCAAATCTGTCCTGAGTTCCAATAGTTGTTCTTCCAGAACATGCGATTCCTCACACATATACTTCCGAATCATCGAAACATGGAACACATCATGCACTTTCACAAGCTTTGGGGGTAAGGCTAATCTGTATGCAACATAACCAACTCTCTCCATAATCTCGTACGTGCCAACGTAATGGGGACTCAACTTCCCACGTCTGCCAAATCGTCTGCCTTTCCACGGTGATAACTTCAAGAAAACCCAGTCTCCCACTGTAAACTCTAGGGCTCTAATCTGACAATCGACATAGCTTTTCTAACGATCATGTGTCGTGTTCAGCCGTTCCTTGATGATTCAGACCTACTCCTGGGTTATATCCATTAGATCTGGTGTTAATACCGTCATCTCGCCTACCTCAATCCAGCATATCGGCGTCCTGTACTGTCGCCCATACAGTACCTCAAATGGCACCATCCCAATACTCGACTGATAATGGTTATTGTAGGCGAATTCCATCAATGGTCGGAGCGTATCCCAAGAATCCTGAAACTGCAATACACTGGCTCTCATCATATCCTCAAGAGTCTATATAGTCCTCTCAGACTGTCCATCTGTCTGAGGATGAAATGCAGTGCTGAAATGTTACCTCGTACCAAGAGCTTCCTATAAGCTCTGCTAAAATCTTGATGTAACCTGTGGATCTCAATCCAAAACTATGGATTATGGCATGCCATGCAATCTGATGATCTCCCCAATGAATAGACGGGCTAACCGTTTCGATTTGAAGGTTTCGGGCACTTGTAAGAAATGAGCCGACTTTGTAAGTCTGTCCATAATCACCCAAACCCCATCAAAACCACTCTGTGTCCACAGTAATTTGAATACGAAGTCCATGGTGTTGTGATCCCATTTCTACTCGGGGATCAGCAGTGGCTGTAAAGCTCCATACGGTCTTTGCCATGGCTATCAAACATCTACCAACATACTTAACAATCTCTCTCTTCATCCTAGCCCATTAATAGTGATCCTTAAGTGTACGATACATCTTTGTTCCTCCCGGATGCATTGCATATGCTGAACTGTGGGGCTCCTCTAGAATCTCTGTCCTCAATTCTGCATCTGCAGGTACACACAATCGGTCCTGTTTCAGTAACACTCTTCGAGATTAGATTAGTGACTAATGAAGGATTAGTGAGATTAATCGGGGATTAGGTGAGTGATTTCGGACGGACGGTGCGAAATGACCGGTTTGCCCTTAGAAGTGGACAAAATGTTTACTTTTGACTCGAAAAATCAAACGTATGAGGACCAATGACCGTGACATAGATCGAGATGTCACGAGTCCGTGGATAAGTGGCACATCGAAATCGAACGTTCGACGCGAAAGTTATGGGTTTAAAACGGAAATGGTACTATTCACGTAACTCGAGAAATGGACATGTGTTCTATTTGGATTGGGGAAAATATTTGGATTTGACCCACCAGATGAGTGACAAGTGTCACCCATCTAATTGGCCCAAAAACCCAAACATTTGGGGATTTATTATTTTACCTCCATTTTCATCTTCTTTAATTTTTCATACCCGAATCCCTCCCAAACCGTATAACCCGCACACGACCCCAAACTTCACAAACCTTGATCTACTGTTGAAGGTGTAAACATGGAAATGAGAGAGTGAGGTGAGACGATGAAGATGGTGGCCATAGTTTGAACCGTCGTGCACGATAGTGGAAGTTCGGAGGTAAGGAACCGAATGCCCTGTTTTTTAATTCAAAAATGGTAAACCACGTTTGGTGGTTATTGATCAATTCTAACAATTGAAAAAGGTTGTTGGAGGTTCTATGAGTCGTTGGGGGTCGAGTTTATGGCTGAGGGTGGCCGGAGGCAGGAGAATACAGCGATGGAACAGCTGTGGAGGATTTCGGTGGCAACCGGCCGAAACCTCCAAATGGTTAGGTAAACCCAAACCGAAACCCTAAACCTATTTTATTAGGTCGCTAGAAGCTAAATGAAGCCCCTAGGATGTGATTTTGGCCATTGGTTATGCCCAGAACATGGATAGGAAATTTTGGGTTTAAATGGTTTAATGAACCAATGAGTTTTAGATTAGTTTTATTCGATTTGATCACATAGAACAATCCCTAGAATAGATTAAAGAAGATTTGTGGAAAGAAGGAAGAAAAAGGATGGAAAAAAAAAGGAAAATATGGGCTTGGACCGGTCACGTCGGTTCAGTTGGACCAGCTGGACCAGTGAACCAGTCTGAACCAGTCTACCCGAGAAGGAAGAAGCTGAACAGTAGGCGCGTGAAGCCCACGCGCAGAGCTTTTGGGCGGCTCGTGGGGGACATTCTGGGGAAGTGTTCAACATATGAAATCATCTATTCGATATAACGAACATTTTGGGACTGCTTTTGAGTCGATCAGACATAGTTTCAATATAGCTCGGGATGTTCGAAGGTTTAGGATCGAGTTTAAATACGTTTAAAAATTTGGGAAAATTACGGGGCTTTAATGAGAGGTTAATGAAGTGGTTAGTAAACCTATAATATGATTTGGACAGGTTCTGATATTCCAAGGACGGTGATTTAGCCCGGGGAGGCTTATGACACGCATATCGAGGCGACAGCTAGGACGGTCTGTGAGTGGAAATTGATTTCTAAACTGTGATGCATGCATAAATATTTTATATGTTTTATATATATGATTTCTAGGAATATGATTGTGATATTGGTGATTTACATATTTGCACGTGTTTCGAGGTTTACGATTTATATTATGTTTATACGTACTTGTATGTCAATAATGGATTTGATGAACTGAATTCGGATTTGGAAATATGGAATCGGGCTTGAGACCCATTTGATTTACGAACTATTGGACTTCGAGTCCATTTGATTTAATAAGGCATGGGGCCGGGGGCTTAGTTGGTTTACATGATCGGACTGAAGGCCCAATTGATTATGATATCGGGCATGAGTCCCATTTCTAGTTTATAAATGTGATTTCGGGATTGGAGACCCTAAATGGATTTAGATTTGGAAAAGTGGATTTCTGGATTCATGACGGTTTTATGGGAAACCGGGCATGGACCCTTTGAAACGTTTGAAAGGTTTTGAGATGATTGGGAAAAGTTTTTCATATACCATCCTTTTATCTATGGATTGTCTCCTCCAGGGAAAGTCGTTTGCCTGGGTGGACCCTGGAGTAGTCACGAAACAATAATTGAGATGAGTCACTCCCGTGGGGTACCTCACTCTCAAGAAGGCATTATGGATTATAACCCCCAAGGAGGGTCATTGATCTGCGAACATTAAACTGGATGAACCCTGGGGAGACTTGGGATTTGAGAACCCGGGTAGCACACATAGCTTTGGAAACCATGACAGTACTGATTGTGACATCAGGGATGTCAGGCATCAAGAATGCCAAGGATTAGTTATATGGTATTTGGTAAACATGATTTATTGGATTTATGAAATGGTATTTTTGTGCTTACGGATTTGTATTTATGGATTTGGGCAGTGGCCCACTCGGATCTGGATTTACGGATTTTGGTATTCTATGGTTTTAGGCTGAATTCCCACATATGTTTAGATTTACGGTTTTGGGCTAAGGCCCTAATGATTTATTTAAGTAAATGGTTTGATTACTGGTTTTCAAATGCATGCATGCTTTTTAGTGAAGGTCATAAATGTCTTCTTATGAAATTTGTTTTTATTAAACTATTGATTTTCGTCCACTCACAAGGTTGTAATGATTTTATTACCCTTCAGGTTGATCACGAATACGGGCTGTAGTAGGGACCCGGGACATCGCACTCCTCCACTGATCCTGGCGCGCTCTGGAAGCCCCGGTGGGGCTGAACTTTTGAGTTATCCCTTGTCTGACACTTCGTGTTAGATTGGAGCATGGTACATCCCGCGTTAATCCCGGAGGGATTGGAATGGGTCGTGTTAAGAAGTGTATCAATAAATTATGGGAAAAGGGGATGACCATTGAAGAAGTGGAGTTGGGAAACGATTAATAAGATACATGGCTATGGAAATGGCTTTAGCCCAAAAGTGAAGCCGGAAGTTGGCATTGAGAAGGAGGGTGCAATCCATTTAAGAAATATGGTTTTGTTTACGTTCACCCGGGCTATTATGTTGGGGTCTATGAAGGTAAGGAAAGCGGTGATGGATGCCTTGTTGAGAGCAGAAATTATTGAACAAAGTGTTAGGAAATTCTTTACCTCCATTGCTCTTAAATTGTTTTGTGGTGGTAAAATTGAGTCTAGACATAGTGGACGAATTTAGAGAAATTGGGGAACACTTCACACTTGAGGCGCAACGGGAAAAGTCAGGTGAAGTAGGTAAAGTCATTAGTAAACAATACATAGTAGAAATATCTAGCAACAGAGGCAACATGGGACATTCGTACATCAAAATGAATTAAATCTATATTGTTGGATTCGTAACATCGAAAACATCAAATTTCATGTTGATCTCACTTTGAGATGATGTGGCACGGGCCCCCACATGCCACCTCACCTCCCTGCACGTGGACTTCACGCGCGTCACAGTGCAGTCATAGCCCTACTTTTCGTCTACCTCGAGTGGGTCTGCAACTCGTGTCCCAACCCAATTTTGCAACCCGTTATCAATTTTCCTTCAAATTCCTTCTATTTTCCATAGTTAAACCAGTTATCCTGCTTGATTTGAACCTAAAAACATGTTTATGAATACAATTATTGAATTCCTTATCTTGAAGTTCCTGATTTCCAATAAAAAATGCAGGCCTTTTTTAGACACTATTCTAAGCTTGTTTTGTCACGATTTCTTTCGAATTTTTGACATTCCTGCTCATGATGATTCTAAGAAGTATCTTATGACCCGAATTAAAGCAATTAAGACCCCAACCCATAAAACCCAATTCTAAATTTTACGGGTTCATTTTGAAATTCAAATCCTAATTTCTATCCATTTTCTTTTCCCGTTTTCTCCATTTATCCTCTAACCCTCTTCTTAGCTTTCCTTTGCTCTCAATTTTTCTGAACAATGGTGGGTGTAATGGGTTTGTTAAGTATTCATTCCTCACAACATTCATGAATCACATTCAAACAAAACATATAAATAAACACCCCCACCATCTTAACCAAGTTGGTGCTAGCATTCCAAGAAGATAAGGGGAAACCAAAATGATACACGTGGACATAAAAATCTCCCTAGTGAAATTACCAAAATACCCCTAGTGCCAAAATTTTCAGAATGCCCCTAATACATTTAGGCCCGCAACGAACTTAGTTGATCTCTGATTTTGACGTGCTACTTGTCTACGGACTCAGCAGTCCGAGACATTCACAACAATCCTCGCAGAACGTCCAGAAAGTGTCCAGACAAAAAAGTCAACTTTTGATCTTACAAGGAAAAAACCATAATTTCTTTTTAATTTTTTCAAATTTACTTTTCTCAAATTTTCGGATCGTATAGGGTGGGTGGCGTGTGGGGATGCATGTAATCGATGTTATGGACATTTTGGCGCAAGAAGAGCTGGAAGGTGGAAATGTTGTTACAGTTCGAATATTGAATAAGGGTTGAGGTGGAACCCAAGGTGTTGTTACCGTCCCGGTAACTTAGGTTGTTAGACACATAAGTTAAAATTGTTTAATGATTTCAGGTAGCTCAATATGCTGATAGTACAGAAGAAATACCCCTGCCTTGGATAAATGATATGTTTGAGCAGGAAAGAGGCTAGAAATTTTCAAAAATTGAATTATGATCTGTGGTTGAGAAAAGAAGAGTGATATTCTGAAAAATGCCCTCTAGACGAGATAGGAGCATTGCGAGTTCTTAGTAATTAATATTTTTTTGGATTAGCTAATGCCTTAATAATATTTATGGATTTAATAAAGGTATTTTGACTGTTCCTTAATTGATAAGGATTAATATACTAGTGAATGACTAGTTTGATGCAAGTATAATACGTGTTCATTTTGGCTAATTGTGAAATTCTTTAAGGGAATGTGATGCTAGTTGATGGAATTGGCATAGACCCCTATGCAAAACTGAGGTAGTGACCAATTGGGTTCAATCAAAGAGAGTAATGGAAGTCAAGAAGTTTTGGGATTGGTAGGACATCATGTTTATAAAAACTATGGAGGTCTTGGCATAAAAAGACTATTACGTACGCTTTTAGACAATTAAAACCTAATGGGTTAGACTACCCAGTATATGACTTGGAGCTAGTAATAGTGATACCCCTTTTAAAGATCTGAAGGCACGATCTTTATAGATAGAAGTACAGAACTTTACGGACCATAAGAGTTTAAAGTATTTCTTCACCAATAGAGCTTAAAAGGACCTAAACACATGATAACAAAGGTAGGTGAAACTGGTTAAGAATTGTCAGTATACTATCGAGTATTGTTTAACGAAAGCCAAATATAATGGCTGGCACCTTGAGCAGAACATTTGTGGATTCTATGTCTCGACTTATACAATCCATCTTAAAGGAACCTAGATGTATCATGTTCCCTGATGGTAAGTTAATGTGAATCAGTAAATGGCAGTGTAGGGATATATATTGTGATATGTTAGCAGACAAAGGATTGAACAATGAAAGCCATATGAAACTTGGCAGTTTTTTTTTCGAATATGGAATAGGAGTAAGATTCATTTAATCATGAAGTTTGTATTTCAACTTCTATGGATCTGGAGAAGTTAGGATAAGGTCTGGATGACTGTGAATAAATAACCAAATTTTGTGATACAGATGTATAATTAAGAAGTCTAAGTAATAAAAATACCTTCTATTAGATAATAAGTGGAGAACGACGACATTACCTTATGTTTAGAAATGTCAGTGGTCTCATGGATTTGGATATCGATTTAGGACTCAAACGTGAATCAGAATATTGGACTGAGATTTGAGTGAAGTCAGGATTAAATAAGAGTTCATAAGGAATTTAAGTTATTGTTATTGACAGAACCCACCCCGATTATCACCCCGATAACCGAGGTGAACCCTGCTCCCGTTTGACAAACACAAATAAAAGACCAAAAGAACGTTACAAAAACCCACAATTTACATTGCCAGACCAGGGAGAAAAGTATATCGTTTACAGAGCATAGTAACAGTACGAGAAAAAATCAAGCCCTACTGTAAGCTAAGTGCGCAACGGATGACTTTATGCCCTTGACTTCTGCCTCAACGTAGCCCCAACGCTCGCACCACGACCTGGAGGGTGTTAAAAAACATTAAAAATGTGAGTGGACTAAAAATAAATAAGAGTTATAAAAGCAGTTCCATAAAGAAATCAGGGTTACACCCTTCGTTTTGAAAACATGCATGCATAACCAAGTAACTTAAAACAACAGTAGTACGAAAGGAAACAATGTGCAGAAATCATCATAAATCAAAACCAAAGTTCAGGCCCTCTGCCCTAAATCCATAAAGCTAAGTAAATCGTGGCACAACCCAAAACATTTGCAAAACTAGTGAAAAACATCAATCATACAAGTTTACTGGATCTCAAGTGCGCCCGAGTCTTTAAACTCAAAACACAATGCGCAAATAGCCAGGCCCTTCCCGGGATATCAACGAGTCTTTAAACTCAAAACACAATCACAGGCCTCGGGGGGTATCATTATCACCGAGTCTTTAAACTCAAAGCAATACCGAGTCTTTAAACTCAAAACACATCAGTCCAGGGCCCTCCCCCCGTAAATCAATCTTAGTCCTTTAAACTCAAAACCAGATCCAGTGGGTTTTCCAAGTCTTTAAACTCAAAACCATTTTTTCATGTATAAGAAAATCCATCAAATCCGAAAACCAAAGCCAAACCGGAAATCTTCGAAAACCGAAATCACATTTGCTTAAAAGGGGACTTCCTCCCAACTTTCACTTCCAACCTCAATCAAATCCACAAATGGTAATAAAACAGAATGCGTATAAATATAATCATTCATCTGAAACCATACTCAAAAGCATCACAGAAATCATATTCTCGAAGTACGTGCAAATCCGAGAACTCGTATTGAAAATCGTGTAATCAAGTAAAAGTAAGCATATAAATCATAAGCATAAATCCATATATCGAAAGCGTAAAAGAATAATCGAAAACATAAACAATAGAAGTAAAAACAGTTATGCATGCTCGGTTAGAAAAAAAACAGTCCACTCACAACTTCCTTGCACGTCAATCGCGTCTCGTGCGATCCTCTGCCGTCTCAGGCAATTCCTGACCTGTCCAGAGTCACCAAAACGGGTCACAAACACTTCAACTTAGCTTACCCTAATTTCCCTAATTTTCCCGTATTTTTTAAACGTAATTAAACAGAACCCTAAACCTTCGAACACTGAAAACTAACCCCGAGACAATGTCCGATTGTCTCGAAACTTGCCCCAGAATGTTCGTTACAACGATTAGAATGAAAACTGTGTTGGAAGTTTCCCCAGTGGGCCTCACGTGCCTGCACTGTTCATCGTCTTCAACCTTCTGCTCAGCCGGTTCAGACCGGTCATGGTGAACCGAACCGGCAATGACCGGTTTTCCCCTCAAATCCAGTTCGTTTCCAACCCTTTTGATCCCACTAGTTTCGTCCCATTCCTAGCGACCTATTCCACTACTAAACAAACGACATCACGGCCTAACACTCCTCTCCCAAATTTGAATTTAAACCCAGAAAAATTCCAATTTCTGTTCCCGGCCACAGGTTGTTCTCCCAGCCACAAGTTGTTTCCCTGAGCTCAAATTCAACTTACTAAACCTATTAGGACCCACAGAACAGCTCGACTAAGCTCCTAAACCCACGACTTTTAGTTTGAAACAAAACTTAAAAACAGGGGAACCAGGGGACTCACCTGTGTTCTAGCCTCGGTCGTGCTCGCCGCCGTGTTCCTCTGGGTTCACAGGGCTGTCCTCAGCCTTCCTAGCCTTCGTTCGAACTGAAATGGATCAAAGGATCGATTTTTGGTTGCACCACTAACCTCGACTCCTTTCTGTTTTCCTGAGTTCTGCACACCTCACACACTCACACGACTCTCCTGAAGCTCCCAAAACACTCCCTTCACTCTCAACTTTCCTCTGAACACCACCCCAACACCTAGACTCGATTGGTTTGATCAATTGTCCTCTCAGCCTTGCACGGTGGTTCTCTGTTTTCACTATGTTCCCCCTCATTCCCAACTGTTTCCTCTCTCAACCTTCACCCAGAAACACTCACCACTCTCTCAATTAGTCTCTGGAGACTCCACAAAGATCACACACACGTCTCAGACTTGGGGGGGATGGTCGATTCTCTCACGGGTCAGTCTCTCTGTTTTCTTAATCGATCAACATAAACCATTTAAACGTGCAACCGTGTAGGCTAGAACCCACTGGAATGTGGCCAGGTGTCACACACCTGATGGATCAGCCCCAAAATATTTAATTAACACTGTCCTCTTGTCCTCAGCTGATTGGCACACTTCCCAAGGTGCAAAAAGACCAAAATACCCCCTGTGCGTCCAAATTACAATTTTACCCTTTACTTCCTAGACCCGTATCTCACTCGTCCGATATCCGATGAAGGCGTGCCGCCTGTCGTTGTACTCAGGAAGTCGAGATCTACCTAACGGTCCTCGATTTGCATGAAGAAACCTTGTCTTTCAAAAATTCAACAAATGCCCCTATTTTAACCAAATTATGAAAGTGCCCTCAACCTTCCGAACATCATAACTTTCTCCTCGGATGTCGGAATCGGGCGTGCCACCTGTCTACGGACTCGTGACGTCCCGAACTACGTCACGGTCATCGGTCAATGCCCAATTGACCGTCCGAACTAAAAGTCAATATTTTGCCCGTTCTAGGGGCAAAATCTCCATTCTGCACCAAACGCCCAAAAGTAACCAACTAACCACTGATTAACTTAGCTAATCCATCACTAAACACTTCGCTAATCCCAACTCCAGGGACGGGTCGTTACAGTTGTAGGCTCGAGTTTTGATTATATTTTGGTATTAAGCCAAGTACGTAGATTTAAATATGATTATGTTGTGGCACCTTGTGTGATGATATTCAAGTTTAATTCTAGATTGACAGTGTCTTAACTTGAAATGAGAGTCAAGAGTTGTATGGTGTGATTGAACCCATGGATTTTGCCCACTGTTGTGGTAATGTATTTTCTCAAACGAATGAGGTTCATGTATAGTATTGTTGTTCATCGTAGTAAGTGCTTGAGTTGGTGATTAATTTTGTTCGGCTAGTAGAGGCCAGGCCCTGAATGATGTGATGACAATTTAGACATGCCCATATATAAATAGGTGTAGTTCCTAAACATGGCCCGGGCAATGCCCATAACTTTGAAGTAAGTTAGTTATCCAATTGGAGTATGGTGTTAAGACTAGAACTGTTCCCTACAATTTATTCCCTGCTGAGGAATTTATTGGTATGTTAACTGCGACCGCCAAGAAACCCCACTCACCAAAATTTCGAGGATGAAATTTTTTAATGGGGGTAGGTTGTAATAGCCCGAAAATTCAAGAAAAATGAATTTGAAAAATTAAATAGAAATGACAATTTTGCCTTTAGAGGTTCAATGGTTGACTTTTTGACCTAGACACTTTTTGGACATTTCGCGATGATGTTACTAAAGTCTTGGAATCTTGAGTCCATAGACAAGTAGGATGCTGAAATCGGAGATCAATTGAATACAATACGAGTCAAAAAAGACTAGGGGCATTATGTTAAGTTTGACTTGAAGGGTACTTTGGTAATTTGGCAAGAGGACTATTCTGGGATGTTCTAGAGTTTTCTTTACTTTTTTCTCTTTGTTCTTCCACCTACTTAACCCATTATATAAGTGGGTCTGTGTGGTGCTTTGGTGAGGGGTGGCAGAAAAAGAAGAAAAGAATGAAAAAAAAAATGAGAAACAAAAGAGGAAACTAGTCAGGGAGAAGGACAGAAAAGGAAGAAAAGAGAGGAAAGGAGTTGAGGAAAAACAGTAGAGGAAGAGAGTGACATAGTCTAGACCCAAAACCCATGGAGATTTAAAAATGGCTCAAAGATCCTCACACAGTTTTGAGATTGTCCAGTTCAAAAGTAAGGATCCTAGAAGGTTGGGTCAGATTTTGACTGCATGAATGGTGTGTGAATAGACTTTTATTTCCTTTACATTATGATGCATGCATATTTAAGTATTTTAAATGCTTTTCTACGTTATTTCTATGATGTTGGATTTATTATGATTTATACATGATTTTTGGTGATTTTACGGAAATTTTTTAAATGCATGTTTTATGTGGTTCGCTTAAGTTGTGTTTTGGGCTTAGACCCAGATTCTGAGACATGGATTTGGTTCTTAGAAATTGATATTTGTTATAAAAACATGTTTTCTTGATATTTGTGCACTGTGTTCCCATTGGACAACCCTTCTTAGATTGTTGGCTATTTGTTACTCTCATGTGTCGAGCAGAGTCTGTTTCCTGAGATTTGTATTATGATGTTGACTCAGACGTCGAATTGGGCTCTGTTTTTAGAATCAGTTTTCACCTTGACGTTGAGTTGGGCTCTGTTTCCTGAGTGGTTGTCCTACCGGTACTACTGCTTGATTATGTTGATTGATGTTAACATCGAGGATGGGTTGGTTATGGGTGAACATGGTTGTGGTATTTTAATATTACAGAATATTGACTTATTTTCTGATATTGCTGGATTTCCCAATATCTACATGTGTTTTGAGATTTCTTGGTTATTATTCATTTTATTGAGCTTTAACAATTTACTTTGGGATAAACTATATAAAAGCACTCAAACTATAAGATCGATTTCAAAAGGTACATCGACTATAAAAAGTAATAATTTCATACCCAAATTATATTGCCTACTTCAAAATAGTACCTCCGTCATAAATTCTGTCCAAATCTCAATTCAATATCTGCGTGACAAATAGTAAATACTACTCAACATCTGATGTGGCAAATTCCAATGCGCATTTTGCGAATACTCCTAATTGATCATCATCATCCTTTCTTCCTCACCCGTAATTCATCATCTTCGTCAATTATCATTATAGTTCAATTTTTTCTCTTGCCCAATTCATCATCTGCACCCACCATATCATCAAATCATCTTTGTTTGGGTTTCTATGTATTAGAAACCAAAAGTCAAACCCAATGTAGAAAAAAAAATGTCAGAACCATCACCAATCCAAACCCAATCATTGTCCGAGTTTCTAATCGTATTTTTTTCTTCATTTTCCGCAAATTTCTAAGAAAACACACAAAGAAAAATAAAGATTCCCCAGTCTACTCACAATCTTCATCGTCTTCTCCGTCCGTTACAACCTTTAATATTCCACCGCCGCCTGCAAACTCATCTATGAAACTGCCATCATCGTCAATATCATCTTTGTCTGGCTATCGTCGTCGTCATCGTTGCTCAAATCATCACCATCATTTTCATCATCCCCATTAAGATCTGGCATCATCAAGGTCAGAATCATCATTAATCAGCCTTCATCGACCAATTTTGTAAACCATCGTCAAGGTTTGGAGGAAACCCAAGAGGAATCGGCCATTTCCCTCCATAAACCCTCTCAAAACCACCCCTTGATCCAAATCCACTTCCTCGATTTGGAAAAAGTTCTTTTGGAATCTTTGCAAAACCCTATTTCTGGTTTCAAGAATGCTCAAAACCTGCTAAAAAATTGACAGCCCATTTCCCATTAGCAACACTCAAAAAAACATTGAGAAAAAGCTTGAAAACACAGAGAAAGAAGGAAAAAATTTGGTTCAACATCTCTGATTTTTTTTTTTACCTGAAGATGAGCCAACTTCAGAAGCTGACAGTTGAAGTCAATATTAGCATAGTCCCACACAAGTCGTAGAACATGAAATCGCGATCCAGAGAATATGCCATGGAATTCCTCTCCAAATGTCCTAGTTTCCACCTTTAAGCATTAAAAAGTCCAGAGAAAATAGCATAAGAAAAAAGTGCAGCCCAAAAATATTACAGTTCCCAAGCCACAATATGAGCTACAACTCTACAAGGATGTTGATAAATATTTAAACAAAGAAAGCGATGCGATGTGTACCCACCTGAAGGGTGTAATTTGCAGAGGTTTTGAAGAAAGGAGGTGGTTTTGGGTTTGGCGTTGGTTGAGGAGCGATAGAGTTGCCACATGTCGAGCAAGGTCGTCCATGGAGTTGGAGAAATGTTGTATGAGGGTTGAAGATGGGAGTTCGTTGAGGAAGATATCAGAAGGAAGCCATAGCTCACCGTCATCAAGGTTTGGAGGAAACCCATACATTTTTCTGAGCATAAATACACCTAAAAAATTATCCCCAAAATGCCCATTGAAATATTGCAGGTTGTAATGGACGGCGAAGACGGCGACGAGACTGGAGAATCTTATTCGGTTTTATTTGGTTTCTTAGAATCTGGGGAAAATGAAGAAAAAAAATTAGGATTAGAAACCCAGACAAAGATTGGGTTTAGATTAGTGATGGTTCTGAGTTTTTTGTTTTTTTTTCTGGATTAGGTTCGAATTTTGGTTTTTAATTCATAGAAACCCAGACAAAGATGATGTGGTGATGATATGGTAGGTGCAGATGATGAATTGGGGAAAAGAAAAAATTGAATTGTGTTGATAATTGATGAAGATGATGGATTAGGGGAGAGGAAGAAAGGGTGATGATGATGAATTAGGACTATTTCCAAAATGCTCATTGGTATTTTGCCACATCAGATACTGAGTGACATTCACTATTTCTCACGCATACATTTAATTGATATTTGGATGGAATTTGTGACGGAGATATTAATTTGAAATCGACAGTATAGTTTAAGTACGAAATTGTTACTTTTTATAATTCAGATACCTTTTTAAAATCAAACATATAGTTTGGGTACTTTTATGTAGTTTTTCCTTTATTTTATGTAAGCATAGATTTCTAAAACTGAGGGTAAATTACTTATTTTTTTTCGAACTGTGTTTTGAAATAATTATTTTTTTCCATTCACATATTTTCTTGGTTTTAATAACCCTCTAGGACCATTGCACAAAAATTGAGACTATTCGAGAGGTGGAGACATGAATAGAGGAAGAGTATGAATATCCTTTGTTTGATAAGCGTCGAGGGTAAATTCGTTAATTTGTGTTGCTTATCAGATGAGAGCAAGATTGGGTGTGGTTACCAAGGTAAATTAGGTATGGGTCCTGTTAGAGGTTGGTGAAGCGATTGCCACGATTACGTCGATAAATGCATTGGGGTTGGCCATGGTGGGGAGAGGCATTAGACCTAGTTGGGCAGTGTGGTTCTATTGAGCCGAGCTTTGAGGTCAGTAAAGGGATAAAAGGGATGGAAGTTTAACATGGCAGTGACTAGCATGTGGTACTCTAGACCAAGACCACGCAGGACAACGGTGACCAAGTCTGTGGAAGAGAAAGGTTCGTTGATGGCTGCTAGAGAGTTAACAAGGTTTTTAGCTTGGGTGAGATATGCAGAGATGGTTTTGGAGGCCTTGGTAATGTACATGATTTGGAATTGAATATTTGTAGCAGTGGCTAGGAACTACTGAGAGCTAGGGATGAGCGCCACTAACAAAATACCAATAGTTGTGATCAATGAGGAATGGTTTGATTTGACTTTTCCAGAGGGGGTAATTGGTTTATGATAGTTTGACGAAGACCAAAGATGAGAGCGGAGGGGTGGTGGGATGGGGTGAGGATGGTGCTGCGTGAGGGTTTAATACGTTGGCCATGGAGGAAGAGAGAAATGGAAGAAAATTGGAACTAGTTGAGGGAACAATTGTTAAATAGTGTCGGCTGTGATACCATGAAGAATTGAAGAAATCACACACACTTCATTCAATAGCTAATGGGCTGTATTTATACAATGCTATACAGGTATTTGGACAGAATCAAATAACTATTGTCTATAACAGATGGTCTAAACTGATAAGGACAACTAGTTAGTTACATGCCTAGATGATTCTACAAGGTTATGATGTGTTCTTCGGAGATAATAATTTATGAAAGATGAGATTTGAGAGAAAATGGTGAGAAAGATGGCCTGCTAGTTGCAGATCTTTGGTGGCGAAAGGTGGGTTGAGGACACGAGGAAATGGGAAGGAGAAGACAATACTCTTTTACCCTCTAATTTTTTAAGAACAAGGTAAATCCGTCAAAAAAAATAATAGACGACCCAAATTATTTCCGATTGGAAAAATCAGGATCAAATGCAATCAAATTGAAACTCCAACACTAAAATTGAACTTTTTTGTTTTGCAAATTCAGGGACTAAAAATAAGTTTTGATCTTTTTTTTTTTATTAAAATAACCCAGAAAGCATTAATTATGATTTTGTAGACAAATTTTGTTCTTATCAGGAATCCAATATGGAAGTCTATCAGAGGTTGATTTTAACAATGCCTCTTTGTATATTATTTACTATTTAGTGATCTTGAAACTATATCCGAACATGTCATGCCACACAAACTGCATTCACACATTGTAAGCGATTTATTACACAAAGGTTTTTTATTTCAAATGTCTCATTGTCATTCAATCTCAGTTTATTTTTACCATTTAAACTAGATTTTATCTCAATTAACTACATACATATGCCTTCATTAAGCAAAGTTATTTTAATTTCGTCCAAAAGCACTAATTCTCTAATTTCTAGTAGACTTTGATAATTTCATTGATGTGTCAACAATGTCATCCATTAAAATATAAAGGGTTATCTATTGTGTAGTTTTTAATAACATTAATATTAATTCAAAACCTACTAATCTATTTTTTAAAACTTTTTAGTCGTTAACTATCATAATAATTAGTCAAACAATAAAGTGAACAATTTTTCTTCAAAAATACTTTTAAACTTCAAATTTGAATTTTTTTTATAAGATTATATTAAAGAATATGAACTTTAAGGAGTAACGTGAATATTTAATCCAATTTAAAATAAAATAATTAAGACGAAGAATTCTTCAAAAATATTTTTTAACTTTAAATTTTAAAAAAAATCTTTATCATCTAATATTAAATAATTTAGTTAAATGTTTAAAATTTAGAATTTAATTCTTAAATTTTGTGCTTAAAATTCAATAATTAAACTCTAAATCTTCAGACATATGCTCTTCCACCACTACTTGACCTTCTTCCAACAAAATTTCATCTCCACAAAAGGGACTGAAAACGACTTTTTTTAATTATTTAAAAGATATCTCAATTAAAATAAATTAATAAAAAAATTTCAAATAAAAATAAAATTTATCAAAATGAACTAATAAATTACTCAAATATAAATGATTTTCTCCAACTTGACACATGTACTTCTACTTTATTATAATTAATTATTATCCTGAATATTTAATATTAATTTTGAAAAACAATTTAAAGTAAAAAAGTAATTGAAACCATGGGCAAGAATTCAGATAAGCACAACAGTACAACAGCCCAGCCTTAGGTAAGTCCACTAATAATAATCATCTTGGTTGCCCCCATCGCAACAGGTAATCAATTCGGCTGAGCCCCACCGCTCTCTACTCGCCCCTTACGTTCAGACCCTCGGCATCTCCCATGTATGGGTCTTCTTCGTCTGGCTCTGTGGGTCCATCTCCGGCCTCCTCGCCCAGCCTATCTTCAGTTACTACAGCGACAGCTGCAACTCCCGCAGCGACCGCTGCAACTCCCGCAGCGACCGCTGCAACTTCCGCTTCGGTCGCCGTCGGTTCTGCCCTCGTGGTCGTCGTCGTCGCCGTCTTCCTCATCGCCTATGCCGCCGACCTCGGCCACCTGAGCGGCGACTCTCTCGACAAGAAGACCAAACCCCGCGCCGTCGCCCCCTTCGTCGTCAGATTCTGGATCCGTGATGTCACCAACAACATGTTGCAAGGACCGTGCCATGCTCTCTTCGCGGATATCTTGGGATCCGACCACAGAAAAATGCGGACCGCCAACGCATTATTCACCTTTTTCATGGAGTTGGAATTGAAGATTGCAAAGCTCTTGAGGCTAAGTTTAGGGCATCAGAAGTCGAAAAGCTTTGCTATAGAATGAGAGATTAAGGTTTTGAAGGAGAAAGGTGAGAGTGAAGGGAGCAGAGATGAAAATACCGGTGAATGTCGGTGAATGTCGCTAAAATTTCGGGTGAAGTTTCAGTATTTTGGATCGGCGGTATATAAGAATGGGGGAAAGAAATTCGCCGAAATATCGAATAATTATCTTGTTTTGAGTACACCGATTTCTTTTCTGGGATCAAAACGACGAATATACACTATCAATTCGTGAAAATTGGACGTAAATCGAAAGATATTTCATCGGGTTATGCTGCCGGGTCGGAAAACCCGAGTTGCAGACTGTTGGAACCTAAGCTAGTGCACTGATCCAAGAGTGAAATGTGAGCTGTGTGAGTTGGTTAAATCAGTTAGGGAAGCACCATCACGTGGGGGTGAGGTGGATTATTTGGAGGATGAGAAGTGCTAGCTGTCACATGCTTCTAGGCTTAGTATCCAAGTGTCTCATTGTAATTGGATGAGCTGTTGAATTGTAACAGCCTTCCTAACTAACTAACTAACTAATTGTACAAATATCACATATATAAAGCAATTAAAGAGAAAGAAAATACACAGAGAACACAATCGGATTTGAGAAGGAAACACAGATAGTATTCAATTCTCTGCTCATAGACATTTTATCAAACACATTGTATGCACTATGTCATCATTGCAGAATTCTCAATTTCTACAACCAGTACTCTATTCCAGAATCGAAACCAGCAAGATCAAAACCCTATTCTACTTGTGATCAACCTATTCCATTCCGATTACAGGCTAGTGTGTGAATTGTGTTTCAAGAAGGATACAAGAAACATACCTGAAGCATCCTGCTGCTGATCACCAATATGGTATCAGAGCTGGTTGGTCTCTGATCTTGCAACTGGCGCGTGCCTTGAGGAAGAAGCTAATATGGCTGGTTCTGGAGTTGCTGGAGGGGAGCTACGGGCTCCTGTGTTCGATGGGAACAATTACGAATTCTGGAGCATACAGATGAAGACAATTCTGAGGGCTCAGGATCTCTGGGAATATGTGGAGATAGGACTCAGTGAAGTCAAGAATGAAGCAGGTGCTGTGATCAGTCAGCCAACAAGGACTGATTTCATTAAAGATGCTCGAACCCTTGGATTGATTCAAACCTCTGTGGCAAACACAATCTTCTCCAAAATTAGAAATGAAGACAAAGCAAAGTGTGCTTGGGATCTGTTGAAGAGAGAGTACAGGGGAGATACCAAGGTAAGGGCTGTCAAACTTCAGTCCTTGAGAAGGGATTTTGAGTATACAAAAATGAAAGATAATGAATCTTTAAACTTATATCTGTCTAGACTATATGATGTAGTAAATCAAATGAAAACATATGGAGAAGACATCCCTGAAAAACGTCTAGCACAAAAAATACTTATAAGTTTGACAAAGTCCTATGATTCTATTGTTTCCATCATTGAAGAGACAAGAGATCTTGATAATATTGTAGTAGAAGACATAGTGGCTTCTATTAGAGCCTTTAATCAAAGACTAGAAAGGCATGAAGCAGAAAGTGTCAATGTGGACAAAACTTTCTCTGCACAACCTGGGGGTTTCAGAGGGCAGGGAAGTGAGCACCAGGGAAAATGGAAGAAAAATCAGAAGAACTTCAAGAATTGGAGGGTCAATTCTGGGAAAACTAGTCACCAAAACACAGAAGCAGGAAAGGCTGAGTCTAGTACTCCTAAGTGCAAGATCTGTGACAAAAGTCACTGGGGACACTGCTGGTTTAAAATGAAGAAATGTTTCAAATGTAACAGGTCTGGTCACTTAGCCAGAAACTGTTCTGAGAAGAAAACTGAGGCAATTCCTAAACCAGAAGTTCATCAAGCTAGACTTATAGAGGAGAAAGACACGGTGATGTTCTATGCATGCAACTCGGCCGCAGTATCAAAAGATGTTGGTGACTGGTATGTTGATAGTGCATGCAGTAACCACATGACTTCACATGAGTCACTGTTGGTCAATGTTGATAAATCCCTAATAGCTAAAGTTAAAATGGGGACAAGAGAATTGGTACAAGCTACAGGCAAGGGCACTCTTGAGATAAACACCAGAAGTGGCAAGAGGCAGATCCATGAGGTAATGTTGGTTCCTGGACTTGATGCAAATCTGCTCAGTGTAGGGCAAATGGTGGAACACGGGTACCATCTGACCTTTGGGAACAGGAAGGTGAACATCTATGAAGATGAAGGACTTACTCAAATGATTGCCACAGTTCCAATGCTTGGGACCAGATGTTTTTCTCTGTCCCTGGATTGTGTCAACACAGTGGCAAGAAAGGCCCCAGTTGAAGGAAATTCCTGGCTATGGCATAGGAGGTATGGTAATCTAAACTATTCCAGTTTGATGACACTGTAAAAACAACAAATGGTCTGGGTGTACCTAGGCTGTCATAATTCAAGGAAACCTGTGAAGGCTGCATTGCAGGGAAGCAACATGTAGAAAGTTTTGATAAAGGGAAGTCATGGAGAGCTTCAACTCCCTTCAAACTAATACATACAAATGTATGTGGCCCTATGCAGACAGAAACAATGGCAGGAAACAGGTACTTTGTGACATTTATTGATGATCTGTCTAGAATGTGTTGGACTTATTTCTTGGGATACAAATCAGGAGTCTTTAATGTATTCAAGAAGTTTAAGTCAATGGTTGAATTACAAAGTGGCTACAAAATAAAGAAGTTGAGGAGTGACAGAGGTGGAGAGTTCACTTCCACTGAGTTTGTGGAATTATGTGAGGCAGAAGGGATAGAGAAGCAACTAACAGTAGCCTATTCCCCTCAGCAAAATGGAGTAGTTGAGAGGAAAAACAGAACAATAGTTGAAATGGAAAAATCCATGCTCCATGACAAGAAAATGCCCTATGAGTTCTGGGGTGAGGCTGTAAGTACAGCAGTTTACCTACTAAATAGGTGTCCAACAAAAGCAGTTGAAGAGAAAACACCATTTGAGGTGTTTAGTGGAAGGAAGCTTGGTGTAAAGCATCTAAGGGTGTTTGGATCTGTGTGTTATGCACACATTCCCACTCAGTTGAGACAGAAACTAGATGAGGCCTCCATCAAGTGTGTATTTGTTGGATATGGAACTTGTGAGAAAGGGTACAGGGTTTACAACTTGGAAACTAAGAAGGTGATGGTTTCTAGAAGTGTGATCTTCAATGAAGCAATGATGTGGAACTGGTAATCAAACAGTGAAGTGACTGTGACTACACCAACATGTTTTGAAATGGAAACTGGGGAATCTGAAGGTGATGATCATAATTCAGATCAGCAGCAGGCAGGGACTACAGACACAAGCACTGATCAGGGGACTCCTAGTTCTACTCCTATCAAACTCAGAAGGATAAGTGACATCTATGCTAGATGTCACATGTCCATCATTGAACCAGAAACTTTTGCAGAAGCTACAAAGGAAAAGACATGCAGAAAAGCAATGGAAGCAGAAATAGAGATGATTGAGAAGAATACCACCTGGGAGCTGGTTGACAGGCCTAAAGACAAACCTGTTATTGGAGTAAAATGGCTCTATAATGTCAAGCTCAATCTGGATGGAACAATTCAGAAACATAAAGCTAGATTGGTTGCAAAAGGTTATTCCCAAAAGTCTGGGATAGACTTCAATGAGACCTTTGCACCCGTGGCTAGACTGGATACTATCAGGACACTCCTAGCACTAGCTGCACAGAAAAACTGGAAGCTTTATCAACTTGATGTCAAGTCTGCCTTCCTTAATGGCAGGTTGGATGAGGAAGTGTATGTTGAGCAACCAGATGGTTTTGAAGCTCAAAAGGAACCTGGGAAGGTGTACAGGCTGAGAAAGGCTCTATATGGACTAAAACAAGCCCCAAGGGCCTGGTATGCAGAAATAGATGCACATTTGTGCATCTATGGCTATCTAAGAAGTCCTAGTGAAGCAACCATCTACATGAAAATAGTAGGGAGTGAGAGGATGCTAATAGTCTCAATTTATGTAGATGATATAGTCTACACTGGAAACTGTGACCAATTGAAGGCTGAGTTTAAGAGGGAAATGATGATGAAGTATGAAATGTCTGATTTGGGGTTACTACATCACTTCCTGGGGATGAGAGTGATCCAAACTGACAAGTCTGTGTTCATACATCAGAAGAAGTATGCTCAGACACTTCTTGAGAGGTTTGGAATGAAGGGATGTAAGCCTCTAAGCACACCACTTGCAACAAATGACAGGCTGTGCAGAAATGATGGTTCAGAGGCTGCAGATGAAGGTGCTTATAGACAGATTGTGGGCAGATTGCTCTACTTAACACCAACTAGGCCAGACATCATGTTTGCTGCCAGTTTGCTATCTAGATATATTCATGGCCCCTCTAAGAAGCACTGTGGAACAGCAAAAAGGGTTCTGAGGTATATCCAGGGTACATTGGATTATGGACTTGAATATGTGCAGGGAAAGGAGGCTACACTAATTGGATATTGTGATTCTGATTGGAGTGGTAGTCTGGACGATATGAAAAGCACCTCAGGGTATGTTTTTTCTTTTGGTAGTGGGGTTTTCTCATGGGCTTCTGTAAAGTAAAACAGTGTGGCACTGTCTACTGCAGAAGCAGAATATGTTAGTGCAAGTAAGGCCACAACACAGGCTAAGTGGCTCAGGTTTGTGTTGGAAGACTTTGGTGAAGAATAAACAGGACCTACTCCTATCCTATGTGACAATACTTCAGCAATTACCATGTCTAAAAACCCTGTGTTTCATCAGAAGAGTAAACACATACACATACGGTTTCACTTCATTAGAGAAGCAATTCAGGCTGGTGAAGTGGAGCTATTCTACTGCAAGACAGAGGAGCAGTTGGCTGACATTTTTACTAAGGCATTGGCCAAGGGAAGGTTTGTCTACCTAAGAGGAATTTTGGGAGTTAGATCAGTACATAGCTTAGAGGGAGTGTTGGAACCTAAGCTAGTGCACTGATCCAATAGTGAAATGTGAGCTGTGTGAGTTGGTTAAATCAGTTAGGGAAGCACCATCACGTGGGGGTGAGGTGGATTACTTAGAGGATGAGAAGTGCTAGCTGTCACATGCTTGTAGGCTTAGGATCCAATTGTCAGGACCCGACCCTCCTCGGTCAGGACCCGACTCATCTAGCACATCACATGCCCATCCGTAGATGAAGGCACACTAACAAATTATCATGACCAACCCAACTGTGGTCAGAAAAACCTGCCTCAACAACTCACAGTTAAAACCGGCTCATTCGGAGCCTTCAAATCACATCAGGACTCATCCCGAATCCTAAACTAACTCTTGACTCCTACTGAGTCCAAGTCCAAACTCGACTGACTTCAATGCCACCACTGGCATATCCGGTCACCTAGCAAATACCCCTAGGTAGACCACATCCTTTCCAAAACACAAACCCATTTCCAGACTTCCTCTGAGTCCAATTCAATATCCAAACCCAACCTTGGGTCAAGTTTATTCTGGGCCCAACATGCCCATCCATAAACCAAACCGTTAACAAAAACAACCATCCGGACCCACACTAGTCCGACACAATCAAAACACAAGATACAATATTACAACACAAGTGTACAATACAAACTATTTACAAAGTAGCACGAAACCAAGTATCAATACATTTATTTTGAACTACTGTCAAGTCGATCGGGGCAGTTCCTTCGCAAATATCCAAGTTTCCTACAAAAGTGACAAGTGGCAGTGCTAAGGCAACTTGCCCCACCACGCCGCTTACCTGTCGACCGAGTTGAAGTTCCACTCGAATGAACACCCACCGAGGGTCGCGACACAAGAGAATGAAGGCTAACACGCTTCGATGTTTCCTGACTTATCTGTTCAGTATCCTGACGCTCTCGGCGTCGTCCAGAGCTCAAAGATCGTTCTGGAACAGGTAAAATAGTAGCCTCTACTCGGATAGCAGCATCCGATAATTCCCTCAGGGTAGAATACGAGCCCACAGTTACAGCACCTCGTATCGCATTCCCCAATCCCTGCTCAAACCTTCGACACTTATCTTCCTCAGTAGCCACATACAAAGGAGCGAAACTAGATAAGTGCAAAAATTGCTGTTCATAATCGACCACTGACAGATTCCCTTGCTGCAATTGGAGAAACTCAACCTCCTTAGCATTCCAAAATGAGCGAGGATAAAACTGATCCAGAAATCGCTCTCGGAATGCATCCCATGCCAACGTACGGGCATCCCAACCAGTCAACTGTAAACTATGGCACCACCAGTAGGCATAGCCATCCAGAAGAAAAGTGGCTAAGGCCACCATGTCCTCCGGGGGACATATCATGACCTCAAAAATCCTTTCCAATCGAGTAATCCAATCTTCGGCGCCATTCGGGCCCGAATCACCACGAAACACAGTGGCTCCTAACCGTCGAGCTCGCTCAATATCTGGACCTTCACTAATACTATTCTCGTCCCACCCATCTTCAGACCGTGTACGGGACGCACGACTCGGAGGCATGACGTAACAACAGAAATCAATAACCAAATGCTCTGATACCAGCTGTACGATCATGCTTGGTGTACGACTTGCTGTGTCGTATGTATGATGGTACTTGATACCTAGTGACGGTACATGGGATGCACCAGTGATGTGTCGATAAATGTGTTGGTATTTGGCTTAGTTCCGATACCATTGGTTTTTGGTTGTGAACGTGAACTGGACATTGAACACGATGCACTATGCAGGGTGATTCTGATGATTTTAGTGATTGTTCGAGCAGGTGCTCTTAGCCATTGTTGTGTAATGACCCGTCTCGAGTATCGGGATAGAATATTAATTAATTATGGTTTAGAATGACTAATCGGGGATTAGTTGAGTGAATTCGGACGAATTGTGCAAAATGACCGTTTTGCCCCTAGCGTGGGCCAATGTTGACTTTTAGTTCAGGCGGTCAAACGGATTTTGACCAATGACTGTGACGTAGTTCGGGACGTCACGAGTTCATAGACAGGTGGCACGTTCGATTCCGACATTCGAGGTGAAAGTTATGGCGTTCGGAAGTTGAGGGGTATTTTGGTAATTTGGCTAATAGGGGGCCAAATGTTGACTTTTGACCCGGGAAGTCCAATGGACTAGGGTCAAGGACCATTACGTAGTTCTCGTCGATGCGAATCCAACGACAGGCGGCATGCCGAAATCGGAGATTCGACGACGAAGTTATGGTCACGGGAACAGACTCGATTAACCGAACGAACCGAGATTAAAATAATATTTTAATATGAACAGTATCCGGTGACTAAACACACTTGGATGAGTGACAAGTGTCACTCATCCCTTAAATTCAGGCCTAAACACAGATCCATGTTTTGGGGAAAACATAATTATGATGTTTTATTATTAATTAAATTTAATTATTTTTAAATCCCTCCATTAATCCTCTCTGTTTTCTTAACCGTGTACAACCAAAAACACAATTCCTTCCATCCTTAATCTTCTCCCTATCAGCTGAACTTGAGAGTGAAAATTGGAGAGAATTCAGAGACTGATTGACTGAGGGAAACACGGGGGATTGAGAGGGAGAAAGAAACTAAGAATCGAAAATTTGGTTTTTGGGAGGGAAATTTGAATTGGAAGCTTTGTGCCTTTTTGATCGAAATTGAGTTCAGTTTTAGTCTTCTGGGATTGCCACGATCAGTTTCATCGAAAGAACGAAGGTAATTGAGGTCCATTTGAGGTAGAACAGAGCACTGTAGTTGCAGAAATTTCGAGCTTGAGTCGTGGGAATTGAGGCTTGGATTGATGCAATTGAGTTGGGGAAAGAGTTTACCTGAGTCCATTGAAGCTTCTGGTTGCATCAATTGAAGGAAATCGTGTGACATTGAAGGACTTCGAATGATGAACAGTGTGCGGGTGTTCTTCAAATGTTCATCTTCGAGTTGTGTGATTTGAGAATTGACGGACATTAAACCGGGTCGTCTCGCGGGCAAAAGGGACCCGTTTATCAGACAAACGGGTGAGGAAGACAGTGACTGTAGCAGGCGCGTGGGTTTCACGCGCAGCCACTCACGGGGGCGCGTGAGGGCGCGTACGGCCTAGTTTCAAGGAGTTGTGATTTCCAGAATTTACGGAAAAACATGCAGCTCGGAAACGAACTGTTTTGGACGGTGTGTGTGAGTGGACTTTGTTTTCTAACTGTGATGCATGCATATATGATTTAAATGCTTTATTATATGATTTTATATGCTTTGGCATGATTGACGTTTCAATCCGGTGATTTCTCGATTTTATGGATTATTATATTATTATATTTGGCACGATTTTCGAGAAATTATGAAATTGGTTAAAAATGATGTTTGGACTTGGTTTATGAGTCCAGTATTAAATTTGATTGAAAATAATGTTTGGACTCGGATTATGAGTCATGGATTGAAAAATGATGTTGTGACTCGGGAATGAGTCAAGGGTCAATTTCGTGGATTTACGTGAAAATGGCAACGGAGGTTGAGAACGCATGGATTTGTGTGATAATGATATTTTGGGCGTGAGAACCCAAGTGTATAGTGATTTTGACTCAGATTTGGAGTCACTTGTGAATTTGATGAAATTAATGATTTTTGTGATTCATTGATTATTTTAATCAGTCTTTCGGGCACGTTTTACGAGGAACGTGCAAATGATGTTTTGGGCAAGGCCCGGAGTTTAAATGATTTCTAAAATGATATTTTGACTTAGTTGGTGAGTCAACGATGATTTCTAGATTATTTTATTGTTTTAAAATGTGATTTTAACGGTTTATGTGTAAATGGTATTTTGGGGCTTGAGACCCAGTCGGGAATGATCTTGACTTTGTATGAAGACAAGATTTGATTGAAATATTTTGGGATGTAATTCCCGAGATGGTTTTCATTGTGATTGTGAGGTATTACCTAGACGACCGGAGCTTGGGGGATGTGATTGTAGGATCGGGAGTTGATCCTATGGTAGTCAGCTTCTCGGAGGTGACTAAGCCTGGATGTACCACTCGGATGGGTCTGAGCCTCGGGATGTGTTAGCCCAGATGTGACTGAGCCCGAGGGTTGATCCCAGAGGTGTCTGTTCCCGAGAGAGTGGCTGGATTTTTGGCCTACGCGTAGTGCAACACTTGTGAGTAGTGCAGTTTGATTGATTGAGCACTTGTGAGTAGTGCAGTTTGATTGATTGAGCACTTGTGAGTAGTGCAGTTGATGGTTTGTTTGTGCACTTGTGAGTAGTGCGGATTGATTGGATTGATATATTTATTGTGCACTTGTGATTAGTGCTGATTGATGTTGTTTGTGATGACGTACTGGTATTAAGTACGGGTTTTTGGTCTTTGTGGCCGGGTGATTCTGTTTTCACATGTTTTGGCCTGAGAGCCGGGATTTGATGTTTTATAACATGAACTGATTTGGTGAACATGAGTTTTACGGACCATGGGAAAATATGTTTTGATTTTATCGGTTCACTGTTCATACTTGAATGATTTCATACTATTACTCATGTTTTATGATATGCATGCAAGTTTGTGAAAACTGGAGGGTAAGAATGTAATTTTGGAAAATGTTTTTATCAGAGTTCATTTTTGTCCACTCACACCTTTTCTGTTTTGTGACCCTCCAGGCCGTGGTACGACGTTCGGGACTGATCGTGAGGCAGTGGCAGCAGCAGAAATCAGCGCAAACATCCCTTGTCTGGCAAGCACTGAAGGGTAGTTTCAGACCTTTGGTTGATTTGTCAGACGGGAGCAGGACCGAGCACGGTTTTTGACGTCCAGTTGGGACGGGTCCTGTCACCAAGTGTATCATTGTAATTGGATGAGCTGTTGAATTGTAACAGCCTTCCTAACTAACTAACTAACTAATTATACAAAGCTCACATATATAAAGCAATTAAAGAGAAAGAAAATACACAGAGAACACAATCGTCTTTGAGAAGGAAACACAGATAGTATTCAATTCTCTGCTCATAGACATTTTATCAAACACATTGTGTGCACTGTGTCATCATTGCAGAATTCTCAATTCCTACAACCAGTACTCTATTCCAGAATCGAAACCAGCAAGATCAAAACCCTATTCTACTTGTGATCAACCTATTCAATTCAAATTACAGGCTAGTGTGTGAATTGTGTTTCAAGAAGGATACAAGAAACATATCTGAAGCATCCTGCTGCTGATCACCAATACCCGGTGGGAGGTAGGGGGAGATTGTTGTTAGCAGAGTAATCTATATACATATATAATTGACGTGTAAATTAACAAAATGTAGCCCAGTAGAGTTAGTGTGAGCTTTTAAACTCTTTTTGGGGTCTTGTGTTCAACCCCCAGGTTGTCAATAACAATTGTTTTTTTTTCCTTTTTATTCATTTATTCCAATTTTTCAAAGGTTGGTCTTTTTTTTTTTCATTTTTTGTCCAATTTTATATATATCCATTACTTTCAATTTTTTAATAAAATTTGACCCTATTTTTTACTTTTTCCAATTTTAAATATATTAAACTTATTTTATCATTTTTCTTACATTGAATATTTTACGTTTATTGTTATGTTTTTAACCATTTTAACATTCAATTATAGTAACTCACTTCAATTTATGTTTATATTTAACATTTTATATTAATAGTGATCGTCAGAATTATATTACATCATATTATTCATCATATATTTATTATGTAAAAGTTATTTTATAGTTTTTATTAGTCTTATATAACTATTATTGGATACTTAAGTTTTCCCCAAAGTTTCATTCCAAATTTCCAATTTTTAGATCGAATTTCCATCATTTTTGTTGATCGTAAACGATATCGATATCGATACCGATATTTGGTGCGAGATATTTGTAAACTTAAGTAGCGATATATCCGTCGATATCAATATTTTCATTTTTGGAAGGGAGATGGTGGGTTGGGAGGAGAGATTATTCCTCTCGTGATGATGGGTGTTTATCAGAGATGCTAAGTGGGTCGAATGAATTTTGGATTCAATTATTTTTTTAACTTGATTTTTTTTTTCAAAATTAAAACTAAATATTTAAAGTAATAATTAGTATAATGAAATGGAAGGATATGTGCCAAACAAGGATAATATTAGCCACATCAGTCAATTTAACATAAGCTAGAGTTTTTAATGAAAATAGGATAATCTTGTTAATAAAAGTCATGTTTAGAAAATTAGTTGAGATAAAATTTAATTCAAAGATAAATTGAGACGGAATGATAAGCTTAAGAGACCTACACAATTAAGAAATAGCTAAATTATTCATTTCTATTTATTTTGCTGACCTAAAAGTTAAAGGCCAACCAAGACAGGACCCATCCCAATCCCCCCGGGATTAACGCGGGATGACCCTACTCCCGTCTGACACGAAGTGTCAGACAAGGGATATTTCCGACCATTGCCCTCCTGGGGTATCAGAGTACGCCAGGGTCCGGAGGAGGTATGTGATATCTCGGTCTCTACTATAGTCTACATCCGCTGTCAACCTGAAGGGCAGTCAAAACATTAAAAGTTGTGAGTTGACAAAACAAAAGTTTATAAAAACATTTCCATAAAGACATTTGTACCCTTCACTAAAAAGCATGCATGCATTCAAAAACCATTTAACTAAATGGAACCATCTGTGGGAACTAAGCCCAAAACCATAATCAAATTAAATATACGGGCCACTGCCTAAATCCATAAGAAACCAATAAGGGACTCAGCCCAAAACCATAACCATACTGAAACCAAATACACGAGCCACTATTCAAATCCTGTGCACACCACTTATCAAAGAATCATAAAGATTCAACCATACGGGCCACTGCCCAAAACCATACGGGACTCAGCCCAAAACCATCATGAAACCAAGTACACGAGACACCGCTCAAATCCTGTGTAACCACACATCACATATCATAATCCATATATATACATATAATTCACACAACCAATCCTGTCACGGTTTCCAAAGCTACGGGCGTACTACCCGGATCTCAATCCGAGTCTTCTCAAAGTCAAGGTCAATGTCCGCAGACCACTGATCCTACCTGAGGTTATAGTAACCATAGCATTCCTGAGAGTAAGGAACCTAACCGGGGGGTGACTCTACTCAGTCGGTGCTCCGTGACTACTCCGGGGTCCACCCAGGGCAACGACCCTCCTCGGAGGAGATAATAGAAGTAAAGGAAGGTATATGAACATATATATATATATATATACATAACACAAATATCCATGCCCGGTTCCCCTGAACCGTCATGATCCATAATATCCATTACTAGGGTTCATATTGGTTCCCATAAACCGTCATGTACCACAATCACATAAACAGGGTTCATGCCGGTTCCCTTAACTCGTCATGAACCACGATACAATAACAAGGGTTCATGCAGGTTCCCATAAACCATCATGAACCTGGAAATCCATCTAAGGTTCCCTGACCTGAAATCAAAACCGTAAAGTAACCTGGGTCTCGTGCCCGAACATATGACATCAGTTGGGCACCGTGCCTGATATCCGAGGTCATATGCCCGAGACAAAACCAAATGGGTCTCATACCCGAGTTTATCCTTTTGAAATCCAAATCCAATTCATTAAAACCAATAAGGAAATATAGACCCGTATAAGCACCATATAAGGTCGAAACCTCGAAATACGTGCTTATACGTAACCACATACAAATGCACCCATGACATCATCAAACATGTAATAAAACATATAATAAACATTTATGCATGCACCAATTTAGAAAGCCAAGGTCCACTCACAGACCGTCCGAGCTGCCGCCTCAATTTGTGTGCCATACGGCTCTCTCGAGCTAATCACCGTCACTGGGACTCCCGAACCTGTCCAAATCGTAATAGAAGGTTACTAACTACTTAATTAACCTCCCACTAAAGCCCCGTAATTTTTTGGTATTTTTAACTATTTTTAAAGTCAATCCTAAACTTTCCGATGCCCCGAACATTATCGAGACGGTGTCCGATCGACACGAAACCAGTCCCAAAATGTTCGTTACATCGAATAGAAGATTTCACATGTTGATGTCATCCTCGAAATGTAGGATATGCTTCCTCTCGCGCCTCAAGAAGCCACTGCGTGTGGGCGTCACGAGCCCTGCACAATGCTTCTTCAACCTGCCGCGAACCGGTTCAGACCGGCCGGTTCGGTCTTTTTCTGCAACTGGACCGACGTGACCGGTCCAGGCCCATAGAATCCCCATTTTTCGTCCGTTTTGTCCCTAATCAATCCTATAATTCCTATTTCTTCTTTTCCCAGCATTCCCAATCCTTAAAACTAGTTAAAACATCCTAAAACCCATAGTTCCAATTTGAACCTCACGGTTCAAGTTTCTCCTTTTTCTTCCCACGGCTTCTCAGCCGTCAACCACCACCAAAACCTCATTAACAACCCCCTAGCAACCTAAATAACCCATTAAAACCGATACAAACAGCCCATAATCACAGAAATAGAAAATGGATCAAAATGGGCTTAACCGATACCTCTCGGGTTCTTCTCCTCCAAGCCGCCGTCCACGGCGGTTCTGGCCGTCCAGCCACCCTCATCTGGTCCTCAGCTCACTCTCTGCTTCTCAAATACGATCATAGGGTCAAGGGTTTGGGTAGGGAGATGCATGAAGATGCACGGGGAAGGGAGATGCATGAAGGGAAATTGGTGTCCATTGGATGGGTGACACTTGTCACTCATCCATTGGGCCTTGGGACAAATATATGGGTCCACTAACTGCCAAAAGTTAAGTTGTTTCGTAAAACGTGCAATAGTTCTTTTCGTACTTCCGTGAATCGTAACTTCGCCGTCGATCGTCCGAATTCGACGTACCACCTGTCTATGGATTCGTATCGTCCCGATCTACGTAATGGTCCTTGGCCCTCGGTCATCGGACCTCCTGGTCAAAAAGTCAACATTTGCCCCTTTTTAACCATAATTACCAAAATGCCCATAAACTTCCGAACGTCATAACTTCCTCCTCGAATGTCGGAATTGAACGTGCCACCTGTCTATGAACTCGTGACGTCCTAAACTACGTCACGGTCATCAATCAAAGTCCATTGACCTCCCAAATGAGAAGTCAACATTTTGCCACGGCTAGAGGCAAAACGGTTATTTTGCATCGTTCGTCCAATTTCTCCTAACTAATCACTGATTAACCTCACTAATTGTGATTAGTCACTAATCTAATCTAGGAATTTGGGACGGGTCGTTACAACCTTCCCTCCTTAATTAATTTCATCGTCGAAATTCCAACCGACCTAATTCCAACCGTTCTTCCCTCATTAATTAGTTTCGTTCTCGAAACTCCAACTATCCTGGTTCCGCATCCACCTCATGGAACTAATTCGACCTCGCAAATCGTGTACACTCATACACCAACTAACCAAACAATACTTACTCGTCTGCAACCAGACGTACCACTAACACTCTCGTTACATCGACTACCCTCGACCACGTCGAATGGCAGTAATCACACGTTTTGAACTGACACCACTTCTCAGTATCACAGTAGCCCAAGTATCCTATGAGCTAACCACTTGTCAATCTACCATCTCGTTGACACAAACAACTAGATGGTTCCTTGCTCAAACACTAACTATCCCGACGTCTACTCCTGCTAGGAGTCACCAGACCTCACTAGTCGATCCACGATGAAACATCCGACAAACTGTCACCACTTGACAATCGACTGTCTAAAACTGACACTATACTTACTCGTGGTTACACTAACCACTAACTCACTCAACCTGAGTAAACACTTATCAGCAAAGCTTTTCACTCGACCTGTGTGTAACTAGACCCATCAGAAATACCATGACCTAGTGCACAATAACCAATGGCTAGTTCACGACCTCGACTAATCCAATGGTATCGGAACTAAGCCGACTACCAACACACTCACCAATGTACCACTGGTATAACCTATATACCGTCACTAGGCATCACAAGTCTACCCAGTATCGTACCTCGAACTACGTACAAGGTACGTACATCCATTACCAACTAGACTACAACAATAACGACGACGACAACACGACCACCTAAGTCGTAGCCAAATACATTTCTATTCTGGAGTCCATCTATCCAATCCCGGACTAGACAAATCGAAACTCCAACTCCAACATCTATTTCCAATTCCAAATCTGAATCCGCAATTTCGTAAGAAATCCCGAATCCAAACCCAGAAATCATATCCATAATCATGTCCAAATTTGAATCCGAAATCATCATTCCGTAAGCTAGCATTTGGAATAATCATTCCGAAACCAAATCCATAAATCCACTTTCAAGTTCCAAAATCGAATACTGAATCGTCATCCAGAAATCCGATTCCAAAACCCGAAATCTCGTTCTCGTCTACCGAGACGTACCAAAACTGAACCTATTGGTTACCTGCTCAATAAATTCGATTGACTTCATGGGGAAGCCAATCTCAATATCCACACGTCTAAGGTTGACAAAATCCAACCTTGTCAGACACTTATTCACCTGAGTAATATACCATACGGGATTCACTTCGAAAAAAAGTTCAGTCCCAACATCCTCAACTCAAACTATCCAAGTAAGAGTAATAAACTCTGCACCTATCTGGATCATCAAGATCATGATCCATATCCATCACTACGTCAACCGACCATAGCCGTCATGATCGAGATTCATCACTGAGTCACCCGACCATAAACATCACGATCGAGGATCGTCATGACGCCCAAAGTCCTCAACCATTTCCCACATCTAAACAGATTAGTCAACGACTAGACACGCCGAGACTATGGGTTCTCACTGATTACCTCGTATCGATCCTTGTCATTCCACCGAGGAAAAACTAAGAATGATACCAATCAATGACATCAAAATTCATCCTACGTGAATGCAACCAAAACTCGCTGCACTCACCACGCCATGTAAGCCAACATCGTCTGCCACCAAGCAGAACATGAGAAATCTCAGTCACCTAACTTCAATATACTCAATTCCTCCTGATGACCCAAGAAAAATCCCGGGTTCACCAACCAATACACGACCAATGTAATGGTGACAACAATCCCTCATATATCATCATCTACCATCATCTACCATCGTAGAACCCGAGAAGTCACCTTAATGACTTCGAAATACCCATTACCAATGAGGAAAAACCGCACCACTCTCGTCGCCTCAATCATAAACTCTCTCAATTCTGAAGTTCCAACCATATCGAAACCAACACAATTGGACATCAACCACGTGTTTCT
Organism: Prinsepia uniflora; assembly: GCA_032719365.1. Lineage (NCBI taxonomy): Eukaryota > Viridiplantae > Streptophyta > Magnoliopsida > Rosales > Rosaceae > Prinsepia > Prinsepia uniflora. Next base: position 61,713,555 of record CM064868.1, read on the forward strand.
TTTTGACTAGTTAGGGACACATGCCCATTTCGCCTATCCGTTTATACTATGTATGTAGGTACACTCATTCCTAGTGGAATTCATGCAATACAAGGTTAAACCTTGTATACTATTTACGAATGTGCCTAAACGGCATCCAACACTCGTATCTCGTACCACGAGTCTCAACTACTACTAGATCCTATCTAGTCCATCACTATCCATGATCCATTGTCGAACTACAGATACCAAACATATGCCCATCTCAACGGAGTCACATCCCGACTCGTGACTCATCGTCGTCACAATCACCAGTACCAGCACCATCACTAGTACCAGTACACCACTATAATCTGTCAGCATCAGCACACAAGCATCCACACTAGCATCAGCAATAACACTAGCACACCATGTGCAAAACTGACAACCCTGGATCTCCGCTCATACCGAGCGACGATCCCGTACCTCTGCTCAAATTGGAGAAACTCTACCTCCCTCGTACCCAACAGCTCTGGGTACAGTCACCCTGACAACTCATACGAGAAAAGGAAACGTCCCCTGAATGTCCCCGTCTCATTCTGCGATCGCACTCAGCCGTAACCGAGTCAAATTCAGAATCACTGCTCGTACATATGCTTTACTCACGCACCTCGTATCATCGTCACGACGGACAATCCCATCGTCACAATCGTCACGGTAACCAGAGTCTACTCGACCTGATAAGACTCGACTACATCCATCGATAGTAGCGTCTGCCACAACCTCATGCAGATCTAACTACCAGGCATATCGATATCGAGACTCCGCATCCCACAGAATCAACCGCACGTACTACTACTCCGTATCCCTACTCTGGGATTCCATCGACAAGTACCAACCCTGGTAACTTTTCCAAATCAAACTCTAACCTGTCGTAACTCGACTAAACCAACGTCGTATACCAGGTCATCCATGACCTTAGTTGTACCAACAATCCATCACAACTACCGTAGTACGACAACTAACTAAGTCAATCCGATAAGTACAACCTCGACTGCAGAGTGCAGTCCCATCACAAGCTGACCTGACTCGACCAACCGACCATCTCATCGACGTCGAGACCACTCGTCAACTCACCTTTCCAAACCATACACCATAAGGTAGGGTTCCATAATCACGCCTAGGGTCTCCCTGAACCCAACTGCAGAAAGCAGTAAAATCCACAATCTGATCGTCTCCGCGGTCTTGACATCGTAAAGACGTCAATCCAATCCTACCGTAAGTTCAATTAGGATTCCTCGAATTTGGCTGCCCTCAACAGCAGAGCCATTTAACTCAACAATATATGTTCATCGAATGGTCACAATTCCAGACCAGTCGTAGGAACCGATCCTACGACATCGTGAAAGACGATCCAAACTAACCGTCTCACGATCCAAAACTCTAACGTAATAGTACGTTCACCATCCGTAAGGTTCCACACTGTCAACCACGACAGAACTATGGCAACCCCGGTATCTAGTGCCGAACCAAGACATATCACGATCCAAACCTACTAACTATCGTATCGGCATCCCACTATCAGGTTGATAACGAACTGTAGCCTATTGAGATATCACATCCTCAACCTACGTACCACTCCAAGAGCTCCGTGGTTGCTCGAATAGAGACAAACCCCACTCTGATATAAGCTAGCCGAGCTCTGATACCACTTTGATAGGACCCATCCCAATCCCCCTAAGATTAACGTGGGATGACACTGCTCCCGTGTGACACGAAGTATCAGACAAGGGATATTTCCGACCTTTGCCCTCCCGGGCTATCAGAGTACGCCAGGATCCGGAGGAGGTATGTGATATCTCGGTCTCTGCTACAGTCCACATCCGCTGTCAACCTGAAGGGCAGTCAAAACATTAAAAGCCGTGAGTGGACAAAAAAAAAGTTTATAAAAACATTTCCATAAAGACATTTGTACCCTTCACTAAAAAGCATGCATGCATTCGAAAACCATTTAACTAAATGGAACCATCTGTGGGAACTAAGCCCAAAACCATAATTAAATCAAATATACGGGCAACTGCCCAAATCCATAAGAAATCAATAAGGGACTCAGCCCAAAACCATAACCATACTGAAACCAAATACACGAGCCACTGTTCAAATCCTGTGCACACCACATAACAAAGAATCATAAAGATTCAACCATACGGGTCACTGCCCAAAACCATACGGGACTCAGCCCAAAACCATCATGAAACCAAGTACACGAGCCACCACTCAAATCCTGTGTAACCACACATCACATATCATAATCCATATATATACATATAATTCACACAACCAATCCTGTCACGGTTTCCAAAGCTATGCGCGTACTACCCGGATCTCAATCCGAGTCTTCTCAAAGTCAAGGTCAATGTCCGCAGACCACTGATCCTACTCGAGGTTATAGTAACCATAGCCTTCCTGAGAGTAAGGAACCTAACTAGGGGGGTGACTCTACTCAGTCGGTGCTTCGTGACTACTCCGGTGTCCACCCATGCTAACGACCCTCCTCGGAGGAGATAATAGAAGTAAAGGAAGGTATATGAACATATATATATATACATAACACAAATATCCATGCCCGGTTCCCCTGAACCGTCATGATCCATAATATCCATTACTAGGGTTCATATTGGTTCCCATAAACCGTCATGTACCACAATAACATAAACAGGGTTCATGCCGGTTCCCTTAACCTGTCATGAACCACGATACCATAACAAGGGTTCATGCAGGTTCCCATAAACCGTCATGAACCTGGAAATCCATCTAAGGTTCCCTGACCTGAAATCAAAACCATAAAGTAACCTAGGTCTCGTGCCCGAACATATGACATCAGTTGGGCACCGTGCCCGATATCCGAGGTCATATGCCCAAGACAAAACTAAATGGGTCTCATACCCGAGTTTATCCATTTGAAATCCAAATCCAATTCATTAAAACCAATAATGAAATACAGACCCGTATTAGTACCGTATAAAGTCGAAACCTCGAAATATGTGCTTATATGTAACCACATAAAAATGCACCCATGGCATCATCAAACATGTAATAAAACATATAATAAACATTTATGCATGCACCAATTTAGAAAATCAAGGTCCACTCACAGACCGTCCGAGCTGCCGCCTCGATTTGCTTGCCATACGGCTCTCCCTAGCCAATCACCATCATCGGGACTCTCGAACCTGTCCAAATTGTAATATAAGGTTACTAACTACTTAATTAACCTCCCACTAAAGCCCCGTAATTTTCTGGTATTTTTAAATGTTTTTAAAGTCAATCCTAAACCTTCCGATGCACCGAACATTATCGAGACGGTGTCCGATCGACACGAAACCAGTCCCAAAATGTTCGTTACATCGAATAGAAGATTTCATGTGTTGAAGTCATCCTCAAAATTTGGGCCACGCGCCCTCATGTGCCCCAAGAAGCCACTGCGCGTGGGCCTCACTTGCCCTGCACAGTGCTTCATCAACCTGCCGCGAACCCGTTAAAACCGGCCGGTTCGGTCATTTTCTGCAACTGGATCGGCGTGACCGATCCAGGCCCATACAATCCCCATTTTTCATCCGTTTTGTCCCTAATCAATCCTATAATTCCTATTTCTTCTTTTCCCATCATTCCCAATCCTTAAAACTAGTTAAAACATCTTAAAACCCATAGTTCCAATTTGAACCTCACGGTTCAAGTTTCTCCTTTTTCTTCCCACGGCTTCTCAGCTGTCAACCACCACCAAAACCTCATTAACAACCCCCTAACAACCTAAATAACCCATTAAAACCGATACAAACGACCCATAATCACATAAATGGAAAATGGATCAAAATGGGCTTAACCGATACCTCTCGGGTTCTTCTCCTCCAAGCCGCCGTCCACGGCGATTCTGGCCATCCAGCCACCCTCATCTGGTCCTCAGATCACTCTCTGCTTCTCAAACACTATCATAGGGTCAAGGGTTTGGGTAGCATAGAGGATAGGAGAATGGTGAGATCGGGGATTAGTTAGGCGAAATAATAATGGTAACGATCTTATTACCCATCCAACAATTTTATTTACACGTAATAACGGTGATCAACCTATTCAATTCAAATTACAGGCTATTCAATTCAAATTTTATCTCAGCAATCTCCCCCTTCTCTAATCCTCTATTACTCATCCAACAATGGTAACGATCTTATTTATTTTCATTCATATATTTACACGTAATAATAATATTTACACGTAATAATTATATTAAACTCAAAAGTAAAATATTAATAAACATCTATTGAAGCAGAAATCATATTCACCGCGAAAAATCTACACATTTCCTGCAATTAGCAAACAATCAGGTATCGTTGTCTCGATCGATTACCCGGGGGTTTGTTCGAGCAAGAATACTCTAATGCCAAAATTAGCTTTGAGAGATGGAAATGAAATACTTCGAAACAAAAAATCCACTTACCTTGAAAATGAAATGTATTCCGTTATTTATAGAAAAATATCGGGAGACTCGGAACGTTCTGATTGGTCAGTTAAATTTTTAATTAATAAATAATCTATTATTTAATAATTATAATAATTGCACATTGTGATGATAATGATAAAAATTTAATATTAATATTTATTGTCCATTATTTGGAATAACGTCAATCAACTCTCTGGGTCAATATTAATATTATGGAGGTTACTAACCCGATTAAATAACGTATTTAACTGGTAAATAGATTATTTGATGTGAAGGTGTCTGCAGGCCGTTAGTATTGTTGCTAGGGGCAATTTGGCCTTTTGGGAATTTTGAGCCACGTGGTAACTTCACAATTTTTGGATGATTTTGGGTTCCACAAATGCCCCCACATCGCATAGGAATTCACGGAATTCTAAGGGAAGTAGATTTTTGGTAGTCCCAATTAAATCATTTTTGGAGTAGGACTCCATTTTGTCTTGTGTTGGTCTTGTGTCGGGAAAAATTCCGATGGATTTGATATGTTACTTCAAGGTGACGTAAATATGCATTAGACTCGGAACCTGATATGAGGTTGGATTGCACTTGCTTGGTTGGGTATGCGTTATGGTCCATTCGAAATTAATTCATTTATGTATGAATTTAATTTCATGGACTTTGTTTGATCAAAATCTCTTTCTTGGTAACCATTGGTATATAATAATACCCTATTTGTAATTGATTCCTCATTGATGAATATTGATTTAATGGAATTTCTGCAACTTCCATTTCATAAATTCAATGGTCTTCCCCTTTTGACTTTGGCGAGGAAGCAAAAACTGAGGGAGGTTTCAATGGCCATCAATTCACCCATTATTTTGGGGGGTTTTTTTTCCCCTTAAAGGTAAGCGTATGCACCCTTCAATTCCATATCAAAATCTCAACTTCTTTCTTCAATGCAGCTAAAGGTGAAAAAATTGAAGACCAAAGGCTGATGCTCTTACTCCTCTTTTTTTTTTTGCAACCGGTCTTGCAGTTTGAAAAAGAAAAGGCGCGTTGAAGAGGTGAGAAGAAATAAGGAAGATTTTTTTTATTCCTTTTCTTTCCCTGACTTCGTGATATTTTCCTCTTGTTGTAAGTGAGAAAATATCTAGTGGCTGGTACACCAAGAATCAGCGGTTAGCTCCCTTGCAGTTAGGAAGGTAGCAGGTATAGAGAGGGTGGTTGGCATGGTGCCTGCTTGCAGCTCGTAATCCTCTCTCGCAATTCTTTCTCCTTGTGGTCTCAGCTGGCGTGGCATATAACATATATATATATATATATATATACATATACATGTTAATTATTGTTTGAACTGAAACTTTGACTTTTGTATTTATGTTTTAATCTCTGTCCTTTCTTCTCTGCATCGAATTAGATTATTTATTTATTGTTTTTCTTGTTGTATGTGGGCCTCGAGCAGGGCAGAAGGCGACTGCTGTTGAAGAAGTACGAAAACGACATGCCGTTTTGTAAAAAATGACATGTCGTTTTTTTTTCATGTTGTTGAGATAAAAAACGTGTCATTTTTCGACATGTCGTTAGTGAGAAAAACGACATGTCGTTTTGGGAGCTTCCCCATGAAAAATGGCTTCGGTTGTGGCTATCTGATTACAATGATTCCAGCGGTGGTATGCTGCACCCACATAGATGATTATTTCAAGATGTATGAAGGTATACTTTTGGCGGGGGCCCCGAAGAACTCATTTTGTGGGAGCTTTAGGTTGACAGATACGGAGGCTGATGCTATTGTGTTTTCTTAACAAGCGAGGTGACTGGCTGGTACGCTATAACTGAGAAGTGAGTTTACATTTTCGCTCCTGAGTGGTTGGTTAAGCAAGCGGGCTTTGCCATTTTTGGCAGCTCCGTTAGTGCCGTTGTTGATACTTCGTTAGTACTACGTTTTTGGCATATTCATGATAGCTCTTGACATCTATTAACAATGATCCAAATGATGACTTGTTTATTTTTCCAAGGTAATCAATTTAAGATACGGCAAGGTGTATATTTGGAGCAATTTGGGAAACTTGCATTGTGGGAGTGTGGTGATTCGCGTAGCCAGAATCCATTTCAAGGGGAGGATATGCAACTTGAGGGACCCGAAGACTTGAAGGCATGAAAAGTTTGCAATCAGATTACCTTTCCAATGACGTTTTTGTGGAGCTTGGAGAAAGATGCTCTTCCATATGGGCTCTCAGATGTTGCAAGGGCAAACAATCCAGCTAGTGGTAAATAGAAAAATTTCCTCCTTCGGTCATATGTGAAGCTTCATCTACAAACTTTTTATTTTTTTGAATTAGCTTCCAAACTTGTAAGTTTTTCAAATGCCCACATTGCAGTCATGAGCATATACTGAGAGCTTTTCGACTTCAATTGGTCTAGTGATTCCCGAAAAGAATCCTGGACTGTTTATAGGATGAAGACTTAGATTGCTTCCTAGAAGAAGTCTTGAAGTGGTAGAAGGCTTGAGGTGCTCATAGGAAGAAGGCATTGAGCGTTTTCTGGGAAAAAGGCTTTGATTGCTTTCCAGAGGAAAGGCTTACGGTGCTTCTCAGAGGTAGACCTTGATGCTTCGCAGGGCGAAGTCTTAGACACTTAGCAGGGACGAAGGCTTTGATGCTTTGCTTGAGAAAATTCTTTGGATGCTTTGTGGGGTGAAAGCTTTGATGCTTCGCATGGCAAAGCCTTGGATGTTTCGCATGTGCGAAGGCTTTGGATGCTTTGTATGAGCGAAGGCTTGGTTGCTTCGCATGACGAAGGCTTGGATGCTTCACATGGTGAGGGCTTTGGATGCTTCGCAGAAGCGAAGACTTTGGATGCTTTGTAGGAGCAAAGACTTTGGATGCTTCGCAGAAGCAAAGGCTTTGGAAGCTTCCCAGAACTAAAGGATTTGGATGCTTTGCATGAGCGAAAGCTTTTGATGCTTCCTGGGAGTGAAGGCTTTGGTGCTTCGCAGGGGCGAAGGCTTTGGATGCTTTGCACGGGCGAACTTTTTGATGCTTCGTAGGGGCGACGGCTTTGGATGCTTTGCACGGGCGAATTTTTGGATGCTTCGTAGGGGCGAAAGCTTTGGATGCTTCGAGGGGGCAAAGGCTTCGGTGCTTCACAGTGACGAAGACTTTAGTGCTTCGCAAGGATGAAGGTTTTGGATGTTTCGCGCGAGCGAAGAATTTTGACGCTTCGCATGAGCGAAGGTGTAACGACCCGTCCCGAATTCCTAGATTAGATTAGTGACTAATCACGATTAGTGAGGTTAATCGGTGATTAGTTAGGCTAAATCGGACGAACGATGCGAAATGACCGTTTTGCCCCTAATGGTGGCAAAACGTTGACTTTTCATTTGGGCGGTCAAATGGACTTTGGACGATGACCGTGACGTAGTTTAGGACGTCACGAGTTCATAGGCAGGTGGCACGTTCAATTCCGACGTTCGAGGAGGAAGTTATGACGTTCGGAAGTTAAGAGGCAATTTGGTAATTTTAGTTAAATGGGGCAAATAGTTGACTTTTGACCTGGGATGTCCAATGGTCGAGGGCGGAGGACCGTTACGTAGACGGGGAAGATATGAATCCATAGACAGGGCACGTCGAATTCGGACGTTCGACGACGAAGTTACGGTTCACGGAAGTTCAAGTGCACTATTGCACGAATTACGAAACAAACTAACTTTTGGACTCTAGTGGGCCCAGATATTTGTCCTGATGCCCAATGGATGAGTGACAAGTGTCACCTATCCAATGGACACCATATTTCCTTCATACACCGTGCAAACCATTCCATTTCTTTATTCAAACACACACACCCCTCCCATTACCCGATCTCACCCAAACCATTCACCCAAACCCAGCCAACCCAACCCCATTTCGACCAGGACTGAGACCAGAGAGTGAGGGAGGATGTAGGACGCGGTGGCCGGCCCAGGAAGGCGCCGCCGTGGGCGGTGGAGCCACGAACCCGTGAGGGTGCACAGTAAGGCCATTTTTCCCTTTTAATTTGATTTTGATGTTAGGGTTGCTTATGGACGAGTAGGATGAGTTTAAGGGGTTAATAGGAAGCTATTAGGATGGTATTGGTGGGTGGTAGACGGCTGTGACGCCGTGGGATGGTTTTGGAAACTTTGAACCGTATGGTTCAAAATGGAACCATGGGTTTCAATCGGTTTTAGGGGGTTTGATTGATTGGGTTAGATAGGAAATGAAGAAATAGGAATTTAGGGATTAAAATGGAAGCAAACGGACCAGAAATGAGAAGGGAGGAGCGCTGAACCAGTCACGCCGGTTCAGCACAGTGACCGGTATAAGAAACCAGGAAAAAAACCGGTTTTCCTGAGGTTGATGGTGATGAATAGTATTTTTGACCTTCTAGGAGCGCGTAAGGGCTCGTGGACCATAATTTGGGAAAGTGTTCAACACAGGAAATCTTCTATTCGATGTAACGAACATTTTGGGACTAGTTTCGTGTCGATCGGACACCGTCTCGATATGTTTTGGGACATCGAAAAGTTTAGGTTCGGTTTTAAAAATAGCTAGAAAATCGGGAAAATTATGGGACTTCAATGAGAGGTTAATGAGGCTATTAGTAACCCTCTAAATGAATTTGGACAGGTTTGGGAGTCCCGGTGATGGTGATTAACCCGGGAGACGGTAATGGCACGCGTATCGAGGAGCGGCTTCGGACGGTCTGTGAGTGGACTTTGTTTTCTAAATTGGTGCATGCATAAATGTTTATTATATGTTTTAAATACTTGTTTGTGATGCCATGAGTGCATTTGGATGTGTGGTTACGTATAGGCACGTATTTCGAGGTTTCGACCCTATACGGTGCCTATACGGGTCTGTATTTCTTTATTGGTCTAAATGAAATGGTTTTGGATTTCTAAAAGAATAAACTCGGGTATAAGACCCATTTGGTTTGGTCTCGGGCATATGAAGCTATTTACGACATTTGGGTCTAAATCGTGGTCGTGACGGATGCTATGTGCACGACGATCGACGATACGACGATACGACGCTCGACTCCGGATTGGGATGTGTTCCTTCCGGAGAGGTCACGATGCACGATTCATGGTCGGGCACCAGCATGAACCTTTGTCAGGTCATTCTGGTTCATGACGGTTTATGGGAACCGACGTGAACCCTAGTTAATGGATGTTATGGATCAAGACGGTTCAGGGGAACCGGGCATGAATGTTTATGTTATGTATATATATGTTTTTATATACCTTCTTTTACTTCTATTATCTCCTCCGGGGAGGGTCGTTGGCCTGGGTGGACCCCGGAGTAGTCACGGAGCACGGACTGAGTGGAGTCACCCCCTAGTTGGGTTCCATACTCTCAGGAAGGCTATGATTAATATTACCTCGGGTAGGGTCAGCGGTCCGCGGACATTGATCTTGAGTTTGAGAAGACTCGGATTGAGACCTCGGTAGCACGCGCGTAGCTTTGGAAACCGTGACAGGATTGGTTGTGTGAATTATATGTATATATGATGTATGCTATATGATATATGAGGTATGCTATATGATATATGATGTGTGTTTACACAGGTTTTGGGCAGTGGCAAGTGGAATTGATTTCATTATGATTTTTCTGGATAAATGGTTTTCGAATGCGTGTATGCTTTTTAGTGAAGGGTACAAATGTCTTTCTTATGAAATGTTTTTATAAACTCTTGTTTTGTCCACTCACAGCTTTTAATGTTTTGACTGCCCTTCAGGTTGACAGCGGATGTGGACTGTAGCAGAGACCGAGATATCACATGCCTCCTCCGGATCCTGGCGTACTCTGATGGCCCGAGAGGGCAAAGGTCGGATTTATCCCTTGATCGCAATATCAACACATCTCTAAGGCTGACCATATCCGACCACGTCGGAAAACTACTCACCTGAGTAATATACCATATGGTGCCTGAGTAAACTACTCACCTGAGTAATATACCGTTATGGCAACCCCGGCATCAAGTGCCGAACCAAGACATTTCATGATACAATCCTACTAACTATCGTATCGGCATCCCAACAATCAGGTTGACCACGAACTGTAGCCCATTGAGATATCACATCCTCGACCTGCGTTAGGAGTAGTACGCAAAACACGCTCTGGAATTCAGAGTAACACGAGCAACCCTGCTCTGATAAGCATCCTATGAGCAATCCTATGCTCTGATACCACGCTGACAGGACCCATCCCAATCCCCCCGGGATTAACGTGGGATGACCCTGCTCCCGTCTGACACGGAGTGTCAGACAAGGGATATTTCCGACCTTTGCCCTCTCGGGCTATCAGAGTACACCAGGATCCGGAGGAGACATGTGATATCTCGGTCTTTACTACAGTCCACATTCGATGTCAACCTGAAGGGCAGTCAAAACATTAAAAACTGTGAGTGGACAAAACAAAAGTTTATAAAAACATTTCATAAGAAGACATTTGTACCCTTCACTAAAAAGCATGCATGCATTCGAAAACCATTTAACCGAAAGAACCATATGTGGGACTAAGCCCAAAACCAAGGTTGAAAGAACCATAATGAAAATGACCATACGGGCCACTGCCCAAATCCATAAGGGACTCGGCCCAAATTGACAGGACCCATCACAATCCCCCCGGGATTAGTGCGGGGTGACCCTGCTCCCGTCTGACACGAAGTGTCAAACAAGGGATATTTTCGTCCTTTGCCCTCCCGGGCTATCAGAGTACGCCAGGATCCGGAGGAGGCATGTGATATCTCGATCTCTGCTACAGTCCACATCCGATGTCAACCTGAAGGGCAGTCAAAACATTAAAAACTGTGAGTGGACAAAACAAAGAGTTTATAAAAACATTTAATAAGGAAGACATTTGTACCCTCCACTAAAAAGCATGCATGCATTCGAAAACCATTTATCTAAAACAACCATATGTGGGACTAAGCCCAAAGCAGATATAAACTAAGGTCGAAAGGACCACAATAAAAACGACCATACGGGCCACTGCCCAAATCCATAAAGGACTCTGCCCCAAACCATAAAGAAACCAAGTACACGAGCCACTGCTCAAATCCTGTACACACCTATACACACCACATATCATATATCATATATACATCACATACATATATATAAGTCACACAACCAATTCTGTCACGGTATCCAAAGCTACGCGCGCGCTACCCCGGGTCTCAATCCGAGTCATCTCAAAGTCAAGATCAATGTCCGTAGACCACTGACCCTACCCGAGGTAATAGTAATCATAGCCTTCCTGAGAGTAAGGAACCCAACTGGGGGGTGACTCCACTCAGTCGGTGCTCCGTGACTACTCCGGGGTCCACCCAGGCCAACGACCCTCCCCGGAGGAGATAGTAGAACATGTAAAGGAAGGTAGACGAACATATATATACATAACATAAACATTCATGACCGGTTCCCCTGAACCGTCATGAATCCATAATACCCATAATCAGGTAACATGCTGGTTCCCATAAACCGTCATGTACCGTAATAACCAACAAGGGTTCATGCCGGTTCCCATAAACCGTCATGTACCGTAATAACCAACAAGGGTTCATGCCGGTTCCCATAAACCGTCTTGAACCATGATACCAGAACAAGGGTTCATGCCGGTTCCCATAAACTGTCATGAACCTGGGAATCCATTTAAGGTTCCCTGACCTGAAATCAAAACCGTAAAGTGACTGGGTTTCATACCCGAGTTTAGCCTTTTAGAAATCCAACACCATTTCATTTAAATCAATAAAGAAATACAGACCCGTATAAGCACCGTATAAGGCCGAAACCTCGAAATAGTGCTTATACGTAACCACATAGAAATGCACCAACGGCATCATCAAACAAGTAATAAAACATATAATAAACATTTATGCATGCACCAATTTAGAAAACAAGGTCCACTCACAGACCGTCCGAGCTGCCGCCTCGATTTGCGTGCCATACGGCTCCCCGAGCCGATCACCGTCACCGGGACTCCCAAACCTGTCCAAATCGTAATAGAAGGTTACTAACTACTTAATTAACCTCCTACCAAAGCACCGTAATTTTCCCGTATTTTTAACTATTTTTAATCCCAAACCTAAACCTTCCGATGCCCCGAAACATCTCGAGACGGTGTCCGATCGACACGAAACCAGTCCCAAAATGTTCGTTACATCGAATAGATGATTTCGTATGTTGGAACCTTCCCCAGATTCCCTGCCACGCGCCCTCACGCGCCGCCTGAAGTGGCTGCGCGTGGGCTTCACGCGCCTGCTACAGTACCTGCTGACGTCATCGCTGACGTCAGCATGACGTCATCACTGACAGCCCCTGACAGTGACACGTGTCACGCTCCCATTGGCCCACTGTCTGACATGTTAGCTGACATTGTCAGATCTGACAATGCTGACGTCATCGCTGACATGATGACGTCAGCATGATGACGTCACCTGTCATCTCTGTCCTCCCGCGGGTCGACCCGAATACCAGTAACCGGGTCGCCGTGACCCGCGGCTTGACCCGGCCGATTCTCCGTCGTCCGGCCACCAAAACACTCCCCGTTTGTCCCATTCTCTTCGTCTCAACCTAAACTACAGTCCTATGACCTTAAAATGTAAGAAAAGCATCGAAAACACGTACCTTCAACCCAGCCATGGCGGCCGTGACTTCCTCCGCCGTTCACGGTCGTTCCAGGCCTTCCTAACCCTTGAATCCAATCCCAATAGACTCCTAGGGTCCCTAGAAACCATTCCTAATCTTTAGAAATCATCGAAAACCCCTAAAACTAAAAATCCAACTTTTGAGTAAAACGTACCTCACGGGTTCTCTCTCCCCGCCGTGTCCTCCGCCGTGGCTGGCCGTGGCTTGCCATCCTAAACATCTTTCCACCACCTCACGATCATGTTCAGCTCATCCAAGCAAGGAATGGTGATGGTGTGTGGTTGTTTCGGTTTTGTGAAGGAAAAGGGAGAAAATGAAGAAAAAGATGAAGTGATGGAGGTGATGCCGTGGAAGAGAAGAGAGAGGGAGATAGTGTGATCAGATGAGGGAAAGAGAGATGGAGGGTGAGGATTGGTAGTTAGAATTGAATTGGATGGCTAGGATTGAATTAGGTGTGGGTTTGGTTTATAAAAATAATTAAATAATATTAATTAATTATATAGATCCACATTTTGGGGGATCCAATCAATGGGATGAGTGACACTTGTCACTCATCCATCGGGCCCACCAAAATATCCACCCAATCAGATTTCGCCGAAACGTCCCCGTCTCGAAGTTCGTGCATAGTGAAATCGAACTTCCGTGACCCATAACTCTCCCGTTTGAAGTCCGATTTCAGAGTGCCGCCTGCCTATGGATTCGTATCGTCCTTATCTACGTAACGGTCTTCGGCCCTCGGCCATCGGACCTCCCGGTCAAAAAGTCAACTTTTGACCTCCTATTCACCCAAATTACCAAAATGCCCCTAAACTTCCGAACGTCATAACTTCCTCCACGAACGTCGGAATTGAACGTGCCACCTGTCTATGATCTCGTGACGTCACGAACTACGTCACGGTCATCGGTCAAAGTCCATTTGACCGTCCGATTGAAAAGTCAACGTTTTGCCACCACTAGGGGCAAAACGGTCATTTCGCATCGCTCGTCCGATTTCTCTCTACTAATCACGGATTAGCCTCACTAATCGTGATTAGTCACTAATCTAACCATGAAATTTGGGACGGGTCGTTACAACCTTCCCTCCTTAATTAATTTCGTCCTCGAAATTCCAACCGACCTAATCTAACCGTTCTTCCCTCCTTAATTAGTTCCGTTCTCGAAACTCCACTATCCTGATTCCACAACCTCCACCTCGTGGAAATAATTCGACCTACCACGCAACGCGTGTACGCTAGTACACCCACTAACCAGAACAATACTTACTCGTCTGCAGCCAGACGTACCGCTAACATCCATATCGTATCGACTACGTTCGACCACGTCGAATGACAGTAGTCATGCGTTCTGAATTGACACTACTTGTCAAATCTACCGTTTCGTTGACACAACCAACTAGACGGTTCCGTGCTCAACCGCTAACTATCCTGACATCTACTCCCACTGGGAGTCACCAAAACTCACTAATCGATCCACGATGACACCTCCGACAAATTGTCACCACTTGACAGTCGTCAATCGAAATCTGTCACTATACTCACTCGTGGTTACACTAACCAACAATTCACTCAACCGGAGTATATGCATACTAACAAAACACTCGACCTGTGTGTAACCAAGCCCATCAGAACTACTATGACCCAATGCACAGTATCCAATGTCCAGTCCACGACCTCAACTAATCCGATGGTATCAGAACCAATCCGACTACCAATACGCTCTCCAACGCACCACCGGTATCTCCTATATACCGTCACCAGGCACGACAAGTCTGCCTAGTATCGTACCTTGAACAACGTACAAAGTACGTACATCTACCCAGCGACATACCACAACAATAACCAGACCACCTAGGTCGTAGTCAAACACGTTTCTACTATAGAGTCCATTTGTCCAATCCAGTATTAGACAAATCGAAACTCCGACCCATTATTTATTTCCAAATCCGAATCTGAATCCGCAATTTCGTAAGAAATCCCAAATCCAAATCCAGAAATCATATCCATAATCATGTCCAAATTCAAATCCGAAATCAACATTCCGTAAACTAGTATTAGGAATAACCATTCCGAACCCAAATCCATAAAAGAAAATCTATAGTCAAGCTCTAGAATCAAATCCTGAATCGTCACCCAGAATCCGATTCCAAAACCCAAATCTAGAAATCCTTTTTCAAGTTCCAAAATCAAATCCTGAATCGTCATTCAGAAATCTGATTCCAAAACTCGAAATATCCTTCTCGTCTACCGAGACGTATCAATCATGAACTATCGGTTGTCTGCTCAACCGATTACTCCAACACCATCGATTGACTTCATAGGGAAGCCAATCACAATATCCGCACATCCCTAAGGCTAACCATATCCGACCACGTCGGAAAACTACTCATCGGACAACTACTCGGGTGAGTAATAAGCCATATGGGATTTACCTCGAAAAGAAGTTCAGTCCCAACATGCTCCACTCAACATCCAAGTAAGAGTAATAAACTCTCCACCTATCTGGATACCCAAATCACGATCCAGATCCAACACTACGTCAACCGACCATAGACGTCACGATCGAGGATCGTCACGCCAACCAAAGTCCTTGACCATTTCCCACATCTTAAATAGATTAGTCTACGACGAGACACGCCGAGACTGTGGGTTCTCACTGATTACCTCGTATCGATCCTTGGCATTCCACCGTGGAAAACCAAGAACGATCCAACACGATGACACCAAAATTCATCATATGTGAATGCAACCAAAACTCGCTGCACTCACCACGCCACGTAATTCAACATCGTCTGCCACCAAGCAGAAATGAGAAATCTCAGTCACCTAACTTCGATATACTCAACTCCACTTAATGACCCAAAACAAATCCCGGGTCCACCAACCAATACACGATCGGTGTACTAGTGATCCAACCATCATCTATATCATCAACGTCATCCACCATCATCATTTATGGTAGAACCTGAGAAGTCACCCAAAACGACTTCAACATACCCGTTACCAATGCGGAAAACCCGCATTCCACTCGTCACCTCATTCGCAACCTCTCGCGATTCCGAAGTTCCAACAAGATTGGAAACAACATACCCGGACATCAACCACGTGTCCCTTAACCACTTTAACCTTATCTGAGGTCCACTCTGGAACCAGAGATACCGAACATATGCCCATCTCGACGGAGTCGCTTCCCGACTCGTAACTCATCGTCATCACGATCACCGGCACCAGTACCAGCGCTAGTACCAGCACCACGCACTATCACCAAAACTAGTGTCAGTATCAACACGCCGTGTGCAAAACTGACACCCTGGATCTCCGCTCATACCGAGCGACGATCCCGTACCTCTGCTCGAATAGGAGAAACTCTGTCTCCCTCGTACCCAACACCTCTGGGTACAATCACCCTGACAACTCACACGAGAAAAGGAAACGTCCCCTGAACGTCCCCGATTCCCAACAACCACAGCTACAACCACTCTCGGTAGTAGTGCCTGCTACACACTTGTGCAGACCTAACTACCAGGCACCGCTATCGAGACCCCGCATCCAACGGAATCACTCGCCCGTACCAAATACTCTGTATCCCACTTAGGGATTCCATCGACAAGTACCAACCCTGATAACTTGTCCAAATCAAACTCTACCAGTCGTAACCCGACTAAGCCAATGTCGTCTACCAGGTCACCCGCGACCTTAGTTGCACCAACCCACAACTGAAGTAGCACGACAACCAACTCGGTCTAACCGATACGTACAACCCTGACTGCGAAGTGCAGTCCCAACACAAGCTGACATGACTAGACCGACTACCGAATCCAAATCCGAATAGTCGTCAAAGTCACACCACTCGCCAACTCCCATTTCCGAACCATACCCACCAAGGTAGGGTTCCACAATCACACCTAGGGTTCCTCGGAACCCAACTGCGAAAAGCAGTAAAATCAACAATCTGACCGACCCTGCGGTCCGACATCGTAAAGACGTCAATCCAATCCTACCAACAATCCAACTCGGATTCCTCGTATCCGGTTGCTAACTGCCAACTGCAGTAAATCTATCTAACTCAACCAAATCCGATCATCCGATGATCACAGTTCCCAACTAGTCGTCGGAATCGATCCTACGACATCGTGAAGGCGATCCCAACTAACCGTCTCACGATCCAAAACTCTAACGTAATACTACGTTAAGCCTTCCGTAGGGTTCCACACTGCTAACCCTGACAGAACCATGGCAACCCCGGCATCGAGTGCCGAACCAAGGCTTGCCAATCCTACTAACTATCGTACCAGCACCCCGACAATCAGGTTGACCACGAACTGCAGCCCCTTGAGATATTACATCCTCGACCTGCGTACATACTCCAAGAGCTACACGGTTGCTCGAATAGAGACAACCCCGCTCTGATACCACGTTGACAGGACCCATCACAATCCCCCCGGGATTAGTGCGGGGTGACCCTGCTCCCGTCTGACACGAAGTGTCAGACAAGGGATATTTTCGTCCTTTGCCCTCCCGGGCTATCAGAGTACGCCAGGATCCGGAGGAGGCATGTGATATCTCGATCTCTACTACAGTCCACATCCGATGTCAACCTGAAGGGCAGTCAAAACATTAAAAACTGTGAGTGGACAAAACAAAGAGTTTATAAAAACATTTAATAAGGAAGACATTTGTACCCTCCACTAAAAAGCATGCATGCATTCGAAAACCATTTATCTAAAACAACCATATGTGGGACTAAGCCCAAAGCAGATATAAACTAAGGTCGAAAGGACCACAATAAAAACGACCATACGGGCCACTGCCCAAATCCATAAAGGACTCTGCCCCAAACCATAAAGAAACCAAGTACACGAGCCACTGCTCAAATCCTGTACACACCTGTACACACCACATATCATATATCATATATACATCACATACATATATATAAGTCACACAACCAATTCTGTCACGGTATCCAAAGCTACGCGCGCGCTACCCGGGTCTCAATCCGAGTCATCTCAAAGTCAAGATCAATGTCCGTAGACCACTGACCCTACCCGAGGTAATAGTAATCATAGCCTTCCTGAGAGTAAGGAACCCAACTGGGGGGTGACTCCACTCAGTCGGTGCTCCGTGACTACTCCGGGGTCCACCCAGGCCAACGACCCTCCCCGGAGGAGATAGTAGAACATGTAAAGGAAGGTAGACGAACATATATATACATAACATAAACATTCATGACCGGTTCCCCTGAACCGTCATGAATCCATAATACCCATAATCAGGTAACATGCTGGTTCCCATAAACCGTCATGTACCGTAATAACCAACAAGGGTTCATGCCGGTTCCCATAAACCGTCATGTACCGTAATAACCAACAAGGGTTCATGCCGGTTCCCATAAACCGTCTTGAACCATGATACCAGAACAAGGGTTCATGCCGGTTCCCATAAACCGTCATGAACCTGGGAATCCATTTAAGGTTCCCTGACCTGAAATCAAAACCGTAAAGTGACTGGGTCTCGTACCCGAACATAGGACGCCAACTGGGCACCGTGCCCGGAATCTGAGGTCATATGCCCGAGACAAAACCAAATGGGTTTCATACCCGAGTTTAGCCTTTTAGAAATCCAACACCATTTCATTTAAATCAATAAAGAAATACAGACCCGTATAAGCACCGTATAAGGCCGAAACCTCGAAATAGTGCTTATACGTAACCACATAGAAATGCACCAACGGCATCATCAAACAAGTAATAAAACATATAATAAACATTTATGCATGCACCAATTTAGAAAACAAGGTCCACTCACAGACCGTCCGAGCTGCCGCCTCGATTTGCGTGCCATACGGCTCCCCGAGCCGATCACCGTCACCGGGACTCCCAAACCTGTCCAAATCGTAATAGAAGGTTACTAACTACTTAATTAACCTCCTACCAAAGCACCGTAATTTTCCCGTATTTTTAACTATTTTTAATCCCAAACCTAAACCTTCCGATGCCCCGAAACATCTCGAGACGGTGTCCGATCGACACGAAACCAGTCCCAAAATGTTCGTTACATCGAATAGATGATTTCGTATGTTGGAACCTTCCCCAGATTCCCTGCCACGCGCCCTCACGCGCCGCCTGAAGTGGCTGCGCGTGGGCTTCACGCGCCTGCTACAGTACCTGCTGACGTCATCGCTGACGTCAGCATGACGTCATCACTGACAGCCCCTGACAGTGACACGTGTCACGCTCCCATTGGCCCACTGTCTGACATGTTAGCTGACATTGTCAGATCTGACAATGCTGACGTCATCGCTGACATGATGACGTCAGCATGATGACGTCACCTGTCATCTCTGTCCTCCCGCGGGTCGACCCGAATACCAGTAACCGGGTCGCCGTGACCCGCGGCTTGACCCGGCCGGTTCTCCGTCGTCCGGCCACCAAAACACTCCCCGTTTGTCCCATTCTCTTCGTCTCAACCTAAACTACAGTCCTATGACCTTAAAATGTAAGAAAAGCATCGAAAACACGTACCTTCAACCCAGCCATGGCGGCCGTGACTTCCTCCGCCGTTCACGGTCGTTCCAGGCCTTCCTAACCCTCGAATCCAATCCCAATAGACTCCTAGGGTCCCTAGAAACCATTCCTAATCTTTAGAAATCATCGAAAACCCCTAAAACTAAAAATCCAACTTTTGAGTAAAACGTATCTCACGGGTTCTCTCTCCCCGCCGTGTCCTCCGCCGTGGCTGGCCGTGGCTTGCCATCCTAAACATCTTTCCACCACCTCACGATCATGTTCAGCTCATCCAAGCAAGGAATGGTGATGGTGTGTGGTTGTTTCGGTTTTGTGAAGGAAAAGGGAGAAAATGAAGAAAAAGATGAAGTGATGGAGGTGATGCCGTGGAAGAGAAGAGAGAGGGAGATAGTGTGATCAGATGAGGGAAAGAGAGATGGAGGGTGAGGATTGGTAGTTAGAATTGAATTGGATGGCTAGGATTGAATTAGGTGTGGGTTTGGTTTATAAAAATAATTAAATAATATTAATTAATTATATAGATCCACATTTTGGGGGATCCAATCAATGGGATGAGTGACACTTGTCACTCATCCATGGGGCCCACCAAAATATCCACCCAATCAGATTTCGCCGAAACGTCCCCGTCTCGAAGTTCGTGCATAGTGAAATCGAACTTCCGTGACCCATAACTCTCCCGTTTGAAGTCCGATTTCAGAGTACCGCCTGCCTATGGATTCGTATCGTCCTTATCTACGTAACGGTCTTCGGCCCTCGGCCATCGGACCTCCCGGTCAAAAAGTCAACTTTTGACCTCCTATTCACCCAAATTACCAAAATGCCCCTAAACTTCCGAACGTCATAACTTCCTCCACGAACGTCGGAATTGAACGTGCCACCTGTCTATGATCTCGTGACGTCACGAACTACGTCACGGTCATCGGTCAAAGTCCATTTGACCGTCCGATTGAAAAGTCAACGTTTTGCCACCACTAGGGGTAAAACGGTCATTTCGCATCGCTCGTCCGATTTCGCTCTACTAATCACGGATTAGCCTCACTAATCGTGATTAGTCACTAATCTAACCATGAAATTTGGGACGGGTCGTTACACAAATCATAAGAAACCAACCATATGGGCTACTGCCCAAAACATGTGTAAACACACATCATATATCATATATAGCATACATCACATATACATATAATTCACACAACCAATCCTGTCACGGTTTCCAAAGCTACGCGCGTGCTACCCAGGTCTCAATCTGAGTCTTCTCAAAGTCAATATCAATGTCCGCAGACCACTGACCCTACCCGAGGTAATAGTAATCATAGCCTTCCTAAGAGTAAGGAACCCAACTGGGGGGTGACTCCACTCAGTCGGTGCTCCGTGACTACTCCGGGGTCCACCCAGGCCAACGACCTTCCCCGGAGGAGATCATGGAAGTAAAGGAAGGTATATGAATACATATATATACATAACATAAACATTCATGCCCGGTTCCCTTGAACCGTCATGATCCATAACATCCATTAACCAGGGTTCATGCCGGTTCCCATAAACCGTCATGAACCAGAATGACCTGACAAGGGTTCATGCCAGTTCCCATAAATCGTCATGAACCACAATGACCTTTCCAAAGTTCGTGCCGGTTCCCATACACCGTCATGAACTTGGAAATCCATCTAGGGTCCCTGACCCGAAATCATCAGTGTAAAAAAACTGGGTATGTTGCTCGAACATATGACTCAACTGGGCACCGTGCCCGATATCTAAGGGTCAGTCACGACTCCGATCATTGTGTTGCGTGCAACCATCCATCCAGGACCGCCCTCAATCCTGGTATGTCGCCGTGAACGTATCAACCGACGCGACCACCACAAGATCATGGTGCACTCATCACCGATCGCTATCCTGAACCGTCAGCACTCCGAAGTCGAGGCTCCCCAGGCTACCCGACCACGAATCGTGCATCGTGACCTCTCCGGAAGGAACACATCCCAATCCGGAGGCGAGCGTCGTATCGTCGATCGCCGTGCACATAGCACCCGTCGCGACCACGATTTAGACCCGAAGGTCGTAAATAGTGTCATATGCCCGAGACCAAACCAAATGGGTCTTATACCCGAGTTTATTCTTTTAGAAATCCAAAACCATTTCATTTAGACCAATAAAGAAATACACACCCGTATAAGCACCGTATAAGGCCGAAACCTCGAAATACCTGTGTATACGTAACCACATACAAATGCACCCATGGCATCATCAAACATGTAATGAAACATATAATAAACATTTATGCATGCACCAATTTAGAAAACAAGGTCCACTTACAGACCGTCCGAGCTGCCGCATTGATTTGCGTGCCATAGGCTCTCTCGAGCCGATCACCATCACCGGGTCGTCCTGACCTGTCCAAATCATATCCAAAGGTTACTACTAACCTATACAAGTCCATATTAAGAACCCTAACCTTTCCCGGAAAAGTCACCGTGCCCCGTACACGTTTCCCGAGGTAAAAAAACCTTCATTTGACCAACTTAACAAACTCTGATCAACCCGAAACCACCTCCATTGGATCCGGATCGTCGAAACCTTCAAAATGACACTGGGCCCACTCAAAATACTGTTCACACGTGCCCCCACGCGCCTGGTCATCGCGTGGGTCAACGCTGCTATAGTACTTGCTGACGTTAACAGTTACGTCATGCTGACGTCAGCATGACGTCATCACTGACAGTCCTAATAGTGACACGTGTCACACTCCTATTGGCCCATTTTTTGACATGTCAGCTGACATTATCAGACCTGACAATGCTGACGTCATCCCTGCCATGATGACGTCAGCATGATGACGTCACCTGTCATCCCTGTCCTCCCGCCGGGTCGACCCGAATACCTACAACCGGGTCGCCGTGACCCGAGGCTTGACCCGGCCGGTTCTCCGCCGTCCGGCCACCAAAACTCTCCCCGTTTGTCCTATTTTCATCCTCACTACCTAACCTAGAGTTCTAGGACTTTAAAATGAAAGAAAAACGACGAGAACCACACCTTCGAGCTTGGCTATGGCGGGTGAGTTTTCCCCCGCCATTCACGGCCCTTTCCGGCCACCCCAAGCCCCAAAACCAATCCCAATAGACTGCTAGGACTAACAGCAGCCTAACCTAGACCTTAGAATCGAGCAAAAACAAGTAGAACTCAAATTCGAAAATTTAAATATTTTCTTACCTCACGGGTTCTCCTCCGCCGTGTCCTCCACCGTCCACCCTCTAGTCCCCCGGTTCCTCAGCCCCTCACACTCCTCACGGTCATATTTATCTCCTAGGGAATAGTGGTATGCGTGTGTGTTAGGAAGAAAATGAAGAAAATGGTGGGAAGGGGGTTTCGGGTTTGGGGAGGAAAAACAAAGAATGGGGATGATGATGATGATCAGATGAGAGAAGTGAGGATTAGATGATTAGATGAGTGGTGAGGATTTAAAGATGAAATTAGATGAATGGTATGATTAATTGTAGGATAGATTAATTATATAATAATAATTATAATATTATTTTATTAAGTAGGTCCACCTTTTTAGGAACTAGCCAATGGGATGAGTGACACTTTTCACTCATCCATAGGTCCACCTAAAATATCTGCCCAATCAGATATTCCCAACTCAGCCCCGTCTCGAAGTACGTGCATAGTGAAACCGAACTTCCGTGACCCATAACTCTCCCGTTCGAAGTCCGATTTCAGTGTGCCGCCTGTCTATGGATTTATATCGTCCCCATCTACGTAACGATCTTTGACCCTCGGCCATCGGACCTCTAGGTCAAAAAGTCAACATTTGCCCTTTTTTAACAAAAATTACCAAATTGCCCCTAAACTTCCGAACGTCATAACTTCCACCTCGAATGTCGGAATTGAACGTGCCACCTGTCTATGAACTCGTGACGTCACGAACTACCTCACGGTCATCGGTCAAAGTCCGTTTGACCACCCGAATGAAAAGTCAACGTTTTGCCACGACTAGAGGCAAAACAGTCATTTTGCATCGTTCGTCCGATTTCGCTCTACTAATCACGGATTATCCTCACTAATCGTGATTAGTCACTAATCTAATCATGAAATTTGGGACGGGTTGTTACATCAAAATGGAACCAAGGGTTTCAATCGGTTTTAGGGGGTTTGATTGATTGGGTTAGATAGAAAATGAAAAAATAGGAATTTAGGGATTAAAATGGAAGCAAACGGACCGAAAATGAGAAGGGAGGAGTGCTGAACCGGTCACGCCGGTTCAGCACAATGACCGGTCCAAGAAACCAGGAAAAAACCGGTTTTCCTGAGGTTAATGGTGATGAATAGTATTTTTGACCTTCTAGGAGCGCGTGAGGGCGCGTGGACCATAATTTGGGAAAGTGTTCAACATGGGAAATCTTCTATTCGATGTAACAAACATTTTGGGACTGGTTTCTTGTCAATCGGACACCGTCTCGATATGTTTCGGGGCATCGGAAGGTTTAGGTTCGGTTTTAAAAATAGCTAGAAAATCGGGAAAATTATGGGACTTCAATGATAGGTTAATGAGGCTATTAGTAACCCTCTAAATGAATTTGGACAGGTTTGGGAGTCCCGGTGACGGTGATTAACCCGAGAGACGGTTATGGCACGCGTATCGAGGCGCGGCTTCGGACGGCCCGTGAGTGGACTTTATTTTCTAAATTGGTGCATGCATAAATGTTTATTATATGTTTTAAATACTTGTTTGTGATGCCATGAGTGCATTTGGATGTGTGGTTACGTATAGACACGTATTTCGAGGTTTCGGCCCTATACGGTGCCTATACGGGTCTGTATTTCTTTATTGGTCTAAATGAAATGGTTTTGGATTTCTAAAAGAATAAACTCGGGTATAAGACCCATTTGGTTTGGTCTCGGGCATATGAAGCTATTTACGACCTTCAGGTCTAAATCTTGGTCACGACGGGTGCTATGTGCACGACGATCGACGATACGACGATACGACGATACGACGCTCGCCTCCGGATTGGGATGTGTTCCTTCCGGAAAGGTCACGATGCACAATTCGTAGTCGGGCAGCCTGAGGAGGCTCGAATTCGGAGTGCTGACGGTTCGGGATATCGATCGGTGATGAGTGCACCAGAATCTTGGGGTGGTCGCATTGGTTGATTCGTTCGCGGCGACATACCAGGATTGAGGGCGGTCCTGGATGGATGGTTGCACACATCACTATGATCGGAGTCGTGACTGACCCTTAGATATCGGGCAGGATGCCCAGCTGATGTCATATGTTCGGGCACGAGACCCAGTTGTTTTACACTGATGATTTTGGGTCAGGGACCCTAGATAGATTTCCAAGTTCATGACGGTTTATGGGAACCGGCATGAACCTTTGTCAGGTCATTCTGGTTCATGACGGTTTATGGGAACCAACATGAACCTTTGTCAGGTCATTCTGATTCATGACAGTTTATGGGAACCGGCATGAACCCTGGTTAATGGATGTTATGGATCATGACGGTTCAGGGGAACCGGGCATGAATGTTTATGTTATGTATATATATGTATTCATATACCTTCCTTTACTTCTATTATCTCCTCCGGGGAGGGTCGTTGGCCTTGGTGGACCCCGGAGTAGTCACGCAGCACCGACTGAGTCGAGTCACCCCCTAGTTGGGTTCCATACTCTCAGGAAGGCTATGATTACTATTACCTCAGGTAGGGTCAGTGGTCTGCGGACATTGATCTTGACTTTAAGAAGACTCGGATTGAGACATCGGTAGCACGCGCGTAGCTTTGGAAACCGTGACAAGATTGGTTGTGTGAATTATATGTATATATGATGTATGCTATATGGTATATGAGGTATGCTATATGATATATGATGTGTGTTTACACAGGTTTTGGGGCAGTGGCCCGTGTACTTGATTTCATTATGGTTTTTCTGGATAAATGGTTTTCGAATGCATGCATGCTTTTTAGTGAAGGTTACAAATGTCTTTCTTATGAAATGCTTTTATAAACTCTTGTTTTGTCCACTCACTGCTTTTAATGTTTTGACTGCCCTTCAGGTTGACAACGGATGTGGACTGTAGCAGAGACCGAGATATCACATACCTCCTCCAGATCCTTGCGTACTCTGATAGCCCGGGAGGGCAAAGGTCGTAAATATCCCTTGTCTGACACTTCGTGTCAGACGGGAGCAGGGTCATCCTGCACTAATCCCGGGGGGATTTGGATGGGTCCTGTCAGAAGGCTTTGGTGTTTCGCAAGGGCAAAGCCTTTAGATACTTCGCGGGGGCGAAGGCTTTGGTGCTTCGCTAGGGCGAAGGCTTGGATGCTTTACATGTGCGAAGACTTGGATGCTTTGCGGGGGCGAATTCATTGGTTGCTTCGTATGAGCAAAGGCTTGGACTCTTTGTAAGGGCGAAGGCTTTGAACGCTTCACATGAGCGAAGGCTTTTGATGTTTCGTGGGAGCGAAGAATTTGGCACTTCACGGGGGCGAAGGCTTTAGTTTCTTCGTGGGGGCGAAGACTTTGGTGATTAGCGGGGTCGAAGGCTTTGGATGCTTCACAAGAGCGAAGGCTTGGATGCTTCATGGGGGTGAAGACTTTGGTGCTTCGCAGGGGTGAATGCTTTGGATGCTTCACATGAGCGAAGATTTGGATACTTCGCAGGGGCGAATGCTTTGAACACTTCGTAGGAGCAAAGGATTTGGATGCTTTGCGGAGGCGAAGACTTTGGATGCTTCGCAGGAGCGAAGGCTTGGATGCTTCACGAAGGTGAACTTTGGCTCTTCGTGGGGGCGAAGGCTTTGTCTGCTTTTTTGAAGACACAATGCATTCTCTACTCCCTTTCTGAGCTACAAAGGCTGAAACGCTACCTTCAAATGATCGAATGGAACGTTGCACCCTAACCATTATGAATCGTAAGGATTGACGGAAAGTTCCGATTAACGATGAGCAACGTTCAAGAACTTCGAACATAGTCGATGAAAGACAAACAAAGTATAATGAACGATGAACATGACTGATGAACAACGTTCAAGGACTTTCAAACATAGTTGATAAACGACAAATGAAGTACGATGAACGATGAACATAGCTGAAGAACAATGAACAACGTTCAAGAACTTCGAACATTGTCGATAAACGACGAACGATCGTGAGAGCTCCCATTGAGTATTTCTCAATCGGCTTTCAATAAAAACACCAGTTGTTGAAGCAGAAATTGTACTCGCCGCGAAAAGTCTTCACCTTTCCTACAAACAAAAAACAATCAGCTATCGTTACCTCGATCGATTACCCGGAGGGTTGTTCGACTCTGATGCCTAAGTTAACTTTGAGAGAAGAATATGAAATACTTCGAAGCGAAGAATCCACTTACATTGGAAATGAAATGTGCACCGCTATTTATAGGAAAATCTTGAGAGTCTCGGAGCGTTCTGATTGGTCGGTTAAATTTGTAATTAATAAATAATATATTATTTAATAATTATAATAATTGCACATTATGATGATAATGATAACAATTTAATATTAATATTTATTGTCCATTATTTGGAATAATGATAGTTAACTCTCGAGTAGAATATTAATATTATGGAGGTTTCTAACCCGATTAAATAACGTATTTAACTAGTACATAGATTATTTAATGTGAGAGTGTATGCATGCCGTTAGTATTGTTGTGAGAAACAATTTTGCTATTTTGGAAATTTTAAGTCACGTGAGAGCTCCACAAGTTTTGGATGATTTTGAGTTCCACAATATCTAAGCAATAAATTATACATTTTTATCAGAAGATGTCATCTACTAAGATGACATTGTAAAGATTCATCATCCATCCACACCATGAATTCAGGGCTCCCTAGTGGAAAACCAAAAAAAAATATCATGGTATCATGTCATGCTAGAAAAAGACTGGTAACGAAAAGTCGTACATTGTGATGTGCATGAGGATTGACGTGCATAACTAAAATGCCATCATTTGTTGTAATTTGTGGCCAAACAGACCGAGTGCTCTGCATTCAAAATCTTAGGTTTTTTTTCTTTCTCCGAATAAATCTTATCCTTTTAATCTTTGTGAAAGACCCAGTCTTTATCGTTTCTTCCATCTCTCTGGTTGCCGCCCAGTTACCCCATTTTCTTCCAATGTTTCAACGATTGATTTAGGAGAATAAAACCCACAAAATCAATTCAATTTTGATTTGGGTGCTATATCAATAAGAGTAAGAGCCTTCATCATCTCCACGTCTTCAAAATTCTCATCCAACTCAGAAAAACGCACAAACCCATTTGCCCATTTGAGCTTGTCTGTCAAAATTTACAGCAATGGAGAAATCTGGGTATGGCAGAGATGGGATTTTCAGGTCTCTTAGGCCCCCTCAGCCCTTACCCAGAGACCAAAACCTCTCAATGGTCTCTTTCCTCTTCAGAAACACTTCTTCTTATCCCCACAAGCCTGCCCTTATTGATGGCGAGTCCTCTGAAACCTTGTCCTTCTCACAATTCAAGTCCATGGTCATCAAGGTCTCCCATGGCCTGCTCCATATGGGTATCAAGAAAAACGACGTCGTCCTCGTATTTGCTCCCAATTCTATCCAATTCCCAATATGTTTATTTGGTACAATTGCAACTGGTGCCATTGCCACCACCTGCAATCCTCTTTACACTGTTTCAGAGCTGTCCAAGCAAGTCAAAGATTCAAATCCCAAGCTTATTATCACTGTTCCTGAATTATTTGAAAAAGTCAAAGGTTTCAATCTTCCAACAGTGTTTTTGGGATCACAAAGTTCGTCCCACGTTAAATCAATTTCAAAGATAGTAACTTTCCATGATTTGGTCAAGTCAGCTGGGTCTGTCTCAGATTTCCCAATGGTGAATATCAAGCAGACAGACACAGCTGCACTGTTGTACTCTTCAGGTACAACAGGGATCAGCAAAGGGGTAGTTTTGTCACATAGGAATTTCATTGCCTCATCACTGATGTGCACAGTGGATCAAGAATTGAGTGGAGAAATGCACTATGTGTTTCTCTGTGTTTTGCCAATGTTTCATGTGTTTGGGTTGGCAATTGTCACGTATGCACAGCTGCAGAGAGGCAATGCTGTGGTGTCAATGTCTAGGTTTGATCTTGAGAAGATTTTGATGGCTGTTGAGAAGTATAAGGTGACACACATGTGGGTTGTGCCTCCCATTGTTCTTGCTTTGGCCAAGAACAAGCTTGTTAAGAAGTTTAACCTTTCATCATTGAAGCATATTGGCTCAGGGGCAGCTCCTTTGGGGAAAGAGTTGATGGAGGAATGTGCCAAAATTATCCCTCAAGGGATTGTAGCTCAGGTATTTAGCAGTAATAATGTGCTTAATTCGTAATTTTGAATATTTCGGATCTTTAATGATTTTATTTTGTTTGCCTTTTGTAGTTTGATTGATTGATCCCAAATGGCATTAGACTGTATTTTTCTTGTCAAATTTAAGGTCGAATGGTATTTTTTATTTAGCCAAAAATTGAATACAATTGACAGTGAAGGGATACTTTTGCCACATTTGAAAGGTTTTGTCATGTGATTTAGAAGTTCCCTTGTTTTTCAGGGCTATGGTATGACCGAAACTTGTGGAATTGTTTCGGTGGAAAGTACGCTGACAGGGACTCGACATACTGGTTCGACTGGCATTCTTGTTTCAGGAGTCGAAGCTCAGATAGTCAACGTAGACACACTGAAGCCTCAACCTCCCAAGCGGTTGGGAGAGATATGGGTTAGGGGGCTTAACATGATGAGTGGTAAGTGTCTTTGTCATTTTCTTTTATTTTTGCTTGAGACGTTCAAAAATGTTCATGCACATCTTAAGAGAAAACATATTTTGTCGAGCTTGATTGCGCAAGCTTGTAACTCGGGGAGGAGCATTAAAAGTGCGTGTGGGACATTCTTGGACATTCCTGGTACCTCCGAACAATTGGACTCGGACTGAACTAACCTCAAAACATATTTTGCATTTATGATATAACAGAAGTTAGGTCATTCATGGTGGTCGCTGCAATTTCAATTGGAACTTAATTTCATTTTCATTGAATCCATGTCCTATTAGCAGTAGAGATTCTTCGTCTAAGATGCTAGCTCGCATTTGAAATGGTAGCAAACTATTAACAAAACTTGATGGACCCCTCGGTTCTCAATGAATTCTGCAATAGAAAATTTGTTTAAAGGTTTTGTGTAGCTTTTAGTCAGGATTTAAAATTTTTGATGTCTAAAAGAATTATTTTCCTCTTGGGACACATTTAATGAACACCAGTCATAGAAAACTTGAGATAGGTCAATTGGGCACTTTTATGAAAACCATTGCCACATATTGACCTTGGAAATACTCTTTCAAACTAAGAGTTTCTTAAAGGTTCGAACTAGAACATACTTGAACTGGTAGGATTCTAACTGGAAAAATACAGGAACATTTTCTTATGGCATCTGAGATTTAAAATTCTCAGTATCCTTATGGTTTGCTTCATTATTTATGTAAGTTGCTGCCTTCTTGCACTGATGCTTTGTTCATCCCAAGGGCATTGCATTTTCCTATGTTTACTGCTACCTCACATGAGCATATCACGCTCTCTTCCCTCAAAAAGTGCAGTTGTTCCCCACTGAATATTTGATGTGCAATGTTTCCTTGGAGCAACTCAAGGTTGGTCCGCCGACTGTAATTAAGCACTATGCAATTACAACAATAATCGAAGCATGAAAGAATTTATTTTCCCTCATAATTTCCAGCTAACTCGCCACTTAATCTTGTTTACAAACAAAAGTACTTCCTCTTTGTTCCTTTGATGACTCAGTTATCGATGCCTTTGGTCAATAAAATCTCCAAATATTACGGGCTTGCAAACATTTGCTTCAGATTTGGTTACATCAAGTCTTTTTGTTGAGAAATTATTGGCTTTTGCTACTTTCATTCGGATGATAATGCCTAATTACAAAACTCATTTCAGGGTATTTCAACAACCCGCAGGCCACCAAAGATACAATAGATAAAAATGGGTGGGTACATACAGGAGATCTTGGATACTTTGATGAAGAGGGACGACTTTTTGTAGTTGACCGAATCAAAGAGCTCATAAAGTGTAAAGGTTATCAGGTAATTTTACTAAGTACGTTTTGAACACTTAAACGCATGAATATTGACTGGCAATTCTGTGGGGAAAAAAAGGAAGGCTTCGTCTTCTGTCATTTGGCCAATAGCATCGTTTCCTATCTTCTTAATATGAAATTCACGCCAAAATTTTTGAATTGATTTATTCGTGTCTATATTTCTTACTACATGAAAAAACACTGTCTTTTTAACAGTTGGCTAATTTCATCCTAGATAGAACGGATACCGCATGCCTATACCTGGCGCTGACTTCAATCTGCTGTTGAATCAACTTTTCTTTTGATTTGTTGGTTCTTTGCTATAGGTGGCACCAGCTGAACTTGAGGGCCTGCTCGTTTCTCACCCTGAAATACTAGATGCGGTTGTGATCCCGTAAGTTTGATGCATACCAAAGTTGCTCTAATGGACTCATTTTAAAATCCAGTCCAATCATCTGGTTATTTCTGCCTAACAGGTTTCCTGATGCTGAAGCTGGTGAGGTCCCAGTTGCATATTGTGTACGCACGCCAAACAGTTCACTGACTGAAGAAGATATCAAAAATTTTATAGCCACTCAGGTAAATAAACAAGTTTCTTGCATCAATTCTAGAAATATCTGGTTTTCTTAATTAGTTGCGTTGATGCTTACTTTTCTCTTGTTGCACTCATAATTGGTGTTTTTGGTTTTGACTTGTGACAGGTTGCATCTTTCAAAAGACTAAGAAGAGTAACATTCATAAACAGTGTCCCCAAGTCAGTATCAGGAAAAATCCTCAGAAGGGAGCTCATCGAGAAAGTACGGTCCAAAATATGAGATTGAAATCATTGAATGATGGTTCCTCATTTTGAATAGTCTGCTTTATGAATGTTGAGGCATTTTGTTGCAATTCTTATGGAAGAAGAGCAGAATGTAACTAAATATATAGATCATATAGGATGTTTGCTCAACATTTGATCTGAGCAACAAGTCTTTGCATTTAATTAATTAGAAGAAAATTTTCATTTATGTTCATATAGCAACCCGTTTACCAACAATTAGACGAATGGTGATGCCTTGCTACTTTATCAATATTTGTATAGAAGGTGTTTGAAGTTTGATTACGAGAAAAGAATGAAAATGTGAACGAGAAAGGAATGGAATTCAGTAAGGATTTGAATGGATTTCGTTGCTTGACAGTCATATTATGCTGCAATTTTAAAGTCATTCTTCCCGTAACGTGATTCCATATGCTTTTGTAAATTGTTACCATATTGCTAGTTTGAAAATAATGAAAACTAAAATGTTTCCAAGATTGCTACTATCTCAAAGCAACTCGGAGACCAGAAAGATGATACGAACTTCATTATTTAATCTGTTTTTTATTGCAATTTGTGATGTCTTGTTTAATTTGTAAATTAGTATTCGAAATCTTGATTTAAGTTTTTATTTCCATTTTTAGAGTGTTTATACTCCCAAAAAACCTCTTGGGCCAAAGCTGACAGCATAGAGGAATTAAACACCCAAATCAAGAAGACACAACCCAAATGCTCGTTTAGAATGTGCTAAAGTAGGAAAGCGTGGGTAGTTTTGACATGCACGAAGGAACTGAAAACAATGGGCAGGTTTCCAACAGAATAAACAGTAACGTGAAACCTGCTGAAAGCCCTGCTTGATAACTTGATCAACCTCTTTGCCGCCTATAAAAGGAGAAGAAGTCCTCTTCTCAAAGGACACACAATCAACTAATCAAAATCAGCAAATTGATCACCATCAATTTATGAACCTATAACAACCCTGAAAATTTTTATGGTTTAACAAAGGTTTGTCTTTTTGTGGCAAAACCTACTTCTTTCGATCAAGTATCAAAATGCAGTTTCTCTTCTCATTCCTCAAGGCAATCATGTAAACATCTAACCGTCTTCCTGATTAGCTCCAGCATCGTCGTCATAATGGTTAGCTTAACTTCATTCCCGACTCGCTCCCCAAGTCATCAATGAAGGCCTCCTACAGTAACCTTCTTTCTAACCAAGCATTGTCATAAGGGTTAATTTTTATTTCGTCTGTCAATCTGTGGATAGTCATCCTAACTGCAAATCTATGGATAGCCATCCAAACTACCAATCTATGGCTTGTCATTGAGATATTCAAACCTCACTTTCGATGTCTTGATGTCGCCTCTAAATATTCTGTCAATCTATGGTATGATTCTGACTGATATTCATTTTAGTTGATGATTTCTAGAAGTTCCTACCCGATCAAGACTCGAATGTTAAAGAAATAATTTACTTCTATGCATTTGTAATTTCAGTTTTACACTTCAAATCCAGTATTTTTATATAGTATTATTACTTTCATTTCCATTTCAATACAAATAAGATTTTATTAAGTAGCGATTGGTACTCGAAATATACCTTCCAAGTGTAGTTCACGACTGCCCAAGTTGGGGTACCATCTTTGAGCGTTGGTCTAATACTTCGATCCTAAATTGAGGGAACCTATGGCCTCTAACCATCCTGACTGTTGAAAGAACATTGTCGGAAACTTAAATATCATGATGAATGCATGAACTTCGACTACACTAGAAAGAAAATTATTAAAATTCTTGGAGATAGATTAAGAAGAAGGCATAGAAAAGAATAGTCGAAGCTATCTTGTCCGCTTACCTCTCAATCGTTTGATAAGAACGAAGGTTCTTAGGCCGCGAATGGAACCCATCTATACAATCTATTAGCAACCACTACTATTTGCAGACCTACATTGAGTTAAAACCTATTTTCTTCTTACTCAGCCCATCTAGGGATATAATCGTTTGATCAGAACAAAGGTTCTTAGGCCGCGAATGGAACCCATATATACAATCTAGTAGCAACCACTACTATTGGCAGACCTACATCGAGTTAAAACCTATTTGCTTCTTAGTCAGCCCATTTAGGGATATAATCGTTTGATCAGAACAAAGGTTCTTAGGCCGCGAATGGAACCCATCTATACTATCTAGTAGCAACCACTACTATTGGCAGACCTACATTGAGTTAAAACCTATTTGCTTCTTAGTCAGCCCATCTAGGGATATATCGTGGTTAGATGGCCCATCACGCTCTCAACCCATCCAGCATCATCCACATCATCTTATAACAAAAAGACCCACACAAGAAGTCCGCACACTTACTTCTCAGACTCAAATCCATTCGAAGACCCGCCTTGGATCCACTTGCTCCGAATAGGAAACATCTTTGGGCATGAACATTTTTTGCCCCGCCCAGTTGGACTCTTTCTAGTGCATGACAAAGATCATAAATACTCAGAGACTCTTAGATGCTAGAGGAAGATTTCTAAGGAATCCTTCTCAAGTAACAATACCTAAGTTATGAACCTTGAAGTTGACATGGAACCAATCTGCGATGGAGTGGGGGAGGATATTACCATCCAAGTTATGGCTAAGGAGGAGCTCATGGAATTCTTCAAGGATATCTTATCTTCTATAAGCTTGCAGATATAAGCCTTGAACCGCCAGGTTCAAGAACTTTCTAGCCACGAAACGACTCAAGAAAACAACATCAATGTCCCACCTCTAGGGATCTCAAGCCCTGACAGAGGCAAGTGTCCCAGAAAATCGGGAGCTCCTTTTTTTGAACCTTGATACCAACACCTGGCTTTTCAAAAGGATCATGGATTCAAATCCTGGAAACAAAAAGAGTTCTCCAGGAGATGCCAAGCTTCGACTCTGGGATATTTTCCAGAATCGGCTGCCTTTTGGTTGGGAAAAATCCAGGCTAAGACTACCCCCAAGAAGTGGAAGCGTATTAGACAGCTAGAGGAAGCCTGATCCAAATGATGCAAGAGAAAATGAAAAGTATGTACCAAAAAAAGTCCATTTCGCACAACGGAACATCAGGCCCTCATGAACGAGAGGAATGAGCTAAGATGCCCGATATTGGGTCAACTAGCACCTCCCAGAAGAGTAAATTTCACGACCTATAGAAAGCCTAACCCGATTTATATAAACTAAGACAACACTTTTCTCAGGAATTTCACTCCGTCAACATTCACTCTCTTTAGTGGAGATGGCAACACCTCATCCTTGGAACATATAGGGAGATTTCTCAACTCAATGTGTAGCCGTTAAAGACAACTCTTATCTCAAACTACGATTGTTTAGAAATTCTCTGTCTAAGGTCTCTGTATACTTCACTACCCGAAGCATCCACCCACATTTGGGAGCAAATAGAAGCCAAATTCCATGAACAATTCTACAAGATTGAACTTGAGATCACAATCTGCGACCTAACTGCTCTTAGATAAGGGTAGCATCAGATGATTGAGGACTTCATTGCTAGGTTCAAAAGGATGAAGATGAAGGGCAGGTTTCCTATAAATAATGCTCAGATGGTAGCTATTGCACAACGAACTCTGAGTTTTTCCCTTATATTGAAATTAGATGATACTACCTTTTCTGATCTCCAAGAAATAATAGTGTCATCATCCAAATTCGAGAGGCTACTAGAAGAAGAACAACTGCAGAAGCATAACTCTAAAGTACCTTTTTTATTTTACAAGAACAAGATCCTTTTGCATCAACTGGAGTATTAGGAACTTGAAAAATTAGTAACAACATAAGAGAGGCATGAACTAGAAGTCGCGTCTGCTAAAATCCAGACCTCAGGAAAGGAGTTGTGAACCTCAAATCCATCATCAAACTTGCTTGAGAACAAAAACTTGTCATGAAGAGTGTTAGCCTTTTCGTAAATAAGACAATGGTATATGGTTCTTACTCATTTGATGTTACCAAAGCTACAAAAATATTTGACGACCTGGTAAAGGCCAAGGTAATCAAACTAGATCCTAAGCAGGAAATGCCCAAACTTGAAGGCATCAAGGGCACACAATTTTGAAAACGTCACGTGCCACTACATCACGCCACAAATAATTGTGACCAATTCAGGAATATAATTTAGAGGTTGATCAACCAAGGGAATATGCATTGAAACCAATTCCTAAGGCCCCGATGGGTGTGGATATAGATCTGTTACTAGCAACATCAATCAATGTGGTCAATTGGTCCCAAAAGGGGGACAGGACGAAAAAATGAGAACAATCACGTAATGAACAAACTAAAAGAATGTTGCAACAATCGAGGGTGGGATAGTGTTGTGTAGCAAGTGCAAGGAAAAATGCACCCTTGAGATCCCAACTTCAGCAAGCGGAACCAAATCGAGAAGTTCGAAGGGAAGTCATGATGATTATTCTTCTAAAATACCTAAAAGGAACTATGGTTCGCACAACCCTAAAATGAAGATACCTTAAAACTCCATTTCCAAGAGATTAGAAAATATAAAAAAGAAGCAAGAGTAGGAAGCTAGTCAACAAACTAGAGGGCAAGTCGACCAACGAAGATCACAAAATAGAAGGACACATTTTCCCCCTAAAACAACCAAAACTTGCAAAGATATAATAAAAAAGGGTGGGCGAGAGAATTCAAGAATTCTCTACCAAATTACCAAAATGCCCTTATGGGAAAAATTACCAAAATGCACTTGTCTTTCCTTGACCCATAAGTTATTTGTTTGAACTCCTTTTTTGACATGCCGCATGTCTATGTACTCAGGAAGCCAAGACTTCCCCATGGTATTTTCGGAGTTCCTAAGAGATATCTTAGTCAAAGTCAACATTTTGACTTTTGGTTAAAGTCAATTCTTTGACTTTATATGGGTAAAACTATATTTTTTACTCAATTTTCCAAATTTTCCTTTTTTTCAAATGTATGAGGTGTTACATCACTGCTAGGTCCTGTGCTAGTCGTGTGCCAACTGTTTACCTCAAGTATGTCACTGACCATGTCATTGCTAGGTCATGTACCAGCCGTGAGCCAGCCCTCGTGCCTCAACCATGTCACTATGCCAGCCAATGTGCCTTAACCATGTCACTGTGGCCATGTGCCAGCACATGTACCTGTTTTCTGGGCCTAGCCCAACAATTTCTCGATTTTGGCCACTTATGTTCCAACGATAAGGGGTAAGCTCTAGGTGCAATTTTAATAAAAATACTCTAATTTCAATCCACTTTCTAACCGTGCAATTAAGGACCAATTCTGAGGACTTTCAATTCTGGCCCAAAACAGGGCCCAATTTGGGGAATATATGTGCATGGGCCTGTTCCTTTAAATTTTGAAACCTAGGGCATGCGTCAATGACTCAAATGGTTTTAGCTGTCTTAAGAGTACACTCCTACTTGAAATAGCGAAGTTGAATTGTAGATATCAACTAGGCTTGCAAGGAGGTATTCTCTCCTACTTTTTAGAAGCCTTTTGCGACAAGGAAAAGAACTTGTAGAAGGAAGCTGTTTACGACAAGGAGTCCTAGGTCTAATGTGTTCTACGACTAGGTTTGTTTTATGATATTATTATATAAACATGGCCTTGTTCTCACAGAAAGGCTGCTACCTTATTCACGAACTATGTGCTGCCCTAAGTAGAAACCTTAGCCGCAAATACCAAAGTTCATATATAAGAGTTCAGTCTGAATTCCCTTGTTATTCTTCCATCTTCATTAAGTTCCATTTGCGATTCTGAGAACTTAGTGAATAAAAATCCACCTATTCCACCGATCTTGGCATTTTCAAGTGATTCTTGGATTCTAAAAGTGTAACTATGTTTTAACATTTATCTGAACTTATGTACTTGTACTTTGTTATGTTTATAATGCAATTTATGTTTGATTATTTCTTGTTTAAACACATTAAACGAATTAAATAGATGACTATAGTTTTCTTCTTACATTGCATGTATGTATTAAATTCAATCTCTATGTGTTTTACTTTCTGAATTTTAGTTACCTCATTTTTTTTAGCCCTTAAACATCAATTTAATGCTAATTGTATTGTCCATGTTTCGGGGCATTTAGAATTAGGTAGAAGAGACGACGTATTATCCGCATTTCGCAGCATTCGGTTAACAACTTAAGGTGAATCATATCATGAGTGTATTGTCCGTGTTTCAGAGTGTTTATAATATGAAAAACATATGCAAGTAATCGAGATATAATGAAGGTAAGATTTCGTGATTGATTTAGCATGTGCAAGTGTTGGTGTGTGGACAAGGTAAATGAATGAAGTGATAAATTAGACAAAGGCTACGTAGGAGTAGATTAAATAATGTGATGATTAATTCAGAATTACTTGCCTAAAAGTGTCGGTTTTTTATATGAAACTAATCTATGGTTGGTAAGTTCTAGTTAGCTTGAGCATTCGTATTTCAATTCATAATTTGTAAAATGTAGCTTTGGCTACAACTCTTCTAAACACCCCTCCAAAACATTCTTTTTTTACTAACGGTTTTAAATGTCCCTTAATACCCCGATCCAGAACTATCCATATTTATCAATACTATAATCTACACAAAAAGGATTTTAAATTGAGCATTGCAATAATTAAGTTTTTATTTGAATGCCTAGTTTAAGTTAATCAATTTTTGGCGACGTTGCCGGGGAATTGAAAACAATTTATAATGTGTTAGTATACATATATATTGTTCATATCATACTTGTTTATAAAATGTGTATACTTGTTCATAATATCTAGTTTTTCATACTATAGTCTTGGCTATATGTTGATCACTTGCGATTTGGAGTTTTGATTTTGATCTTTAATGGAATAGTGAAGTCTCGTTTGTTAACTTATCACCTAAACCCTTCATCGACCTTGAACTAAGTAAATCTAAGGCCATGAGGTTAAGGGAGGTGTTTGTTAACACTTGACTTATCTTTGAAAGAACACTTATTCATCTTGAGTAAGAAATTTCCGAGAGTGATGCTTAGGACATGAGACGATACTCGCGATAGGACTTGGATTTGAGAAGTGAACCTCGGGGAGTTCCAAAATCAATCCTTGGGCCAACATTTGGGCTGAGCTTGGGTAAGTTTCACTTGAGGGCCTAAGGAGGCTTGGTAAAATCATCAAGAGCGCTAGTAGTGAGGAATTCCCAAACTTGGGCCAATATTTGGGCTTCATACAACTTATCAATGGTTGGGCTTAAATTTCCTTGAGTAGTTAATGAATTGACAGTGGGCCTGTGAATTGGTTTAAATGTTTGGGCCCCTAAAATAACCTTTCACGAGACCTAATTAGCTCAGACTAACCCAATACGTGGCCAGACGAGTCCCGACTAGTTAAATATGAGTAAAATGGTAATTTGCATTATCTTATTTTCATTTTCCGATATGGGATGTATTTGTCTACTCCCCTCAAGGAAATTTCTTCCTCGAAATTTGATCAGGGTCGATCCGAGGCACTACTCCCAACGGCATTCGAAAATCATTCGATGCGTCCACAATTAAACCCTAACTTCCCCTAGGGAATTCAATAGAAACGTGTTCCACCAAGGGATTCGTATTTTCCCTCCTTCAATTTAATAGTGTGTCACTTGGTTTACAATGAGTAATCCATAACGTACATCACTCAAAAGATATAATAAATTACATGCTTCCTGAATAGTTCCTTGAATTTCTTGTATGGATTCTTCAGTCAATGACAAGTCTCTACCCAGAAAGATACCTATTACCAACGAGTAGGTCAATTTTTCGTTCACCCACAATTCCGGAAGGTCAAATACGGGCGAGACTTCGATACCACAACAGTATATTAACGTACTTCATTTTGAATCAATCAAGTTTAACGACCTACTCGATACATCTGACAAGAGGTCCTCGCTTTCCTTTCGAATTCCACTAGGACAGAGGTGATGACCTTAAAGGTCTGAGGGTTCCAACTGACCAACCGACTAAACGACCTTTGAAACGGTTCTTCCAACTGTGGTCTAAGGTGTTCAACTCACAGTAGGATAGCTAGTCTTAAGTGGCCCTGAGGTTCAAAGCAACTAGTGCAGTTGTTTCCGTTCAAGTAGTAATCTAAGATGGGGATAGGAATCGTTAAACTCGATAATTCACTAATGATCAGGGTAGGGGAGATTCAGCTCACAAGTGTCCAGGGATCTCGAATGGCTCATCAAAGCTAAAGGGTCCTTCCAATCCAATGATCTAATTGAAGGATACGAGAGACACCGAGTATGTATTTGAATCGGTTTGATCTTTGTAGAAAAGGCTATGTAATAGTCTCCGGGTCGAGAGTTATTGACTAATAGTCCTCCTACCCATCTCAATAGCTGACAAGCCACCATGGTCACCTCAACTAGAAAGTATCGATTATTGAGAGGATTTCCGTAATCCATGTGTTCAAACTAGAGTAAAATTATAACTTCATCCCCATTCGTAAAATGGTAACCTCCCTGGAGGAGATTGAGTGGGGCGATAACGCCTAATAAAAAAACCTTGCCCTACTTCATAATGCGTGATGACTTCCATCATGAAAGTGCCTAATTTTTTCGTTCGATGCATTGGGAAACAACCGAGATTCAATTTCCAATAAGTCTATAGGAAGAAAGGGAGATAGAACATTTCAAGGGATGGATACGTCACTCCACTACTCGAGTGGTGTCCTAGAAGAGAGTACAAGGTTGAGGTAGTCTAAGGGAGAGTTTGTGTCACTACTGAAGAAGGATAAAGTGAAGGAATGATATTCCACGACTCAAGGTCAAAGTGGAAGGAATGATATTCCACGACTCAAGGTCAAAGCGGAGTCAAACATTCCCGAGTAAATTTTAGTAGCTTCGTTAAGGAACCAAAATTATCCTCCAACGAACCATTTACGATGCAGCTATAATAGGTTCAACGACAAGCGCACACAGTAACCATGATTCTCCATGATGGAGTACACCCCACTAGGGTATAAGTTTCGATCGGTTAGTATAACCTCCAGATAGAGTTTCAATACCACGAGCATGACCAATATTTCCGTTTAGTCATGAGTCTGTAGCCATGTCCGCACATGCCCAAAAAGCGCGTTTACTGTTGTAGTAGAGTCACCAAGTCTACTCGTCTTTACTCTAAACTCGCAAAAGTCCCTGAATTGTGGTCAAAGGGGATTTTCATGCCAAATTCTATTTTCGCCGATTCGGAAATAAAATTTGACGACACCAACGCTGGTAAAAAAGGCGTCTCCATAAAAGAAGTTTGAGTACGTTTCCGAAATCTATTTTCCTCGGACTGTACGAAAGTGAATAGAATTTTGGAGCAAACCAACTTGGTCGAATGTGTTCAAAATGATCCTCCATATGCGAATTAATTCAAATCACCAGTCTCTATGAGTAGGGGCTTTAAGTCACAAGATATGAGTAGGAATAAAGGTATGATCGTCCACGCAGCCGCATATTCTCAACGAATTCAATTCTTATTGTCAAGTGTTTTGATGAGTAACAATTGTATGCTCCAAGCATAAGCGTGACGAACATATCGATAGGGTAAAGGATATACTTCTCAGGAGTGCCTTAAGGTGTGAGGACGAAAACTAATCGAGGCAAGATGAAATGTAGTGATCCAATCTAGTTAAGGGTTGCCTCAATTGGAACTCGAGATCCATAATCAAAACATCAAAACGATAACGTATTCAGACGACCACAAAGAGAAGGAAGCTAGTATCTAGAAGTGAAGTAACTAACACTATCTTGGTAGTCATCGTCAATTGTGAATAACTATTCCCCACGACTTCCTGTCACGTGTACCCAAGCAAAGAGGGTGTGATGAGGAGTGATTCGTTTAGAATAGAGCCGTAGTGTATAATGCCCACAAAGGCGGCATACAAAACCGAGATTATCCTTGTTAGATTCTAATTGCACTAAAATTTCATTCCAAATATCTCATAAACTATCATCTGAATCAGTGATCACAATAGGCAGCAACGCTGCCAGATAATTTCCTTCACCTCACTCGCCCTTCAATTCAATGACATTATTCTGGGTCAATGGGCATGCCTCTGAAAACGTCTGGTAATTTGACACTCAACAGAGTGGGAGA
Source organism: Prinsepia uniflora (assembly GCA_032719365.1). Lineage (NCBI taxonomy): Eukaryota > Viridiplantae > Streptophyta > Magnoliopsida > Rosales > Rosaceae > Prinsepia > Prinsepia uniflora. The sequence continues at coordinate 61,755,163 of CM064868.1, forward strand.
TAAAGACCGTGAAACAAGGCACCCACGATCTAGCATTAAACGATTCATAATCGAAATGCCCAGAATACGCAAACTTCGCCGAATCATGTTGCCCAAAAAAAGAGTGACTGTTCCCAAAAAAAGAAGTTAAAGCCCAAGATTCCAAGACTCCTTCCCGAAAACATTTAACTGAAAGGGAGAAACTTAAATGTGTTGAGATTACCCGACTATGCGAATTCCCAAAATGGATAAGGTCATACTGTAGGTTAAAATCGAGTGAAAGGGACATGGCACAAACACCAACACCCGTAAAATAAGTTAAGGAACTTTAAAGTGCTTATCGAATCCGTGGGGGGATAAAATTCTCCAAAATCGGATCGTCGTCACCAACTACTAGCAGTTACCAAGAGTAACTCCGAAATTGTGGTTTGAAAAAACTTCACGTAAAAGGCGAAAAATAAGGACAATTGATCCCTAGTTGTATAAACGCATGTTTGAGTAAAATGAAAAACCAAGTCGTAAAGAAATTTAGAAACAAGTCCGGTGAATCCATATGGCGTTGAGATATATCACATCACAATATGTGCTACCATCTCGATACCGGGATTTCGTTGAGTAAACTTACGTTATTTTAAAATAAAAAAGTGACAACAAAACTCTCCAAAAAAATGGTGTCAGGTCAAATACCACAGAAAATCTCCAGTCACGAAAAAAAATTGAAGATCAAGGGAGATCGTGCACAATTTCAAGAGTTCGAAAACACGAAAAGACGACTAGTAAAATTGGTCAAAACCGTAATGCCCTCAAGGACCCGATAGAAACATAATGCAGTTCTCAAAATCATTGATCAAAATAGTTTTGGACAAAAGTGGTAGGTGGGGAGCACGGCTCCTGATTGTAAAAATGTGTGATTTGATGAAATAAAGAAGTCAAGTCGTCGAAGATGATTTAGCATATTGGTTTAGTAAAATACATGTGACTGGCTCCAAAATGTAACACGCCATATTACATGCCGAAAATTGGCACTGTTAAAACATATTTTCACAGAAACGTTTGTCACCAGAGATAAGAGATCCATGGTAAACACACAAGTCGTAAGGAATTCAGTTGTAAGGTGAAGTCATTTGTAGGAAAACCATAAACTCATTTTAAACACCTAGCAAGGGAAAACACCGCCTTAAAAACTTACTAAAGTGAAATTTCTTTAAACCAACATCATGCACAAACCACGATAATTAAATGGCTCCTAGAGCGCGTACAAGAAGGGTTGCATAATAAACTACATAACATTGATACGGTGCTTGTGATGGAAGGAGCAAATCGTGACACGTCCCAGAAAAAAATATTGGAACAATTAAGTGGTTTGCTCGTCAAAACTGTCAAGGAGGTCCATAATGTTTTTATCTGTACAGAACAATGGTACGTTGCGGGATCTCGATCCGGAAATAAAAGTTTAACTCATGTGCAAAATAAAAATATCCTCTGAAGTACTCTCAATGTACCCAATACACAAGAATAGGACTACATACAAGAACCAATAGAAAGTCCTTATATAGGTCCTAGGGTCCCCGAATGGGCCGATTCGATGAACGATTCTAGAGCAACAGTTTCGAAGGTGTTGGTCAAATAGAATCAACTCAAATTTCTCAGATGGTTACGAGGATCTCGTCTCTCAAGATGAGTCAACTAAAAACTAGTCGTGAAAAAGACGAGTTTGCCTTGCCCATCGTCGAATGACTCGTTCACACCACTCATACGAGTCCTAAGCTCGTAAGCACCACCCGAACAAGAAATTCAATGAAATAAAATCTCACTAATCCCGTAAGGCTGTAACTAAGGGTGATAACACTTACGCCGAACCTCGATTTATCTTATGGAATAGCGTAATCAAATAGTAATCCATTAACCACTAACGTTCAAAAGAAACAAAACTAGTTATTCGAGGAGTTCCTCTTACACCGGGTATCGGGTAGTATGATCATCAAGCGTCCAAAAACTATTGACGCGTCCTAGTACCAGACTTTGATACCAAACTGACACACTCTGACCCGGAATATCCATTTAAGGCACGCAGGTCGAGGCGTGCTAGTCGACACTTGGATGAAGACGTCCAAATGATGAAGCCAAGAAAATTAAAACGACGCGTTTTAACGTGTCGAGAAAAGCCTATGCAGAGAAAATCCAGTACCCTTCACACGAATGCGGAAGCGTAGAGCATGGATGTACATAATTTAGTGATTATACAAAAAGGTTCTACTTGCCGATACCCGAATATACCTTCAACTCCACTCCCTACCCGGGAATAAGTGTCAAAGTAACAACCATACTCCGCGAACAACCTGCACGCCAAAGGAACATGAAGGGTTTAAAACACAAAAGGTGAGTGGACTTTGTGGTTATTTTAGTGTAAAACTAATAGCAATAAATCATCTTTAACCTCTCATTTTATAAATAAAACCCCAGAATAGTATAATATACTTGCACGTAATACGAGATAATTAAGTAACGTCCAACAAGTCATAGTTAACCAAAATGCACAAATGAGCCATGCAGAAAATAATCACATATCTCAATATCAACCCACAACACATTGCTCTTAAGTCGCCTCAAGTCTCATACTCGGAATATATGTATATATAGGTAGGTATCCTGCTGAAAATGCCCAAACTACGCATTAAATTAAACATGTAATTCGAGTATTATGAAATTTAAACTTTTTTTGTGTAGATGTATTATTGGTAAATAGGGATCGTTCTTAACAGAGGAAATTAGGTGTAACACCCCGGAAATTCGAAGATTTTAATATTGTAATTTAATGTATGAATTGACGTTTTTATCCTTGTGAATGGTATAGCCAAATTGTTGACTTTTTCATTAGTGGGTCAAATGGACTTTGACCAGTGACCGTGATGTAGTTCGGGATGTCACGAGTTCATAGACAGGTGGCACGTCCAATTCGGACGATCAGGGAAAAAGTTATGACTATTGGAAGTTCAGGGGCATTACCGTAATTTGGACTTTAGGGGAAAATGTTGACTTTTCGTTCGACAACTAATTTTCACATGACTCAAGGACCGTTAGGTAGGTCTCGATGTCCTGAGTCCGTAGACAGGCGGCACGCCGAAATCGGACTTCGTATGGCTGAATTACGGGTCTAGAAAGTGAGGGGCATTTTGGTAATTATTTGAACCAGGGACATTTTGGTCTTTTTGCCCTGGTTACTGTAGCAAACCGCGAGGACCATGGACAACACCACCATGTACGGTGGTTCAGTGTGCAATTGTTTATGCAATTGTGTGCTGGAAAGAATGGGCTGTCTATTGCTTTAGAACGTGAGACGAACCATCCACCTGCACGATCGAATTGATTAATGGGATTCGAAGCTTTTTCGGGGAACAAAATTCAGTGGACAGTGAGGCTTCCACGAGCCTCTGGGACGGCTTGAAATTGTTTAAAACTGATTATATAGTGTATGAGCTTCACTCTGGTGTTGAAAGGACTGAAAATAGGAGTGGAACCAGAGAGAAACCATTTCGGGAATTTTTGGAGGGAAATCGGGTTTTTGATTTCTGGTGATCGTTGGACCAAACCAAGGCCTGGTTTAGTCTTCTGGGAGTGTTTGGAACTCAACCACATCGAAATCGAAGGCCATCAGCCACGAGTGAGCTAGGACTGTGTCTGCCGTGTTCAGAGAAATTTCAGAGGTTTGGACGACTACTTCCAGGTGAGTGTTGGTTCAATTGATTGTGTTTTCTAGTTCGTTTTGATACTATGGTGCTTACTGTAAGGTTAATTGGATTATGGTTTGGAAACCAGTGAGTTCGTGTGATTGACCAGTTTGGATGATCACGGGTCGAATGGCCATTTAAGGATTTGATTTGACTAATTAGTGTCTCAGAACTTAAATTGGAAGAATAATAAACATGTTAGGATCAAAAACGAAGGAAATTGATTAAGGATTCGGGGTTGATTAACCGGGTCGAGCCGCGGGTGGCAGACCCGTATTACAGACAAACGGGTGAAGGTGGTGACATTGTAGCTACAGTGTCAGGCGCGTGACTTTCACGCGCAGCCACTTTGGGCGGCGCGTGAGGGCGCGTTAGACCTTATCTCCGATCACGATCAACATGACTTTTGTTCCTCTCATCATTCTGAACATTTTTGGTGAATTAACCATGTTGATCTGAGATAGTTTTGATGGGTCAGTTTAGGGCCGGTTGTCTCGGGAAACGTGTTGGACGGTTTCCCCGAGCCGGTTTCTGTTTCGGGTAATTTGGATAGATGTTTAAGACTTGTTGTGACCCTTACGTATGATTTGGACTGACAGGAATTGTACGATAATCCCGGTACAAGTTCGTATGCACAGTTTCACCGTGGGATCGTACTGTGAGTGGGCCCGATTTCATTAAACCCTTGCATGCTTAAATGTTTTCTGATTTACTTATATGTTCACATGATGGAATCAAGATATGGTTTTGATGATATTGAAATTTCGGTTATGGCACGTTTCACGGTATTTGGGCATGAGACCCGTCTGATGAAACGTAACGATCGGTTCGGATTTTACCTCTGTATACATATATGTTTTGCATGTGGATATCAATAAAATGTATTTAATACTGCACTATATAGATCCATTCTTATGATACTGTCTCCTCCGGATGACGTACCCCGGAGTGGTCACGGACGTCTAGAACGTCCAGCGTCTATGACGCTACGTATCGGGGATGCTGTACCCGAACGGGGTTCGGGGATTGAACTCGGAATTGAGACCCGAGTGGCACGCGTAGCCTTGAGATTGTGACCTTATTAGACGTCAGGGACGTCAGACATCGGGGATGTCGGGATTGGAGTGTATAGTGCAGTGGCTAAAATTATGTTTATGGTTTTATTATATGCCTTATGATACATATTATATGACTTATGGTTTTAAATTCTGATGCATGCATGTTTGCAAAACGGAGGGGTAAATTATATGTTTTACTTACTAACGATTTTATAAACTTGAGTTTCGGCCCACTCACCCTTATTGTTTTGGTAACCCCTCCAGGTCGTGATACTGAGGTAGAGGAGGAACCTGAGGCTGACGCATAGATCTACTTCTGCGTACCTAAACCCCTGTTGGGTGGTGTACCTGCAGGTTTATGTTAGAGTCGTGCTCGCAACTTGTAGTTTTGGATTTCATCCCTTGTCTGACGTCTGTTTATTCCGGATTTGATGTAAAACTTTAATTTGGTTTTTATGCATTTGAATGTTTAAGGTTAAAATTGGAACATTATTTTGGGTGTCAGACGGGAGCAGGGCACGTCCCCATGTGGTCCCAGAGAGGATCGGGGTGGGTCCTGTCAGCTTGGTATCAGAGCACTAGGTTGTGGTCAGCATGCTAGACTAGCGACTAGTACTAGTTACTTCCCGAGTTTAAGGTTAATGTTAACTGATCTATGCCTCTTGACAGTTGGTTATGCCTCCTAGGAGAATTCCTCATACACGAACTAACGAGGATCTGGAAAGGGAAATGGAATGCGCAAGTATTGAGCGGGCTCAATGTCTGGGAGCCACTCCTTTCAACGGGGGATCGAACCCCGAAGATGCTCATGATTAGATCACCAAATGGGAAAGGATCTTCACGGTGATGCACTACCCTCCGGGCGAACGGGTAACTTTGGCAGCGTTCTTGCTGGAAGGAGGAGCCTACCAGTGGTGGCACGGCCTTGAAATGTCTGGGTGGTCTGTTCATACCACTACTTGGGAAGCTTTCCGTTCCCGATTTCTGTACCAGTACTACCCGCGATCATTTCGCGCGGCACGGAAGGCTGAGTTCCTACGGCTGGAGCAGGGGGATATGTCCGTTTCAGACTACGAGCAGACTTTTGGAAAACTATCCTGGTTCGCTGCATCATTCGTGAGCACGGAGGAGGACAAATGCCAAAGGTTTGAGCTTGGACTCCGAGGGGAGATCTGGGCAAGTGTGACTGCTGCTACTCATGCCTCACTGAGAGATATGGTCGACGCTGCGGTGCGTGTCGAGGCCAATCTGGCGGCACACCAGACACGACAGACTTCGGGCGAGGGGAGACGTCAGGATCGCCCGCACAGTGCCCCATCAGGCCAGAAGAACAACAAAGGAGGGGGCTACAGGGGAGCACCCTCATCCTTCAAGGGTCGTGGCTGGTCAGGTCGGCGCTGTGGCTCTCAGGGCAGAGGATCAGGATACAACTCCGGGCAGAGTTCATCTTGGAGCGGTGCTTCTGGTGACCATTCGGACAGGCCGAGGCCAATAACCTGCTTTGCTTACGGAGAGGAGGGCCACTATGCTTGTGATTGCCCGCTGTTGTCCAAGACCAACGACGCTAGGGGCTCTAGTGTGGTGCAGAGCACGGCTTCCCCTACTATTGGAGGTCGCGGTCAAGGAGGTGACCGTGGTGCTGGGCGTGGCGCGCGCGGGCGTGGACGGAATGGAGGGCCTAGGGCTCAAGTGTTTGCAATGACCTAGCAGCAGGCGAGGACTGCCCCAGGCGTGGTTACAGGTACACTACATATCTTAAACTTTCTTGTACGTGTGTTGATGGATGCGGGGGCTACACATTCTTTTATTTCGAAGAGTTGTGCTGGTATGCTTGATTGTGTGGTATCAGCCTTAGATTGTGAAATGGGTGTTGGCACCCCGATGGGCATCGTGTACCTTGTGAATCAGGTGATTCGGAGGTGCCCGGTGAGAATTGAGGATGTGAATTTGCCAGCAGACTTAATTATTCTGGATATTCACGACTTCGATGTAATTTTGGGAATGGATTGGCTATCGGAGCATGGGTCGCTCATCGATTGCTGTAGCAAGCAAGTGATTCTACAAAGCCCGGGTTTTCCGGAGGTTATCTTCCAGGGAGAACGTGACGGTTCGCCTCCTGAGGTGATTTCTTCACTTACTGCTACCAAACTTCTACGGAAGGGATGCCAGGGTTATCTGGCGCATGTCGTGTCGGATCGGGTTGATACTCCAGGTATCGACGAGATACCGGTGGTGCGTGAGTTTCTGGATGTGTTCCCAGAAGACTTACCTGGATTACCACCATCGCGGGAGATCAAGTTTACAATTGAACTACTCCCCGGTACCCGACCTATATCTCAGGCACCATATCGGATGGCGCCGGCCGAGTTACGAGAACTCAAAACTCAGTTGCAGGAGTTGGTGGAATTGGGATATGTCCGACCGATTACTTCACCGTGGGGAGCACCGGTGTTGTTCGTAAAGAAGAAAGAGGGAAGTCTCCGTTTGTGCATTGACTATCGGCAACTCAACAAGGTGACACTGAGGAACCAGTATCCTATACCCAGGATCGATGACCTTTTTGACCAGTTGCGGGGAGCTCAGTGCTTCTCGAAGATTGATTTGCGGTCTGGGTATCACCAACTGAGGATTTCGGAGGAGGATATTCCAAAAACTGCTTTTCGAACCCGTTATGGACACTACGAGTTTCTGGTTATGCCTTTTGGTTTGACGAATGCTCCAGCAGCATTCATGGATCCGATGAACCGGGTCTTCCGACCCTACTTGGATAAATTCGTGATTGTGTTCATTGACGATATCTTGGTGTACTCGAGGAGTGCCCGAGCCCATGAGGAACATCTATGGTTAGTGTTGGAGAAGCTGAGACAAGAGCAGTTGTACGCCAAGCTGAGCAAGTGTCAGTTTTGGCTAAACAGTATTGGTTTTCTGGGACACGTGATATCGACGGATGGGATTTGTGTGGATCCCCAGAAAACAGAAGCGGTGACTAACTGGGCTAGACCGACAATGGTAACGGAGGTGCGGAGTTTTTTCGGGTTAGCTGGTTACTACCGAAGATTCGTGGAGGGTTTCTCCAAAATTTCTGCACCATTGACTCGTTTGACTCGGAAGGGAGTAAAGTTTATTTGGGACGAACAGTGTGATCGGAGTTTTCAAGAATTGAAAGATCGATTGACCACTGCACCTGTCCTTGCATTGCCGGATGACAGTGGAGAATTCGTGGTCTTTAGTGACGCTTCACTACAAGGATTGGGCTGCGTGTTGATGCAGACTGGCAAGGTGATCGCCTACGCATCCCGACAGCTAAAGACTAATGAGTTGAACTACCCTACTCATGATTTGGAGTTGGCAGCGGTGGTTCATGCTCTAAAAATCTGGAGACATTACCTATTCGGCGCAACGTGCCGAATATACACCGACCACCAGAGCCTAAAGTACCTATTCACTCAAAAGGAGCTTAACATGAGACAACGGAGATGGTTAGAGCTACTGAAGGATTATGACTGTACAATTGAGTACCATCCGGGTAAGGCCAATGTGGTGGCAGATGCACTCAGTAGGAAGTCAGCAGGATCTGTTGCACACCTAGGGATGGTGTATCTTCCTTTGCTGGTGGAACTCCGGAAGGCGGGAGTTATGTTGGATACTGATGAGCATGGAGCTTTGTTGGCCAGTTTCCATGTACGACCTGTACTGATTGATCGGATCATCGAAGCACAACTCCAGGATCCGGTACTCTGTATTTACAGGATTGAGGTCGATGCGGATGGGAGAGAGGATTTTACCATCCGGGATGATGGGGCACTTGTGAAGTTGGGCCGTTTGTGTGTACCTGCGGTGGCAGAGTTACGGGCCGAGATTCTTTAGGAGGCCCATCGTTCGGCTTATGCTATGCATCCGGGAGGTACAAAGATGTACCGTACCCTCCGGAACCATTATTGCTGGCCAGGGATGAAGAAGGATATTGCTGAGTTCGTGAGCAGATGCTTAACTTGTCAGCAGGTTAAGGAGGAACGGCAGAGACCGTATGGGGCTATGCAGCCACTTCCGATTCCCGAGTGGAAGTGGGATCACATCACCATGGACTTCGTCTTTAAGTTATCCAGGACTCAGAGTGGAGTCGACGGAGTATGGGTGATTGTGGATCGGCTAACCATGTCAGCCCATTTTCTGCCAGTTCAGGAGACTTATAAACCTAACGGAATGGCTCAATTGTTCGTAAAGGAAATCATACGATTACATGGTACGCCGGAATCGATCATGTCCGATCGTGATCCGCGTTTCACTTCCAGGTTCTGGCGGAGTCTGCAAGCTACTTTGGGAACAACCCTACATTTCAGTACTGCATTCCATCCACAGACCGATGGACAATCTGAACGGACCATTCAGACCCTGGAGGACATGATGAGGTCTTGCGTACTACAGTTTCAGGATTCTTGGGATACTCATTTGCCATTGATGGAATTCGCTTACAACAACAGCTATCAGACAAGCATCGGGATGGCACCTTATGAGGCACTGTATATCGACAGTGCAGGACACCTATATGCTGGATGGAGATAGGGGAGCGAGCGGCTGTAGGGACAGAATTGATGGACTTAACCCTGGAGACTATTCGAGTTATCAAGGAGAGATTGAAGGCATCACAGGATCGCCAAAAGAGTTATGCTGATCGACGGATTCGAGACTTGGAGTTTGAAGTGGGGGATTTTGTCTTCCTGAAGTTATCTCCGTGGAAGGGGATTATCCGTTTTGGTCGACGGGGGAAACTGAGTCCGCATTTTATCGGACCATATGAGATCGTGGAGAGGATTGGCAGGGTTGCATACAGATTGGCGCTATCTCCAGAACTTTCTAGAGTTCACGATGTGTTTCACGTATCGATGCTGCGGAAGTACGTACATGATGCTTCTCATGTATTGGAGGATCAACCTATCGAACTCTGAGGGGATTTGAGCTTTGAGGAACAACCAGTACAGATTTTGGATCGGAAAGACAAGGTACTACGTCAGAAGACAATTCCTCTCGTGAAGATTCTCTGGAGAAACCAGAATGTGGAAGAAGCCACATGGGAGCCTGAGGCTCAGATGCGAGAACAATTTCCTCATTTGTTTCTTTGAAATTTCGGGACGAAATTTCTTAAGGGAGGAAGGTTGTAACACCCCGGATATTCGAAGATTTTAATATTGTAATTTAATGTATGAATTGACATTTTTACCCTTGTGAATGGTATGGCCAAATTGTTGACTTTTTGATTAGTGGGTCAAATGGACTTTGACCAGTGACCGTGACGTAGTTCGGGACGTCACGAGTTCATAGACAGGTGGCACGTCCAATTCGGACGATTAGGGAAAAAGTTATGACTATCGGAAGTTCAGGGGCATTACCGTAATTTGGACTTTAGGGGGAAAATGTTGACTTTTTGTTCGGCAACTAATGTTCATATGACTCAAGGACCGTTAGGTAGGTCTCGATGTCCTGAGTCCGTAGACAGGCGGCACGCCGAAATCGGACTTCGTATGGCTGAGTTACGGGTCTAGAAAGTGAGGGGCATTTTGGTAATTATTTGAACCAGGGGCATTTTGGTCTTTTTGCCCTGGTTACTGTAGCAAACCGCGGGGACCATGGACAGCACCACCATGTGCGGTGGTTCAGTGTGCAATTGTTTGTGCAATTGTGTGCTGGAAAGAATGGGCTGTCTATTGCTTTAGAACGTGAGATGAACCATCCACCTGCACGATCGAATTGATTAATGGGATTCGAAGCTTTTCAGGGAACAAAATTCAGTGGACAGTGAGGCTTCCACGAGCCTCTGGGACGGCTTGAAATTGTTTAAAACTGATTATATAGTGTATGAGCTTCACTCTGGTGTTGAAAGGACTGAAAATAGGAGTGGAACCAGAGAGAAACCATTTCGGGAATTTTTGGAGGGAAATCGGGCTTTTGATTTCTGGTGATCGTTGGACCAAACCAAGGCCTGGTTTAGTCTTCTGGGAGTGTTTGGAACTCAACCACATCGAAATCGAAGGCCATCAGCCACGGGTGAGCTAGGACTGTGTCTGTCGTGTTCAGAGAAATTTCAGAGGTTTGGACGACTACTTCCAGGTGAGTGTTGGTTCAATTGATTGTGTTTTCCAGTTCGTTTTGATACTATGGTGCTTACTGTAAGGTTAATTGGATTATGGTTTGGAAACCAGTGAGTTCGTGTGATTGACTAGTTTGGATGATCACGGGTCGAATGGCCATTTAAGGATTTGATTTGACTAATTAGTGTCTCAGAACTTGAATTGGAAGAATAATAAACATGTTAGGATCAAAAACGAAGGAAATTGATTAAGGATTCGGGGTTGATTAACCGGGTCGAGCCGCGGGTGGCAGACCCGTATTACAGACAAACGGGTGAAGGTGGTGACACTATAGCTACAGTGTCAGGCGCGTGACTTTCACGCGCAGCCACTTTGGGCGGCGCGTGAGGGCGCGTTAGACCTTATCTCCGATCACGATCAACATGACTTTTGTTCCTCTCATCATTCTGAACATTTTTGGTGAATTAACCATGTTGATCTGAGATAGTTTTGATGGGTCAGTTTAGGGCCGGTTGTCTCGGGAAACGTGTTGGACGGTTTCCCCAAGCCGGTTTCTGTTTTGGGTTATTTGGATAGATGTTTAAGACTTGTTGTGACCCTTACGTATGATTTGGACTGACAGGAATTGTACGATAATCCCGGTACAAGTTCGTATGCACAGTTTCACCGCGGGATCGTACTGTGAGTGGGCCCGATTTCATTAAACCCTTGCATGCTTAAATGTTTTATGATTTACTTATATGTTCACATGCTGGAATCAAGATATGGTTTTGATGATATTGAAATTTTGGTTATGGCACGTTTCACGGTATTTGGGCATGAGACCCATCTGATGAAACGTAACGATCGGTTCGGATTTTACCTATGTATACATATATGTTTTGCATGTGGATATCAATAAAATGTATTTAATACTGCACTGTATAGATCCATTCTTATGATACTGTCTCCTCCGGATGAGGTACCCCGGAGTGGTCACGGACGTCTAGAACGTCCAGCGTCTATGACGCTAAGCATCGTGGATGCTGTACCCGAACGGGGTTCGGGGATTGAACTCGAAATTGAGACCCGAGTGGCACGCGTAGCCTTGAGATTGTGACCTTATTAGACGTCAGGGACGTCAGACATCGGGGATGTCGGGATTGGAGTGTATAGTGCAGTGGCTAAAATTATGTTTATGGTTTTATTATATGCCTTATGATACATATTATATGACTTATGGTTTTAAATTCTGATGCATGCATGTTTGGAAAACGGAGGTGTAAATTATATGTTTTACTTACTAACGATTTTATAAAATTGAGTTTCGGCCCACTCACCCTTATTGTTTTGGTAACCCCTCCAGGTCGTGATACTGAGGTAGAGGAGGAACCTGAGGCTGAGGCATAGATCTACTTCTACCTTCATCATCTCTATTGCATGCATACATTTTCCATATTATAAATGCACCGAACAACGGATTATTACTTACAATATGATATACCTTAAGTTTGTGATTTAATGCGTCAAATATCGATCAAACATTAAATCTCTTCAACTCTATTCTAAATGGCCTGAACAACCGATCAATATTTAGCTTCGAATTGAAGTTTAAGCACTAAAATATATGAAGTATAAGAAATTCAGAAAGTAAAACACATGGAGATTGTATTCATACTTACAAATGTTAGAAAGAAAATACCAACACATATATGGAATTATAAGTAAAACTAAAACAATAACAAGAATTTATGTAGAAAAAATATGGGTTTTCACAAGAATCACCGAATAGCGACAAGAAACTTGTGAAGATGGAAGAAGAAATTTGAGGAATTCGGTCTTAAAAACTCTTGAATTGCCTTAAAATTACCTAGCCTTAGGTTTTTCTTAAGGAAAACATAAAAATGTAATTAAAGAGAAGTTTAAGAAATTATAAGAACAAAATAAAGAAAATGAAACTAAGAAGAAAATGAAGAAAATGAAACTAAAATAAATAATCAAAAGAAGTTACAAATGATCCCTAAAAATGCCTCTTAGAAGAGAGAAACTAAGGAACTAAATCAAGAACTAAAAACTAAGAAAAATGGAAGAAATGGAAAAATGGGGACTAATGGGGACTCATGGGGACCACCTTTACAATGAAGATGACATTCCTATTTATAGGGAAAAAATCAAATAAAACTCTAAGAAAATAAAATAAAGTAAATAAAAATTGCAATAAAAAATTCAAAAGTAAAATGATGAGATTGGGTGATTTTTGGTGAAAAGATGTTGAAAAAACCAGCAAGAATGGTTAAAAAAAATGAGGAAGTAGGGCTGCTCTGTGTGCTTCAGCGTGGCTAGGCTGGAAAGGGAAGACAGCTTTGGCGTGGCCAAGCTGGAAAGGGGGACGACAGGTCAGTGCACGCGTGTTGAACTGCAGAATGTGTCGTCGGCAGGTGCGCGTCGAACCAGCAGAGGGTCTTCAGCAGGCGTGCGCCGAATGGGTGGCTGACAGGGCTAAGAACAGGCGCTTTGGGCTGGGGTTGCGTGGGCCTGGCGGGCTGGACTTGGGCCGTGTGTGGGCTACATGAAACGGGCTTGCGGGCTTGACTACTATGGATTGGGTTGTAGGGCCTTGGGCTGGAATTTGGGCTCGTAAATTTAATTTAAAAACTAATTAATATAACTCCACCAAATTTCGTCCATAAATTCTTTGTTATAATTCCGATCGGGGCAATTCTTTCGCCAAAACGATCCAAATTCCAAACTTTATTTATTTCTACAAAAATATCACAAAATATATTATTTTCTCTAATTGTTTATTATTTTAATATTAAAAGTCAAGTAAAAAGGGTATAAAATATTATAAAATAATGTTTATTTGACGACCTATCACCTACTCGCGTTCCACAACCACGTGAAGGACTGGGTGCAAATCGCACTGTCACCACGAGTTCCCTAGAGCTCGGGAACAAGGCTGACGCTTTTTAACAAGTATAGCGTGCAGCGCGAGTGAACGATCACATGGAGGACTAGTCTGTGGCCTACAGACGGGTACTAGATACCAGCAACTCCTTAGTGGGTTCTACTATCTCAACCTCATAAATGCCCCGGGGATTCTCTTTTAATGCAATGTAAGACTCAACACATGCAACTACGTATACGTACCATATTACCATAAATAAGTATGCTCGATATGCACAGTCATTATTACACATAATCATATATCTGAATATCACTAATGTATCTTGCATGCTCGGCAAATATAATTTATACAAACACCGTAAAACGTTGGAGTAATAGTATAAAATACTGGTTTAAGAGAAGGGGGTCCCCTCACGCTGGCCGAGAAGTCAGATCACCCGGAAAATCCTATCAACCGCGTATTCCCAACCGGTCCAGCCCTACAAGACCACGTACCAATCTTAAAGTCAACGTATGTTTCCTAACCATTACCCTAAACCTTTCGAAGGTGGCCCAAAATGACCTAAAATCTCCCTACGAGGACTCTAGTGTGCTTAAATAATGTCTTAAGCCCATAAGATAGCGCATATACATTCCCAGGTTTGGAAAAACAACACCCATGCGTTGTCCAGTCCATGCGTCGCTGTGAGCCGGGCAAGTGCCCACGTGCCACCACTTGCTATCGGCAGGCCGGAAAAGTGGCTTGCAGGCTGGCTGAGGATCCCACATGTCGGCCACGCAGCCCCACGCATGTGTCACAATCCCAACGTGTCGCTACAGTGATCACATGTGTGCACAGTGTCACAGGCGCTGCACGCGTGCATAGTGCCACACGTGTGGCATATTCTAAGGAATAATTCTTTTTAACGTCTTCGTGACACCTTTAGGAGTTCACGAAATATGCTAACGTCGTTAGCATATTCCATAAACTTTTGACAGTTTCTGTTAGTTTATTAACAGTTGGTCCAGTCACCGGAGCCCCATCAGGACGATGATCAGACCGCCGTCTACGGGGGTGGGTTCTGAAAATCGACCTAGATTTCAACGGTAGCTCGGCCAATCAACATGAAAAAATTCTAGGACTTCAAAAATCACGATTTTGAGTCGAGAAATTACCTAGAACTACCTATTTTCTCCAGATTCCAACAACGTCCCAGGGATTTTCGATCGCTGTCACCGCCGTCGTCACCACCGCAGTTTCCACATACAATTAGTCCATTAAAATGCTCACAAGGTTACAATTACAATGGTTTGGATTGTAGGGTTTGAAAATACATGAAGAGTCCACCATGTTGGGTCAAAGTCGAGTCGTCATGGGTCTCAGTCGGTTCACCGTCGCCATCATCAACCTCCGCCTCGAAACAAACATGCAAAGTTCCAAAGTGATCAGCTCGTTCCAGGGAACTTGTAAAGCTTATCAATGGTCGAAACCTTACCTCTATCGAACCTGGACCCGGATGGGTCTTCTTCCGGTCTCGCTCGGGTCGCCATTGTTGGACTCGAAAGTGGGCGTATCCGTGAGTGCTGGGTGTCACCAGCGAGCTCAGGGCACTCGCAAGGCTGTTGCAAGCATGATGGAAATAGGGGTGTAGTCTCTCAAGTTTGATGAAGGACTGTTCATTTTCTCTCAAGTTCGCGGATGATGAATTCGAATGGGGGCTGGCTTGTTTCTTGATCAAGCATGAAGGATTTGCGGATGACACCGTTTTCTCTCCAACTAAAGAAAAGGATTGCGACAGTGGCCTAAGGTGATGGGAGTCTGGGATTCTCTGCTTCAAGAGTAGGAGAGTGAGGAAACTCTAGGTAGTTCTCAAATTTCCTAGTCCAAAATGTGAGTGTGGATAATTTTCTGAGAGGGGCAGATTGGTCCTACGCAATTGGAGGCTGGTACACATCCCTTTTGGGTTGAGCTTAGGCCAGTTTCACTTGAGGGCCTAAAGAGGCTTGGTAAAATCATCAAGAGCACTAGTAGTGAGGAGTTCCCAAACTTGGGCGACAATTGGGCTTCCTACAACCTATCAATGGTTGGGTTAAATTTCCTTCAGTAGTTAATGAAGTGACACTAGGCTTGTGACTTGGTTTAAACGTTTGGGCCCCAAGACAACCTTTCACAAGGCCCAATTAGTTCAAACTAACCCAACATGTGGCCAGACGAGTCCCGACTAGTTAAATATGGGTAAAATGATAATTTTCATTATCTTATTTCCTTTTTCCGGTATAGGATGTATTAGGATGTGTCAGTTTACCCCCTTAGAGAAATTTCATCCCTGAAATTTGTTTACGACAATGAAAGGTACAATCTCCCAAAAGTCACTCGAGAATCATACATACTACCACAACAATAATTCAACATCCTTGTAAGGCCCAATCGATAAGTGCTCCATCCAAGAGATTTGTTAGTTCTCAATCAACAAACTCCTAGTGTGTCACCCCGATTACAACAAGCAATTCAACCAACGTTGTCTCTCAAATCACACAATAAATCATATGCTTCTTAAATAGTTTCCTGAATGTTCTACAAGGGTTTCGCAGTTGACGATAAGTCATTCCTATTGGATGTGGGGCCCACAAAAGTAGATTCTGCTCCATAGAGGAAACATGCAAGCAGAATAAGCATCTCCAAGGGCTTTAGTGTTCCGATTACCCCATAGGGTGGCTCAAACCAAGTGTAGTAGTTCTTCCTTCTAATGTTACAGCGAGCACCACAAGGAATTTATTACTAGTACCCACTTAATGACTTCAAGCATTCAGTCTAACAAGATGCCCATAATTCTTCCTAATACTCTCTAATGGAAAAAACCAACTTCGACACTGAAAGCCAGCTAGGGTTTCACACACTTAGCAACTAGTACGGTCTATAAACTGATTCCCTTAATCTTATGTTTAAGGTGCACTAAAGGTAGTATGATAGTTAAATTTGAATGGGCCTCAAGGTTCGAATGGTGTCCTAGTACAAATCTCCGCTAAACAGAGGTTTAAGTGGAGATCAGGAACAACTTCATCTAACTGTTAGTTATCTGGGCAATGGGATTGCATGCCCAAGCATTCGTTCTTCGGATTCAAAAAGTAACTAACTCCACTAAGTGATCCCTCTCATCCAATAGTCCAACACAGGGATATAGAGAACACCAAGTACCATATCTAATTATATTTGATCCTTATGATAACTATGTGTCACGTAACAAGTCTCTAGACAATAGTTCGTAACTAATAGTTCTACAAGTTTCACCTAATAGTCCACAAGTCTGGATAGTCGTTTCAACAAGGAAGTATTGTTTTTCGTGAAGGTTTCTCTTTAACTTGGACATTCAAGACTGATGTAAAGTTTGCATCAAAGGTCACTGAGAATACCGTAAAACTCTCGCAAGGGATTGAGCGATGCAAAGAATCAGAGTCCTTACCTCATAACTTAATAATGATGCCCATCATCAGCATACCAAACCCTCGTTCTATCCCATTAGCAGTAAGATCCCCTAAGTAGGGAAAATCGCAAGGTTCACCACTTTCAACAGAAGCCAAATAGCCAAAATCTCGGATCCAAGTTCGATAAGGTTTGAGAATGTTTGAGATTCGGTCCTTATGGCTCCAAAGAGTAGAGATACCATCAAAGGGTTAGGGATGTCACTCCACTACTCGAGTGGCGTCAAGGAAGAGAAGCATATGAAATAAATTATCTAAAAGAGAACTTATCCAACCGTTGAGGAAAGTCAAATATGAAAGTGGATCCCTACGACACAGGGTCAAAGCACAAGTCGACCATTTTCGATGGCTAGATTCCTAGGCCAACTCCTGAGTAAGGATTACAAACTCAATCAGGAGATGAGATTCGCCATGACTTAATTGGTGAATGTACATCAGAGAGGGGTCGAAGCGACAAGTATGGGTAACAACTAAAATTCTCCAAACGTGGACTCAGTACTGGGCATGAGTTCTCGTTAGTTAAACCAATTTTCACATATGAGTCTCACTTGAAACAACCTTGTCGAAGGTTAGCATTCGGTCATAAAAATGCAGCAGCTAATAATCAGCCTTAGCACTTAACGTAAATCGGTCGCAGTAGCAAAGTAATTTCACCTCAGAGTTCTCTTAGGTCACATTATAGACCTACCAATCCAATAGTAACTTCCAACGACCAGAATATCACCTGCCAGAGGGTCACACTGAACAATAAAGGTGTAATTCAAGATAGGTTCTGAAGCGCTAATAAGGAAGTTACCTGTTAAACACTTGGTTTTAAATCAACCGGAGGAAAAGACAACACTCAAGCACACAAAATAAACGTTCTGCTTTGTTCACAAAATTCAAAGGTAAATGAATGTATCTAGGTGGTTACCCGATAGTAGATTCAAGAGGATGGAAGTTGAAAGCTAGAATCATGGTTGAACCTAACCACGTATCTAACAAGTCCAAGGGCACTCCAATTTCGAATGGATAACTCCCCGCTTAGGTTCCCACAAAAACATTCCTTTGGGACTATATGTTCTCATTTAATTCGAAAAGGTCAACAACGATAAATGTATGCTAAGTCCATTTGGAGTATGCTAAACCAAGGTAAGCCTCGATAAGGTAGGGTCTAGAATTCAAATCGGGGTCTAAAGAGAAAGTGCAGTCATCAAGGTATTAATGATTCCCGTCAAACTCAACCACTACGATTCGTAGGCTCAGTGATGCACAATGCAAAGAAGTGATCCAACCAACGCACTTGTATGATCATCAAATGTAAAACAAGAGAATGTACCATGGTTTACACGAGAATAGTTGGGTCACCGAAAACGAGTAGCACGTAGTGCATAGATCTAGTTCCCAAAAAAAATTATCCAGATCTGAGTTCAGGTCAGTAGTCCAACTGAGATGTGAGAATGAAATCATTGATTTGACAAATAGGGTACGATAATGATCATCAAAAGGAAATAAGGGAAAGTTCACAAGAATAAAAAAGATTGTAAATAATTACTAATCATTTATCTCGTAATCTCGCTGTTAACATATTCAAATCATCGAGAGTAAAGTCTAATCCAAGACATAGCGAATCAAAAGGGTGACGAGTGTATCGTGAAAAGATAGAGTATAAGGTACAATGAAGAGTGAAAAGTGAAAACGATATTGGATCAATAACAATAAATCCTCTCAATTCAAAAAAAAAATTAGAAGTCACTAGAAGGTTTTCACAATATAACAATTTCGAAGGTACCAAAATACCGTCTAGATGTTTAAAACACAAAGAATCCAGATGACCACACAGCTCAAAGTCGTCAATTCAAAAATGATTATTTTAAATAAAAGTAAAATCTCAGTGTTCCAAAAATTCCATTCACGAAAACATTTGATATTCAAAAAGAATGTATAAGTTTCAAATCCGTCCCAAACTCAGGGACATGTAAATCACCAAAAAGTGGGAAGGAAACACATACAAAATAAGTCAAGTACGTGAGACGAGGCACGATCGCCAAAATGTAAAATCAAGTTAAGGGACTTAAAGTATATACTAGTTTTACGAGGAGATAGAATTAGTGAAAACTGAAACGCCCTCAAGGGTCTAAATAATAGCTGGAAGCGATTCCCCAAAATTATTGTTTAAAATCATTTAGACGGACGTGACAAATAGGGGATATAACTTCAAGTTGTAAAAAAAACGCGATTTGATGTGATAGAAAACCACACAATAAAAAAGAAGATTTAACAACTCAATTTAGTGAAATGAGTGTGACTGGCATTCACAATGTAACACGTTATAGTACGTGCTACAATTTGATATTGTTACAAATTGTTTTAGTGAAAAAAGGTTTTGTCAACGCCAGAAAGAAAAATCACAAGGTCACATAGAAATCGTAAGAACTTAGTAGTAAGGAGAAATTGTTTGCTAAAAAATTGTAAATTCATTTTTTGTGCCTATTAGGCTAAACCGTACTTAAAACAACAAGTAACACAAAAATATGTCAAAACCCACAATTTCAAGAATACATGATTGGATGACTCCTAAGGTGAGCACAAGAGAAGTTTGAGTAGAAACGTTATAAAGTGATGATATGGTTCACTCCCCAAGACTAGCAGGAGGTCCACAATGATTTAACCATACAGAACTACGATAGGTTGTGTGATCTCAATCCTGAGGTACGCAGTTTAGCTAACTCATATAGCTGGGAATATCATTCGAAGGATTCTCGAGGCACCAATCACTTGAGGATAACATTACTCATAAAGACCTCACTGATACTTCTTAAGGATGTCCTAGAGTCCGCTGAATGGCCATTTAAATAAACGTTTCTCACGCATCGATTCTAAAAGTTTGGGTCAAACAAAATCAACTCAGTTTCCCGAATGGATCCAGGGATCTTGTTTATCGACATAAGTCAACTACAAACTAATCGGGAAAAGGTGAGCTTACCTTGCACATAGTCGAATGACTCGTTCACATCACCGATAAGAGACCCATGCTCGTAAACACCACCCGAACGTGAAATTCAACAGAAATAAAATCTATCTAATCTAAATGAAGGCTAAAACAAACTTTAATTTCATTCGTAGAAAAGCACGCCTAGATCTTAAAGAAATAAAATTCACACTAAAAGTGATTCTAACTATTCAAGGAGTTGCTCTGCCATCGGGAAATCGGGTTGAATGATCATCAAGTGTCCAAAACTAATGACACGTCCTAGAACCACCACTCTGATATCAAATTGACACACCTCAACTCGGAAAGTCCACTTATGGCACAAAGGTCGAGTCGTGCTGGCCAAAATCTGAACGATGACTTCCAGATGACGAAGGCATTTACATTAAAGCTACGCGTCTTTAGGGATGTCGGGTGAAACCTAACCAGTGAGTACCGAACACCTTTCACCCAACAACAGAAGCTTAGAGCATGGACAAAACTTTGATGATAATACACTACATATTAACAAGAATTAACTAATTTTCCCATCCACTTCACTCCAAGCTCGGGAGTAAGCGTCAGAGCAGCACTCGTGCCTCCTCGATGAACATGCGAACTAGCAAAACCTTAGGGGTTTAAAACACAAGGGTGAGTGTACCCAGTTGTTATCTCAGTGTAAAATCATTTTTCACTAAACAACTTTTAGCCCCTCGTTTCATCCAAAATCATTCAGAACAAAGCTTGCAAGTAATAAGAAGATAATAACAATAATTTAAATAATACAATCAGATAGGCCATGCAAAAATCATAAGCACGTCACAATGTCAACCCACATCAAAATTGCTCTTAAGTCCCTTGAGTCTCACACTCGAACCATATATTGGGTATCATGCTCGCGTACCACGACCACGTGAAGGACTGGGTGCAATGCACCACCACCACGAGTCCCCTAGAGCTCGGGGACATGACTGGCGCTTTTTAACTAGTATAGCGAGCAGCGCTGGGGAACGATCACATGGATGACTGATCTATGGCCTATAGACATGTAATAGATACCAACGACTCCTAAGTGGGTTCTAACACTCTATCTCATTAATGCCTCGGGGACTAGTATGCAAATGCATCATGTGACTCGACTATGTACATACTATGCATGATCATCATTTCATAACATAACTATTAAATCCATGTATACATCGACAATCAATCATTTCAAACACACTCACAAGTAGCATCTATTAAATCATGCATTCTCAAAGATATCATAGAAATAACATCTTAAAAATTGTAAGAAATAACGTATTAAAATAAATTCAGGGAAATTGGTCCACTCACAAACTGATCGGGGAGTCGAAATTACCCATCGGGTCAAACCGGGTAAGCTCAAACTCGTTCCAAACCTACTTTTGACAGTACGACCTTGGAAGTTCTCGGCCGTGATTTCCTTTTCCTAGTTTTCTAGTTTCTTGATAAATTTGTCGACCTTGAATTTCCGGCGATGTTTCAACTCTGCCATCGTGGCCTTCGTCGTGCTCAAACACGAAAACGTCATGCAATTTGACCATTTAGTAGTGTTCTCATCACGAGGAAGAAAATGGACCATATTATTCTGTTCGAATTTACTTGAAACAAGGTTAATCTTAGTCGGGTTGAAATCAGGAGAAAATTATGAGCAACCTTAGCACAAACCTAAGTTATAGGGGATGACCAAAACATAGGGAAAGTGTTTAGGGTGGATTATGATTTAGGTGATGAAAGAAAAAGCTTAAGTGTTTGGCTTTAAAGTTGGTTAATGGAGCACACACAAGGGTAGGATAAATGCTTAATCAGGGTTAAAACATGCATAGCCTACATCATCTCTTATGGTAAATTAAACTTAGAATTAAGAGCACCTACATAAAAGATTAGTTCTTTAATAATCAATGCAAATAATGATAATGAGATCACAATTATGAACGAAAATCGAAGAGTGTTTAAGAGTAGAAACAAAATAAATCCCTCTAAAAAATGGCAATAGGCTCAAAAACTCATAAGGGTAGTCTCCCCTAATTTTCTAAAAAGTCATTTAAACATAATCATCTGGTCTATTTAATTAGAATGTATGGCAACGTGAAGTGCATAATTATGATAAAAATTAAATATGGCACAACCTTAATAAATTATTAACGATCACCTTAACATATACACCCTTATTAATAAGCAAAAACCAACGAAATTAATAAAATAAATAATTTTCTTAATTAATTTTTTTTGCATGAAATTAAATAAAAACGAATTAAGAAAACAATTTTTTTTGAATTTTTTTATTATTTGTTTTTCACAAAATTAAATAAAAAAGGAAAAAAATCATTTTTTTAATTAATTTTTTTACTTATCAAAAATCCCCTTTCCAAATATATTTCTAAATTTTGAAATGAAAGTCCGTACCCCCAAACCTAAACTAAACATTGTCCTCAATGTGATAAAGCAGAGATTAAATGAAAATAGCAAAGTTGAGGCATGACATCAAACAAAAATAAGAAGGACAAAAAGGAAAGGAAAGATCTAACCGGA
The DNA here is from genome assembly GCA_032719365.1 of Prinsepia uniflora. Lineage (NCBI taxonomy): Eukaryota > Viridiplantae > Streptophyta > Magnoliopsida > Rosales > Rosaceae > Prinsepia > Prinsepia uniflora. The sequence continues at coordinate 61,777,865 of CM064868.1, forward strand.
TTGAGTTGACTCCCAATAAGCACGTACCTAAAAAAAACAAACAAACTGAGTTAATCAACAATCTAAGATATATAGACACCGTTAAGGGACAAAGTCCCTAACAAGGGTGCCAAAAACTTGTTGGATAAAATAGACAATATAAATATGAAATCTATTCTATTCAGTTTAACCTTGCAAGTGCACAAATTGTGAAGATTGTATAGCAAATAAGCAAGGGTCGAATCCCACAAGGACTTGTCTTAACGTTTAATCCACATTATTAATTAGATTAATTAATAAATAAATAAAAACGCACGCACACATGGGGGTTTTAAAGATTATTAAAAATAACAAATAAAATAATTAACATAAAACAAATAATAAAAATAAATAAATAGATAGGTTAAGGCACTTTATCCACCACTAACCAATTATAATTGCTAATCAAATTTCCTTGACCTAATTACCATGCATATTCCAAATTAAGTGCCCGTGCAAGGGTCTAGCTAAGGCTCACCCTATACCTATCATCCTCTCATAGTTTGCATGTTTTAAGTGTGATGTCTCCTTCTTAAAACGTCTATTATCGAACACACGAAGAAGATTTAATGACACTACACCATCCCTAGAAAAGTGATGCACAATCCTAGGTTGTCACTATCCCTAGAAAAGTGTTGTGCAGTCCTAGTAGGTCATGAGTTTATATTACGAATAAGATTTCCCCTCTTAAACTTGATGCTACAAACTGCAAGATGATATGATGGTCTGTCAAGAAATTACATCAACAATTATATACAAACAAGTTGGCTAAGCTTAGAAGCATAATTTGAGTTCATGAAGCGTAGTAATCCAACAAATTCGGTCATGCATAATAATCAAAATCATGAGCCAGAAATATAATTAACAAACTAACATGACTAGGGCTTCAAGAAGCCCTAACCTAAAAAGAAACTACAAAATAAAAGAAATTATAAAAATAAAAGACAAAAGTATTTCGCTCTTATTATTTCTGAATGTAAATTAAAAACTCAAACTTCTCTCCAAAAAAACCTCCTTTACATAAACCCTAGTACCTCTAGTTATAAGAGAATTATTAATCCTCATACAAATTAGAAGATTACAACTAAATTCTATATGGAAAATGCTTCCTAAACAATTACAAAATCTAATTTGGAACCTTTCATATAAGTAAAGGGAGTGAAAATAATAATACAAAAATAAATAAGACTAAAATCCTTATACAATATGGAGAATAAATATGAAAGCAACTTGAAATTATCCTAAAAAGGCCAAAAACTAGGAATTAAGCTTCAGGGATCAGTTTCGGTGGTCAACCACCGAATTTTGAAGTTTTAAAGGCACGGTCAATGCGAGGTAAACGAGCAGGGCTGCTACTCTGGGATTTCGGTGAAACCCCATCGAATCGGAGAGAAAGGCTTCGGGACACGCACACCGTTGAGGAAAAAGGGAGTTCGGCCGGCGCTTACCGAATTGGGCCCTCTACTATAGTAACACGTTAAGGACTGAAGATGCTGATTTTGGTAGGTATCTATCGAATTTCCTGTGCCATTTTCTTTCCTTCATAACGTCTTTGTTTCAACTCTGATTTAGATGATTCTTTCGCCCAAATTCTTGTAATTCCAAGATCTATTTGATGCTGCACATTATCACAAAATATATTATTTTCTTCAATTGCATAGAACTAAATATTAACAAAGCATAAGTAAAAGGGTACTAAATCATGGATAAAACATGCGTAAAATATGACCTAACACTTCACCCTCCATCATTTCGCATGGCGGTCTCGTTGGAACTTAGTGAGGACCGTGAGGTCACAATATATTTGGTCGCTGAGCTTGGTGGTCGAGGACCATGAAAAGATGGGTTGCAACTGTAGCGAGGCAGCGAGTAATGGAACGAAGGATTGTGGTCGTCGCCATTTCGATGGGCGATCACCAAATATCCAATCCTTCCTATCCAATTCGAGAGTGGGGGAGATGAAGATTTGGTCTCACTTGAATTAGAGGAAGAGAGAACAAGTGTATTAGCAATTCCAGTAAAGAAAAGGATTTTTGGCCTTGGGCTAAATATTAGGGATTTGGGCCTCCCAAACATGGGTCTCAAAGTTGTAATAAGAGTTTAGGACCAATTGAGGTGGGTGGGTGGGTGTGTGTGTGTGTGTGTGTGTGTGTGTGTGTGTGTGTGTGTGTGTGTGTGTGTGTGTGTGTGTGTGTGTGTGTGTGTGTGTGACCTTTTTATTTGGGCCTAGGTTATTTTGGGCTTAGAAGACTACTTTGGGCTAGCAAAGAAATACTCCAATACCCCCTCCTAAAAAGTAGCCCATAAATGAAGAGATCTAAGCCCAACGACATTCGTGGGGCAATTTAGTACTTTGGCATTTCCATTTTTAAATCTCGGTACGGGATGTGTCATGGCCCAATTTCCAATTTCCATCAAATCTCGTATGTAAATTCCTTTTGACTAATCAAATCCATTATAATTACCTCTAAGAACTCATATATATCTCCAATTTCAAGAACCAACATCAAATTAGGCCAGAAACACGGCCTTAAATCCCGAGCTCCGTCACGGGGCTCAATTGCTTCACCACCATGGCTCTTCCACTCTGAGATTGATACTACTCGACTCGCCACGCTTAGGAGAACCCATTCCCAACCTTAGTTCTCCTCAAATCAGTCTCCTCTTTTCCTATCCTCGGGAAGAACTCTCCTCACACGATCAAACTCAATCTCTCATTCACTACCACCTACAATGGTTTGAATCCACAAAGGAAGGTAGGGAATAGTCTCTCCACCATAATCCCACTACCATCCTCCCCCATACGGTGGAGAGGGTGGTTCTTACTTCATTTGGTGCTTCCCCACTGAAACCCTCATCAGTAGACTCCTCCCCCCCCCCCCCCCCCCCCCCAAAATCGTATTTTTTCGTACATTTGGTCCTTTTAAACACCAAATCCACACAAAGTTTGACACTAATCTTTCTTTCTTAGTGCCATGTGTCACAAGAAAAATGGGCCAGCAGCTCTTTTGTTGACTCAACAAACAATACCATAAATTAACAAAATACACCCCCCCCCTCTTTTCAACATAATTACCGAAAATCCCTTGGACTTCTAGACCCATAACTTATCTATACACTCTCCATTTTTCATGTACTGTTTGCCTACGGACTCAAGACTCTAAGACCTACGCAATGGTCTCCACGAAATGTCCAAAAAGTGTACTAGGAAAAAAATGAACTTTTGACCACAACCCAGAGGTAAAAATATCAATTCTCCAATTTGATTTACGAAACTACCCAAATTTCTGGGACAGGTCATTACATACGTTCCAAAGATGCATGCTTTCTATTTTCTATGAATATGTGGAAAAGGTAATTGAAATGTTCATGGATGATTTCAGTGTCTTTGGCGATAGTTATGATGCATGCTTAGAACACTTAGAATTAATCTTGCAAAGATGTGTTGGAACTAATTTAGTACTCTACTGAGAGAAATGTCACTTTATGGTTAGACAAGGGATAATCTTGTGAGAAAGGAATAGAAGTTGATAAATCTAAAGTTAGTCCTGTGAAGCACTTACCCTCTCCAACTTTTGTGAGAGAGATTCGTTCGCTCCTTGGTCATGCAGGTTTTTACAGAAGATTTATCAAGGAATTTTCCTACATAGCAAGGCCCTTGTGTCATTTTCTTCGAAAGGAGACTCCATTTGACTTTATCATAGAATGCAAGCAAGATTTTGACAAACTTAAGGAACTCTTGACCACGGAACCCATCCTATGTACCCTTGATTGGTCTTTGCCATTTGAGTTAATTTGCGATGCCTCTGATTATGGTGTTTGTGTGGTTCTAGGACAAAGGAAAGACAATAAGCTGTGTGTAATCTATTATGCATCTACGACCCTTAATGATGCTCAGATGAACTACAACACCACTGAAAAAGAGTTTCATGTTTTGGTATTTGCTTTGTTCCTATTCACTTCAAACTAAAGTTGTTGTTTATACTGATCATGTAGCTCTGGAGTACCTATTGGCCAAGAAGGAAGAAAAACCAAGGCTAATCCAATGGATTCTTCTTCTTCAAGAGTTTGACATCAAGATTAAGGATAAGAAGGATGTAGAAAACGTGGTAGCTGACCACTTGAGCTGTATTGTGCTTGGATGTGATCGTGTGGAGATTCAAGAGATATTTTTTTAGATGAACAACTCTATGGAATTGAGGTAAATACTCCTTAGTATACTGATATTGTTAATTACTTAGTAACTAATAGGTTACCTACCACTTTAAATCGTGCACAAAAGGATAAAATTAGGAAGCATGCTAGGCACTGTGTTTAGGATGAACCTTACTTACGGAAACATTTTTCCAAATTGTTGATTAGTAGATGTCCCAAAAAATGAACATAGATCCGACCTAGAGTTTTGTCATAATCATCCATGCAGAGGGAACTTTGGTTCGAGGAAAATAACCCTCAAAGTCTTAGAATCTAGATTATATTGGCCTACTCTCTTAAAAGATGCACATTTGTTCTGTTTAACCTATGATATGTGTCAACAATCTGGGAACTTAGGGCGTAGAGATGAAATGCCACAACTTATGTTTTGAACATTGAATTGTTTGATGTGTGGGGCAAAGACTTTATGGGTCCATTTCCATCTTCTAATGGCTTTCTCTATATCTTACTTATTGTGGACTATGTTTCAAAATGAGTGGAAGCTGAGACCACCCAGATTAATAACTTCAAAGGTGTTGCAGATGTTCTCAAGACTAACAACTTTTCTAGGTTTGGAATACTACGTGCTCTGATCATCGATGGAGGAAGTCACTTTTGCAACTAGACCATTGAAACACTACTAAAAAGGTATGGTGTCACTCATAGGATATCCATGTCGTACCATCCTCAAACGAGTGGAATGGCCGAGGTAAGCAATAGTAACGTTAAGAAGATTCTAGAAAGAATCGTGGCCCCAAATGGCAAGGATTAGAGTGCATGGCTAGATGATGCATTATGGGCCTATAGGACAGCGTACAAAACCTCACTAGGGATGTCACCCTAAAGATTGGTCTACGGCAAATCATGCCACCTTCCAGTGGAATTGAAACATAAAGTAGGGTGGACCGTCAAGAAGTTCAACATGGGCCTAGATGAGGCAGTTTTTCCTCGAAAGCTCCAGTTGAGTGAGCTTGAAGAAATTTGGAAGGATGCATTTGAAAGCGCTCTTATCTACAAGGAGGAGACTAAGGCATTTAGCAAAAAAACTAGATCAAAAGCAAATCCTTTGAACATGGCCATAAAGTTTTGTTATTCAATTCTTGACTTAGACTCTTTCCTGGTAATTTACGTTCTAGATGGGCAGGTCCTTTTGTTTTTACTAATGTTTTTTCGTATGGAGCTATAAAGATCAAAAGCATTAAAACTAGGAACGAGTTCAAGGTCAATGGCTACCGATTGAAGCCATACATCGAGGAAATTGGAGAATATGATGCGGAGTCTAAAAAGGTGCATAGACCTCGCATCATCTGAGTTGATTCAAGCACTTCATCTAGGATGAATGGACATTAAACTTAAAGTGTTTGTTGGGAGGCAACCCAATATGTTCCTGAGTTGTGAAGGAGTCCTCAACGCGGATTTTCTTTCTCAAACCCTTTACTCTCTTTTATCTTGTTTTATTACTGTTTTCATTAGTATATTTGCATAAATCTTCTTCTGGCTTGCATTCTATGTTCATTTGCTTTTTACTGACTACATTGAAGAAAATGTAGAATTTAAGTGTGGGGTAAGGGTTTACAATTTTATTTGTTTCATAAAATTATTTTGAAAAAAAAAAAGAGTTTTAGGTCACTGAAGCTAGGGATTTCACGTCCAAACAAGCAAACAATATGAATATGGTGTCTAGAAAAAAAAAATTAAGGTGACAAGTTCTGGATTTGAGAAGTGAACCTGATGGAGTTCCAAATTCAATCCTACCTCTCGCAGCAAAGTCTCTCAATTGACCATAGTTTCATATGTCCCATTAGAAACATGTAATGCTTAGCCTAATCGTTTTGCATCTTTTTGTTTTTAATTTAGTGTTTTATAGAGTTTTAGGATGTCCTTAATTCCATTACTAATGAGACAGGGCAAAAAGATGAACACTGCAACCATAATTCCATTACTAATGAGGTGATGTTAAGTGTTTATGACTTGTAGTAGATGATACATGATAAACTGGTACAAAAATGAGCATGCTAAGATAAGATTGAATCATATGAACCATATGTGCATTAGAGTTATATATACATATTTGATGCGTGATTCATAAGGTTCTTCATTTAAATTGATATGCATATGTCTCATTCTACTTGTCATAACTTTTAATGAACTCTAGAGTGCTAGAACTTACTTTTATGTGATTTCCAAAGCTTTTAATTGAATAAACTCTCTGATTTTGGACATGACTAAGGAATTAGGTAATACCAAATATCCAAATATCGATGTTTCCTATTTGTGTGCACGAGTTGCGACTCCCGTAGTTCAAAGCTTTTGAGCCCACATTAAGCTTTTCCTTCATCACCGTGAACATCCAAAAACTTGAGCCTAGTATAGACATCCCTTACCCTTATTCCAAAGACTCTGTTGAGGACATGAATATAACGTGGAAAAAGAATCTGATAATGATGTTTGAAGACTTGTATGTGCGTATAGGGAAAGACTTTCTCAAACTACAATGTTATACATAGTATTACCTTGACAAAAGAAAACACAAAAGAAAAAAAAAGTATAACAACAAAAAAGACAAAGAGAGAAAAAGTGTGAAAACAAAAATGCTCAAAGAACACTGATTTTGAATCTCTCAAAAGGTAATATGGCTTGAGTTTGAGTTAAGTCCCTTATACGTGTGAACTCAGAGACAAAGAAGAATTGAAGGCCTAACCTTGAAGATTTCTGCCTTTGTCGTATTTTCAAAGCTCAAAGACGATTATAAGGCCCACATTGATAATACTTTGCCTATGTCCGAGGGGATGAGCTTGTAAGATCGTTGGATTGAAGATGACGAAGCTATGCTACGTTTTGGGAGCCTTTGGTTGAGTCTTGGAACAAATTTGAGCACCACCTATCCCATTTATTCAATGCCTCTACACCTAGCCCTATTAAAATATTCATAAAGACCTTATGATCCTTAAGGTGAGTAACCTTGGATTGGTTGAGATAATCACAGGAGTAAGCTTATGGTTTTGGTTCATGTATGGAAGTATGTTTTATTTCTTTCTTGAGGTTTTATGCTGTGAATGAACGATGAGTGCATATCCTTGTGAGTTGATTCATACTTGTTTTAAACATGCTGAGATACACATACCATCGTTTACTCATTATATTACTTGTTGAAATTCTTGGCACATTCTGTTATCTTTTGAATTCCATACGCTAAAATGCTTTCTAAGTGTAAATCTGTGATGCCACGATCATAATGATGAAATTTTGAGACAAATGGCCAACGTGCTTAGTTTTTTGCCGTCTTTGTAGATTCCTAATCTGTGTTAGTATTTTCTAGGGACTACCAAAGTCTAAGTGTGAGGGAATTTGATAGGCGTATATTAGAGCAAGTTTTTAATGTCATTTGTACCAATTATGCCTATCTCTTAAGACAAATTGTGGGAGCAATAGGAGAAAATGTTGTTTTCTTGTAAAACTTGAGTAGAATTATAAAAAAGAAGTCAAAATAAAGAATATTGCAAATAGAATGACTCAAATCGGAGATGGAATAAAGTAATGACCTTCAGCATGTCATTCGACCCTCACCGATGTCACTGGACCTTCAGCATGTCACTGCACCCCCACCGATGTGACTGGATTAGACCATGTCACTGGCGCTTGTGCTAGGATATGTGCCAAGTCGTGTGCCAGCTCTTGCACCTGAACCATGCTCCTATGCCTCTAGCATTCACTGACTTTGTCACTGCCAGGTCTTGTGCTAACCGTGTGCTAGCTGTGTGCCTCAAGCACGTCACTAACCATGTCACTACCAGGTCATGTTCCAGTCGTATGCCAACCTGTGTGCCAACCTGTGTGCCATAGCCATATCATCGTGCCAGCCGGTGTGCCTCAATCCTGTCATTGTGCATGCCCGTGTGCCAGTACATGTACCTATTTTCTAGGCTTGGCCTAGCAATTCCTCGATTTTGGTCTCTTCTATTCCAATGGTTGGGGGTAAGCTCTGGGTTCGATTTTCGCATAGAATACTCTACTTTCAATCCTCTTTCTACCTGGGAAATCAAGGCCCAATTTCAAGAACGTTCAATTTTAGCCCAAAACAGGGCCCAATTCGGGGAATAAATGGGCATGGGCCTGTTCCATTAAATTATGATGCCTAGGGCATGCGGAAATGACTCAGATGGTTTTAGGTTTCTTCAGAGTACACACCTACTTGAAAAAAGGAAGCTGAATTGTAGATATCAATTAGAATCGCAAGGAGATATTCTCTCCTGCTTTTTAGGAACGTTTTCCTCCAACGAAAAGGACTTGTACACGGAAGCTGTTTACGGCTAGGAGTCCTAGGTCTAATGTGTTCTACGGCTAAGTTGTTTTAGGAGATTACTATATAAACAAGGCCTTGTTCTTAGGGCAAGGATGTCACCTTCTTCATAACTAAGTGCTACCATAAACAGAAAACTTAGCCGCGAAGTACCAAAGTTCATATATAAGAGTGTAGTCTTAATTCCCTTGTCATTCTTCCATCTTCATTAAATTCCGTCCATGATTCAGAGAACTTAGTGAATAATGATCCACTTATTCCACCCACCTTGGCATCTTCAAGAGATTCTTGGATTCCAAAAGTGTAACTTTGTTTTGTCATTATCTGAACTCTTGCACTTGTTCATTGTTATGTTTATAATGTAACTTTTGTTTGATTCTTTCTTGTTTAAACACATTAAACGAATTAAATATATGAGTATGATTTATGATTTTCTTCTTCCATCACATGTATGTATTAAATTCAATCTTCATGTGTTTTAGTTTTTGAATTTTAGTTCGTATATTTTAGGGCTTCAATTTCAATTTGATACTAAATGTATTGTCCGCGTTTCGGAGCATTTAGAATTAGGTTGAAGAGGCTTGATGTATTGTCCAGATTTCGGAGCATTCAACCAACAACTTAAGGTGGATCATAGTATGAGGGTATTGTCAGCGTTTCAGAGCGTTTATATGAAAAACATATGAAAGTAACCGAGATAATAAAGGTAAGATTTTGTGATTGATTTAGTTCATGAAATTTTGGTGTGTGGACATGGTAAGTGAATGAAGTGATCAATTGTACAAAGGCTAAATAGAAGTAGATTAAATAATGTGATTGTTAATTCAGATTTACTTGCGTAAAAGTGTCGGTTTTATTTATGAAACTAATCTATGGTTAGTAAGTCCTAGTTAGCATGAGCATTCACATTTCAATTCATAATTTGTAAAATGTAGCTTCGGCTACAACATTTCTAAACACAAAAAGATTTTTAAATTGAGCATTGCCTAAATCAAGTGTTGATTTGAATGCCTAGTTTAAGCGAATCAATCACCCTCGTCATCCGAGCTATTCATACTAATTGTTTCCTCAACATTAATTTCAATTGGTTCTAAGGTACAAATATCAATAAAAATTCCATCAATCACAACTAGTGGGGTAAGGTCGTCGGTCCGTACTCTTTCCACGTTTAGGACGAGTGCTGAGGCATCCTCTTGGCAAAAAAAAATTGGCCATCTTTTGTTTCCCCATCATCTTCATGGTGGCGGCCATCCAAGTCCCAAATATTTTTATACTTCACCATCTCAGCTACTTTCCAACCAACACTAGTTTTTGGATCATCAACATAGAATACGTGTTTCGTTGTACTAGCCAGGATTTAGGGATCACTCTTAAACCACCAGTTGTTTGTATTGACAGAGGTACATAAATGATCTTTAATGATCATAATTGGGATACTTGGGTCTGTATCAAACCAATGACACTTAAACAAGACCCTCACCTTGTGGTCTGCATAAAAAACTTTTACCACACTTAACAATTTGCAATTAAACCCTAAATCAGCATTTGCTCCATCTACCGGCACGAAGATCCTCCTATTTTGAGTAGGAAATTTGTCATCTCGTTATGTGCACACCAACTTAACTCCATTAATGTGACAACCATCGTATGTTTCTCCTTGAAATGGGTCAATAACAAGCTGCATTAATTCTTTTTTGAATATTGGCGAGTTGTTAGTTCTCAACTTTCCCATTTGGTAATAAAAAAAAGTTAGTCTAGTTAACTTAAAAATAATTGAATATAACATTTAACTTAGATGTTTGGAAAACCAATGTGAAAACAATTGTCTTTCCATTTTTTCAGTATGAACCAATGAGTCACCACCATGTCGTTATTGGTGAATGGCTCTGAGACTGGACAATTATTGAAAGTTCGTGCAGATTGGGTAAATACATATAGGGTCTCTAGGTATTGTCCACCATCATCATTGCACGAGGGCCTATTAATAGAAATTTCAACATTTCGAAGGTACATTGCACAAAATATAAGTGACTATTTTGTGATGTACGCCTCTACCATAGAGCTTTTAGAATGTGTCTTGTGGCGGACAGACCGCTTATAGGTATCTAATATTCTGTCAAGAAATATACAAAATGATTCACATATATACATTATGTTAAGGAAAATTGTACGATTTGTAGGAATAATTTATACCTTTCGATTGAGTACATCCAACGATAATTATTCGAGCCATCTAGTGTTGCATCATTTGGAAGATGGATTAGTAGGTGCAACATTACATCAAAAATTATTGATGGATATATTTACTCGAACGGGCACATGATTCAGATAATATCCTCTTTAATTACTTCGAGGTCCACTTTTTCCAACGACTTGGCACAAAATATCTAAAAGAATTGAGACAAATAAACTATCGTCTCAACAACTTTAGGCTCTAAGTAGAACCAAATACAAATTAGAATGAGTCGTTATAGTAAAACATGATACTCATGACTTTTCATGCCATATAGGATGCCACCATCGGCGCAAAATTTCGGGAGATGCTGCCTACATATCCATAAGATAATTCACACTTTGTAACCACTTAAAGATTTTTTTTCTTATTCTCCAGTGTAAATGTATAACTTGGATAAGCCATGGTGTATTTTCCATTTACAATTTTTGGCCACAAATGTCGTCGAACGCCTATGTCTTGTATACCTATATGAGTTTTATTGGTGTCTTTTGAATTGCCTTCAATGGAAAAAGGTTTTCCCATAAGACTCTAGGCAATATTCTTCTCAATGTGCATATGATCTATGATGTGTCTGATTTTTAATTACGACCAATACGGAAACTAGAAGAATATGCTCTTTTTCATCCAATTTCCTTGTTCAGAGTGTTTTGGACCTTTTGTGATGAATGTTGAGATGCTATTTAAGATAGTCAATATCTCATTACTGGACCATTCCTCTGGTTGTACATGTAGCTCTGTTTTACAATCAATTGAGTCAGACTGCATACGTCACTAATAATCCCACGATAAAAATATTTTCGTGCCCAAATAGCATTCTTTGATGCATGCTAAAGGGACGTTGTGCCTGGTCCACATGTCGGGCAAGCAAGATAGCCCTTGGAGCTTTATCCCGCCAACATACCATAAGTAAAAAAATCATTAATTGCCCACATTACGGCCACAAATCCATGATCCCATCAATCGATGGTTGCAAATAAACATCGATGAAATTACTCTGCAATTTAGGACTCAATATCAAAATACTGAGGATTGTTAAATCTTTTTTCATGAATCTCCAAGGAGGCAAGTTATACGAAGCTACAACTTCCAACAAGTGGTATAGGGTCTTGCAAAACTCCCCAAAGCATTTAAACTACTAGTAGTAAGTCCTAATCTGAGATTTCTTTGCTCCACGACAAAATCAGGATACATCTTATCAAATTCATTCTAAGCCTCTCCATCGGCCAGATGCCTTAGTGAATCGTCATCAATGTGTTCATCCTTGTGGCACCTCATATCATGGGATGTGAGAGATGATATGAAGAATCTTTGTAACCTTAGCTTCAGTGGAAAATACGCAACACCTTATTTGGAATCTTGTTCTTTTGAAACCTAAGCTCATTGCACATGGGACATTTGTCGAGTTTCTCAAATTCATCGTAACAAATGCATAGTTGTTCTTACATGCATGAATATTCATATACCCTAAATCGAGATTCTTCAAGAGTTTTTTCGAGCTATAATGATCTTTAGGGAGATGGTTGTCTTCAAGAAGCATTTGGTTGATGATGTCCATCTTATGATCAAAATTATTATTTGTTTGAATAATACTCAATTTTCATGTGCATCAATTCAATAACTGCCCCTATAAGTGAAAAAGGATTTACAACCAGTTTGTAATTTGCACTGAGCTTCTTTCTACAACCTCTTATAATGGAGATCCGACTCTTTAGGTTGAGACATGGGGGCCTCATCATCCATATCATCAAATGCTGGAGGAAAAACATCGGTTAATATCTCAATGAATTGATCATTATCACACCGATGATCTGAGTCACTTTCATCCCAACAAGTCCCAGGAACTGAAGATGTCGATGTAGTAAAATTTTTTTCACCGTGATAGATCCAATTAGTATAGTTATGTACAATCTCATTCTGTACCAAATGAATTTGGATATCATTCAGAGACATACAATAACAATTGTTACAATTACGGCACACACAAAAGATGCACCTTTGATCACTACAATGGCTAAATGCTGAGACAATGAAGTTGTCGAACCCATTCAAATGCTGATCAGAAGATCTATCCAACATTTACGTAGGAGTGCGATGTCTCGGTCTCTGCTACAGCCTGCATTCGTGATCAACCTGAAGGGCATTAAAACCATTAAAAACAGTGAGTTGACGAAAATCAATAAGTTCATAAAACACATTTATTAAAAAGAAATTTATGCCCTTCACTAAAAACTATGGATGCAATCGAAAACCAGTAATAAAACCATTTACTTAAATAAACCATAAGGCCTTAACCCAAAAATCATAAAACCAAACATGTGTGGGAACTCAGCCCAAAACCATGGAATACCAAAATCTGTAAATCCACAACCAAATGGCCCACTGTCCAAATCCATAGCACAAATCCATAAACACAAAAATACCATTTCATGAATCCAATAATCCATATTTACCATATAACCATCCTCGGCATCCCAGATGCCTAGAGTCCCAAACGCTTGACGTCTCAGACGTCATATCTCACGGTATAAGTAACTCGTGCTGCCCGGGATCTCTCTGGGTCCATATCTCTAACATCCCAGATGTTTGACGTCCCAGACGTCTCATCATAGTAATCCTGCTCCTGGGTCACTATACGGTCTAGTCGTTCTGTATAATGACCCCTCGCACGCAATGCACCGTGACTTCCCCAGTGTCCCAGACACCTGGAGGAGACCATCCACAGATCCTCGTATCAAGATGGTATATGGAAAACAGTTTTATAAAGTCATTTCAAAACATCCCAAAGGGCCCTGCCAGGAATTTACATAAAACATCATAAATCCATTTAGGGTCCCCGACCCGAAATCACGTTTATGGAACAACGGGTCCCAGATCTGAAATCACAATGATAAATCACAAATAGGCCTCATGCCCGATTTCATAAACCAATGGGGCCCCCGGCCCGATTACATCACTCAAATGGGTCTCAACCTGATTTCGTAAACCAACTGGGACCCTGGCCCGTTCACATAATTCAATTGGGTCTCATGCTCGAGTTCATCTTTCCAAAACCAAAACTAGTTCATCAAACCATCAATGAAACCACATGCACGTAAAACTACAATAAAACCAAAAATCTCGATATACGTGCAAATACGGGATTACCTCGAAATATGTGCAACCATGTAAATCACCAATGCCACAATTATCACAATAGAAATCACATATATAAAACATATAAAACAGTAATGCATGCATCACAGTTTAGAAAACATTGTCCACTCGCAAACCGTCCTACTCTACCGCCTCGATACGCATACCATAAGCCTTCTTGAGTCACATCACTATCACCGGGACTTCCAAACATGTTCAAATCATACTAGAGGGTCACTAACCACTTCATTAACCTCTCATTAAAGCCCCATAATTTTCCCAAATTTTTAAACATTTTTAAACTAGATCCTAAACCTTCAGACACCCCGAAATATCTCGAAACGATGTCTGATCGACACGAAACCAGTCCCAAAATGTTAGTTACATTGAATAGGTGATTTCACATGTTGAAAAATTTCCCAAAAGGTCCCTCAAGCATCCTTACGAGCTGCCCAAAGGCGCTGCGCGTGGATGCCACGCCCCTACTGTTCATCATCCCCTACCTTGGGTAGACCGTTCCGGTCCAGTCGGTCCAACTGGACCAGCGTGACTGGTTCGGGTCAATTTCAACCCCTTCATCAACCCATTTTCACCCCAATTTTCTCCTAAACCATCCTCTAAACATTCCTAATCTAATTATGAGTTCAAAACGTGAAAACCAAAACCAAAAACATACATTTCCGATCGATTGGTTGAACCGGCTAACCATGCCTCATCGGTTTTCCACGATTCCTACCACCACCGTCCATCCCCATAGTCCCAAGCTGTTTGTACAACCTCCATACAACCATTCACATCAATAAAACCATTCAACAATCACTTAAAACTCAATTTCCAAATTTGAATCTCAAACTTACCTTTCATGGTTTCATCGGCCACCGTCCACGACGGCGCAAGACGTGGCCACCATCCTCGTCATCTCACCTTCCTCTCTCACTTTCATTCACATCCTAGGGCCAGATAATGAAGATTGAAGGGTTGGGATTGAGTGGGTTGCACGGTCACGGTTTGTGGGGAAAATGGAAAATGATTGATCGAGGTGAGGGAAAAATATCCCACTGTGTGGGGGAATGGGCAAATCAGATGGGTGACACTTGTCATTCATCTGGTGGTTCCTTCTAGAAACTTCCTCAATCAAAACCTGCCACTTGTCCCCATTCCTCGGATTTCGTACAATAGTGCCGTTTTCCATTCTAGACCCAAAACTTCGTCGTCAAACCTTCGACTTCGACGTGCCACCTGTCTACGAACTCGTGACCTCCCAATATATTTCATGGTCATCAGTCCTCGTACGTTTGACTC
The DNA here is from genome assembly GCA_032719365.1 of Prinsepia uniflora. Lineage (NCBI taxonomy): Eukaryota > Viridiplantae > Streptophyta > Magnoliopsida > Rosales > Rosaceae > Prinsepia > Prinsepia uniflora. The sequence continues at coordinate 61,793,047 of CM064868.1, forward strand.
CCCGAGTCAAAAGTCAACCTTTTGCCCAAATTTATGGGCAAAACGGTCATTTTGCACCGTCCGTCCGATTTCACTCAACTAATTACCGATTAATCTCACTAATCCTTCATTCTCACTAATCTAATCTCGAAATTCGGGACGGGTCGTTACAACATGTGCACGACTTCTAATGGTGGTGATTTCAGGTCGATCAGAGTTCGTTTGATAGGTCATTTGGAGGTTTCTATCCTCGGGAAGCCTGTTCGGGACACGTTTACTGTTCCATGATTTTTGAGGGTTTCTAGTTTAGACTTGTTTGGATGGTTAGTGGCCCTTGGCTATGGTTTGAACAAGCCCGGACGTTCCCGAGACGTTGGATTAGCTTTGGATTGGCTTACAATGCAGATTGTAGGCGCGCAACTTGGACGGTCTGTGTGTGGACTTTTGATTTATAAATATGATGGATACATAAATGTTTTATATGTTTTATGAACTTGATTTGAGTTTGATTGTTTATCATTTCGTGGAAATGATATAACACGTATTTCAAGGTTTAGGTTTTATATGATTTCAATAATGTTTTAATTTTCGGTTTCGAATGATTTCACGAAGAAGCGTGAAATCGAGGATTTGATTAGCGATTTTGAGATGATTTTACGAAGATGCGTGAAATTGGTATTTCAAGTTTGAGACCAAGTTGATTTAAGTTTTGACTTAGAGTATAGTCAAACGGGAACTTGAACAACGATTTGATAGTGAAATGGTTTTCAGATTTGGAAATGATAACTCGTGCTTGTGACCTAGTTCTGGCTTATGATATGATATCGGGCTTGTGACCCTGTTGTGGATTTAAGAAATGGTATTTAGGCTTGATACCCAATTGGATAATGATTGTGACTCAGTTTCGGAGTTAAATGTGATTATTTCATGGTTTTCGGATTATGAAAACGGTTTTGAGATTTTGAAATGAGAACTGGACACTGATTTTATGAGATTTGTGGGAACTGATTTTGGGCTGAGACCCTATGTGAAATAACTATTTTGATTTGAGTAACGATAGTTTTGAAAATTTGTTTCCACTGTTTTTATTATGACCATTTTCCGAGATGATTGATATGACTCCAACAGAAATATGTTTCCTCAGAGAGGGCCTCTAGTAAGAATGTGTTTCCCGAAGAAGACCGTATGAGGTGATTGTCTCCTCCAGACATCATAGGTGCTGGAGTTATCACTATCCACTGCTTGGAGGTGAGTAGCTCCGAGGGGAGGCTCAGACACAGGAGTGGTAGATATTGATATCACTCAGACGTCATAGATCCTAGGGCTGATATCACCCCAGACATCGTAGATTCTGGGGATGTACTCGGAGATGAGACCTCGAGTTGCACGCGTAGCATTGAAATCGTGACAATTGATGATTTGGCGGTATTAGACGGATGTTGGATATGAGTATGGGTCCCGAAGTTTTTGACTGACTGATTTGTGTCTAGATGTGTTTTATCATGTGATGGTTTTACGATGATTGTCTCGGTTTTCTTGTATACGGTTTTGTTGGAAAGAAATGGTTTTAAATTGTTGTCCATGCATGCTTTTAATTGAAGGATATAAAGGTTTATTTCAGAAATGTGTTTTCCAACTATTTATTTTTGTCCACTTACAGTTTTTAGGGTTTTTGATACCCTTCCGATTGATCACAAACGCGGGCTGTAGTAGATACTAAGACATCACATGCCGCTACGTACACTGGAAATCACTACGCACTTTGGAAACGCCGAACGGGTTACGGTTTTATCTCTGGTCTGACACGTGGTGTCAGACAGGAGTAGGGCACATTCCACGATAATCTAAGAGGATTAGGGATAGGTCGTATCATTAATAAATATATACTATTAAACATAAACAGAATACAACTCTTCCCAAATTATTTACACTAAAACTTAAACATAAACACAAATATAAACATAAAATAGAGATGCATAAAAAAGCAATAACAAATTTTGAAATTTACTACAACATACTTTAAATTACTATTTTTCTATTGAAAACTTAAATGGGCTATAGAACCCTATGTAGCCCCTTCATTGGCTAGTTGGATACCTCTATTAGTTGGATTTAGTTTTATAAATAAATTTAAGATTTTGAATTATTTATGATTATCATCTTACACAAATTAGATTTAAATATCATTTTCGTCATTATTATGGTTTCTAAGATTTCAGTATAGAAAAATGTTATTTTAGATGATGCTTTTAAAGATTACGAGGTAATTTCAAGTTTTGAAAGTCGACTATATATTAGTACAGTATAAAAATATCGTTTTCGTCATCTCACTCCACATATTAGTTGGACATCTTGTGTCAGATCATTATTACTACTAACGATGAATGAAATATCAATATCGACACTGATAATTATGGAAATATCAATAACGATGAAAATTCTCAAATATATATATATAATGATATTTACTATTTATTTTTAAGTATAAAAACAGAAAATAAATACGATAAAAACCCAAATGATATTATATGCAATTTTTTTCTTTTACTAAAAGCTGCTTTTTTCCAGTGGATATATGGACAAAAATCGGTAAATTTTGCCGTATTTTTTATACTAGGCTTGAAAGTGGGCTTTCTAAATGTTTTTGTTTTTTTTTATTTGAATTGCGTTTTCCACACTTAAACAAAGGTCTAAAAACTCCAAACAACATAAAAAGCTAATGAACCTACTTCAAAAATAATAGTAAGTTAAAAGCCCAAACGACCATAATGTATGCAATTTTTTTTTTCTAAAAGCTGTCGAACTTCATCTTCTTCCTAGCACAAGTTGTTTTCTTCTTTCCTTGCGCGCGCAACTTTTTCAGTGAATATTTTGACAAAAGCTGTCGAACTTCATCAACTTCAAACATATATGGATATATCGTCAAATCAAAGATACTGGAGGCAGGAATTTCTTTTCATGTCGACTGCCCAAAATCCCGATATTTCTATAGAAATATCGGCAATAGAGCCGATATTTTCAACCATGAAGGTAACAACCTAGAGCACTATCCATTTTCTCTTATAATAAAATTATTTTAAGGAAAAACCTTCGCCACTTCATCAATTAATTTTTTTTTAATTATTAAATTGAACATTTGTTTTAAATATATAAGAGTATTTCCAGAAGAGTTCATAAAACTCTTTTGTTAAAGTAATTTAGGGATTTTCAAAGAAAAAATTCACTCACTATAGAGTTTTAATATCTTGGGAGTTTTAGATCCCTAGATTTAACAAAAAGGAGAGAGAAAGTAGGGCTTCCTATCCCTTAATAATTGGATAAGTTTCATAAAAAATAAAATAATATATTGAGGATATTCAAATATTTCATTTGAAATAATTAATAAAATATTTGATATTTTCCAAAATTAGGAACAATTCCGGAGTAATTTTTTTCAAAATAGTTTAATGAAATATTTCCAATTATTTTAACTATAATTTATCTTAAATTTAGGTTGGGATACTCTAAGTAGTTGAAGAAAGGGCAATAAAGAGATGCAAAGGCTTTTTATGCTCTCCAATTATCCTCTGGTTAACATAATTTAATTTTTCAAGAATCATGAGAATAACAATGGAAAAGGAAGTATGGGATAAGTTGAAGGAAGAAGTCCACGGAAACGACAAGTATGTTCTATATCAAAACTAGAAACTATGAGAAGAGGTTTATAAAATATGGATATTTTGAATTTTTCTCTCCCCGTGCCAATCATTTTTAGACCTAAATTTTGTATATTTCTACTATTTAGTATTATGATCTAGTGATATTTTTTTTTTTCTACACATCATATGAAATGTCTGGAATTTGACTTTTGTCAAGAGGGATGTTGATACCTAATGGTATATATTGTTATAACCCTCCCAACATCATCTTATAAAAAAGTGACCATGTTGGTGAAATGAAAGTCCAATTGACATCACCTTTTCATTACAACTCAAATTTAAGAACTCATAGGGTAAAAGATCTTTTCTTTTTTAGATAAACCTCTCAAAAATTTGGGAATTAAAAGAGAAAAAAACAAGAGGAAACACTATCTTCAATGTGTACTATGTAAAAAGACAAGCCATTCAAAAAATATATTTAATAATGGGGAAAACTCAAATGTTGAAATTGCAAATAAGATTAAAAAAAAAATAATAGACAAACCTCCCACAACTTGGGGAAATAAAAGAGAAAACACCGAGAGGAAAAATTATCCTCAATGTGGGTGTGTGAAGAGACAAGCCATCTAGAAAAAAATGTTGTTAACGAGGAGAACTCATATGTTGAAATTGCTGAAAATTTGGGCATATAGAAAGAAAAGTTATGAAGCCAACTATTAAGAAGAAAATGAGAAGAATAAATATGTATTTTATGCACGCAAATTTTTAGACAGAAAACACACCAAAAAAAATGATATCTTGACCGCAATTGCGATAACCATTTAGCAAGAGATGAATATATCTTCTTCAATGTAGATGAGTCTATGAAAACCAAGTAAAAAAATGACGCTTTAGTGAAGGCAAAAGGAAAATATACAATCTCTAGTCCAAACTAATAAAAGAACTAAATATATGAAAGATGTTGTAAATAATCCTACGTTTGTGTCTATTTATATAAAACGGTAAATAGGTCATTTGTATATATATATATATATATATTAATTATTTTTAGTATATAAGGGAAGATACAGTTTTATTTATTAAGAATTCAAATACGGAATACATGTTTATATATTTTTTCACTGTCTCTCCCAACCTCTCCTAACTCAAGTTCTTTAAATCCTTCACAACACGTTATCAGCACAAATAACTCAGGAATCGATAATTACTCAAATGAAGGATCAATTTAACCTAGGTTTTCAGTTTCGCAAAAAAAAATCATTTTTTATTTATTGAATCAAAACCCTAGAAACATGATTTTTTTAGGATTGTTGATTCTTGATGAACCCTAGAATTAATTTCCCCTTGAAGCCCATAATAAGATTTAATTGATGTGAATTACTAGATTAATTGCTTCAATGTTTGGGATTCATTAGAATAAATTATATGTTTGATAATTATTGATAATTGTTTGATAGTTATATAATATTGAATAGCCAGTCAACTTGACACTATTTTGATATTAATAATTGGCCTAGAAATTGAATCCATGCTTGCATGATATTTGGTTGTGAATGGGAATTGGTGATTGGCTTGCGGATGCTAAACCAAGAAACAAAAAACAATTTCACTTTTTGTGCTAAGGCATCTGTTGTAAAGGCCCCAAGGCCAAATAGGCCAAGAAAAAATTTGAATAAAGGCCCAGAATACCACAACCCATAGCCTAGAAGGCTAAGAAAAAAAAGGGGACCTGCAGCCCAATAGGCATGCATCAGCCCAGCCCAGAAGGCTCGACTCGCCAGCTCTAAAGCCTAGAGGGCTACGGCTTGCGCTCAGCTCGGCTAGGCTAGCCTAGCTCAGCTCGACTTGGCCGGCACAGGTAGGCTTAGCTAGCTATACTCGATTGGCACGGCTCGCCTAGCCGTGCCAAAAAGAAAAGAAAAAACCAGAATTTTCTTTACATTCCTCGAGGCTTAAAACATAAACATGTATATATGCTTGAAATATTGCAATATACCTAAATTAAATGAAAGTAACATTTATTTCTACCTTCCATGCATGTTACATTGTATATTGCTTAATTATTTATACGTGTATTTCATTGTTTAAATATCATTTAGAAAACATTATAGACCAATAGTAAACAAAAGGAACCCGAAGTTTCCTTCATAGATTCACCATTACATGCTTATCCAGAATTAATCATATCATGTTGTAGAACCTGAAGTTATCATTAGTTACTTATAGATGTATTTTCTCAAAGCACTAATATTGTCATTTACTCCTTGTAGAGAATGGCACATCTCAATAAACTTGACTTCGATGCACTAGAAGTTTCCGGGAGAAACTACTATCAGTGGACTGAAGATGTAAAGTTTCATCTCACTACAAAGAGAATTTGCTCAACCATCTAAGAAGGTAACATGGCTTCTGAGCATAAAATGGCGGATGATATGATCCTCATCCGGAGGCATATAGATTACACACTACAACGTGAATACCTAGGTCAAGAAGACTCGAGAGCACTATGGGTTTCCTTGCCAGATTGATTTGATCACCAAAAGGATATTTTCTTGCCTGAAGCAAGACATGACTTGCATAACCTTTATTTTCAGGATTTCAAATTCATAAACGAATACTACTCTGAGATATGTCGTATCTGGTATTTTCTCAAATACTGTGGGGAGGAGCTCACTGAACATCCTGCCTCATGTATTGTCCTGTGGCAATAATACAGATAAGGGAAATTTACCAAGTTTGCGGAGTTGATCACTACTATGTTGCTCGCTAAAAAGAGCAACACTTTACTGATGAAGAATGATTAATCTTAACCTGTTGGTATGAAAGCAACACCTTTGCCTGAAGCGGGAGAGGCGCAGGACGTAATCGTCATAAACACGGTGGACATCCCTATGATCGAGATCAAGGTTCCCATGGCCCGCGCGACCGAGGTAATTTTGGCCGACGTCAATGTGGCGGGAACCGCCCTCAATCAACCCCGAGAGCCCAATATAAGAGGATCTCCGGTCCAGCCCATTGTCACGACCCGGCCCATCTAGCCCAATATTGTCTACTTTGGGCCTAGCCCTCACGGTTTTGTTTTTGGGAGCTCAAGTGCAACTTCCCAGTAGGTCACCCATCTTAGGATTGCACCAGCCTCAACTCGCTTAACATTGGAGTTCCCAAGGAATCCAAAGCTAGTGAGCTCCCAAAAAACCTTGTGTTAGATAGATACGTGTCCACACATATAAGGCACTTCAACTTTTCCCTCCCCGAGCGATGTGGGATTGTTCACCGATCTTGCCTTTCCAAGCTCACTGGTCTTGCTCACCGTTCATGCTTCTCAAGCTCACGGTTCTTGCTCATTATTCTTGCTTCCAAGACAGGGTATTACACATGTCGCCACCAAAATCAGAACCAACAAAACCTATGATATAAATGCGAAGGACGCCATCACTAGTTCCACACTTGTCATGTGTCGGCTCAAGTTATTTCAGAGTATCACGCCAGTCGTGGAACTGGAGAGACTAACTTTGTTGAAAGACGGGTTCTCGCTAATACCACCCTTGAGATTGGTGATTTCCATACTGTCGTTGGATATGACGAGGCTTGAGACTTTGGATACATGGATATGATTGGCGCATGTGCCTTTTTTTTCTTTTTCTCGATATTTTTTTATCATTTTGGATAATGTTTGGTGATTTCTATTTATTTTGAACATATTTTGTTTTCTACTCGAATATTATTCATTTTAATCCATTTATTTATTTTCATAAATACGATTTTAATTTTTTTAGTTAAATTCATGGTTAGGCATGTCAAATATGGATGTTTGTTGTCTAGCTAACAGTACTATCATGCACATTATCCTCATAGATAGAATATTTTTTACAAACTTAATACCTAACCATACCCCTGTGACAACTATCTCTGGCCAATCTGACTTGGTTGAAGGCTCCAGTAGAGCTCATTTTATGTTGTCCAATGGTACCGTATTTACCATTGATGAAGCCTTATATTCTCCACATTCTAGAAGAACGTTATTTAGTTTTAAGGATATTCGAGCTATCACATCAAAAGCAAGAAAGAAAAGAATGTGGAATATCTTTACATAATGTAACGACCCGTCCCGAATATCGGGATTTAATAATATTTAATTGTGATTTACTAATCTGGGATTAGTTGGGCGATTTCGGACGAATTGTGCAAAATGACCGTTTTGCCCTTGGGCGTGGGCAAAACGTTGACTTTTAATTCGGATGGTTAAATGGACTTTGACCAATGACCGTGACGTAGTTTGGGACGTCACGAGTTCATAGACAGGTGGCACGTTCGATTCCGACATTCGTGGTGAAAGTTATGATGTACGGAAGTTCATGGGCGTTTTCGTAATTTAAACATAATAAGGGGGAAATGTTGACTTTTTGATCGGGTGGTCCGATGGCCGAGGACCGAGGACCGTTTGGAAGGCCTCGATGCCCTGAGTTCGTAGACAGGCGGCACGCATCAATCGGAGTCCGTATGACCGAGTTACGGGTCAGGATGCGTGAGGGGCATTTTGGTAATTTTCTGCACAAGGGCAGAATTGTAATTTCACACGGGGGGTACTGTTTCATTGAACAGCCGTGAAGGTGGATGCTTTGTGCGATCGATCCCGTGATTGTTTATCAATTTAATTGAGTTAATTGGGTCAGTTTGAGGTGGAATCGCACATATGTTGGTGCTGGCAATCAATCAAATGAGCATGGGCACTGTTTTATCATGTTTTCGGGTCAGTGCAAGGATTTTACACAGTGGACTGAGGGGCACTTTAGGATGCTTTTAATGGTTGATTTAGATCGATAGAATGGAGAGTGAGTCGAGGGGATGACTCTGAGATTGAGAATGAGAGGATTGGAGTAAGAATGGTGGAGGAATGCTCAAAAACCCGAAACTGGTTTCTGGGAAATTCAAATTCAAACTTCCAGTTTTAGGCCAGCCCAAGCCTAATTGATGATGGATTGAGCTTCCTGGAACTTCAACGAGTCGAACCAGATCAAATGGAGCAAGCTTTGGGGCTCCTAGGGTCGTGGACGGACGAGGTGGACGGCCGGAAAACTCAAGCTTGAGTTGTGGTGATTGAGGTAATGTCGTGTTCAATTAATCATGCTAATTGGTTCGTGTTAATCCTTATATGCTTCATATGAAGTTAATTTGACAATGGTTGAGGATTGATGGAGTTTTGGTGATTGACCCGTTTTGGGTGATCACGGGTTGATGGCTTGATTAAGGAATTGTTGATGTTGATCGATGTCACAGAACTGAAATTCATATGCTAATGATTGTTTTAGGATCAAGAACGGATTGAATTGATGTCAAATTGGGTGTGATTGAACCGGATCCTATCGCGGGTAATCAGACCCGTTTACCAGACAAACGGGTGAAGATGGTGACTGTAGCAGTCACTGTAGCAGGCGCGTGGCTTTCACGCCCAGCCACTCACGGCGGCGCGTGACGGCCCGTGGGCACGAATCTCGAGGTGAGGTCAACATGACTTTTATCCTACACAATGTAACGAACATTTTAGCGTTGGTTTCGTGTCGATCGGATCCCGTTTCAATATTGTTCGGGATGTCCGAAGGTTTTAAATCCAATTTAAAAATACGTAAAAATTTGAGAAAATTACGGGACTTGATTAGGATGTTAATGATGAGGTTAGTAATCCTCTAATGTGATTTGGACAGGATTGGGAGTCCCGGTGATAGTGGTGTGGCCCGGGAAGGCCTATGGCACGCGTATCGAGGCGCTCGGTTAAACGGTCTGTGAGTGGACATTGGTTTCATAAATTCGATGCATGCATAACTGTTTTATGATTGTTATATTTATGATTAAATGATTTACTTTGGATATCGGTGAATTTAAAATGATTTCACGTATTTCGAGGTGAATTACGTATTTGCACGTAAACCGAGGTTTTCTGGATTTGCACCGATTTCCATAAATGTGGTTGGATATGATTTCATGAAACGGTTACGAACTTGAATAATGTAAAATCGGGCCAGGGGCCCAGTTGAACTATGAAATCGGGCCAGGGGCCCAGTTAACTCGTGAAATCGGGCCAGGGGCCCAGTTGATTTCTACATACGATTGCGGGTCGGGGACCCTAAATTGGAATTGAATAAATGTTTTCTGGTTAACATTTTATATATGTTCACATGCTGGAATCAATAAATGGTTTTGATGATATTTCGGTTATGGCACGTTTCACGGTATTTGGGCATGAGACCCGTTTGATGAAACGTAACGATCGGTTCGGATTTTACCTATGTATACCTATATGTTTTGCATGTGGATATCAATAAAATGTATTTAGTACTGCACTGTATAAATCCTTCCATATTATATTGTCTCCTCCGGATGAGGTACCCCGGAGAGGTCACGGACGTCTAGTACGTCCAGCGTCTATGACGCTAAGCATCGGGGATGCTGTACCCGAACGGGGTTCGGGGATGGAACTCGGAAATTGAGACCCGAGTGGCACGCGTAGCCTTGTGATTGTGACCTTATTGACGTCAGGGACGTCAGACATCAGGGATGTCGGATTGGAGCGTATAGTGCAGTGGCTAAAATTATGGTTATGGTTTATATTATATGCCTTATGGTTCATATTACTGGATTGATGAAATAACTCTTGGGTTGACTTTTGGAAATTGAAACTATGCTTTGGTTTCCGGGCTAAGGCCCTAATGGTTATTTCTAAATAAATGTGTGATCATTGGTTTTTGGCGCATGCATATGGTTTTACTGAAGGGCATAAATGTCTTATAAATGTTTTGAACAGACTTGTTTATTTTCGTCCACTCACAACTTTTATTTTTAATGCCCTTCAGGTTGATTCCGGATACGACTGCAGCAGAGACCTGGGACATCATACACCTCCTCCATCGATCCTTATGCACTCTGGAAGCCCGGTTGGGCAATGGCAACAGGTTATCCCTTGTCCGACACCTCTTGTCAGACGGGAGCACGCCACATTCCATGGTAATCCCGGGGGGGATTGGGATGGGTCGTGTCAAGTGGTATCAGAGCAGGTTTTGCTCTTTTGTGCGCGAATGACGAGGGTGTGATGTCTCTTTGGGCTGCTGTTCCGTGGTCAACCTGATCAATAGTTTTGGATTTGGATGGTGGATTGAGTGTGTTTGGCCTGATACGCCGTGCCTTGATGCGATTCAACCCAAGTGGGGTTGTATACGATTAACTGGTAATGTGGGACCGTCGGTTCGGTCATGTGATTATGGATTGTTATGTTGCTGGGCACAGCTAGGTTCAGGGAACCCCATTGGAATAATGTTATGGAAATGCGAAACTCAGTTGAGTATTGGTTTATGTTTTGGACCCTGGTAGTGTTGGCTAGTGTACGGGGTGTTGGTGCATCGGAATTGGCCGATGACCTTCGTGGTGGAACCCACGTTGAATTGATGATTGGATTGGATTGGACGTCTATACGATGTCAGGACCGCGGGGTCGGTCATGTTGTGGATTTTACTACAGAGGGTAGTTGGGTTCGGTGGAACCCTAGGGTGTGATTTTGGAACCCTAAATTATAATTGATGGACCGAAAGGTGAACCTTAAGTGAGAACTTGTGCTGCGACGAGCGGCTGAGGTCATGGATGACCATGTGGATGACTCTAGTGAGTCTTATGGGTTTCGATCTACGGATACGGTTATGAGAAAATATGGAATTCCGTGTTGGATCGAATATTAGTGTGATGTGTGGATATGGATCTTGACAACGATGACTGTTGGTCGACAGTTGTGTCGAGATGACTGGCTATCGAGGGTATTTAGTGTGGCTTTCACACTTGGGGATCAGGGGATGTTCAGGGAACGTCCATTATCCTGATGTGCCAGTGGTCAAATTGGAGGTACCCATAGTCGTGGGGTACGAGTGCTGTTACGGGATCGTCGTTCGTAATGAACGGAGATCCAGGGTAACAACTTAGCACACAGTGTGCTAGCATGGGTGTTCGTGTGCTAGTGTGGATGTTCGTGTGCTATGTATGGATGTTGGTATGGTGATACCTTTATGCCAATACTAGTATGGATGCATGTGTGCTGATACTAGTGTTGATGATAGTGCGTTGGTGCTGGTACTAGCGCTGGTGCTGGTGACAATAATTGTGATGACGATGAGCCACCAGTTGGGGTGGGACTCTGTCATGATGAACAAATGATTGGTATCTGCGACTCAGTGGTGGTTGAGTCTTGGACTGGATGGGATCCAGTGGAGGTCGTGGTGTGTTGGTATAAGTCCTAACAGGTATATGATGACATGTGATGAACGGATAAAATGGTATGATTGAAACTTGAGGAATCTAGGGACGATGTTCCCTACGTCATGAGAATCGGTGGATTTGGGGAGTTGTTGTCAACTCCGAGATTGGTAAGATTGTTTACCTCTAATATCCTCAGAGGAAGTACAAGGAAATTATTGAAATTGGAAAAGTCGGGGAAACCATTCGTGGTATTGACGTGTGATTTTGTGATTGCGAATCACTTGGAACATGAGGATTGAACCTGTTAAGGTTAAGATGTGAGACGAAGGCAGTATGGTATGCACATCCAGGCGGAGTTGAGGAAATTTCGGTTCGGAATCGGGGTGTGTGCATACATGATTATTGGCGGACGTGAGGTCCGAGTAATGAATCGATTTTGGACACGTGGTGGTCCAAGTGAGGTATGGACATGGGCAGTCCAGTAGTTGGACTTGACATCTCATTGGGAGCATGTCTGTTTCCAACATGGTTGGAACTCCCGTTTTGGGGAGAGTTGTGATTGGGAGACGAGAGGAGTGCTCGTTTCCGCATCAGTGATTAGTATTCCGAAGTCATTAGGGTTGACTTCATATTTCCTGCCGTGGCAGATGATGATTGTTGCTACCAGTACGTTGAGCGTGTATTGGTAGGTGGACCCATGTTTGGCCTTGGGTCATTGGACACAAGGGAGTTGTGTATGATCTTGGATTTGGTGGTGAAATGCGAGGTCATCTTTCCACCAAGGGAAATTTGGCGAATGATTCAATGAGGGTGTAAGACCCTACGATCAGCTTTCGGATGGATTGCTTGCTATGTGAGCATGTGTGGATCTGGTTTGTGATGTTGTTGACTTTGGTCGATGTGACGATCTAGGATCGTGATGTTACTTGTCGGGTGACGTAGCGATGGATATGGATTGTGATCTTGATGATCCAGATGGGTGGAGAGTTTATCACTCTTACCTTGATATGTGAGTCGTAAATGACGGGACTGAACTTCTTTTCGGAGTGAGTCCATATGGTTTGTAACTTGGTTGAGTAGGTTTCCGATGTGGTCGGATTTTTGTCAACCTTTGACGTGTGGATATTGGGATTGGCTTCCCTATGAAGTCAATCGAGTGTTTTGGACAGGCAACCGATAGATTCGGTTATGTTACATCTTGATGGACGTAAACGAGATTTTGAGTTTTGGAATCGAATTTCTGGGTGACGATTCAGGATTCGATTGCGAAGCTCGAAAATGGATTACTGAATTTGGGTACGGAATGATTATTCCAATGCTAGCTTACGAAGTAATGATTTCGGATTCGGATTTGGAAATGGATTAAAAATATGATGTCTGGGTTTGGGTTCGGGATTTCTTACGAAATTGCGAATTCGGATTCGGAATTGGAACTAGATGAGGGTGGAGTTCGTTTTGTCTCATGTTGGTTTGGGCAAATGTACTCCATTACTAGAACGTGTTTGGCTATGACCAGGGTGGCTATAGTCGGATTGATGGATTGAGGTACGTACAGGGTACGTTGTACGAGGATTGATACTGGTTAGGCTGAGTGGTGCCTAATGGCGGTACATGGGATGTACCAGTGGTGTGTAACTAATGTGTTGGTAATCGTCTTGGTTCTGATATCATTTGTTTGGCTGTATTGTGGACTGGACATTGGATACTGTGCGCTGGGCAGATTGATCTTGTCGGGTTCAGTGACTTTATGAGCAGGTGCTCTTAGCCATGGTTGGCTTGTGGAACCCTAGTATTGAGATGTGTGATCACTGCTGGGCTGGTATTCAATGTGTTCCAGTTACACCACTTTATGGAGTAAGTTGACGGCATACGTACACTCAGGATGAGTGAATTGGTGGTCAGAGTAACCACGAGTAGCCTTGTGTGATGTTTTCACACCGTGATGTTTCCAGCGTCTTGGTTCGCTGAGGGAGCCGGCAATTATGGACATTGAGATTATGTTGTGTCGCAGGATTGGGCTTGCCCTGCGAATTGAGATCATGTGGTTGATCTTACGCTACATCGAGGGTGATGTAGTACGTGGTGTTATCACTGACTGGCTGATGGTTGGGGCTTTACTAGGGTGGTAAAGCTTTGTGGTGACAGTTTGACTGGTGGTGTCAGCGTGGACTGAAAAATGAGATTTGGTGACTCCCAATGGGACCAAATGTAAGGATATATTGGTAATGGAAGGGAACAGTCTAGCTGAAGAAGTCAGCTAAATGGTTAGGCGATTTTATCGCGGATCAGGTGATCATTTCCACTCGAGGTGGTCGAGTGTTGTTGCCATTATGACGTATGACTGTGATGGGATGTCAGGTTACGACGAGACTGGTGTTGTTCCAGTGAGTGGGTGTACAGGTGTACACAGATGTGAGGTCGAAATGTTTTCCACAAGGTGGTTGTGGAATAAGGTTGTTGGTAATTTCGAGGACGAAATTCTTTAAGGAGGGAAGGTTGTAACGACCCGTCCCGAATATCGGGATTTAATAATATTTAATTGTGATTTACTAATCTGGGATTAGTTGGGCGATTTCGGACGAATTGTGCAAAATGACCGTTTTGCCCTTGGGCGTGGGCAAAACGTTGACTTTTAATTCGGATGGTTAAATGGACTTTGACCAATGACCGTGACGTAGTTTGGGACGTCACGAGTTCATAGACAGGTGGCACGTTCGATTCCGACGTTCGTGGTGAAAGTTATGATGTACGGAAGTTCATGGGCGTTTTCGTAATTTAAACATAATAAGGGGGAAATGTTGACTTTTTGATCGGGTGGTCCGATGGCCGAGGACCAAGGACCGTTTGGAAGGCCTCGATGCCCTGAGTTCGTAGACAGGCGGCACGCATCAATCGGAGTCCGTATGACCGAGTTACGGGTCAGGATGCGTGAGGGGCATTTTGGTAATTTTCTGCACAAGGGCAGAATTGTAATTTCACACGGGGGGTACTGTTTCATTGAACAGCCGTGAAGGTGGATGCTTTGTGCGATCGATCCCGTGATTGTTTATCAATTTAATTGAGTTAATTGGGTCAGTTTGAGGTGGAATCGCACATATGTTGGTGCTGGCAATCAATCAAATGAGCATGGGCACTGTTTTATCATGTTTTCGGGTCAGTGCAGGGATTTTACACAGTGGACTGAGGGGCACTTTAGGATGCTTTTAATGGTTGATTTAGATCGATAGAATGGAGAGTGAGTCGAGAGGATGACTCTGAGATTGAGAATGAGAGGATTGGAGTAAGAATGGTGGAGGAATGCTCAAAAACCCGAAACTGGTTTCTGGGAAATTCAAATTCAAACTTCCAGTTTTAGGCCAGCCCAAGCCTAATTGATGATGGATTGAGCTTCCTGGAACTTCAACGAGTCGAACCAGATCAAATGGAGCAAGCTTTGGGGCTCCTAGGGCCGTGGACGGACGAGGTGGACGGCCGGAAAACTCAAGCTTGAGTTGTGGTGATTGAGGTAATGTCGTGTTCAATTAATCATGCTAATTGGTTCGTGTTAATCCTTATATGCTTCATATGAAGTTAATTTGACAATGGTTGAGGATTGATGGAGTTTTGGTGATTGACCCGTTTTGGGTGATCACGGGTTGATGGCTTGATTAAGGAATTGTTGATGTTGATCGATGTCACAGAACTGAAATTCATATGCTAATGATTGTTTTAGGATCAAGAACGGATTGAATTGATGTCAAATTGGGTGTGATTGAACCGGATCCTATCGCGGGTAATCAGACCCGTTTACCAGACAAACGGGTGAAGATGGTGACTGTAGCAGTCACTGTAGCAGGCGCGTGGCTTTCACGCGCAGCCACTCACGGCGGCGCGTGACGGCCCGTGGGCACGAATCTCGAGGTGAGGTCAACATGACTTTTATCCTACACAATGTAACGAACAATTTAGCGTTGGTTTCGTGTCGATCGGATCCCGTTTCAATATTGTTCGGGATGTCCGAAGGTTTTAAATCCAATTTAAAAATACGTAAAAATTCGGGAAAATTACGGGACTTGATTAGGATGTTAATGATGAGGTTAGTAATCCTCTAATGTGATTTGGACAGGATTGGGAGTCCCGGTAATAGTGGTGTGGCCCGGGAAGGCCTATGGCACGCGTATCGAAGCGCTCGGTTAAACGGTCTGTGAGTGGACATTGGTTTCATAAATTCGATGCATGCATAACTGTTTTATGATTGTTATATTTATGATTAAATGATTTACTTTGGATATCGGTGAATTTAAAATGATTTCACGTATTTCGAGGTGAATTACGTATTTGCACGTAAACCGAGGTTTTCTGGATTTGCACCGATTTCCATAAATGTGGTTGGATATGATTTCATGAAACGGTTACGAACTTGAATAATGTAAAATCGGGCCAGGGGCCCAGTTGAACTATGAAATCGGGCCAGGGGCCCAGTTAACTCGTGAAATCGGGCCAGGGGCCCAGTTGATTTCTACATACGATTGCGGGTCGGGGACCCTAAATTGGAATTGAATAAATGTTTTCTGGTTAACATTTTATATATGTTCACATGCTGGAATCAATAAATGGTTTTGATGATATTTCGGTTATGGCACGTTTCACGGTATTTGGGCATGAGACCCGTTTGATGAAACGTAACGATCGGTTCGGATTTTACCTATGTATACCTATATGTTTTGCATGTGGATATCAATAAAATGTATTTAGTACTGCACTGTATAAATCCTTCCATATTATATTGTCTCCTCCGGATGAGGTACCCCGGAGAGGTCACAGACGTCTAGTACGTCCAGCGTCTATGACGCTAAGCATCGGGGATGCTGTACCCGAACGGGGTTCGGGGATGGAACTCGGAAATTGAGACCCGAGTGGCACGCGTAGCCTTGTGATTGTGACCTTATTGACGTCAGGGACGTCAGACATCAGGGATGTCGGATTGGAGCGTATAGTGCAGTGGCTAAAATTATGGTTATGGTTTATATTGTATGTCTTATGGTTCATATTACTGGATTGATGAAATAACTCTTGGGTTGACTTTTGGAAATTGAAACTATGCTTTGGTTTCCGGGCTAAGGCCCTAATGGTTATTTCTAAATAAATGTGTGATCATTGGTTTTTGGCGCATGCATATGGTTTTACTGAAGGGCATAAATGTCTTATAAATGTTTTGAACAGACTTGTTTATTTTCGTCCACTCACAACTTTTGTTTTTAATGCCCTTCAGGTTGATTCCGGATACGACTGCAGCAGAGACCTGGGACATCATACACCTCCTCCATCGATCCTTATGCACTCTGGAAGCCCGGTTGGGCAATGGCAACAGGTTATCCCTTGTCCGACACCTCTTGTCAGACGGGAGCACGCCACATTCCATGGTAATCCCGGGGGGGATTGGGATGGGTCGTGTCACATAACCTCCAATTTGTATGTCTAGAAGCGTACGTTCAAGAAATTGAAATGCCTCTGGAGTGATCTCTACACGACCACCATTAGATCAATTAAGGAAAATCATATGGCTACCCAGAAGCTACCTAACCCAAGCAATTACTTATTATGGCATGACCGATTGGGACAGTCAGGTCAAGGTATGATTCGATGTACCCTCAATACATCAAACGGGCATCCCCTTACAAATAAGGACCTTGTGTTTAGTGCGGGATAAAATGAACACTATATCATTATATGCAAAGATAAGTAAAGAATATGTTCCTTTCTTGTATAGAATACAAGGGGATATTTTTGGACACATCCAACCACTATGCAAACCATTTAAATAATTCATGGAATTGGTTGATGCATCAACAAGGTGGTCACATGTGACACTATTGTCCACATGTAATGCTGCGTTTGCTAAACTCCTTGACAAATCATTAAATTGAGGGCCCACAATCCGGCTAATCCTATAAAGTCTATAAGACTTAATAATGACGGCATGTTTACGTCAAAATCTTTCGATGATTGGTACAGGTCCCTTGGGATTGATCTTGAACTTCTAGTTGCACATGTTCAAACCCAGAATGGTCTCACAGAAGCATTTACCGTTAGATTTTCAGATAGTCACTTTGATGAGACAGTCTTCCCGTCGTTAAGGGGAGATAAAAACGTCAACATTCATAAAGAACCACGTGAATTGACGTGGAATGTTCCCACTATGTCTCATCTCTATCCTTGAATCACACAAAGTGAGAATGAAGTGAGGATAATTCTATATCTACATAGTATAGCTCATAATATTTCAGATGCTTTCTCTGATATAGCCAAAGTGATGAGATCACATATACCTGCTGCAAACGTGCCTGTAAGGATAGACGTCCATGTAGGACGCGTCGTCCTAGATGGACAGGTCATCCCAGATGGACGAAGTACAGCTGTTGATACCATATCGACCAACTAGGGCCCACACGAGCAGCATACCGCCAGTCGGCAGGCGGTGCAAGATACCTTTCAGCAGAAAATACTAGACCTTAATCGGCAGGAGTACTAGTGAACCCAAGTCCGTAGGTATGACTCTTACGTCACTCAACAGGCGTGATCGGCACCCCTTAGTCTGATCACTCCAGCTGCCAACACCAACTCCCTCGCACACCAACGCCCTAACACCAGATGGTTGGTTTCCACCTGGTGATTAGCCCGGGTCTCTAGAACACGTGGCTGCATCCTCAGTATTAACTTGGAACCTGCTTCCAACAATGCTCAACCACCACATTCCTGGCTATTATAAATACCCCCAAATCCTTTCACAAAGGTAACTCTCTATCTCATCACTTCTCTCTCTAGAAGCATACACAAGCTCCACTCGGCGACCCTTGTGTACTACCCATCAGGTGTTCCATACACTTACTAACTTAAGCATCGAAGCCTTTTAAGTTGGCACCCCACCGGCGTCTAGCATTTCCTCTCTGCCTTGCATGTCACTCGCCGACAAGAAGCACGAGATCGACCAGTACCCCCAATGGGTTCGAATACCCCTCAGCGGTTCCTAAATCCCACATCGGTTCTCATCACGTTATGCCCATTTTAGGATAAAATATTTGGCATCGTCTGTGGGAACTTTAACATAGTTCCACCCACCAGCTCACATACCTCCACCTATTCCTCCTACCAGTCGAAATGTCTGCCGAATAAGATGATGGTGAGTTCAATAACACTCTTCTGGGAGACAGCAACTGAACAAGAATCGACATACCTTCTGAGGACATGCTCGAGATGTTGAGGACCCTCTGCTTAGAAATGGCAGAACTCAGTAAAAGTAATGGCGTTATCGAAAGCAGGAACCATGTGTGGGGAGATCAACATGAAAGCACCTTCTCCATTCTCCAATCCACGCATGAAGAATTGAAGGAGTAGAGAGCGGCGACTCAACGGGCCCTGGCTGCCACTGTCGATCGGCAGGCGGCCGACCCCTGCCAATCAGAAGCCATCGGAACCTGCCAACCAGAAGCCTCTGAACGCATGCTCTTCCACTAGACAGGCTTTCATGGCCCTTCACGAACATAGATCTTCTGTGATGCCCACAAACTACTTGACAGAAGGCCGACGCAGACCTAGGATGCTCGGCTGACCTACCTCGCAAATGATCCTAGGATCCAGGAGCAGCCACCCCTGCCCCTTCTATCACAGGGCGGTCACTCCCAATCTAAATATGTACTACGAAGGGCACAACATCAGAAGGCACCAGCTCTACTGCCGGACGACCAACCTCTACTGATCAATCCACACCACTTAAAGGATAATGTTGATTCAACAACTTCCATGTCTGGCAGAAGATCAAAACAACCCGAACACCCCGGGAAGAGCACCAACAATGTGAGTCGCTAACTCATCGCTGACAGACTCGGACCATCATCCAAACCTCCCAAGTCAGCTAGCGTAGTGTAGAAGCTTCTCCAACGTGCCCTTGAACTAGAGAATGACAAAGTCATGACTAAGACCTCCACGAAGATCATAGCCAACATTTGCCCCTTCACGGATCGTATGTTACAATCCAGGCAAGAGACAGTGGTCAAACCCCTCAAGATTGCTCTGTACAACAAAAAAGAAGACCCCCACACTCACATCAACAACAATAACTCCGATGTAGTATTCAGAAGCCTTTCTGATAAAGCCCATTGCTTAATCTTTAGCTCCACCCTTATGGAAGCTGCACTTAATTGGTTCTACTGGTTAGAACCACAGTCAATCGACTCCTTTGACCGGTTGCATGCGATCTTCATAAGCCAGTTCATGATCCAGACAGATTGGTTGCGCATGCGGTCTTCATAAGCCAATTCATGATCCAGACAGATTGGTTGCTAACCACAGAAGATCTAGGCACCCTATGATCGGGAGAGAGCGAGCCTTTGCGCCAGTATGTGGCAAGATTCAGCCTTGAATACTCCAAGTGCCACGAGACTGATGGCAAGGTGTCCTACTGGGCGTTTCACAATGGCTTGAAGGAATCAACCTTCAAGTACCCTGCCTTCACACATGGGTGGGATGATTACAACAAACTAATGAGGTAAGTGGTGATCCAAGCCAAGGCGGAGTACTTCAACACCACGCAGGTAGCGCCACGACCGTTTTCCACCCATGCCTACTCACTGCCTCAAAACAACCAACAGGATAAAAAACCCCATGACTCCAGCAGTCGACATATGTACCACCAGACTGATTCTTACTCCTGTAAGAGAAAAGGTTCCTACAACAATGACTACAAAGGAAAGAAAGAAAAATACAACAACAAGGGGCATAAGTCGAACAATCACCACCAGCAAGACAAACCCTACACGGGGCCAACGTCCAAGTTTGAAACTTACTCCATCCTCAATACTTCACTTGAGAATGTTCTCATGAATATTGAGGGGATGATTGATAAACCACGAGCGCGTGCTCAGGGCCCCCGCCAGGGTTCCAATCCAACATCTACTATCAATACCACAAGTTTAATGCCCACAACATTGATAAGTGTCTTGCCTTCTGATACATCGTGGAGATCCTTGTCAGAGATGAGAAGATCAATCAGTTCTTGCTGAATGCGCGACCTACACAAAAAATCCCACAAATCAAAACAATCAGTGGATGTCTAGCCAATTCTTGTTTGTGCACCTCCAATAGGGAAAGGAAGAACTTCCTCTGAGCTACTTAATCCAACCATCAGATCTTCAACATCGAGGATGGAAGGGCCACGAAGGTCACACGAACAAGCTATACACCTATCACCTTCTCATAGGAGGAAAAACGAAGGGTCATCTTCCCTCTCGACAACCCACTGGTCATCCGAGCACAAATTGTCAATTTTGACGTGGGGCGAATACTTGTGGACACGAGCAGATCTGTTAACATCCTATTCATGGAAGCCTTCAATCAGCTAGGAGTTGATACTAAAGAGCTCACCCAAACTACCTCCCCTCTACTCAGCTTCTTGGGAGACTCAGTCATGCTCCTCGGCACCGTCTCCCTACCAATCTCCCTGAGCAGCACACCACAGATCGCCACGGCACTCACCACCTTCCTAGCGGTTGATTACCCTACTACTTAAGTCAAATTAGGCAGAAGGC
This sequence comes from Prinsepia uniflora, assembly GCA_032719365.1. Taxonomy (NCBI): domain Eukaryota; kingdom Viridiplantae; phylum Streptophyta; class Magnoliopsida; order Rosales; family Rosaceae; genus Prinsepia; species Prinsepia uniflora. The sequence continues at coordinate 61,814,462 of CM064868.1, forward strand.
TCTTGAACCAAATCAATATGGTTACAGCTACCCGCTCGATGCTGGTCAAATTTCCAACCATTATGTGCACAGGCCAAGTCAGGGAAAACTAATAGTCAGCACGCACATGCTACCAATCCACCCTAACAAAGGCCAATCCATAAACTAGCAAACAGACCATGCTGCCATCGAATCAGCGTACAAGACTGACCCTCTTGACCTCGACCTTGATCAAAAAATAAGAACCAGTCCCCCCGAGGACCCAAGGGATCTCTCAGTAACTTCACACCTCAACCGGTGAAGGAGACCGAGCTCATCACACTTAGCACTGAACATCCTGAGTGACAGGTAAAGATTGGCACCACCATAGCCCAGAAGTCTAGGGAAGAGCTCATACAATTCCTCAAGGACAACAACGGGGTTTTTGTATGTCTTATGCAGATATGCCAGACATTTCCCCTAATGTAATCTGCCATCGACTAACGATCGACACATCCTTCTGACCAGTCACGCAGAAACAATGAACTTACGACGCAAAACATCAACTTGCCATGCAAAAAGAGATCACCAAGCTCAGTGCAATCCACTTCGTGCGCAAGGTCGTCCACGCCGCTTGGGTTTCAAACGTTGTTCTGGTGAAGAAACTCTTAGGATCTTGGCGGATGTGCATCGACTTCACCGAACTCAACAAAGCATGCCCCAAGGACAGCTTCCCGCTGCCAAAAATCGACCTCGTGGTGGACGCAATTGCTTGTCATGAGCTTCTCAGCTTTGTAGACGCCTACTTAGGCTATAATCAAATCAAGATGCATCCAGCCGATCAAATTCATACTAGCTTCCGCACTAACTTGGGTATCTACTACTACAATGTCATGCTTTTCGGGCTGAAGAACACCAGGACAACCAACCAACGCTTGGTGAATTTCAAGTTCATAGATCAAATCAGGAAGACCATGGAGGTCTATGTGGATGACATGCTGGTTAACAGAAAAACTGCCAAGATGTTCAAAGTACAACAGCAGTACCAAATACGGCTCAATCCTGCCAAATGTGTTTTCGATCTAAAATCTGGCAAGTTCCTCAGCTACATGATTAGTCAGCGCGGAATCAAAGCCAACCCCGAGAAGATCAAAGTAATCCTCGACATGTAGGAACAACACACGCTCAAGGAAGTCCAAACCCTCACTGGAAGAGTCACCACTCTTACCAAGTTCATCTCCAGAGCAAAAGGCAAGTGCCTCCCATATTTCAAGCTTTAAAAACAACTAGCAAAAATATCAACTGGAATGCTAACTGTAACACCACATTCAACACATTGAAAGCATACATGAGCACAACATCCTTGCTCGCTCGCCCAGAAACTACGGAACAACTCACTATCTACCTCTCAGTTTCCACCTCTGCAGTTAGCTCTGTCCTCGTCCAGAACAAGGAGGGCGCAAAATTCCTAGTATATTACGTAAGAAAAGCATTCCAAGATGTTGAAACCCTATACTGTGACTTAGAAAAACTAGCCCTAGCCTTCGCCATCACAACCAGATGGCTCCGACCGTATTTCCGAGCCCACCCTATCCTATTACTCACTAACAAGCCCCTCAAGAAAGTCCTCTAGAAACCGGAAACATCCGGGAGATTGATCAAGTTGGTAATCGAGCTCAGCAAGTTTAACATCACATTTTCCCCATGCTCCGCCGAGAAAGGCCAGGTCGTTGCCGACCTTATCTCAAAATTTACCTACCGCGCATCTCAGTACATGTCGAAGGATCAAATACTTGGCACTATAAAAACATGCACACCTATCTAAGCGGATAACAGTTCATCTCCCTTAGACAAATCCAAGCCCAACTGGGCGCTCTATGTGGACAGGTCTGCATGCCATAGCGGCTCTGGTGCGGGACTCGTGCTCAGCGCACTCAATCAAGCCAAGCTCGAATACGCCCTCCATTTTGGCTTCAAAGCCTCCAACAACGAGGAAAAATACAAGGCACTCCTTACTAGCCTTCACCTTGCGAAAGATCTTCAAGCACGGCAAATCCAAATTTTCAATGACTCCCAGCTTATTGTCCGTCAAGTGAACAACCTCTACGATGCCAAAGACACCTTTATGGCACACTACATAGTTGAGGCACAAATGCTCCTGTACAGCTTCCAGGCCTATGAGATAACCCAAATTCCACGCTCAGAGAACAGCCACGCTGATGCCCTAGCATGGCTCGCCTCCTCCGTCTACGACAAGGTTGGTTGCTAAGTCCCAGTCGAGCTCCGAGAGGCTCCAAGCACCAATGAGGGCTACATCATTGGCATGACTAGTGCTCCTTCCTAGATGGACCAATCATGTGATACCTGAAATCTTCAAAACTATTGGAAGATCGTAACGAGGCCAAGTGCATTCAACGCCAATCTGTATGATACACAATCGTCCACGATAGCTTGTACAGACGAGGATTCAACATCCCACTCATGAAATGTATCCCAAAGGATTGTGGGATACCTGTCAGTAAGAAAATCCACCAGGGCATCTACAGCAGCCACTCTGGACCCAAGTCCCACGACCACAAGGCTTTTTGACAAGGCTACTACTAGCCGACCTTGTGTGCAGATTCAATTGCAATGACGTAGAAATGCGACCAATTCCAGAAGTATGCATTAGTCCCTCACCTAACTGCAGAGCGACTCACTTAATTGCTTAGTCCATGGTCGTTCTTGCAGTGGGGACTTGACCTCGTTGGCTTCATGCCACAGGGTAAAGGAGTAATGGAACATGCGGTCATCGCCGTCGACTATTTCACAAAATGGGCAAAGGCAAAGTCATTTAAGACCATCATTGCAGTGCAGATCGAAAGCTTTATCTACCAAAATATCATCTGCCGCTTTGGAAAACCTCACACAATTGTGACAGAAAATGGGAAACTCTGTTTCGCCTCTGTTGCGCATCCACAGACCAATTGCTAGGTGGAAGCAGTCAACAAACTCATCAAGTACAACTTGAGACTCGCCTTGACGATACCTCCAAGGCCCAATGGTTTGACATCCTCTCAGACGTCTTGTGGTCCTACCGGACATCCTACTGGACTTCCAAGAAGGAAACACCATTCGCATTAGCGTTCGGTACAGAGGCCGTTGTACTAGTGGAAATCGGGGAAAATTATTACCAGGTAATCTCCTGCAATCCCGAATAAAACAATGAACTACTCAACCTAAGCCTCAACTTCCTTGAAGAAAATCACATGCAAGCTAACCTCCGCAACATGGCTCACAAACAACGCATCGCCTGCTACTAAAACTCCTGGGTCAAGGCCCAAAGCTTCAAGGCTGGGGAATGAGTCCTTAGAAATATTAGCCAAGTAAACAAGGACTGGGAGATGGCACGCTTGGGCACAAATAGGAAGGCCTCTACATGGTATCAAAGGTCTGCCGACCATGGACCTATGAACTATAAACCATAGACGACCGCCTACTAACATAACCATGGCATGCCGATCATCTCAAGCTCTTCTACAAATGACACCCTGGTCAGAATTAGTTAGCTTTGGAATACACCTTTTGTAATTGATTTGGCCATCTCCAATCGAGCTAATTACTATGGGTTGAATAATGGACATTTATAATTTCCTGGTGTAAATTTGAATTTTCTTTAAAAATTGGTATAAGCCTGTCAGCACCTTCATTCGACAGCAACCCCTTACCACTCACAATCGAAAGAACATTTGGGCAATAAATATTGGCCCTGGCCTACTTCCATCGGCACTTGATCCACTGCACTTTTAATCGGCACTTGATCCACTGTACTTTTAATCGGCACACGTGGGACACACATCCGACTAACTGAGCATCGCGATGACAACAAGTCTTAGCTAATCGACACCTAGTTACCCAACTTTTGATCTATCACTACACAACATGGACTCCTTTGCTAACAAGGGCCTACATTTTCACCAAGCCCCACTTAGTCGGCACTAGAGCACGGCTCAGCCGACCAGCATCAGCACTACTTACTAAGGTCTTACGTCCAAATGGACCATCTTTAATCGAAGGCAATGCCAGTCGACACCTATCATTCTATTACACATGCCTCACAGACACTCGGCACTCGATGGTCACTCGACACCCGACGATCACTCGGTAGTCTCTGTTAAACCTACGTTAACTACTTATTCATTGCAACATACAATTAGTCAACTATTTTGATGCATAATTTAATAATTGAAAGAAAATGTACAAGTGCACCTAGATCGGCACCAGGATATGTTCATTGGTACACGGGCCTCAATCGACAAACAGATTTCCATCGGCACTTAATCCACTACACTTTTAATCGGCACATGTGGGACACACATCCGACCAACTGGGCATCGTGATGACAACAAGTCTTAGCCAATCGGCACCTAGTTACCCAACTGTCGATCTATCACTACACAACATGGACTCCCCTGTTAACAAGGGCCTACATTTTCACCACGCCCCACTTAGTAGGCACTCGAGCATGGCTTAGCCGACCAGCATCAGCATTACTTACTGAGGGCTTACGTCCATTTGGACCATCTTTAACCGATGGCAACGCCAGTTGGCACCTATTATTCTATTACACATGCCTCACAGTCACTCGGCACTCGATAGTCACTCGACACCCGACGATCACTCGGTAGTCTCCGTTAAAACTACGTTATCTACCGATTCATTGCAACATACAATTAGTCAACTATTCTGATGCATAATTTAAGAATTGAAAGAAAACGTACAAGTACACCTAGATCGTTACCAGGATACGTCCATTCGTACAACGGCCTCAATCGACAAACAGATTCAAATAGAGGAAAGTAAACAAAGGATTCATTTCATAAAAATTCATGTCATATAGGCTTCGCAGGGCATACCCTGGAGAATAACAACATACAAAAACAGAAATTACAAGTTTTTTCAGTCAAGCTCAGTCCAAGACTTCCAGCTCCTCTTAGGGAAAAAAATTTTGCTCGGCCAGGGGGTTAAGGGTTCCTTCTACATGCCACTAATAGGGTTTTTTCAGCCTTGTTGGCTAGCCCATACGGCTACAATGTCGACTCCCCAGTACTTAACTTCTCAGACGGAGCTAGTTCAAAGGTTTTGGCAGCACTAGGGGCTCATCCAGCCACGAGAACTAGAGGCTCACACCCAGGTTGAAGAAAAATACACGATGCATGCAGTCGTCCTCCACTTCACCAAGGGCCAGATCCACGAGGTTCGTATACCCCGAATTGGCCATGAACTCCTCTAGTATCTTCTGTCGATTAGATGCAAGACAGGGTTGAAGCTGGTCAATCTCTCCTTACCTCCAAGCAAGCTCTTATTGCGCTTTCTCAGCTCGATCTAGAAGGCATTAATGGTGTCCTCCCGGTCGGCCACCCCATTTTCCGCCTGCTCAACCCGCCTCTTCTGGCACTAGACTTCTTTCTCTAGCACTACCGACCACATGAGCACCGATTGAGCCCCTTTCGCCTTGGCCTTCAGTCGCTCTTCCCTCTGCCGAATAGTCTTCCAATCGGCTTCCAACTTCTGGGCATGCTTTACATCCTTCTAGAAGGCCACATAAGTCTCGCCAAAGCACTGCTAATCAAGCAACACTTGGTTAGAACTCAAACAGCACAAATAATATACGCCTTACTCACCAAGGTTTGGAATACTTAAATGGCGTGTTTGGAAAGGACCCTAGCGTACCGATCAAGGAGGAGGATGTGCCGATCTCATGAATCTCCACTAGAGACTTCTGAGAGCCCAGAACCAAAGTGTTGTCAACTGACGCCAAAGTTTTGTGCACTCAGTGGGTCATGTCGATCCACCCCTCACCCGCCTAAGCCGACTAAACAAGATCGGCGACATCAATAGATACAAAGGAGACAAAATGAATGCCCTAGCTGTCGATCAGCCGTTGTACCTTCTCTGAGAGTAGCAAATCCAGCTTAGGTTTCTTAACGTCCTTCTCTCACACCACTTCTGCTGCCTTCGTCTCGGCAGCTCTCAACCATTACCTCTCGGTACTGTCGCCCTCCAATACGTCAATAACGGGAGGAGATTGCCTCTGACGGGTCTCTAATAGCCTCCGGCGATGCTCCCACACCTTCTCAACGAATGGGTGAACTGCACAGACATAAATGCAAGTTAGTGCCAATCGACAGACACAACCTATGCCAATCAGCACCATCCAACAAACTAAACTTACCTGGAGTTTTGATCAGGCTGACGACGAACAGGTTGTTTGGAAATCTAAGCACACAACGGCTTTGCTTTAAGTCACTAAGCTTCTACCGAATAAGGTCACAATTTTTCCCCTTCTCAGTAGTGATGGTTGCTCTGGAGGGTCCTGAAAAACAAAGAAGCAATTAGTTTCCCATTCGGATGACATCATTATCCTCTACATATAAAAAATATGAGTTACTCGGCAGGCCCACAACCTCTTGATTGAAAATGTCTTTGAATCCACTCCTGCACTTGGCTGACATCCTTTACCAAGGCCCAGATACCCAAACAAACTAATACCTCCAACTCTTTTGGGAGGTCAGTACATCCATGATGAAGGCCCTGCATGCTGACTTCTACAACCATATATTTTCTTTTTGAATTGGTAGAGATGGCAGAGTTGGCCTGAGGTCGGCTTCGACAGGCCTGCCAATCGGAGGGCCGTGTAGATGCTGACCAGTATGATCTACTCATTCATGTTTAGCTGGCCAATCAAAACCTCTGCCCACACCAACATATCTTATAGCCACGGGTGCAACAGCAGGGGCACTTTGTGTTCAAAATAGTTCACGTAGAACAAGGTGGATCCTTTGGGAGGGTCGCTCGGCTTTGCGAACCCTGGCAGCAGGGTCATCTTTATCTCCCTCAGCACGTTGTACAGCTCGCGGAGCCGGTCCAAGTCTGTCGTCCGAAAGGTTTTAATCTCGTAGTCCACGGTATACTCGGACCTCTCACTTACAGACTTCGACTCACTTTCCATCTCACCCTCCTCCCGACCACTTTCCACTTTGATCATGGAGGGATGGGAGACGAAGCTTAACCTAACTTTGTTCGGGACCCTCACGATGCTTTCTTAGTTCCTTCTCTGCAACCTTAACGCTCTATCTAAACTACCACTTGAGGAGGAGGATGCAGAGGTACTTCCACTCGACGAGGACCCACTAGTGGACGATGAACCACTCCTATCACTCGGCACATCACTTGCTGAGTGAGAAGGTGTTTCACCACCCAACGTTTTCAGGTACCTAGCCCCAAATCCACTAATTGACTCAAACTCTAACATCTACAAATAAAAAACATGAAAAAGAAGCTACAACTAAGCACACCTCTACTTGTATCAAACAACAAAATTACAAGGCAACGAAATGGCAATCTAACTAAGGTTTTTGCTGATTGACTGCAATCGTTGATCGGTAGTCAATGTTCGAGTGAAAACCGATCGGTAGTCACAAATTTCAATCGGCAACTATTCGGAGCTCTAAAGTTCTATTTGCTAAAAAAGAAAAAGTGAGGAATTCCAGCCCCTTTTTATAGGCCCATGTGGTGCCTCGAGATGGGCACTTCTGATTAAAATGGTACTAATCCCATACTGCACTATTCCCCCATACGAAATCCATGTATGGATACGTACACCGTAGGTATTCTACTACCAAAAAAACTGGAAAGAAGAACTGCACTAGTGCTCGAAACATCAAACCTATTTTAAAGTACTCCTTGATCGGCATGCAGGCACATTATGAACGATCAGGAGCCACACGTAAAGTTTCCTCAAACGCCAGTGCTCCGATCGGAAAGTAGGAACATTGTGACCGGTTGGCAGCATTAGGCGAGATGCTCTCGCAGCCCTGATAGACAAGCAAACACATTGCGGCCGATAAGGAGCCACTTACGAAGTTTCCTCAAACGTCAGTGATCTGATCGGCAAGCAGGAACATTGTGACGGGTCGAAAGCATCAGATGAGATGCTCATGCAGCCCTGATCGGAAAACAGGCACATTGTGGCTGATCAAGAGCCACTTGTGAAGTTTCCTCAAAAGCCACTACTTCGATCGGCAAGAAAGAACATTGCGACTCGTCGGTAGCATCATGCGAGGTGCTCTCGTGGCCCTAATCAGCAAGCAGACACATTGCGACAGATCAAAAGCCACTTGCGAAGTTTCCTCAAATCTCAATGCTCCGATCGACAAGCAGGAATATTGCGACCGGTCAGCATCAGGCGAGGTGCTCTCCTGGCCCTGATCAGCAAGCAGACACATTGCAAACGATCAGAAGCCACTTACGAAGTTTCCTCAAATGTTATTACTCCGATTAGCAAGCAGGAACTTTGCAACCGATAGGCTGCATCTGGAAAGGTACTGTCGCGGCCCTGGTCGGCAAGCAGGCACAATGTGACCGAACAGGTGACACTCACTCCCTTATTCAACATACAAGTATCATCCTCACTGATCCACCACTGGGGACTGGCATGTGAAATGCTAACCTAGGCACGCTTCCCTCGTCAAGAACTTGGGGGCTAGAGGGTACATTCCCTGGTCGGTTGACACGTATCGGCCAAGGTTACAAGTCCTCGACCGAGGAAATCTATCTCAGTCAAAAACTTAGGGAGCTTATGTTGATACCATATCGACCAATTAGGCCCCACACGAGCAGCACAACCACCAGTTGGCAGGCAGACGTCGGTCGGCAGGCAGTGTAAGACGATTTTAATTTATTTGAGATTTTATTCGGATTTAAGTAATTTAGAATTGTAACATACTTTAATGGGTTTTAATTTATTTCGCTTTATTTTATATGATTCAACTTAAATCATGTCGAATTTCAATGTACTTTAAAGTGTTTTATGTATAAATTTGAGATGATTTAACCTATGATTTTAATTTCACTTATGTTATCTAGCAACCATCTATTACAAAACCTCACCCAACCGTCTTCATTTCTACCATCTTCTTTTTGGGCCAAAACCTCGCAATCTTCATCATCATAATTCTCAAATTGTTCTTCTTCTAGTAACTCAGTTTCGAAAATTTGCTAAAGCACATAGTGCTTCCCCTTATACGTACTCCCTTAAAATGCCCTCCAATTACAGAGCCTCATCCTTCATTCCACTATCATTTTTGACCTTATTCCCTACTCACTCTCTTTGGTTGTGCCTTCAAAAAATTCAACCTAGCTCTTCGCCAGAAGTTCAATAAAACCCACATTCGAATTCTCCTTTATTTTCAGAGTATAAAACTTATCACCAACAATGTATTTGGGTTGAATCTAACTTTGATTCTCCTATAAGACCCTGGTCACAAAATCGTCCTCGAGGACCTCGAATTCGAATTGCAAAGGGGTTGAGTGTCCGGTGAGGGAACGGTGGCTGTGATTGCGCTTTTCCTTGTCAAATCGAAACGCTTTCAGTGAGCTTGGATTTAAAGGTAAATTTGATTTTGATGCTTTTGGGTTTTGGTCAAATTTTTGAGTTCTGGATTCAAGGGTTTATTTTTTTTCGTTCTAGGGTTCATATGAAACACATTCCACTGTTATCCAAGTTCAAAAATTATTCAAAATATAACACAAACGAAAGTTAAAAACCCATAAAACATATTGAACCAAAAAAACTCAAGAAATGAGAGAAATAAAAAAAAAATTGTCCAAAAAAAATAAATAAATAAATCCAGGAATCACATCACACAATGAACTCACATTGGATAATACATCCAAATTTCAAAAATGCAAATGAATAATTAAATACCCAGGAGATAAAATGAGGTAAAGAGAGAGTCCATGGTAAGAAGTTGAAGACTGATGTGTAGGTGTAGAGAGATGAGATAGGGGCAAGGTAAAGAGCAGCGCCCAGTGGGGATGGGAGACTGAAGACTGTTTTGAGGAAGATTTCTTTTCTTTTCTTTTTTTTTCAAATCCAGTGGAATATTGAAGGTTTGATGTGTGTATTTTTGTTTTTAAAACCCATCAAAATCCATTAATTTATCAAATTATGAAAAATTATGAAATTTTTGAATACACCCATATTTTTATATTGTATTTTACAATCTTGATGATTTTGATTTTAAAGAGTTTTAAACAATTCCATCAAAAATTAAAGTGAATACACCTAACTAGATTGGTATAAAACTTATTAAAATTCTAATTGAATATACCCCTGAAATATTTGAAAACTCCTTGAAATAATTTCAAGTGCTCAAAATTGGATATATATATATTCTCTATACTTATAAAACAAAAAACTTCTGCATAATATATTAAAATATAAAAAAGAAACAATTATAAAAGTGATAAAAGAAATCTATTTTCAAGTCGAAAGATGAAATTTTCTTGGAGATTTGCTAGAAATATTGTAGAATGAAAGAACAACAAATTAATTGGAAGTCTCAGAAAGCTGCAACAGTACATTATGTAGACAGCAAAGCATGCAGAATTGAAGCTGAAGCAGAAAAGTTTCCAGCTAGAGACGTACTTCAGGTACATCTACTTACACTCTTCCACCGACATTAATACGACATGAAACTTCTTCGATCGGAATCAAAACCAAGAAAGGTCGTATATTTCTCACTTCACATACATCCTCAAGACTGTAGAACCAAAAAAATTTGAAGTTGCAAAGAAACAGAAAAAAAAAAAAAAAAAAGACGGCTGAGAAAAGAAGAAATCCATGTGATAAAAATGTTTACAAATAAAAAAAGGAGGAGCATATAAAGACCCAAGTGAAAGAAACCCTACGGTGGAGTGACGCAATCGCTACAAAAATCTTATATATAGCTGCAACACAAGGGCTTCATCAATTTCAGATTCGAGAAGAACAACAACAAGAGATCTTCATCAAAACACTTCCACGACAAAAGAGGTGAGATGAGATGCTTTGAAGCAAAGTTGGAGAATCCCAAATAAGCATTAAAAAAAGGGTAGTTAATTATTTGTGTAGAAAACATTCTACACAACTCAAAACAAACAATTGAACAAGAATCGATCTCAAGGGCCGCCATAAATATGTGGGTAGGAAATGAAAAGCTAAGTTATGACCTCTACAAAATTATAAATAGACCAAATGAAGAAAGTAAAAGAAAAGTAAATGAAGAAAATAAGTGTATATAAGCTTGATTTGTTGTCAATCATATCTTTTCTAAACTCTTCACACATAAACCCTAGGGTTGTATCAAAGAGAGCAAAAAAAATTAGTGTTATCTGTCAGATGTCGGCAAATATCTTATCATCAAAATATATATATATATATATATATATATATAATTGGGAAGAAGCATGCACAACTGCACAAGGCCGATCTATATACTATATATACGGTTTTTTATTAGAGATTCATTCATTTGAACTATATATATTCGATCATTCATTTGAAAAGAAAATTAATAAACAAAAATTATGTCACAGAATAAGTACATGATCAAATTATGACCATATGACCCTCGATCCTCTATAGTTGATATTTAATTAAGGATGAGATAGAGGAATTTGTTACCTGAACAAATGGGCGGGTTCGTGTGTTGAAGCCAATTATGGCATTCACCTGCACTCGCACCTGCACCTGCACCTCCACCTCTTGCTTGTTCTTTCTCTAGTTCTCTTCCTTTCTCTGTCGCTCTTTTTTTTTCTTCTGATTTTTTTCCAATATATTTACGCTTTGCCAATTGCCAGGATATATATATATATATATATGTGTGTGTGTGTTTTGATTAGGCATTGAAGCTCTGAATATAAGCTAATTAATTCATTAATTCGATTCCATTTCAAAAGCTTTAAAATATCACCAAAAATCTATATATATATACACCGAGAAAGAAAGTAGTCAAGTGCAGGTGCAAATGCAGATAAAGGCAACATACTGGCGTCTCTCTCTCTCTCTCTCTCTCTCTCTCTCTCTCTCTCTCTCTCTCTCTCTCTCTCTCTCTGTGTGTCGATCTCTCTCTCTCTCTCTCTCACTGCTCATTTCACTTGCATTATTTTCTTCTCCCAGTGGTAGGAGGATTTATAAGAAGACGGATATTATCATGGCTTCATTATTCTGGATAGAGAATGCATGCGTCCATGCGCACTTTGTGTATCCAGTTCAATCTAATTATTTATTAAAGTAGAAATTGACATGTACCTGCCTGTCCATCTAGCTACTTTTCTTCACCATTCACTTGGATTATACATAGAGAAAATTATACTTTACTCTTCTGTATTTTATACCTCAGATTCATACTTAAACTTTCAAATATTACAATTTTCACCATAAACTCTTTAAGTCGTAACACTTTAATCCCTTCGTTAAAATTTTCGTTAAACCTAAAATGGGACCCACCCCTTCTTTATCATATTAGATTAAATAATAAACATTAATTTCCCATTCTCTTTATTGTCTAGGACTATTTCACACAAAAAAAAATTGAAAATAAGAAGCGTAGAAATTCCGAAAATTTTGTGACAAAATACTCAACCAGAATCATAATTTTTTCCAAAAAATGCAGAAATTTTCAATAGAAATTTCCCTTTAACACTTGAGAACGCTTTCAAACCCTCCTACATCAAAATGCATCCAAATAATTCTCTTAACAATAAGATTCTCATTAATGACTTATTGCTCCCCTTTTATTTCTATCTCTTTGTTAATCTCTCCAAACTCCAATTTTCTTTTTATTCTCTCTCTTTAATTTCTATGCTTCCTACTTTCAATTTGTTTGTTTTATTTTGTGTAAATGGGCCTAAAAATGAGGGAATAAATCCTTTTGAAGGGGTGGTTATAAGGGCGGGGCGTTTTGGAATGGTAGTGGTTTTCCGTAACAGTTGGGGTTTTTTTTTAACAAATAATTTTATAAATTTAAATTACTATTTTATTATTTAAATTGTGGGTCCTATTTTAGATTTAACGAAAATCTTAAAGGAAGGGTCAAAGTGTAACGATTTAAAAAGTTCAAGGTGGAAATTGTAACATTTAAAAATTTAGGTATGAATCTGTTAAAAGGTGTAAAACACTTGATAGTAAAGTATAATTTTCCCTTATATAATATATCACAAGGAAAGAGCATTGGCCCGACAAAATTTTCCCCGACAAACAAACAATTTGTCACTAAAGTCATATTTTCTCGACGAACCGTTATATTCGTTGGGCAATACTTTACGCGACGAGCACGTTCGTCGCTAAATTTCAGCCGGAAATGTTCATGGGTGGCGCCAAAAAAAACCTTCTCGCGCTAACTTTGCCCGACGAACAATTATATATAGTCGGGCAAAGCACAACTGATGGTGACGAATTTCGTTGTTACTTGAATGTGGTCATTAACTTTTTGCCCGACGAAATATTATACTTTGCCCGATGAACATATATTTGTTGGGCAAAGTCTCATTCAATTAAAGCATCTGTTTCGTCCATTTTCTCTCTAATTTTATCAGTTTACTCTCTCTCTCTCTCTCTCTCTCTCTCTCTCTCTCTCTCTCTCTCTCTCTCTCTCTCTCTCTCTCTCTCTCTCTCTCTCTCTCTCTCTTAACTCCATCATTACCTCATAACTATGTGTTGATTGACTGACTCTTGAATTGTCCATTAATTTGGACAGTTTGGGAGTGCACAACTATGTGTTGTATAGTTTACATTCGACGAGGCTCTGTTTTGATAATGGGAAATTTGGTTTGTATCTCCTAAATGTTCTCCAACTCCTACTAGATATTTGTTTATAATATCTACGTGGTGCATTTGGGGAACAGTAGGGAGATGCTGCCGAAATTTTCCATGATCGAAACTTAGCCTCGTAGGTTGTAAACTACACAAAAACCTGTGCACTCTCGAATGGGATAGGGCCAAATCACCGGAGGCATAAGGAGATGGGTAGCTTTTGATATTAACTTGTTCAAATTACGCGACAATCTTAACTCTTTTATTACTTGGCTGTATTTTTTGAAAACGGGCACAATGGACAGACACTGGATGCAAATGGAAGATAGAAGTTCTAATTAGTACATGGATGGGATCGACAGTTTCATGGTTTTTGTACGTAGTAATTGCAGTAATGAAAGACGTATTAGGTGTCCGTGTAGAAAATGTAACAACTGCAATTAGATAACGTTGAATGAGGTCCATAATCATTTGGAATGGAATGGAATTGTCCACAATTACACTAATTGGACCTATCACGGTGAACAAATATTTACTGCATCGACATCTTCAAATCCAAGGACATGTTAGGACGAAAGTGGATACCATGGGCGATGTGACAATAACCAAGTCCTTGAGATATTAACTGATGTTTTTCCTCGCACATCGGTAATGGATGATGAGACTCCCAGGTTTGAACCTGAAGAATCTGAGCAACATTACGAGAACTTGTTGAAAGAAGCTCAGCGCGAATTGTATTTTGGTTGTAAATCCTTTTCAGTTCTAGGGGCAGTTGTAGAATTGATGCATATGAAAGTTGAGTACAGTCAAATAAACAAGCATTTTGATCATATGGTTGACATCATAATACGAATGCTACCTGAAGATAATCTTCTTCCTAAAGATTATTATCGGTCGAAGAAGTTGTTGAAGGGTCTCGGTTAGGGTATCTCAAGATCCATGCATGTAAAAATATTTTTGTGCATTATTTTATGGTGAATTCGAGCAGCTTGACAAATGTCCCGTGTGTGGTGAGCCTAGATTTCAAAAGAATAAGATTCTAAATAAGGTGCTACGTTATTTTCCACTAAAACCAAGGCTACAAAGATTTTACATGTCGTCACACATAGCCCGTGAAATGAGATGGCATAAGGATGAACGCATTGATGATAATGTACTAAGACATCCAGCCGATGGAAAGGCTTGGAAGGAATTTGATAAGTTGTATTCCGAGTTTGCTGCGGAGTCAAGAAATGTTAGATTAGAACTTGCTACTGACCGATGACGTCGTTCCACCAATTGCGATTGATGATATTTTTATTGATCTCGGATCCTTACCAGAAATAGCTGAAAGTGATACTGAAGACACAAGCATGGGATATATTTCAGATGATGAGACTGATTGGGAGGGGGAGAGTGAGTCTGACATTGAATGAAAATTGTTAAATATATGAACTTGATGTGTTAAATGTTTAATTAACTTGGGTTAAAATTGTGGAAAAAAAATTTAAATGAAATTAAAAAATAAGGAAAAAAATGTTGTTAATTTCACCTTCTCATGATTAACCTTCCATCCCACTTTTCATCCCTCTATTTTTTTTCTTTCTTTTTTTCATTTCTTTTATTTATTAGTTACGAACAAAATACAAAAATTTAGAAAAGAAAACAATTTTGTTTATACCCGATATAGCTAGAGAAACAAAAAACAGCGCTTAGCCTACGTGATTAGAAACAAGAATGTCTTTTTATACCCGAGGACTGAGGTGGCTAGTTGATTATCATCGATTATATTGGTCATCGATTATTATAAAAAAAAGTTGAAAAATTGAAAATTAGCAATTAATTTACTTGCCCGACGAACAATATAGTCGGGCAAAATCCTTAATTTCCCGCTCAAAATTGTGCTCAAAATTTTCACGGAAAAGAAAAAGCCCTCCTAGGTTAGCCCAACGAACATTTTAAAAGGTTGCCCGACGAACATTCGTTGGGCCAATGTTTGCAGACAAATTAAACCCAATAACCCTGTTATTCTCAACTTCAACTCGCCACTTTCGTAGTCGTATCTCCTTCTTAGGGCTTCTGTTTCTAACGAACATTTGTAATTGTAAATTGGGATTGTAATTGCAGGAAGCACGCATCTCCTCCTTAGGACCCAGCCGCACGCACCTCCTCCTCGCCAGCAGCAGTCATCCGTTTATTTGGTTGCCCAACAACAGTCTTTTGTTCACAAAATCGCGAGAGGGAGGGTGAGGTGGGATTTTGCTTCAGTTTGTTCATGTTCTTCCACATTATTTGCATTTTGATGAAGCCCATTGATTGAGATATATATTGGGTGTCACTTGGATTCGCAGGGGTTTCAATTTGGGAAGCAGGTGACGAAGACAGTGTTGGGTTGGGAGAAATTGTTAGGTAACATTTCCTTGCAATTAATTTAATCTTTCATTCACATATTGCAATTAATTTAAAGAAGAGAGTGATGGGTAGTCCTGTGATTGTCTTTCATTCACATATTGCATTTAACTTCTCTTAACTTTGATTCGCGCTTTTAATAGCTTCTTTGTTGATATATGTGTGTGATAAGGTCTCTAGACGGCTGGTAATATATGTGTGTGATTTGGTAATTGTAAAATGGTTTTGTTATTGGATTTGATGTAGTAGAAGCCGGTGTTGATTAACTGCCTTGTGTTCCATGGACACTTTCTTTTAGCCGTCCTTTCCGTCTCTAATTTTATCGCTCTTCCCATAAAACTTTCTTTGCTTCTTGAGCTACTTTATGCTCTTACATTTTTGTTTCTACTGCTGTGGTAGTTAATTGATATCTTTGTAAGATAGACTTTGTTCATATCTGCTTCATTTTGATAAAGCCATTGACTAGGTTGAGCTCACCTTTACTTGATATGTTTTATTTGTATATGGGGTTTGTGTTCAGATATCCCCAACGTTGGCACCAGTTGATGCTTTGGAGAGGTATACTCAGATAGCTAGTCATCCCCTTCACATGACATAGGGGCGATCGTTCGAACTGACTGTAAGATACGAGCATCCACTTTCAAAAAGCTGGATTCGGAATACAAGAGGCTATGTTGGGATCAGTTATCGGTAAGTATTTATTTGTTTTTAATATGTTCTTCATCATTTTTATTAATTTAAAAACTTTTTTATTTAATACAGGTTAATTTTGAGTACGACTTGATGGACCATGACGTCTATATGTACCTCACTGACCTCTGGCAGAGCAGGTACAGGGAATGGAAGAGCGAATTGAGTACATATTATAAGAGTTGGAGTACAACTGCAGAAGCAACTGCGAATCCTCCTACTGAGTTGGCTAATGAACATCGTAGGGGAGAGTGGAATTGGTTGTGCACTCATTTTCAGACCCCTGAATTTGTGGTAAGTCTCTGTTTTAAGAATTATTTAATTATTTCCAATCTAATATCCAATTTTCAATTATTGATTCTTTTTAAATATGAATAGAGACGATCGACCGCCAACAAAAGAAATCGAAAGGAGAAGAAATACAACCACCACGTGGGCTCGCGAGCTCTTGCGTTCCGACACGAGGAGCGACGACAGAATGGTTCGTTGTGGCCAGAATTAGACGTTTGGGGGCAGGTTAACGCCGGCCACGGTAATGAGGTGGCTGATGAAATTAACGTATGTTTATTTTCTTTCTAATTAAAATTTCAATTTAATTTTCGTAGTTTGTTTTCTAATTATAGTTTATTTGAGTTTTTTTAGAGGGGGATACAGGTAGATAGAGAGCGTTTGCAGTCTCAACTAGTGCAACAGCACCCTGAGGTCCCGTTGGAGCAGCTGTTACCGGATCCCACTTGGTCAGTGGAAATCCTAGATGAAAGGCGAGGAAAGCGTCGTGGGACGATCATTCAAGGGGTGGGTAATGCTTTGATTCGTGATCGTGGGAGTAGCTCTTCGAGTTCTCAGGGAGCCAGCACACAAAACTCATCAACCTCTAAAGCTTGAGTTGTTGATGATCGTTGTCAGTCTTTCTTCCAACTGATCACTAATGTGCTGGTTCAAAATAATTTGGCAGTTCCCTCAGAGGTGTTTCAGTTCGCTCAAATGCAGGGTATTCAGTTGCCTTAACAACCGGCCTCATATCCTGACCAGTCACCTGCACAACCAGCTCCGTAGCATGACCAGCCACCCCAACAACTAGCTCTGCATCCCGGTGAGTCGCCACAGCAATCAACCTCGCAGTCTGATCAACCACCCCAGTAGCCAGCATTTCACCCCGATCAGCCGCCGAGCGTTTAGATTTATGTATTACTATATTTGAGACTTGTTAAATTTCTAGAATTATTTCTTTTTATTATGTTTAAGACTATTTATTATGTTTAAGACTTTTATGACTTTTGTAGAATTATTTCTTTTTATTATTTGAAGACTTTTATATCTTTTTTATTAATTTGAGAATTTTATTTTTTATTATTTAATTAGATGATAAATATAATAGTTTCATATGTATTACAATTTATATATTAAATGTACAAAACCATTAAAACACAATTTCATTTAAAAAAAATTATTTGTTTATTTTCCTGACGAATATAACGTTTGTCGGGCAAACATTAACCATACGAACCGATATTCGTCGGTCAAAGGTTTGCCTCACAAGCTTGAGGCGACGACTTTTGCCGGACGAACATTCGTTACGTCTACAGTTGCTTGACAAATTCGTGAGGTGGCCCGACGAACACACTTTTGTCGGGCAAATCCCTATTCCTTGTAGTGTATATATATATATATATGTATATATATATATATATATATGTTCGTACATATATGGTGTTTATCCTCTTATAATACAAGAAAAAAGGCTTTACTCGGTGAACACAAATTCGTCGAGTAACAATAAAATTTGTCGGATAATATTAAAATACGTCGGGTAACAAGCTGTTGGCTAATAGCCGTCGGGCTAGAGATTTTCCCGACGAATTAATATAGATTCGTCCGGTAAAGTCATATCACATGAAAACGACGCGAGATTCATTGGCCAAGATTAAATTTCGTCGCGCAAAATTAAATTTCGCCAGATATTCCCTTCGTCGGGGAAATCTCCATCGAACAAGTGAATTTTTCTTGTAGTATTATATTTTAATGTTAATTTTACTTAGAAGTACATGAATACGTATAATTCCACATATAATGTGTAGATGCACAAACGTATATATGCATGCATTCGATTACCTCTTGAATTAAGGGTTTACATCAAATGAAAAACATTAAAGAAATCACATATTAATATTAATGGATTCTATTCGTTTGGTGGGTTTTACCTGTGTTATATATTATGTAGTTTCCCTAATTAACTTTGCTAATACTAAATTACAAAACAGATTAGAATATATATCTTCGTATTAAAAGAACGGATATATTCCCATATAGTGCTATTGTTGTTACCCTTTATACACGTACGTCTACTCCTCCTTATATACTATATATGTCAATAAAATATCCCAAAATGATTCTCACATGTTACTTTTCTCCTCATAAACATCTCTGACCCTTTCTTTCGAGCGTTAGGTTGAAACTTGAAAGAATGGACAGAAAGTAGAAGAAGACCGTATCAAGATAGAGACAACCAATTTCATGTGGCTTATTATGATCGACAAGGATTTGATCGACCACCTCCATCTCCATTATTATGGTATCATCCAAATCCCTAGGACGTACTGAATGGAGCCAGGAGCCACGTGATGCAAAGCACCCCAAGCACGTGGGAGTTGATGTCCCAAGGTATCAGAGCCTGCCACGTGTCTTGCTAACCTGAAAAACAAGATGACATGGACAATTCATTGAGATGTGGCCTGGCGAGCGTGGAGTTCAGTCACATTTGGCTTTAGGGTTTGAGATGTGAAAGAGTTGTGTGCTTTTGGTATGTCACGGGGTTGGCTTAGAGGATGGCTTAGAAGACCAAGAGAGGCATTTAGATATAGTGCGGGCTAGGTTGGAGTCTTCAGTCGTATCTGTTCAGCTACAGTCCTAGGTTCCTCCGACGACCGGGCCCTACCCACCACACTCCAACAATTCACCGAGATTTTATTAAATCTACCTAAAATTAGCTACAAATAAAAAGCTTATACTTGAGATGCACTTAGAATAAAGGAAATTTCACTTTACACTTACAACAAGAATTCGTGTCACTCGGTACTTAGAAGAGACATTCTGCTACCTCCATTCATAGACGAAGGGTGGGCTTGGATTCGGAGACTATAGCCATTTTCACCCAAATTAGTTACTTTAATCTATTATACTTTAGCATAATCAAATTTAATAATTAGTTTTTGAATTTTGGACTTAAAAAAATAAACAAGAAGTTAGTCTTACTTCTCACATACACAACCAAAAGTAGGAGTCTTGATTAGGTTTCTCACACCTCAAAAAGAGTTCAAAAAACACAAAGACACAGAGCAGAGCACATCAAGAGTATTATGAACCAACCACACCATTTTCTTTTTCCTTCACCTTCAAATCTCACAAATTATCACAATTTTCTTCAACTCAATTTTTTTTCTAGAAAATGTTATTGTGTTTCTCTATTCTCAAATCTCCAAAATATAAGGAAATAAAAATTGAATATAGGATTTTGTAGTAATAATTTTGTTAAGACTATGATTATGAGGATTACATTCATATGTCAGTTGGTACTGGGTGAAGCAAGGTTGCTTATTTGTTACTAATTGTTCATATTGAATGTTTAATTTAATTTGGTAAAGGTTTTTGTTTCTATATGTATATTGTTGCAAGGGTGAAATTGATTTGATTGGTTTCCTTGATTAGTTGACTAGCAGATAAACTCATAGCCTTTATGTTGATAAATTCTGCTTATTATATGTATGCTTATATGAATTTTCAATCATCATCAAAATATTTTTTTTCATAATGACGGAACACGATCGAAATCCGAATAAATCAAAGTTAAAGGGTTTGTTTTCTTATTATGTAGAAAAGAATGATTGTAACGCCCAAGAAATTCGGGAAATGTAATTCTGGAATTGTAAATTGACATTTTTTCCTTAGTGTTTATTAGCAGTCAGAGTTGAATTTTTGATTGAAGTACTTTTTGCACGCTTTTCAAGGATCGTTGCTTAGGCCTCTGAGTCCAAATTCCATAGATAGGCAGCGTTTTAGAATCGTAATTTGGACAAGTTTGTTATGGGTCTTAGTTGACGAACGGTATTTTAGTAATTTGGGCTATATGGGCATTTTGGACATTTGGCTTTCATGCTGCTGAGTCACTCTTGTGGGATGGTGACACATGTCACCATCTAATGCAGATTGGTGGCACCATTGCCTTGTTTATGTGTGTTGTGTATGGTGTGTTCATGATAATACAAGAACAACAGCCTAACTTTGATCCTTTCACTTGAGAACAAAGAGAAATAGGGAGGGAAAGAGAGAAAGAAGAAGAATAAAAGAGAAGGATGAAAGAAAGAAAGAAAGAGAGAACCAGAAGAATACGACCTAAACTCAAAAAACCTAGAAAGAAAAAGAACATGTGACCCCCTGGAATTTGATTTCAACTTTTGGACTATAATAATTCAAATTAAGGTTAGAATCATCTTCCTAGAACCATCAGGAGTTTAACCATCAAGAATTCTAAGATTTTAGCACAGGAACAAGTCCAGAACAGACTTTGAATTGGACCACAAAGCATTGATCAATTTTGAGGAACTAAGGTGAGTTTGTTCATTGGATTGAACTCATTTTTATGTTTATGGGTAAGTTAGAAGTAGATTAGATGCATTGATTATGAAATTGGATTGAATTTGAGTGGAATTGAAGTCTGGTCATGAAACCAGGCCGGGTCTAAGTTACAAACTCGTGGGCCAACCCGAACCAATGAGGAAGGCAATAGAACCCGCGACTGTAACTGCAGGCGTGTGACGCCCAGTTGTAGAGAACCTAGGTGGTGTGTAGGAGTGCTCCACATTATCCTAAAGTTTAATCAACACGTGTTTTCATTTAAACAATATTAGACACATTTAGGGACATGTTTTGAGTCAATCAGACATCATTTCGAGGTAGTTTTGTGTGTCCAATGTGTATATGTTATGCTTTAAACATGTATTTTATACCGAAAATTAGGAGATTTAAATGTGACATTACTTTGCATCTTAGTGACCCTCATTTATGTTTTATTTCACACGGTAGACAATTCCCAAAACTTCGGAGAAGTGCACAGCTCAGAATTGAGTTGTTTGGACAGTTTATGAGTGAACATTTGTTTTATAAACTATGATGCATACATAGTAAAATGTTTTAAATTTTTTATTGCATGATTTGAGAAAAGTTATTTGAAAGGATTATCTCACGGTTTTTTGGAGCAACTGATTGATTTCCGGACATGATTTTATGATTGTTTTGTGGAAACAATGTTTTGTCCTCAGGCCCAGTTCAAAAATGTTTTGACTTGGTTTTGAGTCAAAGATTTATTAAAATTGAAGTTTTATTGGTTTATTATTTTTTTTTCCATGGTTAACCATCCTCGTGTGTTGTTTCCTCTGGACATCAGTTTAGGATCCCAGAGAAGTCATGGTTTGATATTACCTGGACGTTAGTTTAGAGACTTTAGTTCCCAAGGATGCCATGGTTTAGTATCACTTAGAAATCGATCATGCCCGAGGTGACAAACCGGAGGTTGTCTAGATCCCTGGGATGCTGGGATGGTTTGGATAATACATAAGCACGGTTCCTAGATGTGACTCAGATAATGCGTGAGTGCAGGTCCTAAGTCGACTAAGATGATGCGTTAGTGTAGTTCCTAAGTTTGCAGTGTTGTTTGATCATTGTGATTGGTGTCTGAGTATTGAGGATTAGTTATGTTTGATTATTGATATTGAGTCTAGATGTTTTTGTGTACTTTGATAAACGTGGATTTCGGTAATGTTGGCCATGAACTTTTGATGCATTTGATGATTTTGTGGGTCCATTGCACATGATTTTATCGGAATTGAAATCCGGATATTTATTTTGTGCATGCATGTTTTACAATTAGAGGAAAAATATTTATTTTTTCGAAATTTATTTTTAAATGTTTATTTTTGTCCACTCACACTTTCAATGGTTTTGTTGACCCTCTGGACCGTTGCTCAAAACTTGGGGCTGATCTAGATGTGGAGGCATGAGTAGAATATCAATACTATATTCCATTGTCTGAAAAGTTTGAGAAAATTTCGGGACTTCAAATTACTTATTAGACAGGACCAGTGCTAGACACGGTTATTAAAGTAATTTTGGGAAGGGTCCTGTCAATGATTCATCATCCAGTATCAAGTATTTCTAGCTTTTATCTACTCCAATTTATGTAAAACTCATCCCAAGTCTCATATTGTTAAGCCTCACGTAAAAAATGTTGAGTTTCAAAGAGCAAATGTATATCAATGCATTTAAGGGATAAGGCTCATTACGCCCCCTTTGACTAGATACATCTTTTATGTTTATTAATTAAATTCACACGGACCTTCTAGGTTCCTCTACATCTAGTATGTATGTTTAGCCTACCTGAAAAG
Source organism: Prinsepia uniflora (assembly GCA_032719365.1). Taxonomy (NCBI): domain Eukaryota; kingdom Viridiplantae; phylum Streptophyta; class Magnoliopsida; order Rosales; family Rosaceae; genus Prinsepia; species Prinsepia uniflora. The sequence goes on from CM064868.1 coordinate 61,837,553, forward strand.
TGAGTTCAGGATTCATCTCTGCCTCCATTTGTAACGACCCGTCCCGAATTCCTGGATTATATTAGTGACTAATGAAGGATTAGTGAGATTAATCGGTGATTAGTTGAGTGATTTCAGAAGGACGGTGCAAAATGACCGTTTTGCCCTTGGAGGTGGGAAAATGTTGACTTTTGACTCGGGGAGTCAAATGTACGAAGACTGATGACCGTGACGTAGATCAGGATGTCACGAGTCCATAGACAGGAGGCACGTTGAAATTGGACGTCGAACGGAGAAGTTATGGTCACGGGAAGTAAAATTGGACTATTCACACATTTCAAGGCATAAATTATATGGCTAAATCTGATTGGCTGATTTAATAATGTAGGGCCCTTGGATGAGTGACAAGTGTCACTCATCCCATTGGCCATCTCCCCAATTTGTGGATCTAAAGGTGATTGGATAGTTAGGATTAAAATATTATTATTTTTATTATTTTATGTTTTTCCCTCACACCTCTCTCTCACTCGTAGCCGTCCATCTCTCCCAATTCTTCCATCCTCACCGTCCATTCCATCTCATCTGATCATCATCATCAAATTTCATTTCTTTCTTCTCCAAAACCGTGCACCACCATTCTTCCTAAACAAACACACAAGGACATACCACCTTACTGCCCTAACATCTTCTGTGATCACTGAGAGATCGTGAGTGAAGGACTGAGAACAGGGGGACTGATGGGATGACGGAACACGGCGGGGACCCACGGCGGAGGTAAAACCCGGAACCCGTGTTTGACCCAAATTTGGAAGCTTGGTTTTGACGATTTGTTTTGAGTTTCTATTGATCCTAACGTGACATAGGGACCAAGTCGACTCTGTGGGGATCATTTTCAAAGGAAATGGGTGGCTAGAATGGCTGGGAACAGAGCTCAAAAGTCGAGCTTACTATTCAATCATCGAAGGTGAGCTTCTAGTCTGTGTTTTGTGTTTTTAAACCCATAGAACTCTAGGTTAGGTCCAGACCAACATATAGGAAGAAACATGAGTTAAAATGGACTTGAAACAAGGGAGAACCGGCTGGATCGATTCGTCGGTTCTGTCGAACCAGAAAACCAGGCGGACCGGGTCTGCGAACAGGCTCTTGGCTCCCACACGCAATGCCTTTGGGAGGTGCGTGAGGGCGGGTGGGCCCTCTTTTTGAGTCACGGTCAACATGTAATTTCATCCTTTCGATGTAACGAACATTTTGGGACTGGTTTTGTGTCGATCGGACATCGTTTCGATATAGATCGGGGTGTCCGAAGGTTTAAGGACTAGTTTAAATATGTTTAAAAATTTAGAAAAATTACGGGGCTTTAATGAGAGGTTAATGATGTAGTTAGTAACCCTCTAGTGTGATTTGGACAGGTTCGCATATTCCGAGGACGGTGATTTATCCCGGGGAGGCTTATGGCACGTATATCAAGGTGGCAGTTAGGACGGTCTGTGAGTGGACATTGATTTCTAAATCGTGATGCATGCATAAATGTTTTATATGTTTTATATATATAATTTCTATGAATATGATTGTGGTATTGGTGATTTACATATTTGCACGTATTTCGAGATTTATGATTTTATATTGTGTTTATACGTGCTTATATGTCAATAATGGATTGAAAAACTGATTTCGGATTTGGAAATATGGAATCGGGCTTGAGACTCTTTTGATTTACGAACTATCGGACTTCGAGTCCATTTGATTTAATAAGGCATCGGGCTGGGGGACCAGTTGGTTTACATGATCGAGCTTGAGGCCCAAGTAGTTTATGAGATCGGGCATGAGTCCCATTGTGGTTTATAAATATGATTTCGGGTTCGGAGACCCTAAATGGATTTGGATTTGGAAAAAGTGGAGTTTTGGATTCATGACGGTTTTATGGGAAACCGGGCAAGGATTCTTTGAAAGGTTTGAACGGTTTTGAGATGATTGGGAAATGTTTCCATATACCATTCTTTTTATCTATGGATTATCTCCTCCAGGGACGGTCGTTGGCCTAGGTGGACCCTGAATGTAACGACCCGTCCCGGAAACCAGGATTAGATTAGTTGTTAGTGACGGATTAGTGAAGTTAATCGGTGATTAGTTGGAGGCATTCAGACGGAGGTTGCAAAATGACGATTTTGCCCCTAGAAAGGGCAAAAATGTTGACTTTTTGTTCGGGTGGTCAAATGGACTTTGATCGATGACTGTGACGTAGTTCGGGACGTCACGAGTGCATAGACAGGCGGCACGTCCGATTCCGACATTCGAGAAGAAAGTTATGACGTCCGAAAGTTCGAGGGTACTTTGGTAATTTTGTGAAATAGGGGTAATTTGATGACTTTTCAAACGCCATGAATTTTTCATGCAATTCGAGGACCGTTAGATAGGTCTTGATGCCCTGAGTACAACGACGGGCGGCACATCGTCATCAGACTTCGGATGAATTAGTTATGGGTTTAGGAACGTGAGGGGTAAAATGGTAATTTTGCAAGGCAGGGGTAAAATGATCATTTACCTGTTTTTGGTGCTGACTCTTGGGATGAGGACACATTTCCTTGAGGGAATGGACCAGAGGGATGTGGACACGTGGGAGAGGTCTCGTTGGTTCCAGCCCCATCTTCCATTTGTTATTTTTGTTTTTAACTTTGATCGAGTAAACCATTTTCCCCCATTCTCCCAGTTAGAACCTAAAACAGAGACAAAGACAAAGCTATCGTTTGTGTGAAGTATGGCTTCATTTGGGCTTGTAGGTGAGTTTGAGTGAAACAGAGAGATAAGGTGGTGGTAGGGTGGTGCCACCGTCGTGGTGGCCGTGAAAGGGTGGCTAGAGACCCGTGAGGAACAGAGCTACCGTGAACCCAACCCACACGACCCCCCTGGATTTTCCATCTGATAAGGTTAATTGGTGAAGGATAGAGTGTAAGGGAGACAAGATGAGGATGATGAAGGCCGCCGTTGTGCTCGACAGCAAAGTCTGGAGAGTAAAGAAGCCGTTAGGAATCGTGAACGTGATCAATAGTGACCTGTGGTGGCCAGAACCAGAGCAGAGATTTCGAAGGATTGATCATGGTTCAAGGAGGTTCAGGAAACCGGTGATAGTGGTTTGGCCGGGAACGGTTTAAGTGCACGCATATCGAGGCAGCGGCGAAATGGTCTGTGAGTGGACTTTGTTTTCTAACTCTTGATGCATACATATATGTTTTTATATGTTTTCTATACGTGATTCTATGATTTAATTTATGATCTTCATAGTTTATGATTTTGCATGGTTTTCGAGGTATTTATGGTTTTGCACGTTTTACAAGATTTCGAATAATATTGTGATTTGACCATGGTTAAAATGATTTGATTTCGAGAATTGAAATATGATTTGATTTTAAAGATTTAAAACGGATTTCGGAAAAGTGATTTTGGGCTTAGAAGCCCAGTTCAGAAAAATGGTTTTGATAAACGAGATTTCGGGTTTTAGAACCGGATTTCCGGATGACGATTCGGGATTCGGTTTGGAACTTGAAAAGTGGATTTCCGGGTTGGGTTTAGAATGGTTATTCCGGATGCTAGCTTACTGAATGATGGTTTCGAACTCAGATTTGGAAATGGATATGGATATGAGTTCTGGGTTTGGATTCGGGATCCTGATGAGATTGCAGATTCGGATTCGGACATGGAAAATGGTTTTGGATTGGATTTGCTGGATCTGGTTATTGGGTTTAAAGACTCGGATATGATTATGACGGGGGCGGGCCCGGATTGGGTTTAAAGACTCAGATAGATCCAGCAGGTTCGATGGATGGATATGTGGTTTCACATGTGTTTAGATTTCACTGAGTTTTGATGTTGATTGGTTTTCAATAAAGGTTTTCCGATGTTTTGGGCTCTGCCCGGATGTTATGGCTTTGATGGTTTTGGGCTGAGGCCCGGGGTTTGAGAAAAGGAAACTGTGTTTAGTTTTTCTTACAAGGTTGCTTAACCGGAATATTGAATGGTTTTATGAAATGAATTTGATATGCATGCATTGGTTTTTAATTGGAGGGTATAAATGTACTTGTTTTATGAACTGTTTTTGAACTTATACTTTATTTTTGTCCACTCACAATCTCTTCGTGTTTTCGATATCCTCCAGGTTGTTACGGTGCGGGCTGTTGGTCGAGAGAGATGAAGACATCACCTACGCGATCCACAGTAGAGTCTGCGCGCTCTGGAAAGTCCGGAAGTTTTGAGCGGTTCAGTCAAGAATCCCTTGTCCGACTTACGTGTCACACGGAGATTGGACGTCAGTTTAGCCTTCGTGTCAATCGTAAGTTAGACCGGAGCATGACTTAGCCCTTAATCCCGGGGGATTGAGGGTGGGTCGTGTCACTGAAGTAGTCACAGAGCACTAACTGAGAGGAGTCTCCCTCGTGGGGTACCTCAGTCATTATGGATTATAACCCCCAAGGAGGGTCATTGATCTGCGGACATTGACCTGGGTGGACCCTGGGGAGACTTGGGATTTGAGACCCCGAGTAGCACGCGTAGCTTTGGAAACCGTGACAGGATTGGTTATAAGGTATTTGGTGAACATGATTTATTGGATTTATGTAATGGTATTTCTGTGCTTACGAATTTTGGTATTCTATGGTTTTGGGCTGAGTTCCCACATAGGTTTGGATTTACGGTTGTTGGGCTAAGGCCCTAATGGTTTATTTAAGGAAATAGTTTGATTACAGGTTTTCGATGCATGCATACTTTCATAAATGATTTTATGAAATGTGTTTTATTAAACTATTGATTTTCATCCACTCATAGCTTTTGATGGTTTTAATGCCCTTCAGGTTGATCACGGATGTGAGCTGTAGCAGCGATTGAGACATCGCACTCCTACATCGATCCTGGCGTGCACTGGAAGCCTTGCACGGGCTGAGGTTTTGAATTATCCTTTGTCTGACGGGAGCATGGCACATCCAGCGATAATCACGGGGGGATTGGGATAAGTCGTGCCACCATTGCTCCATCTGTCAATCTCTATTATTAATGTCTTTAAAGTACTAATGAGATAGTCATATTAGAAAATTATAAAGGCGATTAAAATTTTCATAAATTTTGAATTTTATTTTAACATTCTTATTAAATAATCAAAACTAATTTTATTTACCTAATCTTCACCCTCTCTCCTTCTTTGGACCTCCATTGACCGCGCAGCCACCCACCCAATATTTTATGTAAACATCTCAGCTCATCCTTCTTCTTACTCTACCTCATTCTCCTTTGGACCACAATCCATGGTCCATTCACACCATCATCTTCCAAAAACAATCCAGCAACGAAGGAAACTACAAATTTGGAAAATGAAAATAAAAATTTGAAAAAATTGAAAAGATAAAAGCTTCTCTCATCGCTCAAAAATCTTTCAATGCAGTAATTTCATTAAACCCTCAAAAACTTCAAAATTTTGAACGAACTCAAGCGACAATGCAAGTGAATTGGAATCAGATGTGATGCGTAACGCCCCGGAAACTCAAAGGATGTAAATTTGTATGATGCATCTCATGTATCGATGTATTCCATGTGTCGATGCTACGGAAGTATATGTACGATGCATCTCATGTACTAGAAGAACAACTCATTGAACTCGGAGAAGACTTAAGCTTTGAAGAACAGCCCGTACAGATTTTGGATCGAAAAGATAAGGTACATCGTCGGAAGACTATTCCCCTAGTAAAGGTTCTTTGGAGAAATCAGAATGTGGAGGAAGCCACATAGGAACCCGAAACACATATGCGAGAGCAGTATCCATATTTGTTTCATTAAAATTTTGGGACGAAATTTCAGAAGGGGGGAAGTTGTTACGCCCCGGAAACTCAAAGGATGTAAATTTGTAAAATGATAAATGAAATGACGTTTTTACCCCTAGGAATAGTATGGTCAAATATTGACTCTTCGCTTGGCAGGTCGAACGGATTTTGGCCGATGACTGTGACATAATTCGGGACGTCACGAGTCCGTAGACAGCCGGCACGTCCGATTCCGACGATCAGGGAAGAAGTTATGACATTCGGAAGTTCGAGGGCATTTTCGTAATTAGGTCAAAAAGGGAGAAATTGTTGACTTTTTGCACGACCACTATTTTTCACACAATTCGAGGACCGTTAGGTAGGTCTCGATGGCTTGAGTCCGTAGGCAGGCGGCACACTGAAAACGGACGTCGGACGAAAAAGTTACGATTCTAGAACGAGGAAGGGCATTTTGGTAATTAGGTGAAGGAAGGGCAATTTGGTAATTAGGTGAAGGAAGGGCAAAATGGTAATTTTGAGGGTGCAGTTTGAAATCAGCCGTGGTGGTTTGTTTTGTGAATTGTTTAATTTGTTAAGTGAATTGTTTAACAATCAAGTGACAATTGTCACTAACAGAGGTTGGATTAGTGGCTAGTTGGGGCTGAGTGGAAGCAGGCGTGCTGTTGGAGCTGGGAAAGACAGAGCACGGGTAAAATTGTTTATGATTTTGGGCCATTTGCGGGAAACACAGACAGAGAGACTGAGAGATTCCCACGGGTTACTGTGATGAGGGGATTGAAAACAGAGAGGTAGAAGTCATTTGAGAGGCCATTTTGGAGAGGAAAAACGGAAACCATAGAGAAAACCCAGAAATCGTGAAAATTGGAAAATGGAGGGAAAATTCGGAATTTAATTTTTGAGTTTAGAGGAGCTAAACAGAGATTAAAAACAGTCTTCTGGACTCATTTTGACTTCAACCATACAAAAATCGAAGGGTTTTGATCGTGGTTTGGCCTAGAACTGAAGTTCCAGTTTTTGGAAAATTTCGAGGTTGAGGACGACTACCTACAGGTAAGGATTTGGAAAATCTATATATGATTTTATGATTACATTTATGATATTTCTGCTTTACGTGAATGCATGTTTTTTGATGTGATTTATCGTATTTTACGTATTTCGAGACTATAGTTTCTCCTATACTTTGATGATGGTTTGATGAGTGATTTTATACGATTTGTGCATATTACATTTTAATGATGATTTGATTATGATTTGTGAGTAAGATTCAGCACTTGATCGTGAAATTGGGACATAAGTCCTATTTTGATAAAATGCGATTTCGAATTGGTTTTGGAATTTGGATCACGATAGATCCTGGATTTGTTATGATTTACACATGATTTTGGATTTAAAGACTCGGTACGATTGCTGGATCTGGTTTTGGGTTTAAAGACCCGGTTAAATTATGACGGGGGAGGGCCCTTGATTGAGACATGTTGAGTTTAAAGACTCGGTTACTGTGATGTCCCTCGAGGCATATTGATTGTGTTTTGAGTTTAAAGACTCGTTGATATCCGGGAAGACCTGATATGTGAGTTTAAAGACTCGGATGGATTCCAGCAATTTTGATTTGTTGATGTTACATTCGGTTTTACATGGTTATATAGTTATCTGCTGTAATGGTTTCCATACGGTTTATATAAGTGATTTTTGGATACTTAGTTATGCATGCGTGTTTTGAAACTGGATGGTGAACCCTGATTTCATTAAACTGTTTTCCAGAATCGTTTATTTTAGTCCGCTCACACTTTTCTGTTTTAATACCCTCCAGGTCATGGTACAAATTATGGGGGCTAACGCCGACGCAGAGGCAGAGGCATAAAGTTTTCCCGTTGCGGTGTAGTTAGTTCACAGAGTAGGGTTTTATCCTTATCTCGTTTTGTAGCCATGCTCTGTGATACTGTTGACCGGTTGTATCGTACTTTCTCCCTGGTCTGATAGTATGTGTAATGTATTATTGTGTGGTTATTTTGGTTGTTTGTGTTCAATTGTCAGACGGAAGCAGGATTCCCCCGGGTTATCGAGCCGATAATCAGGGCGGGTCCTGTCAATTGGTATCAGAGCATAGGCTTACAGTTTATGTCTGGCACTTGGATGTGCCTAGGTTCTTGTACTAACTTATGCCTCTTTCAGAGAACGATCGGCCATGCCTCCACGATATGAACCCCCTCCACAACCTGCAGAAGGCATTGTTAGTGATGTCGAGAGTGCCACGATCGAGCGAGCCCAGCGCCTTAGGGCTACAGTCTTTAGCGGTGGGGTAGATCCCGAGGAAGCCCACCGATGGATTTCTCAGTTTGAGCGGATTTTTGCTGTGATGCGCTGTCCTCCTGAGGAGCGAGTTGTGTTGGCCACCTTTTTGCTGGATGGGGCCGCTTATGAGTGGTGGTATACTCTGGAGTTATCAGGTTGGGATGCTCACACAGTGACTTGGGAGACCTTTCGTGAGTGGTTCCTTTATCAATACTATCCCCGTTCATTCCGTGATGCTAAGGAGACATAATTTTTGCAACTTCGACAGGGGAGCATGTCTGTAACTGAGTACGAGCAGAAGTTTCAGATGCTAGCCCGTTTTGCTCCTACCTTTGTGTCTACTGAAGCTGAGAAATGTCGTAGGTTTGAGCTTGGCCTGCGAGATGAAATACGTGCCATTGTGACAGCTGGAGCTTTTACTACCCTCAGAGAGTTATTTGATGCTGCAGTACGGGTGGAGGCTAGTTTACCGATACGCCCACAGTTCTCAGGTGGTGGACAACATCGAGAGTGTTCATTTCCTGGAGCGTCGAGTCAGAGATCTCCGAAAAGGGGCTGTTACAGAGGAGCTTCTTCAGCGGGCAGTGACCATTTTGGTAGGCCTGGCAGTTTTCAGAGTTCTAGATTCAGAGGACCCAGAGCACAGCCGGCTCCACAGGCGAGTGCTACCTCAGTTGCTTCCACAGGAAGACAAAGTGGCGGATTTACTCGAGATTTTTCTAGTGTTATCTATTTCTTCTGTGGAGAGCGGGGCCACTACCGGAGAGAGTGTCCATCTTTTTTACAGGCGTGTGGCGCAGGTCGGGGTGCAGTGGAGCAGGGGCGGAGTACAGCTTCAGTTTCTGGGACAGCGAGTACTAGAGGAGGTGCTGGAGCTATCAGTGGACAGAGGGGTCGTGGGCGAGCATCAGGACCACAGGCCCGAGTTTTTGCAGTTACACAGCAAGAGGCCCGGGCAGCACCTGGTGTTGTAACAGGTACACTTACAATCCTTGGTCATGATGTATGTGCTTTAATAGATCCCGGAGCTACCCATTCTTTTATATCACGGAGTTGTGGTTTGTTAGCGGATAGAGAGGTGTCCGCAGTGGGTTGTGATATGGGTGTGAGTACGCCCACGGGGGAGGTGTTTGTGATAAACCAAGTGTTGAGAGAGTGTCCCGTATTAGTAGGTGACGTTGGGTTGGTAGCTGACCTGATACTCCTGGATTTGCATGACTTTGATGTTATTCTGGGGATGGATTGGTTGACATTACATCATGCTTCTATCGAGTGTGTCGATAAGAAGGTAACTTTTTGGAGTCCAAGATTACCTGAAACTACCTTTCAGGGAATACAGCGAGTAATTCCTGTTGGGGTGATTTCAGCTCTGAAAGCCAGTAAGTTATTAAGGAAAGGGTGCCAGGGATACTTGGCTCACGTGGTGGACACACGTGTTGCACCATTGAAGGTGGAGGATATACCGATAGTGCGGGAGTTCCCAGACGTCTTTATGGAGGATTTGTCGGGATTGCCACCCCCACCGAGACATTGAGTTCACCATTGATCTTGTTCCAGGTACGCAACCTATTTCTCAGACTCCGTACCGTATAGAGCCAGCTGAGTTGAAGGAATTGAAGGTGCAGTTGCAAGAGTTGGTCGAGATGGGGTTTGTTCGACCGAGTGTATCTCCTTGGGGAGCTCCAGTTTTGTTTGTGCGGAAAAAGGATGGAAGCTTGAGGCTCTGCATCGATTATAGGCAACTGAACAGGGTAACAATCCGGAATAAATACCCCGTGCCTCGGATCGATGACCTGTTTGATCAACTGATGGGAGCTCAACACTTCTCCAAGATCGATCTTCATTCTGGGTATCATCAATTGCGGGTTAAAGAAAATGATGTACCCAAAACAGCCTTTAGAACCCGATATGGTCATTATGAGTTCCTACTGATGTCGTTCGGGTTAACTAATGCACCAGCGGTATTTATGGATTTGATGAACCAAGTGTTGCAGCCATACTAGGATCACTTTGTTATTGTATTCATTGATGAAATTTTAGTCTACTCAAAGAGTATGAAGGTGCACGAAAAGCACTTAAGGATGGTGCTTGGGTACCCTAAGGAAGAATCAGTTGTATGCAAAGCTTAGTAAGTGTCAATTTTGGTTGACCAGCGTGAGTTTCTTGGGACATGTGATTTTGGCTGAAGGAATCAGTGTACATCCCCAAAAGGTTGAGGCAGTAGCAAAGTGGGAACAACCAAAAACAGTCACTGAGGTCAGAAGTTTCTTGGGGTTATAGGCGGTTTGTAGAGGGTTTTTCTACCATTGATGCCCCCATTGACACGGCTGATAAGGAAGGGAGTCAGATTTGTTTGGAATGAGGATTGTGAACAAAGTTTTCAGGAGTTGAAGAAAAGGTTGACATCTGCTGCTGTATTGACCCTTCCGGACGATAGTGGAGAATTTGAGGTGTACAACGACGCATCCTTACAAGGATTGGGATTCGTGTTAATGCAACATGGGAAAGTGATTGCCTATGCCTCCCGCCAGTTGAAGTCTCATGAACGCAACTATCCTACCCATGATCTAGAACTAGCTGCAGTGGTACATGCTCTAAAGATTTGGAGACATCATTTGTATGGTGCGACCTGTAGGCTGCTTACTGATCATAAGAGCCTGAAGTACTTGTTCACTCAGAAGGAATTAAATGTGAGGCAAAGACGATGGTTGGAGCTGATTAAGGATTATGACTGCATGATTGAGTACCATCCTGGAAAAGCTAATGTGGTAGCTGATGCTTTGAGTCGGAAATCAACACATTCTGTGGCACACCTATGGATGACCCATTTGCCCCTATTGGTTGAACTCCGTAAGACTAGCGTTAATTTGGGACTTGATAGCCAAGGTGTCTTGCTAGCTAGTTTCCAGGTGCGGCCAATCCTAATTGACCAGATCATCGATGCTCAATTCCAAGATCATGTCTCGTGCATTCTTCGGATTGAAGTGGAAGCAGGAGAACGACAGGATTATACAGTCAGAGATGACGGAGCCTTACTAAAGGAAGGACGGTTGTATGTGCCTGGAGACGTCACATTAACGAAAGAGATTTTGGATGAAGCACATAGTTCAGCGTACGCTATGAATCCAGGTGGAACTAAAATGTTTCGTACGCTTCGAGAACACTATTGGTGGCTGGGTATGAAACGGGAGATCGCTGAGTATGTCAGTAAGTGTTTGATTTGCCAGCAGGTAAAGGCTGAGAGGCAAAGACCCTATGGAGCGTTGCAACCACTTCCTATCCCAGAATGGAAATGGGATCACTTAACGATGGATTTTGTGTTTGGACTTCCTAGGACGCCCAGAGGCCACGATGGAGTTTGGGTGGTTGTGGACAGACTCACCAAGTCAGCGCATTTCTTACCTGTAAGGGAAGACTTCCAGATGACAAGGTATGCCAGATTGTTTATTAATGAGATTATACGATTACATGGCACTCCTGCCTCTATCGTATCGGATCGAGATCCGCGATTTACATCCAGATTCTGGCAGAGTTTACAGGAAGATTTCGGGACGAGATTACACTTTAGTACAGCGTTCCACCCTCAGACGGACGGACAGTCGGAGCGAACCATTCAGAGCTTGGAAGATATGATGAGAGCCTGTGTTTTGCAATTCCAAGGTACTTGGGATTCACACTTACCATTGATGGAATTCGCTTATAACAATAGTTACCAAGCGAGTATTGGGATGGTACCTTACGAAGCCTTGTATGGACGGCAGTGCAGAACCCCTTTGTGTTGGACTAACGTGGGCGAAAGGAAATTGACTAAATCCGAATTGGTCGAATTGACAACAGAGAAAGTCAAACTCATCAGAGATAGACTCAAGGCAGCCCAAGATCGACAAAAGAACTATGTGGACCGTCGGATTAGAGATCTTGAGTTTGCGGTCGGAGATTGGGTATTTCTGAAGCTATCTCCTTGGAAAGGTATAGTGTGTTTTGGCAGGCGAGGGAAATTGAGCCCCCGTTTCATCGGGCCACACGAGATTGTTGAAACGATCTGCCAGCTTGCATACAGATTAGCACTACCTCCAGAACTTTCTAAGGTCCACGATGTATTCCATGTGTCGATGCTACGGAAGTATGTGTGTGATGCATCTCATGTACTAGAAGAGTAACCCATTGAACTCATAGAAGACTTAAGCTTTGAAGAACAGCCCGTACAGATTTTAGATCGAAAAGATAAGGTACTTCGTCGGAAGACTATCCCCCTAGTAAAGGTTCTCTTGAGAAATCAGAATGTGGAGGAAGCCACATGGGAACCCGAAACACAGATGCGAGAGCAGTATCCATATTTATTTCATTAAAATGTCGGGATGAAATTTCTTTAGGGGGGGAGGTTGTAACGCCCCGGAAACTCAAAGGATGTAAATTTGTAAAATGATAAATGAAATGACATTTTTACCCCTATGAATAGTATGGTCAAATATTGACTTTTTGCTTGGCAGGTCGAACGGACGTTGGCCGATGACTGTGATGTATTTTGGGACGCCACGAGTTCGTAGACAGGTGGCACGTCCAATTCCGACGATCAGGGAAGAAGTTATGACGTTCGGAAGTTCGAGGGAATTTTCGTAATTAGGTCGAAAAGGGAGAAATTGTTGACTTTTTGCTCGACCACGATTTTTCACACAATTTGAGGACCGTTAGGTAGGTCTCGATACCCTGAGTTCTTAGGCAGGCGGCACACTGAAAACGGACCTCAGACGAAAAAGTTACGATTCTAGAACGAGGAAGGGCATTTTGGTAATTATGTGAAGGAAGGGCAAAATGGTAATTTTGAGGGTGCAGTTTGAAATCAGCCGTGGTGGTTTGTTGTGTGAATTGTTTAATTTGTTAAGTGAATTGTTTAACAATCAAGTGACAATTGTCACTAACAGAGGTTGGATTAGTGGCTAGTTGGGGCTGAGTGGAAGCAGGCGTGCTGTTGGAGCTGGGAAAGACAGAGCACAGGTAAAATTGTTTTTGATTTTGGGCCATTTGTGGGAAACACAGACGGAGAGACTGAGAGATTCCCACGGGTTACTGTGATGAGGGGATTGAAAACAGAGAGGTAGAAGTCATTTGAGAGGCCATTTTGGAGAGGAAAAACGAAAACTAGAGAGAAAACCCAAAAATCGTGAAAATTGAAAAATGGAGGGAAAATTCAGAATTTAATTTGAGAGTTGAGAGGAGCTAAACAGAGATTAAAAACAGTCTTCTGTACTCATTTCGACTTCAACCATACAAAAATCGAAGGGGTTTGATCGTGGTTTGGCCTAGAACTGAAGTTCCAGTTTCTGGAAAATTTCGAGGTTGAGGACGACTACCTACAGGTAAGGATTTGTGAAATTGGTTATGGTATAACGTTTATTTAAGTCTTAAGATGCTTCTATATCATTTAATTAGAAAACTAAGTCGATTTGAGTGAGTTTCGAAAGTTAAAACCGTGTGTTTGATCTTGAGAAAAATGGTGGATTAAAGGCTTTATGTGTGTAATTAGTAATGCATAACCTAAATTAACATGTAATGGAAGGATTTCGGTGGAAAAACTGAAGGAATTAAGCTGGAATTGAAGGAGATTGAACCGGGTTGTGTCGTGGGTTTGTGACCCGTTTAGCAGTGAGTCGGGTAGAGAAGACGACACTGTAGCTTATTGTGCAGGGCACGTGGCTTTCACGCGCAGCCACTTTGGGCAGCGCTTGAGGCAGTGTCTCCGGCCACGGTCAACAGGTGATTTTATCCTTTCAATGTAACAGACATTTTGAGTTAAATTTCGAGTCGATCGGACGTCGTTCGGGATAGTTTGGAGAGTTCGAAGGTTTAGGATTTTAGATTAATTACGTCGAAAAAATCCCGAAAAATTAGGGAAATTAATGTAAGCTTAATGGAAGTGTTTGTGGCCCAAATTGTGATCTTTGACAGGTCAGAACATTCCCGAGGCAACCGAGGAGCGTACGGGACGTGATTGACGCGTTCGAACTTCGTGAGTGGACTTTTGATTTCTAACCGAGCATGCATAACTGTTTTTTTTACTCACTTGTTTTATGTTTCTATATATGATTTTATGATTATATTTATGATATTTCTTCTTTACGTGAATGCACGCTTTTAGATGTGATTTATCGTATTTTACGTATTTCGAGACTATGGTTTCTCTGATTCTTTGATGATGGTTTGATGAGTGATTTTATATGATTTGTGAATATTACATTTTAATGATGATTTGATTATGATTTGTGAGTAAGATTCAGCACTTGATCGTGAAATTGGGACATAAGTCCTATTTTGTTAAAATGCGATTTCGAATTGGTTTTGGAATTTGGATCACGATAGATCCTGGATTTGTTATGATTTACACATGATTTTGCGTTTAAAGACCTGGTACCATTGCTGGATCTGGTTTTGGGTTTAAAGACCCGGTTAAATTATGACGGGGGAGGGCCCTTGATTGAGACATGTTGAGTTTAAAGACTCGGTTACTGTGATGTCCCCCGAGGCCTATTGATTGTGTTTTGAGTTTAAAGACTCGTTGATATCCCGGGAAGGCCTGATATGTGTGTTTAAAGACTCTGATGGATTCCATCAGTTTTGATTTGTTGATGTTACATTCGGTTTTACATGGTTTTATAGTTATCTACTGTAACGGTTTCTATACGGTTTATATAAGTGATTTTCGGATACTTAGTTATGCATGCGTGTTTTGAAACTGGAGGGTGAACCCTGATTTCATTAAACTTTTTTCCAGAATCGTTTATTTTAGTCCACTCACACTTTTCTGTTTTAATACCCTTCAGGTCGTGGTACAAGTTTTGGGGGCTAACGTCGACGTAGAGGCAGAGGCATAAAGTTTTCCCGTTGCGGTGTAGTTAGTTCACAGAGTAGGGCTTTATCCTTATCTCGTTTTGTAACCATGCTCTATGATACTGTTGACTGGTTATACCGTTGGTTGTATCGTACTTTCTCCCTGGTCTGACAGTATGTGTAATGTATTATTGTGTGGTTATTTTGGTTGTTTATGTTCAATTGTCAGACGGGAGCAGGATTCTCCCCGGTTATCGAGGCGATAATCAGGGCGGGTCCTGTCTTGATGAGAGTCCAACCATGATAGGACCCATTCTTAAATTACTTTGGTAATTGTGCCCGGCTTTGCTCTTGTCTGACAGCAATCTAAAATTTTCCAAGACTACCCTTAATTTATGTTAGACAGAGGATGTTTCCAGTTTTTTATTCGTATCCACATCTTTGCTAGGTTAACCAAACAACGCCCATTCTTGCGGAGTTACCACCCACATCCAACCCACTAACCCTGTCAAGATGTGGGAACTTCTAGTTTTACTTAGTCCGAGCCTTTATCCTTATTATTAACAGTTACAAGCAAAGTGTAAAATGAAGTTATTAATAATATATTATAATAATTTATTGGCTGTTTACGTATATCGTGCTCGTAATTTCGTAAAATTTCTATTCGTCATAGTTCATCATTAAAGTTTATTAATATTATTGCTAAGTCATTTTTATAAGGAAGTTTATACAAAAAAAAAAATGCACAATAATATATTCACACACACCGTACCTTTAGCTAGAACCTTAGTTGGACACCTTTTTCATATTTTTGAAAATCTTTCTATTCACCATAATTCATCATTATAAATCATTAATAACCTAAGTTAATCTTATATTAATATTCCTTAATTTTGAGAATGAGTCTATGAATTTAAAGCTACACATAATACTCTGAACAATCAAACTGTCTTAAAACGATATTTGATCGTCTTGAAAGCTGTACCATTGGATTCATAGCATCGAGATTAAGAAGTTTCATTTTGGATGCACGACAGAGGGCTGCAGTACGCACCCCTATACACCACCACAGGCCTCTACGCTTGGTGGCCACACGCTAGAGAGGGCACTGTTCATCATCCCTAACCTCCTGCTGGTTCCTAGTTATAGGTCGCCTGACCCGCAACCTCGACCCAGTTCATACTCGACTATTTCTTGACCATTCCTTACAATTTAAACGTCCAAATTCACTAATGGATTCCAATAAAAGGCCTATGTTCTTAAACCTAAGAAAACTTACCTCATTAACATAGTTCCACTCCATGAGTTTTCGGCCATGGTTTCAAGGTCTGACCTTCGGCCTTCTACATCTAAAAAAACTTCTTTCCTAACTGAAATGGTCATAGGAGCTCACTCGACATATTAGAATCCTTGGTTTCATGCTGGAAACCCTCATAATGATCTATTATTCCACCAGCCATTTTTGGAGGCCTCACGGGTTTGTCCATGGCCACGGGTCTGGGGTGTCTCCACCTCCCCAGTTTTCCTCTGATTCTCCTTTCTTCCTTCCCCCCATCCTCTTCTTCCTCTTCTTTTTTCTCCAACTGTTTTTCTTCCTTGTATCATTCTCCCTCACGGGTTGGTTTTGGTGTTTATTTTTATTTTTCCTTTCATCCACCACCACCTGAACACACTACAACACACACCATCACACTCATATATAGAGGAACTAAGTTGGTGGAAAGATAAAGAAATAAAGGATGGAAGAAACTTCTAGATTACCTTAGAATGTCCCTTGAAAAATTACCAACACACACCACCACTATCGTCTAGTCCTTAGGTCGCAATACTCCACCTCGATGAAAAATCATCGACGCCTCTCCAACCGATAGAAGTTGTAGCACGACAAGGAAGTTGATCATCTGAAGACAAAAAAGAGTATTACTACTGCAGCTCGTAGGATATGCTAACAGGGGGAGGGAGTAAGAGCCGTAGATCTTGGCTCAAACTGCTGAGATAAGTTTATTCAAGAGAGTGTCATTGATGAGATCGAGAGATGAGGTGGGTGGGTGGAGGTACTTTGGGTCTGTAAATTTGTCTCCCCATGAGCATAAATCTAGGAAGAAGATACAAGAAATAAGTAGAAAATTACTCAAAAGTTGTGCGTGGTGACAGGACCTTTCCCGAAATCACTTTGATAACCGTGCATGATCTTACTCTCATCTAACAACTCAACCAATGTTCCTTACTTACCCTTAGGATTTAAAGACATAAAGAAAAAGACTTATTAGAGAAGGGATGAACACTGACCGTATCATCTCATCATACGAACCAAACATATTTCATCCTCATTAGGTCACTGCCCACACCAACCCACTGGCCTCATACAAATAGTGTAAGTTAGTATCTCGGCTCATCTCGAACCATAATCTCGATATCTCGGCTCTCCTGAGCCTCCAATCAATATTCCCACTATTCCTGAATCTTGTCCTAATATGTCAATTGTATAGAGAGTCCATATCCAAACTTTCTACGTCCTAAAAGTTGTATGCATTCTAATCCCACTGTTCCTTCGGGCATATAAAAATACTCTAAAAGTTGTCCAATTGACTCAAAAAATTTACCACTGAGTCTGTAACAATAAAAGGGTGAAAAACCATGTTGAGCATAACCAAATGACAAGATCCAACTTGAAAATTCCTTAGAAATCGTGAAGGGCCCTACTCTCTTCTGACAAACCAGTGGGAAACCCAAGAATACCTATAACACGTATCAGACAAGGGATGGTACACTTAAAATTCAAGAGTTAACTCAAAGTACAATAGGCTTACAAGGTCCAAATATTAATAGATCCATTAGGAAATGAGTACTATATATAAAAACAAGAATCCTACTCTGAGGATTAATGTTGCACAATAAATCCAAATAGTAATATCGCCACAAGGAAATTGTAACGACCCGTCCCGAATTCCGGGATTAGTTTAGTGACTAATCTTGATTAGCGAGGTTGAACGGTGGTTAGTAGGGCGGAATCGGACAAAATGTGCAAAATGACCGTTTTGCCCCTGGTCGTGGGCAAAATGTTGACTTTTTGTTCGGGCGGTCAAATGGACTTTGACCGATGACCGTGACGTAGTTCGGGACGTCACGAGTTCATAGACAAGCGGCACGTTCGATTCCGACATTCGTAGAGAAAGTTATGGTGTTCGGAAGTTGAGGGGTATTTTGGTAATTTGGCTTATTAGGGGCCAAATGTTGACTTTTTGATCGGGAGGTCCGATGGGCGAGGGCCAAGGACCGTTACGTAGGTATCGTCGATACGAATCCAACGACAGGCGGCATGTCGAAATCGGAGATCCGACGACGACGTTATGGTCAAGGAAACGAACTAACGAACCGAGGCCGGGATTAAAATAATAATATAATAATGAATAGTGACCGTTGACTGTGCACATCCGGATGAGTGACAAGTGTCACCCATCCCTTGTTTCCAGCTCCATGTTTCCCTCCCAACACCATCATTACAACATCATCATTCCTTATCCACCATTATCCTTCCTTTTCCTTTGTTTTTCTTTCAAACCGTGCATGATTTAGGGAGAGTATGAACTGGGAGAATTGGCTCCCTTCTTCTGGTGTTCTTGTGAGAAAATGGGAGACTATGATGATTGAATTAACGGGGAAACACGTGGGGTTGTGAGGGTGTCGAATTTTGGATTTTGGATTTCGGGAAAATTGGGGGGAAAATTCGAATACTGGGATTTGGGCTGTGATGATCGAATTGGAGGTTACAAACATCTTCCTGAGGTTGTGACGAGTCGATCCACATCAAAAACGAGAAGGATTGGTGCCGTTTTGGCTCTGATCGAGCTTGGTGACAGAGGAAGAAATCGAGGCTGAGTCGTGGAGTTTGGGGCTGTGATTGACTCAATTGTTGTGGGGAAATGATTTCTCATGATCCCACGATGCTTCTGGGATCATCAATTGAAGGAAACCGGCTGAGATCGATGAAACTCCATGGTTGCACAGTGGACGGTGTTCATACTTGAGTCGTGATCATTTACTGATCAAACGACGAAATTGATGTGGGGGAATTGTTCCTCGTGGTCCACTGATGCTTCTGGTTGAACCAATTTAGGGAAATCAATCGAGATTGAAGGAATCCCATGATTGAACAGTGACCGGGTGTTCTTCGTGGATCATCATCGAATCGTGGGAATCTGGGTAAGGATTTGTGTAATTGAGTTTACAGACTTATAATTGGACTTAAAACGAAGCTAATGGATTGATCAATTGAAGGAATTAGGATCGAATTGACAGGATTGGAACCGGGTTGTGTCGCGGGTGAATTGGACCCGTTTACCAGACAAACGGGTTGGGCTGGTGACACTGTAGCAGGCGCGTGAGTTTCACGCGCAGCCACTCACGGCGGCGCGTGGCGGCGCGTGGACACGAATCTCGAGGTGAGGTCAACATGACTTCTGTCCCATTTAATGTAACGGACATTTTGGAATTGGTTTCGTGTCGATCGGACACCGTCTCGATATTGTTCGGGATGTCCGAAGGTTTTAAATTAAGTTTAAAAATAAGTAAAAATTCGGGAAAATTTCGGGACTTTGATAGGATGTTAATGATGAGGTTAGTAACCCTCTAATGTGATTTGGACAGGATTGGGAGTCCCGGTGATAGTGGTGTGGCCCGGGAGGGCCGGTGGCACGCGTATCGAGGCACACGGTTAAAACGGTCTGTGAGTGGACTTTGGTTTTATAAATCCTATGCATGCTTAAATGTGTTATATGGTTTATATACATGATTTCTATGATGGTATTTGTGAGTATTGATTTTGGGTATGTTGCACGTATTTCGAGGTGTTTTCCGTATTTCACGTGTATCGGGATTAACGGTTTATTTGTGGTTTTGCATGCTTGTGGTTAAATAAATATTATGATAAAATGGTTTTTATATTGGAAAGATGAACTCGGGCTTGAGGCCCACTTGTTTTGGAAATTTCGGACTTGGAGTCCATTTGAGAATCGGGCCGGGGGCCCAGTTGGTTAATGAAATCGGGCCAGGGGCCCAGTTGGTATAAAATCGGGCCGAGACCCATTTGAGTTATGTTATCGGGCATGGGGCCCAGTTGGATTAAAATGATGATTTCGGGTCAGGGGCCCTATATTTAATAAATGTGGTTTCGGGTCAGGGACCCTAAATGGAAATGTGTTGTTTTATGGAAAATTCAGGCAGGGCCCATTGTGATGTTGTGAAATGAGTTAATAAAACTATTTTTCCATATACCATCTGTACACATGGATATATGATGGTCTCCTCCAGATGTCTGGGACACTGGGGAAGTCACGGTGCATTGCCTGTGAAGGGTCACCATACGAAGCAGCCGGACCGTATGATGACTCAGGAGCAGGATTGCTATGATTGACGTCTGGGACGTCAGACATCAGGGATGTCGGATATATGGACCCGGAAAGACCCCGGGCAGCACGCGTAGCTTGTGAAACCGTGAGACATGACGTCAGGGACGTCTAGCATCAGGGATGCTGGTGATGGTAATGGTAAAATACGAATTAATGAAATGGCTTTCCGGGTGGATTTATGATTGTATGATTTTAATGAATTAATGTTCATTTATGGTAGTGGGTGGTGACCCACATGGTCGTATATGTATGGTGGTGGTATTCCACGGTTTTGGGCTGAGTTCCCACACTTGGTTTTTGGTTAACGGTTTTTGGGCTAAGGCCTTAAGGGCTCGGTTGAGCAAACGTTTTGGTTACTGGTTTTTGTGGCATGCATACGTTTTTATTGGAGGGCATAAATGTCTTATAAATGTATTTGATGAACTTACTGGTTTTTGTCCACTCACAGCTTTTGGTTTTAATGCCCTTCAGGTTGATCACGGATGCGATTGCAGCAGAGACTGGGACATTGCACATCTCCTCCATCGATCCTTGCGCACTCTGGATGCCCTATTTGGGCAGAGGCTCTTGGTCATCCTTTGTCTGACACCCCTTGTTGGACGGGAGCAGGGCACATTCCATGGTAATCCCGGGGGGATTGGGATGGGTCCTGTCAGAAATGAGTACTATAAATAAAAACAAGGATCCTACTCTAAGGATCAACGGTGCACATTAAATTGGAAGTTAGTCTCCACCTAAAGTATGCCTCTGCTCCTACGACATGGTCTGGAGGGTAAGTAAAACCATGAAAATGTGAGTGAACAAAAATAAACATTTACAACACATTTACTAAGAAAGATAATATTTACCCTCCAATTTCTAAAACCTACATGCATATTAGAAAAATAACCAAAGTCAAATGCTAAAATGCAGGGTTTTCATAATAAAATAATCAAATGATAAACTGTGGGCCAGCCTAATGTGAAATCATAAAATGCTTATAAAATACCTTTGGTTCATATTTCCCTGAAATACCCTCATTTAACGTCATTTGTAAAACTTGGACACAAATATCCGTAATCACAACCGACCAATCCTCAACTCCCCCTAGTCGCCACTCATAAATTTTGCTTGTTAACAAGGAATAATCCCCCGAGCCGTAGTCGCGAGCTACTTGGCTGAAAAAATCCATACTACACATAGACAAGCCCAGAAGCTAGTGGAGATCGTGAGGGTGGCTAGTTCCACGTGTTTCTTCCTCCTCGAGTGGCCGGTTTTACATGTTTCTTCTATAATTTTTTCGCATTTGACCCCTTGATGTCATTGGTCCAGCACTCTCCTTACGTCGTTGGCATGTAGGTAATCGCCGGGTGGATGGGGAGTTTGGAAACCATGTTTGTGTTGACTCCGCCGAGATGAAGAGTCTGAAGCGGAGCATGATAGTGTGTATGTCCCATCCTTGCTACCGCAATCCATTGAAACCCCAGAGTTAGCCTTGACTAGCCCGGTTGAGTAGCATAGAGCAGCGGCAGTAGTGCACCAGAGGTAGAGACTTTGGTATCTTGCATAGTGGCATTGGCATCATTCCCGGCATCAAGCAGCAGCAATAGTGGTGTGTCGGTGGTGTCGACACAGGTGTCCCGCAAGACTAGTCCAGTGATCATGGAGCCGTGTGCATGTCCAAGTTGTTGGGCTGACAACGTCCTCCCTTACACGATCATCTTGGTGGTTACCTTCTTAGGAGGTTTCTGTCTCGTTGGACCTTGCGGTAGCCTTGTTCTCACCATTATTTAAAGGATTTTGATGAATAATGATAAAAACTAATTTCTTGAGGAAGAAATAGGGTTTTTTGGATTAAAGAGTAGCTTTGAGAATTTCTCCACCAATTGTTGATGTAGAAATCATAAAGGTAGGAAATTGACCTTTTAATCTTTACGAACATAGAAAACACCTAAGGTTATGGTTGAATCCCAAGATGGAGGGGTTCAACCAAGAATACTTTGATGTTTAAGTCAGTTTAATCGAGAGAATCAACTGAAAAGCTATAATTATGAGAATAATTATTGTGTACCTAAGTTTGAGGGGAGGCCTTCTATTCATAGTGGAGACCTAGAGGTCTTTGGAGCTTTTGATTAGTTAAATGAGTATACAATTAATATGTATTTCTAGTTAGGTAATACTTGTAATTGGCTTTCAAATGGGAGTTCTAATTAATTAAGTAATCCTTTGAGGAAAGGAATGTTACTTATTAATTGAAGGCTTTGTGCCAGCAAAAATCAGTTTACCCCTCGAACTTATTTCGTCTCAAAAAGACCCATCAAATATGTATTCCATCAAAAAGATTACCCTCGTTCGTCAAATTTTTTCAAACGACGTTATAATGTTCCTATATGGCACCTTGTTGGACGATATATGGCAAAACGTGGCAATGTTGTGGCCATGTGGCCTACTACTACTGGGAGCCCACACCAACACACCTCTACGTATAAAATCAATTTCAAAAAATTGGGGAGAATGGGGCGATTAGGGTTCGAGAGATCTGGAGAGAATGTTGGGATGGGTTGGACGATCTTTGGGAGAGAAGGACTGACACGACCCATCCCAATCCCTCCGGGATTACCATGGAATGTGACGTGCTCCCGTCTGACAAGAGGCGTCAGACAAGGGATAACCTATTGCCAGAGCCCAAACGGGCTTCCAGAGTGCGTAAGGATCGATGGAGGAGGTGTGCGATGCCAAAGTCTCTACTGCAGCCGCATCCAGAGTCAACCTGAAGGGCATTAAAAACAAAAGCTGTGAGTGGACGAAAATAAACAAGTCTGTTAAAAACATTTATAAGACATTTATGCCCCTCAGTAAAATCATATGCATGCACCAGCATTTTAAAATCATATATCATACAATACGAATCATAAGGCATTTAATAAAACCATAACCATAATTTTAGCTGCTGCACTATACACTCCAATCCCGACATCAACTGATGTTTTGACGTTCTTGACGCCTAATAAGGTCACAATAATAATAAGGCTACGCGTGCCACTCGGGTCTCAATTTTCCGAGTTAAATCCCCGAATCCCGTTCGGGTACAGCATCTCCTGATGCAGCATCGCCTGATGCTTAGCGTTATAGACGCTGGACGTACTAGACGTCCGTGACCTCTCCGGGGTACCTCGCCGGAGGAGACAATATAATATGGAAGGATCTATACAGTGCAGTACCAAATAAATTTTATTGATATCCACATGCAAGCATATATATATACATTGATAAATTCCAAACCAATCCTTTAAATTTCATCAGACGAGTCTCAAGCCCAAATACCGTGAAACGCGCCATAACCATAATTTCCATATCATCAATCCGTTATTTGTTTTTAGCATGTGAATATGTATATAAAATCTGAACCAATAAACCTTTATTCAATTCCATTTTAGGGTCTCCGACCCGAAATCACATATGTAAATCAACTGGACTCCTAGCCCGATTTCATAAGTTAACTGGGCTCCTGGCCCGCTTTCATAAGTTAACTGGGCTCCTGGCCCGATTTTACTTTATCAAATTCGTAACCGTTTCATGAAATCATATCCAACCACATTTTTGGAAATCAGTGCAAATCCAGAAAAATCTCGATTTACGTGCAAACACGTAAATCACCTCGAAATGCGTGAAATCATTTAAATTTACCGATATCCAAAGTAAATCATTTAATCATAATTATAAAAATCATGAAACAGTTATGCATGCATCGAATTTATAAAACCAATGTCCACTCACAGACCGTTTAACCGAGCGCCTCGATACGCGTGCCATAGGCCTTCCCGGGCCACACCACTAACACCGGGACTCCCAATCCTGTCCAAATCACATTAGAGGATTAACAACCCCTTCATTAACATCCTATTCAAGTCCCGAAATTTTCCCGAATTTTTAAGTATTTTTAACCTCGATTTAAAACCTTCGGACATCCCGAACAATATCGAAACGGAATCCGATCGACACGAAACCAACGCCAAAATGTTCGTTACATTGTATAGGATAAAATTCATGTTGACCTCACCTCGAGATTCATGCCCACGCGCCGCCGTGAGTGGCTGCGCGTGAAAGCCACGCGCCTGCTACAGTGACTGCTACAGTGTTCCTTCTTCACCCGAATGACTGGTAAACGGGTCTGATTACCCGCGATAGGATCCGGTTCAATCACACCCAATTCGACATCAATTCAATCCGTTCTAGATCCTATAACAATCATCAACCAACCAATTTCAGTTCTATGACATCGATCAACATCAACCATTCCTTAAACCATCCATCAACCCGTGATCACCCAAAACGGGTCAATCACCAAAACTCCTCCAATCCTCAACCATTGCCAAATTAACTTCACA
Source organism: Prinsepia uniflora (assembly GCA_032719365.1). NCBI lineage: Eukaryota > Viridiplantae > Streptophyta > Magnoliopsida > Rosales > Rosaceae > Prinsepia > Prinsepia uniflora. Next base: position 61,862,225 of record CM064868.1, read on the forward strand.
GGAAGCTTAAAAGGATTAATACGAACCAATTCGAATAATTAATTGAACACGACGTTACCTCAATCACCACGACTCAAGCTTGGATTTTCTGGCCGTCCACCGTGTCCGTCCACGGCCCTAGAAGCCTCAAAGCTTGCCACATTTGATTTGGATCGACTCGTTGAAGTTCCAGGAAGCTCAAACAATCATCAATTAGGCTTGGGCTGGCCTGAAAACCGAAATTCGATTTTGAACTCTTCAAAAACCAGTTTCGGGTTTTTGAACAATTCCACACCAATTTTGCTCCTTCCCTCTCATTCTCAATCCCAGAACACTTCACTCAGTCCCTTAACTACATTGCCCACCACAATCCGCTCAATTGGGCCCTGGAAAGGCTGAACTCATGTGGGAAGCACTCTGCTTTTCATCGTGCACCAGCCATAGTTAATGGCCAAATCCACCGTCCCACACAGCCTGGCATCGCACAATGCCACTAAACAATCCATACAACCTATAAACAATAGTTTTAGGCCATCAATTTGCTCCATAAACGCACCACCCGTGCGCTGGCCATGTTCCCTCCACGGTGCTACAGTAACCGTTCAAACACCCGTGAAATTACCATTCTGCCCTTGTGCAGTAAATTACCAAAATGCCCCTCACGCATCCTGACCCGTAACTCGATCATACGGACTCCGATTGATGCGTGCCGCCTGTCTACGAACTCAGGGCATCGAGACCATCCTAACGGTCCTTGGTCCTCGGCCATCGGACCTCCCGATCAAAAAGTCAACATTTCCCCTTATATCGTCCAATTTACGAAAACGCCCCTGAACTCCCGTACATCATAACTTTCACCACGAACGTCGGAATCGAACGTGCCACCTGTCTATGAACTCGTGACGTCCCGAACTACGTCACGGTCATCGGTAGTCCGTTTGACCATCCGAATTAAAAGTCAACGTTTTGCCCACACCTAGGGGCAAAACGGTCATTTTGCACAATTCGTCCGAAATCGCCCAACTAATCCCAGATTAGTAAATTACAATTAAATATTATTAAATCTCGATATTTGGGACGGGTCGTTACAAGGACGTCTAGGGTTTAGGGGAGAACCAGGAAGTGGACAACCAAGAAATCGAATGTGACAATGCCTTGTGACCTCTTGGTGCATAACCAGTTTATGGTAAATGGAATCTTCAATGTTGATGTATTATATTCCTTGGAATGTGGATTTATTTGTTTAGAATATATGGGAGCAAGTGGTTGTTTTCTAGGAAAAATTGGTGGTGGTCTTATCTTAGAGTTTGTCGAGCATGTCTGGATTGTGGGATAAATATTTGATTTAGGCCCTTATATTAATGTTAGTTTAATTAGGTTGTGGCCCTTCTCTTACTCTTAGTTTAATGTGTTTGGATTGTCGGGCATTTTTTGTGGGAACAATTGGTGGTGGCCTTTCTTGTTGTTAGTTTAGTGGTGGTGTCCCTTCTTATTATTAGTTTAGTGGCGGTGGCCATTCTTAATGTTAGTTTACTAGTGGTGGCCCAAATACTTTATTTCACTCATGATTTGTTTAATCTAAGTGTTGTTTGTTAAATATTTTTTTTTATTGTTATTATGTAGTCTAAGTATTGTTTGTTAAATGGGTTTTTTTTTGTTAGATAGTCTAAGTGCAGTTTGTTAAGTAGGTTTTTTTTTTGTTATGTAGTTTAAGTGTTGTTTGTTAAATAGTTTTTTTTTGTGTTGTTATGTAGTCTAAGTGGTGTTTGTTAAATAGATATTTTTTGTATTGTTATGTGGTCTAAGTGATTTTTGTTAAATAGGTTTTTTTTTGTATTGTTATGTAGATAATCCAGATTTATTTACTTTAGAGGTCTATCATAGAGGTGTACTTAATGAAAATGGTTTTGAGTGGTCTTATAAAGGGGGAGATATTTGTTGGTTTGGTTGGTGCTCATTCAATTACATGTCCCTTTTGGAGTTAAATAACATATGTGAGAGCCTAGGATATTATATTATGCAAAGAAAAAGAACTAGAACATATTGGTCAAGCTAGTAAGTGACTATGATTTCTTGAGTATTCTTCGGTCCAACTCCAAGGGGAAAGATAAAGTTTTGACCATATATTTTCAGCACCCTATTAGTATGCCATTTTCTGAAGATATTTTGTATGAACATAATGAAGAGTTTGTAGCAGATACATGTAATATAAGTGAAGGACCAGTGAATGAAGAAAAGTATAGGCAAGGTGCAGAAGTGTCAATTGAGGTGGAAGGATCAGATAGCGAAGAAGAAGAGCTAAATGAGGAGGAAGGACCAGACAGCCAATTCTTGTGGATTCTTCAGATAGTGATTCTGAATCAGCTTATGACTTAGAAGACCCAGCTTATGATTAAAATGCTGAAGTATGTATGAGTGACAGAGAAGAAGATTTTTTATTCGATTTCTATGTGAAAAAAAATGAAGAAGTTGGGACCAGTGTTGGATAGGATTTTAATGCAGAGGAACATTTTATTTCAATGTAATGGTGCCGTTTTTGTTGGAATTGATCAATGTTTTGTTATGTAATGGTGAATTGATCATTTTATTTGAAATTGATGAAATTGATCATTTTAGTTGGATTTGATGAAATGGATCATTCAATGTGCATAGATGATACTTTATCCAAAAAGCAGTCAAATGGAAACACCAAAGCATAGTTCCTTCAGACGAAAAATTAATAGTCACATTGATAATCTGTCCATTAGACCAATATAAAACATCAGAGACTACTAATCCATACAACTTCCATCAGTTCCCATACACTATAAACAGAACCTAATCTAACGTTCTTTCTACATCCACAAAAAACCTCCATGCCCCCAACCCCTAGCTACGTAGTCTAGTTACCTTTGTTTGAATATAATCCAAACAAAGAAACTCCAAGATAACAGAAGAAACTTCTTCAACTTTTTGGCCCTTTTTTCTCTCTCTTCACTTTTTCTTCTAGAATTGCTCTCTCATTGTCCCATTATTCTTCCATTCTTTCAATCTTCTTCAACAACCCTGGAATATTCACCTTTGACCTATTGCATATATTGGGATCAAACTACTCCCATAATCTACAGCCTTTTTCAACCTCCTACATAGATCAACATACAAGAATCAAATTCTAACAAGATTTTTACCAAAATTAATACCCAAACTCTATTGTTTTTTGCAAAATTAGACAAAACCAACAATTAACGATCCTTACTCGAGAATCTAAACATTGCTGGAACCTCCTACCTACGTTTGAAGAAGTCCAATTAGTCTGAATCACACACTTCTTCCCACAGAGGAAAAATTTCGCCTTATCTTCTCCATTCTCCATCATTGCTAGACTTATCCCTCACAATTTCCTTATCTTGTCTTATCCAAAATTTCAATTGCTCCCTTCAATCCCCTTATCTTCTTACTGATTGTAGGCTTTAAATAAGCCCCAATTGTTACCATTGAAGCGCCAAAACCCTAATTCCTTTAACATCTGTTCCAATCAGTCAATCTGACCTTGAACATACCCAATTTCCATCAGCAAGGACGGTAGCCACGTTGGTGCCCCATAGGAACGTTATAATGTCGTTTGAAATAATTTGACGGACGGGAGTGACCTTTTCGACAGAATACATGTTCGACAGTTTTTTGAGACGAAAATAAATTTGATGGGTAAATTGAGATTCTCTGGTAAGTTCAAGGGGAAATCGAGGTAAAAAGCTTTAATTGAATCCATACTGAATAAGGATATCAAGTAGATGTCTTATTTTGGTAATATAATTAATATATTTAGTTGGTAAACATATTTAGTTAATGCATATTAATTACACCCAATAGTGATGTCATCATTGGCAGAATAGTCATTATTTAAATTATGGGTCACGTGATAGCTCCACAGTTTTTCGACAAATTATGGTATGAAAAAATTGAAAATCATTTATTGGCCTAGAAATTTTTCATCTTGCAAATATTTCATGGTTTCTTAATCTTGCAAGTATTTCCTGGTTCCTAAATTTGATAAACTATACTTAAAACTAATAATTCACCTGAAATCATAATTGGCTGCCAATATGTTAGGGGAAAATTTGCTTTTGAAATTTTCGAGTATGAGTAACCACCAAAAATGTTTGATTTTTAGTCATCTAGAAAATATGATTAGTGAAATGCTAACTCTGTACAATGTGGTCATGAGTTTTATAGGCCATGGTGATGGAAATCAAATGGTTCTGAACATTGATGGGCTAAAGTAAGTAACTTTCTTCGGTGCTTAATTTTGTATGTTTTGTTGTTCATAAAGGTATTATTTTATAGGAAAATTACACTTTACTACTCTATAATTTACACCTTATAACAGATATATACCTAAATTTTCAAATGTTACAATGTTCACCATAAACTCTTCAAATTGTTACACTTTGGCTCCTCTGTTAAAATTTCTATCAAATCTAAAATAGGACCCATAACTTTAAATAATAAAATATTAATTTAAATTTTAAAAAAATTATTTTTAAAAAATTCAAAAAAATTACTTTCATATAATAAAAATTTTTAAATTTTTAAATTTTAAAAAAATTTTAAAAAATTATATATATACAAAAGTAATTTGTTTCTCTCCATCATCTTTATTTATTTTTTACTAAGGCCTTATTTCACAAAAAAGAAATTAAAAAAGTTATTTATGGAGAGAAAATAATTACTTTCATATATAAATAATTTTTTAAATTTTTATTATCTGACAATAAATTTTTTATTTTTTAAAATAAATAATTTTTATAAATTTAAACTAATATTTTATTTTTTAAAATTTGTGGGTACCATTTCAAATTTGACAAAAAATTAACAAAGGAGTCAAAGTGTAACGATTTGAAGAGTTAAAGGTGGAAATTGTACCATTTGAAAACTTAGGTATAAATCTGTTATAAGGTGTAAATCACAAGGCAGGAAAATGTAATTTACTTTATTTTATAATTCAAATTTTATTTACTGGTAAATTAGATATTAATATCTCTTCTATGAGTTGATTATATGCATGCTTATTCTGAATTTAGGTTGCACTAGGTAGGGATGGGTAAGGTGCGGTTCGATATAAATATTGGCAATATTCAAATCCAAACCGTTAAAATTTTAACAGTTCCATACGGTTTGGAGTTCCTAAAATTAAAAATTTAACCGTTTCGATACAGACTGTTACTAACTGTTTGATTTTGATCAATAGAGGTTTGAAACTGTTTAAACATTAAAAAAATATAATAAGAATACATCAATAATATATTGCAGAATAAATTAGAAATTAACACAAGCTAGTATATTGTAGAAGAAAGACATAACGCTAGTATATATTAAGATTTGATCAATAATATTGATGATGGCAAATCACCAAAAAATCCAACGAGTAGTAGTTAATAAAAAAAGATTTAACTATATTCCTTGATGATGGCAAATCACCAAAAAATCCATCTAGTAGTAACTATAAAAATAGAAATTAAAAATAGATACATCAGTAATCTTCTTTATTTTATTTTTACTTTGTATTAGTAATAGATTTAAAAATTAATATATTCTTTAACTGTCTAGTTTGGAATTAACGGATTTCCAAATAAAAATTCAAATTCAAACCATTATTAACGGAGCGGTTTGGATTCCCAAACCGTTTGACTTTTATCCAGTCAAACTTAAACCGTTAAAAACATAATGATTTGAAGCGAATTGGTTAAGGATTTTAATATATTTATGCCCACTCCTAGCTCTAGGTCCATGCATCATCATTTGTCTGTGGAATAGTTTATATCAATATCTTTAATTGATGCTTAGCTTCTTTCCTTCATCTGGATTGTTTGCTTGTCATTAGAATGTGTGAAAAGTAGTGGTGTCAATCTATTGCAATAAATTGGTGTCAAGCTTAATTAAGAATGTGTTATTGGTTATTTCCCCTTTTGTACATTATTTCCTAGTATGTATATACATGATGTCTATAGAAAATATAGTACAAAATAGTTTTCCGCACAAACTACTGTTATACATTATTCTTCGCTTTTTCTTGTGCTAAACTCATAGTTTGACACTTCAACACAAACTACTATAAGCAATTGTGAGGAAGAAAACCCAACTTTGATAACATATTTGCTTTCATTTGATTTGTCAGCGTTATATTAAAGGAAAGAATATACCCTTGCGTTTTTGCTATATTACAATAGTTTGTGGTGAACAAAATAATCAGTTGTTTTAGCTATAAGATATAGCATAGTGTTCACACCTAAACTGGTCTAGCTGACCAAAGGCCGAAAAGGCCTGCCTTAGCAACCAAAACATACCAAGCTCAAGCTAGCCAATGTTAAACGACTATGTCTGATCGGCTAGCCCCTAAGCACCTCCCGGATAACGCCAGCAAGGTCAGGAAGGTCTAAGATGATCAAATATGATCGGCCAACCCGTAGAACGGCCTAGCCACCAGTCGGTCTCCTTGCAGCCAACTACAGGCCGACTCTTCTCAGGCCGACAACAGATAGTCGGCCGGGCCCACTAACAAGTCATAAATTTTGTCTAGGACCACCTTAGGACTCATGTCAACTCCTAAAGGTCACAACATTTTTCCCACGTTGAAAAACACCAACAAACACATTCAATCCTACTATAAATACATGGGTATCCCCCTCCGAAAGGTAATGACAATCTTGCCCTCACGTTGCCTAAATTACTACAGTATCCTTTCTACTTAACCTTACTTAAGCATCAAAGACTATTAGGTCGGCACCACACTGGTGTCCCTTTGCTCTTACCCTTTTCCTACGTAGGTTTTCCAACCCCGAGAAGAGCAGCAAAGGTGCTCGGCGAGGCAAGTCTAAATTGGTCGATTTCCTGCATCAACAGTTTGGCGCCGTCTGTGAGAATCTGAGACAACAACCCATGCTCTCATTCACCAATTTAGCCGTTTCAAATCGTTCCCAACATCATGTCGGACGAACGAGACGAAGGACAGCTCAACCATACCCCTTTCCCCTAAGGGAACTTAACGGAAAATGTCTTAGATGCCTACCGGAAAACACTGGACTACCTGATGCGCAAGGTAGCTGCGCTTAAGGCTCATAATGCGAAAGAAGAAACACCCCAGGACCAACCCTACTTCTTCGGGATGACTCCTCATCCAACCATCCAATGTTGGACCTTCAAGAACCAAGATCTACAGGGATGCTCCACAATTGTTGAAGGATCGCCAAGTCGTCCCAGCCAGGCTCACCTATGAAATATCTGACCAAAGGACGTCGGAGCCACACCACTAATCCAGTTCGCGCGACTGTCAGGTCACTACTGGAAACTCTGGTCGAGTGAACAGCAGAGGTCGCCAGATGATCCGAAAACATGAAACCCATCTACGGGAGAACCATAACGCGTTGGATGAGATAGACTCGACAACAGGAAGTCACTCTCAAGGTCAGGAAGGAGAAGTCCGCTAGGACCGAAGCAAGGGACATATCGAGCACCACGCTAGCTAATCAAACCCTCAGAGCAAAGATATCGAGAGCCTCTTGAGAAGAATACGAGCCTTAGAGGCAATGGAGAACAAGAGTAGGGCGCCAGCCTTGAAGAAGGCCAACCCTAGTCCCTTCTCCGGTCAGATCCAAGGAAGGGAGACCCCATCACCCACTGGAACAACTACACCTATGCGCTGGCATACCGAGATGCATCTGAGGACGAACAATGCCTCATCTTTAGCTCCACCCTCACGGAAGATGCCCTCAACTGGTTCTATCACCTGCCCCCCGGGCACGATCGATTCATTCGAGGACTTACACTCCACTTTCTTGAGCCAATTTATGATCCAGACCGACAGGCTCATCTCCACGGAGTACTTCTTCTCTATCAAGCATAAAGAGGATGAAATGCTCCAGAAATATGCCACGAGATTCAGTCATGAAAACTCTCGCTGCTAGGACACGGATGACAAGGCAGCCTTCAACGCCTTCAGGAGCGGCCTCAAGGAATCTCCCTTCAAGTACGCAACCCATACCGAAGATTGGGGAAGCTACACAGAACTCATGCATAGGGCAAGCATCCATGCCAAGGCTGAATTCTTCCATACTCCTTCCAGAGAGAGTATGGTCAACCACCCCACACCCCCAGCCACCAGTCTAGGAAAGAATCGCAACAATACGGACTACAACCAAGGTAGCAACTGCTCCAGCCTGGGAAAGAGGAAGCTCAACTTCGAAACCCAACACCACGATAAAAAGGGTCGATCTGGTTGTAACGATCGAGAATTTAGGCATGGGGACAACATCAATGGAGGCCAAGGTCTAGTGGACGAAAGCTCTAGCCCCAAACGTCGTTTCGAGACTTAGACTATCTTGAACACTACCCTCGACAACATCTTGTTGAACGTGGAGGAGATAATCTCGAAGGCCAAGCCAAGGAACCCTAACTACCGCCCTATCATCAACAAGGAAGCCTTCTGCCAGTACCACAAGTACAATGGTCATACCATTGAAGAATGCATAGCATTCAAAGTCAACGTAGAGCAACTTGTTCGTGAAGGAAAACTCGACCAGTTCCTGCCGTGTGCACAAGCCGTCTTCGCTCGCCTCCAAATCAACACCATCAGCGGAGGGCCAACTCTATCCTCCCCCATAACATCCAACCGAGCCAAGAAAGACTTCCGCAGGGCTTCACAATCAAGCCAGCAAGTGTTTAGCATCGGCGCCAGCCGACCTGGGAAGATAGCAAAATTTGGATGGTCATCCATTATTTTCTCCGAGGAAGAAGAGAAATGTATTGTGTTTCCACACGACGACCCCCTCGTTGTCCAGCACTCATGTATAACTGTGACGTCGGCTGCATCCTTGTCGGCACCGGTAGCTCAGTCAATGTTCTCTTTTGGAGGCTTTCCAGCAGATGGGCTTGGACGAAAAGGAACTAGACCTCGAAGTCACACCCCTTCTTGGCTTCTTGGGCGACTGCATCTTGCCCAAGGGCATCATCACCCTCACTACCTTCCTTGTGGTCGATTACCCAACAGTCTACAATGTCATCATTGGACGAGGCCTACTCAACCAGATGCGAGCCATCGTATCAACACATCTGCTGATGATAAAATTCCCAACACCCGCAGGAACAGGCCAGGTAAATGGAGATCATAAATCAAGGTCGAACAACCAGATGCGAGCCATCGTATTTGAAATTTTTTTCTCATTCATGGTTATCATAAATCATATCGACCTTTAGCCAACACACATACTCAAATCCTAACTGATCAACAGACATTTATCATTTTTTATGAATAAAACTTTATTTATTAAAAAGGAGGTTTGATTACACTGGCTCACAAGCCGAATTACATTGGCTCAAGGTCGAACTACATAACATAGGGACATTTCCCATACAAAATCCTTACTAGCTATCTCCCTCTCCCGGCTCTTCCTAGCCCTCGGTCTTTCACCCTTCGGCCATATTCTCTTGATCCTCACCCTCGGCTTGAAACCCCTCTTCTTGCTCAGCCTCAGGTTCCTCGGCTAGCTCATCCGAGTCAAGCTCTTCTGCATCCTCATCGAGCAAAGGATTACTTTTCTCATCCAAGTAATCCTCCATCCTTAGAGGGGACTTCAGCCAAGGAAGGGAAATCGGCACCCCCGGGTTTGACAGCAGGATTTTCTTATAGAAGTTGTCCTCAAGGGAAGTCCCAAACTTCATAAAAGCCTTCTCGTATTCCTTGGAGGCCTTAAATTCTTCAATGCCGACCTTCTTGGTCGAGCTCAATTGCTCGGCCAACTTGGCATTGGCCAACGCTAGCTCGGCCAGGCGAACTCGGGATTCCTCCAACTTCTTATCCTTCAACTTGGCCCCCTCGGTCTGAGTACGCGCCTCAAGCTTCATGGCTTTGATCTTCAGCTTCAGCTCAGTCTTCGCCTCCAGTGCCTGATTAAAGAGCCTTTGGTTATCAGTCACCGCATGCTATTTTCCCTCCAAGTCCCTCTTCATGTCCACGGCTTGTTGCCTCACATTGCTCGTATGGCGAAAGGTGGAGAAGACCTCGCCAAGAAACTACAACACACACATGTCAAGTTAGACATAAAAACAATTACAACCACAAAAAAATAAGACCAAGACACTTACATGAGAACCGAGACGCATCGTCTTATCGCATTGGTCTGCATAATCCCTTGGTTGGAGATCGACAATCTCACCCAACTCATACTGGGACCCCCGAACTACTGTGTTCATGAAGTCAAGTTGCGAAGGGTGGAAGGCTATCGTTAGCTGCCTCTAGCTACCGTCCATATCCTGTGTCCTGACTAGATCTGGCTCCCCTTCAGCATTTACGAAGAAAGACTTGATGGACGAGTCGAGGGTTGGCCTCTTGAGCTTCATCCGGACCTTTCGGCCAGCCAACAACGATGCCTCCTTATGCACAATAATCTCGCTCACAAGCTCAAGGGTTTCCACCTCGGCCTGCTTTTTCTTCAGTGCCCTCTCCTCCGGCTCCTCGACCTCCTTGGCCTCCTTTCTCTTGGCAATTCTTCCTCATCCTGGCTTCAGCTACCAGCCGCATCCGCTCCTCAACCGCGTCATCAATATCGATGACCAACGGCTAGCCACCAGTAGCCCTGGAAGTAGACTTTCCCACCTTCTTCGCGCTAACAGACACATGGAGAGTCGAGCGAGATGATGTAGCGGTTCCCCTATCGTCGAATCCATATCAACCAAGACAGAAGGTCCCTCGGCTTGACTGGGCGGCCCATCATCAGCCTCGGCTTGACCTTCGATGTGGCCTTACCCTTCACGGGATAACGATAATCCATTTTGGCCTAAGCCCTCACCTTCTAAGCCAACACCTTGGCCTGCTCGGTCTGCTGCATGATCTCTTAAATCTTCACCATTCGCTTCGCACACTGATCCGCGGCTGTAACTATGTAATCCGAAGATGCTGACCGAAAGACACTTTGTTAGAAAAAGCCTAAACACAATGATACAAACATGCTACAACCAACATACTTATGCAGTTCAGGTATCAGGCCGACCTTCAGAAGGTTACCCGGCAGAAGAAGGAAATCTCGACTCCTCTCCGAACGATCTAACCTTTCGAAAAGTCAAGGCAGTCGGCCTTTTCTTCCTCTGTCAGGTTGGGACAATTGAAAATCTCTACACAGAAATACAAGTACATTAACAACGACATACGTCAAATATCAGACGCCCTAACCGACCTAGAAAGACCGACTACAAAGAAAGGCCCACAGCCACATCTTTGGACTGATAGGTTCTCGGTATCCTTCGATAACCATCGGTCAAGTGGGCACCCTCCCACTCTCCACATATGAGCACAAACCGATGCTTCCAGGCTTTTTGTGAAGTCGACATATCACAAATAAAGGGCCCCCTGGTCTTCCTATCCTTAGCCTCGACATAGACCCACCATGTCTTATCCCTTCGGAACTGGTACAGATAGTTCAAGTGGCCCCATGTTGGCTCACATTTTTCGGCCAGCTTGAAGGTTGTATATACACCTGTTAGAGCAATCCAAGTGTTCGGATTGATCTGACCGATAGATACTCCCACGTGAGCCACCATCTTTTTGAAATTTTTTTCTCATTCATGGTTATCATAAATCATATCGACCTTTAGCCAACACACATACTCAAATCCTAACTGATCAACAGACATTTATCATTTTTTATGAATAAAACTTTATTTATTAAAAAGGAGGTTTGATTACACTGGCTCACAAGCCGAATTACATTGGCTCAAGGTCGAACTACATAACATAGGGACATTTCCCATACAAAATCCTTACTAGCTATCTCCCTCTCCCGGCTCTTCCTAGCCCTCGGTCTTTCACCCTTCGGCCATATTCTCTTGATCCTCACCCTCGGCTTGAAACCCCTCTTCTTGCTCAGCCTCAGGTTCCTCGGCCAGCTCATCCGAGTCAAGCTCTTCTGCATCCTCATCGAGCAAAGGATTACTTTTCTCATCCAAGTAATCCTCCATCCTTAGAGGGGACTTCAGCCAAGGAAGGGAAATCGGCACCCCCGGGTTTGACAGCAGGATTTTCTTATAGAAGTTGTCCTCAAGGGAAGTCCCAAACTTCATAAAAGCCTTCTCGTATTCCTTGGAGGCCTTAAATTCTTCAATGCCGACCTTCTTGGTCGAGCTCAATTGCTCGGCCAACTTGGCATTGGCCAACGCTAGCTCGGCCAGGCGAACTCGGGATTCCTCCAACTTCTTATCCTTCAACTTGGCCCCCTCGGTCTGAGTAGGCGCCTCAAGCTTCATGGCTTTGATCTTCAGCTTCAGCTCAGTCTTCGCCTCCAGTGCCTGATTAAAGAGCCTTTGGTTATCAGTCACCGCATGCTATTTTCCCTCCAAGTCCCTCTTCATGTCCACGGCTTGTTGCCTCACATTGCTCGTATGGCGAAAGGTGGAGAAGACCTCGCCAAGAAACTACAACACACACATGTCAAGTTAGACATAAAAACAATTACAACCACAAAAAAATAAGACCAAGACACTTACATGAGAACCGAGACGCATCGTCTTATCGCATTGGTCTGCATAATCCCTTGGTTGGAGATCGACAATCTCACCCAACTCATACTGGGACCCCCGAACTACTGTGTTCATGAAGTCAAGTTGCGAAGGGTGGAAGGCTATCGTTAGCTGCCTCTAGCTACCGTCCATATCCTGTGTCCTGACTAGATCTGGCTCCCCTTCAGCATTTACGAAGAAAGACTTGATGGACGAGTCGAGGGTTGGCCTCTTGAGCTTCATCCGGACCTTTCGGCCAGCCAACAACGATGCCTCCTTATGCACAATAATCTCGCTCACAAGCTCAAGGGTTTCCACCTCGGCCTGCTTTTTCTTCAGTGCCCTCTCCTCCGGCTCCTCGACCTCCTTGGCCTCCTTTCTCTTGGCAATTCTTCCTCATCCTGGCTTCAGCTACCAGCCGCATCCGCTCCTCAACCGCGTCATCAATATCGATGACCAACGGCTAGCCACCAGTAGCCCTGGAAGTAGACTTTCCCACCTTCTTCGCGCTAGCAAACACATGGAGAGTCGAGCGAGATGATGTAGCGGTTCCCCTATCGTCGAATCCATATCAACCAAGACAGAAGGTCCCTCGGCTTGACTGGGCGGCCCATCATCAGCCTCGGCTTGACCTTCGATGTGGCCTTACCCTTCACGGGATAACGATAATCCATTTTGGCCTAAGCCCTCACCTTCTAAGCCAACACCTTGGCCTGCTCGGTCTGCTGCATGATCTCTTAAATCTTCACCATTCGCTTCGCACACTGATCCGCGGCTACAACTATGTAATCCGAAGATGCTGACCGAAAGACACTTTGTTAGAAAAAGCCTAAACACAATGATACAAACATGCTACAACCAACATACTTATGCAGTTCAGGTATCAGGCCGACCTTCAGAAGGTTACCCGGCAGAAGAAGGAAATCTCGACTCCTCTCCGAACGATCTAACCTTTCGAAAAGTCAAGGCAGTCGGCCTTTTCTTCCTCTGTCAGGTTGGGACAATTGAAAATCTCTACACAGAAATACAAGTACATTAACAACGACATACGTCAAATATCAGACGCCCTAACCGACCTAGAAAGACCAACTACAAAGAAAGGCCCACAGCCACATCTTTGGACTGATAGGTTCTCGGTATCCTTCGATAACCATCGGTCAAGTGGGCACCCTCCCACTCTCCACATATGAGCACAAACCGATGCTTCCAGGCTTTTTGTGAAGTCGACATATCACAAATAAAGGGCCCCCTGGTCTTCCTATCCTTAGCCTCAACATAGACCCACCATGTCTTATCCCTTCGGAACTGGTACAGATAGTTCAAGTGGCCCCATGTTGGCTCACATTTTTCGGCCAGCTTGAAGGTTGTATATACACCTGTTAGAGCAATCCAAGTGTTCGGATTGATCTGACCGATAGATACTCCCACGTGAGCCACCATCTTCTGGATCCAAAGATGTAGTGGCAGGACGACGTCATGTGTAAATACATCTGGATGGAAAGTCGTCCAAGGCTCCAGAGGATCACTCGGCATGTCCTTCTCCTCGACAAGCCTCATTACCACCGAATCAGGAATGTGGAAGGTATCCCTAAAGTCTTGTACATTGTCCCACTTAATCGTACTCCGCTGATGATCCATATGATACCCCAACTTCACCACGGTCACCTCTCGCATGGCCGAATCCACATCAATCTCCAAGACAATCTGCCTAGACGTCGCACCCTCATCGTTTTTCCCTTCCACTTTCTTCCCCCTCTCTTGGCTGAACACTGCCGGTATATCCTTGAAGATTACGGTCTAATCGACCGACTCCACTTCCAAAATTACCTGCTCGGCCCCACCACTGGCCGAGACAATATTATCTGGCATCTAAGAAAAAGCTTTCTCAGGCTTCCCCTAAAAATCCCTCTCTTCTTCTGCCTGTGACTTCAGATTCAACTCTGACCGAGATGTCCCTGAAGTTGAAGCTGACTCACTCGTCTGTAACCGAGTGTCCGAAGGGGCCGAGCTAGCCGTTGATTCATCCTTAAAGGCATTGCCAGACCGATTTCTCATGCCTTGAGAATCTTCAGACGACATCTACAAATACAAAAGAATGACTCCTAAGAAGGGAAACATGCAAGACACGACTCCCTAACCACCTAGGCCATCAAGACGTCAAGGCATACACATTCAAACATGTTCATGTCATGTTCTTGCTAAGACCCACTTTGAATTTAATCAAGGTAGAAACTGCGACATACCTTGCTTTTACTCTGACGCTGGCCGTAGAAACCGCCGTAAGATTAGCTCGAAAATCTCCTTGATGGTGGCCGAAATCGCTTAAAGTCTCTCTCAATCATTCTCAAAATCACTCTGGTGGAAAAGTGAAAAGTGAATTTTCCCCACCCCTTTTTATACTCCTACACAAAAGTAACCACAGTTAAAACTAGCCGTTAAAAACCATCATTGGTCAGTCTAAGAATCGCGCAATAAAGATACACACTATATCGGCCAGCAGAAAGGTCACACATTGATTACCGTGACGCATTGAAAGCGCACTACCTGGTTAGTGGCTCTCGGTTGGTCTAAGGACATCTCCCAGGCCGATCGGCCACCTCATCATGCGAGGGTCTGCGCAAGCTAACCGACCAAGGAGACATCTATTCACCTTGGCACCAACTAGCTGTCAGTCGGTTTGAGGACATCTCCCAGGTCGATCGGCCACCTCATGGTGCGAGGGTCCTTGCAAGCTAACTGACCAAGGCGACATCGACTCACCTTGGCACCAAGTGGCTCTCGGTCGGTATGAGGACATCTCCCAGGCCGATCGGTCACCTCATCGTGCGAGGATCCACGGAAACTGGCCGACCAAGGCGACATCCACTCACCTTGGCACCAAGTGGCTCTCAGTCGGTCTGAGTATATCTCTCAAGCCGATCGGCCACCTCATCATGTGAGGGTCCGCGCAAGTTGACCAACCAAGGCGACATCCACTCACCTTGGTACCAAGTGGCTCTCGGTCGGTTTGAGGACATCTCCCAAGCCGATCTACCACTTCATCCTGCGAGGGTCCGCGCAAGCTAACTGACCAAGACGACATCCACTCACCTTAGCACCAAGTGGTTCTCGATCGGTCTGAGGACATCTCTCAGGCAGATCGGCCACCTCATCGTGCAAAGGTCCACGCAAGCTAACCGACCAAGGAAACATCCACTCACCTTGGCACCAAGTGGCTCTCGGTTGGTCTAAGGACATCTACCAGGCTGATCGGCCACCTCATCATGCGAGGGTCCGCACAAGCTCACTGTTACCTCTCTTCTCCCTCGGCATCCATCCTCCACCAAGGGCTTGGGGGACTGGGGACTAGCATAGTGTACATCTACACAGGCTGACAGGTAGAATGCAAGCCCTCAACCGAGGAAATCCACCTCAGTCGATAACTTGGGGGACTTCTGTTCATACCTAAACTACTCAACCTGACCAAAGGCCCAAAAGGCCTGCCTTAACAACCAAAACATACCAAACTCAAGTTAGCCAATGCTAACCAACCATGTCTGATAGGCCAGGCCGCAAGCACCCCCCAGATAACGCTAGCAAGGTTAGGAAGGCCTAAGACGATCAAATTTGATCTGCCAACCCGTAGAACAGCTTGGCCACCAGCTAGTCTCCTTGCAGCCAACTGCAGGTCGACTCTTCTCAGGTCGACTCTTCTCAGGTCGACAACATCTGGTCGGCCGAGCCCACTGACAAGTCATAAATGTTGTCTAGGACCACCTCAGGACACCTATCAGCTCCTAAAGGCCACAAAATTTATCCCACATTGACAAACACCAACAAACACATTCGATGCTACTATAAATACAAGGGTATCCCCCTCCGAAAGGTAATGAAAATCATGGCCTCACACTGCCTAAATTACTACAGTATCCTTCCTACTTAATCTTACTTAAGCATCGAAGACTGTTAGATTGACACCACACTACTGTCCCTTTACGCTTACCCTCTTCCTACGCAGGTCTTCCCACCCTGAAAGAAGCAGCAAAGGTGCTCAGCGAGACAAGTCTAAGTTGGTTCATTTCTTACATCAATACATAGCATCACAGCTCGAAAACTAGCGAGAACCTTCTCAGAAGTTTTTTTTGAAGTGGAAAAAGAGCGGAATTCATTTTGTATAGTTTTTGTAATTCTATTGAAGAACTCTTCGGTCAGTTTAAATGGATTGCAAATGTAATTTTGTTCAATTTTTGATGTGTTTGTGTTGCCCGTTGGCTTATGTACGAGTGAATTAAAGTACACGGCACTTTCTTTTAACTTCATTTTCTTTGCACTTTTCGTTTGATTTGCGAACTTAAAAGGAAATGAAAGAAAACAGCAATTGAGCTTTAAGTAGTTTTTCTGCTCATGAAAGCAGGTCAAGGATTGCCTTTAGACATTAAACGACACCGTGGCGTTGCGTGGGTGCCATTTCTAGTTCAATCTGTCCATCAAAATCATTTCACCTTAAAACAAACTTTACCGACTCTGATAAAGGAGAATAATTTATGCCAAGGGAGTGGGCCTCAAAATACAAATATTCTAAAACGAACAAAACCTGACTTTACTCGTTTGTTCAAGTGGAGGAACCGAAGGCCACCTCCTCCACTTCAGCTTCAGCGTAGAAGGGAATGGGTTTCGTTGGGGCTGGCAAGCGGCCGATACTATCAACTTTATCCTTCTGCTTTGGAGGAGGTCTTGCGGCCTTTGGCAATAACCTGCCTTTCTTTTCAAACCACTCGGGTTTGAGCAATGCTCTAAAGCCCAACTTGTTGTAATAAACTCTTCGGACAGACCCACCTGCAGCTTCGACTGCTGCCTTTGCCCTTACAGTGACACGGGATACCTGCAAACCTCAATTGTGAGCCCATTTTTTAGTTGCATGCAACAAAAAGAGGAAGCTCGCTTGATTTACAATTACATGTAAGAATCCACAATGATACAGGTCTACAAGATTTTCACTCAAGCCAATATCAAGTCTTCGAGGTTACCCGACAAACCAGCACACCCAAAAATCTAAGACCAAAGTTAATGGGTTATCTGTCATCATAAGTTAATCAAGCCATTGCTAAAATCGCCAGTCACACCATGGTTCAGCTTTACAAAAATAAAGTTTGAATAGCTATCACTGTTAAATTTAATGGTAATCAAAACAGTAAAAAGTCGAAACGAATGATGTAAATTGCAACGGACTCATCATACCATGGGACAAACAGCGATAGCATCATACATATAAAATCTAACTAACATCACCATTCCTTGGTTCAAAAGTCGAAATTGACGGAGAGGTGAGGCACTCCCATGCCAGTGGTGATATCAACGTATCATGCAGCCAACCAAAGCAAATACAGTTTTGAGGTGAATAAGGCAATTTATCCAGAAACAGTGAACACATAAACAAAAAGCATCCCACTAACATAAAGTACAAGTCATGTAGAAAGCCCAGATGAACACATACCTCCAGATGAATCGGCCACTGGATCTGTTCAGCACCACGTCCCATCAATCGGACTCCATCTTTAATCTGCTTTCCTATTGCCCCTGTATCCTATTGTAACAGTAATTATCATATTGAACCAAAGATGATCTATGAAATGGATCAACAATCCGAGAAGGACTTTACTGTACCTTGAGTGTTTTCATTGTAATCAACTCAGACGAATCAATTTTTCCTGCATTTATAAGTGTGACAATTTTCCCTAATCCTACCGGCTGCCAAAAAGACATGCATACAATATCAGAAAATGAATGGAAACAATGGGGATACAATTAATAGCCTCCAGGAGAAAGAAAATAAAATCCTTAAATAGATTCAATCCAAAATAAAAGGAATGCTTAAAACCCAGATAATCTCAGAATAAAAAAACTGCTTAAAAGTATGAATATCCAAAAGAAAACTATATATGAACTAGAAATTCCCACCCACCAAAAAAAAAAAAAAACTCAAAGTAAAAAGTCCGAATCCCAGGCAGACTAGATCATCCCCACTTTCTAGTACAACGTTAGTTCATTGCTTATTTGGTGTGTAAGATAAGAAAGCGAAGCCTATTAGAAGAGGAATAAACAGAAACTGCTGATTTCAGTGCTACAAATTCTTAATATAGACTCTGTGT
Organism: Prinsepia uniflora; assembly: GCA_032719365.1. Lineage (NCBI taxonomy): Eukaryota > Viridiplantae > Streptophyta > Magnoliopsida > Rosales > Rosaceae > Prinsepia > Prinsepia uniflora. The sequence goes on from CM064868.1 coordinate 61,880,854, forward strand.
GGCACAAAGGTATATATAAAGTTCCAAATAGTTCTTCACTCCTCAGAGTTATCTGTCATTGAGGACATTACTTCTACCAACATGCCAATTAGTTTAAACATCACACCAGTAAAAGACACTATTGCGGTACTTACCATTCCTACAAAGTTATCAGTCAACCAATTGCACCTTCAAGGTGTTCTGAAGATAAAAGTGCAAAACACGAGATCACGTCCAACTATAGACACCATCATTTTTTTTTTCATTAACACAACACAAAGTACTATTAATAGAATTTCAGTATATCATTTTTGCAAAAGGATCATACAATTTATAGTGACATTTCTAGCTTGCAAACTCTGGGAGAGGCAAAACAACTTTTACCTGGCCAATACAAGTGGCTAGTACACAGACAAACTTCGTTTTTTTTTTCTCTTCCTGTAATCTCTTTCCCTTTTAGATTGATTTGGGCAATTTTCTTGATGGGTTATAGCAAAGTTAAATTTAGTAACATTGATAACACCGTTGAAGCTTTTCTAAATGTTGGGGCTTCTAATATGCAATCTGTATTGCATTTCTAATAACATAATAACATTTCACTTTTTCTTCTCTAATCAATTTGTTTTCTTACTCCAGAAAATAAATACCATTCCTACACCCTCTAGTGTGGCCTCTAGGCCGTCAAAAGGTATGGATTTGTGATATGGCACATTAATAGGTAGAAAACAATGTAATGCGAAGCCTATCCATAGCATTGAATCCAATAAAAACTAAAAGTAACTAAAATATCACAAAACAAGTATACAGTCCTGTGAAAGCTATGGTAGAAAAACAATAGCAATTACAAAATCCTATTCCACCATTTTCAGAAAACCCAAACAAAACCAATTTAAAGAAACACATTGAAATATATCAAGAAAATGTACCTGAAATGTGAGACTGAAGGGGTTCTTGAACCCACGCTTGGGCAAACGACGTCGCAGCGGGGTCTGACCACCTTCAAACCCCAACTTCCCAGAGCCTCGAGCCTTCTGACCCTTGTGGCCTCGACCAGCGGTCTTGCCTTTACCAGACCCAATCCCACGGCCTTTCCTCGTCGGCTGCTTTCTGGGCACCTTCCCTCTCAGATCGTTCAAGCTCAGAAGACTATACGCCCTCATTCCATGAAACCCAAACCCTCTGTCATTAGTAAGGGTAGGATTAGGGTTTGGGTATTGGAGGTAATGTAGGGATTGGGATTGGGATTGGGATTGGGATTGGGATGAGGATGATGGGATTGGTGAGTGTGTGAGAGCGAAAGTGGGTTTGTTGCGAATTGAGGAGCTCAAAATGGTGGATGAGACAAGCGATGAGATTCTTCTTCTCAACATTTTTTGCAAATTAGCAATTGTATTATTCAATCATTTGCTGAAATATTTTGCCTCCACGCTCCACCTGATTGTCTAATCTATTCCCTATTCTGGGGGAGAGGGTTTAAGAAGCAGGCTACGACGCAGTTTGCCTCTATACTCTATACTACCTTCTCTCTTTCTTTTTCTGTTCTCGGCTATTTTTATATATGGGCCTGTAGAATATTATAGATGGGCCTGTAGAATATTATAGATGGACCTGTAGAATATTATAGATGGGCCGGTAGAATATTACAGATGGGCCTAGTGAATATTATAGATGGGACTGTATAATATGATATTATATATGGACCTGTATAATGCTAACATGGGCCAACCCAATCCGGTTACACCTTGAACTATGAACTCGGCTCATATTTCACCCATTTAACTTATTATGACAACTTGTTTGGTACATCGTATTATATTGACTATTTCAGTTTGATAGACTAATCTATTCATCGAATAGATTGACTATTTAGTCAGGCATTTGATATTTTTTCGGATTAAATACTAACTATATTATACTTGCCAAATTATATTATAATAGTTTATATGAAATATTTATATCTTAAAAATTAATTAAGTATTATTATGATTTATAATTTATAATTTATAATTCATTTTAATTAGTTAATATTATTATTACTATTTATTAATTATTATTATTATTTATTAAATTATTATTAACTATTATTTATTATTATTATTATTATTATTATTACACTTTTCAAGATTATTAATTATCTGATTATTTAATATGGATAATTTTGAGGGTATTATTTTAGCATATTCAGACCGCATAAAAACATTCAACCGTATTAACTTCTACGATGACTAATTAATACGATTGATACTAAACATTGATTTCTTACAATATTATCTTATACAATTCCTTATACATCGTACCAAACGTAATCTAAACCTTGAACCTTGGCTCATATTTGTTTTTTGGTTAGAACTTATCATAGTTATCATTCCTTACAAGATGGCCTATTCGTGAAGGGAAAAATTCCTCGTTCATTTGCATGTATAAAATTTGAAATTTCTATATTGTTTCTTTCTAAACCAAGCTGTCTTTTCATGTTGTCTTAGAAAAAATACAGTGATGATAGAAACTTCAAATACATTCATGAGACGGCTCTTCACGAATAAATTTAACAAAACTCTTCTCTAATCAAGTTTATTTTCAAATTTCAAGCATTAAGCAAACAAAATAACAAAGCCAGAGACGGACGGCAGATGGTTTGGGCCTAAAGCAGCAGCCCACAACAACCCAATAAATCAGTTGCCACCAATGACCATAATTACGACGAAGTTTCTCTCATGTCTCCCAATATACCCACAAAACAAGGCTCAAGTCCTTCCCCACTAACTACGCGTCGTACGACGCACGCGCTTCGCAAGCACATATGATCATGTATGCGAACGTTGGAAATGTAGCATATCACATCATCACATTCACCATCATCATCATCAAAAGTTAAAACCGGGTGAGCAAGTAAACCTAACCTTCACCCAGCGTCACTCATATAACTGTGACCCCCGCAACACACTCACCCTCTCACTACGCGTCGCTTCTCCTTTAAATACCCCCATTTCCAACCATCTCCGCCCACTAAATTCAACAGAGAAAAACCAACTCCCAAAACTTCAATGGCCAAGGTCAGTCCCAATTCCTCCTTCAGACCCCTACTTCTTTATCTTTTGCTTTTGAATTTCATCCCTCTTTGCATCTCTCCGCTTGTAATGATTTGTGGGTTTCGTTGGGGTTTGTTGATTGGTTTTTGTGGCTCACTAATGGACTTGCTTTTGTTTTTGGGTTAATGCAGAAGAAGAGTAACAATGGCAGCGAGAACAAGAACAACAACAACGACGGCGGCGAGAAGAAGAGTGGCGGAGGTGGGGGTGAGAAGAAGGATGGTGGACCCATCACCGTCATTTTGAAGGTTGACATGCACTGTGAGGGCTGCGCCTCCAAAATTGTCAAATGCGTAAAAGGATTTGAAGGTAAAAAAGGCTTTTCTCAGTTTATCTTCAAAATATTCAAAATTGCCCCTCATGTTTTCTTCATTTTCTTGGTCTGTTTTAATTTGTACATTGTGCAATATCAGGGGTGGAGTCTGTGAAATCTGAGAGCCTGATGAGCAAACTGACGGTGGTCGGGAAAGTGGACCCGACAAAGCTTACTGAGAAGCTGGCGGCGAAGACCAAGAAGAAGGTGGACCTAATCTCACCTCAGCCCAAGAAGGAAAACAAAGGCAAAGACGACGCTAACGACAGCAAGAAAAAACAGCCTGAAAAATCGAACGACGACAACAAAAAACCCAAAGAGGTGCGTAATGAGAGAACCCTGATCTCCCACCCACTAACGTGCGCTTGTCTTGTTCAACGCACCACCAGCCTCAATTTCCAGTCTTTTTTGTTTAATTTAATTATTATTTTATACTAAATGGGCCTTGGATTTGTGTAGCCTCCGGTGACGACGGCGGTTCTCAAGCTGAATTTGCACTGCCAGGGTTGTATCGTGAAGATTCACAGGACTGTCAGCAAAACGAAAGGTGAGGCTATTATTCCCCTCTCATTTGGCCGACTGTCATTTAGAGTAGAAACGGCGCCGTTTTTGTATATTTGTATATTTTTATTTTTATTTTGTTTTTGCAAAATTTAACACGGTTGACGTGGACAGGGTTCCATGAGATGAGCATTGATAGGCAGAAGGATTTGGTGACGGTGAAGGGCTCAATGGACATGAAGGAATTGGCTGAGAATTTGAAAGAAAAGCTGAAGAGGCCTGTGGACATTGTGCCAGCCAAGAAAGATAAAGATAAAGAGAAGGGTGAAGGCGGCGGTGGAAATGCCGATGGTGGGGGCAAAGGCGGTGACAATAAGAAAAAAAATGAGTCCGAGGCCGATGGTGGCGGCGGTGGTGGTGGAAAAATGGAGTACAGAATGGAGTATCCAGCGGGTCAACCCGGGTTCGAACAAATTCCGTATGGGATGATGCTTTACGGGTCTGGATATGGAGGACATGGATATCCAGCCCCACCTATGATGTTTACCAGCAACCCGCTACATGCTCCGCAGATGTTCAGCGACGAGAACCCGAACGCGTGCTCCATCATGTGAGAATGGTGAATCAGAGAGGGACTGTGACTGCATTAGAAGTTGAATTATCAGAAGAAGAAACTGTAAATAAGTAAAAGAATAGACAGGTTTCGCACATGAGGAATTTTGGGATTACTCGTCGACCCGGTCTTAGAATGGGCATTTTGGGGCTTCCTTGGATGTTTCTTGCTTTGGAACTTGTATTTGTTTTGTTGTTAACGTAGTAATTAGTAGGGTTATTATCTGTTGACTTGGGTAGTAATATTAATGTTGTTCAAAGAGAATTTGGATTATCTTTTTTTGAAGTTCAAAAATCATCTTACGATTCAGAGAATGGGCGAATTTGAATTTGTTTAATGCCCTTGGTGTAATAGCTGCACATTTGCTACGGTTTCAAATAATTAAAAGCAAAATGGAAGGTTTCCAGATAGGCTTAAACAGTTGGCTGTCTGTATTTTTGTTTGGCTTGGCTAATTTGTATGTGTGTAGGTGCAATTAGAGAGTTTTCATTTTGCTATTTTAATCTTGATTAGCACTTAACAACTCTACATCTGGGGGAGAGTGAGGCACTAAAAATAGAAAAAATGTGGTTAGTGTGCGCCTGTGCAGTTTGGGGTTTACTGATGGACAACGACATGTCACTAATGGCGTACTCATCATTTAACCCGACATTTGGAAAGGGTTAAATAATAAATTAAATTAATTAAATTAATTAATTAATAATCTAGAAGATTCTTTACTTACGAGATTTTAATAAATAAAAATTAGGTTAATCCTGTTTTTTTTTAATCTGAGGATAATCCTGTTCTGGTATATTGAAAGTTATAGTAAACTGATGGTCAAAGTTGTGAGCATATTGGTTGAATTATTTATTACTTTGTTAAACCATTTCGTGGAATCAATTTCAATTATAATAAAAATGAATATGGTCCTACGAGAATGAGACATACTATGCACAGTGAAAGCAGTGAGAAGAATTGGAGTCCAATATTAGTTTATATCATGTGGTAATTTTTTACACGACTTGAAATCTGTAAGAATTTTATCTGGGTTAATCCATACGATTAAAATTTTGGGTCATTTTCGGATCAACCCGTTATGACCCGTTTAATAAATTGGTGGGTTTCGAATCAACCTGTTAACCCGTGTAATGATATGTTAACCCGTTTAATAAATGGATAAATTTTGGGTTAACAGGTTAACCCGTTTATTGGCTTATATATTGACTCATTTAATAAACGTCTCATTACTAATCTATATATCTACTCATTTACCTACCTAAATACTTATTAAATTTTATAATTTAAATAGGTTAAACATGTTAGACAGGTTAAACGGGTCATAGGTTAATTGGGTTTTAAGTACGACCTGTTTATTAAATAGGTTACGCGTGTCATTAACAGGTCGGGTTCGGGTTGGACATTCTTGACACGATTATTAAATGGGTCGGGTTCGGGTTGGGCATAAATGGGTAAAATAGAATTCATGACACGACACGACACGACTCATTGCCACCCCTAATCCCTATATTTATATCAGTTACAACTTTTAATTTTCAAACTCGTATCCATATATGGTTTCCAATCTATTATTATGTTGTGGTTTGTGTAGGAAGTCCGACGATGTTGAAAGAAAAATTATGATGGTAGACGGTAGAATACATAACAAAAATTAACATATCTCTATATTAATATTTTATTTTATTTAAATAATATAAGATGAGTCAAGTTTGGATTGGATTAGATAGGAAGACATTAGATTTAAGGGCAAAATACACCTTTCTACCTTATTATTTAAACATTGTAATAGATGTATACATGATCTTTCAAATGGTGCAATTATCCTCTTGAATTTTTCTAAATGTAACACCTTGGCATTGTCCGCTAAAATTTGCACCCCAAATACATTGTATGCTAATGTGGTGTTGTGGGTTCTATTTTCCAACTTTTATAAAACTTGTTAAAAGGACATGCCTAGCAATTTACCCAATTTGGATTGGATTTTCACGATTTTGCTTCACTTCACTTACTTTTAGGAGTAAAAATAAGTAAATTGAGATTGATAGTTGTTGAAAAATAAGACTCACAGACATCATGTCAACATCTAACAGAAGTTGGGATGAAAAATTTAAACAATTGGGTCAAAGTGTCACATTTTAAGAGTTCATGAGATTAATTGAAACATTTGAAAATTTAGGTTATAAACAATAGGCTAGTAAAATCAAATTTTTCGTAAATTTAAAAATCTCACTCACAATTAAAACCAAAATATTTATAAATTTTATTATAGAAATTCAGAAGGAACAAATGTATAACAATATATGTTTACTTACTAGTAATGAGAATGAAACCAAAAATAATGATTTTCATTAGTTACTCTCTTCCACATTTACTTGCAACTAGGTAATAATTACCCATTCAAAATAGGTAATATCATTATCCATTTTGGGGTAATCTCATTAACTATAGGCGAAATGTTAACGGTTTCCCCATCCCATTTTAATTTATTGATGTGAAAAAATTGCCCTACAATTTTTAAAGTAATTGTAGCATTTAGCTAGCACTCGCCATTTGGCCCAAAAACCCATGGGCTTATGAGGGCGCAATAGGCCTGGTGGACAAAAGTCCGGCCTAACCCGCTATAGGTCATGGTCCGGTCCGACTCCAGAGTTAGCTGGCTGAACTTGGGCTTAGGGTGTTCAAACCCAATAGGCTCGATGTAACACCCCGGAAATTCGAGGATTTCAATATTGTAATTTATTGTGTGATTTGACGTTTTTACCCTTGTTATGGGTATGGTCAATTGTTGACTTTTTGATTGATGAATTAAACGGACTTTGACATATGACCGTGATGTAGTTCGGGACGTCACGAGTTCATAGACAAGTGGCACGTCCAATTCGGACGATCAGGGAAAAAGTTATGACTACCGGAAGTTCAGGGGTATTACCGTAATTTGGACATTTGGGGGTGGAAATGTTGACTTTTCTTTTGACAACTAATTTTCAGTTGACTCAAGGACCGTCAGGTAGGCCTCGACGTCCTGAGTCCGTAGACAGGCGGCACGCCGAAATCGGACTCCGTACGAGGAAGTTATGGTCAGAAGCGTGAAATCGGGAGGTTCGTGTCTCGGTTTTCGTGTCGAATATTTTATTCTAAAAGTTCTGATTGGAGGACACCTGGTGAGTGACAAGTGTCACTCACCCATTGGCTGGATTGGATCAGATCCACTATAGGATTAAAAACCATTTAAATCACCTTTTTAATCACAGCCCTTGATCTGATACACCCCTGATCTAATCTCAGCCTTTGATCTCATTTCAAGATCTAATCTGGACCGTTCATTTCATTGTACAGCTTTCCCTCCATTTCTATATATTTCCTAACCCGACACACTCACATACTGCCCATTCCAAACCATCACACCACATTGCATCTGACCCTTGCTCTGAGTGACGCTGGATTGGACGGGTGAGGCGGCAGGCGGTAGGGATCACGGCGGAGGACGGCGGCGAGGTAGGGAAACCGGAAAACCCGAAACGGTTTTAAAACCCAGAATTTGGTAACTTGAATTCCAACGTTTAGTTTTGGTTTTTATTTACCCTAATCAACTCTAGGAACTGTTAGGAACCTATTGGGATCAATTGCGTGACCGGAGGTAGCCTGAACGGAGTGCAAACGGCGACGGGAACCGGGTCTGTTCATCGAGGTAAGCCTTCGATCCTATCTGTGTTTATCGATTTTGATTCCATAGAACCCTTCCTGGGATTAAGACGAGTAGTTAGGAACAAACCTGAACGAAAATGATTGAGAAATGGTGAAATGGTGACCGGGTCATGATCGCGGGTCTGATCGACCCGAGTTGCAGAGTTACGGGTTAACCCGTCTGAGGACAGAGGTGATGACGTGGCACCTTGTCAGACTGTCAGGTGACGTGGACCAACCGTGAGCCGACACGTGTCACATGTCAGTGCACAGTCAGCACTGACATGTCAGTGATGTGGCCCAATCAGGGACTGCCACGTGTCGCTGACATGCCAGTGACGTGGACCAGTGCCGTGCAGACACGTGGCACATGTCAGATCTGACACGTGGCCTGACAGATCAGTGAGGTGGACCAATCGGATGTTGACACGTGGCACTTGTCAGAGTCTGACATATCAGACCTGACAGCTGTCAGATGACGTCAGCATGACGTCATGCTGACGTCAGCAGTGACGTCAGCGATGACGTCAGCAGGGACTGTTCCTGCGTTGACCGACGCGTTGACTGGCGCGTGTGGGCGCGTGTGAACAGTACTTTTGGTGGGACCACCACCATTCTTTAGGTTTCGACGATCCGGATCCAATGGCGGTGGTTTCGGGTCGATCGGAGATCATTAAGTTGGTCAAATTAAGGTTTATTGCATTGGGAAGCGCGTTCGGGCGGCTTTCCCGGGCCGGTTTCGGCCTAGGCTTTCATGGTTGAATGTTGGGGGTTTAAATTGACCTTTACGAATACTTTGGACTTGACAGGGATTGTACATTTGTATCAGGACGAGGGTATACGTTCGGTTTCTAGCAGGATTGTACTGTGAGTGGGCCCGTTTTCATTAAACCCTTGCATGCTTAAATGTTTTCCGATTTACTTATATGTTCACATGCTGAAATCTATAAATGGTTTTGATGATATTGAGATTTCGGTTATGGCACGTTTCACGGTATTTGGGCATAAGACCCGTTTGATGAAACGTAACGATCGGTTCAGATTTTACCTATGTATACATATATGTTTGCATGTGGATATCAATAAAATGTATTTGGTACTGCACTGTATAGATCCTTCCATATTATATTGTCTCCTCCGGATGAGGTACCCCGAAGAGGTCACGGACGTCTAGAACGTCCAGCGTCTATGACGCTAAGCATCGGGGATGTTGTAACCGAACAGGGTTCGGGGATTGAACTCGGAATTGAGACCCGAGTGGCACGCGTAGCCTTGTGATTGTGACCTTATTGGACGTCAGGGACGTCAGACATCGGGGATGTCGGGGTTGGAGTGTATAGTGCAGTAGCTAAAATTATGGTTATGGTTTTATTACATGTCTTATGATTCATATTATATTATTTTTGATTTTAAAGGATGCTGCATGCATGTTTGGAAAACGGAGGGGTAAATTATATGTTTTACTTATCAAATGATTTTATAAACTTGAGTTCGGTCCACTCACCCTTAATGTTTTTGGTAACCCCTCCAGGTCGTGATACTGAGGTAGAGGAGGAATCTGAGGCTGAGGCATAGATCTACTTCTGCGTACCTGAACCCCTGCTGGGTGGTTTACCCGCAGGTTCATGTTAGAGTCGTGCTCGCAACTTGTAATTTTGAATTTCATCTCTTGTCTGACATTCGTTTAATTCGGATTTGATATATGACTTTAATTTGGCTATTTATGCATTTGATGTTTTGAGGTTAAAATTGGTATGAATTATTGGGTGTCAGACGGGAGCAGGGCACGTCCCCTTGTGGTCCCTGTGGGATCGGGGCGGGTCTTGTCACTCGAACCCGATAAGCCCAACCCGATCCGCCCATATCAGCCCAGCCCGATCCGCCCATATCAGCCCAGCCCGTAAGCCCGAATATATAACTCAAATAACCTAAAGGCACTAAACCCACCAAGCTCATTTTTTTATAATAGTCCGGCCCGCCCATGTTACTAGTTCAATGGGAGACATTGAAACTTTAAAAAAAAATTATTGTTGGATTTGTGAAATATTGTTTATCAATGTGATCTTAAGCATTGTCTTGTAGTAAACAATGAGGCTGGTGATGGATTGAAGATCGCCTTTGTTTTATTCCTACTCGGTAAGTATTTTTCTTTTCCCCTCTTTAGCAATGCATGTGAATTGGAAATGGTTACAATTAGTAAGTAATGTGAGAGGCATGAAATCTGAAAATTTGGTGATGTTTAAACTTGCAGTATGCCAATGGGTGTTTGTTATTTATAGAAATATTTTACTTTGATGCTATTTTCTAGGGAGGATGTATGCAAATAAATCATTAACGATCATTGTCGCACGGAGTGATGCTAATGCATAAAAATTAATGAAATTCAAAAAAAAAAAATCTAGCTTCGAAGTGGTAAAGTTTTGGTTACATATGAGAGTTTAAAATATGGAGGGAAGCAATTTTTAGAAGGATATAAGGCATCTTTGATTGAGGACGAAATAGGATCCATGAAGCATGTTTTTGTAAAATTTAAATCAACCTTGCAAAGCCAAATAAGAGGTCATATAGATATCGCAATGCAATTTTCAATGGAAAATGTTTTGGAAAAAAATGTTAATAAATGAATTGTTGTGGACAAGAATTTGAAAATGGGTAAATGCCCGTGAGATCAAAACTAATGCGAAATGGCTAATTAAACAATAAGAATATGTACACTTACAATTGAAATAAATAAATGGAAATGACTCATCCAAAATTTCAGTATGAAGAAAAATAAAATCACATGCATATATTTTTTTACAACTTTAAAATTTGAAAAATAACTTATTGCTAAAAGCCCACTTGAACCCGGTCCGAGTGGGCTTGGTAGGCCCGACCCGAAAAGCCAGATAAAAACCGGCCCCGATAAAAAGTTTGGGCTCTTATGTATGTAAATAAGCTCACATGACCTGTAACTTTAAAAATTATTTAATAAGCCCGACCTGATCCGGCCCGACCCAATGTCGAGGGCTACATTTAGCCACAATAAATTTATTAAATTTACATGTACTCTAATTTATTGGTGTTAATAAATTTATGTGTACCCTAATTTTCAAATAATACGTCATGAGAGAGTTATTAGACAAGAAGACAGAATGTTGAAGAAGTAGAGAAAAAAAGGGCATTTTAGTAATCAAATTATTTTTATTCCGAATTATAATAGTTAATAAATAATAACAATAAAAATCAATCTAATTACTATTTTAATTCTATTTGATTAGTAAACAATTCAATTAGAATAATAATTTACTTCTTCAATTACTTATTTTTTCAACTGTCTGCTTTTCCCATTTCCTATTGTTCTCAATTTTGATAAGTAAACAAAATAAAGTACCTACTACAAATAGCCCAATATGAAATGTATTTATATAAATATAATTAAATTGTAAATATTAAATGTATATACTTCCCCTCAAATATTCTTATATAAAATTTTGAAATAATGAAAATTGCATGTACCAAAGTACCAAACAGCTACAATATGTCTTAATAATAATAATAATAATAATAATAATAATAATAATAATAATAATAATAATAATATGTATCAGTTCTGCTCGATGCATTTTTTTTTTCAATTTTATTGGTCACAAAAAAATTAAAAGCTAAAAGCTTCTTGGACAACTAATATTCATATGATAAAAATATAAATTTGAAGTTGCTGAAAAAATTGAATAGAGCCATAAATCTAAACATGGTCCGTATTCTTCATGTTTACCTCTTCTTGATTAAAAACAAAAAAGATAGCGCCTTAATCTAATTTACCTCTTGTTGGAATACTGCCTTAAACTAACACAAAGAAATCGTAAATTCAATTTAAAAGTTTCTTAATAGACCATGCATTCGGAATTGATTAAATATTTTATTTTCAAAAATTAATTATGACTTGATGAGAATGCACCTTTTATCACAGAAGGTAGGGTAAACTTACATTAAAAAATAAATGATCTTGTTAAATTGGTCTAACTCAGTTGATTCTAACTTTAATTTGCAAATAAATGATTTTAATTTTGAACTCTAACAACATTTTGAATGGTAAATTCTCCCCTCTATTTCCGATAATACTGAATGAATTATTTTAAAAATAAATAAATAAAAGATATTTCCTTTAATAAATACAAACAACACAAGGAAGATATGAATATTAGGGCTGGACACGATTCCGTATAGTACGATATTTGGTGATATTGAAACCGTATCATTTAATTTTAATCGGTTTGATACGGTTCAGTATTTCACATTTTGAAATGATACCGGATTGTACTGTACTGATTAAGTTCGGTATGATTTAGGTTTTGAGCCAAAAATTTATGGATTTAGGGTTTAGGTGACTGCTAATCAAGAATTATGGTTTCTAGTATAACAAATACTCGATTAACTAGTTTTTTTTTTCTACTGCTAATAAGAAATTATGATGCCAACTCCTTAGGTAACTACTAACTACTAGTATTGTTAGTATTCAGGTTAAGAAAAATGGTTTCTAATATAGTCCAACAAGAGTATTTTCAAGTATGGAAGACAAGTTAATTTTAATTAGATAAATTTATTATTATTAAGCCACAGAGAACTCATAATAGCTTTTAATATATGATTGTTATATCAACCAATAGAAAAATAGAAATGTTAATTTGGTTCAGTATCAGTACATGATGGTTTTTCAAAACCTCGAAATCGAAATCGTACTGACTTGAATCGATACCGGTTCGGTACCGTACCGATCATCACATCGATTTTACATTCGATATTTTTTTTTCATTTTGATTTGATCTTGAACGGTATAGTTTCAGTTTTTCGATTCTATATGTTCAACCCTAATGAATATGATACATTTGATTAATTGACTTTTTTTTTTTATTACAAGAGAGAATAATTTTTGGAAATTTTTCATACAATTGAATGAAATCTATATGCTCATATTATATATAAATGATATATTTTATTAAAAATTTGCAAGAAAAAAAATTATTCGAAAAAATATATATATATGCCCATGTTATAAATAATTTAGGAGCTATCCTGAATTAAATTAATTTGTTAAATGATATTGTAAAAAATTGTTGATTGATTGTGAGTGTGTGGTGCAGAAGCTATGCATTTTGGTGCGGGACTCTGAAACAAATTGTAGCCCTGCCTGTTTCGTGCACGCTTCACTGCTTCAGTGGGCGTACGGAACCTCTCTGCTCCAAAAAATGATCACCTTAAATAATAATAATAATAATCCATTTTTTCCTTTTCTCTTCCATAGTTCCACACAGTTCCACTGGTGAAGCGGTGTGATAGCATGCTACTATGATGTGTAAATAGTCCCCCTACAATGATGGTTAGTCTAATTCATCAACATTAACAGGAGTATTTACATCCGAAAAAAATTTCACTCGCTAAAAAGAATGGCCCAAAGAATTAAAGGCCCAAATCGCAAAAACGGGCTCAAGACGCCCATGTGGGATGTGTGGATGAAGAAGATGTGGGGAAAAGTATGATGGTTCTCACATGCACGAAGAAAAAGAGCGCAAAGGAAATATTCTTAAATAGAATAAATTGCAACACAAGCCCGTCTAGACCACACATGGCAACCTAATCAACATTTTCATTGCCTATAAAAAGAAAAGAAATCTTTTACTTGTCAAAGGATAACGAATCAATCAATCAGAACCATCAAATTGATCAAACTCAACTAATCCCAAAATAACTATAAACCCCTCTACAGTTTTATTATTTCAAAGACTCGCTTCTTTATGTATAACTTATTTATTTTACTCTAGGATTCAGTTATTTTCTCAATGTCTCTAAGTTCTTACTAAAAAACAATAAGCTTTCATTCATTATGACTTGCACCCCAAACTAGCAATGAAGACCCTCCTGCATTAACTTTTATCCCAACTTGCTCCCATAGTTTGTTTTAAAGGTCAACCTCATTCCTATTGTCACCAAACCAGTCATTGAGGCATTTAAACACCTTTCTCTCGAAGTCGGTTTTGAATGCTCTGCCAACTTATGACATGATTCCAACTGATATTCTTTTTTAGTTGATGATTTCTGGAAATTCATGTTTGCTCAAGGCTAGATTGCAACAGAAATAATTTACTTTCTACACTTATAATTTTACTTCTAGCACTTCAATACCAACACATTTACTTTTCAGTATTTGTACTTCGCCTTCATTTCAATACAAACCATATTTTCTCAGTAGGGACTAGTATTAGGGATATACCATCCAAAAGTGTTCCAAGGCTACCTACGTGTGGAAACCATCTTTGTGTCTTGGTTCGGTACTATGATCCCGACTAAAGGTAACTTGTGTCTCAAACTACTTACATCACGAAAAGAATAAGTTGCTAACTTGAACATTATTGAGAACACATGAACTTGGACTACTCTAAAAAAAATTATTAAAGTCCATGTATATATTAAGAAAAAATTATAGAAAAGAACAGTAAAATTATTTTGTGTCAGGACCTGACCCTCCTCGGTCAGGACCCAACTCATCTAGCACCATATTGTCCGCTTTGGGCCTCGCCCTCACGGTTTTGTTTTCGGGAGCTCATGGTGCAACTTCCCAGGGGGTCACCCATCATGGAATTGCACCAGCCTCAACTCGCTTAACTTTGGGGTTCCAATCCCCCCCAAAGCCACTTGAGCTCCCAAAAGGCCTAATGCTAGATAGGTGTGTGCCTACACCTTTAAGGCACACCACCATCCTCTCCCAGACCATTCCCCCTCGCAGGAATGTGGGATTGTTCACCGTTCCCTCCAGGACACGGGTCTTACAATCCACCCCCCCTTAGGGCCCAGCGTCCTCGCTAGCACACTTCTCGGTCGGAGTCTGGCTCTGATACCAAATTGTCAGGACCTGACCCTCCTCGGTCAGGACCCGACTCATCTAGCACCATATTGTCCGCTTTGGGCCTCGCCCTCACGGTTTTGTTTTCGGGAGCTCATGGTGCAACTTCCCAGGGGGTCACCCATCATGGAATTGCACCAGCCTCAACTCGCTTAACTTTGGGGTTCCAATCCCCCCCAAAGCCACTTGAGCTCCCAAAAGGCCTAGTGCTAGATAGGTGTGTGCCTACACCTTTAAGGCACACCACCATCCTCTCCCAGACCATTCCCCCTCGCAGGAATGTGGGATTGTTCACCGTTCCCTCCAGGACACGGGTCTTACATTTTGTCCGCTTGCCTCACAATCGTTTAATCAGAACAAATGTTCTTGGGACGCGAACAGAGTCCATTTACAACTTCCTAGTAGCGACTCCTACTAGGAACACCTATTTTCACGACAGCTAAGACATGTTTGCTTCCTAATCAGGCCATCTACGGATCGATCGTGGCAGGAAGGCCCTTTCATTCATGCTTTTATCAAGACTAGATTGGAAGGAAATAATTTACTTTCTACACTTATACTTTTACTTCACACACTTTAATACCAACACATTTATTTTTCAATATTTGTATTTTGCTTTCATTTTCATACAAACCAGATTTTCTAAAGTAGGGACTAGTACCCAAGATACATTATCCAAATGTGTTTCAAGATTGTCTAAGTCGGGAAACCATCTTTGTGTCTTGGTCGGGTACTATGATCCCAACTTAAGGGAACCTGCGTCTCTAACTACTAACATTACTGAAATAACAAGCTGGTAAATTGAACATCATGAAGTTCACATGAATCTGAATTACGCTGGAAAAAAAATTATTAAAGTCCTTGAATACATTAAGAAAAAGGCATAGGAAAAATTATAGGACGCGCTGTAACGACCCGTCCCGAATATCGGGATTTAATAATATTTAATTGTGATTCACTAATCTGGGATTAGTTGGGCGATTTCGGACGAATTGTGCAAAATGACCGTTTTGCCCCTGGGCGTGGGCAAAACGTTGACTTTTAATTCGGATGGTCAAATGGACTTTGACCGATGACCGTGACGTAGTTCGGAACGTCACGAGTTCATAGACAGGTGGCACGTTCGATTCCGACGTTCGTGGAAGAAGTTATGATGTACGGAAGCCCAAGGGCATTTTCGTAATTTGGCTTATTAGGGGCCAAATGTTGACTTTTTGACCGGGATGTCCGATGGCCGAGGGCCAAGGACCGTTACGTAGATTTCGTCGATACGAATCCAACGACAGGCGGCATGCCGAAATCGGAGATTCGACGACGAAGTTATGGTCATGGAAACGAATTTACGAACCGAGGCTCCGATTAAAATAATAATATAATAATGAACAGTACCCGGTGACTGAACACACTTGGATGAGTGACAAGTGTCACTCATCCCTTAATTTGGGGCTTAAGACCAGGATCCATGTTTTGGGGGAACATTATGATTATGTTTTATTAATTAATTAACTAAATTATTGTTTAATTTCCATTAACCCTCTCTGATTTCTTGGCCGTGTACAACCAAATGCCATTTCCTTCCCACCTTCATTCCTCTTCCAATTCTGAAACTGAGAGTGTGAAATTGGAGAGAATTCAGAGACTAACTCAACTGGGATTACACGGGGGACTGTTCGGGTGAGGGAGACAGAGAAATCGAAAAATTGATTTTTGGGAGGGAAATTCGAAATGGATGTTTTGAGCCGTGAGGATCGAAATTGATGATTCAATTCGACTTCTGGGATCTAAACGAACATCTTTGCTTCACGAACGAAGAGAAACCATGGCGGATTGAGGAAGAACTGAGCTTCCATGGCAGCTCAAAGTCGAGCTTGTGTTCAGTGGGTTTGAGGTAAGTAATTCTCAAATTGACCTTGTAGAAATGTCCCTTACACTCTCACGATGCTAATTGAATGAATCAATTTGGAAAACAGGGACGATATCGTGAAACCCAATTTGAAAACCCGTCGAGGATCGATCGAGAGTCGTGAGGATTTAGACCACGATTTGTGTAATTCGATTTACAGAACTTAAATGGTGATTGATTACAAGGGATCAGTTGAAAGAACGGATTGTTTTGATGTTGAATTGGGTGAGATTGAACCGGGTCCTATCGCGGGTTTTTCAACCCGTTTACCAGAGAAACGGGCGAGGATGGTGACTGTAGCAGTCACTGTAGCAGGCGGGTGGCTTTCACGCGCAGCCACTCACGGCGGCGCGTGACGGCGCGTGGGCATGAATCTCGAGGTGAGGTCAACATGACTTCTGTCCTATTTAATGTAACGAACATTTTGGAATTGGTTTCGTGTCGATCGGACACCGTTTCGTTATTGTTCGGGATGTCCGAAGGTTTTAAATCCAGTTTAAAAATACTTAAAAATTTGGGAAAATTACGGGACTTGAATAGGATGTTAATGATGAGGTTAGTAATCCTCTAATGTGATTTGGACAGGATTGGGAGTCCCGGTGATAGTGGTGTGGC
This sequence comes from Prinsepia uniflora, assembly GCA_032719365.1. Lineage (NCBI taxonomy): Eukaryota > Viridiplantae > Streptophyta > Magnoliopsida > Rosales > Rosaceae > Prinsepia > Prinsepia uniflora. The sequence continues at coordinate 61,898,431 of CM064868.1, forward strand.
CCGGGAAGGCCTATGGCACGCGTATCGAGGCGCTCGGTTAAACGGTCTGTGAGTGGACATTAGTTTCATAAATTCGATGCATGCATAACTGTTTTATGATTGTTATAATTATGATTAAATGATTTACTTTGGATATCGGTGAATTTAAAATGATTTCACGTATTTCGAGGTGAACTACGTATTTGCACGTAAACCGAGGTTTTCTGGATTTGCACCGATTTCCATAAATGTGGTTGGATATGATTTCATGAAACGGTTACGAACTTGAATAATGTAAAATCGGGCCAGGGGCCTAGTTGAACTATGAAATCGGGCCAGGGGCCCAGTTAACATGTGGATCGGGCCAGGGGCCCAGTTAACTTGTGGAATCGGGCTAGGGGCCCAGTTGATTTCTACATGTGATTGCGGGTCGGGGACCCTAAAATGGAATTGAATAAATGTTTTCTGGTTTACATTTTATATATGTTCACATGTTGGAATCAATAAATGGTTTTGATGATATTTCGGTTATGGCACGTTTCACGGTATTTGGGCATGAGACCCGTTTGATGAAACGTAACGATCGGTTCGGATTTTATCTATGTATACCTATATGTTTTGCATGTGGATATCTATAAAATGTATTTAGTACTGCACTGTATAAATCCTTCCATATTATATTGTCTCCTCTGGATGAGGTACCCCGGAGAGGTCACAGACGTCTAGTACGTCCAGCGTCTATGACGCTAAGCATCGGGGATGCTGTACCCGAACGGGGTTCGGGGATTGAACTCGGAAATTGAGACCCGAGTGGCACGCGTAGCCTTGTGATTGTGACCTTATTGACGTCAGGGACGTCAGACATCAGGGATGTCGGATTGGAGTGTATAGTGCAGTGACTAAAATAATGGTTATGGTTTATATTATATGCCTTATGGTTCATATTACTGGATTTATGAAATAACTCTTGGATTTACTTTTGGAAATTGAAACTATGCTTTGGTTTCCGGGCTAAGGCCCTAATGGTTATTTCTAAATAAATATGGGATTATTGGTTTTGGTGCATGCATATGATTTTACTGAAGGGCATAAATGTCTTATAAATGTTTTAAGCAGACTTGTTTATTTTCGTCCACTCACAGCTTTTGTTTTCAATGCCCTTCAGGTTGATTCCGGATACGACTGCAGCAGAGACTTGAGCATCATACACCTCCTCCATCGATCCTTACGCACTCTGGAAGCCCGTTTGGGCAATGGCAATCGGTTATCCCTTGTCTGACGCCTGTTGTCAGACGGGAGCACGTCACATTCCATGGTAATCCCGGGGGGATTGGGATGGGTCGTGTCACGCGCTCCTAAACACTTTGATAATCGTGCTTGGTCCTGCTCCCGTTTGAAAAATGATCAAAAATATCGAGACTGTTGTCAGGACTCATCCCAAATCCCCCGGATTAACATGGGATACGCCTGATCCCGTCTGACACGAAATGTCAGATCAGGGAAAATTCCGTCTCTAGCCCTCAAACGGCTTATCAGAGTACGCCAGGATCGTAGGAGGAGGAGTGTGATGTCTAATCCCTGCTACAGCCAACATCCGCGATCAACCTGAAGGGTATTAAAACATCAAAAGTCGTGAGTGGACAAAATATTTTAATAAAAACATTTTCACTTTAAGACAATTTTGCCCTTCACTAAAAGCATATGCATGCATTCAAAAACAGTTTATCAAAACGTTCCTAAAACCATTTGTCAAACATTCTCAAAACCTTTCAAGGGTTCATGCCCGGTCCCCATAAACCGTCACGACCCATAAAAACATTTGGGACCCCGACCCGAAATCACAAAAACCCGTAAATCCATAAATCAATACATGTGGGAGCTCATCCCAAATCAACGTACATGGGTCTCAGCCCACAACCATTCTCAGTGAAATACCAAAACATAGAATACGGGGTCTCTGCCCCAAACCACTTTCCATAAGAATCACATATGTACGCATACGTATAACCCATCCGTGGCTCTTCCGAGAAGATGCCAACTCGGGGCACACAGCCCCTAGGGAACACATCCCCGATATATGTCACGATATCATCTCTATACTAGTGTCCACACTACTCGGGGTCTCACTCCGAGTCTTCTCCCAGGAATTCTCCATCTGGGAGGCTCTATCTTCGGACCTAGTCCGATCATCTCTCCTGAATCTGGTCCGGGACCACATCATAAATCGTAACCCCCACTCTTGGAACGAGATCCATATGGGGATACCCATTCTGGTCTGTGGATCGTGACTCTCCAGGTCGACGTCTGGAGGAGACCATATAAATCATATGGAGGTTCATATTCATTTTCAAATCTCTTTCTTTCTTTCTTTCTCAAAACACATTTCAACTAGGTCTCATACCCGATTCATCTCAATAGGATTCCTCGAATCCGATTCAAATCCATTTCACAGGCCTCGGCCTAAATCCTCAGTTCAACAAGGTCTCATGCCCGAATTCGCATTTCATAAACCAAACTGGGACTCAAGCCCGATTTCACAATCAACTGGGCCTCTAGTCCGATATCACGACTAACGGAGCCTCAAGCCCGAAACCATAAAGCAATGGGGCCTCAAGCCCGATTTCACAACCAATAGGGCCTCAAGCCCGGTACTACAGTCAAATGGGCCGCCAACCCGATATTACAACCAAATGGGCCTCAAGCCCGAATCATAAATCAACGGGACTCTCGGTCCGATTCCTCGTCAAATCAAATGGACTCCAAGTCCGAGAGTTCGTAAATCAAATGGGTCTCGTGCCCGATTTCATATTTCCAAACCCAAAACAAATTCATGAAACCCTCATTGAAAACCTAGCACGTATAAGCATCGTATAAACCGTAAATCTCGAAATACGTGCAAATACGTAAATCCTAGGCTACCACAAACAAATGTATTCATGGCATCACAAAACATGTTCTAAAATAATTATAAAACATTTATGCATGCATCGAATTCATAAAACAAGTCCACTCACAGACCGTCCGAACCTGCGCCTCGATACGCGTGCCAAAACGTCTTCCCGGGCCAATCGTCGCCTCCGGGATTCCCAAACCTGTCCAAATTAATTTAGAGGGTTACTAACTACTTATACAACCCCTCACTAAAGCCCTGTAATTTTCTGGAATTTTTAACTATTTTTAAACGCGAACCTAAACCTTCGGACAGCCTGAACTATATCGAAACGGTGTCTGATTGACACGAAACCAGTCCCAAAATGTTCGTTATATCGAATAGATGATTTAACGTGTTGGAACTTCCCCAAAAGAGGGAGCATGCACCCTCATGTGCCCCAAGAACGGTATGCGCGTGGGCCTCATGCGCCAGCGACTGTTCACCTTTTTCAAGCTTAGATCGGTCCAGACCGGCCGGTTCGGTTCAAGGCCTGCAACTGGACCGGTCCAGGCTTCTCCAATCCTCATTTTTCTTCCTTTTTCTTCCTAATTAATCTTAAACTTCCTAATATGATCCTAGGAACTTGTTTGGATGATCAAAATAGGGAAAAACATAGAAAACCCATGGTTTGATTTTGAACCCCACGGTCCAAGATTTTCAGAATCTTCCCAGGCTTCCTCAGCCGTGAAATCCCCTCCCAAATCATCTTATAATCATTCTAGCAACCTAATAATCATTTCCTAATCACCCAAAATCACCCATAATGTGTAAATCAAATTAAAATGGAGAAATGGGCAAACCGAGTACCTTCTCGGGTTTGGGTCTTAGCCGTCCACGGTGGTGCCAACCTGGCCGGCCACCACCATCATCTTGCCCTCTCTTCCTTCCCTTGGTCTCAGTCATGGTCAAATTATCATTTGAAATCCCAAAATCATAGCATCATAATCGAAAATCAAGCATTTCTCGTAAAACGTGCTGAAAACCATATTTCCTCGGAAAAACGTGCAACAATGTAAAACCAACAAAACATATTCAATAAACATAGAATCATGATTAAACCATAAAACAAGTATTGAAAACAGTTATGCATGCTTGAGTTTAGAGAAGGGGTCCACTCACAGTACCGCGCCCTCAATCACGTCCTGAACGTCCAGCACGTTCCTCGGCTTCCTCGGGAAATCCCGATCCTGTCAATAACCACCAAAGTACGTCACTAACACGTCCACGAAGGTTCACCTAATTTTCCCCAAAATTCCCCGAATCCTAAACATAATAAACCGAGACCCTAAGCCTTCACCCTCGCGGAACTACTTCGATTCGACGTCCGATTAACCCGAAACCACTTCCATTAGACTCGTTATAACATCTAGACCAAAAACCATGTTGGAAGGTTCACCGGAAAATGCCCCACAAGCCCCCACGCGCCGCCCAAAGTGGCTGCGCGTGGCCCTCACGCGCCAGCTACAGTGTCACCCGCAACCTCGAGTCCACTGTGTTGAACCGGCCGTCGCAGACTGAACCGGCGAGAACTGTTCTTCGCCGTCCGGCCACCAATTCACCTCCTTTCTTCACCCACAGCTTCGTCCCGACCTACCCTATCCATTCCCAAACTCCAATCACCTCGACACGGCCTCATATTTGTCGACTGAAACTCGAAAGAAAAACCAAAGCCTGCCCTGTTTTCCTTCCCGGCCACCCAGGTCACCTCCCATCACGGTGGCCATCCTAAACTCTTCCTAGGACCATCTTGAACCTATCCCAACTCACCTTAACCTTCGACTCAGTCCCGAACTTCACGACTTTCGGTTCGAACATCGACGGCAAAACAGAGCACACAGAGTACCCGACGTCGTGTTAACCCCCACCATGCACCTCCCGTCACGGCAGCACAACCAAAAGACACCCTGGACTCAACTGAACTCCCTAGACTCCCCTAGACTCTTCGATTCTACCTCTCAAGCCACAATTTCCGATTTGAAGTTCACGGCCAAAACAGAGCATATACACAGGGATGAGGGATTACCTGAAATCGTCCACCGCCGTGCTCGCCGCCGCGTTCCCTGGGGTCCACAAAACCGTCTCAACCTCCTCTCGAGTTCACTTGCACCGTCCACGGCCACCGCACCACCACAAGCTCTCACCTCCTCCCTGTTTTCTCTGGATTTCCCGTGACCCACAGCTCTCACACACACACCCACTGCACCTCTCAACAAGCTCACTAGCTCCCTCTCACTCTCCGATCACCCTCACACACTCACAACTCATCAGCACCACGAGCACCCTTCAATTTTCCTCACCGCCTCACTCTGTTTCACTCTGGATCGAAGAACACCCACGAACACTGCACGGTTGCACCCCAATTATTTGGACCGTGCACACACGAGAACCCCCCAGAACCCACTACACCTTTAGCACGTGTCACCATCATCTCCATTCTCTCCCCAGTGGCTCAATCCCAGCCGTCCATCTGCCCTCTCTCTGCACAATTTCCAGAGCACAAAAGACCAAACTGCCCCTCCTTTTAACTCAACATTACGGTTTTGCCACTAACTTTCTTGACCCGTAACTCGCACATCGTAAGTCCGATGAATACGTGCCGCCTGTCATCGAACTCAGGATAACGAGATCTACCTAACCATCCTCGATCAACGTACCAAAACCCGATCGTCCAAAAAGTCAACTATTCCCCTTATTTTACCAAAATTACGATAATGCCTTCAACCTTCCGAACATCACAACTTCCTCCTCGGATGTTGGAATCGGACGTACCACCTGCCTATGGATTCGTGACGTCCTAAACTACGTCCTGATCACTGGTCAATACCCATTTGACCACCCGAACTAAAAGTCAACATTTTGCCCGAACCAGGGGCAAAATCGTCATTCTATGCTTACGGACCTATCGGGACCACCTAACCACCGATTAGCGTCACTAATCCCACCTTAATCGCACTACTAATCCCGGCTCTCGGGACGGGTTGTTACAAGTGGATGGGTGACACTTGTCACTCATCCATTGGTCCAATGACAAATATCTAGGCCCCACTTAATTCCAAAAACATCCGTTTCGTAATTCGTGCAATAGTTCCTTCGAATTTCCGTGAACCGTAACTTTTCAGTCGAACGTCAGAATTCGACGTGCCGCCTGTCTACGGATTCGTATCATCCCGATCTACGTAACGGTCCTCAGGTCTCAGCCATCAGACATCCCGGGTCAAAAGTCAACTATTGGCTCCTATTCAACTAAATTACCAAAATGCCCCCAAACTTCCGAAGATCACAACTTCTTCCTCGAACGTCGAAATCGAGCGTGCCACCTGTCTATGAACTCGTGATGTCCCGAACTACGTCACAGTCATCGGTCAAAGTCCATTTGACCGCCTGAACGAAAAGTCAACTATTAACCCATTCTAGGGGCAAAATCGTCATTTCACCTTGAACGTCTGCTACTCCTCGTCTAATCCCCGATTAGTCTCGCTAATCCATCATTAATTCTTAATTAATCCGGTTCATTCGGGACGGGTCGTCACAACTGCCCTTAACACTTGTCAGACAATGAATACTAGTACTGTTTTCCCCATTCATGCCTCCGCTTCTCGTTCAACCCTGATTTTCGTGCAATGGTCCTGGAGGGTTATCAAAACCATTAAAAAGTGTGAGTGGACAAAGATAAACATTTAAAAATAAATTTTCAAGAAAAACAACATTTACCCTCCAATTTATAAAACCATGCATAAGACAAAGATAAGCATCAGTCGTCTGGGAAACACCTCAAGCTTCGGGTTCCTGAAAACAATCACCATAAGCATCAGCCGTCTAGGAACACCCTTAGTTTTGGCAACTTTAAATTAAATGAATTTCATCATCTGGACGTCATCGTCCAAATGTCTGCTAGCACGCCTCGATTTTTGTGTCCTTAAGGACTTTTAGGATCAGGGTGTGTCAATTAGTTATCACATCGATGGTTCTAGGATGTGTCATTAGCTTCGAACACTTGATGATCATGCAACCCGATATCCCGATGTCAGAGCAACTCCTCGAATAGATAGAATCACTTTTGTAACACGAGTTTTAGTTCGTTTACGACCGAATCTTGAGTTTCCACAAGTGGGATTGGATTTTTTTTTTAGCCTTTGGTACTCTTTAGTTATGAATAGTTAGATTTAACTTTTCATTGAATTTTGCGTTCGGGTGGTGCTCACGAGCCTAGGGCTCGTATGAGTGGTGTGAACCAATTATTCGACGATGTGCATGGCAAGCTCACATTTTCACGATGGGTTCGTTTTTTATTTATCTCGGGAGACGGGATCTCCAGAGCCGCCTTGGAAACTTGAGTTGATTTATTTTGACTGAAGTTGTTGGAACCGCTGCGTTATAATCGTTTATTAAATTGGTCTTTTGGGCACTCTAAGACCTTCTTAAGAAATTTCTCTGAGGTCCATACAAGTAATTTTATTCTTGAGTAAATGGTGCTTTGGGTGTACTTTGAAGGATATTTTTGGCTATACGTGTTAGCTAAATTGCTTACCTCAAGATTGAAACCACACAACTTATCATAGGTTTCATACTGCCTAATCATTGTGGAGCCCACGACAGTATAGATAACAAATTACCTAGTGGTGCCCTTCTTCGCCTTTTTGAACTTGTAAACGTTATTCTTACGGTATGAGTACCTTATCATCATTTTGTTGTTGCTCTTACTCAAACCTTCCTCGTACACACCTTCGAAGCAATTTAAATCACATGGTTTTTATGCTTGATGATTGTTTATGCGCTTTTTCTTGTGTATCGTTTGATATGGTATTTTTCCTTGCTAGGCGTTTCAAGTGAATTTACAGTTTTCCTACAAATGACTTTACCTTACTACTGAGTTTCTTATGACTTGTGTGTGTTTTTTGTGAATTTCTTACTTGAAACGCTAATACCTTTCAGCACATAAATAAGTTTTAGTGGTATCAAGATTGTAGCACGTATTTTGACGTGATATATTTTTATGCCAGTTACATTCATTTCACTAAACCTAACTGTTAAATCATCTTTTACGACTTGGTTTCTATTATATCGAACCACACATTTTTACAACTGGGAGTCATATCCCCTATTTGTCTCTTATGTCTAAAATATTCTTAAACAATGATTTTGGGAATCGCTTCACTATTTGGAACCTTAAGGGCATATCGATTTTGACTAGTGCTTATGGACAATCATTTTGATCTTTTGATAGGACCCATCTCAACTGGACTTCGATAACCGTGCCCGGTCCTGATCCTGTCTGACAAGTCAACTGAAGCTCCGAAACTACCCTTCAGTACCTGTCAGACAAGGGATAACTGCACTGATTTCCGCTCATGTCTCCGCCTCTCGATTAGCCCCGAACGTCATGCCACGGCCTGGAGGGTCATCAAAACAGAAAAGGTGTGAGTGGACAAAAATAAGATCATTTGAAACACATTTCAAGATACATCATTTACCCTCCAGTTTATCAAACCATGCATGCCTAGGGAAAAACATATGAATAACAATCACCGGCTTTCCAACCAACTCACATAACAAGTATCAAAACCCGGCTCTCAAGCCAAACATATGAAAACATAATCACCTGGCCACAAAGACCATAACCCGTACTCAATACCAGTACGTAATCACAATCAACATCAAACAACACTATTCACAAGTGCACAATCAATCAATCAATCCGCACTACTCACAAGTACACAAACAATCACACAGTCACATCCGCACTACGCGTAGGCCAACCTCGGGAACTGCACTTAGGCACCATCCGAGTCATATCAGTCATGTCTGGGAACTGCACACGCAACATATAGACGTACCACATACTCGGGAACTGCACTCACGCAACATCCGAGACACGTCTAGGAACTGCACTCTCACCATCCAGAACATGGTCCAGTATCCACAATCACAAACACAATCCATTCCACAAACACATATTAAACATATCCATGACTTCATGTCAGGACCCGACCCATCTAACACAATATTGTCCGCTTTGGGCCCAGCCCTCACGGTTTTGTTTTCGGGAGCTCACGTGCAACTTCCCAGTAGGTCACCCATCATGGGATTGCACCAGCCTCAAATCGCTTAACTTTGGGGTTCCAATCCCCCCAAAGCCACTGATCTCCCAAAAGGCCTTGTGTTAGATAGATACGTGTCCACACATATAAGGTATTTCACCTTTCCCTCCCCGAGCGATGTGGGATCGTTCACCGATCTTACCTTTCCAAGCTCACGGGTCTTGCTCACCGATCTTGCTTCTCAAGCTCACGGGTCTTGCTCACCGTTCTTTCTTCTAAGACCGGGTCTTACAACGACCCGGAAATTCGAAAAATGAAAATTTGGAAAATTTGAGGAAAATGACGATTTTGCCCCTAGAATTGGGCGAACGGTTGACTTTTTATTCGAGCGGTCAAACGAACTTGGACCGATGACCGTGACGTAGTTCGGGACATCACGAGTTCATAGACAGGTGGTACGCCCAAGTCCGACATTCGAGGAGAAAGTTATGATGTTCGGAAATTTAAGGGCAGTTTGGTAAATTGGTAAAAGGGGCCGACAGTTGACTTTTTGATCAGGACCTTGTTTGGAATTACCGGGAATACCGTTGGATAGGTCTCGGGACGCTGAATCCGTAGACAGACGGCATGCGTCAATCGGAGTCCGAACGAAAAAGTTGTGGGTCTAGAACTATGAGGGGCATTTTGGTAATTTGCTATGATAAGGGTAAAACAGTAATTTGTCCTTTAAGGTGAAATTAATTTATAAACTATATCTTAATTCAGCTGATTCAGCTTATAGGATGAGGATGATTACTTAAATGACACCTAGTAAGGTTTACGTGAGATTAGTGGCATTGTTTGAATGCCTAACATGGACAAATTAGCCGCCTAACCTTTGTTTAAATTCTTAACTTAGATTGATCAAGAAGGAAACCAGAGAACACAGGGAGATTCAAAGGGAATTTTGAGTGAAAAACAGAAGGAAAATAGGAGAGAAAACGGGGAGGAATACTGTGAACCCGAGAGGAAAAAACCCGAAAACTATGCTTGATGAAATTGAGATTTAATTCGAAGTTTTAGCTTAACCCAGGCCGACTTAAGAGTAGAATTAGTCCTCTGGGACGATTTCGAGTCGAACCACATCAGAAAGGAAGACAATTGAAGGGGAAATCAGCAAGAACAGACGCTGCGACTTCCATGGAACTTGGAGCTTGAGTTCGATAACTTGGAGGTAGTAATTCTTGAAATTGATTTCAATTTCGTGTTTAGAATGACTGTTGTATGCTTCTGGTGTAAACAATTGAAGGATATAGGTCGTTTTTGGGTAGAACCCGAGTTAGGACCCGTCGAGTTTCAATGTTGAGTCGTGGGATTCAGGGCATGGTTTCATTAAATTGAGGTCGCAGATCAGTTAGAAACATGGAATAGATGAGAATGAATGAAAGAACGGAAGGAATTGGGTTCAATTTGAGGGAAAACGAATAGGGTTGCGACGCGGGTCGCAGACCTGAATACCAGTGAAACGGGTGACAGGGATGCTACTGTTCATGTCACTGTAGCAAGGCGCGTGAACTCACGCGTAGCCGCTTGCGGCGGCACGTGAGGGCGCGTGGTGACTGTTCTGGGAAAGTGGTCAACATGTTTTTTATTCTATACAGTGTAACGATCATTTTGGTTTTGGTTTCGAATCAATCGGATACCGTCTCGATAATGTTTCGAGGGTTGACCAACACTGACACGTGAACAGATCCCCTATAAAGGTAACTACGCATTTACTATTCATATCGACTTACAAATTACTACTCACCACTCACTCCTTATACATACAGATCCATCACTAACTTGGACATCGGAGAACCTTTAGGTTGGTACCACACTAATAAACAAACCCTAACAAGGGTTGACCAACACTGACACGTGAACAGATCCCCTATAAAGGTAACTACGCATTTACTATTCATATCGACTTACAAATTACTACTCACCACTCACTCCTTATACATACAGATCCATCACTAACTTGGACATCGGAGAACCTTTAGGTTGGTACCACACTAGTGCCTACCTATAACTGACGACCAGTTACCCTCTTTTGACAGGTCAATCTAAGGACACGTGGTTGAGCATGATTCTACCCTAAGCTGACACATTTTGTGCATCAACATGTAGTATTTTTCTTTTAATAGTCTAATGTTTCAACAAGGAATATGTTTTCGGGTGTTCGTTAGTTGAAACATGCTTGAATGACCAAAGTAGATTTGCTAGAAGTGTTAGAATTGCTATAGCATATTTATAACTCATTGTGTGCCTCTAGGTCCCAATTTTGATTTTGATTTTGATTTTTAAATTTGATCCATCTACTAATTTGATGTTTTTCATGTTATTTCGAGGTCACACAATGTGTTTAAAATATCATTTATTATGTTTTGGGACAGGTTTGGGGATGAGAGACGACCTAGAGAAGACGCCTAAAAGTTTAAAAAGTGGCAAAAAAGTCGTTATTTTAATGCAGATTTTTTTTTATATAATCCTGCAAGTTTTTTCCAAAAACTGTCACTGTTGTTGTTTTTTAGCGTGATATTCTTCAAGTTTTTCGTCACCAAAAATGTTCTTTAGCTTTTAGTGACAAAATTTATAGTGATTTCATATTTTCCATAAAATCAAGAAAAATTCTAAAAAATTCTAGAACTAACTTGGACAGATTCCAAGCATCCACCACATTCAAAAGTATCCAATACATCAATTTTATAGTGTGATCAATTTCAATAGAAAAAAAATGTAATAATGTGAGTGTAAAGTCTTTTTGCGATTTTGTTCAAATAGGAACATGAAGGATGTCAGAGATGGGGGGTTGATTTGGTGAAGATGTTTGATTTGATTTTTGAAGTGGCAATGAAGGAGATGGAAGTTCATGTTCATGCACTTGCTCTGAAGATGAAACATGTGCTACACAAAGGAAAGCAACTTGTAATTCACGTTGTCCACCTTTGTTAATATATGTCTACCAATTTTTTTTAATATATGTCTACAAAAAATTGTCCACATAAAGAGAAAGTCTAGAATAAGATTATTAATTTTTTTTGGATAATATGACAGGACCCGTCCCCGAAGGACTTTGATAACTGTGCTCGGTCCTACTCCCATCTGACAAGTCAACTGAAGTTCCAAAATTACCCTCAGCACTTGCCAAACAAGGGATAACTGCACCTGTGCCTACTCATGCCTCCACCTCTCGAATAACCTCGATCATCGCGTCACGACCTGGAGGGTCAATAAAACAGAAAAGGTGTGAGTGGACAAAAATAATATCTTTTACAAATACATTTCGAAATACACCATTTACCCTCCAGTTTATCAAACCATGCATGCATAGGGTAAAACATATAAATAACAATCACCGGCTTTCCAGCCAAATCATATGAAATGTATCAAATCCCGGCTCTCAAGCCAAACATATGAAAACAATAACCTGGCCACAAAAACCAAAACCCATAATCAATACCAGTACGCAATCACAATCAACATCAAGCAGCACTACTCACAAGTGCATCAATCAATCACACAGTCACATCCGCACTACGCGTAGGCCATCATCCAGCCACATTCTCGGGATCAGACACATCTGGGCTCAACCCTCAGGATCAGTCACATCTGGGCGAACACATCCCTAGGCTCAGACACATTTGAGTGGTACATCCAGCATCCAAGAAGCTAGCTTACCGTAAAAACAACTCACACTCATATCCCCCAAGCTTCGGTCGTCTAGGTGATCCCCTAGTTTCGACCGTCTGGGCACTCACAATCACAATGAAAATCAGCCCGGGATTACATCCCAAAACATTTCAATCAAATCCTTAACTTCAAACCAAGTCAAAATCATTCCCGACCGGGTCTCAAGCCCCAAATACCATTTACACGTAAATCCGTAAAATCTCATTTGAAAACATTAAAATAATCCAAAAATCATCCTTGACTCACCAATTAAGTAAAAATATCCTTTTTGAAACCATTTTGACTCCGGACCTAGCCCAAAATACCAATTACACTTTCCTCGTAAAACGTGCCCGAAAGACCGATTAAAGTAATCATTTAATCACAAATAATCATGACAAATCACCATGACATCATTGCAAACCAAATCATGCAATCAATCATGTAAAACATTTAACTATGCATGCATAACAGTTTATAAAACAAACGTCCACTCACACACCGTCCATATAGCTCATTTTTTCCGAGCTGCATATTTTTCTGTAAATTCTGGAAGTCGCCATTCCTATCCAAAACCATTATCGAGGGTCACTAACATCTCAATATACCTCATATAATTTTCCCCAAATTTTTCGGGATTTAAATACGTATTTTAAACGTATATTAAAATTTCGGATACATATAACACTATCAAAACGATATCTGATTTCCTCGAAACCAGTGCCAAAATGTTCGTTACATTACATAGAATAAAACACATGTTGACCTCACCTTGGAAATCGGTCCCATGCGCCCTCACGCTCCGTCGCAAGCGGCTGCGCGTGAAGTCCACGCGCCATGTACAGTACTGTCGTCCTCACCCGTTTGTCTGTAAAACGGGTCCGATTGGCCCGCGGCCCGACCCGACTGAGTTCCTGTCAATTCTTCATTGAGTTCTTCAATTGATCCATCGAATAGCATTATTAGGAGTCTAATTAAGGTTCTGTAAGATCAATTACATAAGAAAGTACCTCAATTTAAACGAATTCGAATTCGAAAATTCGAAGAACAGGTGGGTATTGTTCATCCTGAAATTCCTTCGAATTCAATCCGTTTCTTCAAATTAATTCACTTAGAAGCTTTGCAGGGTTCATCCAAACACACTTCCAGGTTCAAGTTCATCGTTCAACGCCTCTAATTCCACGACTCAATCTTCAAATTTTCCAAATCTCATCATGTCTGTTTTCGGCCAAAACGACATCCTTTTCTTTCGTTTTTCTTTGGGTTCGACTCGAAATGATCTCAGGAGACTCAATCTCATCTCAATTTCATTGTTTATGGCTCAGAATTTCAAATTCGGTTTTTGGATCAATCCGAAAGTTCAAAGGGTTTGAGTTCGGGTTCTAGGTTTCTGCTCATGATTTATCTCTGATTTCTCTCAATCTCATTTCCTTTCTTTCTCTTTCAGCACGATCAATAAGGAAGCCTCAACATTCCTTTCTTCCTGCCCAGTGATCGATCAAAGGAAGTGGATAAATCAAGCCTCTGTTTTTCCTTTTCAATTACACACACACACACACACACACACACACACACACACACACACACACACACACACACACACACACACACACACACACACACACACACACACACACACACACACACACACACACACACACACACACACAAAGATTTAAACAATTTACCCCACCGCTCACAGTTGCCACTAAGTGTTCCCTTAAAGTGACAAATGTCACTTACTGAGCCTAATGAATCACCAATCACGGCTGAATCAGCCAATTCTAGCCCAATTTACCATTTTGCCCTTGCCTTAACAAATGACCAAAATGCCCCTAGCCTTCGCAGACTCGTAACTTTCACATCCGACCTCCGATTGACGCATGCCGCCTGTTTATGGATTCACCCGAGACCTATCCAACGATCCTCCTGGAAAGTCCAAACAAGGTCCCGATCAAAAAGTCAACTTTTGCCTCTATAGCTAAGGGCAAAATCGTCATTTCCTTCTAATTTTTCCAATTTTTTTTTCTTCGAATTTCCGGGTCGTCACATAATATCCAAATGTCCATATCATTTTTATAGCATTTGTAAAAAATTCCTCAAGATTTGTCATAAAAAAAAATGTCTTTGAGAGTTCTCTATAATTCTAATTGAATACACCTTTCTTATTTCCACATTTATGTAAGGGGTAGTTATAAATGGGCCTTTTTATTAAGTTCAAGTTATAAATTAATTTATCACTGTAAATAAGACTAATAAATATATAATTATGTAATTTTTAATTATTGTTTAATCGGTATCATTTGTTTTAATCTATTATTTAAAAAAATTAAAACTATGCCTTAAACTCTATATCATTTTTATTTAAAAAAATGCACATATATATATATATATCATGAGAAGTCCAATAATTTGGAAGTAATTAATTTACTTGAGATAGTATTTCCATTTAGATGTGGACATATATATATTATACCCAATGTACATTTCTCAAATATAATTGTATATACAATCTACCTTTTGAAATTTATTCATTTGTAATATTTTTTTTGGTAGATCAAGTAATATTTAGATGTGTAAAAATTTTGGAAATAGAATGTTGGATTAATATAGAATAGAAAAATAAGTAATAGGTAGATAATTATTAATTTACTTTAAGAAAAAGGAACCATTAATTTACGTGCTATATCTTCAATCATTAGTAATAAAACAAAAAATTGAAAAGATAAATAAAATATATCTTAATGACTGTAATCTTACAAAAATATCAAATAGTATCTAAAAAATTGAGATGATTAAAGTGACTTGTAAAAAAAAAAATCATGGGGAAATTATTTGAAATAATTATCTTTACAAAAATAAATATTAAAATTAAAAATGAAATTAAAAATATTTAAACTTTGAAATCATATCTGATAAATAAACTACCAAAAAAAAGGTGTGGTAGATAAGTAGCGGTTAAAATGTATTAAGGGTATTAAGTAAATAAATAAAAAATTAAATTAAAGAAAAGAAAAGGGTAAAATACTTAAAAGGAATCTAATAGATCAGTAAATTGACTAATTTATATATGTTATGGTATTAATTTATAATTAATTCATTATATAAGAATAATTTTGCCTCATTATTTTTTTAAAAAAATATTATTGTTCCATTATTTTTTTTTCTTAGTAATTATTTTAAAAATAAATAGATGATTTACTATAAAGATTTTAATAACTGTTAAACTATCCCAGTATAATGATCTTGAAATGATCTACCACTCACATCAATTCCACGAGTCTTTTATTGATTATCATTTAATTCGACAACAATGAAAAAACACGTAAAATAGAAACACTCACATTGGATTTAGAATTAATTAGGTTTGAGCTAATGATTTTCACCAGATAAAGGTAACATTATACCTCTGAATTTTATCCCTTCCATTGTCCCGAATCGAAATATATAATTGATTTTTTTTTTTTTGATCAAGAAGTGCAAATTCAATAGAAAGAAAGGAAACAGACCAACAGCAGATTACAAAGCGAAACTGAAAAAACGAACAGAAAGGAAACTAAAGAAAGGGTCCGGGGTAAAGACGCAGGACAAGCCATTAAAACCGTCCACCCGCAGGCCCAGCAAAAACAAAACTCAACTAGGGGGACAGGGAAGACCATCATTGTTTAAAACAAGCACTAAAAAGGATGGAGGGCGGTCAATCCAGACTTCCCTGCACATTCTCCGTCGAGCTTGAGTGGCTAAGGTATCAGCTACCTTGTTTGTACTCCGATGAGACCAACTGAACCGGATATGCTCAAAGTGGGCCCGCAGAGTACAGAGTTGAGTCAGGATGGGGAAAATTTCCCAGTTTCCACGATCAATGCAACCAGAGATGCACTTAATTAAAGTTTGGGAGTCCGATTCAACAATGACATCTCGGAGCCCACGGTCCCGGGCAAAGGAGACTCCAGATAAGATGGCCCAGGCCTCAGCAATAAGGGCGGTTCTGGCACATTTTAGCTCACAGAAAGCCCCACAAAAAACACCCTCAGAACTTCAAATAATTACCCCAAGCCCAGCAGGAACATCCGGGCCCACCCAAGAAGCGTCGCAGTTTATCTTTGAAGTCGAGTCCGTGGGGGGAGTCCAAGAGGTAGGGCCCACCAGTGGAACACTCGGAAGGCCAAGAGCAGAACGAGGCATAGTAACATGAGACCAGAACTCAGAGACATACCTGGAAATAGCATGGATGATTCTCCTGGGATTGAAAGGCTGGCCCTCAAAAAGATACTTGCACCGATGTTTCCAAATTACCCAACAAGTGAAAGCAATGACAGAAGCTGTCCAACTCCGATCACTCCCGGCACCCACCGAACGAGAAAGAACGGTATGCAGCTAGCATTCGAAAGAGGTCACTTGCGTTACATCAATCCGGTAGTTAAGGAGACCGCCAAACCAAATACCAATCACTCCAGGGCAGCAGAGGAAGAGATGTTCGGTAGTCTCAGGAAAGGACTCACAGATAGGGCATAATTGGTCGTGCCCCAGATGACGCCGAAAAAGATTTGCCCTAGTAGGGAGGTAATTTCGCAGCGATCGCCACAAGAACTCGATGACCCGCGGATTTGCTTTGAGATTCCATATGAGGTTCCAAAGATCAACCGGGAAAAGATTGGAGCTGGAAGCCCTAGTTAACACAGTGGAACACTGGGTTGAGGGGTTTTTCCTTAGCCAAAAATAACCAGACTTAACACTGTAGGTACCTGGCTTGCAATGGGGCCATATGAGCCGGTCCTCGTCATCAGGGCTTCCCAAAGGGATAGAGATAATGGCCCTACAATCGGAAGTAGAGATCAGGGGCTCAATGCTCTCGAGATTCCAAGAGTGAGAAGCGGGATCAATGATGTCAGCCACAGGTTGTGAAGGGAAAATCAGGTCGGGAGATGAGGGGGTAAGCAAACCATCAGATGAACCCGGGAACCAACGATCAGTCCAGAGCTTTGTGTCGACTCCATTCAGAACCTGCCATCGGGAACCCTCAAGAATAATACGCCTACCTTCCAACAAACTTGTCCAAGCCCAAGACGCACGGCTACCTCTGCCAGCTTCCCGAAAGTTCCCATTAGGGAAGTATCTGCTCTTAAGAAGTTGAGCCCAGAAGGAATTAGGCTCACGGATAAGCCTCCAACACTGCTTGGCTAGAAGAGCAAGATTGAAATCCTCAAGATTCCGGAAACCCATACCACCCTCGGCCTTTGGGAGACCAAGTTCCGCCCAACTGCACCAATGAATCTTGTTCCGGTTCCCTGACTGACCCCACCAGAAATTTGCCAAATCAGAATCAATCGCTTGACAAACAGACTTCGGGAACTTGAACACTGCCATAGGATAGGTGGGAATAGCCTGTGCAACTGCTTTGATGAGCACTTCCTTACCCGCATGGGAGAGGAAATTCTGCTTCCAACCCTGAATTTTCCTTCCAATCCTCTCCCGGACAAACAACATCGCCTCTTTCTTCGACCTCCCCCAGAGAGTAGGGAGGCCAAGGTACATGCCGGGATTATCTGTGATATCCATACCAAGAATGGTATGAATCTCCTCCCTCAACCGAATGGGGGTATTAGGGCTGAAGAACATATTAGACTTATTGTAGTTTACCATTTGACCCGAGGCATGACAGTATACTTTCAAAAGCTTATCAACAACTAGACAGTTGTTCCTTGTGGCCTTCATAAATAGTAGAGCATCATCAGCAAATAAGAGATGAGAAAGTATAGGACCCCCCGGGCTGAACCTAATCCCCTCAAGCACCCCCGCAAGAACAGCATGGTTAAACATCTGAGACAGGACATCACACACAATGATAAACAAATAAGGAGAAAGTGGATCCCCCTGCCGAATGCCACGAGAGGGGGAGAAACTGCTTCCAGGCTGACCATTAATTAGGACCGAGAAGCGCACTGAGGAAACACACCTCATAACCAAATCAACCCACGAGGAACAGAACCCCATCTTTTGCATAACTGCTCGAAGATAATCCCACTCAATGCGGTCATAGGCCTTATTCATATATAACTTTATGCCCATCTCAAAGATCTTTGTAGACTTCCGGAGTTTTAGAGCATGGAAGGCTTCATGGGCTACAACAATATTATCTTGAATCTGTCTTCCAGAAATAAAAGCACTCTGCTGGGGGGATATGATGTCAGGGAGGAAACCTTTGAGTCGATGGGCAATTACTTTGGCAATGATCTTGTAAGAATAATTGCAGAGTGCAATAGGGCGGAATTGAGTGACTGCTTCCGGATTTAGGACTTTAGGAATGAGAGCAATATGGGAAGCATTTAAAGAATCGAGAGAAATATCACCTACAAAAGCCTTATTGACAATAACAAGCAAATCATCATGAATTGAATTCCAATAAGTTTGATAGAAGATACCCGAGAATCCTTCTGGGCCAGGAGCCCTCAAAGCCCCCATTTGAAAAGTAGCATCGCGAATTTCTTCTAAAGAGACTGGACGAATGAGATCCAGATATAATTGATTAATCCTAAAATAAATGGAAGTTTATGATAATAATGTAGGTAAAAAATTCAATAGATGAAAAATGTGAAATGAGAAAATTCTTTTTTTTTGGACATAATAATATAGAAATAAATGATTATATATACACATTAATCCACTTTTTACGAGAATCGAATTCAAATCTTTTATATACAGGTAAAAAACGAATACAAAATACCAAAAACTGCTGTGGAAATGTCAACGTCTTTTTTCCTTGTCTGTCTAATTCAAGAAGATAATGAGTAACGAATTTTGATTTTGAATAATTGAAAAGGTTAGCGTGCTTGATTTGGTTTCCCAGATTCATATGTGGAACCATGGTGATGACTCTCATGTGGAAGATCCTATCAAATAATATGTTGAGGGTCCATTCAATGCTTCGAACCCAGACCTCATTTTCCTTTCATTTGAGTCGTTGAACACCAGACTTTTAAACTTTGAAAAAAATTATTAAAATCCTAATTAAATACACATATATTTTTTTAAAATTTTTAAAATATATTAATATCGTAATTGAATAAACCCCTAAAAAAATATTGGTAGCATGGGAATTCAAAATAGCATTTAGGGTTTGTGCTGTGTTGCCCCATTGTGGATGTGAGCTGGCAGACGCATTGTGGCTTTGGACGTACACACACGTATACCGCCAAATAAAACGAGGAGCAGCCAAGATTGAAGGCTGAGCTAAAGCGCTCCTTCCCACCCTGCTTCCGTCCTACCTGCCTGTACGTACGTACGTACACCATCCTGCCATAGTGCCCTACTGCCCTATAGGACTGGCCATTAGCCTTAAGCCAAACAGCACTTCCGCGAAGGTACCGGTACGACGTCGTTAGTGGACGTGCACCTCCACTGTTTTAAAATCCACTGCCAATGATCATGGATAACACAACAGACGCTCACATCTGCCCCTACGCTAAGTACAAATACAAAACCCAACCCAAAACAAAGCACCCTACTTTTCCTTTCTTTTTTTTTCGCCTTTTTTTTTTAATCTACTTTCCTTGAATCCAAAAGTTCGAAAAATAATTAAATACATGTAAAGATGAGAGATTTACAGTTTCTTAGACCCACAAAAAATTTACCATTTTTCCCACAAAATAATGGGAAATTAAATTTTCTATTTGATAAAAAAAAACAACTTTTACATTTTCATATTTGTTTAATTATCAGAATAATAGGTTAAAATATAATCAATAGAGAAAAACAAACTGAAGAGCATAAATGGAGAAAAATTTAAGACAGAAAGTACTTCCCTAAATTGAAGGTAATTAAAAAAACCTAATTGAAATTTACCTTTGGATTTAGATGGTAAATCCATTAGATAGATACTTCCATGGAATCACTGCCGTATTTTTACAATTTTAACCAAAATTTAATATTTAAAAAGGAGGTTTAGATGCTACTTATATCACGGTTGTGTACGTATCAACTTTTTCATTAAAGTTGTACATTTTCTCTTTCCATTTCAAAATAGCTTTTTAGTTAGGAATCGTACGTGTGATGGGTAAGATTATTATCCTTGCACCAAAAAATGTGTTCAATTCTCTCCTAATAAATTCATGGATACATCCATTCAATGAAATCAGAAATCAGAAATGATAGTTGATTATCTTGCTGTTGGATTTAGGTTGCAATATGAACCACATCAAATGATAATGCTTTTAGATGGATGCAATTTTAAAATTATAGGCATGGTGCTAGAAGTTTGTTTAGTGATGTTTTTGCTGAGACTGATCCAGATTTGGATGTTTAAATAGAATTTCTCCCAAAGTTTTTGAAACTATTCATATTTAGATATTGACTAGAATTGAAAATGGTTTATAAGTACAGTTTTGAGTACCAAATAATCAATTATATAATAGTGTGTCACCCACCAATATTGTAAACAAAGGGACTATCTTCTAAGTGGAAGGAATTTATGTGCTTTCACCTTATTAATTTGTAAAGAACCAACCTTTGATAAAAAAAAAAAAATACCCAAAAAAAAGAGAGGATCAACCTTCATAAATTTGAAGTCTTTGGGTCCAATAGTAACCTAGGGTTTCTTTAATGCTACCAAGAACAAGATTAACTACTAATTAGAGTATTAATTTTAGAATTGTAAAGGCACATACACACAGGAATTTTTTCCTTAATTAACTCGGTCGTGTAGTGTAGTCTATCATGAGTCACATGACTGATGGCTCTGTAAATAATTTTTTGATACGGGAGACCGGACCGGACCGGAATATTCATCAGGTCACATGTGTTTCTTATATATCTGATGCATGCATGCATGCATGCCTGGAACACAATGGCGATGATGATGATGCAGCCACATACATAGCGCAATTGGCAATCTGCCCTCAATTTTGTCTGCCTCTGAGAAAGAGACATGAATCTTCCCATAAAGCGTATACATGATGAGCAAAGGGGGAAATAAGGAAGACAACGCGAACGCTTTTCCAAATTTCCAAACCAAAATGCCCATATTTTTGTCGCTTCAAATTAATTGGAAATATGTCTAAAAATTAAAATTACTCTTTCAAACCCTTTTTAAAAATCGTTGAATAAAAAGTCGAATATATAATTTTTTTGGGTCGAATAAATGATTGAACAAAGACGTTTAAGTTTTATGAAGAAAAAATGAAAAAGATAATTCGGATGTAGTTTAACGATATATTAAGAATTACAGATCAAAATTTTGAATTGAAACTGCAACTTTTTATTGAAATATTAAGACTTAGGTTAAACTCTTGATATATATATATATATATATATATATATATGTGCGCACGCGCGAGCGCAAGTATTTAATATATATTTTTTTTACAAAATTGAAGTTAATATTTAAAATCTGTGCGAAACTCCAAATACGCCAGATGGGTTAAATTGGAATTTTCAGAAATGGGCATGTAATGCCTGTTATATTTTTATTTTTTTATTAGGGCAATTAATTTATAGATCTTAAATAACATATAAGTTTATTCAAAAGTTTGCATATAGAAAAATTAAACTCATATGTCATTTGACTAGTCAAATGAATATACAATTTGAAATAGACCATATTTTTTATATAAATTACAACTAATGCCATCAAATTGTAAACTAATCCAACAACAATCTAAAAAACACCTACCAAAATTTATCATGATTTCAACATTACTCTTTATTTTTAGTTTTTTATTATAAGATTATATTGAGGATCATGAAAATATTACTCTTATTTATATATATTTTTTCACTTGCTCATTTTAAAAGTAATACGAGTATCTAATCAAACTTAAAGTAAGATAATTAAAAGAAATAATTCTTCAAAATACTTTTAAATTTAAAATTTAAAAATTCTTTATCTTCCGATATTAAATAATTTGATTAATTTCATATAGGCAAAAAATTCAAGAATTAAACCCTATGTTGTATGATTTTTCACCACCATATCAAGGCCCCCCCCCCCCCCCCCCCCCAAACAAATTCTATACCCTACCGTTGAACTCCAGAAAATACGGATTTTATTTTTTATTTTATAGAAAAAAATTTAATTGTAACTATATACAATATATATAGTATATATATTATTTATTATATGCATAATATAATAAAGGGCCCATGAGGCCAAAGAAATCAAACACTAAGGGGCACATGAGGCAAAAAGAACAAAAAAAGACAATGTTATTTTTAATTATTTAAAAAAATTCTCAATTACTAACTTATTATCTTTATTGAAATATAAAAGGGTATACAAGCACTAAAGGTTTTAGAGACTTTTGAATAATTTTTTTTTGAAATAAGCTGTTATTTTGTTTAATATACAAGCATTAAAAGTTTTAAATAAAAATAAAAGTTGTTAATAGTGTAACAATGATTTACTCTTTTTATTATTCAAATTAAAAGACTCAAAATTAATAGTATTAGATTTATTTTTCATCGATAATTAAGAAATTTTAAATTTAACAGTTAAAAATAAACAAAATATAATGATAAGGGAATTCAATACATCATAGCTAACATATTGTCCGTCCTAACTTTTTTATTTTAATTGTCCATAATATTGCTATGATAAAAATAGTTAAAATTAGATACCAAATATAAGTGTACATATGTATATAAATATTATGTGGTGTGAGATTCCAAATACCATATGCATGTGACCAAAGGAGCTTCTTGGAATCTTCTTTCTTCGATGTGATGATTGCATGAGGTCGAGCCCATGTGAGTATTGGTAGGGTGTGACGAAAGATAAAGGTGGAAAAAAGAAAAAAAGGAAAACCAAACAAAAGGGAAGTGAAAAGAAAAAATATGGAAATTGTGATAGAGAAGTCTTTTTCATGGTTTGTGTTTGGAGTTATGCACCGTTACCTTATTAGTAAAGGCAAATGCTTTCTTATTTTCTTCACTCTTTTGTTACAACACATGGCTCTTTGCACTAAAGCTCTTACCTTACTGGCCCACATTTATTGCTTTATCCAATTCCTCCATTGCTACTTCAATCTTCATTTTCTTGGTAAAATTTGGTAATGTATACTTTTATTTATATTAGAAACTATTTAAGGAAGATAGTATATATATTGAGTACATATTGGCTTTCTCTTTTTACAAAAATTAAACTTGAAACCACCCATTACACAATGCAAATGGAGAAAGATTACGCATAAATGATAATAGTAGTGACATATGCCATATCCCGACTCAAAAAGTTCACGTAGTCATCGAGATCAAGAGTATACTGGTAAATACCAGGGCATTACGTCCAAATGATGAAAGCCAAATATAGAATACTGCATTTGGATAATCGTGTGAAAAATAATTAGTAAAAACGAATGGATAATATACCGCAAAACAAAGGAAGCTCATAATATAATAATTTACACTTTGATGATTATAAATAAAGTAACTAACAAAAACTACCTAATTACAACTATCTCCCCCAAGAGATTACCACTTCACCATAAATAGCATATTACCAATATATCTTGATTATGGTGTCTATGTGGACTTTCTAGACCAATTTGTGTTAACATTACTCCAAAATTAATAAAGATAGAATTTAGAAGGCTGGAAAAAAAAAATTCGCATTCTTTTTGTTTCGACGGTTCGATTTTCCTCTTTTTTGGAGGCCCTATGTTCTTGTTCGGCCTGCCCACCTTTCAAGCCGGGTTTAACACCGACCGTTTATTTATTTTTCTTATTTATGTGTAAATAATCAAAATCAAGTTCATTCTTTCATCGGGTGATCACTGATCATCGGTGTATTTTACAAATGGTTTCGGCCTTAATATTGGAAAAGTGATTCATGATAAATATATGTATTCAATTTAGCAATGGAATCATGCACACGGTTGGTGATGATGGAGGCTGGAGGTAGCAGATCAAGCTTGAGCATTGGGGAGAAAGGGCACATAATGAGAGGCTGTTTTAGAGTTTAACTCCTCTAATCCTCTACAATTAGCCACACGCATATGCAAAAGCAAAGCACTTAAAAGTTGAAATGACCTTACTCATTTCATGACCGACCATATGCACCTAAGCTTTCCTAATCATATATGTAACTATCACTAATATTATTATATGATTAATGGAGAGAATAATATTAATGTCTAATTTATAATTCGTTTCTTAATACAGTTATATAAAAGTCTAAAATGTATATATCAAGTGCTCCAAGTTTGCTCACTATCCATTTAAAAATAAATATATTTATAATGCAGAAAATTAAGTTGGATACACGGAAAAATAAAAATAAAGAATCATTTTGCTAGTTGGATTGTAATTACCCTAGCCCCTAGGTCTGAAATCCATACACTTGATTTTATGTGGCAGGAAAGTTCCTAGTCCATCACTCACCCGGCATTGAATTTTGAGTCAATAATCCTAGAAGGCTTATCCATGGAAAACAAGCTAGGATGAAAGAAGGAAAGAATGGGGTCAATTAATGCCCGCCTAAGTTTCAATGCTCCGTATCATAACATTCAAATTATTCGTCTCTTATTTTGAATTTGAGGTCCATATCACATTTTCATAATTGTTCGATACTCATACTATTCAACGCTCCTTTTATCCGTCAATGAGTCTTCTTTATCATGAAAAAACCATATCAAAAGATGTGTGGAAAAGTCTTAAAGGTAAATAGAAAAAGAGAAAGTTATTTGTTTAGTTTTTTGACCAATAATTGAGAGATCTAAGGGCTGGTGTTAGATAAATCATTATAAAATTCCGTTTATTTTGTATTAAAATATAAAATCATTTTTTTACGTTAAAATTATATAATTATTTTATAAATGATTCATGTCAATTCAGTACTCAATCAAAATGTTTATCACATCATTACATACGCTACTTGTCAAGAAGGTTGAGATTTTTTTTTTTGGTTAAATAAGAAGATTGAGAATTAAGATGTTGTTTAAAGATGAAATTAGTGACAACATTTGAGGTCGAGGGATATCGCAATCACTTGTTGCATCGGCTCTAAAAGAAATTCTTTAATTATGAGAGTAAAATCAAGGATGAAAATATGATAGAAATTCTTTAATATATTGATAATAGTATCGATATCTTTTACGTTTACTAAAAATGATAGAAATTTAGTTTAAAATTGGAAATTTTTTTATGAAACTTTGAGAAAAATTTAAGTACCCAATAATGATTATGTAGTAGCATTTAATAAAAAAATTACAATGTAATAATATTTTTTTTTCCAAAAGTAGCGTTCTCAATTTTGGGTTTTACCGTTTATGGTATTTTATAGTGCATTTAATAAAAATTACAGTGTATTTCAATTTCAGCCGTGGATGAATTTGTGCAATTTGTTTTGCTTGTTTTGAATTGGATGTCGATGGATTGTGAGGAATGTTGGTCTATTTCGCTGATTTTGTGCATATTTTGCGAATTTTTCGATATTGGTGGGAAGAATCTCTTTCGTCGCCGTCTTAATGCCGACCCCCAAAATTATCAATATTTCGATGGAAATATTGACGAAAAAGTCGATATTTTCATCCATAATGTAAAACTATGAAAGGAGCCAAGGAGTCGTTTTGTAGCCAAATTTTGCATGCCCAGGAAAAGTTGCATTAATAGAAACGATGTTGTTGTTATGTCATTCATAAATAGAAAATAGATAGATACATTAGCTTCTTCAGCAACGATATTAAACATCCATTATGGTAGAATAAAAGTGTCCTAATCTTGAGATCCTCCAAACCTATCCATGAAAGCAGCAACCTAATGAGCCGCCCAGTCGTAGACTTGAGGTGCGAACCTAAGTTATACCTACTGGACCCGTTTGGCTATTTGCTCAATATCAAAAATCACCCCATCTAATTCAGCTATGGCCTCAAGTCCACCATTAAGAATAGGGACGAGAATACATGAGTCAGATTCTACAATTATATCCATGTAGCCTTCGTGCAGAACTAATTGCATTGCCCCTCCTTATTCCTTCTGCTTCAGTGGTAGCCTTCGTGCAGAACTAATTGCATTGCCCCTTTTATTCCTTCTGCTTCAGCGGTAATCACCATCGAGCATTGCAGTCCTCGAATGCCCATGGCCCTCATAAAGTCACCATAAGCATCTCTAGCATTCCAGCCAGCACTACCAAACCCATTCTTACTACACCAAGCACCATCAGTATTTAGTATAATCATATGCCTAAAACTGTCTCAAGTTGTGTTCCCGAATTTCAATTTCAATTTCAATTTTGACTCAACGATATATTTTTGTACGACAACAAAATCAAGCTAATATTCATGTGGAGTCAAATTCAATTTCGACTCAATGATATATTTTTGTACGACACGAAAATGAAGCTAATATTCATGTGGATTCAAAGTACCGACACTCAACAACCTTTTTGAAGTTGTAAAAGTCCTTATAAACCCCACGCACTAGCATAGAGCTTTCATGGGAATGCATAGGATCATATTCAGGATTAAGCTTTCAGCCAAAAAAACCTCTTGGTCGTTCAGAGGTAATTTTTGATCAACAATATTTAGCGAGAGAATATATAAATTGAATATCAACTTTGCTCTTTACAAATATCAAATCCAAGAACACCCATCCCACAGTAGAGAAGAATAACATTAAACAGTACTCTAAGATGCAAACAAACTTGAAAATGTTCATAATATTTCAAATGCTAAATAATTTTGTAAGGGTAGTTGGCCCAGTGTAAATGCGACTTCGAATACTGTTTTTGGTACAAGTTTGGATACTAATACAGTATTGAGTTAGGGTCTCAAACTCACTTGTCTCTCCTAATTGGGGAATGGCCCAAGGGGTGGCTTTTTAGCCAAGTTATCTTAGGACCTGTTTGGTAAAGTGAACAGAATGAACCTGAGACATTTGTTCTCAGATATAGTTAACCACGTAACCAGCTGATGACTCAACCTAAAATCTAAACAGAAGTGAGAAAAAAGGCTGAAAATAATAATGAAAAACAAGGAAGATACACATGAAAATGGCAGGCAGGAATTAGGTGCATCATAGTCTGCTGATTTGATGTTGTGAACGATAAAAAGGAGCTCTTCTTTCCCTCTCCTTAACCTATCATTCGAAATATATAATCCCGATCATAACTTCTCTATTGGAGATTTCATATAACCAGAATAATGCCTTCCACATGTCAAGAACAAATTACATATCAACATCTATCACTACAGGTTAGTAAAAGAAAAAAATGCTTACTAGTAACTTGGCCGGGAAGAATTTTCATCATCACCATCAAGGATGAGTTTGACTCCATTGTTCTTAAGAGTATTGACAATAGCCCAAATCTTGGTGCGGTTCTTGAAACCCTTCTTCTCAATTTCTTTATTAACATTAGCGTGAATACCTTGTCCTTTTCCCTGGTCAATACCTTCCACCTTGAGTCGTTTAGCCAACACCTCTCCAACAACTGCGGCTGCCTTTGCGTTGCAAGACCTGCCACACTCGAGTGAGCCCTTGACTGAATGCTCAACTGTCGATGCTGATGTAACAATGCGGCCATTATTTCTGTCCACTACATTTGCTGTGATGTACTTCAGTGATATGAACAACCGCAGCACATACCGCTTCATAACCGCCATTTTCAGACGTACTGATGTTTTCTGTTTCATAAAAGCAAAAAAGATATGACACTGTAATATATGAAAAGAATTGAATACTAACATTTATACCAAAAATTTATTAACTCTGGTTTATAATTCTACCCGAGGGGAGTGGACTCAGCGGACAGATAATCAAAAGGAAAGTGATTTTCACACCCATTTTCTCCCCATGCACTACCCTATTTTTTCAGTTTTTCTAGCCATGAAATTGACTAAATTAAAGCAAATTCACGGCATTCCCAGTTTCTAGTACAATACTAGGAAAAATGCCCGCGCATTGGCGCGGGACTGTTGGACTGATTAAAAACATGAGTTCTATACAAAATAGGATGCAAACGAAGATCTGCTACATTACGAAACATGCTGTTAATTATATTATGTATGAAAATTAGGTTAAAGTTTGTCTGGCTACCAATGTTAGATTACAAAATATACACCTGAAAACAGAAGTTTAGAAATTAACTGATAACCAGGCTATTAATAGTTCAACTTTTGCCTCAAGGTTTAGTCCGTCTACAAAAGTTGGTCAGTCTTGATCATGAATGTTTCATCAATTTTTAGCATTAGGCTTCATTTTCTCTACATTTTTTTCATCTTCCTCTGACCTTTCTTCACTGGAAGGTGATTTAATCATTCATTTTAGCACACCCAGGAGAAAAACCAACTTCAAAAGCAGTTTTGAAAAACATTATGTCTTGGCATTTGAAAAGTATGTATTGAGACTATTGATCAAAAGGAAATCATAACCATATAGCAAAGTTGACGACTGAAAATTATAACCTGATGAATATAACTACTCTGCAGCTCTGTTAGCCATTATGGTTTAGTAAGCAGTTACCTTTTTCTCTAAGTTTTATTAATTCTCCAATTGTCCAACGTAGATAATTAACTGCATGGATATGCAACTACATTTTCTACATTTTATCTTATAAATTAAGTAGGGAAAAGCTGCTCACCAAAGACATTGGTCAAAACGTCAGCAGTTGAAATTTGATGACTTAAAAAAGTTAAAAAAAGGAAGAGAAACAAAGACATCAGATATTATTACCTTCAAAAGCAACTTGTTCTCATTCTCTCCAAACACAACCCTATCACCAGTATATACACTCAGAGCATGGAAAATGCTGCTGCGGGGTGTTTGAAATTAGTTAGCAAGATGGGTAAATACAACCTTTCTACAAGCTAAGGCTGAGAGCGATGATCAAGATGTATATAAGATATCTGACTAAATAGTCGGACGCCCGGACAGAGAGAGGATAACTTAACTCTAAGCCACTATAATTCAAAATCAAACACGTAATTCAGTCACAATTGACACAGTTACGGAGGAATGATATTTGTGTTGAGGCAGTTCTTGAAATCACCATAACACGTCTCTTTGCATAGTTGGCAATTGAATCTTAGTTATATGATAGCAGCATCTACTAAATGGAAACAAATAACGCACCATGAAGAGTCAATCTTCCATGATTAACTTATATCTGATTATCATTACTAATAAAAGCATGTGAGAGCAGATATATGTAGAATAGCTAGCATATAAGAGATCTCATCTCTGCAATCAGACGGAAACTAATGAGAATGAAATCTCCAATAATAGATATTTGATGTGGAGGAACAAATTTCCAATGTTGCCTATCTCTATCCCAAAAATAAAATTATTAGACAATTTACTAATTGAGACAAAATAGTTTACAATCCCTTTATAGATTGAAATTTAATACTACTAATAACAAAATGAAAACAAAGAATCGGTTAGAAACCCCGAACGCAAAGTATAATGAAAACATACATTCCGAATTTTAATCCCACTTCTTGCTTTTTCAGTCCAAAGCAAACACATTATAGGCCAAAATGAAAACAAACATTCATAATCACTAAAATGATATTTCTGCTCAGAGAAACCAAACCCATAACCCAATTTTGTTCAAAAACATACTAACAGTAACAAATTGTAGGGGTTTACAAACCCATAGCCATAAGGTAGTTATTTGATGAAAAAAGCTGACAGAAATTAGAGAAGAGAATAAAGCCTAAAGCCTAAACTCTAGATGCTGCACTTCTTTGTTTGCAAATAGAAGGGAAACAGAGCTGCATAAAAGTAGATACATTTTCCAGAAGAATTCATTAAAGAACTGATGAAACACACACATACAAAAAAAACTCAAACAGACAAACATCTAAAATCAGAGACCGATCACAAAATTTATCAATATCCTGAACCCATTCTCATTTCATCTAAATACCACAGTAACAAACATATCGATAAATAATTAAGTAAATGAAAGCAATCCCAAGCTCATTTAACATAAACATACCCTATACCCTAAACAAACAAAGGTTAAAAGTTCAATTCTAAATCCCTAATATGAATGTGAAAGATTTCTGAAGAAAATGACATAATAAATAGATCTAGGATTTGAGAAGCCGGTCAAAAGGCGATTAACTATTTACATAAATCATCATTTGTTCATTTGCATAGCTAACGGTAAGCATGTTGGAGTTCAGAAATGGCAACACTGGTTAGCTAACTGCTTCTTCACAATATTAAGTTTAACAGCTAAAACCATTAGTTCATATTCTTATGCTTCGGTGAGGCAATTAACCTAATCCTCCCACGTAATGTTAGACTTAGCTGCACCAAACATGGTACTGGGGTGTTATTTAGGGCAGCCCCTCTTAGTTCCTCTTACTCACACGTAACAAACAGGCCCTAAGAGTACAGAACCTGAGCCAAGTGAACTACATGGACTACTCAAGCACATTGAAATGAATGATTACGTTTCTGGGATCATGTATTGCTTTGATATTATTCATTGTCTTTCTACTAATTGAAAGCATTCCAATTACTTCTCTTTCAACGTGTACTTCGTTTGGCTCTTTTCATGTTCTGATTAAGTAGATAGGTAAATTTGGTCTTGAATTTTTAATTTTTTCCATTTCTCAATACGTTTCAACTGTGACCTATATACCCTTTAACCACTCAGACATATTTCTTGAATAAATTTATAAAATCGGCTTAGATACAATTCTAGTATTGAAGCATCAAATTTACAGATTAAGCATGAGAAATTGAGGGAATGCACTCAGTCGGAACCAAGGAAAATTAAATATCTGAGCACGAATAAATAGCATGAGGAAAACAATCACAATCTACCAAAACCGAAAAAAATTCTATATTTTTTTATTGAAAAGCAGGAAGACTGTACCTTGAACCAAACAGATATGGGAACTCCTTGATGCAGCGGTTTACAGTATGCAGCAAGCTACACAACCAAAATTTTAATATGAAAAAAAAATCCAGAAAATACATGAATCAGAATCGTTGAGGCGAATCAACATGAAGGTGCTTTTTTGACGTAAAGATATTTGATTGATAATCATCGCCCACCGGTATGAAGTAGCAGCAGAAGCGTAAGGGCACGAAGCAGTAGTGGGCAAAGTGGAATTGCTTTGCTTTAATGACGACGGTATTAGCGCTTGGGCTCACGCCCACGATGTAAAACAAACAAATATGAGCCCAATCCATTCCTCACCTAGACAAACGGCACCGTTTAATCGCAAGAAAAATCAAACACCGACTCCCAACCGCATACGGAACCCAACCCGACATAGTGGACTGGCCATAAATTGATAACACGTGGAAAGCCACCCCAACCCTAACCTTCCTCCCCTTATAAAATCTCAATTCCTCACCTCCCATCCCGGAAACCTCGAACCCAACCTAACCAAACGTTCACTCAATCGGGTTCTTGATTCCACAACCACCACAAACCACAATATATCTGTAAATCCCCTACCTGAAATCACAATCTGAGATCTAACCCCCACCGCCCTCCCTCTCTTCCCCCATCGCCTTCACTTTCTAAGGTCCGTCAGTCTAAATCGTAAATATCCTATACCAGGCATCTGATCATATATACTTGTGTGTTTTTTCTTTTGTTGTGGAAATTGGTGTGGATTTTTTATTGTGATAATATTTTGTGGCTCTCAGGTTGATTTTCGGTAACGATGGTGTCTGACGCGAGCAAGAAGAAGGCGGCACAGAAGAAGGCGGCGGCGGCGGCCAAGAGAGGTGGAAAAGCGTCGGCTGCAGCTGCTTCATCCAAGGCGGCTGCGACCGAGAACGGGGCCGATAAGCTCGCGAATGGAGTCGATTCGATGCATATTTCAGATCGGAATTGCACTGGCGTGCTCTGCTCTCATCCTCTTTCTAGAGATATCCGCGTATGTATGCAAAAACGATGTCGTTTCTAGCTCATGCATCTTACCGTGTCTTTTATATATATAGTATTATTTGTAGTTCCTATTTCAATTTACAGAAAGCTTTTTTTTTTAATTTTTTTTAGTAATGCAATAGTTTTATCTTTAGAAAACAATAACGGAAATTTCCGGTTTCTATTTTATAAGGTATAGATTATGCAAATAATTTTTTGGAACATTCTGGTTAATTTAGTGGTATAATGCTGAATATCTATCTTAACGAAATAAATATTGGGCATACCCACAAACCTGTGTCAAACAGTTAAATTTGGTGGAGAAGGCTTTTTTTGTTCAATGTTCCATTCTAGGTTTATTTGCTTTCTCATGTGCCCAAATAAAGTGATGTAAGAATACTCATCCCTACAAGGTGCAAAACTGTGATAGGTGTGTGATAGAACGGAGTTACTTTGGTTAAGGTGCAAATATGGTTGAACTGGACCGTATTTATTTTAACAAATTGTACCTCTACCATGGGTTTACGAATTTTTCAACGCTCTATTGAGAAGTTCTCTTGCTGATAGTGTGCTTATATTTGAGTACTTGATTATCTAGTATGTTAAAAGGCTATGATGCAGTTTCCTGATTTTGTGATAATATGGTTTGCATCTCATCTTCTTTCTATTTCGTGCATTAATTATAGTTAGTTCTTCCAATTGAAGTTGTTGGTATGATTGATTGACTAACAGTTTTCTTGTCATTTCAGATAGAATCTCTATCAGTTACCTTCCATGGACATGATCTGATAGTGGATTCTGAACTTGAGCTTAATTATGGAAGGTTAGATGTATATACTTTATTCACGTATAAAGCTAGTGATTGAAGAACTTTTGTGGTACTGTGTATATTAAACTTGTGTATTTCATTTTACTTTCCAGACGCTATGGTTTGCTTGGGTTGAATGGGTGTGGTAAATCTACCCTCCTAACTGCCATAGGGCACCGGGAGCTCCCAATTCCGGACCACATGGATATTTATCATCTCAGTAGGGAGATTGAAGCTTCAGACATGTCTTCACTTGAGGCTGTTATTAGCTGTGATGAGGAGAGGATAAAATTGGAGAAGGAAGTTGAAGAGCTGGTAGCTCAGGTTAGTTGCAAATAACTTAATTTCCTGATTCAGTTATCCTTTTGATAAAGAAACTGAAAGCAGAAAAAGCATAGTTTGGATTGATATTAAATATTAGTGTTCTTAAGTACAGAATCAAACTAACAATATTGAATTACTGATAAAGTAAATTTCTTTTTAGTTCTTTAGTTTATTGTTACCTTTAAAAACTAATGTCTTGAAAGGTTTCTAGGGTTCAGCTTGTTGTCCCAAAAGCTTATCTATAGAGCCCTAGATGCGTGTATTCATTGCTTACATAAATCACATCCACTGATTTGGTTGAGGAAAGTGGTTGGGGAACAAAATGGAAAGAAAAAGTTGCAGAATTAGTTTCCATTTATTCCCATGTCACAAAAGCTTTAAACTGTAGGGTTTAGGTTCGATATTGTTTTGTTTTTTGGGGCCAAAATTCTAAATGTACTTAGCAGCACCTTGCAGTATCTCGTGCTTCTATCATTTTCAAGGCCTTGTCCTCCTGCCGCACATGATTCATGGACCAATTTAATAATTAACAACAGCCCACATTGGAACAAATGCTAAAAGGTTGAAACCTCCCATGACAGTTCTCATACCCAAGATAAAATTCAAACAAGGAAAAGATTTGGATGATATTTTTAGTTTTCTAACAAATAAATTGTACTAGTACATAGAACAGAAAAGTCATTGCATACGAGTCAAGATGATAGTCTGAGGCTGCTTGCTGCTACTCATTATGCATTTGTTATGACTTATATTTTGGTAGGATGATGGTGGTGGAGAGCAGCTGGACCGCATTTATGAGCGTCTTGAAGCATTAGACGCAGCAACTGCAGAGAAGCGGGCGGCTGAAATACTGTATGGTCTTGGGTTTGACAAGCAGATGCAAGCAAAGAAGACTAGGGATTTTTCTGGTGGTTGGAGAATGAGGATTGCACTTGCACGTGCCTTGTTTATAAACCCAACCATACTGTTGCTCGATGAGCCTACGAATCATCTCGGTATGTTAACTAGTTTATAATTTTAATGATTGTGTTGGATTTTGTTTTTATTAGAAGTGCATTCTTAGTAGGACAATATCAAGTTCAAAATGGACCTTTTGTAACTGGGGACGAGGCGTTAACCCAATCTGTTCTCGACCTTTGTTCTTTTATTTCCACTTTTTTCCTTGTTTAGGCTGCCTTTCAGATAGGTACTGATTTTGAGAACCTATCGTTTGTTACTACATGTCTGCATGGTTGTTATGTAATTTTTGAATCATTTTATCTGTTATGCTTTTCTTTTGTTTATATGAAGAGATGAAGAATGGTCAATATGTTGCCTTTCATAACAGATCTGGAAGCTTGTGTGTGGTTGGAGGAGACATTGAAGAACTTTGAGCGCATTCTGGTGGTGATTTCACACTCCCAGGACTTTCTGAATGGAGTATGCACAAACATCATCCACATGCAGAGCAAGAAGCTGAAGATGTACACTGGAAACTATGACCAGTATGTTCAAACCCGATCTGAACTGGAGGAAAACCAGATGAAACAGTATAAGTGGGAGCAGGAACAGATTTCTAACATGAAGGAATATATTGCTCGGTTTGGGCATGGTTCAGCAAAACTTGCTCGTCAGGCTCAAAGCAAAGAGAAAACCCTAGCAAAAATGGAGCGTGGTGGGCTTACAGAAAAGGTATCCAGAGACAGGGTTCTAGTGTTTCGTTTTGTGGATGTGGGAAAGCTGCCACCACCAGTGCTTCAGTTTGTTGAAGTGTCATTTGGTTATACTCCCGAAAATCTGATCTACAAGAACGTTGACTTTGGAGTTGATTTGGATTCCCGCATAGCTCTAGTTGGGCCAAATGGAGCTGGAAAGAGTACTCTGTTAAAGCTGATGACGGGGGAATTGTTTCCTTCTGATGGCATGGTCCGGCGGCACAATCACCTTAGAATTGCTCAGTTCCATCAGCACTTGACCGAGATGCTTGATATGGATCTGTCTGCCCTAGCGTTCATGATCAAAGAGTACCCAGGGAATGAGGAAGAAAAGATGAGAGGTGCAATTGGTAAGTTTGGACTATCGGGTAAGGCACAGGTAATGCCAATGAAGAATCTATCGGATGGGCAGAGGAGTCGGGTTATCTTTGCATGGTTGGCATTTAGGCAGCCACAATTACTTCTGTTGGATGAGCCAACGAATCATTTGGATATTGAGACAATCGACTCTTTGGCTGAGGCGTTAAATGAGTGGGACGGGGGTCTTGTTCTTGTTAGTCACGATTTCAGGCTCATAAACCAGGTAGCTCAAGAAATATGGGTATGTGAAAAGCAAGCTGTGACGAAATGGCAGGGAGATATTATGGACTTCAAGCACCACTTAAAGGTAAAGGCCGGTTTAGCTGTGTGAGGCCTGATGCCTGAGGCCGGCACCAAGTTCATCGTCTATCATAAGTTTGTAGCAGTTAATTTGTTGGCCCTGGTTACACTTGTATGAGAGACAATGTAGTGTGGGTTTTTCTTTTATGTTCCGAGCTGTCTTCTCAGACTGACTTTATGACGGAGGAAGACTACTGGAATGGGCGAAAGGCTTGGTTATTGTTTCAAGCCGGCGGCAGTTTCTTTGCCCCTAGCCCCTCAGTTTGTAGGTGGTATTTTTGTTTTCGTTGTTGCATGTTTGGTCTTTGCTATATATTTTGCTTGGGTTGTAGCCTAGCCATTAGCCAAGCCAAGCTGATTAAATTCCATTATAGTTATTTTAGGTAGATACGACTATGATGCCTGTGGCTCATGGCTAGTTCCTTCTACGTTCAAATGACAATGTTGTAGTATCTTCATGTCATATCATATTCTCATAATATTGGAAATTTTGTTATTTTATGGTTTCCTAATTAGGATCACTCATTATATTAGTGTCCACAATAAAAATGCAAACAAAGGGGCTTTTACTAATTTAATCATAATAATTTATAAAGTTTGTGGTGATTATAAAATGCATTTAAAGCTTAACTAATTAGTTTAATTTAAATGATTTTTCTTTGTGACACATCATATATAAAAAATAATAAAAAAATTTTATTTTAATTGTTGAGTCGAGTCAATGATTCTTATCTTAAAAATGATATAACATGCTAAAATGTATTTACGCCGAAAAAAAATTATTATGAGCCGGAGAAGGAGATTTATCAAATTAAAGGTCCAATCCAGAGAAGGCCTAAACTTAACTAACATCATGTAGGCGTAGATGCACGTTTCTATTAACCTCACTCTCATGCCGCCTATAAAATGGGAGAAAGTTTTCTTTTAAAAAAGAACAACAAACAACTTAATCAATCAAACAAACAAATTGATCAAACTCAATCAATTTCAACAATTGTAAACATTTAGAAGTTTTTGTTACTCAAAAACTCGCATTCTTGACGAAACTTGTTTCTTTCAATATATGATCATGATTCAGTTTTCCTCTTCACTCCTCGGTTCTTACTCTAAGAGCACAAAACTTTCCTTCATCCCGACTTGCATCCTAAGTTCAATTCTAAAGCCTTTTCGGCCATTTGACCTCATCCCAACTTCCTTGCACAACTTGTTTTGAAGGCCACCTAACACACCACTCATTTCAACTGCCCCTAACAAATCTTTGAGACACTCACTCCCACTCTCAAACATCATCACGACATTCCTACTGCTCTGTCAATCTATGACATGATTCTAACAGATGTCCATCCAATTGATAGTCTCTCAACTAACTTGCAAGCTCATGGCTTAGTCCAAAGATAATTTTCTTATAGCACATGTAATTCATTCCTCACTTTAAGTATTCAAGTGATTCACTATCTAAGTATTTGTACTTCACATCGATTGATTTCTTCAAGTTTGATCTAGATATCTAGAATATGCCAACCAATGCGTTCTATGGTTGACTAGTCATAAAACCATCTTTGTGTTTTGGTCCAGCATTGTCATTCCATATGGAAGGGACTAATTTGTCTAACCCCCATCTAACATAAATAACAACATAATAAAATGAATACGCCGTAAAACAAACTTGGATTAAGCGCAAAAGAAAATATTTAGTCCTTGAAGGAGGCATAGAAAAGAATAGTGCAAGCAAGATGCTCGATTGCTCCACAGTTACTTAATTAAAATGAAGGTTCTTGGGCCGCAATTCAGAACCAATTCTAACCCTATCTCGTTGCAACTTCTACTAGTTACATGTTTGCTTTGAAGGCAGTTAGAAGACCAAGTCAGGTGGATGATAGGTCGTTAAATCAACATCATTTTATATTATTTTATACCCTTTATACTTGACTTTTAATATTAAAATAATAAATAATTAGATAAAATAATTTATTTTGGGATTTTTTCTATTTCATTAAATAAATATTATAATTTGGAGCGTTTTGGCGAAAGAATCGTCCCGATCGAAATTATAACTAAGAAATTATGAACTCATTTCGGTGAAATATTACTAATTAATTGCTTAATTAATTTTGCAGCCCAAATAAACAAGCTACATTCCAAAATCATTTTAATACAGCCCAAATTCCAGCAGCCCGCACGGCCCAGCGAAGCAAACCCAGCCCGTGAACCCCTCCCGCCCTACAGCAAGGCTTCCGGTCCAAACCAATTTCGGCCCAACTGCAACACGTCCCTTCCAGCCCAATTCCCACCTGCTGGCCCGCGCGAAATAGAAGCCCGACCCGCTACCCTGCTCGCTCGAGTCCATCAACACGAGGCCACCTGTCCAGACGCCAGCCCATCCGCAACTCTAGCTCGGCCCGCTTCCACCCAGTCGGCTGATCCAACTACCCAGGCCCGCGCACAGCCACTTGCATCACCTGTCTAGTCCAATCCGCACTGCTCCAGCCCGTACTCCCATGCACAGCCGTACCCACCTGCATTTTTCTTCAGCCCACCTGCTCGGCCTGCATCTCTGAAGCCCAACCACCCACAGCAGCTGCACCAGCCCAACAACTCCAAACCCACTCCAAAACTGCAGCAACCTACTCCCCTTTGTGCAATTTTTCTGCAATTTTCAGCCTAAACCATGCCTAAAATCATCATAATTCATAATTATTCATCATTTCACTTATTTTATTTTATTTTGTATTTTTATTTTGTATATTTTAGGCCTCCCTCTATAAATAGGGAGGCAAATTCATTTGTAAGGAGGTCCCCATTTTGAGTAGTTTTAGTCTTAGTCTAGTTCATGTTTCTCTCTTCTCTCATTTCTTCTTTTTATATTTTTAGATTTATTTTGGGACCATTTTAGCTTCTTTTAGATTATTTATTTAATTAGTTTTCATTAATTCTTATTCTTAATTTATATTAATTCTTAATTTCATTTATTCTTTACTTTGTTCTTGTGATTTTTCTTTGAGATCTCTTAAATACATTTTTATGCTTTCCTTAAGAAATACATAGGCCAAGTATTTCTGAAATAATTCTAGAATTTAAGTCCGTATTCTTATGTTTTATCCTCCATCTTCATAAGGTTATTGCCTCTGTTCGGTGTTCCTTATGAATAACATTCCATTGTTTCCATCCACTTTCGGAATCACAAGCTGTTCTTGGATTCCAAAAGTGTAACTTTTCTCCATTTACTTAAATTCTTATTATTTTTTTGGTTTTACTTATAATTCAATATATGTGTTGGTATTTTCTTTCTAACATTTGTAAATGTGAATACAATCTCCATGTGTTTTACTTTTTGAATTTCATCTACTTCATATGTTTTAGTGCTTAACCTTCAATTTAACGCTAAGTGTTTATGACCGCTGCTCGGTGCACTTAGAATAGGATTGAAGAGATTTAGATGTTTGACACACATTGAAATCACAAACTTAAGGTGAATCGTATTATAAGTGTTTATGACCGCTGTTCGGTGCATTTATAATATTGAGAAATGTATGCATGTATTGAAATGATTAAGGTAGAATTTCGTGATTGGTTCAATATGAGCATGATGTTAGAGTGTTGGTAAAAATATGTGTTTGAAAAAAGTTCACTTGCATAAAAGTTAAAGTAGAAGTAGAATTTAGTTCTTAATTATTTTTACTTGCTTTCTTTATTATATGATTATAATCTTTCAAACCCCCCATCTAATTCTTTATTCTTTTATTCTTTTATTTCATTAATTCATTAATTCTTTAATTCATTTATTCTTTAATTCATTTATTCTTTAATTCATTTATTCTTTAATTCTTTATTATTTAATTCTTTAATTCTTTAATTTATTATTCTTTGATTATTCATTATTCTTTTTAACTAACATATTATTAATGTTCCCTAATTTCCCCGGTTAAGAACGATCACTATTTACCAATACTACAACTACACAAAAAGGGTTTAAATTTGCATAATACTCAAATTACGTGTTTAATTTAATGCATATTTTGGGCTTTATCAATTTTTGGGGCCGTTGCCGGGGAAATTGAAAATCATTTTTAATATGTTGGTGTATGTTTATAAATTGTGCATATTATACTTTTTTATATTTATATTATTTTATTTGTGTTCATATTTTAATTGTTCATAACTTTAATATACTTGTTTATAAGTCTTATACTTGTTTATATTTTACTTATCCTTCTTATTTTTATTCTTATTATTTGTTTATTTTTATATTTGTACATATTATACTTGGTCTTAATGTTTATCTTTATGCATGTTCATATTATGCTTGTATATTACTTTTATACTTGTTCATAACTTTTATTTTTATGCTTGTTTATAATTTTGATTCTTATATTTGTTCTATTTATTTTTGCTTATAATGTTCATACTTTACTTGTTCTTTTTATATTTGTTCATAAATGTTCTTAATTTTTTTTATATACTTGTCACTTTATAATTGTTTATGTAAATTTCAATTTTTATTTTATTTGTTCATTTTATACTTATACATACTTGTTAAATAATTGACTTTCATTTATGTTTGTTTATAATTCTTATACATGTCATTTTATGTTTGTTCATACTTGTACATTATGTTCATTCTTTTTAATTGTTCATAAGTGCATATTGTACATGTTCACTTTTCCTTATTTTTACTTTTATCTAGTTCTATTAGTTGTTGTAATTATGAGAAGAAAAAAAATTAATAAATAAAAAAAAACTTAAAATTCTTAAATAAAAAAAAATAAAAAATTATTTCATTTATTTAATTATTTAAATTCCGAAAAAAAAAATTAATTAAAAAAAATTAATTAAATATTTATATTTACTTTCCAACTTTCTTTAGTTTTAGCTTCATGTT
Source organism: Prinsepia uniflora (assembly GCA_032719365.1). Classification (NCBI taxonomy): domain Eukaryota; kingdom Viridiplantae; phylum Streptophyta; class Magnoliopsida; order Rosales; family Rosaceae; genus Prinsepia; species Prinsepia uniflora. The sequence goes on from CM064868.1 coordinate 61,939,266, forward strand.
AGTGCTAATTCAATTTGTGAATAGATGTTGTATATATGTACTTGTTATTTTTCATACTTATTCATAATTATTATACTTGTCTTAATTTTCATTTGTATGCTTGTTCATACTTGATTTATACTTCATACTTTGTTTATAATTGTACCTCTTTTTTTTCATACTTGTTTGTTTATACTAGTTCCTAAGTTGTATATTACTTGTTCATTTTTATTTTATTTGTGGATGTATTTATTAAGTTGTGTATTATTTGTCGATATATTTGTACTTCTTTGTCTTTTTATTCATAAATTGTTCATATGTAAATTGTCATGTTATATTTGTAAATTGTGCATGAAAACGTACTTGTAAATAATTCGTGCATTCATTAGTCTCGACTATATGTAGATCACTTGTGCTTCGAAGTTTAGATTTTGATCTTTAATCGGTGAAGACTCTTTTGTTAATCCTCACCTACGGTGATTGTTAACACTTGAGTTATCTTAATTCCTTTGGAGTAAGAAATTTTCGAAGGTGATGTCTAGGACAAGAGACGATACTCATAACGGGTTTTGGGTCTAAGAAAGGGACATCAATGGAGTTTAAGCCTCGGGATGTCTCGAAATTAGCCATGCCTCTTGTGTTTATTCTTTCTAACCTAGTCACCTTTGAACTTGCCCAAACAGTTGAATTAATCCAAGATATTTCCTTGGGCCGCACGGACGTATAAGTCACCATCTCAACTACGAAGCTATGTGAACCATATATAGCTTTGACTTCCCCCAACATGTAAATATTGTTTATATCTTAACTTACATTATTTGTCACAAATTTTATTTGCATCTTTAGTTTAACTAACTTACATCCTTCATTTAACTTGCATCCTTAACTTAAATTTGCATTACTAACTAACGTGCATCTCTGTCTAGTCTGGATGGAGGTTAAACTTCAAGCGCTTGTTGGGAGGCAACCCAATGTATTCCCGGGATGTGAAGGAGTCATCAACACAGATTTGCTATCTTTCTACCCTTCATTCTGATTTATTTTGTTTATTTATTATTTTCTTGCGTTAATTTCGTAAATCCTCTTCCGTGCTTTGATTCTATGTTCAATTACTTTCTATTTTCTTACATTGAGGACAATGTAGAATTTAAGTGTGGGGGAGTGGTTTACAATTTTAATTGTGCAATAAAATTGTTTAAAAAAATTATAAAATCAAATTAAAAAAAATTAATTATTCAAAAAAAATAAAATTGTTTATTACTTTCTTGAGTTTTCTTTGTGTTACTTGAGTGTTTTTACGAGTATTAAGTTGACCTTTAACTTGTCAATGATATAAATGAATGAAAACGAATATGTTATGACTATAAAGATGATCACTATAACTTGAATTCGTTTGTTAATACTTTGTGATTAAGTGTTATAACTTGTAGATAATGCATGTAAATTGGTACATAAACGAGCATGTTAAGATAAGTATGAATCATTTGAACCTTATGTGAGCTTTAGAACCTTATATACATCTTTGATGAGTGATTCATAAAGTTCTTTGTTTAAATTGATATACATATGCCTCATAACTGCTTGCAATAGATTTTAATGAACTCTAGAGTACTAGAACTTATTCTATGTGATTTTCAAAGCTTTTAAGTCAATAAACTCTCTGATTTTGGATATGATTAAGGCATTAGGGTTAACACCACAAATTCAAACATCCATGTTCCCTATTTTGTGCGCACAAGTTGCGACCTCCTTAGTTTTAACCCCTTTGAGCCTACATTAAGCCTTTCTTTCATCACCATGATTATCTAAACACTTGAGCTTAGTATAGACATCTTTCACCCTTGTTCCAATGACTCGGTTGAAGACAAAAGATTGTGTGAAGAGAAATTGATGATGTTTTGAAGACTTTTATGTATATGGATTTACTTACTCAAATTTTGTTGTATTTTTGACACATGTTATTACCTTGATATATGAAAAAAAAATTGAAAAAAGAAAAAAAAAAGGTGTATTGAGTTTCTATCAAGGTAATAAGGTTTGATTCTATAATGTTTGAGTTAAGTCCTTTATATTTGTAAATTCAATTGAATTCGAGGCCCAACATGATGAAATTTGGCCTATGTTCGAAGGGATGAATTCATTATATCATTGCATTAAAGTCGGGAAGCTATGTTATGTTTTGGGAGTCTTTTGAGTCTTGGAACGAATTTGAGCACCACTTGTCCTATATATTCTTTGCCTCTAAACTTAGCCCCATTACAACCTTCGTAAAGACCTTATGATCCTTAAGATGGTAAATTTTGATTAGTGGAGTCAATCACTTGAGTAAGCTTATGGTTTTGGTTCATTTGTGCCAGTATGTTTTTGTTTTTATATTGAGGTGTTTGTTTGAGATTTTGTAAAAATACTTCATTTCTACCATGTGAGCATTTTTCTCACATATTTTGAGTACAACACAAACCTTTACAAAATTCAGTGAATTTATGAGTGCATATCCTTGTGAGTTGATTCATACTTGTTTTATTCATGTTGAGATCCATTTCACCATATTTACTCATTATCTTACTTGTTAAAATATTTTGTTACAATGTATTAACCCTTGAAATTCTATATGCTTAAAACGCCTTAAGTGAAAATCTTTTATGCCATGATACTAATAAAATTTTGAGACAAATGGTTAAGGATTTACTTGTTTTGACTTCGTAGTTTAAATTCAGTATTTGCTAGGGACTAGCAAAGTTTAAGTGTGGGGGTATTTGATAGGTCGTTAAATCAACATCATTTTATATTATTTTATACCCTTTATACTTGACTTTTAATATTAAAATAATAAATAATTAGATAAAATAATTTATTTTGGGATTTTTTTTTCTCTTTCATTAAATAAAGTTTATAATTTGGAGCGTTTTGGCGAAAGAATCGTCCCGATCGGAATTATAACGAAGAAATTATGAACTAATTTCGGTGAAATATTACTAATTAATTGCTTAATTAATTTTGCAGCCCAAATAAACAAGCTACATTCCAAAATCAATTTAATACAGCCCAAATTCCAGCAGCCCGCACGGCCCAGCGAAGCAAACCCAGCCTGTGAACCCCTCCCGCCCTGCAGCAAGGCTTCCGGTCCAAACCAATTCCGGCCCAACTGCAACACGTCCCTTCCAGCCCAATTCCCACCTGCTGGCCCGCGCGAAATAGAAGCCCGACCCGCTACCCTGCTCGCTCGAGTCCATCAACACGAGGCCACCTGTCCAGACGCCAGCCCATCCGCAACTCTAGCTCGACGCTTCCACCCAGTCGGCTGATCCAACTACCCAGGCCCGCGCACAGCCACTTGCATCACCTGTCCAGTCCAATCCGCACTGCTCCAGCCCGTACTCCCATGCACAGCCATACCCACCTGCATTTTTCTTCAACCCACCTGCTCGGCCTGCATCTCTGAAGCCCAACCACCCACAGCAGCTGCACCAGCCCAACAACTCCAAACCCACTCCAAAACTGCAGCAACCTACTCCCCTTTGTGCAGTTTTTCTGCAATTTTCAGCCTAAACCATGCCTAAAATCATCATAATTCATCATTATTCATCATTATTCATCATTTCACTTATTTTATTTTATTTTGTATTTTTATTTTGTATATTTTAGGCCTCCCTCTATAAATAGGGAGGCAAATTCATTTGTAAGGAGGTCCCCATTTTGAGTAGTTTTAGTCTTAGTCTAGTTCATGTTTCTCTCTTCTCTCATTTCTTCTTTTTCTATTTTTAGATTTATTTTGGGACAATTTTAGCTTCTTTTAGATTATTTATTTAATTAGTTTTCTTTAATTCTTGTTCTTAATTTATATTAATTCTTAATTTCATTTCTTCTTTACTTTGTTCTTGTGATTTTTCTTTGAGATCTCTTAAATACATTTTTATGCTTTCCTTAAGAAATACCTAGGCCAAGTATTTCTGAAATAATTCTAGAATCTAAGTCCGTATTCTTATGTTTTATCCTCCATCTTCATAAGGTTCTTGCCGCTGTTCGGTGTTCCTTATGAATAACATTCCATTGTTTCCATCCACTTTCGGAATCACAAGCTGTTCTTGGATTCCAAAAGTGTAACTTTTCTCCATTTACTTAAATTCTTATTATTGTTTTGGTTTTACTTATAATTCAATATATGTGTTGGTATTTTCTTTCTAACATTTGTAAATGTGAATACAATCTCCATGTGTTTTACTTTTTGAATTTCATCTACTTCATATGTTTTAGTGTTTAACCTTCAATTTAACGCTAAGTGTTTATGACCGCTGTTCGGTGCACTTAGAATAGGATTGAAGAGATTTAGATGTTTAACACACATTGAAATCACAAACTTAAGGTGAATCGTATTATAAGTGTTTATGACCGTTGTTCGGTGCATTTATAATATTGAGAAATGTATGCATGTATTGAGATGATTAAGGTAGAATTTCGTGATTGGTTCAATATGAGCATGATGTTAGAGTGTTGGTAAAAATATGTGTTTGAAGAAAGTTCACTTGCATAAAAGTTAAAGTAGAAGTAGAATTTAGTTCTTAATTATTTTTACTTGCTTTCTTTATTATATGATTATAATCTTTCAAACCCCCCATCTAATTCTTTATTCTTTTATTCTTTTATTTCATTAATTCATTAATTCTTTAATTCTTTAATTCATTTATTCTTTAATTCTTTATTATTTAATTATTTAATTCTTTAATTTATTATTCTTTGATTATTCATTATTCTTTTTAACTAACATATTATTAATGTTCCCTAATTTCCCCGGTTAAGAACGATCACTATTTACCAATACTACAACTACACAAAAAGGGTTTAAATTTGCATAATACTCAAATTAATTGTTTAATTTAATGCGTAGTTTGGGCTTTATCAGTGGACTAGCTCATCTAGGGTAGGACCGCAATACGATCGCCCAAAGCTTACAATTTTCACCTCATCCGCCCTAATCTCCAACACACCACATTAACTGCATTGGAAGCTAGACATCAAAAATCGACAATGACTTCTACTATGATAACTTTTGGGCATGAATAAATCTAGCACGCCTAATAGGACTCATCTGCAGTGCATGTCCAAGTTCCGATACACTGAACGCAGACGTGATGCTAAAGGTCGGTTAGTGAAAACCACACCACAACAAGTAGTTCTTGAGCTTGCTATTACGATCATACTTTAATTACAAGTTTAACGAGATTTTTAGAAGAATTATTTGAATTATTTTAGCAAGTTTGACCATTTTACCCTTGAATTTACATTTGGGTTTCTAAATTGGGAAATGACACTTTTGGAAAGAGGAAACGTTGGATACTTTGGGAAGGATGATTGTGAGACACTCAATTGGTTGGGACCAAATCCATCTCTCTCTCTCTCTCTCTCTCTGTCTGTCTCTCTCTCTCTCTCTTTCCCGTGCAAACAACCCACACATACACACATATCACCCATGAATCCCACCTTCATTTTGATACACTTTTGGACCAAACCAAGGCTAGAATCAACTTCAAGGGATTCTCACAAGCAGTATAAGCCCATGGTTGAAGGTTGAACGTCGCGGGCCTGGACAATGTGAGAGGAGGAAGAAGGCCGAAACTTTGGGAGCTTATATCTTAGGATCTAGGTACTTTCTTTGAATTCTAGGCTTGGTTTTGGATTCCTGGGGTTGAGTAGATAGATTTTGATATAAATTTTGTCCATTTTGTTTGAGAAATGAAGAAGTTATGAAGGTTTGAAGTTTAGGATTAAAAATGGAATTTTCCAGCAATTGACAGTAGAGGCCGTAGCAACGACCACGACGGTGGCACTGTCGTCTCCTGTGAGGGGTAACGTCAGAATGATGTCATGATGACATCACTTGGTGACATCATGATGACTTCAACATAGACACGTGGAAGGTGGTGCAATGTGGCAAGTGTTAGACGGTGCCACGTGGCAGGGGATGTCAGGTGTCAAGACACGTGTCAGGTGCCTAGTCAGTAGGTGATGTAAGCAGCTGACGTCACATTCGATGGCATGAATCTCTAGGTAAGATTGCACTTGTTCAAATTTTTTTGATGAGCTGAATCAAATGGTGGTGGTTTTAGGCCAATTAGAGTTCATTTAGGGGTAGTTTTGGGCATTTTTAGCCCTGGGATGTGTGTTTGGGACGCGTTTACTGTTCTGAGGTTTGTTTGGGGGGGAGGGGGGGAGGGTGAGGGGGGAGGAGGGGTTTGTATACAAGCTTATACTGTGTGTTACTTTGTCCGGTCGGGACACACAATGATTTCTGAGGAGAACACAATTCGAGATTGAGTGAGCAGCTGGACTGTGAGTGGATACATTGTTTAATAACTGTGATGCATGCATATTTACATATTTATATGGTTTTATGACATGATTTGGATGGTTATGATTCAAATATATCATTTCTAAATGTTTTCTGGATAAATGCTTGGTTTTAGAATATATATTCGGTTGTGGTTTTCTGGACACACATTTTATGGTAGTTTTTGGGGAAAAATGGATTTTGGGCTAGAGCCCGAGTTTTAAATGTGTTGGCTTTTGTGGGTATTTTCAAAAGCAAGTAAAAGGTATTTTGGTGAACTATTTTCTAGTATGGTTAGCCTCATGCAATTAGATCGCCATTCCGGAATTGGACTCCGATGATTCTAAGAGATGAACTCGGACACTTGTTGAATTAGGACTCCATACGTGCCGACAAATTTGGACTTCATAGGATCCGTGGTTGTCTACGCGTAGTATAGAGGGAATGCTGGTTGGACCAGCTGACTGGTAGAACCAGCAGGACATGGTTTGACTTTTATTGCTTGTTGTGTCTAGAGGTTTTCATAATGGTTTATAACCCGGGATTTCAGGGAAATGTGGGTCAGGGGCATTTATGTATTGTATATGATTTGTGTTGGACCCACGATTGATATATGTGATTGCTTTATTTGAAATCATTTGATTATTTGACTATGCATGCATGTTTTTTTTAAAACGTAGGGGAAAAAGGATTATTTCGGAAATGATTTTCCAAAGGTAATTTTTGTCCACTCACAGTTTTCTTGGTTTTTAGTACCTTGAAGGCTAATATCAGGACGAAGGATGTATTGAGGTTGAGGTATTTACTTAGAGACTGTGCGCTTGTTAACTAGGGTAGGGTTATGGTCGTTTAACTCGTGTCTTGTGCTATGTGTAATAATTTTATTTTCGGGTGTTGTTTTCACTTGACATGTGGAGTTTATCCTGTGCCGGACACGATATTTGTATTTATTCGGACTGAGGATACTTTGAGAATTTTAAAGTATTTGTGTCATACGGAAGAATGTCTTTTCACGAGAATGGCGGGGAATTTCGAGGAGGATCCTGTCAATTTGGTATTAGAGTACTAGGTTGTTTCCTTTGGGTCACACACTTGTTATGACACGACCCACCCCAAATCCCCCCGTGATTAACGTGGGATGTGTCATGCTCCCGTTTGACACGAAGTTTCAGACAAGGGATAACTCAAACCTCATCCCGTTCGGGGCTCCCAGAGTGCGCCAGGATCGGTGGAGTGTGATGTCTCGGTCTCTGCTATAGCCCACAACCGTGATCAACCTGAAGGGCATTAAAACCATTTAAAAGCTGTGAGTGGACGAAAAATCAATAATTTAATAAAACACATTTCATAAAGAAACATTTATGCCCTTCACTAAAAAGTATGCATGCATTCGAAAACCAATAATCAAACCATTTAACTTAATTAAATCATTAGGGCCTTAGCCCAAAACCATAAATCCAAGTAAGTGGGAACTCAACCCAAAACCGTAAATCCAAACGAAGTGGGTCTCTGCCCAAATCCTTTAACACCGAAAACCAAATCATAAAACGAATAAATTCGAAATAAAAATATATAATCCAATAAATCCATAAATCACAATTCCATCAAATACCGTTATGTACCAATCCTCGGCATCCCAGATGCCTGGCGTCCCAGACGCCTGACGTCTTAGACGTCATGTCACTGTCCAAGCTACGCATGTTACCCGAGGTCCCAACCCGAATCAATCTCTAACATCCCAAATGTCTGACGTACCAGACGTTTAGCAATCCTGCTCCTGAGTCACTATACAGTCCAGTAGCTCGGTGTAGTGACCCCTCGCAGGCAATGCGCCGTGACTACTCCAGTGTCCCAGACGACTGGAAGAGACAATCCATAGATATAAGGATGGAATATGGAAAAACATTTCATAAATCATCTTAAACCGTTCAAATGGGCCTACGCCCCGGATTTCCATAAAACCATCGTAATCCACAAATTCGATTTCTCCAATCCAAAACCATTTATCTAAATCCATTTATCCAAATCCATTTATAAGTCCCCGACCCAGAATCACATTCATAAAACACAATTGGGCCTCATGCCCGATTTTGTAAACCAACTGGGCTCCTGGCCCGATGCCTCATTCAATCAAATAGACTCTAAGTCCGATAGTTCGTAAACCAAATGGGTCTCAAGCCCGATTCCATATTTCCAAATCCAAAACCATTCCATTAAGTCATCATTCAAAACACAAGCACATATAAACATAGAATAAAACCGTAAACCTCGAAATACGTGTAAATATGAAAAACACCTCGAAATACGTGCAAATATGTAGCTCACCAATACCGTAATCATCATAATAGAAATTACATATATAAACATATAAAACAGTTATGCATGCATCACAGTTTAGAAAACAATGTCCACTCACATATTGTCCTTCGCTGTCGCCTCGATATACATGCCATAAACCTCCCCGGGATAAATCACCATCCTCGGAATATCCGAACCTGTCCAAATTACATTCTAAGGTCACTAACACATCCAATAACCTTCCATTAAATCCCCAAAATTTTCCCGGATATTTCAACATATTTAAACTCGATCCTAAACCTTCGGACATCCCGAACTATATCGAAACGATGTCCGATCGACTCGAAACCAGTCCCAAAATGTTCTTTACATCAAATAGATGAAAACACATGTTGAACACTTACCCAGAAACGCCCCCATCCGCCCCTACGAACTGCCCAAAGGCGCTGCCCGTGGGCTTCACGCACCTGCTATAGTGTCGTCCATGTCCTCTGTCAAACCTGGTCCAGCCGGTTCCCTGCAAGTCCAGTTCAACCGAACCAGCGAGACCGGTTCTCCACCACTTTCGACCCTTTTTCGATCCCGTTTGTCCCTAAATCTTCATCTAATCATTTCCCATTAATCTACGTGATCAAAAGTAGAAAACTAGGTCTGGAAAGTACCTTCCAATTCAAAGAATAAACCGGCCAATTTCCTCCTCTATTTCCGGCCACCACAAACCTCCTCTGACCTCGAAATCGATCCTGAACAACTTGTATGACCTCCAATAACATGTTCCAATCATTAGAATCGATCATCACTCACTAAAATCGAGATTACCATTTTTGAATTTAAACAGGGATTTCGGGTTTTACCTTCGAACTCCCACCACCGTACACGACGGTCGGCGCGGTTGCCACCATCATCATCGTCTCACCGTCCTCTCTCATTCACGGCCCAATAGCAATTGATGATGATAGGAGGGTGTGGGTGTTGGTTTTAGGTGTATGGGTTATGTTTCACACAGGTTTGGGGCAATTGTGAAGAAGATGATATCCCCACAATTTGGGAAATTTGGCCAATCAGATAAGGGACAAGTGTCACTCACTGATTGGTCCACCTAGATTTCCAATCCAATCCAAACCTGCCACAAGTCGCGATGCCTCAATTTGCATGAATAGTGCCGTAACACTTCCTAGACTCGTAACTTCCCTATCGACCCTCCGATTTCGGCGTGCCGCCTGTCTACGAACTCTTGACGTCCCGAACTACGTCACGATCATTGATCCTTGTACGTTTGACTCCCCGAGTCAAAGTCAATATTTTTCCCAATTACAGGGGCAAAACGGTCATTTTACACCGTCCGTCCGATTTCTCTCTATTAATCACCGATTAATCATACTAAATTCATAATTAATTAATATTTAATCCCGATATTCGGGACATGTCGTTACAACATTCCCCCCTTAACAAGATTCTTCCTCAAAATTCCAACTAACCCAGTTCCACATCCATATCGTGGAAAAAAGAGCTCAGTCTCACCATCAGGTTTAACATCCCATGTATACGTCTACACCCACTAACCAACACAATACTTGTCTGCACCCAGACGTTCCATCATGAACCCACGTCGTATCGACTACACCCGACCACGTCGAGTGACATTGATCACACGTTCCGAGTTGATACCACCCGAAAATTCTACCATTACGCTGACACATTTAGCTGACACATTCAGCTTGACGGTTCATCAACCACGCTGACACATCCAGCCAAACTGTCACCACTTTGCCAGTCGCAAATCAATCCGGCATCTCTCCCACACAGAGAGTTATCAAATCCAACAATATCTCCGCATTTCCTGAATTTTACCACGTCAACAACACACGCCCCATAATGTCGCACTCAGCTGGCACTCACGACCCCATGGTCACCATTCGAGTCACCAACACAACTCTGACTCACTTAAGAGTCGCATTAAGGTACCTCATATCAACCCCTCAATGTATCCTAAGATCAAAGGCAAGATTCCCCTCACAGGGCAAGCTCAAACTCGCGACATTTATCGGTCTCAGCGTCCACATCTGTTAACTCTCCTAGCGATCCATGATGCTGGTGAGAGTCACAGAGCAGTAACTTCAGGCAAAGCAACCTGTGGTTACACTAACCACCAACTCATTTCACTTGTGGCTACATAATCCACGTCTCACTCATCTGGGAACTTGCAGTAAGGATTTCTTACCCTTAATTTCACTATACATTAAAATCAGCTCGATAGGATCCCCATAACGGTAACATGAAACTCACTCGATCAGTGTGTAACTAGACCCCATCAAATACCTCCCCAGTAGTGATACACATCATAAATCTAGGGTTCCATTAGCCATCCACGGCTCTGAACACCTGCTTATACAATCATTGAACGCATCAAAATCAATCTGGCCCCGCGCATAGTATCCAATGTCCAGTCCACTTTCTCAACCAATCCAATAATATCGGAACTAAGCCGATTATCAACATGTTCATCAACATACCACTAGTACATCCTATATACCGCCACCAGGCACCACTCAGGCCTGTCCAATATCGGTCCTTGCACAATGTACCTAGTACGTACATCCATCCATCAACCAGCCCACGACATAGCTCGTAGCCAATCACACTTCAATTCTGGAGTCCAACTATCCAATCCAGTACTAAACAGATCAAATACTCCAACTCATCATCCAGCACGAGTCCCATGGTCACTCGACCAGCTCACACGTCTACTCTCAATCACGTCTTCCAATACTTACCAATCTGAATCACGCCCACCAAGGCCCATTCATGCCAAATGAGCATCCAATCTCACCCACGTCTACTGAGAAGCACCAACTCCGAATGTATCGGTTACCTGCTCATTCGATTACTATATCATATTTGATTGACTTCATAGGGAAGCCAATCCCCCACAACATAACCTGACCCACAACATAACCTGTTCATCAAGATCACGATCCAGATCCATCACTACATCACCCGACCATTAACATCACGATCCTTGATCGTCACAATGCCCTATATCCTCAACCTCACGATCCTGATCTACCTAGGATCCATACAAATTCTCACTGAGCTAACTACCAGATTTCAGGTCATAGGGTCTTACACCCTCATTGAATCCACATATTACTGAATCGCTTCTCAATCATTTGCACATCTAAACAGATCAGTCAATGACGAGACTGTGGATTCTCTTCAATTATCTCACATCGATCCTTGTCATCCTCCTTAGGGAAAATCAAGGATGATTTAAGACAATGACATCAAAATTCATCCCTCGTGAGTGCAAGCACAAAACCACTGCACCCACCACACCAGGTAATACCAAACATTATCTGCCACCAAGAAGAAAATGAGAAATGTCATTCACCTAATTTCGAAATACCCAACTCCACCTGATAACCCATAAAAAATCACGGGTCCACCAACTAATACACGATCAACGTACTCGTGACAACAACCATCATCTGCCATGGGCAGAACATGAGAAGTCACCCTCAATGACTTCAGAATACCCATCACCAATGTTGAATCAAGCACTCCACTCGTCGCCTCAATCACAACCTCTCTCGATTCTGAAGTTCCAACCATGTTGGAACCAACTTACACGTGCATCAACCACGTGTCTGTACCAAGCTAACTTGGTACCCCAACTCGCCCATTCGTTCATACCGTTTCATTCATTTACCACTTAATCATTCCAATCCCATCAGTTATCACACTCACGGTTGGGTTAGAGTCCCAACACATCTCATCCACTACTGGATCTTGTCCAGTCCAACTCATCCACTACCGAATCTCAGATACCGAAAGTATGCCCATCACGACGAAGTCACATCCCAACTTGTGGCTCATCGTCATCACAATCACTGGCACACAGTGTGCGAATCAAACAACCCTGGATCTTTGCTCATACCTAGCAACGACCCCATACCTCTACTCAAGTTGGAGGAACTCTACCTCCCTCGTACCCAACAACTCTGGGTACAATCACCCTGACAACCCATACAAGAAAATGAACGTTCCCTAAACGTCCCCCCGATTCTCAACAACCGCAATCACATCCATCCTCGTAGTAGTGCCTGCCATAGACTCGTGCAGACCCAACCACTAGACATCGTTATCAAGACTCCGCATCCAAACAGAATCAACCGCCAGTACTCACTACTCTGTATCCCCACTCCGGAATTCCATCGACAAGTATCACACCCTGGTAACATGTCCAACCAATCTCTAACCAATCTTTAACTAGTATCAACTCGACTCAACCAGTGTCGTCCACTAGGTCATCCCCGACCTCAGCTGCACCAAACTATCCATCGCAAACTAGGGTAGCACGAAAACCAACTAGGCCTAACCGATTATCACAACTTCGGCTGCAGAGTGTAGTACCATCACAAAAGCTGACATGAGATGACCGACCAACGGTCTTGACTCCGAAAAGTCGCCAAAGTCAAACCACTCGCCGACTCACATTTCTGAACCATACATCACACACTAGGGTTACCCACTAAGGTCATCAAATAACTACGTTGTACTCATATTCTCTAAACCATCAATCAACACTAGGGTTCGAGGAACCCGGCTGCCCTCGTCAACACAATTCCCAACTCAACATAACCTGACCATCTAATGGTCACAACACCACACTATCGTCATATCCAGTCCTGCAATATGGTGATAGACGATCCCGTTATAACCGTCCCACAGTTAAAACTCTAAAACAATCTTACGTTCATTCCTCAGTAGGGTCCCACACTATCAAACCACGAAAGAACCATGACATACACAGGCATCAAATGCCGAACCAAAACTATCCATGATTCATTCCCACTACTATTATACCGGCATCCTAACTATCAGGTTTATAATGAACTGCAACCAATAGAGACATCACATCCTCAACTTGCGCGTATCACAAGAACAAACCGTGCTCTGATACCACTTGACACGACCCACCCTAAATCCCCCCAGGATTAACGTGGGATGTGCCATGCTCAAGTTTGACACGTAGTGTCAAACAAGGGATAACTCAAACCTCAGCCCGTTCGAGGCTCCTAGAGTGCGCCAGGATCGGTGGATAAGTGTGACGTCTCGGTCTCTGCTATAGCCCGTAAACATGATCAACCTGAAGGGCATTAAAACCATTTAAAAGCTGTGAGTGGATGAAAAATCAATAATTTAATAAAAAAAATTCATAAAGAAACAATTATGCCATTCACTAAAAAGTATGCATGAATTTGAAAAACAATAATCAAACCAGTTAACTTAATTAAATCATTAGGGCCTTAGCCCAAAACCATAAATCCAAGTAAGTGGGAACTCAACCCAAAGCTGTAAATCCAAACGAAGTGGGTCCCTACCCAAATCCATTAAAACCGAAAGCCAAATCATAAATCCAATAAATCCGAAATCCAAATACATAATCTAGTAAATCAATAAATCACAATTCCATCAAATACTGTTATGTACCAATCCTCTACATCGCAGATGCCTAGCGTCCCAGACGCCTGACGTCCATGTCACGGTCCAAGCTACGCGTGCTACTCGGGGTCTCAGCCCTAGTCAATCTCTGACATCCCAGATGTCTGATGTCACAGACATCTAGCAATCCTGCTCCTGATTCACTATACGGTCCGGTAGCTCCGTGAGTGACCCCTCGCAAGCAATGCGCCGTGACTACTCCAGCGTCCCAGACGATTGGAGGAGAAAATCCATATATATATAAGGATGGTATATGGAAAACCATTTCATAAATCATCTCAAACCGTTCAAATGGGCCTACGCCCCGGATTTCCATAAAACCCTCGTAATCCACAAATCCGATTTCACAAATCCGATTTCTCAAATCCAAAACCATTTATCTAAATCCATTTATCCAAATCCATTTATGGGTCCCCGACCCAGAATCACATTCATAAAACACAATTGGGCCTCATGCCCGATTTCGTAAACCAACTGGGCCCCTCGCCCGATGCCTCATTCAATCAAATGGACTCAAAGTCCGATAGTTCGTAAACCAAATGGGTCTCAAGCCCGATTCCATATTTCCAAATCCAAAACCATTCCATTAAGTCATCATTCAAAACACAAGCACGTATAAACATAGAATAAAACCGTAAACCTCGAAATACGTGCAAATATGTAGATCACCAATACCACAATCATCATCATAGAAATCACATACATAAGCATATAAAACAGTTATGCATGCATCACAGTTTAGAAAACAATGTCCACTCACAGATTGTCCTGCGCTGTCGCCTCGATATGCGTGCCATAAACCTCCCTGGGCTAAATCACCGTCCTCGGAATATCCAAACTTATCCAAATTACATTCTAAGGTCACTAACACTTCCAATAACCTTCCATTAAATCCCCGAAATTTTTCCGGATTTTTAAACGTAATTAAACTCGATCCTAAACCTTCGAATATCCCAAACTATATCGAAACGATATCTGATCGACTCGAAACCAGTCCCAAAATGTTCTTTACATCAAATAGATGAAAACACATGTTGAACACTTACCCAAAAACGCCCCCAGCCGTCCCCATGCAATGCCCAAAGGCACTGCACGTGGGCTTCACGCGCCTGCTATAGTGTCGTCCCTGTCTTCTGTCAAACCCGGTCCAGCCGGTTCTCTGCAAGTCCGGTTCAACCGGACCGACGAGACCATTTCTCGGCCATTTTCGACCCTTTTTTTATCCCTTTTTTTTCCTAAAGGTTCGTTTAATCATTTCCCATTAATCTACGTGATCAAAACTAGAAAACTAGGTCTGGAAAGTACCTTCCAATTCGAAGAATAAACCGAAAATTTCCTCCTCTGTTTTCTGCCACCACAGACCTCCTCTGACCTCGAAATTGATCCCAAACAACTTGTATGACCTCCAATAACATGTTCCAATCATTAGAATCGATCATCACTCACTAAAATCGAGATTACCATTTTTGAATTTAAACAGGGTTTCGTGTTTTACCTTCGAACTCCCACCACTATACAGGACGGTCGACACCGTTTCCACCACCATCATCATCGTCTCACCGTCCACTCTATCTTTCGTTCACGTCCCAATAGCAGTTGATCATGATATGAGAGTTTGGGTGTTGGTTTTGGGTGTACGGGTTATGTTTCACACGGGTTTGGGGTAATTGTGAAAAAGGTGATATCCCCACAATTTGGGGAATTGGGCCAATCAGATAAGGGACAGGTGTCACTCACTGATTGGTCCACCCAGATTTCCAATCCAATCCAAACCTGCCACAAGTCGCGATGCCTCAGTTTGCATGAATAATGCCGTAACATTTCCTAGACCCGTAACTTCCTCGTTGAACCTCCGATTTTGACGTGCCACCTGTCTACGAACTCGTGACATCTTGATCTATGTCACGATCATCTATCTTCGTACGTTTGACTCCCCGAGTCAAAAGTCAATATTTTTCCAAATTTTAGGGGCAAAATGGTCATTTTACACTGTCCATCCGATTTCTCTCGATTAATCCCCAATCAGTCATACTAAATTCATAATTAATTAATATTTAATCCCGATATTCAAGACGGGTCGTTACATGTTATGTAGGGTAGTTTCGATTTTTATGTTTGCCTCTTATTAGACGTTGTGCCTCCACAACGATGGCCCCGTCATTAACCTGACGATGAGGATATGGAAGCTAGGTAGGAAAACACCATAGACCAGTTTGGTCAGGCATTGGATGCCATCTTTCAATGGGGTAGGGCCCTGATGGACCAGATATCGAGAGGACCCAGCGGCTTGGAGCCATTGAATTTACTAGTGGATCAGATCTGGTGGTGGCCGATCTGTAACGTCCTGTCCCGAATTCCAGGATTAGATTAGTGACTAATAAAGGATTAGTGAGATCAATCGGTGATTAGTTGGGCGAAATCGGACGGATGGTGTAAAATGACCATTTTACCCCTAGTCTTGGACAAAATGTTGACTTTTGACTCAGGTTGTCAAACGTACGAGGACCGATGACCTTGACGTAGATCGGGATGGCACGAGTCCGTAGACAGGCGGCACGTCGAAATCGGAAGTTCGAGTTTTGGTCATTATAAAATATTAATTAATTCTGGTTGGTTGACTTAATAATGTGGGACCCTTGGATAAGTGTCACTCATCCCATTGGTCATTATTCCTAAAAAGTGGATCATAATCATGATTGGTGGATTAGGTGCAAATATATATATAATTAATCCCACCCACTTTCCATCTCCACTGTTCATCTCTACCTCCCCCTCTCATCTTCACTGTCCATCTCCCTCATCTGTTTATCAGCATCAGGCTTCACCATATTTAATTCTTCTTCAAACCCGAACACACAAACTATAACGACCCATCCCGGATTTTGAGATTAAATTAGTGGCGAATGACGGATTAATGAAGTGAATCGGTGATTAGTTAGGTGATTTCGGACGGAAGGTGTGAAATGACGGTTTGCCCCTGGAATGGGCGAAATGTTAACTTTTAGTTTGGGTAGTCAACCAGACTTTGGTTGATAACTGTGACGTAGTTTGGGACGTTACGAGTCCATAGATAGGTGGCACATCTAATTCCGACATACGATGTGAACGTTATGAGATTCGGAAGTTGAGAGGCATTTTGGTAATTTGGCCTAAAGGGCAGTTTGGTCATTTCTGTTGCCTTGGGAGT
Organism: Prinsepia uniflora; assembly: GCA_032719365.1. Lineage (NCBI taxonomy): Eukaryota > Viridiplantae > Streptophyta > Magnoliopsida > Rosales > Rosaceae > Prinsepia > Prinsepia uniflora. Next base: position 61,956,560 of record CM064868.1, read on the forward strand.
TGTGCCCAATGGTTTTAGGACACTTGTCCTATCTCTGGAAGGTTGTGGAAGCCTGTGTCATCGCCTCACAGTTATTTTAAATGAATGGCACGTTGTTGAGAAAAAACAGAGTATAGAGTGTTTGTGCGTGCAAGTGAGAAATCCTCCCATCTAGTTCCCTTCGATCTTCACCCATGCCTGTAATTTTTGAACAAAATATGGAAAGGAGACTTGGACGATCACCGTGGACTGTCGTGGACGGTGACCTTGAACCCGTGAAACTCCCGCAAACCGGTGAGACTCAAACCTGTATAAACACCTTCAAAGCCTCATCTTTTGCTTGTCCTTTGTGAATGAAACTTGGAGTGAGTGTTAAGCTGATGTTGGCGGTGGCCACGGTGGAGTTTGCAACGGCCAAGTAAGGAAGAAAACCCGTGACTGTTCTGTTTTGGTTCAAAATTGGTGAATTTGGATTTGGTGATTGATGAATCAATATGGTTAATTGGGAAAGGTTTTGGACGTAAGGAAGACTCTGATGGGCTTGAAACCGAGGCTTGAGGTGGCCTGTGGTGGCCGGAAACAGAGAAGCAAATGGCCGGTTCATTGATCGATTTGAGGAGGTAAATTCTGGATGTTAAATTCATGTTTTTAGGTGCTAAATTGATTGTAAACACTTAGAAAAAACTTTAGGTAGAAGAAGGAGTGAAATCGGGTTGGAAAAAGGATGAAAATAGCAGTGAATTTCCTTCAACGGTTCAACTGGACCGGGCTAAACCGAACCGATCTGGACCCGGTTCGGCGAGAGGTTGAAGAAGACCTGTGCTGGTGTGTGAGGCCCACGCGCAGCTCCTTTGGGCGGCGCATGAGGGCGCGTGTCACGACTTTTGAGGAAGTTATCAACACGTGTTTTAATGTAATCGATGTAACGAACATTTTGAGACTAGTTTCGAGTCAATCAGATATCGTTTTGATAGGATTCGGGATGTCCGAAGGTTTAGGATCGAGTTTAAAAATATTTGAAAATTCGAAAAAATTACGGGGATTTAGTAGAAGCATAATGAAGCGGATAATGACCTTAGAATGTGATTTGGACAGGTTTGGGAAGTCCGGTGATAATGGATTACCCAGGAACGGCGTATTGCACGCGTGTCGAGGCGGCAGCGGGAACAGTCTGTGATTGGGCTTTGCTTTCTAAATTATGATGCACGCATAAATGTTTTATATGTTTTCTATACGTGATTTTTATGTTTATGATTATGATCTTTATGATTTCCGTTTTGCACGTATTTCGAGATATTTGACGTATTTGCACGTTTTACGAGATTCTGTCTTGAATTGTGATTTGATATGATTTCGATGATTTTATTTTGGGATTTGAATTATGATTTGATTTCAAGGATTTATAAATGGATTTCGGAAAGTGCTTTCAGGTTGGAGGCCTAGTTTCTAAAGATTTCAGATTCCAGTTTTCATGTGATTTTTGGATTTGAAATCGGGATTTCAAATGATGATTTCGGATTTGGTTTTGGAATTTGGATTTTGATGGATTTCTGAATTTTCTATGAATTCACTTGGTTTTGGGTTTAAAGACTCGTTGCTATTAGTTTTGGGTTTAAAGACCCGTTGTTATGGCTGGATCTGGTATTAGGTTTAAAGATCCGGTTGATTGATGACGGGGGAGGGCCCTTGATTGATATGTTTTGAGTTTAAAGACTCGGTTATTGTGATATCCCCCGAGGTCTATTGATTGTGTTTTAAGTTTAAAGACTCGTTGATATCCCGGGAAGGCCTGATATGTTATTTTGAGTTTAAAGACTCGTTGATATTTCAGGAAGGCCTGATATGTTGTTTTGAGTTTAAAGACTCGTTGATATCCCAGAAAGGCCTGATATATGTGTTTTGAGTTTAAAGACTCGGTGATATGAGATCTAGTAGATTGATTGATTTGTGAGTTATTATTGATTTTCCTATGGGTTTCAGATGTTTTGGGCGATGACCCAGATGAATTGGATTTATGATTTTTGGGTTGAGTTCCCGTACTTTGATGTTGATTTATGATTTTAGGTTGAGACCCTGGATTTGTGAAACGGACTTGAGTAAAGAAATGATTTTTAGTTTTCATAAACAGTTTTATGACTTTGGACATGAAATGGTTTTCGAATGTATGCATTGGTTTTACGTGGAGGGTATAACTATCTTTGCTTGTAAATGCTTTCTGAAATTATTATTGATTTTTGTCCACTCACAATATTTTACGTTTTCGATCCCTCCAGGTTGTTGATGAGGTGCGGGCTTTTGTGAGAGAGACGAAGACATTACACACGCGGTCCACAGTGGTTTATGCGCACTCTGAGAAGTGAGAAGTTGGTTTTGGTACGTTGACCTGAATATCCCTTGTCTGGCTTACGTGTTCCATGGAGGTTAGACAGGTGTTTAGCCTTCGTGTCACACGTAGGTTAGACGGTAGCATGACTTATCCTTTAATCCCGGAGGATTGGGGGTGGGTCGTGTCACAAACACACCACCTCACCACCATATTCATCTATGTTCGTGTGAGGAAGCGTGAGTGTGATTGAGAGAGTACGAGGCTGGAGGGACAGGGAGGACTTGACGGTGACGGCCTGAGCCACGGCGGTGGCCACGACGGAGAGGAACAGAAAAACAGAAAGGTAAGGTTTGGTGTGAAATTCTAATATGAGTTCTAGGAGTTGTTAGTTGATTTCATTTATGGAAATGGATTTCTGGTGATCTAATGGGATGGTAGGGATTGGAAATGGAGATTGTGGACGGTGCAAACGCCCTGGACAGCGACTGTGTTTTTGGGTCGTGAGGATTAAAACGAGAAGGTAAGTTTTTTATGGTTTTTCATTTGTTTTGAAGGCATAGGTTAATAGAAAATGATTTTAGAAACCTATTGTGACGACCCGTCCCGAATTATCGGAATTAATTAAGAATTAATGACAAATTAATGAGATTAATCGGGGATTAGTCGAGGATTAACGGACGTTCGAGCGAAATGACGATTTTGCCCCTAAAATGGGCGAATAGTTGACTTTTCGTTTAGGCGGTCAAATGGACTTTGGTCGATGACTGTGACGTAGTTTGGGACATCACGAGTTCATAGACAGGTGGCTCGCTCGATTCCGACGTTCGAGGAAGAAGTTATGATATTCGGAAGTTCAAGGGCATTTTGGTAATTTAGTTGAAAAGGAGCGAATAGTTGACTTTTTGACCTGGGATGTCCGATGGCCGAGGGACGAGTTACGTAGATTAGGACGATACGAATTCGTAGACAAGCGGCACGTCGAATTCGGAAATTCGACGTAAAAGTTACGGTTCACGGAAGTTCGAGGGAACTATTGTGCGTTTTACGAGACGGCTTGGGTTTTGTCCTAAGTAGGGCCCATATATTTTCCCAAGAAACCAATGGATGAGTGACAAGTGTCACTCATCCACTGGCCATCATTCCACATACATGCATATTTCCCCTCCCTCATTCACTCAGTTTTCCCGATCTCACCAAACCCGATCACCCTCACCACACACCACCCCAACCCTCATCTGTCTTCATTGCTTCATGAGTGAGGAGAGAGATAGTGACTGGGAGGAAACGTCAGGATGCTCAACCGCAGTGGACGGCGGAGGACCCCTTTGCACGGTAAGCCCGGTTATGCCCATTCTCTTCTATTTTCGATTTCAAACGTTAAGAACAGTTTTGGTTGATTAGGATGGGTTTATTATGATGTTAGGAAGGTTTTAAGATGAATTTGGGTGGTGGTTAGTGGCTGAGAAGCCCTGGGGAAAACTGGAAAAGTTGAACCGTTTTGAGGAAATTGAACTGTGGGTTTATTATGGGTTTTAGGTGGATTTGATCATCCAAACAAGCTCCTAGGATCATATTAGGAATTTTGGGATTGGATTGGAAGAAAACTGACCGAAATTGGGTGATAAACCAGGCCGGACCGGTCACGTCTGTAACAACCCGTCCCGAGAGCCGGGATTAGTAGACGGATTAAGGTGTGATTAGTGAGGTTAAGCGACGGTTAGTTGGTTCCGAAAGGTCATTAGCGTAGGATGACGATTTTGCCCCTGGTTCGGGCAAAACGTTGACTTTTAGTTCGGGTGGTCCGATGATCTTTGACCGGTGACCAGGACGTAGTTTAGGACGTCACGAATCGATAGGCAGGTGGCACGCCTGATTCCGACATCCGAGGAGGAAGTTGTGATGTTCGGAAGGTTGAGGGCATAATCGTAATTTGAGTAAATTAGGGGGAATAGTTGACTTTTTGTAGAATCGAGTTTTGGTACGTTGACCTAGGATGGTTAGATAGTTCTTGTCGTCCTGAGTTCGATGACAGGCGGCACGTATTCATCGGACTTACGAGGCGAGAGATACAGGTCTAGGAAGTTGTGGCAAAACCGTAAAATGAGTTAAATTGGAGGGTATTTTGGTCTTTGTGGCACATTGGGATTTGTGCACAGAGAAAGGAAACGGACGGCTGAGATTGGGCCAGGTGGGAGTGTGTGGAGTGGATTGTGACATGTGGCACAGGACTAGAGGCTTCTGGTGCAATCCTGTGCATTCACGGCCCAATTATTTGGGGTGCACTCGTGCCATATTTGTGTTGGTTCTTCGACATAGACAGAAACAGAGGGTGAGGGAATTGGAGGACGGTGATCGATTCTGTGCAAGAGGGAGTGAAGAGCGGTTTGTGAGAGTGACAGAGGGAAGAGTTTGAGCAGGTGGTCGTGTTTTGGTGGAGGAATCGTGCACGGCGGCACGGTGGTGGTGCGGTAAAGTTTTGGGGAAACAGGGAGACCGTGAGAGAGTTGGTGGTGGCTACGCCGTGTGGTGGCTCAAACCAAGGCAGGGGGAGCTGTAGGAGGTTGCAGGGGATCCAACGAGCACCGTGGCATGCGGCGGAGCGCACGGCGGAGACACAATCGAAAGGTGAGATCTCTTGCTCTGTTTTTCCCGTGATTTTCAATTTGAAAGTCGTGAGGTTGGGCTTAGAGTCGAGAGGAATGGAGGTCAGGGTGAGGTTTAGGAGGGTCCTAGGCGTCGACTAGGATGGTCGCCGTGACAGGGGTGTACACGGCGGAGCTCAGACGACGGCAGGCACTCTAGTGCTTTGTTTTGCCGTGATGTTCGAACCCAAAGTCGTCGAGCTTGGGGCTGAGTCGAAGGTCTAGGAGGGTTGTTTTAGGTTCAGTGAGGTCCAGGGAAGAGTTTGGTGAAGCCACCGTGATGGGAGGTGATCGGAATGGCTGAATCGTGAAACAGGGGGAGTTTGGCCGTCTGGTTTCGAGTTCAGTCGACGAGCTAGGGACAGTGTCGAGGTGAACGGAGTTGGGGAATCAATAGGGTTGGTCTGGACGATGCTGTTGGTGAAGAAAGGAGCCGTTTTGGTGGACGGAAGAAGGAGAACCGTGCACGCCGGTCTGAGTTGCAGACCACTGTGCCGAACCGGGTTCGTCTGAGGAAGATGGTGCACTGTAGCAGGCGCGTGAGGGCCACGCGCAGCCACTTTGGGCGACGCGTGGGGGCGCGTGCGGCGGCGATGGAGAAAACGGTCAACATGGTTTTTGGTCTAGAAGTTATGGTGGGTTCAATGGAGTTGGTTTCGGGTCAATCGGACGTCGTTTGAGTTTAGTTCGGCAAGGGTGAAAGTTTAAGGTCCCGGGTTTTACGTTTTCGATTCGGGGAATTTTGAGGAAATTTAGGTGAATTTTCGTGAACGTGTTAGTGACGTAATTTGATGTTTGTGAACAGGATCGGGATTTCCCGAGGAAGCCGAGGAACGTGCTGGACGTTCGAGACGCGAGTAGGGCTCAGTACTGTGAGTGGACCTTTTTCCTTAAACTCGAGCATGCATAACTGTTTTCTATAATTGTTTTATGATTTTGATTATGATTCTATGTTTATTGAATATGTTTGGTTGGTTTTACATTATGGCACGTTTTTAGAGAAATACGGTATTTGGCACATTTTACGAGAATGTCGATTTCTGAGTAGAATGCCAGGGTTTTGGGATTTTTAAAGGATAACTAGTTTGATTGCTTACAAAGGGATTTTGAAACATGATTTGGTAACTAAATGAATTGGATTTTAAAGTTGGAAAGTGGATTCCGGATTTGGGTTCGGAATGACGGTTCTGGATGCCGGAAGGGCATCAGACCAGTGGTTTCGGATTCGGGTTTGGATGTGGATTGGTAAATGGTTTTCAAATGATTTTGGGATTGGATTTGCTGGATCTGGATATTGGGTTTAAAGACCCGGATATATGTGACGGGGGACCGGCCGGATTGGGTTTAAAGACCCGGATTGAGTTTAAAGACTCGGGAGTTTAAAGACTCGGATATATTGATATTTCCCCAGTAGGCCTTGAGTTTAAAGACTCGGATATGATTAAGGCCTGGATTGAGTTTAAAGACTCAGGAGTTTAAAGACTCGGATAGGTCCAGCAGGTTTGATCGGAAACTAATGAATTGTTGTTTCTGGATTCTGATACGGTTTTATGATTCACAGGTTGTGGTTTTTCTAACTGTTTTATAAGGTTTCTGTTTCTTAAGATGTGGTATATGGTACTTTGGTTTCTGACTGTTTTAATAACTGGGTTATGCATGTGGTTTTCAAAACGGAGGGCTAAACTCAGTTGTTCTGATATTTGATTTTAGAACTTTTCTTTTATTATGGTCCACTCACATTTTCTGTTTTAAATTGCCCTCCAGGTTGTGGAGCTAGCGCGGGGTCTTGACGTCGAGGCAGAGTCCGAGGCATAGAAGTGACGTAAGGGATCCCGGAGTAGTTGGAAGTCTTCCGTGTGCGTGTAACTTATCGGTTTCTAGTCCCTTGTATTTTCGTACTACGCTCTGTATGACAGGACCCGCCCCGATCCCCCTGGGACCACCCGGGACGTGCCCTGCTCCCGTCTGACACCCGACGTTAAAATACCAAAAATACCCTTATTGAAGATAAAATGCATAAAGAAAATCCATAGTTAAGTCATACATAGCACACCACACAAATACTCAAATACAAATAGTGTCAGACAAGGGATGGTTCCCGAATACAGTTTATTGAGCACGACTCTAGACACACTACGTGCCAACCTACCCAGCAGTAGGGTTCAGGTACGCAACGTAAACCTATGCCTCTTCCTCCTCGGGATCCTCCTCCTCCTCCTCGGGATCCTCCTCCTCGATAGCACTACCTGGAGGGGTAGTAAAACAACAAAGGTGAGTGGGCCGAAACTCAAGGTTTACAAAGTAGTTTACCATTTCGAAAACATGTAACTTTTCCCCTCCGTTTTCCGAAAAGACATGCATAGTATCAAAACCACAAAACCATATAGTCATAAGCAGAATAATATCAACATAATATAATCTTAGTCACTGCACTATACATCCCAACCCTGACATCCCAGATGCCTGACGTCCCAGACGCCCAATAAGGTCACAGTCTCAAGGCTACGCGTGCCACCCGGGGTCTCAATCCCGAGTCCAAATCCCGAACCTAGTCCGAGCATGGCATTCTAGATGCCTGACGTCCCAGACGTCCAATAGTAGCAATCCTGCTCCTGAGTCACTCTACGGTCCGGTCCCTCCGTAGAATGACTCCTCACAGGCAATGCGCCGTGACCGCTCCGGTGTACCTACATCCGGAGGAGATAGAATCCTAGGGTAGATCTATACAGTGCAGTACCACAGATAATATCGAGTTCCATTATACATATATATGACTCCAAACCATTTATAAACAACCAGACGGGTCTCATGCCCAAACATCGTAATACGTGCCATAAATCATACACAAGCTAAACAGATACTTTTACTCAAATCACATATAGATATAGTAGAAAGTAAAACAGTTATGCATGCCGAAGTTTAGTGAAATCAAAGGCCCACTCACAGTACAATCCCGCTGCACTCCCGAGCGTAAAGCCCCGTCCAAGGTTTAAAGTACAATTCCTGTCATGCCCAAAACATACGTAAAGGTCACTTTAAGTCCCTACTAAACAACTACGAAACCCTAGACTGAAACCGGCCCGGGAAAGCCGTCCGAACACGCTTCCCAAGGCATCAAACCCTAATTTGACCAACTTAACGATCTCCGATCGACACGAAACCACCGCCATTGGATCCGTATCGTCGAAACCTTGAAAATGGCACTGGTCCCACACAAAACACTGTTCACACGCGCCCCCCACGCGCCGGTCAACCCTCTGGTCAACAGTGCTACAGTGATGCTGACGTCAGCATGACGTCACTGCTGACGTCATCACTGACAGTGTCAGAGGACACGTGTCAACAGTCCATTGGTCCCTGGTCTGACAATATTCTGACATGATGACGTCATCATGACGTCACTGCTGACGTCAGCATGATGACGTCATCAACTACAGTAACCGGGTCTGCGAATCGGGTCACCGCAGACCCACGGTTCGACCCGATCACAGATCGTGATTCCGACCACCAAAATCGATGGGGTTTGTTCCTATGGACTCGTCTGAACATGTTCTATGGCTCTGTGTGATCAAAACTGGATTTTAAGATCAAGGAATCACCTGAAAAACGACGGGGAAATGGCTGCCGGTTCTGGTTCGTCTTCTCCGGCGAGCCGTCACGTTTCCAGCCACCAACTCAGGTCCAAAACGTTCGTCTAGTCCCCTAGGTTAAGTCTCAAAAACAACCAAACAAACTCAACGTTAAAAACGGAAGGTTTGAGGCAGGGAAGGAAAATCGGCCTTCACGGGTTTGCAGGCTTACCGCCGCCGTGTCGCCGCCGTGGGCTGCCCAGTCCAGTCCTACGCCGTCCAGAGGTCACAATGGTCCTAGCCCTAGGTTGGTTCGAGCCCAGACGTCACGGTTTGGATGGTTGGATGGTTTTGGGCTGCACGGGTCCTCACGGGTTTGTGGGTTTTCCGGGTTGCTCCGCCGTCCGTGGTGGTGGTGATGGTCGTCTGGAGGTGGCTGAGATGTAGGCTGGTGTGTGGGTTGAGGCTGAGGGGTGGTGTGATGGCTGATGTGTTTGTGTAGAGAATGGGAGGTTGCACGGTTTGAAGGAAGAAATGAAAATGAAGAAGTGAGTCTCTGATGGCTTAAGAACAGAAGGAGAAATAGAATGGATGGCTGAGATTCATCCTGAGTGAAGAGTGAAGGGTGAGGATTTAAGGAAAATAAACTAATTAATTAATCCTATGGCAGACCAAGATCCAGAATGTTGGGGATGATGTGGATGGGGTAGATGAGTGACATGTGTCACTCATCAAGGGTCCAGATTGATTGGGTTAAAGTAAATCAGATTATACTATTTTATTATTATTTTAAGTTCCGAGTCTCGGTTAGTTCGGTTACGTTCTTGACCATAACTTTTTCGTCGTAAGTCCGATTTCAGCGTGCCGCCTGTCTACGGATTCGTATCGACGAGACCTACGTAACGGTCATTGGCCCTCGTCCGTTGGACTTCCCGGGTCAAAAGTCAACATTTGGCCCCCAAATGGTCAAATTACCAAAATGCCCCTCGACTTCCGAACGTCACAACTTCTTCCTCGAACGTCGGAATCGAACGTGCCACCTGCCTATGAACTCGTGACGTCCTAAACTACGTCACGGTCACGTATCAAAGTCCTAAATACTTCCCGAGGTAAAAGTCAACTTTTCCCCCCTTCAGGGGCAAAACGGTCAATTTACAATAAAATAATAATTACGAAAGTTCGGGTCGTTACAATCTACCCACCTTACAAAAATTTCGTCCTCGAAATTTACTCGAATAAAAACGGGTACTGCTCCCTCATCAAGTCTTCGGGTTCCCACGTCGCCTCCTCGACGTCATGGTTCCTCCATAGCACTTTCACCAACCGAATCGTCTTGTTTCTCAGAACCTTGTTCTTCTGATCCAGAATCTGCACTGGTTTCTCTTCAAAGCTCAGATCAGTCATCAGTTCTACTGGTTGTTCCGGCAAGGCATGTGAATCATCCCGTAGGTATTTCCGTAACATGGACACATGGAAAACATCGTGCACTCTGGCAAGTTCTGGAGGTAATGCCAACCGGTATGCCACTAGTCCAATCCTCTCAATGATCTCGAACGGTCCAAAGTAACGTGGACTCAACTTCCCGCGTCGGCCAAAACGGATAATTCCCTTCCATGGAGATAACTTAAGGAACACAAAATCTCCAACCTCGAATTCCAAGTCTCGAATTCGTCGATCCGCATAGCTCTTTTGGCGATCTTGTGCTGCCTTCAATCTTTCCTTGATGATTCGAACTGTTTCCTGGGTCATGTCCATCAAATCCGGTCCTAAAGCTGCTCGCTCTCCTACCTCCATCCAACAGATAGGTGTCCTGCACTGTCGGCCATACAGTGCCTCGTAGGGTGCCATCCCGATACTTGCCTGATAACTGTTGTTGTATGCGAACTCCATCAAAGGCAAATGAGTATCCCACGAATCCTGAAACTGCAGTACACAAGACCTCATCATGTCCTCCAGTGTCTGGATAGTCCTTTCTGACTGCCCATCGGTCTGTGGGTGGAACGCTGTACTGAAATGTAAGTTTGTACCCAAGGCGTTCTGCAAACTTCGCCAGAACCTAGATGTGAAACGCGGATCTCGATCAGACACTATCGACTCCGGCGTACCATGAAGTCGAATGATCTCCTTCACGAACAGCTGAGCCAGTCGGTTTGGCTTAAATGTCTCCTGTACTGGTAAGAAATGAGCTGACTTGGTCAATCGGTCGACAATCACCCAAACTCCATCGCATCCCCTCTGACTTCTAGGCAATTTGAAGACAAAGTCCATGGTAATGTGATCCCACTTCCACTCGGGAATCGGAAGCGGTTGCATTGCTCCATACGGTCTCTGCCGCTCAGCCTTGACCTGCTGACAGGTCAAACATCTGCTCACAAACACTGCAATATCCTTCTTCATTCCTGCCCACCAATAGTGGTCCCGGAGGGTACGGTACATCTTTGTACCTCCCGGATGCATGGCATAAGCCGAACTGTGGGCTTCCTCCAGAATTTCTTCCCGTAACTCTGCCACTGCAGGAACACACAAACGGCCCAGTTTCACCAGAGCTCCATCTGGTCGAATAGTAAAGTCCTGCCTCTCGTCTGCTTCGACCTCGATCCTGTAGATACAAAGTGTCGGATCCTCCAATTGTGCCTCGATAATCCGATCGACGAGCACAGGTCGTACATGAAAACTGGCCAACAAAGCTCCCTGTTCATCCATTCCCAGCATAACTCCAGCTCTTCGGAGTTCCACTAGCAAAGGAAGGTACACTAGCCTCAGGTGTGCAATCGATCCTGCTGACTTCCTACTGAGTGCGTCTGCCACAACGTTCGCCTTCCCTGGATGATATTCAATCGTACAATCGTAATCCTTGATCAGTTCCAACCACCGTCGCTGCCTTACGTTCAGCTCCTTCTGAGTGAACAAATGCTTCAAACTCTGATGATCGGTGAAGATCCTGCAAGTCACCCCGTACAGATAATGTCGCCAGATCTTTAAAGCGTGAACCACCGCCGCCAACTCCAGATCATGCGTAGGGTAGTTCAGCTCATGTGTCTTTAGTTGTCTCGATGCATAAGCGATAACTCTGCCATTCTGCATCAGCACGCAACCCAAACCTTGCAACGATGCGTCACTGTAGACTTCGAACTCTCCACTGTTATCCGGCAAAGCAAGAACAGGTGCGGTAGTTAACCGACGTTTCAATTCCTGATAACTCTGCTCACACCGTTCATCCCAAACAAACTTTACTCCCTTCCTGGTTAAACGAGTCAACGGTGCAGCAATACTAGAGAAGCCCTCAACAAATCTCCGGTAGTATCCTGCCAAACCAACGAAACTCCGTACCTCTGTCACGGTTGTCGGTCTAGCCCAATTTGTCACCGCTTCGGTCTTCTGGGGATCCACGCTAATCCCGTCTGCTGACACTACATGTCCCAGAAAACCAATGCTGGTTAGCCAAAACTGACACTTACTCAGCTTGGCGTATAACTGGTTCTGCCTCAGCTTCCCTAACACCGAACGTAAGTGTTCCTCATGAGCTTGAGCACTCCTCGAGTACACAAGGATGTCATCAATGAACACGATCACGAACTTATCCAAATAAGATCGGAAGACCCTATTCATTAGATCCATGAATGCTGCTGGAGCATTCGTCAAGCCGAAAGGCATCACAAGGAATTCATAATGCCCGTATCTGGTCCGAAACGCTGTCTTCGGGACATCTCCTTCAGCAATCTTCAACTGGTGATAACCAGATCGTAAATCTATCTTCGAGAAGTACTGTGCTCCCCGCAGTTGATCAAAGAGATCGTCAATCCTGGGTAAGGGGTACTGGTTCCTTACCGTGACCTTGTTGAGCTGTCGATAATCCACACACAAACGGAGGCTCCCCTCCTTCTTCTTCACAAATAATACTGGTGCTCCCCACGGTGATGTACTCGGTCGGATGAATCCCAAGTCCACCAACTCCTGCAATTGGATCTTCAGTTCCCGTAACTCCGCTGGTGCCATCCGATATGGTGCCTGCGATATAGGTCGTGTGCCGGGAAGTAGTTCAATCGTGAACTCAATCTCCCGATGTGGTGGTAAACCAGGCAAATCTTCCGGGAACACATCCGGAAATTCCCGCACCACAGGTATACCATCGGCACCCGAAGTATCACTATTCGTCGTCACAACATGCGCCAGATAACCCTGGCATCCCTTCTGTAGAAGCTTCGTAGCGGCAAGTGAAGAAATTACTTCAGGTAGCGAACCGTCGCGCTCTCCCTGAAAAGTAACCTCCGGCAAACCCGGACTTCGCAGAATCACCCGCCTACTACAACAGTCGATGAGCGAACCGTGCTCAGTCAACCAATCCATTCCCAAGATAACATCAAAGTCATGGATATCCATCAGGATTAGATCAGCTAGCAGATCTACATCCTCCATCCTTACTGGGCATCTCCGGATCACCTGATTCACGATGTACACAACGCCCATCGGTGTACCAACACCCATTTCACTATCCAAGGCTGACACCTCACGATCTAACATACCCGCACAACTTTTCGAAATAAAAGAATGAGTAGCCCCAGCATCCATTAATACCCGTACAACAATATTTGAGATATGAAGAGTACCTGTAACCACACCAGGGGCTGACCTCGCCTGCTGCTGAGTCACTGCAAAAACACGAGCTCGGGGTCCCGCAGTCTGTCCGCGCCCACGCGCGCCACGCTCAGCACTCTGTCCTCGGCCTCTGGAAGGGTGAGAAGCCGAACTCTGTGTCACACTAACACCTTTAGTCTCGTTGTTCCTTGACAATAAATGGCAATCTCGGGCATAGTGGCCCGCTCCTCCACAAGCAAAGCAATTAACTGTTCTCGGTCCATCCCAAGACCCTCCTGATGCACCACTCCAAGCCTGATGCTGTCCAGAACTGAATCTCGATCCGCCCCTCTGAGAGTTCCCATGTCGACCTGACCAGCCACGACCACGTAGAGATGAGGGTGCTCCTCGGTAATTTCCCCCCTTAGAGATCTTTGGGCCGGTTGGTCCAGGATGTGGACGATCCCGGCGCTGCCCCTCGCCTGATAATTGTCGCGCCTGGTGTGCCGCCAGACTGGCCTCGACACGAACTGCAGCGTCGACCATGTCCCTCAGAGTCGCGTAACTAGTAGCCGTCACACTTGCCCGCAACTCCCCTCGGAGTCCCAACTCAAATCTTTGACATTTTTCCTCCTCAGTACTCACGAAAGCTGCGGCAAAACGGGAAAGCTTCCCGAAGGTCTGCTCGTAATCTGCCACGGACATATCTCCCTGTTCCAGCCGCCGGAACTCTGCCTCTCGTGCCATGCGAAATGAACGCGGGTAATACTGATCTAAGAATCGGGCACGAAAGACCTCCCATGTGGTGGTGTGAACAGTCCACCCGGACATCTCAAGACCATGCCACCATTGATAAGCCCCGCCTTCCAGTAAGAAGGCCGCCAATGCCACCCGCTCGCCGGGTGGGCAATGCATCACGGTGAAGATTCTTTCCCATTTCGCAATCCACTCATGGGCATCCTCGGGGTTTGATCCCCCGCTGAACGGTGTGGCTCCCAACCTTTGAGCCCGCTCAATGCTAGCACATTCCATCTCTCTCGCGATTTCCTCGTCAGTTCGTATTTGAGGAATTCTCCTTGGAGGCATAACCCGCTGTTAAGAGGCATAGATTAGATACTGACATCGTTTAAACTAAGTACTGACCACTAGTCTAGCATGCTGACCACAACCTAGTGCTCTGATACCAAGTTGACAGGACCCGCCCCGATCCCCCTGGGACCACCCGGGACGTGCCCTGCTCCCGTCTGACACCCGACGTTAAAATACCAAAAATACCCTTATTGAAGATAAAATGCATAAAGAAAATCCATAGTTAAGTCATACATAGCACACCACACAAATACTCAAATACAAATAGTGTTAGACAAGGGATGGTTCCCGAATACAGTTTATTGAGCACGACTCTAGACACACTATGTGCCAACCTACCCAGCAGTAGGGTTCAGGTACGCAACGTAAACCTATGCCTCTTCCTCCTCGGGATCCTCCTCCTCCTCCTCGGGATCCTCCTCCTCGATAGCACTACCTGGAGGGGTAGTAAAACAACAAAGGTGAGTGGGCCGAAACTCAAGGTTTACAAAGTAGTTTACCATTTCGAAAACATGTAACTTTTCCCCTCCGTTTTCCGAAAAGACATGCATAGTATCAAAACCACAAAACCATATAGTCATAAGCAGAATAATATCAACATAATATAATCTTAGTCACTGCACTATACATCCCAACCCTGACATCCCAGATGCCTGACGTCCCAGACGCCCAATAAGGTCACAGTCTCAAGGCTACGCGTGCCACCCGGGGTCTCAATCCCGAGTCCAAATCCCGAACCTAGTTCGAGCATGGCATTCTAGATGCCTGACGTCCCAGACGTCCAATAGTAGCAATCCTGCTCCTGAGTCACTCTACGGTCCGGTCCCTCCGTAGAATGACTCCTCACAGGCAATGCTCCGTGACCGCTCCGGTGTACCTACATCCGGAGGAGATAGAATCCTAGGGTAGATCTATACAGTGCAGTACCACAGATAATATCGAGTTCCATTATACATATATATGACTCCAAACCATTTATAAACAACCAGACGGGTCTCATGCCCAAACATCGTAATACGTGCCATAAATCATACACAAGCTAAACAGATACTTTTACTCAAATCACATATAGATATAGTAGAAAGTAAAACAGTTATGCATGCCGAAGTTTAGTGAAATCAAAGGCCCACTCACAGTACAATCCCGCTGCACTCCCGAGCGTAAAGCCCCGTCCAAGGTTTAAAGTACAATTCCTGTCATGCCCAAAACATACGTAAAGGTCACTTTAAGTCCCTACTAAACAACTACGAAACCCTAGACTGAAACCGGCCCGGGAAAGCCGTCCGAACACGCTTCCCAAGGCATCAAACCCTAATTTGACCAACTTAACGATCTCCGATCGACACGAAACCACCGCCATTGGATCCGTATCGTCGAAACCTTGAAAATGGCACTGGTCCCACACAAAACACTGTTCACACGCGCCCCCCACGCGCCGGTCAACCCTCTGGTCAACAGTGCTACAGTGATGCTGACGTCAGCATGACGTCACTACTGACGTCAGCATGACGTCATCACTGACAGTGTCAGAGGACACGTGTCAACAGTCCATTGGTCCCTGGTCTGACAATATTCTGACATGATGACGTCATCATGACGTCACTGCTGACGTCAGCATGATGACGTCATCAACTACAGTAACCGGGTCTGCGAATCGGGTCACCGCAGACCCACGGTTCGATCCGATCACAGATCGTGATTCCGACCACCAAAATCGATGGGGTTTGTTCCTATGGACTCGTCTGAACATGTTCTATGGCTCTGTGTGATCAAAACTGGATTTTAAGATCAAGGAATCACCTGAAAAACGACGGGGAAATGGCTGCCGGTTTTGGTTCGTCTTCTCCGGCGAGCCGTCACGTTTCCAGCCACCAACTCAGGTCCAAAACGTTCGTCTAGTCCCCTAGGTTAAGTCTCAAAAACAACCAAACAAACTCAACGTTAAAAACGGACGGTTTGAGGCAGGGAAGGAAAATCGGCCTTCACGGGTTTGCAGGCTTACCGCCGCCGTGTCGCCGCCGTGGGCTGCCCAGTCCAGTCCTACGCCGTCCAGAGGTCACAATGGTCCTAGCCCTAGGTTGGTTCGAGCCCAGACGTCACGGTTTGGATGGTTGGATGGTTTTGGGCTGCACGGGTCCTCACGGGTTTGTGGGTTTTCCGGGTTGCTCCGCCGTCCGTGGTGGTGGTGATGGTCGTCTGGAGGTGGCTGAGATGTAGGCTGGTGTGTGGGTTGAGGCTGAGGGGTGGTGTGATGGCTGATGTGTTTGTGTAGAGAATGGGAGGTTGCACGGTTTGAAGGAAGAAATGAAAATGAAGAAGTGAGTCTCTGATGGCTTAAGAACAGAAGGAGAAATAGAATGGATGGCTGAGATTCATCCTGAGTGAAGAGTGAAGGGTGAGGATTTAAGGAAAATAAACTAATTAATTAATCCTATGGCAGACCAAGATCCAGAATGTTGGGGATGATGTGGATGGGGTAGATGAGTGACATGTGTCACTCATCAAGGGTCCAGATTGATTGGGTTAAAGTAAATCAGATTATACTATTTTATTATTATTTTAAGTTCCGAGTCTCGGTTAGTTCGGTTACGTTCTTGACCATAACTTTTTCGTCGTAAGTCCGATTTCAGCGTGCCGCCTGTCTACGGATTCGTATCGACGAGACCTACGTAACGGTCATTGGCCCTCGTCCGTTGGACTTCCCGGGTCAAAAGTCAACATTTGGCCCCCAAATGGTCAAATTACCAAAATGCCCCTCGACTTCCGAACGTCACAACTTCTTCCTCGAACGTCGGAATCGAACGTGCCACCTGCCTATGAACTCGTGACGTCCTAAACTACGTCACGGTCACGTATCAAAGTCCTAAATACTTCCCGAGGTAAAAGTCAACTTTTCCCCCCTTCAGGGGCAAAACGGTCAATTTACAATAAAATAATAATTACGAAAGTTCGGGTCGTTACACTGTAAATGATAACTTCGGGATATTTAGTTTACTTACTCCAGCATCTGACTGGGTTTGAGTGAGTTTTACTTGGATGTTGTGTCGGGGAGTCAGATGGGAGCGGGATTTACCTCGGGTTTCGGGGTGAAACCGGGGTGGGTCCTGACAACGTCGGTCCAGGAAAACCAGCGAACTGGCCAGACCCGGTTCAGCCGAAGGATGGTGGTGATTGAACAGTGGCGTGTGAGCCCACGCGCAGGGCCCTTTGGGCAATGCGTGTCAGCATGTGGTGGGGTTTCTGGGGATGTGTTCAACACAAGAAATCTTCTATTCGATGTAACGAACATTTTGGGACAGGTTTCGTGTCAATCGGACATCGTTTCAATATAGTTTGGGTTGTCCGAAGGTTTAGATTCGGGTTTAAAAATAGTTAGAAACTTAGTAAAATTACGGGGCTTTAGTGAGGGGTTATATAAGTAGTTAGTAACCCTCTAAATTAATTTGGATAGGTTCAGGAATCTCGGAGGCGACGATTGAACCGGGAAGACGTTTTGGCACGCGTATCGAGGCGCGGCTTCGAACGGTCTGTGAGTGGACTTGTTTTATGAATTCAATGCATGCATAAATTTTTTATAATTCTTTTAATATATGTTTTGTGATGCCATGAGTGCATTTGATTGTGGTAGCCTAGGATTTACGTATTTGCACGTATTTCAAGATTTCCGATTTTATACGATGCTTATACATGCTAGGTTTTCAATGAGGATTTAATGAATTGGTTTTGGATTTCGAAATATGAAATCGGGCATGAGACCCATTTGATTTACAACTCTCGGACTTGGAGTCCATTTGATTTGACGAGAAATCAGACCGAGGGTCCATTTGAGTTATACGATCGGACCGAGGGTCCCGTTAGTTTATGATTCGGGCTTGAGGCCCATTTGATTGTAATATCGGGCTGGGGGCCCATTTGACTGTAGTATCGGGCTTGAGGCCATATTGATTGTGAAATCGGACTTGAGGTCCCGTTGAGTTATGGTTTCGGGCTTAGGGCCCAGTTAGTCGTGATATCGGGGGAGAGGCCCTGTTGATTGTAACATCGGGCTTGAGTCCAAGTTCGATTTGTGAAATGAGAATTCGGGTATGAGACCCTGTTGAACTGTGGATTTAGGCCGAGGCCTGTGAAATGGATTTGAATCGGATTCGAGAAATCCTGTTGAGATGATCGGGTATGAGATCTAGTTGAAATGTGTTTTGAGAAAGAAAGAAAGTATTTGAAATGTATATGAACCCTCCATATGATTATATGGTCTCCTCCAGACGTCAACCTGGAGAGTCACGATCCTTAGACCAGAGTGGGTATCCCCATAGGGATCCCGTTCCAGGAGTGGGAATTATGATTTATGTTGTGGTCTCGGACCAGATTCTGGAGAGATGTGTGGATTAGATCCGGAGATAGAGCTCGGACTAGATCCAGAGATTGAGCCTCCCAGATGGAGAATTCCTGAGAGAAGACTCGGAGTAAGACCCCGGGAAGTATGCACACTAGTATAGAGATGATTAATCATGACATATATCGGGGATGTGTTCCCTAGGGGCTGTGTGCCTCGAGTTGGCATCTTCTCGGAAGTGTCGCGGTTGGGTTATACGTATATTGATACGTATGTGGTTTACAAAAAGTGATTTGGGGGCGGAGACCCCGTGTTTTATGTTTTGGAAATAGTTTGGGGCGGAGACCCCATATTCGATGTTTTAGTACTTCACTGAGAATAGTTTTGGGTTGAGTTCCCACATGTATGGTTTTATGGTTTTAAGGTTGTGATTTCAGGTCGGGGACCCAAATGGATTTATGGTTCATGACGGTTTATGGGAACCGGCATGAACCCTTGAAAGGTTTTTATGGGTCATGGCGGTTTATGGGAACCGGGCATGAACCCTTGAATGATTTCGAGAATATGTTGATAAATGAAATGGTTTTATGAACGTTTTGATAAACGGTTTTTGAATGCATGCATATGCTTTTATTGAAGGGCATAAATGTCTTTGTGTGAAAATATTTTTATTAAAATATTATTTTGTCCACTCACGACATTTGATGTTTTAATGCCCTTCAGGTTGATCGCGGATGCGGGCTGTAGCAGAGATGAGACATCACACTCCTCCTCCTACGATCATGGCGTACTCTGGACGCCCGGTGAGGGCTAGAAACGGAATTTTCCCTGGTCTGGCACTTCGTGTCAGACGGGATCAGGCTCGTCCCACGTTAATCCCGGGGGATTTGGGATGCGTTCTGACACCTATAGGAATTGAAAGGGACAAAAATGGATAAAAAATGAGAGAGTTAGAGCATTGGATCGGTCACGCCGATCCAGACTGGTCCGGTTAGGTCAAAACCAGGCGAACTTGGTTCACGCAAGGTTAGGTTGAATGTTGTCAACATTACTTTTAACCTATTCGATGTAACGAATATTTTGGGACTAGTTTCGTGTCGATCGGACATCGTCTCGATATAGTTCGGGATGTCCGAAGGTTTAGGATCGAGTTTAAAAATAGTTAAAAATTTGGAAAAATTACGGGACTTCAATAAGAGGTTAATAAGTTAGTTAATAACCCTAAAGTATGATTTGGACAGATTTGGGAGTCCCAGTAACAGTGGTTAGCCCGGGGAGGCTTACGACACGCATATCGAGGTGGTAGCATAGGACGGTCTGTGAGTGGACCTTGATTTCTAAACTGTGATGCATGCATAATTTTTTATATGTTTTACATATGTGATTCTATGATGATGATTTGGATATTGGTGATTTACATGATTTCACGTATTTCGAGATGATTTACGTATTTACACGTATACCGAGGTTTATGGTTTTACACTGATTATACGTTCTTGGGATTTCGGTGACGGTTTAATGAAATGGTTTTGGATTTGAAAAGGTAAACTCGAGCACAAGACCCATTTGTTTTGGAAACCCCCGAACTTGAAGTCCATTTAGTTACGTTATCGGGCCAGATGCCCAATTGGTTCGTGAAGTTGATTTCGGATTTGAAAATTTGGAATCGGGCATGAGACCCATTTGATTTACGAACTCTCGAACTTGGAGTCCATTTGATTTGATAAGGTATCGGGTCGGAGGCCCAACTGGTTTACGAATCGGGTCGAAGGCCCAGTTGGTTTACGAATCGGGCTCGTGGCCTAGTTGGTTTACGAATCGGGCTCAAGGCCCAGTTGGTTTACTAATCGGGCTCGAGGTCCAGTTGGTTTACGAAATTGGGAATGAGGCCCAATCGATTTACGAAATCGGGCACGAGGCCCAGTTGGTTTACAAAATTGGACACGAGTCCCAGTTGGTTTACGAATTCGGGCTTGGGGCCCAGTTATGGTTTACGATTGTGATTTCGGGTCGGGGACCCATAAATAAATTTCTGATCTCATGACAGTTTATGGGGACCGTGCATGGATCCTTTGAAAGGTTTGAAAGGTTTTGAGAATGATTACAAAATCGTTTTTCATATACCATCCTTTGTATTATGGATTGTCTCCTCCGGGGAAGGTCGTTGGTCTGGGTGGACCCCGGAGTAGTCACGGAGCACTAACTGAGTGGAGTCGCCCCCATTGGGTACCTTACTCTCAGGAAGGCTTTTATGGATTATAACCTCCAGGGAAGGTCATTGATCTGCGGACATTGACCTGGGTGGACCCTAAAGAGACTTGAGATTTGAAACCTCGGGTAGCACGCGCGTAGCTTTAGAAACCATGACAGGATTGGTTATATGATATATGGTAAACATGATTATTGGATTTCAGAAATAGTATTTCTGTGTTTTATGGATTTGGGCAGTGACCCACGTGGATCATAGTTTACGGATTTTCGTATCCTATGGTCTTGGGCTGAGTTCCCACATATGTTTGATATGATTATGGATTTGTGTAAATGGATTTGGGCAGGGGCCCGTATGATTTGGATTTACGGAATTTGGGGGCTAAGACCCCAGTAATGGTTATTTGGATTAATGTTTTTTGTATGCATGCATGTGTTTTAGTGAAGGGCATAAATGTCTTTATGAAATATGTTTTTATGAACTCATTTATTTTCTTCCACTTACAGTTTTTAATGATTTTTAATGCCCTTCAGGTTGATCACGGATGCGGACTATAGCAGAGACTGAGACATTACACTCCTCCACCGGATCCTGGTGCGCTCTAGAAGCCGGTCAAGCTGATGGTTTTAATTTATCCCTTGTCTGACACTTCGTGTCAAACGAAAGCATGACACATCCGTTTTAATCCCGGGGGATTGGGATGGGTCGTGACAAGTGGTATCAGAGAAGGTTTGCTCTTATGGTGCGCGCAGGTCGAGGATGTGATGTCTCTATGGGCTGCAGTTCGTTATCAAATTGATAGTTGGGATGGGCCGCGACACGATCAATGGATTGGACGCTTTGAGAAGATTTTTTGGGGTGATGCATTGCCCTCATGAGTACATGGTTCAGGTAGCTGCATTTTTCTTGGGTGGTTCTACACTTGGGTGGTGGCAGACCTTGCTGTCAACGGGTTTGGATGAGACTACCAAGACTTGAGCGATGTTCAAGGAGCATTTCATGCATCAGTTCTATCCCCAGTCTTATCGAGATGCAAGTGAGACGGAGTTTCTGCGACTGGTGTAGGGGGACATGATTGTTGCTCAGTATGAACAGAGGGTTCTAGATCTGTCGCGGTACGCACAGGATGCGGTGGCCACTGAGGCGACTAGGATTCGTCAGTTTATGATTAGTCTTCAGAATGGGATCCGAGAGTTGGTGTTGACTAGATGATTCACAACACTCCAGACTCTTTCGAATGTGGCATCTGAGGTGGAAACGAGTTTGGTAGAATCCTAGAAAAAAAAAAAAGCACGGTGGTTCATGCGACGCCGAGGGCATCAGTAGGTTGACTTGTTTACCTAGGGAACTTTGAAGAGGGCCTTTTTTAGTTTCGGTTCTTTTGGTGGTAACCGTTTGGGTTTTGGTGATCGATGGTCGGGCCAAGGTGGACAAGCTGCTCGGAGAAGCAGGGATGGTTGCTTCTATTATGGAGAGTTTGGTCATTTCAAGCGGAAGTGTCCTTATCATACAGACGGTGGTGCTACTAGTCAAGGTATTGCGTGGTAGGGTTAATAGGGGACGACACCTTTTCTTACTTTGGCATCAGGGAGTTAGGCAACTACTCGGGGACTAGTAGGGCAGGTGGCAGCCAGAGAGGACGCGGTCGACCTGCAGGTGGGCGAGCATGTGTGTTTGTTGTTATACAGATAGGTACTTATTCCCTCTTTCGTTTAGTTGCTAGTGTGGATGGATTCCAGGATTATACATCTTGGTAGACGTAGATTGGTTGACCTTTGGGGTTGACTAGGAGGATAGGCAAGGCTAGTTTCCACAATTTTTGCGAGGCTAGTTTCCACAACATAGCATACAATATTATTGGCCTAAATAATAAGGATATATCATTCTTACTAATAAGTACCTAGTATTGGCCTTATGTACTTCCCGTATAGGCCATTAACAAATTCATACAACTTCAATATAACTGAAATATCTAAAGAAATTCCATACACATCGCATAAATGCGATAGGAACGAAATTTGTTGACAATTCTATGTTCATTCGAAACAGAATATATTCTACGATTTACCATATACAAAAGGGAAAATTATTACCACCATTTGTAAACCTTACCATTTTAACTATCGCATCAGAACTTAATTAGTAATAGCAAATGTCCATGAATCATACCTAAATGTGAATTTACAAACCTGTTAATATTCTTAACTATTTTTGTTAAAAATAAAGATAAAATTATCTTTTTAAATGCGTTTACAAGAGTAAAATAAAAGTTAACTTTAAATTTCATTTTTATTTAATAGAAAGAATTGTATAAACACGCTTGAAAAAAAAATTTACTCTTATTTTTAACAGAAATCGTTAAGAATTTTAATAGAAAGGCTCGAGTCACATTTAGGCATAGTTTAAGGACGTCTACCATTAATAATGAAAACCCTAATTAATAATGACTTTCAGCAACGATATTTAAAATTAGTGTAAATTTCAAGAATTGTGACAACAAAGTACCCTATACAAAATTATGAAAGTTCCTTTGTTCTTTGGTGAGAAAATATGAAAATTATTACAATAAATTATGTATACTATTATCACCAAACAAATGCAATATAAGTTTTAGGCAACAAAATGTATGGGAAATGACTCGTGTTAATACAGCTTGTAAAAACATATAACCCCACAAAATCTACATCCCTCGTCTCTAAAAAGTAAAAAGTGTTTATCTTCCTAACAACCTCAGAACCCCCTTTTCTCTCAGGGAAATTAAAAATAAAAATTACAATATGAATTTCTTGTATTCTATGTTGACATGGTAAGCCCTTATATATATGTATTCATTCCTACGGCCTAAAACGAAAAATGTCTCTACCTATCAATATAAGAAGTACATCAGGCGGCTATTTGTATTTTGAGTCAGCTGATTAGTTGTATATCTACAAAAAAGTACTCACATCAATGTGAAAGAAAATGATTGTTCTGTTCCGGAGAATCACAAACAGAGAAGGCTGTAGAAAACGAGTGGTATGAAAGCATTGTCAAGTTGTGCTGTGTAAGCCTCCAACAAACCACTCACGGTCACAGCTACGAGAAGAGAGCACCAATGCTGAACAAGTTGGGCATCAAAAGCATGAGCACATAAAGGAAAGAACCCATATATGAAGGCTTGATGAATGGTGGTCAAGCTAATTTGGTAGAATAGAGAGATCTATGCATACCTCTGTAAGAATATATCCAGTGGATGCTAGAAGGGGAAGCAGAACTGAGCAAGCAGCTAAGACAGATGTTATACCAGCTGCAGTCCCTTCAATAGTTTTTTCTACGAAGAAAAAGTTTCACAGTACAAGAAAATTAATGAAAAACCTTCGTTTTTTTTTTTAAAGTGAAATTAACAAATACAAATACTTACTGCCAGTTTTGCTCCACCTGAGGACACCATACTTGTACCCAACTACTGATGCCTGGACATGAAAACGAAACCATTAAGAGAAATTAAGCAAAATGTGTAACTCCCATCCTTATTGAACGAGTGCAAGCATACTCACCATTGTATCCCCTATTCCGAGACTCAAGATTCCAGAAAAAGGCGCAAGGGGACGATCACTGTACCCAGAAGACATCCATATAGGAAGAGCACATCCCAACAGGAGTGAAAAGTGGCTGAACAAAGCATGCAACAAGATATAGTTTTGAGACTTATTTGCATCAAACTTAACTTTAAAGGTTTGATCTATGGTAAGAAGGCACATCATACCTGACAATAAGCAAATCTGAGTCACGATGATCAGTGAATGCATTCATAAATTTATGTACAGATAGTCCCAAAGGCCAAATTCTCCATACCTTTTTGTAAAGATAGTTAAGTGAAATAATAAGGATGCTAGTTTTCCGGGGAAAATTGGAATAATAAAGATGTTAGTTTTGGAACTTACTCTAATAATTTCCAATGCCAAGAAAACTGCCAAAGCTGCACCAAATGATAGATCAAGAAACTCTGGCTGGAAAAGAAAATACAGTGAGCACACCTAGCCACACAACAAGAATTAAGAATCAGAAAATATACCGAGATGATAATCAAGAGTTAGTCCTAAATCACCTGGAAGATAAGAGCAGGCAAAAACATTGACACAGCCATCAGATGGTAGTACTTTCGGAGTAGAATCCTCTCAATCTTGCTATTCTTTGAAATGTTGTAGAACCTCAAAACAGACAGAGATATCACACAAACCCAGTAGACACATAAAGACAATCTCTTATGTGGTTCTGAAAATATAAATGACAGTACCCTGCCAAAATAGAGGTTTGATGTCACCGTAGAGCCATCTATAAGAAAAAATTAAATATGTATAAAATAGATTAAAATGATTAAGCTCACAGAAAATAGCCAAGTTTTGCAACCAAAAAAAAAAAAAAACTTGTGGAACCTTATACAAATGATATTCATTGCAAGGTTTTCCATAGAGTTATTAAATTAAACCGCAATCCAGATCACATACCCCACTTCATGGTACTTCACACTCCAGTTCTCTAAAACTGGAATTCCAGCGTATCATGATATATGGGGAATAAAAAATAGATTAAATGCAAATAATAAAGAAAACTCCAGGACAGAATATCCTGACGTACCATATATATTCAAAAAAACTCCAGAACAGAATATCCTGATGTACCATATATATTCAACCTACTGATTTTATGAGCTTTGATGACAAAATATGTGCACACCTGGATGGATGTATTCCAACTAAGTATACCCTTCACAGCACACAGAATATTGCAATCAAAGCCCATGCTAATACCACAAAACTAATTGTAAAAGAAATCCTAGTAACTCCAGTTTTGGCATTGTGCCACCATTCAAACTAAGTTGTACGCAGAGCCTTAGATATTTTGTACTGAGCACTTGTCTATTATGATTGTTTCCTCACTCCAGAATTTCATCATGGCATCATGTATAGCACAAAAGTAACTTACATCTTGCCTTATTGGGACCTAGTTTTCTGGTATTCTTAAATATTGTACGTAATATAGACAGCAGTGTTGATTTTCTATCGGACACTGTGCAAAGTTCTGTGGAATTCAGCATCAGTTGTGCGAAATATTAATCACCTACTATACTGAAGGCTGAAGCCAATGGTAACCACCAAAGAAAGCCAATAAACATGTTGGACAAAGTAATAAAAGATGTAGTTGAAGAAGAACGTATCACAAATTGTAGTGACAAGAGGTAATACCATAACAAAGGATGCATATGAAAATCCTGAACCAACCGCATCCATGACGGAATGATCACAATCATGACACATCCAAGGGAAGAAAAGAAGATAAGAGATCTCCAAATCTCATTGTTTGTCCTCACTTCAGAATGGGCTGTACTGAATGAGGATTCCAATATTTGGAGAACAAATTTAAAGACTAATGGAAAAAGAAGAAGTCCAAGCAGCAACCCCTGAATGAAATAGAACAACCTTTCATACCAGCCAGAACACTTGCAATCAATTGAACTGCTAAAGAAACATACCTGTATAATAATACTTATCTCACTTCTGTTACTTCCATATTTTTCTAGCTCTGATTTCATTAAAAACCCAGACACCTGGTTAAGCAATGTAATCATCAATAAGATGAGTATAAAAGCCATTTTTCCAGAGAGAAAAAAGAATTAAATAGAGCAGAAAAGAAATAACCTTTTCCATGGTATATTCCAACATGTCACCAAAATAGAGAACAAGACCAGAAATCATCAGACATGCTTCCCCTAAAAAATGAAAACAGCGGGGAACATAAATTAGAGACAAAAGACTAAGAAAAACCTTGCATAGTCAAAGTAAAATAAACTTTTCACTAAGAGATCTAAATAGAAAGGAAAAAAAGGCACAAGAAAGCAAGAAAGGAGAAGAGGAAATAAGAGAAAAGGAGAAAGGGAGAGATGATCTTCTGCTGTATCTAATGAAAAAGAAATCCAAGTTCACGTACTCAAGATGAGTTATGTGAGACAGATAATGAATAAAAGAGCTTAAATATATAGCAGAATATATCAACTAGGCAAATGAATTGTAAATTTATGTTTTTTGGCTGTGCGATCGCTAAAACCCGGAAAACATGAGGGAGATAAACAAGCCATGGATTCAAAGTTATTACAAACAAGCTAAAGTAACCATTTCCATTTTTCCTCTTCTTCATCAATAAGATAAACTAAGTTGCATTTTGCATTGAAATAGCGAAAGTAGCAAGGCATATACCAATGGAAGCACAAGATGGGAAAGTATTAAGAACATGCTGAATTAATTTTACAGCTGCCAATCCATGACAGAGCATCCACAATAACTTCAATGCAGCCTCAAAGCCTGGACGGAATAAGAAAATAGAGTTTGAGTTGAACAAATCATAGTCTTAACCAGAAATAGAGAACCCTTTCCATGTTAAAGAAATTCAAAACAAAAAGGATTCGGAAGAGACGCAGAAAACTTACTAGTCAGTGACTCTGTACCAAGAGTCACACAGCACACCGCTATGTGCAAAATTATGCAACTTAAGCTAAACTTTGCATGCCAAACACCATGTGAGGGTGAAGGAGGCATATTATTAGGGGCACGCCATATAGTTAGGGTGAGGAAAATAAGCACACTCAAGCAGCTGGCAGAAGCAGTCCAGTATTGCATCATGAAAGATTCAAGTACTGTACAGAAAATATTGAGCAGATCATTCAATAATTAGAGCGAACCATATTAGACAAGGAAGCATGAAACTCTACTTAATCAGCTTGTAAAATAAAATAAAATAAAAGCAATAGATGGAAACAGTTGTTAGTTAACAAAAATGAGGATTATGATCACTCTGAGAGAGATTTAAGGAGCTATGAACCCAGCTAATAAAAGATTGCGAACAAAATGACTATCCATGATCCCCATGTTGCTTGGGAGTTGGGACCAAAGATTTCATTCCAATCCCTTTATAAGAAGAAAACGACCAATTTCAGCTATAGCAATGAGGAAAATTCAGCAGAATTAAGAACCATTTTAAATACTCAGCCAAAAGAAAATAAAATTTAAATACATATAATCATCCTCCTATGTCCAAATATATTTTTTCTTCTCATCTTCTGATCAATGCACTCTCTTTTGTCCATCCTCATAGGTTCCTTTATGGTTTCCCATTCTTTTCTTCCCGCAACCATATAACTTTCAACTCTATTCAAATATCACTCATTGCCTTAACTAACTGAAGCGATTAAGGGTCTTATATGACACTGAAGCATACTTAACGTAAAAACATAAAATTAGACAACCCAACACTCAGGATGAATTGCACAAATTTTCAAATCCACAATTGGCACAAGCTTTCAAAAGTCAAAACCCCAAATGGCATTAGGGCGAAAACCCACAGAACCTAAAAACAGCGCATGTTTGTTATTATCGACCAAATTCAATCTCATTCAGTCCCACATTTCCAAGGAAATACCACCAAAACCCAATAAGAAAGCCTCAAATCATGGATGGAATTAAGTTTTCTAAAATTTGTTAATTCCAATATTATTCTTTTATGTTTTAGTTTGCCAGCATTAAAAGTAAGCCACGGCTATCTTAACCTTGATCGTAGAATATCTGGAACATAACTATGAAGGTTAAAAAAATTCAGCTGATTTGTATACGACTCTGTAAAGTTCGTGTTGATGCTCATTAAATCTCTCACCTACGCTGTGTAGGTTGATTGAGCTTAGATACCAGAAGATAACGATCCAAATAAGTCCAAAACTAACAAGTACCTTCAATGCCAACTTGGTGCAGCGAAACAGCCCGAGAAAGCTGTATCATTTTGGACATCATAACAGCGGGCAACGTGACAGCCCCCAAGAGTATACCCGACGAAGCTCCAGGCCTGAAACATAGAAATTACAGTAACACCCACATTCATCATCAAAAGAAGGTGTAACCCTAGAAAGGTATTTAAAAATGGAAGAGGTGAAAAGACCTGGCCTTGAGTTGGGAAAGGGAAGTGGAGGAGTCGGCGAGGATGTCGAGAGAGAGGGCGGAGAGGGTGAGGAAAGAGAAAGCGAGGCCGTGGGAGAGAAGAGAGAAAGGGAGAGAGAAGAGGACGCGACCAATGAACAGAACTACCACCGTTCTTTCTCCATTCACCATTCCGGCCATCGCCATGGCCATGGCCGCCATTTGAAGTGGCAATGCTTTATTGAAATTGAAATTGAAATGAAAATGAAACTGAGACTGAAAATTGATTGGATAATCAAAGAGATTAAGAATGGGATGGGATTGTTGTTGGGGTTTTTCGATGGAATTGAGAATTTGGGAGCCCCATCATCAACCGAGTCTCCATATAGGATGTTGCGTGCCAGAAGCCTTAGGAAAAACTTGGAATATACGACTGGATGCTGTTGGGAGACTCGGACGGGACTAAACTGCCCCAACGCGTTTAGACCACCAAAACTATGACTTTCTTTTTCTTTATTTCTTTTTTTTTATCGTTTTCTAACACTAAACTATGACTTTCGTTTAGACAATCAGAACGGGTAATCATGTGGCCTTATGTTTGTTGGAGGTGTCATGGAGTTGGGGCGAGTGGGTCTTGACAATAGTTGTTTGACTCTATTCCGGAAGCAAGTATGGAGGTTAAATGTCCCGAATAAGATTAGGGCATTTGTTTGGAGGGCATGTCACAACATCTTGCCCACCATTCTCACTCTCTACCATTGGAAACTATTTTGTTCACCCGTGTATTCCAGGTGTGGAAAAAGGTTGAAAACTGCCTCCATGCAATGTGGCATTACAAAAAGAGCATGACATTTTGGCAATTTATGCCTAACCCTTTTAATTTTGAGTCCAAAACTAAGACTTTTGCTGATCTTTTGCAACTTGCTTTTACTAGTGTAGGTCGTGAGGAGATTGAAGGTTTGGTTTGGGCTGTTGGGGAAATTGAACTCGGAGGAACAATGTAATCCATGGAAAAACCTATGGTTGGTCCTGTTATCTTCGCTGAGCGCCTTTTAAATGACCAACAATAGTTTTGGTCGACCTCTGGTACTCCTACAATTGTAGGCCCTCGAGGTTAGGTAAGATGGCTCAAACCGGGCCCAAATCTTTTCAAGTTAAATTGTCACCAAGAGAGAAGCTACATATATGGTTTTCAAATGGCTGCACTGTCGTGGTTCTCTTCTGAGGCCATAAATTGATGGCAGTGTGTCAGGTAAGAGTGACAATTTTTGACACGATCCGATATACGACTCGAAATCCGCACGAAATTTATCCGGGTCATTTTCGGGTCATTTTTGACACGATCCGATATACGACTCGAAATCCGCACAATTTTGGGTCATTTTCGGGTTAATCCGTTATGACCCGTTTATTAAACGGGTGGGTTTCGGGTCAACCTATTAACTCGTATAATGACATGTTAACCCGTTTAATAAATGGGTAGATTTCGGGTTAACAGGTTAATCCGTATATTGGCTTATATATTGACCCATTTAATAAATGTGTTATTATTAACCCATATATCTACCCATTTACCTACCTAAATATCTATTAAATCTTATAATTTAAATAGGTTAAACATGTTAAATGGGTTAAACGGGTCAAACGGGTCATAGCTTAATTGGGTTTTGAGTATGACCTGTTTATTAAATGGGTTAAACGGGTTACACAGGTCATTAAAAGGTCGGGTTCGGGTTGGACATTCTTGACACGATTATTAAACAGGTTGGATTCGGGTTGTACATAAATGGGTAAAACAGATTTCATGATACGACACGAACCCGACACGACACGACCCATTGCCACCCCTAGTGTTAGGGGCTTCTTTTGGTTTCCCA
Source organism: Prinsepia uniflora (assembly GCA_032719365.1). Lineage (NCBI taxonomy): Eukaryota > Viridiplantae > Streptophyta > Magnoliopsida > Rosales > Rosaceae > Prinsepia > Prinsepia uniflora. Next base: position 61,987,099 of record CM064868.1, read on the forward strand.
CTATTGGGCCTCAGAGGTGTGATTGTCGAAGTTGATGCGAAACAGAATGTGAATCTGATAAAAAAGGTACGGATTATTGGTATGCAATTAGTGTTCTTGTGTGGGATGTCACTTGATTACTCAAATAGATGGACATTGTGGAAATTCGCTTCCAATGACGTGAGGGCGACAAAGCTACCTACGAATTGGCTGGGTTTGGTCTCTTGAATCAACTACCCTAAAGGTGGCAGGATGTGGCGCACCATGGTTGGAGCTCCAATTGCAGGTTGATTTGGAGTAAGTGGAGCGACTAGAGTGGATGTTGTAGTCTTTAGTGTCAAATTTGTTCTCAAGTACTTAACTCTTCATTTTGGCGTATGTTTCTAACTCCTTGGGAATTTGTATATGTTTTTTTGGTTTTTTTTCCTGGAAAGTGGGCACTATTTTTCCTTGACCGGATTTTCTCGATTAGTGGGTATTATAGGAAAGTTTTAGCAAGGCCCACCTTAACTCTAGTGTGTGTACTTTACCCCCTTGTCAATGCATTCTTCTTTAGTCTAAAAAAAGTCCATTCTCAATGAGGTGTGTGCACAATTCGGCTTGATAGATATATACTAAAATTGAATTTAAATCGTTAATTTTTTTTTCAATTTGATACAATTTGAATTTTCTAAAAATAAATAAATAGAATGAACCTAGTACAATCCAAACTGTTAATAATAGTTCTCTATATACTTAAAATTTTCATGTCAGTCTGTCCACTATAAAGACTTCTTCAAAACATCACCATTTTAAAAAGTTCAAGTATCACATAAATACTTAAGCATTCCAACATTCTAAAGATCATATATAAGGAGTTAGTTTAAAGGGCAAATTAAACTTTACCACCATGTACTTTACACCTTATAACAAGTTCATACATATACTTTTAAATGTATAAATTTACACCCTAAACTCTTCAAAATGTTACAATTTAAAACCTCCGTTAAAAATCTGTTTGCTTGTTGTTAAAAAATTAAATTGAGAAGTCAAATTACCTAATTGCCCCTAATACCCTTGTCGACGCTGCATCTGACCAAGCAATAGGCCCATTTAAGACGACTTGGGAGAATTACTAAAACCCATGTTCAAGGATCATCTTGGAGGCCCACCAACAAGGCCCATGCCTTAAAGTCCATCACAACTATGACCTAGCCCTAGATAACTCCTATAAATAGGGAGCCTCCTCCCTTATTTTGGGAACTGAACCTCTTCATCCTTTATACAAACACTATTATCTCTCAAAGGCTCAGAGCCTTATACTTGTACAAATATCATATTATTAATGAGAGGGAGGCAACACCGTGGACGTAGCCCGATTTGGGTGAACCACGTACTTTCTTGTGTCTTGGTGTGCGTGCGTGTCTTTATAGTCTCGTTGGTACAATTTTTGCATCAACAACCCTCTCTCACCTCTAACATCATTCTCGCTTGAAGGAAGGAAAAACATTCGGCTCAATTTGTCTTGCGCGGGGGGCTTCTCCATGGTTGCTTCAACGACTCTATCCAAGGGAGAAATCCAGTTGAAGGAATGGAATGGGTATTGCGAGGTGATGGTGAAATTTCACCGAGATACGGTAAGGCAATTTAGTTTTAAGGTCTGATGATTGTTTAATGTTAGGGTTATGAGGGGAGGTGTTCACGCTCTTACTTGGTTAGCTCATGCTCTTATTGGGAAACCTCTATTTCTTCGCCGATTTCCATCTCCAATTCAAGTTCCAGTAGTCCTAGAGCTTCAGGGTTCTGTCCAAGGAGTTCACAGAGCTCAGGTGAGTTCAATGATGATGTTGGGAGGCTTTGGTTTAAAGCTATTTCAGAAGTGGGTTAGTGGTTATTGAACGGAAAGCACGCCATAGAGCTTAGTGAGGAGGGATGTGAGGTTGTTGTCTTCTTTGGATTGAAGGAAGTGGTGGTGATTGTCTTCTAACTGCCGAGAGGGGGAGAAGAAATGAGATGTTGTTTGGGCTTCTATTTTAGTCATTCTCTCTTTTCTCAGTGAGAAGGCAATGTTGAAAGGGAGATGGAGAGATACCTCAGACATGTCTTCAGGTTAATTACAAAGAATAAGTGTGGGCTTTCAAAACTAGTTTTTAGCTTAGTGTTTTGGGCCCCCCCCCCCCCCCCCCCCCAATTTCACAATACTTGCTATTAAAAAAATGGTAATGGGAATGAGAACCGAAACAATATTGGTCCCCCCTCTAATATGTCGAATTCACCATGGTCCCCCTCCCTCCAGCCCCCGCCGCTTCCTAATAGGTCGAATTCACCATGGTCCCCCCTTCTCCGAAACAATATTTGTTTAATGGCTATTCCAATTTAGCACGGTCCCTTATATGTCTACCATGATAGATCCTTATTCTCATTATGTACTTCAAGGCCACTAACTAAGCATGTGTTTTGCTCAAGATTCAAGGTTGCTTACGGAGTAGAGGCATGAGCTCATGTTTGTACACATATCATTTGTCGGACAGGATTTCGAGGGTGCATTTGGTACTTTAGGTTACCCGTCGGACAGGAGCAGGACTCGGGTATACTATATATAATGTTTTTTGGGTTAGGTCCTGTCAACTTGGTATTGAGCTTGGGTTCTGATTTGTGTTTAAAATTTTCATGCCTCCGAGACGTAAGCCATGTGCACAGCCTGGTAGTGAGACGAGAATAGGAACCCTGGGGTAGTAGTTATGAGACTGGATGTCTATCGGTTATATGTAATATGTGTTGTTGTGTAATCCACTTGGATTTAGTTGACGATTTTTGTCAGGACCCAACCCTCCTCGGTCAGGACCCGACCCATCTAGCACCATATTGTCCGCTTTGGGCCTCGCCCTCACGTTTTGTTTTCGAGAGCTCATGGTGCAACTTCCCAGGGAGTCACCCATCATGGATTTGCAACAGCCTCAACTCACTTAACTTTGGGGTTCCAATCACCTCCCCCCCCCCACCCCAAAGGCACTTGAGCTCCCAAAAGGCCTAGTGCTAGATAGGTGTGTACCTACACCTTTAAGTCACACCACCATACTCTCCCAGACCATTACCCCACGCAGGAATGTGGGATTGTTCACCGTTCCCTCCAGGACACGGGTCTTACAATCCACCCCCCTTAAGGCCCAGCGTCCTCGCTGGCACACTTCCCGGTCGGGGTCTGGCTCTGATATCAAATTGACAGGACCGCCCCCGAAGGGAATTTGATAACCGTGCCCAGTCTTGATCCCATCTGGCAAGTCGACTGAAGTTCCCAAATTACCCTCAGTGCTTGCCAAACCAAGGATAGCCACAAGTGTACTCACTTATGCCTCCGCCTCTCGATCAGCCTCGATCAACTCACTTGTGATTGTGACCTTATTGACGTCAGGGACGTCAGACATCAGGGATGTCGGATTGGAGTGTATAGTGCAGTGGCTAAAATAATGGTTATGGTTTATATTATATGCCTTATGGTTCATATTACTGGATTTATGAAATAACTCTTGGATTTACTTTTGGAAATTGAAACTAGGCTTTGGTTTCCGGGCTAAGGCCCTAATGGTTATTTCTAAATAAATATGGGATTATTGGTTTTGGTGCATGCATATGATTTTACTGAGGGGCATAAATGTCTTATAAATGTTTTAAACAGACTTGTTTATTTTCGTCCACTCACAGCTTTTGTTTTCAATGCCCTTCAGGTTGATTCCGGATACGACTGCAGCAGAGACTTGAGCATCGCACACCTCCTCCATCGATCCTTACGCACTCTGGAAGCCCGTTTGGGCAATGGCAATCGGTTATCCCTTGTCTGACGCCTCTTGTCAGACGGGAGCACGTCACATTCCATGGTAATCCCGGGGGATTGGGATGGGTCGTGTCAAATTTTGACCAACTGGTCGCTAAACCCTGTGACAGATCGAGTCTGACCAACCGGTCACTAATACCCCACGATAGTACTCGATTCTCATGTCTCAACTACCGCTGGATCCAATCCAGTCCGTCACTATCTGTGATCCACTCCCGAACCACAGATACTGAACATATAAGTAACTCGATGGAGTCACATCCCGACTCGTGACTCACCGTCATCACAATCACCGGCACCAGCACCAGCGCTAGTACCAGCGCCAACGCACTGTCATCAACACTAGTATCAATATCAGCATCGGCACACCATGTGCAAAACGGACAACCCTGGATCTCCGCTCATACTGAACGACGATCCCGTACCTCTACTCATATTGAAGAAACTCTGTCTCCCTCGTACCGGACAACTCTGGGTACAGTCACCCTGACAACTCATGCGAGAAAAAGAAACGTCCCCTGAACGTCCCCGATTCCCAACAACCATATCTACGACCACTCTCGGTAATAGCGCCTGCCACAAACTCATGCAGACATAACTACCAGACATCGCTATTGAGATTCGCCTCCAACGGAATCAACCGCCCGTATTAACCACTCCGGATCCCACTCAGGGATTCCATCGACAAGTACCAACCCTGATAACTTGTCCAACCGAACTCTAACCAGTCGTACTCCGACTAACCCAAATGTCGTCTACTAGGTCGCCCACGACCTTAGTTGCACCAACTGTCCATCACAACTAAAGTAGCACGACAACCAACTAGGTCTAACCGATAAGTACAACCCCGACTGCGAAGTGCAGTCCCAACACAAGCTGACCTGACTAGACCGACTAACGAATTCAAATCCGAATAGTCGTCCAAGTCAAACCACTCGTCAACTCACATTTCTGAACCATACACATCCTACCTTAGGATTCCTCGATCACGCCTAGGGTCACTCTGAACCCAACTGCGAAAAGTAGTAAAATCGACAATCTGACCGACCCCGCGGTCCGACATCGTAAAGACGTCAATCTAATCCTACCGTCAATCCAACTAGGATTCCCCGAATCCAGCTGCTAACTGCTAACTGCAGTAAATCCATCTAACTCAACCAAATCCGATTATCCAACTCAACAATATTCGACCATCCGATGATCACAATTCCCAACTAGTCGTCGGAACCAATCCTACGACATCGTGAAAGACGATCCCAACTAACCGTCTCACGATCAAAACGTTAACGTACAGGTACGTCATCCCTTCCGTAGGGTCTCACACTGTCAACCCTGACAGAACTATGGCAACCCCGACATCCAGTGCCGAACCAAGACATATCCTGATTCCATCCTACTAACTATCGTATCGGCATCCCAACAATCAGGTTGACTACGAACTGCAGCCCCTTGAGATATCACATCCTCGACCTGCGTACATTCCAAGAGCTTCGCGGTTGCTCGAATAGAGACAACCCCGCTCTGATAAGCATCCTACGAGCAATCCTATGCTCTGATACCACAGTGACAGGACCCATCCCAATCCCCCCTGGATTAGTGCGGGATGACCCTGCTCCCGTCTGACACGAAGTGTTAGACAAGGGATATTTCCGACCTTTGCCCTCCTGGGCTATCAGAGTACGCCAGGATCCGGAGGAGGTATGTGATATCTCGGTCTCTGCTACAGTCCACATCCGATGTCAACCTGAAGGGCAGTAAAAACATTAAAAACTGTGAGTGGACAAAACAAAAGTTTATAAAAACATTTCATAAGACATTTGTACCCTCCACTAAAAAACATGCATGCATTCGAATACCATTTATCCAAAACAAACCATATGTGGGACTAAGCCCAAAGCAGATGTAAACCAAGGTCGAAAGGACCACAATGAAAACGACCATACGGGCCACTGCCCAAATCCATAAGGGACTCGGCTCCAAACCATAAAGAAACCATGTACACGAGCCACTGCTTAAATCCTGTGCACACATGTGCACACCACATATCATATATCATATACATATAAGTCACACAACCAATCCTGTCACGGTATCCAAAGCTACGCGCGTGCTACCCGAGTATCAATCCGAGTCTTCTCAAAGTCAAGGTCAATGTCCGCAGACCACTGATCCTACTCGAGGAAATAGTAACCATAGCCTTCCTGAGAGTAAGGAACCCAACTGGGGGGTGACTCCACTCAGTCGGTGCTCCGTGACTACTCCGGGGTCCACCCAGGCCAACGACCCTCCCTGGAGGAGATAGTAGAACATGTAAAGGAAGGTAGATGAACATATATATACATAACATAAACATTCATGTCTGGTTCCCCTGAACCGTCATGATCCATAATATCCATAATCAGGTAACATGCCGGTTCCCATAAACCGTCATGTACCGTAATAACCAACAAGGGTTCATGCCGGTTCCCATAAACCGTCAAGAACCAGAATGACCTGACAAAGGTTCATGCCGGTTCCCATAAACCGTCATGAACCACAATGACCTTTCTAGAGTTCATGCCGGTTCCCATAAACCGTCATGAACTTGGAAATCTATCTAGGGTCCCTGACCCGAAATCATAAACCGTAAAATAACTGGGTCTCGTGCCCGAACATATGACATCAGCTGGGCACCGTGCCCGAAATCTGGGGTCATATTCCCGAGACAAAACCAAATGGGTCTCATACCCGAGTTTATCCTTTTATAAATCCAAAGCCATTTCATTAAAACCAATAAAGAAATACAAACCTGTATAAGCACCGTATAAGGCCGAAACCTCGAAATACGTGCTTATACGTAACCACATACAAATGCACCCATGGCATCATCAAACAAGTAATAAAACATATAATAAACATTTATGCATGCACCAATTTAGAAAACAAGGTCCACTCACAGACCGTCCGAGCTGCCGCCTCGATTTGAGTGCCATACGGCTCCCCGAGCCGATCACCGTCACCGGGACTCCCAAACCTGTCCAAATTTTAATAGATGGTTACTAACTACTTAATTAACCTCCCATCAAAGCCCCGTAATTTTTCTGAACTTTTAACTATTTTTAAACCGACCCTAAACCTTCCGACACCCCAAAAACTATCGAAACGATGTCCGATTGACACGAAACCAGTCCCAAAATGTTCGTTACATCGAATAGATGATTTCACATGTTGAACACATCCCCAAATTCTCTCCCACGCGCCCGCACGCGCCGCCTGAAGTGGCTGCGCGTGGGCCTCACGCGCCGCTACAGTACCCGTCATCTCCAGCGATCGAACCGGTCTGGGCCGGCCGGTCCGGTCCAACTCCTGCAACTGGATCGGCGTAACCGGTCCAGGCCTCCTTCTCCCTCATTTTCGGTCCGATTTCTTCCATTCCAATTCCTAAATTCCTATTTTTACGTTTCCTATCTAACCCAATTAACAAAACAACCTAAAACTTACGAAATCCGACCGGTCCAATTTGAACCTCACGGTTCGATTTTTCCCGATCAGCCTACACGGCTGCTCAGCCGTCAACCACCACCAAAACCTTCCTAAAATCATCCTAGGAACTCCCTAATCATCTTCCAATCACCCATAACAAACCATAATGTCCTATTCGAAAATAATGGAAAATGGGCATTAGTCGGGTAATCGGGTTACCTGGGCCTTCACGGCCGTGTGCGGCGGTCCAGGTGCTCCCAGCCACCGTCCTTAGCTTCCTCAGCCTCTCCCTCACTCTCTGGTCTCATTCAAGATCGGATGGAAAGGATTGGATGGGTTTGGGTTCAAACTGAGATCGGGGAAATGTTTGAAATGGAAGAAATGATCGATGAAGAGGCAGGTGAGATGCATGAAGGAAAAATGATGTCCATTGGATGGGTGACACTTGTCACTCATCCATTGGGCATCAGGACAAATATCTGGGCCCACTAGAGACAAAACTGCACTTTTGTCTCGTAAAACGCATCGTCGTGAATAGTAACTTGGAACTTCCGTGAACCGTAACTTCGCCGTCGAACGTCCGAATTCGACGTGCCGCCTGTCTACGGATTCGTATCGTCCTTATCTACGTAACGGTCTTCGGCCCTCGGCCATCGGACCTCCCGGTCAAAAAGTCAACTTTTGACCTCCTATTCACCCAAATTACCAAAATGCCCCTAAACTTCCGAACGTCATAACTTCTTCCTCGAATGTCGGAATTGAACGTGCCACCTGTCTATGAACTCGTGACGTCACGAACTACGTCACGGTCATCGGTCAAAGTCCATTTGACCGCCCGATTAAAAAGTCAACGTTTTGCCACCACTAAGGGCAAAACGGTCATTTCGCATCATTCGTCCGATTTCGCCCAACTAATCACGGATTAGCCTCGCTAATCGTGATTAGTCACTAATCTAATCCTGGAATTTGGGACGGGTCATTACAATAGACGTGTCCCATTTAAGTGACAAAGATGTAATTGTTGTTGGATGGTATAAGACGTAGTTGCGTGAGGATTTTGTGTAGTTAATAATTGATAGTACGAAGGGATACCCTGGTTACCTTGGAAAATTATATGTCTAAGAAGCTTTAAGAGGCTAGACCTTTCTGATAATTGAACTAAAATGCGTAAGTGGAATAAAGAAGGATGAAATCCTCAAAATAGTTGTTCACATGAGATAAGGGCCATTGAGATCTACTTTGAAAACGGTGTTATGGTTGCTATGGTCTTGTGACCTATGGTTGAAGTTGTGGATTAGTTTGGTGCTATTGCTACAAGTATTTGAGTTTTCATTATTTATATTATACTAATAGATGTGTTTAGAGAAACTGTATGGAAAAGGTAATACTTTGAGTAAGAAAATAGGTTAATTTTTATGCTTCAGTTATTGTTGTATTGATTGATGATACGGAGGGGTACCACCTTTTTCCGATGTATGTTATTGATAAGGTGTTTTAAGGTAATAGGTAAGGAACTTGGGACAAACATCGTGTTACCCAGTGAGCAAGGGATGTCATACTGGCAGTCGTTTGAGTGTAGTAAGAATTGAGGATTGGTTATGTTTAGATTATCGATAGATGTGTCTAGATGTTGGTGATGAATATGGATTTCAAGAAACCGTGGGCTACAAGAATTTAGGAACGTGATATGACTTTACTGGTCCCCTATATATAATAGCCTGGTTTTTAAATGATTATTTATGAATTATGATAGATAGATGATTCAAGTGAAATAATTTGAGTAATGATTGATTTGATGAATTCTTGATTTATGAAATGATTCCTGGATATTGTTTACGATGGCTTTGTGGGAAACTGTTTCTAGGAAAGCCATGTTTGAGTACAAGCCCTATTGAGGTGTTTTGACTCCATTTGAGTCATAAATGTTTATGAGAATGAGCTTACCAGATTTGGTGATGGTTTTCTGAATGTACCATCCTTTAGTACGTTGTTGTTTACCTCTGAACGTTTCGTGATCCTGGAAAGGTCATAAGTATGTGGTTTGGAGATGAGCAGCTCCATGGGAGACTCAGTCTCATGAGTATTAGATTATGACATCACCCGATGTCGTTGATTCCGGAGATGTATTTGGATGTGAAAATCCTGAATTTCTATGTGTAGCATCAACATCTTATGTGATGTTTGAACACTGAGGAGTTAATATTGAGGATTGTAGATTAATTGAGAAGTTAACTACATGAAGCTGTAACATTGAGTTTGTTTAACTGGAATTCAAAGAAGGATATAATTTGCCTAACATGATTGTTCAGTTCTTGGAAAAGCGTAAGAAGGATATTATACGAAGTCATCATTGGTCTAGGACCATATAGACTCATTGGAAGAATAAGGTATTAAACACATTTGATAATTTTCCTCATAGCTCTTCTGGAGTGTGTGGGGTGATTTAGAAATCCTAGATGTAATGAAACCCTGGTGTTAAGTGACAATTGGGTAGTTATCAAAAGAACATGAGACTTGAGGAATTAAGGAAATAAGCATTCTATTGATATTTTAGAATCCTTGAGTTTAATGTGGATTGAAAGATGGCGACATCACTTAAGTTAGGGAAATGGCACTTGTTTCGTGGTTTGGATATGGATTTGGAACTCATATATAAGACAAGCCCTTAAGGTGAGTAAGATCGAGCTCCGCCTAGCCATGTGGCTATATGTGAATATTGTGTCTATGATATGGATTTTATAGTGGTAGTAGTGACTTAGTGATATGTGTTTCTTGATGTGATGTAGTGTTTAGGCGCTATTATTACCATTGTGATGCATGCTCGAATGGGACTTGGTTAATGTGTAGAACTATTTTTGAAGTGCCTTATACAATTCGGTTATTAAGATTAGTATCTAAGTATTACATATTTGATAACTAATTATTGAGATTAATTTTGAGTAGTCTCGTAAATGTGTCTGGTAGTTGTGATAACCCAATGCCTACGGATTTGGAAATCTAAGATCCATCTTGGTCAAGGGAATTGTTGTGGTTGACATGGTTTAAGTACCCTGGTCTGTGGCTACAAGATTTGAAATATACTTGTTACCGACTTTCTCCCAGGGTGATGATTAAATTGCGGAGGTTTTATGGACATGATTGAGTGGAGTACAATGTTATGTCTAGATTATTATAACAAAGGCCTGAGTTAGCAGTCAGTTTTGTTCGGCGGGTAGAGACTAAGCTTAAATGAGGTAATTGAATTTCAAACATACACAAAGGTATTTCGTGAGTTTTAACATGATTAAGCAATGCTGCGTTCGTTTTTTTTAACAGTTATATGTAAAAATTTGTGATACTTGAGATGCGTTGGATGAGACTTGTGTATGTTAGTGGATATTATATTATGGTTGGGATGATGAGTTGGTCTAATGTTTGTGAATACTCGCATGTGTCAAGTTAATACGTGTACAGTTCTCGGTCATGCCTCAGAAGTTGTGTGAGTGTAGTCCCCGAGCTGGCCTACGTATTGATATCGAGATTGATTCTGGACATAATGATTGGATGTCATTGATATTGATGGTTATGACTTAGGTGTTGATTCGTGCAGTTCTCGAGGTCGGCTGGTTTATGAGAGACCATTTTCGAACCTTGATTGAAGAGCATAGCATGATGGTTCTTATTTTGATTCGATGGTTTGATTGTTACTCTTGTTTGTTATTATATTTTTAACTAGTATAATTTATTGGTTGTGACAATTTGGGAATTGGTTTTGTGTCAAAGGTGCTATTACTAATTAATGTCTACGAACTTAGTGATTCTCAAGTTATTCCTTCTAGAAGATTTGTGGGTCTACCCCCAATTAGTGACCCGAAATTTTGATGACGAAATTTCTTTAGGGAAATGAGGAGGAGGGGGGGGGGGGGGGGGGGGGTAAGTTGTAACGACCTGAAATTTTCTAGAAGAATAGATTTGGGAAATAATTTGTAAAAAGATGATTTTACCCTTGGAAAAGTCAAAATGTTGACTTTTTGTTGTGGACTTTTTTTGAGAATTTTAAGAAGGCTGTTACGAAGATCTCGAGATCCTGAATTCGTAGATAGGCTAATAGGACCCGACTTGAAAATTCCAAAAGACACGTGTCCGAGTCCTCCTCCCGCCTGATACCCAAGGTCAAAATACCCAAAATGTCCTTGCACACGTGTTAGACCACGGATACGCACTCAAGTAACGATTAAGCAAAGGGTACGAAAACTATAACATAATCCCCAACCTATACGCAGCCGCTCGTAATGCCTCTGCCGCAGAAGTAGCCCCGATACCTAAACCACAACCTGGAGGGGTTTCCAAAACCACAAATAAAACCCGTGAGTGGACTGAAAATAAATAACCCATTTCAAAACACATTTATCAACAAAAATAGTAATCGATCTCCGTTTGAAAACAATGCATGCATATGCGAAACCATTCGAAAACACCAGATCACTATCAAACCATATATAACATACCAAGACTCATACTGCCCTAAAGCAACCTCCGAACAAAAATCAGAAAACAAATACCTGGATGCCACAACCAGTAACCAAGATGCAACATCCTCCATACCTGACCATTCCAATGGATCCATGTACTCCGCGTAGACATTCCCCTAGAAACTGGTGGAGACACTCCAAACACTAGTCCGAGAAATACAAGCCCTTAGGAAGCTGACAAAGACTCACTCTAATGTCAGTCCAGGAAATACATACCCCCAGGAAGCTGACGGAGACACACTCCAACAACAATCTAGGAAAAAGGTAATCACCTGAGGATGGTCAACTGTGGAAACAGTCCAAATCCAATACATAAACATCATTCAAAACATGTCCCGTGGACTCTAACTCCATGTCAAACCATAAAACTCGGCCCAAGCCCAAACACAGTTTACACACACAAATCCGTAAAATTAGTGTCCAGAACATAAATAATCATCCAAAACCATAAATCCTCATATCAAAGCATTCATATCCAGAAACATATTCAAAGCATTGAAAACAGTTATGTATGTATGCAAAAAAAACTTAGAAAGAAAATGTCCACTCACATACGTCTGTATGCGCTCCGTCCCAAACTATACGCTTCACGAGATTCATGGAGCATCAATTTCTATCATCAATGACACCCCGAAGGTCACTAATACTACTAATAACCACATACTGAAACCTTGTCACTCTCGGACCAAGATACGTACCTCAAACACGCATCTCGAGGAGAAAAACAACCAAAACACCAACGAAACAACCTATGATCAGCCTAAAACAACCACCAATGGACTTAGGACTTCAAATTCTTTTGAACAAGTCTGATTTCACCTCGAAATTTCCAACCACACGCCTTCACGTACTGGCCAAAGGTGGTAGGCAACTCACGCGTCGGTCAATGCTGACATCATCACAGATGTCATCCCTGACATCATCGATGATATCATCTTTAACAACTCTGACATAGCTGCAGCGTGATACCCCCTAACACTTGCCACGTGGCACTAGCCAACCATTGCCACGTGTCACATGCTGATGCCATCCTAACACGTGGACCCCTGACATCTTGCCACGTGGCACCAACCCATGTCTTTCACGTGGCCTGACATGATAATATGGCTTGCCATGTCATAGTCTCCTACCTGTCGCAAGTTGACTCACGAGACTGTAACGAGTCGCTCAACAAGAAATCTAGAACCAATTCAATCTCAGCTAATTCTCATCCAATCTTCACCAAATTAACGCTAAACGACTCAAAATCAACCCAGAAACTAGAATATGACCTCAAATCCAAGAAACTCACCTCAAATCACTATAGCCAAGGTCGAACTTGTTAGGCCAAATTTCGAACTTGTCCCAAAACTAGTTTCCAAATCCAAACTCTCTGTTTTTCAGCTCATTCCACTCGCAAGGAAGCTAAGAAGATGATGGGAATCCTAGTTTAATGTCCCAGCTACTAAAACTCAAAACCCGAATTCACGGGTCACAAGTTTATCTATTTCCAACAGCACATAACCTCCTTCCTTCATCATCCTTAGTCTCTCAAGCTCCCACTCTTTTTCTCACACTCATTCCCTATCCTAGTTTCCTTCAAGAACCGAAAAATATGGAGATGACAATGATGAAATGGTTGGGGAGGGCTTTCGGGTTGTCCAAAACAAAGAGGGAGAAATGAACCCTCTAGGCCATTAATTGGATAATGACCATGGGGGTGAGTGACAAGTGTCACTCATCCCACAAACCTTGACAAATATCTTGTCCCCTCAAGAAAAGTCAACTTGCCTCGTGGAACGTGCAATTGAAAACTATCGAATAACATTCCTGACCCATAAAATCATTATACGGATTCCAAATTCGACATGTCAACCTGTCTACGTAACTAAAATCTCGAGATCTACATAACGGTCCAAGGTTAAAGTACATCCAACCTCTCGGGTCAAAAGTTAACTTTTGGCCAAAAATCGACCTGTCCGGGGGTAAAATCGTTAATTCCCCTCAAGTTTCCCAAAAGATCCAGTATAGGTCGTTACATAGGCGGCACAATGGTAATTTTACCACAAGGGAATTTTGGCCTTTTTACAAGAGTCTAGAGAAACCTAGAAAGTTCTAAAATCTCCTTCTCACTCTCCTATCACCGACCTACCCTTACACTCACTTATATATATATACATAGTTATACGGGGAAGAAGGAAGATTTTGGGTTGGGTTCGGTGAACATGAACCGAAACCCACCAAAGACCATGAACAACCTTAAATCACGAAAGAAGAGAGACCAGTGAGAGAGAAAGATGAAGGAAAGAATTAGAAGAAGAAAAATGGGATGAAATCTGTGCAGGAACCATGAGGGGAGAGTGATGAAACAGTGAAAGGATAGCTTTGAACCTGTGAGGTATTTCTTAGGTTTTTGGTTTTGGACCAAGAAACCTAAAACCAGTTGTCCTAATAACTGTAGACTCAAATGTTTTGGACATGAGTTTGGGGCGGAGATTGTAAACACTCGGGTTTGGTAAACCTCTATTTTGAAAACTTCCATCGGTTGGTTATGGTGTCTCGGAGGGTTATGATTGGTGACAAGTGGGGCACTAAGAAAAAGGAATCCAATGGAGTACATACCCTGGCTAGATTAGCCTCGGGGTGTTCTCGAAATTAGTCCTTGCTTCTCGCATTACATCTATCCCAACTGGCCATGATTAACGTTGAATGGTGGAAGGGATTGAAATATGTTTATGGGTACGTGCAAGCCGTAAGCCCAAGAAGGTACTATGAGAAGCAAAGTGGGAAATTTATTCATGTCACTATAAGACTTTATTCATTGCATTGGTAAATTGCATATCCTCCGTGCGATTTCATGATGCTCAAATTTTATCACCGGGTACCCTATGACTAAGTGAATCTAGGGAAGTGAGATCAAAGGTGCATGCCATTTTTCATGCACTGTCAAATAACTCTTATGTCTTATACAAGTTCTAACGATTTCCCTCTTATGCATTCACACTATTCTTCATGTAGACTCTAATGTGTTGCATCACTTTGGACGTTTTTGGAACTTGTGCCTTTACATGCCATTTTCGTGACTCTACCTTGCATACTCTTAAACTGTTTATACTTCTTTGCTTCTCACTTGTATATAACCCGTTTTTTGTACATAGAATTATATTTTGTGCATTTTCATTTCTATATCTCATCTTGTTTTTATGTACATATTCTCACCTAACTCTCTTGAAGGAGAACACAATATGTAATTCACTTAATCTAAGTTCCATGAATTAGACTTGGGGACGCCCTTGTCAAAGAGTTGGCACATGAACTTGACCCTCAGATTCAAGATGGATTCATGCCTTACCTAGAGGCAATTGGTGAGCACGATGTGGAGTTCTAAAGAGTGCATAAACCTCGTATCATATGAGTTGATTGAAGCACTTTATCTAGGTTAAAGACACTAACTTCAAGTGCTTCTTGGGAGGCAACCCAATGACGGAGACGTGAAGGAGTCATCAAACAGAGATTTCCTTTCTTTAAACTCTTCACTCTCTTTACTATTAGTTACTTTATGTCTTTATTACTTTATTTTTCGTAAATCAATTCTCCTTACTTAGATCCTATGCTTTCACTTTTATACATTGAGGACAGCGTCATATTTAAGTGCGGGGAGGGGTTTACAATTTTATTAAGTCATAATTCAAAAAACAAAGAAAAAATTCAAAAACGACAAAAATCCAAAATGATTTTCATGTATTTTAGTCTTTAGTCTTAAGTCTTTTTGTTTAACTTAGTGTTTTAATGAGTCGTAGGATGCTCTTTAACCTGTCGATAATAAGAATGACGGATAAATGAAGACAACATGGCTAAAAGATGATCACTACAACTTGAATTCATTTGTTAATACTTTATAATTAAGTGTTTAAGACTTGTAGTAGATGATGCATATTAAACTGATACAGAATGAGCATGTTAAGATATGTATGAATAATAACCATATGTGAGCTTTAGAGCCTTATATATACTTTCTTTGTTGAATGATTCATATGAGTTCTTTGTTTAAATTGATGTACATGTGACACAACCCATCCCAATCCTCCCTGGATTAACACGGGATGTGTCATGCTCCCGTTTGACACCCCGTGCCAGACCAGGGATACACCTAACCCTCTCGAGGCTTCCAGAGTACGCTAGGATCTGTGGAGGTATGTGATGTCTCGATCTCTACTACAGCCCGCCTCCGCAATCAACCTGAAGGGTATTAAAAATAAGAAACGCTGTGAGTGGACAAAAATAAACAGTTTATAAAACCATTTCACAAAAAGACATTTATACCTTTCACTAAAAAGCATGCATGCATCAGGAAACAAGTTATAACCGCCATTTTCTTTAAATACAGTCATATGGACTTTCAATTTAAACCTCAATGAAAACATTTATCAATCAAAGTCATTTCCTCAGTAGGGTCTCAGCCCAAAACCAAAATACGTGGGATCTTTGACCAAATCAGTAAAATATAGTATAACCAATCCTCGACATCCCAGATGTCTAATCAATAATCTCAGGTCTCTAAGGCTACGCGTGCCACTCGGGGTCTCAAGTCCGAGTACTCCCCAGGATCCACCAGTGTCTGAGTGATATCACCGAACACTGTCCTGGGTGATATCCATATCTAGCAATCCTGATCCTGAGTTACTTCTCGTCGGAGCAGCCACTTTCACACAATGCTCGCACTCCTGGTCATGAGCCTCTCCTCGGAGCGGCCCCTCCCAGGCAATGCATCGTGACTACTACAGGATACTACGAGATGTCTGGAGGAGACAATCTACACATAAGGATGGTATATGTGAAACAGAAATCAATCCAGTGGAAAATCATCGTAAAACCATTTATACCTCAAATCCAGTCTAAACATTTCAACAAGGTCTCAGCCCGAAATAAAGTTTCCACAAACCGTTTCCACAAAATCAGGATTCCCTGAATCCAATCCAATCCAAATCTCATAGGGACTTAGTCCAAATCATCTAAATAGGGTTTCAAACCCCAAAATTCATTTCCTAAATCACAATTGGGACACAAGCCCGATATCATAAACCAATTGGTCCTCAAGCCTGATATCTCATTTCCAAATCCGAAATCATTTCACTGTTCAAATCATTTGAAAACACAAGCACGTATGAAAACCTGGTCTAGGCCCAAGATACAACATAAAGTATAAATCTCGAAATACGTGCAATACCACACTTCCACAAGAATGCCAAACATGGCAACCAAATATATATATATATATATAAACCATATGCACTCAAGGCATCTCAAATCATGTTCATAAAACATATAAAATAGTTATGCATGCATTGACACGACCCATCCCAATCCCGCCGGGATTAACGTGGGATGTGCCATGCTTCCGCTCGTGCTAGACCAGAGATACACCCAAACCCTCTTTGGTAACCAGAGTGTGCTAGGATTTGTGGTAGTATGTAATGTCTACGTCTCTGCTACTGCCCGTATCCACGATCAACTTGAAGGGTATTAAAAACGGTAAAAGCTGTGAGTGGATGAAAATAAACGGTTTACAAAATCATTTCCGAAAAGACATTTATACCCTTCACTAAAAAGCATTCATGCATAGAAAGCCAGTTATAACAACCATTTTATTTAAATTCAATCATAAGGCTTCCAAGGCCGTAATCAGTGAAAAAATGCTTCTCAAATCAACCACAATGAAAAACATTTTTCAATTATTTCCACAGTAGGATCTCAGCCCAAAACTAAACCACATGGATCTCTACCCCAAACCAATGAAATACAATATACCAATCCTGGGCATCCCGGATGCCTGGCATCCAAGATTTCTAATCAATATTGTCACGGTTCCAAAGCTACGCATGCTACTTGGGGTCTCAAGTTCGAGGGTCCCCTTGGGTCCACCAGTGTCCGGGGCGGTACCATAATGGTATGTCTCCTATGGATCACTGTCCGGGGTATATCGATCCATAGCAATCATGATCCTTAGCCTCTCTGTAGAACGGCCCCTCTCAGGCAATGCTCCGTGACTACTCCACAATACTACGGGACATCTGAAGGAGACAACCACTCGTAAGGATGGTATGTAAAATCGAAATCAAAGCAGTGGAAAACCATCGTAAAACCATTTATACCTCAAATCTCGTTTTAAACGTTTCAATAGGGTCTCAGCCTGAGGTATAAGTTCTCCACAAAATCAGGATTTAGGGAATCCAATCCAATCCAAATATCATAGGGACTCAGCCCAAATCCAAACCTAGATCCATATCCGAAAACCAAATCTCATAAGGTCTCAGCCTAAGTCATTCCCATAAGGTTTCAAACCCGAGATCTAATTTATAAACCACGACTGGGACTCATGCCCGATATCATAACCAATTGGGCCTCAAGCCCGATATCTCGTAAATCAATTTGACCTCAAGCCCGATATTATATTTCAAAATCCAAAATCCTTTTATTATTCAAATCATTTAAATCCACAAGTATGTTTAAAATCCTTAGGCCAGGTATATCATAAATCATAAATCATCGAAATATGTGCAATACCACAGTTATACGAAAATGCCAAACACCACAAGCATATGCACCCAAGGCATCTCAAATCACATATATAAAACATATAAAACAGTTATGCATACATCATATTTAGAAATCAAATGTCCACTCACATACCGTTTTTGTTGCACGCATGCAAGCTGCACAATAAGCCGCTCCGGATATACTGAACTCTCCAGGTTGTCCAGACCTATCCAAAACATACTTAAAAGTCACTACCAACCTAGACAAGTCCTAATAAAAAACCCTCAAAACTCCAAGAAAAGTCAACGTGTCCCAGACACGCATCCCTAGGCTAAAAACCTCAATTTGACCAACCTAACGATCTTCGATCGACCTGAAACCACCACCATTGGATTCAGATCGTCGTAGCTTTTTGAAAAAGACCAGTCCCACCTCGAAATTCATGCCAACGTACCTCTACACGTGAATCAAAGTTCTTGGTCAACGTTGGTTAAAGTCAACGTTGATGTCAACAAAGTCAACAGCTAGCGTCAGCCTCAACCTCTCAAACCTGTCAGTACTGACTCGACCTGACAGCAGCCGCGTGGCAGCCTTTGATTTTCTACGTGGCCTGACACACTTGACAGATGATGACGTCACCAGCTGACGTCATCATCTTCAACCTCTCGATTGGTCTAACCCGTTTCATTGTAGCAGGTCAACTGGACTCGCAACTTGACCCAACTGGTTTTCACTCTTCTACCAACATTTTCCATCATGTTTGTTACTATAGACTCGTACTGACCTCTAGAAGGGATCTATGAACTTAAAAACCCAAGAAAAGATCCATAAATTACCTTCGCAAGCTTGAACAGTGACGACCATCTACAACTATGCTTCCCCGTCGATTTCGGCCGCCTCAATTCTTGGTTTTGGTCCTTACAGCTTCACACAGTCCCAAGGAATAGGTTTTGGTCATTAGAACCCCCAATAATCCCTAGAACTCGAATTCGAATTTTTGAAATCCAAAGCTTACCGTTTTGGGTTTCCTGCCATCCTACACTGTCGTCGATGTCGTTGCCACCACCATGATCGTCTCCTCTCACTCTCTCATTTCCCTTTACACCTTAGAAGAAATGGGTGAGGATTGGTGGTTGGGTGTTTGAGTTTTGGGGTGGGTTTTTTTTGGTTTTCGGGTAACACAAAAACAAAGGATAGAGATGAACAAATATCCCAACACTTGGGGTTTTGGGCCAATTAGATGGGTGACACATGTCACTCATCAAGTGGTCCCCCCAGATTTCAGCCCAATCCAAAACTGCCTATTGTACAATTTCTCGTAAAACACGAATAGTTTCATTTTTCGTGCATGAACCACAACTTCCTCGTATGATGTTTGATTTCGACATGTCATTTGTCTATGAACTTGTGACATCCCGATCACGTAATGGTCCTCGGTCCTCGTGAATTTGACCTCCCGGGTCAAAAGTCAACATTTTGCCCATTCCTAGGGGCAAAATCATCATTTTACACCGGCCGTTTGAAAAATTCCAATTAGTCGAGGATTTCCTCAATTAATCCTTAATTAATCTCATAAACTCGGGACGGGTTGTTACAATCTCCCCCCTTAAAGAATTTCGTCCTCAAAATTCAAATTGACCCAAACCCACATCCGAACTGTGGAAAATCCAGGCATGTCTCATACTCAAGAGCGCCTCGTGCAAAGCTACACGTCCAACTCACTAGTTAACTGATACCAAGCTAACAACAATCTGACAGGTCAACTCACCGTCCTACTCAATTGACCAATCGAACCAATAATTCTGCTAAAGTAAGCTGACATACTAAGTTTACATCCTTCAGCTTTTCAGCCTGATGATTCTTCTCAATTGACAACCCAAGCTGACATCTTCTTCCTCACGTGGTTATACTAACCACCCACTCACTCAACTTGAGTGTATCGGGACTCCATCAAATACTTGTCCTAGCAGGGATAACCCCACTCAAACTCTAGGGTTCCTCTGGCCAACCACGACTCTGAGCTCCAGCTCACACAAACACTGAACCCTAACCAAAACCACTCTGCTCTCAAGCACAGTACTCGATGTCCAGTCTACGTTCTCAACGAACTAAAAATATCGAAACTAATATGATTTTCAATACATTCACAACTACTATCCAACGTGAGTAGGCACAAGTGCACACAACACACAACCACAAGGCATTACTCAAGCCTGCTCAAGAACTGTACTCATGCACAATGGAGTATGAATAAACCACCACCACTAACCCACGCACCACAATAACTTGGACCTAGTGGACAGACTACACGGTTACTAGGAAATCACGGTTCAATTCTGGAGTCTGCCCATCTAATCCTGTTCTAGACAGATCGTACTCACAACTCAGCGTCTTTTCTGAGTCTCCTGGTTACCTGACCAACATCTTACTTGAGGCATTAACTATCCATATTTTCCTGAATGATACTTAATGTATGGCCTCATTTACCACGGAATAATCCTCTACCCAATAGTCAAAACATTAACCTTATTTGAGTGTGTCCAAAGTGTATAATCTTGACTACAGTGCCCAGTCCCAAACTCTCTCGTTCCACAACCAACTTATAGATTGCATATTTTCCTTCACTTAGCCAATGATAATGTCCCACCTTCGGATAAGCAAAGACGATGACATCAAAATTTATCCTAAGTGAGTGTAAATACCAATCCAACTACACCCACCAACGTCAGGTAACACCAAACAACATCTGCTCCTCAACTCATTCAAATTTGATCCACTGTCTGTCTTGACATCCATGCACCAAGGGAACTTGCAACCATGCCACTAGCATAGAAGTAGAAAAAGAGAAGTCTCCTTTACTAACCAATAATATACGTTGATAACTACTGTAATGATTTTTTCATGACCAATTCACTCTTCCATTCAGCATAACCTTAACAAGCTTACACCTCCATGGTTGATAAGAAGTTCACTAGGAACTTTCAGGATAAGTAAGTTTATTTATTAGCAGTCTCGTAAAAATCAACTCCCGAAGTTTCGCTCCATCCGATGGAACTCAGGACATCACAACACGTCCATTTCCCATTATACCGTTTTTGCACATCCAAATGGCAGTAATGGAATCACCTGATTCTCACATCTAAAATAGTGTCATATCGAGCCCTCATTAGGGTCTTATCGCACTAATTCACAACATACCATGCCAAATGTAACCTACCCGTGGTTTGTTTCCACTAGACTCTCCTACTTTTACCCTAACTATCTGGTTAATGACGGGAAGGAAACAGCCAGCGACATCACAGCCAGCACCTGCGTAACACTTCAAGAGCAACCCAAATGCCCTGACACTATGCCATTGATGTGCGTAGATGACACAAAATAGATGACAGCTTATGATAAAACTATCATCTTATTTTAAGTCAAGCCACTCGATCACTATGAAACCACGCTCTTCTCCTCAGCCCTTTCTCGATCACTCTTCATCTCTAGGTCCGTTCTTTCTCCCGACCCCTTCTCGATCTTCATCTCTAGCCCCGTGTCCACCTAGTTCTTCTCCAGAATAAATATGTTATCCATGGCTTTCCTTTGTTGGTGATCAGCAGCAGGATGCTTCAGGTATGTTTCTTGTATCCTTCTTGAATCACCACTCACACACTAGCCTGAAATCTGGATTGGATAGGTTGATCACAAGTAGAATAGGGTTTGATCTTGCTGGTTTCGATTCTGGATTAGAGTACTGGTTGTAGGAATTGAGAACTCTGCAATGATGACACAGTGCACACAATGTGTTTGATAAAATGTCTATGAGCAGAGAATTGAATACTATCTTTGTTTCCTTCTCAAATCCGATTGTGTTCTCTATTTTCTTTCTATTTTTAATTGCTTTATATGTGAGCTTTGTACAATTAGTTAGTTAGTTAGTTAGTTAGTTAGGAAGGCTGTTACAATTCAACAGCTCATCCAATTACAATGAGACATTTGGATCCTAAGTCTAGAAGCATGTGACAGCTAGCACTTCTCATCCTCCAAGTAATCCACCTCACTCCCCACGTGATGGTGCTTCCCTAACTGATTTAACTAACTCACACAGCTCACATTTCACTCTTGGATCAGTGCACTAGCTTAGGTTCCAACACTCCCCTCTAAGCTATGTACTGATCTAACTCCCAACATTCCTCTTAGGTAGACAAACCTTCCCTTGGCCAATGCCTTAGTAAAAATTTCAGCCAACTGCTCATCTGTCTTGCAGTAGAATAGCTCCACTTCACCAGCCTGAATTGCATCTCTAATGAAGTGAAACCGTCTGTGTATGTGTTTACTCTTCTGATGAAACACAGGGTTTTTAGACATGGCAATTGCTGAAGTATTGTCACATAGGATAGGAGTAGGTCCTGTTTTTTCTTCACCAAATTCTTCCAACACAAACCTGAGCCACTTAGCTTGTATGGTGGCCTCACTTGCACTGACATATTCTGCTTCTGCAGTAGACAGTGCCACACTGTTTTGCTTTACAGAAGCCCATGAGAAAACCCCACTGCCAAAAGAAAAAGCATACCCTGAGGTGCTTTTCATATCATCCAGACTACCACTCCAATCAGAATCACAGTATCCAATTAGTGTAGCCTCCTTTCCCTTCACATATTCTAGTCCATAATCCAATGTACCTTGGATATACCTCAGAACTCTTTTTGTTGTTCCATAGTGCTTCTTAGAGGGGCCATGCATATATCTAGATAGCAAACTGGCAGCAAACATGATGTCTGGCCTAGTTGCTGTTAAGTAGAGCAAACTGCCCACAATCTGTCTATAAACACCTTCATCTGCAGCCTCTGAACCATCATTTCTGCACAGCCTGTCATTTGTTGCAAGTGGTGTGCTTAGAGGCTTACATCCCTTCATTCCAAACCTCTCAAGAAGTGTCTGAGCATACTTCTTCTGATGTATGAACACAGACTTGTCAGTTTGGATCACTCCCATCCCCAGGAAGTGATGTAGTAACCCCAAATCAGACATTTCATACTTCATAATCATTTCCCTCTTGAACTCAGCCTTCAATTGGTCACAATTTCCAGTGTAGACTATATCATCTACATAAATTGAGACTATTAGCATCCTCTCACTCCCTACTGTTTTCTTGTAGAGGGTTGCTTCACTAGGACTTCTTAGATAGCCACAGCTGCACAAATGTGCATCTATCTCTGCATACCAGGCCCTAGGGTCTTGTTTTAGTCCATATAGAGCCTTTCTCAGCCTGTACACCTTCCCAGGTTCCTTTTGAGCTTCAAAACCATCTGGTTGCTCAACATACACTTCCTTATCCAACCTGCCATTAAGGAAGGCAGACTTGACATCAAGCTGATAAAGCTTCCAGTTTTTCTGTGCAGCTAGTGCTAGGAGTGTCCTGATAGTATCAAGTCTAGCCACGGGTGCAAAGGTCTCATTGAAGTCTATCCCAGGCTTTTGGGAATAACCTTTTGCAACCAGTCTAGCTTTATGTTTCTGAATTGCTCCATCCAGGTTGAGCTTGACTTTATAGACCCATTTTACTCCAATAACAGTTTTGTCTTTAGGCCTGTCCACCAGCTCCCAGGTGGCATTCTTCTCAATCATCTCTATTTCTGCTTCCATTTCTTTTCTCCATGTCTTTTCCTTTGCAGCTTTTGCAAAAGTTTCTAGTTCAATGATGGACATGTGACATCTAGCATAGATGTCACTTATCCTTCTGGGTTTGATAGGAGTAGAACTAGGAATCCCCTGATCAGTACTTGTGTCTGTAGTCCCTGCCTGCTGCTGATCTGAATTCTGATCATCACCTTCAGATTCCCCAGATTCCATTTCAAAACCTGCTGGTGTAGTCACAGTTACTTCACTGTTTGATTCCCAGTTCCACATCATTGCTTCATTGAAGATCACACTTCTAGAAACCATCACCTTCTTAGTTTCCAAGTTGTAAACCCTGTACCCTTTCTCACAGGTTCCATAACCAACAATTACACACTTGATGGAGGCCTCATCTAGTTTCTGTCTCAACTGAGTGGGAATGTGTGCATAACACACAGATCCAAACACCCTTAGATGCTTTACACCAGGCTTCCTTCCACTAAACACCTCAAATGGTGTTTTCTCTTCAACTGCTTTTGTTGGACGCCTATTTAGTAGGTAAACAGCTGTACTTACAGCCTCACCCCAGAACTCATAGGGCATTTTCTTGTCATGGAGCATGGCTTTTGCCATTTCAACTATTGTTCTGTTTTTCCTCTCAGCTACTCCATTTTGCTGAGGGGAGTAGGCTACTGTTAGTTGCTTCTCAATCCCTTTTACCTCACAGAATTCTGCAAACTTAGTGGAAGTGAACTCTCCACCTCTATCACTCCTCAACTTCTTTATTTTGTAACCACTTTGTAATTCCACCATGGACTGAAACTTCTTGAATACATTAAAGACTCCTGATTTGTATCCCAAGAAATAAGTCCAAAACATTCTAGACAGATCATCAATAAATGTCACAAAGTACCTGTTTCCTGCCATTGTTTCTGTCTGCATAGGACCACATACATCTGTATGTATTAGTTCCAAGGGACTGGAAGCTCTCCATGACTTCCCTTTATCAAAACTTTCTACATGTTGCTTCCCTGCAATGCAGCCTTCACACGTTTCCTTGAAGTCTGACAGCCTAGGTAGACCCCAGACCATTTCTTGTTTCTGCAGTGTCATCAAACTGGAATAGTTTAGATGACCGTACCTCCTATGCCATAACCAGGCATTCCCTTCAACTGTGGCCTTTCTTGCCACTGTATTGACACAATCCAGGGACAGAGAAAAACATCTGTTCCCAAGCATTGGAACTGTGGCAATCATTTGAGTAAGTCCTTCATCTTCATAGATATTTACTTTCCTGTTCCCAAAGGTCAGATGGTACCCGTGTTCAACCATTTGCCCTACACTGAGCAGATTTGCATCAAGTCCAGTAACCAAAATTACCTCATGGATCTGCCTCTTGCCACTTCTGGTGTTTATCTCAAGAGTGCCCTTGCCTGTAGCTTGTACTAATTCTCCTGTCCCCATTTTAACTTTAGCTGTTAGTGTAATGACCCGGAAATTCAAAAAGGGAAAAGTTCGGAAAATTTAGGGAAAATGACGATTTTGTCCCTGGAATTAGGCAAAAAGTTGACTTTTGATTTGAGCGGTCTAACGGACTTTGACCGATGACCGTGACGTAGTACGGGACGTCACGAGTTCATAGACAGGTGGCACGTCCAATTCCGGTATTCGAGGAGAAAGTTATGACGTGCGGAAGTTGGTGAAAGGGGCCGAAAGTTGACTTTTTGATCGGGACATTGTTTGGAATTTCCGGGAATACCGTTCGGCAGGTCTCGGGACGCTGAATCCGTAGACAGACGGCATGCGTCAATCGGAGTCCGAACGAGAAACTTATGAGTCTAAAACGATGAGGGGCATTTTGGTAAATTGTTGTGACAAGGGTAAAATGGTAATTTCTGCAGCTGGGATAATTGTATGAATTAAACTGGTGATTCAGCTAAATTAGATGATGATGGCTTAGGTAGTGACACTTGCCCCCACATGTGTGAGATTAGTGGCATTTGATTAATTAAATACATTGAATGGATAATTGTTTAAGAAAAACCAATATAAACATTGCATAACAAAAAGAAACGGAGACCATGTCCCTTGATCGATCTCACCAGCAGCAGCCACAATCCAAATTGAATTTGTGAGATTGAGGAGGGAAGCAAAGAGAATGAAACGGAGAGGATTGAGGCTTAAAACAGTGAATCTAACCCAGAAAAACCCGAAAAATACCTATGAGGAAGCTAGGATCGAATTCGATGTCTTGGGGGTTTTTGAGTGAAATTGATGTTACCTTTAGCTCCCTAAGATTAAGACGAGTCGAACTGGATGAAGAACAAAGGA
Organism: Prinsepia uniflora; assembly: GCA_032719365.1. NCBI lineage: Eukaryota > Viridiplantae > Streptophyta > Magnoliopsida > Rosales > Rosaceae > Prinsepia > Prinsepia uniflora. The sequence goes on from CM064868.1 coordinate 62,013,310, forward strand.
AATTGGGGTCGTTTGGACCTAAAACGGACATGGCGGACTTCGGAGATTTTCGAGCTTGGGTTGAGTAATTGGGGGCCAATTCGTGTGCAATTGACTTCGAAATTATCTTTATCATGAGCCTACGACGCTATATGAATCATTAATTGAAGGATTGGATGCCGGTTTGAGGAACTCGATGATGAACGGACTTCGAACCCGTGAGCTTTGATCGAGTAGATGGAGGTAATTAATGACGCAATTGACATTACAGATTTTCAATAAACATGAATACGATCCTATTAGTGTAATCAACTGAAGAAATGGACTAGAAATGTGCAGGAATGGACCGGGTTACCTCGCGGGTCGCAGGACCCGTTTACCAGTCATTCGGGTTGGGACGGTAACTGTTCATGGTACTGTAACAGGCGCGTGGCACCCACGCGCAGCCACTCACGGCGGCGCGTGGGGGCGCGTGAGGGCAAATCCCGAGGTTAGTTCAACATGAAACTTGTCCTATTTAATGTAACAAACATTTTTGGTGTTGGTTGCGAGTCGATCGGACGTCGTCTCAATAATGTTTCGAGGGTCCGAAGGTTTATGTTACGTATTAAAATAATATTTAAATCCCGGAAAATTATGATAAATTAATATGATGATAATTAGGTCCTTAGTGACCCTGTATAATGATTTTGGACAGAATTCGGGATTCCTGGCAAGTGTCGGAAATTACGGAAACGCGTGCAGCTTGGGAAGCGAGCGGGTTGGACGGTGTGTGAGTGGACTTTTGTTTTCTACCCTAAATGCATACATATACGTTTTAACTGCTTTTAAATGCTTTATAATATGATTTGATATGATTTGGTATGATTGATGTTCCGATATGGTAAATTCCGGATTTTGGGGAATATTATATTATTTTAATCGGTATTTTGGCACGTTTTTCGAGGAAATGTGCAAATGATATTTTGGGCTAGGCCCGGAGTCAAAATAATTTCAAAATGGATATTTTGATGAATGAATGAGTTAAGAATGATTTCTGGATTATTATGATGTTTTCTATGTGATTTTACGGATTTACGTGTAAAGGATATGAAGGCTTGAGTCCCGGTTGGTAATGATTTGACTTGGATTGGGTCATGGACTTGACTGACATGTTTTGGGATAAGATCCCGGATGATTTTCATTGTGATTATGATTGTGACTATGGATACCCAAACGGTCGAAGCTAGGGGTGTTCCCAGACGACCGGAGCTCGGGGATACGATATGATTGTGATTGTTCCCAGGCAGCCAGAGCTAGGGGTGTTCCCAGGCGGCTGGTACTCGGGGTGATAAGTATTCCCAGATAGCCGGAGCTCGGGGTGTTCCCAGACGGCTAATTCTCGGGGTTATGGCCTAGTGCCGGTGTGATTATGTGATGGTTTGTGCACTTGTGAATAGTGCGGATTGATTGATTGATGGATTGAGTAATTGATTGTTGACTTTGTGCATAGTGCTGTTAATGTTGATTGTGATTACGTACTGGTATTGAGTACGAGTTCTGGTCTGTGTGGCCAGGTGGCTATGTTTACATGTTTTGGCCTGAGAGCCGTGACGGCCTGAGAGCCGGGATTTTGGTTTGTTATGTGGTTCGGCTGAAAAGCCGGTGATTGTCATTCACATGACTTTTCCTATGCATGCATGGTTTGATAAACTGGAGGGTAAATTACGTGTTTCAAATGTATTTGAGATGATATTATTTTTGTCCACTCACACTTTTCTGTTTTGTTGACCCTCCAGGCCGTGGCACAACGTTCGGGGCTGATCTCGAGGCGGAGGCATGAGCGGCAGTTATCCCTTGTCTGAAAAGTGCTGAAGGCTAGTTTCGGGACTTCAGTTAACTTGCCAGACGGGAGCAGGACCGGGTACGGTTATCGACGTCCAGTTGAGACGGGTCCTGTCAGTTAGGGATTTATCAACATTGACCAACAATGACTCATGTGAAGTCATGTGGTTAATGCATGCACTATCAACATACCAGTCACCAACATCTTTTGCTACTGAGGCTGAGTTGCATGCATAGAACATCACCGTGTCCTTCTCCTCTATAAGTCTAGCTTGATGAACTTCTGGTTTAGGAATTGCCTCAGTCTGCTTCTCAGAACAGTTTCTGGCTAAGTGGCCAGACCTGTTACATTTGAAACATTTCTTCATTTTAAACCAGCAGTGTCCCCAGTGACTTTTGTCACAGATCATGCACTTAGGGGTACTAGACTTCGTCTTTCATGCTTCTGTGTTTTGGTGACTAGATTTCCCAGAATTGACCCTCCAGTTCTTGAAGTTCTTCTGATTTTTCTTCCATTTTCCCTGGTGGTCACTTCCCTGCCCTCTTAAACCCCCAGATTGTGCAGAGAAAGCTTTGTCCACATTGACACTTTCTGCTTCATGCCTTTCTAGTCTTTGATTAAAGGCTATAATAGAAGCCACTATGTCTTCTACTACAATATTATCAAGATCTCTTGTCTCTTCAATGATGGAAACAATAGAATCATAGGACTTTGTCAAATTTATAAGTATTTTTTGTGCTAGACGTTTTTCAGGGATATCTTCTCCATATGTTTTCATTTGATTTACTACATCATATAGTCTAGACAGATATGAGTTTAAAGATTCATTATCTTTCATTCTTGTATGCTCAAAATCCCTTCTCAAGGACTGAAGTTTGACAGCTCTTACCTTAGTATCTCCTATGTACTCTCTCTTCAACAGATCCCAAGCACATTTTGCTTTGTCTTCATTTCTGATCTTGGAGAAGATTGTGTCTGCCACAGAGGTCTGAATCAATCCAAGGGCTCGAGCATCTTTAATGAAATCAGTCCTTATTGGCTGACTGATCATAGCACCTGCTTCATTCTTGACTTCACTGAGTCCTATCTCCACATATTTCCAGAGATCATGAGCCCTCAGAATTGTCTTCATCTTTATGCTCCAGAATTCGTAATTGTTCCCATCGAACACAGGAGCCCGTAGCTCCCCTCCAGCAACTCCAGAACCAGCCATGTTAGCTTCTTCCTCAAGTTACGTCCTAGTTGCAAGATCAGAGACCAACCAGCTCTGATACCATGTTGGTGATCAGCAGCAGGATGCTTCAGGTCTGTTTCTTGTATCCTTCTTGAATCACCACTCACACACTAGCCTGAAATCTGGATTGGATAGGTTGATCACAAGTAGAATAGGGTTTGATCTTGCTGGTTTCGATTCTGGATTAGAGTACTGGTTGTAGGAATTGAGAACTCTGGAATGATGACACAGTGCACACAATGTGTTTGATAAAATGTCTATGAGCAGAGAATTGAATACTATCTTTGTTTCCTTCTCAAATCCGATTGTGTTCTCTATTTTCTTTCTCTTTTTAATTGCTTTATATGTGAGCTTTATACAATTAGTTAGTTAGTTAGTTAGGAAGGTTGTTACAATTCAACAGCTCATCCAATTATAATGAGACACTTGGATCCTAAGTCTAGAAGCATGTGACAGCTAGCACTTCTCATCCTCCAAGTAATCCACCTCACTCCCCACATGATGGTGCTTCCCTAACTGATTTAACTAACTCACACAGCTCACATTTCACTCTTGGATCAGTGCACTAGCTTAGGTTCCAACATCCTTATTACCAAGACCTTTTTCTCCGATCTAAATCGTAAACCCTCTGCTCTGTTGCGTTCGAGTCCTACTCCCGCTCGTACAGACTTTGAGTCAAGGATCAGCTGTCAAGAACATGGATTTTCATCCGACCCAACAGACTTTACTTCTCGGTTTGCTCATTCTGCTTATTGATTCTCTTTGCTCAATATCTAAATTTTTTATGGTTTATGGATTTAAATTTTTTTTTTCTTTACTTCTAATTTCGGTTGGAACAAAGACTGGTGACAGAACAATTTGGGAGGTAGGCAACAGGGAAAAGCTTGTTTCTCGAAATTTTGGAATTTGGGACCTTGCTGCATGTTCAGTGTCTCTGCATGTTTTGTTGTCTTAATCTTTGTTCTTTTCCTGTCCTTCAATGAGACAACTAATTTTACTTATTCTTAGTCCAACCATAATATAAATGTTTTTTTTTTCATGTTTGTGATAGGCATCTTTGGCCAATGAATTCACTGCAGCAGTAATTGCAATATCTTCACCTACTTCCATGTGGGTTTCTTGGGTTACAGGTACTGGTTGTTTTCTTGATTTGATTGTTTTGGTTTAATTGATGAATGGATGAACTGGGTTGGATTTTGTTTGGTTAAGGGATGCCCAGATTATAAGTACAATAGAGTTGTAGGAATTTCTCCAAGCTCGCTCAGATGTATGTAAATCTGCTTTCTTTTTGCCAAATTATTACCCCTTTTTTTTAATCTGAATTTTACTTTGCAAATCAGTAGTTTTATTTGATTTTTGTTAATTTTATTCAGCTCACTATACAAAACAAAATTCTGTACAAATTATGATTAATAATTATATACGCTTGTAATTTGAATTAGAATATGAACACCTGGTCATTCATGGTTATTTATGCATTTGTGTGTTAGTCTTTGAACACTGATGTTCAATTGAGTATTTATTTGTGATAAATTTACATAATTTGAGATCCTTGTTGATAATTTGGAGCAACCATGCTGAAAAGTTGTGTTTTCAATCTGCTAGTGGCAAAAAGGAAATCGGTGTTTGATGATCCAGCTATGGAGAACCAAGAGCTGACAGTAGCTATAAAGCAAGACATTACTGCACTTAATTTAGCAGTGATAGATATGTAGCTGATCTGCAATTCCCAAAACGAAACTGGAAGCTTCTCGAGTGACACCAATAGTCATTCAACTACCGTCGTAGATAACTTGAAGAACCGATTAATGAGCACCACGAAGGAGTTTAAGGAAGTTCTCACAATCCGATCAGAGGTACATTGTATGCCCCTGCAACATGGTAGCCATCATACATTTTATTTTGACTTCAATCTAAAGGTTCATGAAAATAGGAAGCAAATCTTTTCCTCAAACAGTTCAAAAGAGTTAGCAAATCCATTTGATCGCCAACGTCCAATGGCTGCCAGATCAGCTGTTAATGCATCAACATCTCCTCCTTCATGGGCAAGTGATTCTGCTGCATCTTCGTCACAGTTATTTCCTAGGTAAATTTCCCACTAGGTATCACTTATCAGCATGTTTTACAGATATAGGTATTATGACCCTATTGTTATATTCTGATGGAAAGTTCTTATTAAAAGCCTCGGCCTCCCATTTCTATTTTGATTGTGTGTGGGGAGGTCCCAAATTCATCATTTTGATAACTTGGATTCCTATTTCTCAATGATATCCCACAATCAAGATAACCCATGAGACCATTTATAGAAGTTTGTCGGGATATCTTCTTTTCATAAAGTAAAATGACTGCGATTAGAATTAGATGAAAGCATTATGATTTCTGGAGTCATAATATTGATCTCATTAATAACCATGATTTAAGCAATGTGATTTTTTTTTTCAAATAACCTTTTGAGCCTTTTCATTGGGGAACTTAAAGAGAACATTGTCACCATCTTCTCAAAGCCGTCTATTTCAATTTTTAGATGTCATTGGAATTGTTTTATGTTTCCTTCATGAAGAAGACAGATATGGAATCTCAGCCGTTATTACAGCAACTACAACAACAACAGGTAGAACAACAAGACAACTACATGCAGAGCCGATCTGAAGCACTTGGTAACGTGGAGTCAACAATTCATGAGTTGGGTAGTATATTCACGCAATTGGAAACCATGGTTTCACAGCAAGGAGAGATTGCAATCAGGTTTGTTTAGCAGTCATGTTAAACATAAGTGTGATCACATATATATATATATATATATATATATATATATATACATATATATGTGTGTGTGGAGCTGAGGCTTGCTTATTGCTGTGGCTGACAGGGTTGATGAGAAGATGGACCAGACACTGGCCAACGTAGAAGGAGCACAAGGGCAACTAGCCAGGTACCTTGCCAGTATATCATCTAACCGATGGCTAATGATCAAGATATTCTTTGTAGTTATTTTATGTTTTGTGTTCTTATTTTTTGCGGCATAAGCGTGACTAAAAATTACTAGAACCTAGTCGTTCAAGCAATGAGCTAGAAACTTTTAAAGCCTTGCGACATTTAATATTACTCTCTTTTTTTATCCTCTTTCTAGTCACATTTATATTGTGATTTTTTTATCTACGTGCTTAAGCTCGTAGAAGGCATGTGTAATTGTAATTTTCATGCTTAGTTGTAGTTCCATGGTAGTAATTGGTAATGGTAATTTTCTCAGATGCTTAGTTGCGTATTATAAATTCCTTTTCATACAAAACTTATTTGTGAAGTTTTGTTGAGCAGAAGAAACCCATGCTTTCTTTTTGTTTGCGTGTTTTGAAAATATTATTATGTGATTTGTTTTTCTAGGTTGTAGATGCAGTACAAGCTGTCAATATGACCAATGCTCGTGGGGAAGTCAAGTACCCAATCAAGGTTTGTACTTGGTAGATTTATTCTCATGTTCAAGAAGGTTACATCATGTTCTCATATCTTCTTTTTTTATCATTCTATCTTTTTAAAATTGATTAAGTACAATGTCTTAGGTGCTCCTTTAATTTTCAGGGGATTAATATTTTGAAAGCTCATGGGAAAAGTGCAAGAGATAGCTATCTCTTGATTGGTTATGCATTAAATATAGGTCGTGCTGCTCAAGGGATACCACTTAAAGTTGCACCTACGAAAATTGCATGAAGACCAAAATGCAAATGGGTGTCCAAACTTTGGTTAATGATGTAACCTTAGAAGCTAATGGACCTGAGAAGCTTTTAGCCTTATACAAATTAGGTGGAGGAGTAACCTTAGATGACAGTTTTTCACACACAAAGACAATAGTTTTTTCTGAAAACTGTTGTCTATTAGGCTCTCAGATGATAGTTTGTGTGAAAAATTGTTGTTTATTAGCCTAATAGACAACAATTAATAAGTGTCATTTAATATGATAATAGATGACACTCACATAGACAATATTTTTTTTTTCAATCAGATGACAGTTTTTCACTGTCATCTAAGACAAAAAATGGCATAGTGTGATATCAATCTAACACCAAGTTCTGATACCAATCTGACACAACCCATCCCAATCCCCCCGGGATTAACGAGGGATGTGCCATGCTAGACCAAGGATACACCCAAACCCTCTCGGGGCAACCAGAGTGCACTAGGATCTGTGACAGCATGTGATGTCTCCGTCTCTGCTACCGCCCGTATCCGCAATCAACTTCAAGGGTATTAAAAAGGTAAAAAACTGTGAGTGGACGAAAATAAACGGTTTACAAAATCATTTTCGAAAAGACATTTATATCCTTCACTAAAAAGCATGCATGCATGGAAAGCTAGTTATAACAACCATTTTATTTAAATTCAATCATAAGGCTTCCAAAGCCGTAATCAGTGAAAAATGCTTCTCAAATAAATCACAATGAAAAACATTTTCCAATTATTTCCACAGTAGGGTCTCAGCCCAAAACTAAACCGTGTGGGTCTCTGCCCAAAACCAATAAAATACAATATACCAATCCTGAGCATCCCAGATGTCTGACATCCTAGATGTCTAATCAATATTGTCACGGTTCCAAAACTACGCGTGCTACTCGGGGACTCAAGTCTGAAGGTCCCCTTGGGTCCACTAGGGTCCGGGGCGGTACCATAATGGTATGCCTCCCTCGGATCACTGCCCGAGGTATATCGATCCATAGGAATCCTGATCCTGAGCCTCTACGTAGAGTGACCCCTTTCAGGTAATGCTCTGTGACTACTCTAGGATACTACGTGACGTCTGAAGGAGACAACCACTTGTAAGGATGGTATGTAAAACCGAAATCAAAACAGTGGAAAACCATTGTAAAACCATTTATACCTGTTGTAACGACTCGTCCCGAATTCCAGGATTAGATTAGGGACTAATCACGATTAGTGAGGTTAATCGGTGATTAGTTGAGCGAAATCAGACGAACAATGCAAAATGACCGTTTTGCCCTTGGGCGTGGGGCAAAACGTTGTCTTTTCATTCTGGTGGTCAAACCGACTTTGACCGATGACCGTGACGTAGTTCGTGACGTCACGAGTTCATAGACAGGTGTCACGTTCAATTCCGACGTTCGAGGAGGAAGTTATGACGTTCGGAAGTTTAGGGGCAATTTGGTAATTATGGTTAAAAGGGGGTCAAATGTTGACTTTTTGACCGAGAGGTCCGATGGCCAAGGGCCAAGGACCGTTACGTAGATCGGGACGATACGAATCCGTAAGCAGGTGGCATGTCGAATTCCAACGTTCGACGACGAAGTTACGTTTCACGGAAGTACGAAAGAACTATTGCACGTTTTACGAAACGACCTAACTTTTGGACTCTAGTGGGGCCCAGATATTTTATAGAGGCCCAATGGATGAGTGACACTTGTCACCCATCCACAGGCCACCCAAATTGATACATGCATCGACCATTCCATTTTCTTCATTCAAATAAAACCCAACCCGATCTCATGTGGGAGCCAAACCAATCCAATCCAAACCCCATTTGATCAAGCCTATGAGGACAGAGAGAGAGGAGAAGTTTAGGGCGGCTACTGGACGACTCGCCGTCGGGGACGGCGGTGGCATGCCAACCAGGTAAACCCGAAACCATTTCTCGGTTTTTATGGTTCAAAAATTTGAGGTAAGTGTTTAGGGTGTTAGAGGGTGATTGTGGAGTGATCATTTGAGCCTTGTGGACGCCTAGGAAGGGTGGTTGACGGCTGGGGAACGGTTGAGCCACCCTGGGATAAAATGGAAAAACTGGACCGCGGGCAAGGCATCGAACCGTGGGTTTTGTGGGGGTTTTTAAGGCTCTAATTTATATGTTTAGATTCGTAAAGATGCAAGGGAGATTATAGAATTAATTTGGGGTTGAATCAGACTGAATTAGCGGAGGAAAAACCACCGAACCGGTCACGCCGGTTACGACCGGTTCAGGTTGCAGGAACCCGGTTCTCTGCGGGTTGAAGATGAAGCTACAGTGCCCGCGCTTGAGGTTCTAGGGGCGCGTGTGAGCGCATGGTTAGGATTTTGAGGGTGATTTCAACATACAAAATCTTCTATTCGATGTAACGAACATTTTGGGACTGGTTTCGTGTCGATCGGACACCGTCTCGATAATGTTCGGGGCATCGGAAGGTTTCAGATCGAATTTAAAAATAGTTAGAAAATCGAGAAAATTATGGGACTTCAATGAGAGGTTAATGAGGCTATTAGTAACCCTCTAAATGAATTTGGACAGGTTCGGGAGTCCCGGTGACGGTGATTAACCAGGGAGACGATTATGGCACGCAAAACGAGGCGCGGCTTCGGACGGTCTGTGAGTGGACCTTGATTTCTAAACTGTGATGCATGCATAAATGTTTTTATATGGATTATGAATGTTATTATATGATGATGATTTGGATGGTTGTGAATTATATGGTTTCACGCTTTACGAGGTGATTTACGTGCTTGCACGTAAATCGAGGTTTTTCGGTTTTACTCTGATTTTCCGTACTTATGGTTTTGGATATGATTTCATGAAATGATTTTGGATTTGAAAAGGTAAACTCGGGTTCGAAACCCATTTGATTTACGAACTCTCGGACTTGAGGTCCATTTGATTTAACAAGGCATCGGGCGGGAGGCCCAGTTGGTGTACGATATCGGGCACGAGGCCCATTTAGTTTACTAAATCGGGCACGGGGTCCATTTAGTTGACTAAATCGGGCGCGAGGCCCAGTTGGTTTACGATTCGAACCGGAGGTCCAGTTTGTATGTGGATTCGGGCCTAGAGCCTAGTTATGTGTTATGATGGTGATTTCAGGTTAGGGACCCTTGAAATGGGTTTACGGGTCATGACAGTTTATGGGAACCGGCATGAACCCATGAAAGGAATTTATGGTTCATAACGGTTTATGAGGGCTGGGCATGAATCCTTGAAATGTTTAAAGAATGATTTCAAACGGTTTTTCATATGTCATCCTTTATATATGATTGTCTCCTCCGGGGAGGGTCGTTGGCCTGGGTGGACCCCGGAGTAGTCACGGAGTACTAACTGAGTGGAGTCGCCCCCCAGTTGGGTTCCTTACTCTTAGGATGGGCATGGTTCGTTACCTCCAGGGAGGGTCATTAATCTACGGACATTGACCTAGGTGGACCTTGGAGAGACTTGGGTTTGAAACCCCGGTTAGCACACACGTAGCTCTATTTTACCGTGACAGGTTCTTGGATATGAAATATAATGGATAAACATGATTTCAATTGGTTTGGGAAATTGTGTTTTATGATGATAAATGGATTTAGGCTGAGATCCCACATATGTTCACTGTGTTATTGTTTTCTGTAAATGGTTTTGAGTAGGAGCCCGTGTGACTTGTATTTACGAAAATTGGGGCTGAGACCCTAGATATGGTTGGTTAAACATATGTGATTGGATAAATGGTTTTACTATGCATGCATGCTTTTTAGTGAAGGGTATAAAGGCCTTTATGAAATATGTTTTTATAAACTCTTTATTTTTGTCCACTCACAGTCTTTCTGTTTTTAATACCATTCAGGTTGGATACGATGCAGACTGTAGCAGAGACCGAGATATCACATACCTCCTCCAGATCCTAGCGTACTCTGATAGCACGGGAGGGCAAAGGTTGGAAATTTCTCTTGTCTGACACTCCGTGTCAGAAGGGATCAGGGGCGTTCCTCGTTAATCCCAAGGGGATTGAGGACGGGTCCTGACATGTGGTATCAGAGCGAGGCTGGCTTATCAGAGCTCGGCTAGCTCATATCAGAGCATAGGATTGCTCAAAGGATTGCTCATAGGATTGTTTATCAGAGCACGGTTTGCTCTTACGGTGTACGCATGTCGAGGATGTGATATCTCAATGGGCTACAGTTCGTTATCAACCTGATAGTTAGGATACCGATACGATAGTTAGTAGGACTGTATCGCGGAATTTCTTAGTTAGGCACTTGATGCCGGGGTTGCCATAGTTCTGTTGTGGATGACGGTGTGGGACCCTATGAAAGGATGAATGTAACAGTACGTTAGAGTTTTGATCGTGAGACGGTTAGTTGGGATCGTCTTTCACGATGTCGTAGGATCGGTTCCAACGACTGGTTCGGAATTGTGATCATCTGATGATCGGACTTTGTTGAGTCAAATGCATTTACTGCAGCTGTCGGTTAGCAGTTGGATTCGTGAAATCCTAGTTGAAGTTACAGTAGGATTGGATTGACGTCTTTACGATGACGGGACCACGTAGTCAGTCAATTCGTGGAGTGTACTGCGGTTGGCAGTTAGCAGTTGAGTTCAGGGAGACCCTAGGTGTGATCGTGGAACCCTACCTTTGGGTGTATGGTTCGGAAAGGTGAGTTGGCGGATGGTTTAACTTTGATGACTTTTCGGAGTCGAGACCGAACCGACGATCATGTCAGACCTGGTCATGTCATGTTCGATCTAGTCATGTCAGTTTGTGATGGGACTGCACTCTGCAGTCGAGGTTGTACTTATCGGTTAGACCTAGTTGGTTGTCGTGCTACGTTAGTTTTGATGGATTGTTGGCATAACTAAGGTCATGGACGACCTGGTAGACGACATTTGGTTTAGTCAAGTTCCGACAGATTAGAGATTGTTGGACAAGTTACTAGGGTTGGTACTTGTCGATGGAATCCCAGAGTGGGGATACATAGTAGTTGGTACAGGCGGTTGATTCCGTTAGATGCGGAGTCTGGATATTGAGACGTCTGGTGTTTAGGTCTGCAATAGTGTGTGGCAGCACTACTACCGAGAGTGGTTGTAGTTATGGTTGTTGAGAATCGGGGACGTCCAGTGGACGTTTTCTTTTCTGTATGAGTTGTTAGGATGACTGTACCTAGAGTTTTTGGGTACGAGGGAGGCAGAGTTTCTCCCATTCGAGTAGAGGTACGGGATCGTCACTTAATATGAGCGGAGATCCAAGGTTGTCAGTTTTGCACACGGTGTGCTAGTGTTAGTGCTGATGCTAGTGTGGATGCTTGTGTGCTGATGCTGACAGGTGATAGTGATGATACTGGTACTAGTGCTGGTGCTGGTGCCGGTGCCGGTGAGTGTGATGATGATAGGTTACGAGTCGAGATGGGACTCTGTCGAGATGGGCATGTGTTCGGTATCTGTGGTCCTGGAGTGGATCACGGATAGTGATGGATTGGATTGAATCCAACGATAGTTGAGACGTGAGGATCGATCTGTCATGGGGGATTAGTGACCAGTTGGTCAGTGTTGTCCAGAGTTGGTCAAAATCTTTCAGATATGGTAGTATGCAGAGATTTGACTGCAGATCACAGCAGGAGTCTGTTGTGACCCTTCAGTCGAGTGATACATCAGGATATGATGACTTGACATCCTTTTGGATGTACATAAATGGTCGTAAATAGGCATGTGACCGTAAATAGTCTAAAAGAGGACACGTGGATGGTGTCCGGATAAGCGGAGAACTTGAGAATCCATTTCGGATTGGTTATGGTTGACTGCGGTTGACCATACCTCCTGAGTTTTAGGTAGGCTTGTTTGAGGAGGACTTTGATTGTGAGAAATAGAATGGGTTATTATAATAGTTATCGACGTTCGTCGTTGGACGGAAAGGACGGAGAAAGAGAACTTCTAGCTCAGGAATAGAAACAGTTAAGCATGGTTCCGACATGGTTGGAACTTCGAAATCGAGAGAGTTGCGATTGAAGTGATGAGAGGAATGCGGGTTTTCCGCATTGGTAATGGGTATTTCGAAGTCATTAGGGTGACTTCTCAGGTTCTGTCATGGTAGATGGAGGTAGATGATTGTTGTTGTCACCAATACGTTGGTCGTGTATTGGTTAGACTCGGGATTTGTCTTGGGTTATCAGGTGGAGTGAGTATATCGAAGTTAGGGGACTGAGATTTCTCATTTTCTGCTTGGTGGCAGACGATGTTGGATTACGTAGCGTGGTGAGTGCAGCGAGTTTTGGTTGCGTTCACGTAGGATAAGTTTTGATGTCATTGCCTTGGATCATTCTTGATTTTTCCTCGGTGGAATGACAAGGATCGATACGAAGTAATTGAAGAGAACCCACAGTCTCGGCGTGTCTCGTCGTTGACTAATCTGTTTAGATGTGGGAAATGGTTGAGAACTTTGGGTGTCGTGATGATCCTTGATCGTGACGTCTATAGTCGGTTGACGTAGTGATGGATCTGGATCGTGATCTTGATGGTCCAGATAGGTGGAGAGTTTATTGCTCTTACTTGGATGTTTGAGTTGAGCATGATGGGACTGAACTTCTTTTCAAGGTAAATCCCGTATGGTATGTTACTCAGGCGAGTAAGTGTTCGACGAAGTTGGATTTGGTCCACCTTAGATGTACATATGTTAGGGTTGGCTTCCCTATGAAGTCAATCGAATGTTTTGTGGTAATCGATTTAACATGTAATCGATAGGTTCAGAATTGGTGCGTCTCGGTTGATGAGAACGAGATTTCGGGTTTTGGAATCGGATTTCTGGATGACGATTCGGGATTCAATTTTGGAACTTGAAAGTGGATTTATAGATTTGGGTTCGGAATGGTTATTCCTAATACTAGTTTACAAAATAATAATTTCGGATTCGGATTTGAAAATGGATAATGGGTCAGAGTTTTGATTTTTCTAGTACTGGATTGGACAGATGGACTCCAAAATAGAAACGTGGTTGGCTACGACCTAGGTGGTCGTGTTGTCGTCGTCGTTATTGTTATAGTCTGGTTGGTAATGGATGTATGTACCTTGTACGTTGTTTGAGGTACGATACTGGGCATACTTGTGATGCCTGGTGACGGTATATAGGTTATACTAGTAGTACGTTGGTGAACGTGTTGGTAGTCGGCTTAGTTCTGATACCATTGGATTAGTCGAGAATGTGGACTGGACATCGAATACAGTGCATTGGGTCATGGTATTTCTGATGGGTCTAGTTACACACAGGTCGTGTGAGGTGTTGGTAAATGTAAACTCAGGTTGGGTGAGTTGGTGGTTAGTGTAACCACGAGGGAGTATAGTGTCAATTTTCGACTGACGACTGTAAAGTGGTGAGAGTTTGTCGGAGGTGTCAATGAGAATCGTTGAGTGAGGTCCGATGACTCCCGATGGGAGTAGATATCGGGATAGTTTGGTGATTGGGTAGGGAATCGTCTATTGTTTGTGTCAGCGACTTGGTGGATTTGACAAGTGGTGTCATTTCAGAACGTATGGCTGCTGTCATTCGACGTGGTCGAGTGTAGTCGATGTAACGAGAGTGTTAGTGGTACGTTTGGGTGCAGACGAGTTTTGTTCTGGTTGGTTGGTGTACGAGCGTACACGTGTCGTGAGATCGAATTATTTCCACGAGGTGGATGTGGAATCAGAATAGTTGGAGTTTCGAGAACGAAACTAAATTAAGGAGGGAAGAACGGTTGGAATTAGGTCGGTTGGAATTTCGAGGACGAAATTAATTAAGGAGGGAAGGTTGTAACAACCCGTCCCGAATTTCAGGAATTAGATTAGTGACTAATCACGATTAGTGAGGTTAATCGGTGATTAGTTGAGCGAAATCGGACGAACGATGCAAAATGACCGTTTTGCCCCTGGGCGTGGGTAAAATGCTGACTTTTCATTCTGGAGGTCAAACAGACTTTGACCGATGACCGTGACGTAGTTCATAGACAGGTGGCACGTTCAATTCTGACGTTCGAGGAGGAAGTTATGACGTTCAGAAGTTTATGGGCAATTTGGTAATTATGGTTAAAAGTGGGTCAAATGTTGACTTTTTGACCGGGAAGTCCGATGACCGAGGGCCGAGGACCGTTACGTAGATCAGGATGATACGAATCCGTAGGCAAGCTGCACGTCGAATTCGGACGTTCGACGGCGAAGTTACGGTTCACGGAAGTACGAAAGAAGTATTGCAAGTTTTATGCAACGACCTAACTTTTGGACTCTAGTAGGGCCCAGATATTTTATGGAGGCCCAATGGATGAGTGACACTTGTCACCCATCCATAGGCCACCCATCGACCATTCCATTTTCTTCATTCAAACAAAACCCAACCCGATCTCATGTGTGAGCCAAACCAATCCAATCCAAACCCCATTTGATCAAGCCTGTGAGGATAGGGAGAGGAGGAGTTTAGGACGGCTGCAGGACGACTCGCCGTCGTGGACGGCGGTGGCACGCCAATCGAGTAAACTCGAAACCATTTCTCGGTTTTTATGGTTCAAAAATTTGAGGTAAGTGTTTAGGGTGTTAGAGGGTGATTATGGGGTGATCATTTAAGCCTTGTGGACGCCTAGGATGGGTGGTTGACAACTAGGGAACGGCTGAGCCACCCTGGGATAAAATGGAAAAACTGGACCACATGCGGGCAAGGCATCGAACCGTGGGTTTTGTGGGGGGTTTTTAAGGCTCTAATTTATATGTTCAGATTCGTAAAGATGCAAGGGAGATTATAGAATTAATTTGGGGTTGAATCAGACTGAATTAGCGGAGGAAAAACCACCGAACCGGTCACGCCGGTTACGACCGGTTCAGGTTGCAGGAACCCGGTTCTCTGCGGGTTGAAGATGAAGCTACAGTGCCCGCGCTTGAGGTTCTAGGGGCGCGTGTGAGCGCATGGTTAGGATTTTGAGGGTGATTTCAACATACAAAATCTTCTATTCGATGTAACGAACATTTTGGGACTGGTTTCGTGTCGATCGGACACCGTCTCGATAATGTTCGGGGGCATCGGAAGGTTTCAGATCGAGTTTAAAAATAGTTAGAAAATCGGGAAAATTATGGGACTTCAATGAGAGGTTAATGAGGCTATTAGTAACCCTCTAAATGAATTTGGATAGGTTCGGGAGTCCCGGTGATGGTGATTGACCCGGGAGACGATTATGGCACGCAAAACGAGGCGCGACTTCGGACGGTCTGTGAATGGACCTTGATTTCTAAACTGCGATGCATGCATAAATGTTTTATATGGATTATGAATTTTATTATATGATGATGATTTGGATGGTTGTGAATTATATGGTTTCACGCTTTATGAGGCGATTTACGTGCTTGCACGTAAATCGAGATTTTTCGGTTTTACTCTGATTTTCCGTACTTATGGTTTTGGATATGATTTCATGAAATGATTTTGGATTTGAAAAGATAAACTCGGGTTCGAAACCCATTTGATTTACGAACTCTTGAACTTGAGGTCCATTTGATTTAACAAGGCATCGGGCCGGAGGCCCAGTTGGTGTACGATATCGGGTACGAGGCCCATTTAGTTTACTAAATCAGGCACGGGGTCCATTTAGTTTACTAAATCGGGCGTGAGGCCCAGTTGGTTTACGATTCGGACCGGAGGTCCAATTTGTATGTGGATTCGGGCCTAGGGCCCAGTTATGTGTTATGATGGTGATTTCGGGTCAGGGACCCTTGAAATGGATTTACGGGTCATGACGGTTTATGGGAACCGGCATGAACCCATGAAAGGATTTTATGGTTCATGACGGCTTATGAGGGCCGAGCATGAATCCTTGAAAGGTTTAAAGAATGATTTCAAACGGTTTTTCATATGCCATCCTTTATATATGATTGTCTCCTCCGGGGAAGGTCGTTGGCCTGGTTGGACCCAGGAGTAGTCACGGAGTACTGACTGAATGGAGTCGCCCCCCAGTTGGGTTCCTTACTCTCAGGATGGGATGGGCATGGTTCGTTACCTCTAGGGAGGGTCATTGATCTACGGACATTGACCTAGGTGGACCTTGGAGAGACTTGGGTTTGAGATCCCGGTTAGCACGCGCGTAGCTCTATTTTACCGTGACAGGTTCTTGGATATGAAATATAATGGATAAACATGATTTCAATTGGTTTGGGAAATTGTATTTTATGATGATAAATGGATTTGGGCTGAGATCCCACATATGTTCACTATGTTATGGTTTTCTGTAAATGGTTTTGGATAGGAGCCCGTGTGACTTGTATTTACGGAACTTGAGGCTGAGACCCTAGATATGGTTGTTTAAACATATGTGATTGGATAAGGTTTCAAACCCGAAATCTCATTTATAAACCAAGACTGGGACTCATGCTTGATATCATAAACCAATTGGGTCTTAAGTCTAATATCTTATAAATTAACTGGGCCCTCAAGTCCGATATAATATTTCCAAATCCAAAATCCTTTTATTATTCAAATCATTTAAAACCACAAGCACGTGTAAAATCCTTAAGCCATGTATATCATAAATTATAAATCATCGAAATACGTGCAATACCTTATTTATACGATAATGTCAAACACCACAAGCATATGCACCGAAAGCATCTTAAATCACATATATAAACATATAAAACAGTTATGCATTGCATCATATTTAGAAATCAAATGTCCATTCGCAGACCGTTCGTGCTGCGTTCCTACAAGCTACGCCGTAAGCCGCTCCCGCTATACTGAACTCTTCTGGTCGTCTGGACTTATCCAAAACATACTTAAAAGTTACTGTCAACCTAGAAAAATCTTAATAAAAAACCCTCAAAACTCCCGGAAAAGTCAACGTGTCACGGACATGCATCCCTAGGCTAAAAACCTAAATTTAACCAACGTAACGATCTCCAATCGACTTGAAACCACCACCATTGGATTCAGATCGTCGAAACCTTTCGAATAAGATTGATCCCACCTCGAATTTCGTGTCCACGTGCTAGTCAAAGTTCCTGGTCAGTGCTGGTCAAAGTCAACGGCTGACGTCATGTTGAAATCAGCTTGACAGGTCTGACACGTGTCAGTGCTAACTAAACCTGACAGCTTCCACGTGGCAGCGTCTGATTGGCCACATGGCCTAACACCTCTGACAAATGATGACTCACCTGCTGACGTCATTATCTTCAACCTCTCGATGGGTCTGAACCGTTTCACTATAGCGGGTCAACCGGACCCGCAACTTGACCCGACTTGTTTTCACTCTTTTACCACCATTTTCCATCATTTTTGTTCCTATAGACTTGTATTGACCTCTAGAAGGGATCTATGACCTTAAAAACCCAAGAAAAGACCCAGAAATTACCTTCCCAAGCTTGAACAGTGACAACCACCTGCAACTGTGCTTGCCCGTCGATTCCTTCCACCTCAAAACTCCCGAAAAAGTCAACGTGTTCTGAACACATTTCCCTAGACTAAAAATTTCAATTTGACCAACAAAACGGTCTCTGATCGACCTGAAACCACCACCATTGGATTTAGAACGTCAAAACTTTTTGAATGGGATTGGTCTCAACGCTGATGTCAACAAAGTCAACACTTACATCACGATCAATGGTCAAATTCAACAGCTGACGTCATCATGACATCATGCTGACGTCAACCTAACAAGTCTGACACTTGTCAGGTCGAACATGTGTCAGGTCTGTTAGTGCCACGTGTTAACCCCTGATTGGTCCATGTGTCAAACACCTGTTAGTGCTAACTGGACCTGACAACTGGCATGTGGCAGCACCCTATTGGCCACGTGGCTTGACATCCCTTAAAAGATGATGTCACCCGATGATGCCATCATCATCTACCTCTAGTCGGGTCAACCAGTTTGACTGTAACGGGGCACCAGATGCACGACCCAACCCAGCCGTAACTCAACTGTTTGACCACCAAATCGTGCCAGTTTTGTCCCTATCGACCTGTCTTGATCCGTAGGCTAGTTCTATGGCCTCAAAAACACGATAAAAGATCTAGAAACTACCTTCCCAAGCTCGTGATTTTGGATAAACTTCCAACCCTTTTTCTAGCCATTCCTAGCAACCAAAATCCTTCCAAATCACCCCTCTGAGTTCGTATGAGTCCTAGGAACAAGTTCTAGTCAACAAAACCGATCAACAACCCTTAGAAATGAAACTCGAATTTTAAACCCGAAATGGCTTACCTACAGGTTTTCGGCCACCGTTGACAGGACCCGCCCCGATCCCACGGGAACCACAAGGGGACGTGCCCTGCTCCCATCTGACACCCAAAATAACATTCTAATTTTAACCTCAAAAGTTCAAATGCACAAATAACCAAATTAAAGTTATACATCAAATCCAAATTTAACAGATGTCAGACAAGGGATGAAAACCAAAATTAGAAATTCCGAGCACGACTCTAAAATAATCCTGCGGGTCAAACCACCCGACAGGGGTTCAGATACGCAGAAGTAGATCTCTACCTCAGCCTCAGGATCCTCCTACGTCGATAGCACAGCCTGGAGGGGTTACCAAAACATTAAGGGTGAGTGGGCCGAAACTTAAGTTTATAAAACAGTTCAATAAGTAAAACATATAATTTACCCCTCCGTTTTCCAAACATGCATGCATCAGAATTTAAAACCATAAGCCATATAATATGAACCATAAGGCATGTAATAAAACCATAAACATAATTTTAGCCACTGCACTATACACTCTGATCCTGACATCCCAGATGTCTGACGTCCAATATGGTCATAGTCTCAAGGCTACGCGTGCCATGATAGTCATAACTTTTTCCCTGATCGTCCGAATTGGACGTGCCACCTGTCTATGGACTCGTGACGTCCCGAACTACGTCACGGTCATCGGTCAAAGTCCGTTTGACCCACCCATCAAAAAGTCAACAATTTGGCAATACAATTCACAGGGGTAAAAACGTCAAAATATACATTAATTTACAATATTAAAATACTCGAATTTTCGGGGCGTTACAGCCGTGCACCGCCTTCCAAACCGTTGCCACCGTCGTGATCTTTTAGTCTCACTCTCTCACCTTCTCGTTCACTCTAGAAGAAATGGATGAGGATTGAAGGATGTTTGGGTGGGTTTGGGTAGTGTGGTGTGTTTGTGTTCTTCGGGTAACAAAAAACAAAGATAGAGGAATGAGATACATGAACCCATATTTAGGGGCTTGGGCCAATCAGATGAGGGACATGTGTCACTCATCAATTGTCCACCTAGATTTCTACCCAATCCAAAATGGCCAATTGTACATTTGTCTCGGTGTGCGTGAATAGGGCCATTTTTCTTTGGTGACCAGTAACTTTCCCGTACGATGTCTGATTTTGACGTGTCGTTTGTCTATGGAATTGTATAATCTCGATCTACATAATGGTCCTCGGTCCTCGTGTATTTGACCTCCCAAGTCAAAAGTCAACATTTTGCCCATTCTAGCGGCAAAATTGTCATTTTACACCGATCGTCCGAAAATCCTCTACTCATTTTCGATTAGTCCTGATAATCTCCAATTAGTCCTTAATTAATCCTATAGACTCGGGACAGGTTGTTACAACATGTGCCTCATAACTGCTTGCCATAGCTTTTAATGAACTCTAGAGTACTAGAATTATTCTATGTGATTTTCAAAGCTTTTAAGTAAAAAAAGCTTTGATTTTGGAAATGATTAAGGCAATAGGGTTAGCACCACTTATCCAAATATTGGATCACTACTTGATCACATAAGTGTGATCCCCCTAGTTTACTCACTTTGAGCCTACATTAAGCCTTTCTTTCATCACCCTAAACATCTATTCACGTAAGCCTAGTATAATACATCCTTTACCCTTGTTCCTTGGACTTGATTGAAGAACATAAAGATGGCGTGAGATACAATTAAGTGATTTGATGAATGAAGACTTATATGTAAGTGTAGGGAATGGCTTGCTCAAACTATGTTGCTATTCATTGCATTACCTCTCAAAAGAAAAAAAATGATGAAAAGAAAATACAATCAAGAACAAAAGTTCTATGAGGCACTAAAATTGAGTTTTGGGCTGTCCCCTATGCTTGTGGTTTGGAACAATGAAGTTTGAAGGTGTACATAAAGAACTTCGGCCCCTTGTCCCAATTGCAAGTTCAAAAGCTGTTGATAGTGAACATCAAGGCCCAACAAGTGATACGTGGCCTATGATTATGGAAAACACTTATGCCTATGTGATGGAGCTTTTGGTGAGTCCTGGAACAAAATTTAACACCACTATCCTAAAAATTCCTTGCCTCTACACCTAGCCTCATTACAACCTTCAAATAAAGACCTTATGACCCTTCAGATGAGTAAACATTGATTAGTTGAGTCTATCATTTGAGTACCCTTTTGGTTTTGGTTCATTTGTGCAAGTATGTTCACTATCTTATAGTTTATGTTTGAAATTTTTATGAAGTTACTTACTTTCTATTATGTGGGCATCTTTCTCATATACCTTGAGTGCAAACACAAACCCTATACACATTGAGTGGAAATCATGAATGCATATCCATGTAAGTCGATTCATACTTGTTTTATTCATGTTGAGATATATTTCACCAAGTTTACTCTTTTTCTTACTTGTCAAAGAATTTTGTTATGATGTAATAATTTTTGAATTCTATATACTATATCACTTCTTAGTGTAAATCTTTGATGCCATACTTATGTTAATACATTTTGAGACAAATGATTAAGGGCTTAGTAGTTTTTGTTTTTAAGAAGAAAAAAAAAATTGAGTTTCAAAGCTTTAGTTTGTTTTCATATTTGTTAGGGACTCCAAGTGTGGGGGTATTTGATAAGCCTTGAATTAAACATCATTTTATACCTTCTATGCTTATCTTTCAATGTTTAAATACCAAAAAATAGGAGAAAATAACATATTTTATGAGAAATGTGCATAATTGGATAGATCTCGGAATTACGAGAATTTAGGCGATAGAATCACCTCAATCGGAATTGTAATGAAGAAGTTATGATCAAATGAAAAGAGGCCACCAAAAAGGTTGAAGGAATTCGGTAAGGGCCTACTGAATCCACAAAAACAACCTAAGAACCGGTTTCGGTGTGCGCCTCCTGAACCCACAGAACTAGTTTTGACGAGCGTGTACCAAAGCCTACATCTCCTTATCGGCCCACATTTCCTGAACCCTTAAAGCCTACTTTGGCCAGCGTGCACCGAACGCCCTTCTAGCCTTTCCTTGCTCATTGACCAGCCCGTTGACAGCCGAAATGCATCCCAATGTTCAGCTCACGCTTGCCGAATTTCAATGCAGGTTCCAACTGCGTCCCGCCGAGCCAACTCCGGTTATATTCCAGCACATTTTTCCTTTATTTTTTGTGGAAAATTTGTCCAAATCAATATTGGATTTGTTTTCCTTTGTTTTAAGGAAACCTTTTTAATTAGGTTTTATATTACCTTTTTAATTAGGATTTTTATAACCTTTTTTCCTTTAGGACTTCAATTTAATTAGTTTAATCATTTTTCTTTTAGAATTTAAATTGTAAATTCCTATTTATTTGAAGATTAATTTTCTTCTTTAAATAGAGAGGCTTAGCCTAATTGTAAGGGTCACTCATTCTTTGTATTGAACCTCTGCTTAACCAAATTTCCCTTTTCAATAAATTCAAGATTTCTCGTGCAAGATTAATTATACCATACATCATCCTCTACACCTTCATCTGTGGCATAGTTAAGTTGCCCTTGAGTGTTTCACCAAAGAGTGCACAATCACTTCGTATCCAAAGGGTGTCCCGAAGAGAAAAAGTGTAACACGACTTCTTTACCTTATAGTTATCTTTTGTACTTGAATATCTTGGTTTATGAACTGATTTTTAATATATTCTTGGTTTTATAATTTGTATTAATTTCAATATTTTATGTGTTCTATTGTTCTAGTTTTTGTTTTGATTGTGTGTTTGTGCTTAATTCTTGATTAGATATGTCGGGCTGTTCCCAAGTTTAATTCATTGAAAATGTAAGTAGGGCTATCCCCAAGTACGTACTTAAGATAATATGCAAATAACTCGTAAGGCTAGAACTAGATGATTTCATAGGTTGAAGTTAATAGAATTCATGAATGAGTTAGGTTAAAGATGAGTTAATCATGTAAATAATAAATTAGGTTAGTTTAGATTAGTTAACACGTGGGATAATATAACCAATAAACCACCCCCTGATTAATTAATCAAACGATAAAATCATGCTTAGGTACCCTCAATGTTTTAATTTGCATATGTTTTTATTAAGTGTTGAGTGTGACTTTGCACTATGGCATTTTTTGTCTTAGATGACCGTGAAAAACTGTCATCTGATTGAAACAAAAGGTGTTGTTTATGTAAGTGTCATCTATTTGAATCATATCAGATGACACTTATTAACTGTTGTCTATTAGGCTAATAGACAATAGGTTTCAGAGAAAACTGTTGTCTGATGCACCTTCAGACAACAGTTTTTCACGCAAACTGTCATCTGAGAGCCTAATAGACAACATTTTTCAAAAAAATTGTTGTCAATGTGTGTGACAACATTAGATTATGTGCAAATAAAACGAGCGTTCAGGTAAGAACCAACTTGGGCAATGGATGCTAAGTTACAATAGGCTTAACCATCAATAATTCATCAATCCATTTCCACACAATCTCATACAATAAGTACAGAAGATTACCAATCATTTTCACCTAGAGTTCAAATTTGAAGAGACTTACCTTTGATTCCAAATTTGCTGCAGCTTAATTTCTATCGCTGAAAATCAACTGAAGTATTAAAGAATGATGGTGGATCTCGGTGAAAACTGAACCTTTCGGTGAATCTCTTGTTGGTTCTCAGTGCTTTTCGTTCAAATTGCTCTTTGGCTTATGCTTTTCTACCGTCCTATAGTGCCCAACAATACAACCATACAATGTGAATTAAAGTAGAATTTGACTAGATACAAAATATCTTATTTTCAAGAAGGCAAAATACTTGTGTTAAAGAACATTTATCAATAACTAGATATCAAATGACATAAATATGCATTCTTCCAAAGAATGAAGCCAATTCAAGACAAATTTTCAAAAGAAATATACCCATTCTAATAATTAAAGCAATTGAAGACCAATTTCGAAATTAAAGCAGTCAGAATTAAAGCATGGAATTCAAATAAAAAATAAAAAATTACACCCAACATGATAATAAAAATAAAAATGAACAGGGGCTGAAATCAACTTAAGATTTAAAATAAGGATGATATGATAATTTAAGATTTACAATTTGAGAAACCAGATCGAAACAGGGGTTGAAATCAACTTGTTTTCACTAATTTATACCCAACATGATTAACCCAATGCAAACAACACAAAACACTACAGAAATATGCATTCTTCCAAAGAATAAAGCCAATTCAAGACCAATTTTCAAAAAAAATATACCCATTCTAATAATTAAAGAAATCGAAGACCAATTTTGAAGTTAAAGCAGTCAGAATTACACCATGACATTCAAAGATACAAAGAAATAAAATAAAATGAAGAAATATACCCATTCTAATAGTTTCTCTTGATTATCAAATAAATAAAATAAAAAATTACACCCTCTCAAAAAAATGCATTCAAAGATACAAAGAACTATCCTACCAACAGAAAACATCATGGCATTCTCAATGCTAAAATTTATACAAGACTGGATCCTGCACATATAAAATCTAACCAAGGGGGGTTCGTATTCAGGTGTATTAGGGGGAGCACATCGGCTCTAGCCAATATGGCTACCCCCACACCTACTTATTGTTAGTTACTAATTTAATTTATTTCATGACTTCGAAGAAAAAACCAAAATAAAGGTAAAAACAAGGTTAAAAAAATTCCTTCAATCAACTTTCATTACCGTATCTCGAAGATTCACTTGTCGTAAGTAGACTCGTTGTAGGTTCTTATCCTTCAGGCTGGTATTACTCAACTTGGCACCCTAGAAATCACATAATTAGCCCAAATTAAATTAAGAGATGAAGAGGAACACTAAACAGGATCATTCGTATGGAACAATAAATAAGAATCATTTTACCCGCTCATTTATACTCCTTATTAAATTTTAAATCACATTTCCCATGATCATTCGTATGGAACAATAAAAATGAATCATTTTGTGAATATTAAGCTCATATAACATAGAATATCTAGGAAAGAGCCTTGTAAGCATTAGACATCACCAACAAAATACTCATCCTACACAGGAGCTGAAATAAAGAACCATATATATGCATACATATTTGTGGCCAAGTTGCTAAACAAGATAATATGCAACAAAAAGTAACTCTTACTGCACATGCAATTAAAAAAAAAGTGCTTCTTCTCCGATGCCAAAATATTCACAACGTGAAATTAAAGTGAAAACCAACTCCCTTCCCAAATCTCCTTCCAATAGAAAACACAATAACAATGACAGTACCCTAAACTCCCTTCCCCTTAACTGAGATATGCTAAATTTCAAATTCCAAATCAAAATATCTAAAACCATTTAAGCTACGACTCAAGATTCAATGCTTAAAATGGACTAATTGAACAAAGGCATAGTAGAAGGGCTAACCAAACAAAACATGAGATAGAAGCAAAAGAAGAAAGCACAGTGATCAATCAAAAGAAGAAAACACAGTGATCATCTTTAAGGATCTTGGGATTTGTAAAAATCTCAGAGGTGTATTTTAAATAAATTCAGTGATCCCCTCACCCACCTTGATGAAAAGGTAAGGAAAACAACTAGTGCCAAGAAAGATAGCTGAAGGAGAAAAACTAAAACGTCTCACGATAAAATGTGAAAATAGGATTAACAAGGCTGAATTGTCTAATAGTAGAACATCAGAAACATTAATGTCACTCTTCTTATTTGGTTATATGTACGGAAGCAAAAGGAAAATAAAAATAAAAACTACAAGCAATAGGTCCCTAATCTACCATTGAGGTTGGAGTGAAAATGGAAGGGATTCTTCTTCCATTTTCACATAACTATACCCATTTGCTAATCACCTTCTCTAAAATCTTAATGCGCAAGTCTTAATCAGACAGACAGGGACATGTTCAAATCCCTTTGTGCACAATCAAACAACTCATCTCATCTATTATGTAGCTGTCTATAATCATGTGACTTAGACATATAAATTGTAATTTATAACCAACTGAACCCAAGAATCTGTTATCCATAAGTTTTTCCTAGCACCAAACTTAAAAGCTAACTCTTTAGGTATTTGCAACAGGGAAACACGTAATCTCTACATAACAAATTACAGACAAATTAGGCATCATCGTCACGAAAATCTTCAAAAGAACTAAACTCTAGTATAATAAAACAAGCAGAAAATCTTCAATTAAAAAAAAAAACCTAATTTCAAGATCATTTTTCTGTAATCACAGTAAGAAGAACTAAAGAAAGAGTTGTTCATAAAAGAGAAACAACCCCTCAGTGTCGCCGATGTCGTGCTTCTCCTTTCACGGTCTTATTAAAGACAGCGACCGTTCATTCGCAGTGGCTCATTCTCGATCAGTGAGGAGGTAGACATATTAAAGATGGTTCGTTCTCGATCAGTGATTCGTTCTTCATGGTCTTTTGGAATCTCTCAATTGAATCTCCATGGTCGTTCTTCGCAGCTGATAGGGGTTGGTTACTGGTGTTTCGAAGCCACTTTACCTTTCTTTCGAGTAGCGTACGATCCCCTCTGTCTTTTGTTTTTCTTTTAATCATGAACAGTGCTGCGCGGTTTTTCCTTTTCGAAATTTCAATTGCAGATTTTAATTTCCCCCTTCTCCTAAAAACTATACTACACAACACTAAATTTTAAAAAGTGTTATCTATTGGTTTCCAAAATATTGAGAAAGGAAGGTAATTAACATTTTTACATGATCATAGATGACAATTTTAACCAAAATTGTCATCTTTTAGAATAAGATTACAGTTTTAATCTAAACTGTCATCTAATTAGTGTCATCTATAATTAAAAATGGCATAGTATTGTGTTTACTTTAATAGTTAGTTTTAGCGTATCAATTTTTCGCCCCATTGCTTAGAATTGAAATAATCTCTTGTATGATTTCGTTTATATAAATATGTTCATAATATAAATATTATGATGATGATGATGATGATGATGATGATGATGATGATGATGATATTCTTTTCAAGATTGTTAGTTATCCGACTATGCAATATGGACAATTTGGAGAGTATTATTTTAGCGTGTCTGGATCATATAAAAACATTCAATCGTATTAATTTATATGGTGACTAATTAATATGTGAGTGGTACCAAAGACTATTTTTATATTATATTATCATATCCAGTCCGTTATACAATATACCAAACGTAGTCATAGAAACAAATTTTGATATTTGTTCATTATAATGTAGATTTCAGAGAATGTGATAGTCTTGTTCTTTTGATCCGACTTAGTCGACAAGATTTATCTTGACCGAATATTTATGATGAAAGTGGTGAGCGACAGTTTGTGGGTACGTGGAGATCAGGGAAGATAGAGGCATGCATATATGTTGTTACGTACCTGCGTCTCACTCTGCCTGCTGGCCTGCTCATTACTAATAACTTATCCCACAAATACTGGGAATTTCTATTCCATTTGCACGTACATTAACAAATGAAGACTACCCTTATCTCCACACATTGCCCAATGGACTTACAACAATTCTTAAGCATCATATTAACTGTGGTTGTGCAATATATATCATCGATGTCTATCTGTATACTGTATATATCCAATGGAGGAGAGGCTCATCTATAATGTTGTGGGTATCTCTTTGTTTTGTATTATCTTCTTTTATTTATTGAATACTTCTTATACAAAAAATTAATTAAACTATAAATAATTTAGTAATTTAGTATATATAAACTAAATGGTGAGGATCTCTATGTGGGTCTCTATCGTTAATTATCAATACCAGACAATACAGTTGATTTAATTGTTGGATATATATAAATGATTAAAAGACCTCAAATATTTATTTTTTTTTTTTATATTTTTGGAGAGATAGATCATTTTGAAATTATAATTTAAAAACTAAATTGTTCTGATTATGATACATATCTAAGAATCTTTAGATAAATTAAAATGCCGGTACAATGAGATACCCCTTAATAAAATATGCAAGTATTTTTAGAATAAAAAATTAGTCTAAAATGTTTGATGCTTAAAATTTTCTCATCCAAACACGTCGTAAATAAATTTAATAATTCGACAACGAAAACTAAATAAGCCCTAATATTATTTAGGCATCATTTGTAACAACTCTTTTAATAAAAGTCGGCGTGAGACTCGCATGCATTTAGAAGTTGTGAAATAATTAGTAGTATATTCCAAATAAAGTTCATCATTTACTAGTATTTTAAAAAAAAATATTTGCATCTCATTCTAATGGTATTTGCTTATATCACGTTTTTCGATTTATCGAATTATCTTTGTACATATATCATAATCGGAACTGTTTTTTCTCTAAATCATTATGTCAAAATCATCTCCGTAAAAAAAAATTAATAAGATTGAAAATCATTAAGTTATTCATATATATCAATTGAATGGACAATTTACCATGAAACTCTTAATTCTTGCAAGAACTGTTGATTTATTTGAGATGTATGAATGATTAAATGACCTCCAATCTTGTTGGTTTTTTTACGGAGATGATATTGGTCTGATAATTTGGAGAATAAATAGTTTTGATTATAATATATGTATAAATACAATTCGATAAATTAAAAAGGTTATACATAGAGGTACCATATATCAAAGTGGGATAAAAGTAAAATACCTAAAAATTGAACATATAGCTATATTAATACTTTGATACCAATCATCAAAAGGCAAGTGGTGTTACTAAAAAAGACTACTTGATCTAAATTTCAATTTTTGTTTTGGTGTCGATGGATGAAACCAAAATGACCGCCCGCAAAGAAAGGCAAATTCAGTCATATTGTAGATCATGAAGTCAAATCAGGTACCGTACAACCTGGGCACCTATAACCTTAACCTCCAAAAACGTAGCCAACATAATCTCTCTTTCTCTCTCAGAATCTCTGCAACTTAGATAACTAATTCCTATCATATATCAAGATATTAATGGCAGACCCATCTCACGATCAAAAACTCCCTCACGCCATCTTCATCACTTACCCTCTCCAAGGTCACGTCATCCCGTCCGTCCATCTAGCCATCAAACTTGCATCACGTGGCTTCAAGATTACATTCGTCAATACCCACTCCATCGACCACCAGACCTCCAAAGCCCAACCAAATAACTCCGGCACCGACCCTTTTTCCACCGTCCGCAAGAATCAGCCTGGCCTCGACATAGACTACACCACCGTCTCCGACGGCCTCCCGGTTGAGTTCGACCGCTCCCTCAACCACGACCAGTTTATGTCTTCTTTGTTGCATGTGTTTTCGGCCCACGTAGAGGAAGTGGTCGGGAGGATTGTCGAGGCCTCGGCCAATACCACACCGGCTACTTGTATCATCGCGGACACCTTCTTCGTGTGGTCGTCCAAGGTGGCCAAGAAGTTTGGGCTCCTTTACGTTTCGTTTTGGACAGAAGCTGCTTTGGTGTTTACATTGTATTATCACATTGATCTTCTTCGAAAGAATGGTCATTTTGCATGTCAGGGTAAGTTCAATTATATTTTAATTACTAATTTTATGAATATAGGGTGATCATCAAATATAATGTTGATCTTATTTTTATAGCATGTCACGTACTTCTCATCATCTTCTATACTATATTTTATTCTTCATACCATGCATAATTTAAAATATATATTGATCTTAGGAAGTGATAAAAATAACAAGGGGTCAATATTCTAAATCTTTAATATTTAATACGTACAACGAATATAAATATTCATATTGGTATAGGATAAATAGGCTGTGTTGGGGATATTTTATCTAGAGTTTTTTTGTTTTTTTCTTCATGCTTGATTAGAGATGAAAGTGTAGTAAGTACATAGAAGAATAAAAATTATATGTGATATAGAAATGTGGTCGATAAATATTGTAATATGTGGATATTTTAGATGTTTTAGTTGGAAATATGACGGCGAGGCTGTATAATCACATATATTAATACAAATTTCTTATTATGCTTAACCGTCTGTATCGATCTAAAGTAAATTGTCAGTAATTGTTTGGTTTGAAACAGTTTCATTTCTAAATTTATAACCATTAAGATTTTAACAATTTGGAATTGAATATTACCAATATCTGAATCAAAAGCACGTAGCCCTCACCATTTAACCCAGAAGTCCATGGGTTTGTGGGTACCCGCTAGGTCTGTTAACAAAAAGCTCGACACGCCCGCTGCGGGCTATGGGTTGGCCCGGCCCAAAAATTGATGGGCTGAACTTGTGCTTAGGGTGTTCAAACCCGATAGGCCATATAGGTCCAGTAAGCCCAGCTCGACCCATCCATATAAACCCGGCCCATAAGTCGAATATATTAAATAATTATGGATTGAGTGATTCTAAGATCATGAGGTCATAGAAAAGAAATGAATATATATATATATATATATATATATATATATTTGTTGCCAAATGATGAAGCATCAGAGAATCAAATTTAGAAGCATTCATAGTGCAATTTATATCATTGTCAAACTAAAACTAACTAATTAATTAAATTCAACATGATTAAACACAACATAAGTAGAGATTTTATATTTATTAATTAATGTATTTGCCTAATATTAGGATGAAACATTACTTTTTTGACATACATATATATAATATTCGATGATTATATTGTAGCTAATTTGCCCCATCAAATACACTAAACAATGATAGATGTTATTACATCATCTTGAAGATATAGTCATATATATATATATATATATATATGTTTTTAGCTCATAATTTGTTGAGTAAGTTATTTTTAAAAGTCCAATTGAGCCCGGCCCAAGTGGGCTTATTGGGCCCGATCCATAAAATCCGATAAAAGCCCGGCCCAAACCCTGCCCGATAAAGGGTGCAAGCTTTCATATTTGTGAACAAGCTCGCCCAACTCGACTCGAAATTTTTCAAATTATGAGATAGGTCCAACCCAAACCCAATAAATTTGAGCCGGACTTGTTTGACCCGGCTCAATGACGAGGGCTAAATGCACGGTACGCAAGAATGAAAATTATGATCATATAGAATGTGATTCATAAATATTGTAATGCGTGGATACTTTAATGAAATTTGTTTGTTTGTTAGATGTGCGTGAGGACACCATAGATTATTTACCAGGAGTGAGAGCAATCGAACCAAAGGACATGACGTCATATCTTCAAGATCCAGACACTACATCTGTGTGCCACCAGCTCATTTGCAAAGCCTTCAAGAACGCCAGGGATGCACATTTTCATCTATGCAACACAGTGCAGGGCATCGAATCCGAGACAATCTCAGCCCTTCAATCCGAGATGCCATTCTATGCCATAGGACCCATTTTCCCAGCTAAGTTCAGCAACAACATTGTGGCTACGAGCCTGTGGTCCGAGTCAGACTGCACCCACTGGCTCAACACCAAGCCCCATGGCTCCGTCTTGTACGTCTCATTTGGCAGCTATGCTCATGTCACCAAAAGAGACCTTGTGGAGATTGCTAATGGGCTTCAACTTAGCAAAGTCAGCTTTGTCTGGGTGCTTCGACCCGATATCGTGAGCTCACATGATACTAACCCATTGCCGGAGGGCTTTAGGGACCGGGTGAGTGACCGGGCCATCATCATACCGTGGTGCTCACAGAAGGCGGTCTTGGCCCATTCGGCAATAGGCGGGTTCTTGACACATTGTGGTTGGAACTCAACGTTGGAAAGTATTTGGTGTAGTGTCCCATTGTTGTGCTTCCCTTTGCTCACTGATCAATTCACTAACAGACGATTAGTGGTTGATGACTGGAAGATTGGGATCAATTTGTGCAGTCGGAGGGTGGTTGACAAGGAGGAAGTTTCGGAGAAGATCAACCGTCTGATGGATGTAAATTCAAGAGATGGGTACAGGACTGCAGTTGCCAAGGTTAGAAAGACACTGGAGGATGCATTGACACCCAATGGATCATCAGAGAAAAACATGGACAAATTCATCAAGGATCTAAAGGCCAAGATGCGAGAATAAAAAACAGATGATCATTTTTTTTTTACCCAAAAGGTGAAATTTTTCTTTCTTTCCACTGGTACCCATTTTTTTATTTGTTATTTTATTTTGTACATAACATACTCCTATGCCTTTGTTTATAATTGGGGCTAAAGGGTTTTTCAACCTCGAAATAGATTCAAAAATGGTTTAACTTTGTGGGGTGTGAGCCAGTGAGATGTTCTGGCCTATCACCACGTACTCCGATTACTATAAAATATCACACTCGTCTCATCTCATCGAGTGACACAAACACTTCAACATATCACACTTGTCCAATCTTGTTGATCCATCAATTGTTTCATTGGTAAAAATATCAGATTTTTTTAATTGCTACGAATAGTGGAGGCAAGATGGTACGTATTGCCACATTGATACAATTCAATTTGTTGGAAGATAAAGAACTACAAAATATCTTGTCTTTTATATTTTCTTATTTTGCATCTATATATTTTTGTTTTCACTTTGTGCACAATTTGCTTTGACCTAAACTTTTAATGGTTTATGTAGCATTTTGACTTCATTTTTGTCTCCTAAAATCTGTCACTCCAAAAGGATGAGGCAAATGACTAGAAAATTTTCAATAAAAGTTTCAATGAAACAACAAAGAAAAGGCTCCAAGAAGTTTGCAACAAAAGAAAGCTTCCTAACATATGCATTTTTATCATTCAGATCATTGAAGGTTTGGCAGCAAAAATTGCACATGACAAGGATAACCGAAACCTACAAAAAATGGGACTCATTGCAAGTCGAGCAACTTCATTCATCTTACATGGTTCCTATCCCGATTACAGTTCCAAATCCTATGTATAGACTCTTTTTTTCCTACCAGAAAATACAGTAAAACAAAGACAAGAACACGATACCCGACTCCCATTAGAAACAAGATCAACAAATTTTCCCACTTGGAATTTTTGTCCGGAGAGATATGATAAGCATTATCAAGTGCCTGATACCCGGATATGGTCCTTACCTGCCCGACTGCAAACGAAGTCTCTAGATACTCATTCTCCAACATCCCCTGTAGCATATACGCAACCGATAAAAAAAAAATATACAACACAAATAGTTTTGTAGCATTGTTATAAAATACTTAAATTTCAAATTTGAAGATGCAAAAATTACTTTCGAAGAATTTTTCTGCGGTAAAGAAACAAAATGCATATTGCATTATAAATCCACTTGCCTGTATAGAGTATGTATGGAAAGCAATATAGGATATTGGATATATCCACACTGGTCTAGGCAAAGCATCTCGAATTCTGAAATACCCCGCAGATAGCATCATTATCACCTGCAATTCCATACATATTCAAGGTAAGATTAGGGAAAGCTAGAAAATTAATTAGACACCAGAAGGATAATATGTTAAACAAAACGTTTTTATTGCGTCCCGTGTCATAACTCATAGAACAAGACAAGTGCCAATGTCACTGTAATGTATTTTATGATAAGCAATCTACGCTTTGGTTTTCCATATTTCTTCAGAAACATACCAAACTAACTTATCTTTTAGCAGGTGAAAACACTATGATTAACTATGTAATAAATGTATAAGTTCTTATTCGTGAAAACTTCAAGTCTATTATTTCATTGAGATAGAGGAAATTACTTGTATAGACACCAGAGTCATGGTGCTCCAGTAAACATCTTGCCATAAAGAAACAACAACCAGCATCATTCCGTCATTTACTAAGAGGCACATGAAGAAATTCAGCATAAAGTACATCAACAAGCTGAACTCATCTCGCAATCCTATAAGGAAATAAAAGACGACACTTGATGGAATGGAGATGAGAAACAGGAACGGGATGCTAGAGAGAAGCTGCCCAAATAAAAACACTAGTGCCCCCAAATGGTGGTTTGATTCTTCACTGGCAAATATCTGCGCAATCCATAATCAGGTTGATCAGAAGAATCATGAAAACAATGAACTTAATTTGAATTTCAGTAAGGAGTGAAAAGCTTGAATAATTTTTCAGACTTCATATGTGGTCTGTCCTTATTTCCAAATTGAAAAAGCATATAAAGCCATGGCAAACCTTAATGCCAGCATAATTCATATAATTAATGCAAAGGTGTTTGCACTATATTAATCACAACTTGGGTTACCTTGACTTCTTTCATCACCGCAGGCACACCAGAAATGCTTAGCAGGGCAGTAAACGAAACGAATACAAATATCGCTGCAACTTTTGTCTGCATATAAAAGGTGAACAAAGAAGAAAGTGGGTCAGATGATAAACAAGATAATAAATATTACGGAGAATGAAGTCAAGACAGTAATATTTTCCTGAACAGATTCAACAGCTATTTACTTTAGGTTTGCAACAAAATATTGCATTATAAAGAAGATAAGTGGATAAATTTTATTGCAGTTCTATGCTGCAGCATTTGTGATAAAACCATAAAGCTATGTTTGGGTGACGAACCTCAAAGTTTTTCGAGGGGTTTAGACTGTATTGCTAATGTATTACAAACAAATAAATAGAAGGATTTGTATATAACTACGTGAGCATAACAAAATGACTAAACGAAGGATTCCAAGTAAAAACTATCAAGAACTACATAAAGTTCCCTTAACTGCAATGC
This sequence comes from Prinsepia uniflora, assembly GCA_032719365.1. Lineage (NCBI taxonomy): Eukaryota > Viridiplantae > Streptophyta > Magnoliopsida > Rosales > Rosaceae > Prinsepia > Prinsepia uniflora. The sequence goes on from CM064868.1 coordinate 62,047,830, forward strand.
ATCTAGTCATTGCAATACCTCCATCTAACGTTTTGTGTTACTTTCATATTTCATATATCCATTAGTTGAGAAAAGTAAAACTTTCATATTTCATATATCCATTAGTTGAGAAAAGTAAAACTGGATATTTTTTCCAAAACATGCATTCGATATTTTCTCCAAAACATGTAATTGATATTTTTTCTCTTCCTATATGATTGCAGAAAAGTGATCGTAAGTAACTCACCACAACTGAAGACAAAGAATGCCCTGAGCCAGAAAACACTGTACCAACGGAGAGTGTCAAAATCATATAAAGCATAAGACGAAGCCAGTAATATCTCCAATCCCTTGACATTATTAATAACGATCTCCAAGTTAAAACTGCTATCCGGGTAGCAGTTCCAGCCTTTCCCTTGCTTTTGAGTACTGGACCTTCCTATAAAAGCATATGCACATCAGAAGTTACCAAAAATTACAGAAGCTAACATACAATAAAGATTTTTCTATGTATATATCACCCAACTTGTGGAGCAGTGCATGCAAAATATGAAATTTCCAGTTCAATGCAGAAAACCATAGCTGCATAAGCCTGAACACACCCATTATTTATCGAGAATCAGATACTAGCATATTGAAATACCTTCTCTGTGAGCCTGAGTATGATAGTTTTCAACTGCAGCAGCGTCAGCAGATGATTTATAAGTTGCTTCAAGGGTGCGTATTGCCACAGCAGTATCCATGTTCACCGATGAAAAATCACCATTGTCGTCCTGTCATCATTTTGCAGTCCATGCAAAGCAAGTCAAAACAAAACCATATGATTCAACAGTTCCGGAGCATTTTTTTATGGAATATTATAGGAGAAGAATTAAATGCATCATCAAAGTACTTTACGCAATGAGAATCAGTACAAAAGCTACCTGCCAATTTTTGCACATTACAATGATCTTATCGAAATCTGTATTTATTGCACGTAAAAAGTGATCGGAAGGACTTTGCATAATTGGACAAGGAAATCCAGCATTTGAGAAGTGCTTCATCAACATAAGGTACATTAGTTAGTTATCTACAAAGCTCCAATTAGATTCCAAAAATGTAAGAGAATAATAAACACATGAATTTGGCATTTTCCCTAAATTTCGTACACCTTTCAAATTTAAAGGTTATAACATGCAACACTAACAACAAGAATACAGTACCCTGTCAAATTAGGCCTGATCCATATACTATAGGGTCAGCCATTCCAAATTAAAAATTTGATGCTAAGCCAGATAGAAGTAGGACAATTCAAACTTATCTAAATATCATTTACCTGCAAGCAAGCCAATGTTTCTCCAAAAAACAAGGTATTTCCATTCGAAAGCAGACATATTCGATCAAAAAGGCCAAATACTTCTGTGCTGCTCTGATAAATGGTAAATATAATAGTGCAACCAGTACTTGCAAGTTTCTTCAATGTTACCATCATCAGAAGTGCAGAGACACTGACCAAAACAAAATCACTACAATTATGGTACTGCAAGGAAGCAAATATAGCTCAATAGACAAAAAATCGGAAATGGGTATGCAGTCCGTTTGGCAAGCTATATATGAATAAAGCAGACCTAAAGAGAAAATATTATGATGCCGCAGAGTCCCTAAGGAAAAAATGAAGCAATAATCTCACACTATACCAGTTCTGAGGTTAGCCAAATTATTTCCAAATAAAGCATCAAGTAGCTTCCTTACCACACCCAAAGTTTAACATCTCATAGCAGTTAAGATTGCTAGGCAAACATATAATGCAACTCAAAGAGTTCAAAGACAATCATAAAAAGATAAGTTCTAGTTGGAAATGCTCCCATGAAAAATAATTCGGCTGGTTATAGTTATACATAAAACGGTGCTACAGGTCAACCATTCTGTTAAAAAACCATGTTAGTGTTGTGCACCATAGAATACGTAGATTGCATGTAGCACAAGTCCATCTATGACCTTTTAAAAATAGAAAAGGGTGAAAAAGATGAAGTTTACCTATCAAGATAATAAAGGGGCTCATCTATGAATAAAATATGAGGCCTCATCACAAGCTCTCGAGCAATGCTAACACGTCTTCTCTCGCCATTTGGAAGGCCCTTCATATGACAATAACCGCCTATCAATTTGTTTGCACAATCACCCAGTGACATGGCATGAATTGCGTCCTCTACTACGCTCTTTTTCTGACAAAAGAAACCAGGAAGCTGAAGCAATGCTGAGTAATACAGAAACTCTCGAACAGTGAGGGATCCAATTAGAGTAATTTCCCTCTCAACAAAACCCTGCAAATTGGATTAACACAAAATAAAGCCCAAATCAATTTGGTACTAGGGGTAGAACAATTAAAAGGATGCATGGAAAAAACATAAAACACTGAACAGAATGGTGATGGTGAGGGTTACTTGGAACTTACATATGATCCATATGGCAGGCGCGATTTTGAACCATTCACAAACACCTCACCATACATTCTGGCTGACTGAGGCAATCTTCCTAAAATAAGGAAAGCAAACAATTCTTAGCAGTCAAGTGTTATAAGATGAGGAAAGGCACAGTTATAAATGCGCAATTAGTAATTTAGTAGTAATGGTGCATGCTTGAAGACCTGCAATTGCCCTTAGTAGTGTGGACTTCCCCGACTTAGCAGGGCCCATAACTACTGTTATAGTTCCTGGCAATGCATAACCATTTGAACTCTTCACAACCTTATCAGAGTACTTTCTTTTCCCCTTAATTGTAACAGTCAAATCCTTCCACACAATTGAAGCCCCGGCAATCTTTCTTACTGCAGTTGCACCCTCTGGTAACGGTGGGGATGGCACGGACCCACTATTGAGCTTTGACAGAGATGGGGAAACAGGTGTGGTTGCATTGTTGATAGAGTCACCTCCTTCCTCCACCCTAACATCAATATCTGTATCCTCCCATTCAGGTGAATCTTCGAACGAGATGGGTTGTCTGAGTGAGCCAGGTTTACGCAAGTAGAAAAAGTTACTAGAGGGAACCCTACTTGCTGGACTGCTTGGCGAAGATGAGGAAGACCTATAATTATCAGATTGCGATTGTATTTCTTCCATTTTGTTGTCCCAGATTACAAAAACATCAAGTCATTCTACAATAACATCTGATTGGGAACAAAATTAGATAACTACATAGACATTGTTGGCACAACTCTCCATACTTGTCGAAAACGCCCTGTTACTTGGAATCCTGCACAAAGAACCACCACCATAACTACTGTCCATTATGTTCAAACTGTCGGAAAAGAATTTCATCATGTAACAAGTAGAGAGACAAACCCCCTCAGCCCTCCCAAATCAGTTGACATTGTTATTAAAGGCCGAAATCATTTGCAATTGAAAGCAATTCCAGTTCACACAACACTGGGAAAACAACACAGAAACCAATCAAGTAGCACATACTGAATACCGTTCTTCAAAAATATCTCCAAATAACATCTTTCATTGAAACTTATTCTTGGTCAATGGCTGTTTCAATCATATTTATGTTATGGAAATCCCAAATGGGAAAATGAATTTAAACGTCAAGTGCAAAACCTTTTAAGTGTGAGGAAGTAGGGGACAGAAGGACATCAAGGATAGGATTAAAATGTTTTTCATATCTATATTGTTTTCTCACCAATCAATTTGAGATCACGAGCGAGACTATTTCTTTAGCTTAAACCTTTGAAAATAGACATATCATTAATAAAGAAACCCTTCAAATAGAAATAAGAGAGGGACCTATAACAAAAAAAAAAAGCTTTGGCAAGAACAATTAAAACCTTATTAAAAGAAACATGAAAGTGAAAGAAAATGTACATATAAGGCACCCAATCACCACAAAACTAAGATAGGAAACACTCCATTTTCACCTCTACCAGCAAGCACATGTCCATTTTCTCAATTCGATATAAATTCAAATACATTATAAATTTATTTGCTAACCAAAAAAAAAAAAGAAAAATGACAGAAAACTAAACGGACAGAAACCTTAAACCCTAGTATTCTTATAGAAACTGAGAAGAGCAAACAACTTGAGCTGACGACTTCAATCTAGAAAGACAAAAACAGCACCAAAACACTAAACCCACACACACGTATGTCTTATTTATTTTTTTCTTTCGTACTTTCTCTTCTTTTCTCAAAGACCAAACAGAGATAGAAGCTTGTACCTGAAACAGAGGCAGAAGCTTGTACCTAAATCCCAGGTGAGTTCAACCAGATGTTGTAAAGCTTGAGAGATTGAGGAAGAGACAAACCTGGATCTGAGCAAAAGCTCAGGGAGAGCAAGTGTTTACACAGAGAGAAAGGGAGAGAGTGAAGACTTCGAGTGTGACTGTAAGAAACAGAGCAAAATATATAAACCAGCGGATCATTTGACGCGCTTTCTCCGGTTTAAGTATGCTTTGCATCTCGCTTTATCTTTTTTAATTTTTTGGCTCCTTCTCTTTGTTGCTTTTCATGTTCTTTTCCTATTTTGAATATTTTAAGAATAAATAGACATGTCATTTTTCCTCTCAATTTGTACTCACTGTGAATTTTTCAAAAATTTTTATTTCACTCATTTTACTGAAATATTATTAATAGTCCATTTTTATATTATATCATATTTATTCACATGTTATTCAATTTTTAATTCACATTAGTCACATTTTTATTATTAAATTTATATTTTATTTTATTATTTTATTTTATGCTTTTCTTTTTCAAATGTGAGAAATTTGACAAATTTTTTGGCAAGTTATGAACTATATGGGAAAATTAGCCATTAATAATAACTACATTTAAAAACTGACTAAAATAAAAATTTAAACAAAATTTGAGAAGAGAGTATAAATTTAGAAAAGAAAAGAAAAATGGTTAAACAAACTTTTTTATTTAAGGGAAATTTTGTTTTAATCAATTTTATATTTTGTTACAAATCAAAGTCCCTTGGTTATTTAATTTTCTAGCTAAAGATGTAGACGTTTCTTTTCGTTTCTTTTAATGAAGTATTTCTTTACCAAAAAAAAAGTGCAACGCACAAGAAAAAGTCTAGAAGTAAAATGATTTCTAATTACCAACAAAGCATATATGAAGGGCAAATTTGGCATCCAATGCTCAATTTCAAATTACATTCCATCATTTGTCCTACTTTTTCTACATAATTCACCGTTTTCTCAATGGGTAATGTTATTTAGACACATTAAATTGATAATATGTAATAGCACAATTGATGTATCAATTAATAAATAGTGTTATTTTAATAAATTAAATCACCTGATGCACGCACTTCGCCATTTATTAAATATCACATCAAGTGCATCACTAAATATGGTTAATTAAGTGTGTCCAAACAGTATTACTCTTTCTCAATTGATCGAAATTAAGCCATCTTCAACCATTTCCTTTAATTTGAGAGCTACATCAAAATTTAACTTTAAATAATATTATTTTTTAAGAAATAATAAGTACAAAGTTATATTTTATCATCTCTAATTATTTAGGGTTATTACATTACTTTTTCAATATTTTATAATTATTTTCTATCATTTAAATTTAAAAATAATTTAATTAAACTTGTTGATGCACAAAATGTGCCAGTTGAGGGAGCGAATGCTGCTCTGCCACGTGTCCTCGAATAGACCTGAAAATGAAGGAAACTGGTTGGTCAGTCAGAGTATAAACACCGGTGTGGTACCAGCCCAAGGGTACTCTAACGCCTAAGTTAGTGGTCGGTCTGAGGTGTAAGGGGTGTGGTGAATCGAATAGTGTAGAGTAATAGTCAATAGTTAATGTTTAGCTACCTTTATGTGACAAATTGACCCTTTTTGTATGAGTGTGGTGTGTGTAATAAATACATTCTTCCGATTTGGGACAAATGTCAGTCATTGTCGGACTGATAAACGGAAGGTGGGGGCTATCCACGTGTCGACGTTTGCCAGGCCCTACTAGGGTTTGCCTGTTTGAGTGTGTGACGACCCGGAAATTCGAAAAAGGAAAATTTGGAAAATTTGAAGGAAATGACGATTTTGCCCCGGGTAATTGGATCCATAACGATGCTAATGGACGGTTCAATTGTCGAAATTGATGCAGAATTGATAGGAATTGAATCGGGTCACCTCGCGGGTTACAGGATCTGTTTACAGTTAAACGGGTGAAGGTGGTGACACTGTAGCAGGCGCGTGGGTTGCACGCACAGCCACTCACGACGGCGCGTGAGGGCTCGTGGGCACGATTCCCGAGGTGAGGTTAACATGACTTTTGTTCTATGCAATGTAACGAACATTTTGGTGTTGGTTTCGAGTCAATCGGACACCGTTTCGATATTGTTTCGAGGGTCCGAAGGTTTATGTTACATGTTTAATTCGTAATTAATTCCCAAAAAATTATGGGAAATTAATATGATGTTAATTGAGTCATTAGTGACCCTGAGTAATGATTTTGGACAGGATTCGAGATTCCTGGAAAGTACCGAAACTTACGGAAAAGCGTGTAGCTTGGAAAGCGAGCGATTTGGACGGTGTGTGAGTGGACGTTTGTTTTATAAATTGATATGTATGCATAGTTAAATGTTTTACATGATTTATGACATGATTTGAATTGCAATGATTTGGTATGATTATTTCTGAATTTAATTATTATTTTAATCAGTATTTTGGGCACGTTTTTTGAGAAACTGTGAAATCGTTGTTTTGGGCGAAGGCCCGGGATTTGAGATTGGTTTTGACTTGAATTATGAGTCGGGAAATTGATTTGATGGATTTGTAATGTTTTTCGGATATTTTACGGATTTATGTGAAAATGGCAACTTAGGTTGTGGTTGCACGGATTTGCGTGAAAATGAGATTTGGGCATGGGAGACCGAGTGATAAATGGTTTTAACGTGGTTTTAATGATGATTTTGAAATAAAGATTTTGATTTTGTATTGATGTTCAGTGCCCCCAGATGTGTAATTCCTGGGTAGACTTCAGATGTGTAATTCCTAGAGGGACTCCGGATGCGTAATTCCTGGAGGGATCGGATGTGTAATTCCCGATGAGGCTGGATGTGTAATTCCCAGCAGGATAATAACTCTTGATGTGTAATTCCCAGAGGACACTCGGATGTGTAATTCCGAGTTATATGCTTTATTGTATGATAAAATGGTTATATAAAATGATTTATGTGTTTGGCTTGAGAGCCGGGATTTGATACTTTTCATGTGATTTGGCTTGGAAGCCGGTGATTCATATGTTTGATGCTATGCATGCATGGTTTGATAAACCGGAGGGTAAATGATGTATTTTGAAATGTGTTTTCAAATGATTATTTTTGTCCACTCACACTTTTCCTGTTCTGATGACCCTCCAGGCCGTGGCACGACGTTCGGGGCTGATCGAGAGGTGGAGGCATGAGCGGAAATCAGCGCAGTTATCCCTTATCTAACAGGTGCTGAAGGGTAGTTTCGGGACTTCAGTTGACCTGTCAGACGGGAGCAGGACCGGGCATGGTTATCAAAGTCCAATCGAGATGGGTCCTGTCAGAGTGGGCGTGGACCTTTGGGCTTGTGGAAATGTGTTGGGCAGAAGTACTGGGCCTTCGAGTCAATCTGGGCCGACGTGGTGTTTGATAGAGGGTTGGGCCTCCTAGTTAGTCGGTCTAGGCTCGACATGGCTGTTGACAGAGGGCTAGGCCTCGTGGTCGGCCAGTCTGGCCAACATGGCTGTTGACAGAGGGGCTGGGCCTCGTGGTCGGTTAGTCTGGACTGACATGGCTATTGATAGAGGGTTGGGCCTCCTAGTCTGGTTAGAAGAGCTGGGCCTCCTAATGGGTTTGGGCCATCGGGTCGCTCTAGGCAGGTATGGTATCAACATAAGTACCCCAAGTTCGTGACCGAGGTGGAATTTCTCGGTTGGGGACTTGTAAAAAAGAGTGCCCTCATACCGGAAGTGCCCCAGACCGGAATGGTGTATGCTTGCAGACCCCCAAGTCCCCCAAGCGAGGGAGTGTACCGAGCGAAATGTGTCGGTAGTGTGAAGTTGGTGGGGAAACTGATCGGTAAGATGTGATGGAAGGCGGTTCGGCCAGGTTTTGGTGTCGAGGCGGTCTGTTTGAACGGGGAATTCGAGGAGCCATCTCTGCTGCGGAGGTTGGTCGTTGTGACTGTTGGAATCCATGACTGTTGGGTGTCTGTGAGTGCGCAAGGACACATGTGGAATTTGGAAGACGCTGTCATGGTAATAAATGCCACAGTAAACAAGGTGACCCTTTGGTTGTCGACCTTTGCCTATAAATAGCAGGTAAAAAAGCTTTTATCTTTTTCACCTTTACGCTGTTTCTTTGTTGTGGCAAAGTGTACGATTGTACGATTTCCGGTGAGGACGACGTCCATATAATAGCAAGGTATGATCTCGGTTCCCTTGCTTCGTCGATTCAATTTCGTTTTTTGTATGAACTAGGGAAGAACTAGGGGTCGGACATCGGTTCGATCCAAGGTGCATAGTAGTCGGTGACCAAGGTTGTGTTTTTCTTTCGTAGATTATTCCAATGTCTTCCTGGGATAACGAATCCAATGAAGTGCAAGACTACGATGAATGGGACCAACAAAGCTTGTCAGCGGAAAAGGGCCCTTCAGTGGAGGAAACACAGACCGGGTCCGCTGCAAAGAAATGTCGTATGGGTGATTAGACCGGTGTGTCAACGTCTGGTCGGTCTAAATGGGAGGATACTGCTTAGTCGAGCATGAAAGAAACTGGAAGTGCGAGGGCTGCACGGGCGACCGAGGGTCGGCAAGCTGGGACAGTTGTCTTAATCGATGTGTCAGCAGAAGGTGTGCCAGAGGAGGAAATAAATACAGACTCCGTTTTGTGGTCGATAGATGCTTTTGAGAGTAGAGCGACATAAGCCACTGTCAAGAAGTTTCAGTTGGCATGAGGGGTGCCATCGGGTGTGGAACTAAGGGTGGTCAGTCCCACCGAGCTTCCAAGCGAGGCACCAGAAGGTTGGGCTCTATTCTACACCAGCTGTTTGGTCATAGGGTCAGGTTCCCCTTGCACCCATGGCTAAGGAGGATGGTCTGAGGGGCTGGGGATGGCACTCGATTAGCTAAACCCGAATGTATGGATCATTTTGGTCATCCTATACGCGGTTTTTACCAGGGTGAAGAAAAGCCACCGACCTATAGTCCTATACCCAGGTCGTTCATCTATAAGACCCGTGTCTTGGAGGGAACGGTGAATGATCCCACATTCAATGCGAGGGGAATGGTCTGAGAGGGGAATGGTGGTGTGCCTTAAAGGTGTAGGTACACCACCTATCTAGCACGAGGCCTTTTGGGAGCTCAATGTCTTTGGGGGGGATTGGAACCCCAAAGTTAAGCGAGTTGAGCCTGGTGCAATTCCATGATGGGTGACCCCTTGGGAAGTTGCACCGTGAGCTCCCGAAAACAAAACCGTGAGCGCAAGGGCAAGGAGGCCCAAAGCGGACAATATCGTGCTAGATGAGTCGGGTCTTTACCGAGGAGGGTCGGGTCCTGATAGAATGGTATCAGAGTCAGACCCCAACCAGGAAGTGTGCCAGCGAGGACACTGGGCCCTAAGGAGGGTGGATTGTAAGATCCATGTCCTAAAGGGAACAGTGAACGATCCCATATTCCTGCGAGGGGAATGGTCTGGGAGGGGAATGGTGGTGTGCCTTAAAGGTGTAGGCATACACCTATCTAGCACGAGGCCTTTTGGGAGCTCAGTGGCTTTGGGGCGGGGGGGGGGGGGGGGGGGGGGGTGGGGGGGGGGGGGGGGGGGGGGGGGGGGGGGGGGGGGGGGGGGGGGGGGATTGGAACCCCAAAGTTAAGCGAGTTGAGGTGGTGCAATTCCATGATGGGTGACCCCCTAGGAAGTTGCACCGTGAGCTCCCGAAAATAAAACCATGAGGGCAAGGGAAAGGAAGCCCAAAGCGGACAATATCGTGATAGATGAGTCGGGTTCTAATCGAGGAGGGTCGGGTCCTGACATCATCTGTACAAGTTTTCCCAGCAGCAGTAAAGCACATGCTGGGTATATGCTCGGTGTAAAGATAAGATGACTTAAAGGGAGTTTATATACGGCCTGTTGTCCTTCAAGAAGACATAAAAGAACAAGTTTGTATATGTCAGGGGGAACTAGGGAAGACGGGGCATTCCCTCCATATTTTAAGATTTGAGCCTCGAAGGTTGAACCCCGACAACTGCTTATGTATTTTTGTTGTGTTGTGGCAGTCGGTACGCATATACCCAGAACTCAAGCCCGAAACCAGAACTCAACGGGCCTCAAGCCCGATTTCACAATCAACGGGGCCTCAAGCCTGATATTATGACCAACTGGGTCTCAAGCCCGATATTACAACCAACTGGGCCTCAAACCCGGATTCGTAAACACACGGGGCCCTCGACCCGATCGTATAATTCAAATGGACCCTCGGCCCGATTTCTCGTCAAATCAAATGGACTCCAAGTCCGAGAGTTTCCAATCAAATGGGTGTCATGCCCGATTCCATATTTCTAAATCTGAAATCAGTTCATCCAATCATCATGGAAAACATAATACGTATAGGCACGACATAAAGTCGAAAACCTCTAAAAGTGTGCAAATACGTAAATCCTAAGCTACCACAAACAAATACACTCATGGTATCAAAAACATGTATTTAAAACATTTATAAACATTTATGCATGCATCGATTTCGAAAGAAATGTCCACTCACAGACAGTCCGAAGCCGCACCTCAATACACGCGCCATAAGCCACTCTCGGGCCAATCGTATTCTCCGGGGTTCCCGAATCTGTCCAAATCGTAATAGAAGATTAATAACTACTTAAATAACTCCTCATTAAAGCCCCGTATTTTTCAGAATTTTAACTATTTTTAAAGTCGATCCTAAACTTTCGGACGTCCCGAACTGTATCAAAACGGTGTCCGATCGACTCGAAACCAATCCTAAAATGTTCGTTACACCGAAGTAGATGATTTCACATGTTGGAACCACCCCAAAAGATGTCCCACTCGCCCACAAGCGTCTCCCAAAGGGGTTGCCGTGGGAGCCACGCGGTTGTGAACAATTGTCTTCTTTCCTACGTGAACCTGGTCTTGGCCGGTTCGATCCTGTACAGCCGGTTCACCTGGACCGGCGTGGCCAGTCCGGCCTTATGTATCCTAATTTTTTTGTCCAATTCCTTCCAATCCAATCCCAATCTTCCTATTTCATAATTTCCTACCTATTCATGTCAATAAACCTAAGGAAAACCCTTAAACTTGACTCGTTCAATTCTCCCCTTCACGATTCAAATTCCCCGATTGCACCTAGGGCTGCTCAGCCCTTCACAACCATCCAAAACCTCTTCTAATCCTTCCTAACAACCTAATAAACATCATCCAAACACCCAAAACCATCTATAATGCCTTAATCAATAATTGAAAAAAAAAGCTTAAAACCGCGTGCATACCTCCTCTCCACCGTGCACGGCGGCCCGGCCGATCCTGCCGCCACCTTCATCCCTTCAATCTCCTCTCTATGTTTCCCTCATGTGCCACAAGTATTGGATTGGGTTTAGGGGGTGGTGAGGGTGGTTTGTACAAAACGGGGTTTCGAGTTTGCTTTGAATGAACACGGGCACGGGGAAAGCATGTGTGCAATCACACTGGGCAATGGATGAGCGACAAGTGTCACTCATCCATTGGGCCTGAGAAAATATCTGGGGGCCCACTTGAGACAAAAGTCAAATCGTCTCGTAAAACGTGCAATAGTTCCTCGGAACTTCCGTGAACCATAACTTTTTCGTCGAACGTCTGATTTCGACGTGCCGCTTGTCTACGGATTCTTATCGACTCGATCTTCATAACAGTCCTCGGCCCTTGGCCATCGGACCTCCCGGGTCAAAAGTCAACTTTTCACCCTCGTTCAAGGGAAAAATTGTAATTTCGCCTGGAACGTCCGTTAATCCTCGACTAATTCCCGATTAGCCTCGTTAATCTGTCATTAATTCTTAATTAATCCCGATAATTCGGGACGGGTCGTTATAATCTTCCCCCTTCAAGAATTTCGTCCTCGAAATTCAAACCGACTCAATTCCACAACCAAACTGTGGAATTCGAATCGTGTTACTCGACTTGGTTCGTTGCACACACATGAGAGTACCGTGTAATAGTACACATCCGACACAGCCACGCTTCGGCTTGTAAGTCTCACTCGAGATAGAATGTCGACGTCTCGCCGATCTCGGATGTCGCTAACTTTAACAGGTCAGTTATACCAAACCGTCGTCTAATAGGCTTTTCAGCCTGATGGTTCTTCTCTGCTGACATCCAAAGTCAGTTTTTCAGTCTGACGACCTTTCTCATCCGGCCACCGGAGCTGCTAACCTATTCAGCATCCAATCTGACAACTATCCTCACCACTCCCACGGAGCGATACTCAACCTTTGTCATTGAACAGTTCGCCACCGTAATTCACTGTTCAGAGGAATACTATTCTCCTCTAACACTCCCTAAGTCCACGATCAAGATCGTGGCTAGCCGGTAACGCTTGGCTCCACTGCGCTTCGCTGTGCACTCTGATCTCAACTGGCTCTCGAGTCCTCGTATCTCACATCACTCAGCGATTTCCGCTGACAACTAGACTCAACTCGAGTCTTAACCGCCGTACTACTCCTCCTATCGACAAATAATCGACGTCCCACCCATCCGGGGTGTATATGGAAACCAATCGAATACTTGTCTCGACAGAAAACACACACAGGCACTAAGGTTCCTCTGGCCCGCACGACCCTGCGCTCTCAACTCACCAAATCTCCGAACCCTCTCTGTCAACTCTACTCAAGCACACAACATTCGACATCCAATCAGTACACCAATATGTCGGAACACATCCGATCATAGTACTCATCGGTTTACTACTCTTTCGACTCCTATCGATGGTCCATCATTTCCTCACTCCGACTATAGTCCGTCACCCAGACGTTCGTCACGAGTACAATCACTATTCTCAAATCCAACTCAAGGCATCAGTGATTCATCTCTTCCTAATCGATACCCACGTATCGTCCTCATTTCCTATGTATCCCCATGTCCAATCTCTGTCTTGTCATCTCACCAACTATGCTAAGGGACCCTTCATCAGTCTCACAATACCATTCTCCTCTGCTCCTAGCTTAGCATAACCGGCAAGGCAACTTACTCCACACCAGACCTCGGTCTAAACGCCTCACGGTCGTCACAATCACTTACATCATCTCGATCATCCTCATGTTACTCGATCTGTCTCATCTTGGGTACTCACTTATCACATCACTGGATGTGACACTATGAATCATATGGTCTCCAAGTCACTCAAATTTGACCCACAACCTAGGTGTTCGGTTCTTACACCCTCTTTGAACCCTTAGCTATCGTCTCCTTCCTCATCGGTCCACACGAGGAAAGTTGAAGATGATGACAACAAAGTTCATCCGATGTCACCCCCTAGTATCCAGCACAATCCGCTAAAGATCAGAAAATGAGAAGTCTCCTTCACCAGCCTCTAAGCCGAGAGTGGTTGCAACCATATTGGAAGCATGCCCAACTGTTTCGATTCCTTAGCTAGAAGTCCTTCTACTCCGACTAAGAGCATTATATGATAATTACTGTAATGCTTAATCCTTCCTTCAGGACTAAGCACTGCCATAGATTCTCTTTGGCTTCTTCCAACTCCATTCATGTTGGCAACCTAGTTCGTATGTCCCAATCCTTATGAGATCCAAATCCATCACCTAACACTCGTGTCCTCCGTCCACAACGACCTAGGGTACCTATCGCCAATCTAGGTAAAGTACATACCTCGCATCGTGCCACTCGGGATCCTCTCTGTCCTACTCTATGACCATCGAACTCACACGGCTACCACTCTAGGGCACGACTACCACTCTAGGGCACGCCTACCAACTCGGTCACAAACTAGGCCCTCAACTCACTTGGAAATCATCCACATGCTCGTAGATCATCCAATTCGTCTATCTATTTACGATCGTTTATGCACATCCAAAAGGATGTCAATTCATCCTAATCTGATGTACTGCTCAACTAAAGAGTCACAACAGGCTCCTGCTGTGATCTGTAGACAACTCTCTGCGTATTACCAAATTCGACCCTCCAGTCACTAATCCTCACCACAGTACCGGCGTTGTCCATTCCTTCTAACTAACGACAACTGCCGATAACTACTGTAATGGCCCATTCTAGTTCTCACTATCAGATTATCCTCAAACCAGCGTACCCGAACTCAGGAGGTACGGTCAACTAAACCATTTCCCACACGATTCCCAAGATGAATCTACACTAGCCGACTAATCCTTCTCGTCGTGTAGTGGTAGAACCTTACCATGAGCACATCACAACTGAGCTACCCTCAGCTCGTGGCTCGTTGCCTCTCCTCGTTAATGTCATCACATCACCGCCACATGGAGTGCGAATCAAACCAATCCGAAAACCTTGCTTCTACCGAGCAATCGCCACTTATCTCTGTTCGGGTCAGAGGGCTCTGCCTCTCTCGCACCCAACGACTCTGGGTATGACCATTTCGAAAATCCATATTGGAGCATGAACGTTCCCCAAACGTTCCCCGATTCTCAACAATCACCAATAAATCCAGTCTCGATGGTGGTTCCTACCGTGAGTTCGTGTAGACACAACCACACACAACACCACTGCGACACTCCGAACCTAAGCGGTTAACTCACCGCTGGCACCCGCTCAACACACCACACAACATCCACCAATCGGTCCACGTCAGGATCCAGTCAACAAGTACCACACTCCTGGTAACTTGTTCAATAAATCTCCTACTAGGGTTATCACAAACCCGGCTGCCCGCTGCAGCCCAACCATCCTAACCGATCCCTCGCTCTCGACTCTGAAGAGTCTTCATACTCCAATACTGGTACCATACTAGCCAGTAAACACGATCCGAGGACCTCGTCCTCTCGTAACTCTACGGCTTCCAGCCGCTGGCCTTCACAAGAACTTGGCCATAATCCGTGGCTAACACTGCATAACTGTTACACATCGCAATCGCGGCATACCACAATCACCGCATGCCATACCAAGCCATACAACACCTACTCTGTGGCATCCTCTACCAGTCGACATCCCTCCAGGACTCGAAACACTGAAGCATGGCCTCTCATGCCAAATTGGATCTAATGTTCCTATTCCAACCAGTCTCAACCAAACTCAACTAGAGTCTTCCACTAGGTCGTCCATGACCTCAACCGCTCTCTGTGGTACACTCTCCAATCCGACATGACACGATCGACAACGATCTCGACTCTCGAGTCGTAATACGGTGTCTACTGATCCACTGGGTCCTATCCACCAGTGACACTACAGCTCTAAGCCGTTGGATTCACACGAACACGGATCCCACTCGGGATCCAACCTCTCAAAGAACGCTGCATCCCATGCCAATCGAACCCTAAAACCATTTCACCTCGTCAGAAACATAATCTAACTAGGGTTTAGGGTTCGATTCCCACCAAATCCTCGTACTAATACCCTAACTATCAGGTTGATGACGGGCTATTACGACTGCAGAGACATCAAATCCTCGACCTGTGCACAGAGTGACGCGTAAAATGCGCTCTGATACCACTTGATAAGACCCATCCCAAATCCCCTAGGATTAACATGGGACGTGTCTTCTCCAATCTGACACGAAATGTTAAACCAGGGATAATTCTGTCCTTAGTCCAACTGGGACTACCAGAGAGTGCTAGGAACTGGAGGAGGAGTGTGATGTCTCGGTCTCTACTACAGCCCGCATCCGCGATCAACCTGAAGGGCATTCAAAACATCAAAAGTCGTGAGTGGACAAAATAAATATTTTAATAAAAACATTTCACAAAATGACCTTTATGCCCTTCACTAAAAACATGGATGCATTCACAAACCGTTTATCAAAACATTCACAAAAACCATGAGGGCCTTGGCCCAAAACGTAAATCAAACAATATGGGAACTCAGCCCAAATCAGACACAAGTGGGACTCTGCCCAAATCCATTCAACGTGGGTCTCAGCCCAAAACTATTCTTAGTGAAATACCAACCATGGAACACGGGGTCTCAGCCCCAAACCATTTTCCATAAAACCTCATACGTATATGCATACGTATAACCCATCCTTGGCATCTCAGATGAGATGCCAACTCAAGGCACACAACCCCTAGCGAACACATCCCCGATATATGTCACGATTCATCTCTATATAAGTGTGCACACTACTCCGGATCTCACTCCGAGTCTACCTCCAGGAATTCTCCATCTGGGAGGCTCTATCTTCGGATCTAGTCCGAGCATCTCTCCAGAAATCTGGCCCGGAACCACATCATAACTCCCACTCCTGGAATGGGCTCCCTATGGGGATTCTCATTCCGGGTAGTGGATCATGACTCTCCAGGTCGACGTCTGGAGGAGACCAATCAACTCATGTCGGAGGGTTTAAAAAATTTCAAATTACTTTCTTTCTCAACTGGGTTTCATACACGAATCTTAACGGGATTCCTCGAATCAGATTCAAATTCATTTTCACAGGCCTCGGCCTAAATCCACATTTCAACAGGGTCTCATGCCTGAATTCTCATTTAGTAAACCAAACTGAGACTTAAGTCCGATTTCACAATTAACTGGGCCTCTAGCCCGATATCACAACTAACGGGGCCTCAAGCTCGAAACCAGAACTCAACGGAGCCTTAAGCCCGATTTCACAATCAACGGGGCCTCAAGCCCGATATTACGACCAACTGGGTCTCAAGCTCGATATTACAACCAAGCCTCAAACCCAGATTTGTAAACCAACGGGGTACTTGGCCCGATCGTATAATTCAAATGGACCCTCGGCTCGATTTCTCGTCAAATCAAATGGACTCCAAGTCCAAGAGTTTCCAATCAAATGGGTCTCATGCTCGATTCCATATTTCTAAATCCTAAATTTTTTCATCCAATCATCATAGAAAACATAATACGTATAGGCACGACATAAAGCCAAAAACCTCGAAAAGCATGCAAATACGTAAATCCTAAGCCACCACAAACAAATGCACTCATGGTATCATAAAACATGTATTTAAAACATTTATAAACATTTATGCATGCATCGATTTTGAAAGAAAGGTCCACTCACAGACCGTCCGAAGCTGCGCCTCGATACACGCGCCATAAGCCTCTCTCGGGCCAATCATCACCTCTGGGGTTCCCGAACCTGTCCAAATCATAATAGAAGGTTACTAACTACTTAAATAACCCCTCATTAAAGTCCCATAATTTTTCGGAATTTTTAACTATTTTTAAAGTCTATTCGAAACCTTCAGACGTGCCGAACTATATCGAAACGATGTCTGATCGACTCGAAACTAGTCCCAAAATGTTAGTTACATCGAATAGATGATTTCACATGTTGGAACCACCCCCAAAAAATGGCCCATGTGCCCACACGCGCTGCCCAAAGGGGCTACGCGTGGGAGCCACGCAACTGTGAACAATTGTCTTCTTCCCTACTTGAACCCGGTCAGGCTGGTTCGGTTCTGTACAGCTGGTCCGCCTGGGCCGGCGTGACCAGTCCGGCCTAATTTCTCCTCCATTTTTCATCCAATTCCTTCCAATCCAATCCCAATCTTCCTATTTCATCATTTCCTATCTATTCATGTCAATAAACCTAAGGAAAACCCTTAAACCCGACCGGTTGGGGCAAGGGGAACACAGGCAAGGGGATTGCATGTGTGCAATCACACTGGGCAATGGATGAGTGACACTTGTCACTCATCCATTGGGCCTGAGAAAATATCTGGGCCTACTTGAGGCAAAAGTCAAGCCGTCTCGTAAAACATGTAATAGTTCCTCAGAACTTCCGTGAACTATTGCATGTTTTATGAGACGGCTGATTTCAACGTGCAGCCTGTTTGCAAATTCGTATCTACTCAATCTACGTAACGGTCCTCGGCCCTCGACCATTGGACCTCCCGGGTCAAAAGTCAACTTTTCGCCCTAGTTCAGGGTCAAAAGTCAACTGTTAATCCTTGGCTGATTCCCGATTAAACTCGCTAATCCATCATTAATTCTTAATTAATCCTGATAATTTGGGACAGGTCATTACAAGGAGAGTCTGTAGTCCCCCTTGGCTTCACCGAGACGTTCTTCGGGGTGCCCCAAGTGCTTCTCGAGGTCGATCGCCGATTGGGGGGGTCGGAGTAGTGAGAAACAGTGGTGTGAGCGTATTTGTGCTCAGCCTACTCATATGTGAACTGACTGACCGTTGTGTGGAGTGGACTAGCCAGTCGGTTTAGGTCAGTTGACCGAGTTGTGAGGGGCATGTTCATCTGGAGGGACTTGGTTTACTTCAGTCGACCAGCGTGCATTGTTGAATGTTGTCGGTGCCCCTGTAACATGTGGGTGTTTGGTACGAAGTTTCGAAGTATGTCGTCCTCAATGCGAATGTATTAGAGGGTAACTTGGTAATGTGTTGAGTGAATACAGGAAAATAGAAAAGAAAAAATCTTGTTATTGATAGTCTGTGTGGGTCAAATGGAGACCAGTACAATGAGAGCCTAAGTGCGACTTACAAGATTGGGACTGGTTGGTCAAATTAAATGTAGTACAGGTGGTCGACATTCCATAGGTGGCCGCGGGTGTGGCCGTTGGTGTCAGAGAGCTCATAAGTTCCAAGTCGACATATCTGGGTGATTTGGTAGGGACCTTCCTAGTCTGGGCTGAGGGTGTCCGTTGAAGGGTCTCTAGTAGCAAGGCGGACCTTCGTGAGTACCCAGTCCTCAACTTGGAAAGTGAATGGTCGAACCTTGGCGTCATGATACTCGTAAAGCTGCTGTTTGTGGGTGATATTTCGAAGGTGGGCCTTCACGCGATGTTCCTCGATTACGTCTAGGCTCAGTGTCATCTTATCATCATTGTGGTTGGTGTCATAGGATAAGACTCGGTATGATTCTTCGTCAACCTCCGTTGGGACGTCGGCCTCCGTACCGAATGCTAAGGAGAATGAGGTCTCGTTGGTAGCCATTTGGTACGAGGTTCGGTATGACCAGAGTGCACTTGGTAGGATATCTGTCCATTTTCCCTTGGCTTCACTGAGTTGAGACTTCAATGTGTGTTTGATGATTTTGTTCACGGTCTCGACCTGGTTATTGGACTGAGGGTGAGCTAGGGAAGCGAAGCATAAGTAGATGCCATACCGAGCACAGAAGGCTCTGAAATGGGTGTTGTCGAACTGCTTCCCGTTGTCGATGATGATTGTGCGTGTAAGGCTAAACTCGCAAATGATGTTCTGGAATATGAAGGTCTCGATCTAAGCAGTGGTGATAGAGGCAAGGGCCTTGGCTTCGACCCATTTGGTGAAGTGGTCGACTGCGACGACCGTGTACTCGGTATGTCCCTTGTCTGTTGGTATCTTGTTGATTAGGTCAAGTCCCCACTGAGTAACAGGCCAGGGGCTAAGCATAGGTGTCAGGTTCTCAGGCGTGAGTAGGAAGCGTTGGCATTTGTCGCAGTGCCGAGTGAGGTCGACCGCGTAGGCATGCAGTGGGAGTGTGTAGACTCGCTTATAGAATTATCCGGCGATGAGGGTATATCTGGCGGCCTGTTGGTGTATTTGCTTAGCCTCGACCCGGTCGGTTGGTAGGCTCTCGTCGGTGAGGAAGTGGATGAGCGGGGCCATCCAAGTTTAGCTGATGTTAACGTAGAAGATTGAAGAATGGGAGGTGCTCGGTTGGTGGAGGACTTCAACTGGGACACACCAGCCTATTCGTTCGTTCATGAACGAGGCGAGTCAGGCGAGTGTGACGACATGGCTGTTCTCAGATCGGGGAGCTTTTGTTATGGTATGGGCATGGAAACAGTTCTGGAGAGGCTGAGCCAATTTTTTGTACATTGTCATAGAAGTGTCCTTGGCTTCAAACTCATTGTTGACCTGATTGACGACAAGCTGGGAGTCGTTGTATACCCGTATTTGCTTGGCCTGCATATGCTTGGCCAAGCGGAGGCCGATGAGCAAAGCCTCATATTCCGCCTCGTTGTTAGAAGCCTTGAACATAAAATGAAGTGCATACTCTAGTCGGTGCTTGTTCAGAGTGGTTAAGACGAGCCCACCGCCCGAGCCATTGTGCCAAGCCGAGTCGTCGACGTGGAGAAGCCAGGAAGGCCGATCGGCGCCCAAGGTAGGTCGGGACGTCAATGCATGTGCTGTGTCGACATGAGCGTCTGGTTCGGCTGGAAGGTAAGTGAATTCCGAGATGAAATATACGACGGCTTGGCCCTTTTCACCTGGTCGGGGGGGGGGGGGGGGGGAGGGGGGTGAAGGTGATGTCAAACTCGCTGAGTTGGATTACCCATATATGCAGCCGATCGGAGGTGTCCGATTTTTGCAACACTTGGCAAAATGGGTGGTTGGTCAGGACAATAATGGCATGTGCCTGGAAGTATGGTCTGGGCTTCTTAGAAGATATGATGAGGGCAAAATCATGTTTTTCAAGGTCAGTGAACCTGTTTTCAGCATCCTGTAACGCTCGGCTGACGTAGTAGATAGGGTGCTCGGCTCCATCGGTCTTCCTAATGAGGACAGAGTTAACAGTGGAGTTGGAGACTGATATGTACATGATGAGGGATTCTCCGGTCTCCTGTCTAGAGAGCAATGGTACTCGGCTCATGTAGTCCTTCAGCTCGGTGAAGGCCTAGTCGCACTCCTTGGTCCAAGTAATGTGTTTGGACCGTCCCTTGAGAGCTTTAAAGAAGGGGACACATCGATCGGTAGCCTTCTAGATGAATCGACTCAGTGCTGCCACTCGGCTGGCCAGGCTTTGGATTTCCTT
Source organism: Prinsepia uniflora (assembly GCA_032719365.1). Classification (NCBI taxonomy): domain Eukaryota; kingdom Viridiplantae; phylum Streptophyta; class Magnoliopsida; order Rosales; family Rosaceae; genus Prinsepia; species Prinsepia uniflora. The sequence goes on from CM064868.1 coordinate 62,068,666, forward strand.
CTGTGTTTGAGGGGCCTTCATGTCTAGGAGTGCCCAAATTTTCTCAGGGTTGGCCTCGATGCCACGCTATCTAATCATAAAACCGAGGAACTTACCCGAGCCTACCCCAAAGACACACTTGGCCGGATTCAAACGCATCCTGAACTTTTTTAGGATGGTGAACATTCGAGTGAGATTGGTAACGTGTTGGTCGGCCGTCTTGCACTTGACCAACATGTCATCCACGTAGACTTCCATAGTTTTGCCAATCTATTCGACGAACATATAGTTGGTAGTAGCAGTACAAGCCCTGGTTACCCCGGTATTCTTTAAACCAAAGGGCATCACATTGTAGCAGTACAAGCCCTGGTTAGTGCGGAAGGTGGTGAGTATCTGGTCAGCAGGATGCATGAAGATCTAGTTGTACCCCGAGTAGGCATCCATGAAACTAAGGAGCTCATACTTGGCAGTAGCGTTGACCAGTTGGTCGATCTTGGGCAGAGGGAAGCTGTCTTGGGGGCATGACTTGTTCAAGTAGATGTTGGTGAGTTGTGTGAAGGAGTCTATGGACCCAGGCTCCAGTTGGTAGAACCAATTATTCTTGGCCTCGGTGAGGGTGGAGCTGAACGCCAGGCACCAAGTTTCATCGGTCAAACTCGTGAAGGAGACGGCCGACCAGAAGTTGTTGAGGTGGTTAATTGGGTCTGTCTGTCCCGTGTAAAGGGGGATCTTGAGCGGCCTGATCGGGTGATCGTGTTGGAAATGGTTGATTTGATCCGTGAAAGGGTCCAAGCTGGGTCCTCCCCAAGTATGTGTCTAGGGTGTTCCTTTCTCGGCCTCGAGGCATCACAGTCGATCTAGTAGTTGTTGGACCATCCGGTCAGTATTGGGGCCTTGCTCGGGCAAGGGTAATCAGTGTACTGAGGAGGTGTGTGTGTATCCCATCGGGATGAGTTCTCCCTATTTCTCCTAGACCTATTTTCGCGTGGGGGACGATCAGATCGGCGTGCGCTGAGGATTTCCTTAGACGAGTCTGCTCCCTTCATTATCGAGGTGTGTGTGTATCCCATCGGGATGAGTTCTCCCTGTGTCTCGAGATCTATCTGACTGGTCTGCTCCATTATTGGTTGACCTTTCTCCTAGGGGAATTCGAGTCTGATTGGACTATGTTGTTTGCGGTCCGATCTGGAGGTACCGCTCAGGGCCTCGCGGGATCGCAGTAAACTCTGGTTCCCTAAGCACTCTTCCCCGGTATGACCAGAAGTTTCCATGGTTTATCGGTCGGTGCGACCGTGGTGGCGGCCTTCCCCTTATCGAATGCTCAGCGTCATCTCGACCCGCTTGGCACAGTCGACCATGACTCTTTCGGCCCCTCGGATCTCGTCTTGTGCCCAACGGGAATTCATCTTGGCTTGTGCAGCCTGTAATTAGGCTACGACCTCGGTGTATTACCCGCTTGGTTTGATATACCGCACCTCGGCCTGAGTGGCGTTGGCCTTGATTTCGGCCCTGTCCCATTGTAATTTTTCCAACACCCGGAGTACCTCGGGGGAGGTATCCCTCGATCGTCGACTGACGCGGTTGTAACTTCACCGTTCACGTTGTCTTGCATGCTTTGAGGATGGGAGGGGAACACGGTTCTTGGCTCGGTAGAGTGGTGGGCAAACTTAGTCAGAACTCCCATAGCCAGCGCCAAACAGTTGATGCACAAAATGTGCCAACTGAGGGAGCGAATGCTGCTCTGCTAGGTGTCCTCGAATAGACCTGTAAGGAAGGAAACTGGTTGGTCGGTTAGAGTATAGGCACCAGTGTTGTACCAGCCCAAGGGTACTCCAACGCCCAAGTTAGTGGTCGCTCTGAGGTGTAAGAGGTATGGTGAATAGAGCAGTGTAGAGTAATAGTCAATAGTTAATGCTTAGTAACCTTTATGTGACAAATTGACCCTTTTTGTATGCGTGTGGTGTGTGTAATAAATACATTCTTCCGATTTGGGAATGTATGTCGTTGTGGGACCAACACGTGGAAGGTGAGGGTCGTCCACGTGTCGACGTTGGCCAGGCCTTACTAGGGTTTTCCTGTTTGAGTGAGTATGGACCCTTGGGGTTGTGAAGATGTGTTGGGGAGAAGTTGTAACGACCCGTCCCAAAATTTTTGGGTTAATTAGGAATTAATTGAGGATTAGTGAGACTAATCGGGACTTAGTCGAGGATTATCGAACGTTCAATGTGAAATTACGATTTTCCCATAGACGAGGGTAAAAAGTTGACTTTTGACCCGGGAGGTCCAATGCACGTGGATCTAGGACCATTACATAGGTCGAGTCAATATGAGTCCGTAGATAGGCGGCACGTCGAATTCGAACGTTCGACGAAAAAGTTACCAGTCACGGAAGGTTCCGGGTACTATTGCATGAGGTACGAGGTAGGTGAATGTTTGTCATTTAGTGGGCCCAGATATTTGTAATTAGGCCTAATTAATTCCCATCCCACATACATTGATTCCCATACCACATACATGCATACCCATTCCCTCTGTTTCATTCTTGTTCTTTGTTTTTCTTAACCTGAAACCCCAAACCCGTACAACCCAATCCTCCTTACTAGCCTATCCTCTTGTGTTGTGATGAGAGAGTGACTGAGGATGGCTGAGAGGTCAGGAGATGGCGAGGAGGTGGCAGGACCACCGTGGATGGCGGTGGAGTCGCGGGAAAAAGGTAAACTGTAAACCGTTTTAGTTCAAAATCCGAAATTCATGTTTCGTGGTTGGTTGATCGATTTGGTGTATTGGGAAGTGTTCCCAGGTCCTAGACGACTCGATTGAGATCTGAATAGAAGACGGAGAACGGTGGAGCAGCTCAGGCAGGGAGCTTGAATTTCCAGCCACTGTTCATTGATTCGAACATGTAATTCTACACTATTTTTCATCGCTTTAATTACATAGATTAATTGAGGGGATCGAGACGAACACGTAGGAACTAACGACTTCAAAAATGGGTTAGAACTGACGAAATGGTGGCCAGGTCAGGTCGCGGGGTCTACGCTACCCGTTTACAGGACCCGTCGAGAGGTTAAGGGTGATGGCGTCATCGGCTGACATCATCACCTGTTAGATTGTCAGGTCACGTGGCCCAATGAGGGATGGACAAGTAGTAGTTGTCAGTGCCCAGTCAGCCTAACATGTCAGTGGCGTGGAATAATTAGATGGTGCCACGTGTCACTGACATGTCAGACACGTGGACCCATGAGCTGCTGACACGTGTCAGATGTCAAAGTGTCAGAGATGATGTCATGCTGCCGTCAGCGTTGACTGTGATCCCTGACGTCAGTGTTAACTTTTTGGTCAACGTTGACAGTACCTTTGACCCACGCGTGGGAACATATTTCGAGGTGGGATTAGGATCATTTTAAAGGTTTCGATGACACGAATCCAATGGTGGTGGTTTCGAATCGATCGGAGATCGTTATGTTGGTCAAATTGGGGTTTAAAACCTAGGGAAGCGTGTCTAGGACACGTTGACTTTTTCAGGAATGTTGGGGGTTCTCGATTAGGACTTGTCTAGGTTGGTAGTAACCTTTGAGTGTGTTTTGGACAGGTCCGGATGACCTGGTGAGGTTGGATTAGCCTGGAGAGACTTATGGCACGTATTTCGAGGCGCAGCTTGGACGGTCTGTGAGTGAACTTTGTTTTATGAATATGATGCATGCATAAATATTTTATATGTGTTTATGAACATGATTTTAGATGCCATGAGTGCATGTGATTTAAATATGAATTGTTTGGCATTTTCATAGAAAATGCGTTATTGCACGTCGTTTGAGATTTCTGTTTAATGTGATATTCAGGCTTTGTGTAACGACCCGTCCCAAATTTTTGGGATTAATTCAGATTAAATTGAGGATTAGTGAGGCTAATTAGGGATTAGTCGAGGATCATAAGATGTTCAGGGTGAAATTATGATTTTGCCCCTAAACGAGGGCAAAAAGTTGACTTTTGACCTTGGAGGTCCAATGCAGGAGGACCATGGATCATTACGTAGATCAAGTCGATACGAGTCCATAGACAGGGGACACGGAAAAATTGAACATTCTGCGGGAAAGTTACGGGTCACAGATTTCAGGGTACTATTGCACATTTCACGAAACGAGTGACAATAGTCCTGTTGTGGGTCTCAGATATTTGTTTCAGGCCCAATGGATGAGTGACAAGTGTCATTCATCCATTGCTCCCATTACACATACATGCACCCACTCCCTTCATCTGTTTCATTCAAACCAAACCCGAAACCCAATCAAACCACAACCCCAATCCTTCCCCCTCACCTGTGCTAACTGAGAGAGAGACTGAGAGTGAGGCTGAGGGTGAATCGGTGACGACGAGGAGGATGGCTGAGCCGTCGTAGACAGCGGAGGAAGGTAAACCCGAAACCCCATTTTTAAATACAAATTTGAATTCATGGTTTGGACGTTGGGGGCTGTTTCTGATGATTGGGTTCTGTTTTTGATGGTTGTACGATTCTTGTGGGACTGGAATCGAAGGTTGTGGATGGCTGGGTGGTTCAGGCAGAAGGCTGGAAATGGCCGTGCGGGTTTATGATCAAATAGGTAATTCCTAGCTTGTTTTTAGGTGTTTTGAATCCATAGATCGACTAGGGATGACTGGACGATCGCGTAGGAAGCAATAGCTTCGAAATTAGACCAAGAACTAAAGAGAAAAAATCTGGTCGAGTCTGCGGGTCTGCGCGACCCAAATAGAGGATAGGGATGATGACATCATCGATGACATCATTATGTCAGTTGACACGTGTCAGATGTCAGCGTTGACTTTGACCGTTGATCGCTAACGTCAGCGTTGACTTTGCTGACTTTTTGGTCAACGTTGACTAGCTACTTTGACTCGCGCAGGGGGCGGTGGGCACGTATTTCGAGATGGGACTAGGACCATTTTAAAGGTTTTGACAGTACGAATCCAATGGTGGTGGTTTCAAATTAATCGAAGATAGTTATGTTGGTTAAAATGAGGTTTAAAGCATAGGTAAGCGTGTTAGGGACATGTTGAATTTTTCAGGAATGTTGGGGTTTCTTGTTTAGGACTTGTCTAGGTTGATAGTAACCTTTGAGTATGTTTTGGACAGGTCCGGATAACCCAAAAAGGTTGGATTAGCCCGGAGAGGCTTATGGCACTCATATCGATGCACAACTTGGACGGTTTGTGAGTGAACTTTGTTTTATCATTATGATACATGCATAAATATTTTATATGTGTTTATAAACATGTTTTGAGATGCCATGAGTGCATGTGATTTGAATATGAATTGGTTGGCATTTTCGGAGGAAAATGCGTTATTGCACGTAGTTCGAGATTTCAGTTTTATATGATATTTCGGTTTCGGCTGAGTATACTATATGCTTGTGTTTTATGTAATTTTGAGGTTTCACAGAGAGACGTGCAATTGAGGAATTGAGTTACCATTTTAAGGGATTTCACGGAGATGTGTGAAATCGAGATTCGGGCACGAGTCCCAGTTGAACTATGATTTACAAGTGTTTTGGAAATGAGAACTTGTTTACAACTGGGTATATGACCCAGTTGATTTGAGGTTTGACTTAGAGTATAGTCAAACGTGAGATAAGTCGGGCTGTGACCCAATTATGAGTTTATGAAAGATATTTCGGGCATAAAACCGAGTTGTGGATTTTATAGGATTTGTGGAATCCTGGGATATGAAGTGTCGTTAGACATTGGATTTTTGGGCTGGGACCCATTTGGTGATGTTCCGTGCTTGAGGCCCTATGGATGATGGCATTCGTGTGAGTCCCGGATGATATGACTCTCGCCTTCAGGTTGCAAATGTGTTCCTTCCAGAGAGGTCACGATGCACTGTCTATTGTCGAACAGCCACAGGACGCAATGACCGAGGGAGGATCGACTTAGGAGTGTTGATGGTATCCTTTGAGATCGATCGGCGATGTGTTCGCGATGATCTAAAGACGGTCGCAGCGAGTAATGTGTTCACGGCGACATGGTGGGATTGTGAGCTGTCCTGAGCTATTTGCACATGTGCTAGGATTAGAATCGTGACTGACATTGGGATGAGTTCCCATGGAATGTGTTCCCACATGTTCTATGATTTGGGCTAAGGTTCCGTTCCAGTTTTCCTTGATTTGATTTTGGGCTGCGGCCTTATATGGTTCAGTTTTGGACTGAGACCCCACTGAGATGATGACTTCAACTGAGAAGCATTTTTTACTGTGTTTTGATTTGGGAAGCAATACGTCTTGCTTCCAAGAAAGTATTTGAAATAACTGTTTTAAGATGCATGCATGCTTTTACTTGAAGGGTATAAACGTCTTTTCGATATAAATCATTTTTATAAACTGTTGTTTTGCCCACTCGCAACTTTTATGGTATTAATACCCTTCAGGTTGATAGCGGATGCAGGCTGTAGCAGAGATCGAGACATCACATGCCACCGTCGATCCTGACGAACTCTGATTGATTCCATGAGGGTGACGAGTTATCCCTAGTCTAACACGCAGTGTTAGACGGGAGCAGGCACGACCCACGATAATCTAGGGGGATTGGGACGGTTCCTGTCACTTTGGCCAAGTATTCTACGTGCATATGTTTTACATGATTTTATATGATTTTGAGGATTTCACGGAGAAGCGTGAAATTGAGGATTTGAGATAATATTTTAAAGGATTTCACGGAGATGCGTGAAATAGAGATTTGGACACGAGAACCAATTGAAAGACCTTGACTTGGCGTGATGTCAAGGATGATTTGGAAAGTGTTTTGAAAATGAGAAATGATTTTCGAATTTGGAAATATCTTTCAGGCATATGACCCAGTTGATTTGAGGTTTGACTTAGAGTATAGTCAAATGTGAGGTAAGTCGGGCTGCGACCCAGTTACGAGATTTTGAAAGATATTTCGGGCATGAGACCCAATTGTGAATTTGACAAGATTCGAGGAATCATGGGATATGAAGTGTCGTTGGACATTGGATTTTCGAGCTGTGACCCATTTAGTGATATTTCGGGCTTGTGTTCCTATTGATGATTTACGGGTTAGAGTCCCGGTCGATGATGACATTCGAGTTCGAGTCTTGGATGATGTGAGGCTCGCCTCCGGACTGCGAATGTGTTCCTTCCAGAGAGGTAACAATGCACTACCTGTTGTCGAGCAGCCGTTGGAGGCTATGGCCTAGGGAGGCTCAACTTAGGAGTGCTGATATTATCTGAGATCGATCTGTGATGTGTTCACGATGATCCAGAGATGGTCGCGGCGAGTGATGTGTTCACGTCGACATGCTAGGATTGTGAGCGGTCTTGAGCTATTTGCACATGTGCTAGGATTGAAATCGTGACTGACACTGAGATGAGAATGAGATGAGTTCCCACGTGTTCTATGATTTAGATTGAGGCTCTGTACATGTTTTCGATAAACTGTTTTCATAAACTATTCATTTTTGTCTACTCACAGCTTTTATGGTTTTTAATACCCTTCAGGTTGATAGGGGATGAGGGTTGTAGCAGAGATTGAGATATCACATGCCACCACTAATCCTGGCGTACTCTAGCTAACCCCGAGCGGGTGACGAGTTTATCCCTAATCTGATACGGTCAGACGGGAGCAGGTACATCCCACGATAATCTAGGGGGATTGGGATGGGTCCTATCAGAAGTACTGGGCCTTCGGGTTGGTATGGACTGACGTGGTGTCTGACAAAGGGTTGGGCCTCCTAGTTGGTCGGTCTGTACCAACATGTCTGTTGACAGAAGGCTGGGCCTCGCGGTTGGTCGGTCTGGGTCGACATGGCTATTGACAGAGGGTTGGGCCTCGTAGTCGGTCGATCTGGGCCGACATGGCTATTGGCAGAATGTTGGGCCTCGTGGTCGGTCGGTCTGGGCCGACATGGCTGTTGCCAGAAGGCTGAGCCTCTTAGTCTTGTCAGAAGAGATGAGCCTCCTAGTAGGTCTGGGCCGTCGGGTCGGTCTGGGCAGATATGGTATCAACAAAACTAATATAATATTTTTGAACAAAATATATTATTATGAAATAATAATTATGTGATAAGATTTGAAATAGGCAAAATAATTTTATGATAAGATTTTTAGGTGCCTTGTTTATAAAGTAGCTATATGGCACATAAATAATTTTTGAGAAGATATTTAAGTGCCAAATGTCACTATGTGATTATATATTTAGATATTCGAGCAAAATAATTTTATGTTGTACTAACTATTTTAGTAAGATGGATTAATTTGTCGATCGAATATACTGACTATTTAGCCGGGAATCTGGTGCTCTAGTAAATTAAAAAACCTATTATGTTATACTCGCATGATTATAGTGTATTAATTAATAAGAAATATCTATATATCATAGATTTTAATTATGTATATTATTATTATAAATTATAAATTATTTTAATTAATTAATAATAAGTTTTTATCTAATTTTTATTATTTTATTTTTATTGTTACTACTATTTATTATCATAATTATTATTTTTATTATTATTACTTTTCAAGATTTCTAGTCATTTGCATATATTTATTATCATAATTATTAATACTTTACTACGATTTTGCTAGAAATTACACGATTCTAAATTGTGATAAGAGGCAATCTTAGGAGGATAACGAAAGGAAAGAATTTTAAATGGTAGATTCTTCTCCTTTTCAGGTTTAGTGAAATGAACGTGGGTGGTAACCCGCAAGGGAGGGATCATGTTTGGCTAAAATAAAGAGAATTAGGATATTCCCTTGTTTGACAAGAGCTTGTTAGATGAGAGTAAGACAGAGCACATTTTCCAAGGTGGTTTTAAGGACGGCTCCTGTCTAGTGGAGTTAGAAATAGACAAAGAGGACCTAGTCGACCTTCAGTGACAAGACCCAACCTAGAAAATCTGTAAAACACATTGATTGGTTGTTAATTATGCATGTATTAGTAATGATTCAATGTAAGACCCGGTCTTCAAAGCAAGAACGATGAGCAAGACTCGTGAGCTTGAGAAGCAAGAACGATGAGCAAGACCCGTGAGCTTGGAAAGGCAAGATCAGTGAATAATCTCACATCGCTCGGGGAGGGAAAGGTCAAGTGCCTTATATGTGTGGGCATGTATCTATCTAACACAAGGCCTTTTGGGAGCTCACTGGCTTTGGATTTCTTGGGAACTCCAAAGTTAAGCGAATTGAGGTTGGTGCAATCCCAAGATGGGTCACCCCCTGGGAAGTTGCACCGTGAGCTCCCAAAAACAAAACCGTGAGAGCTGGGCCCAAAACGTACAATATTGTGTTAGATGGGCCGGGTCGTGACAGAATGGTATCAGAGCCGGACCCCGACCCAAAGTGTGCCAGCGAAGACGTTGGGCCCTAGGGGGGTGGATTGTATGACCCGGTCTTGGAAGCAAGAACGATGAGCAAGACCCGTGAGCTTGAGAAGCAATAACGGTGAGCAAGACCAGTGAGCTTGGAAAGGTAAGATCGGTGAACAATCCCACATCTCTCATGGAGGGAAAGGTGAAGTGTCTTATATGTGTGGGCATGTATCTATCTTACACAAGGCCTTTTGGGAGCTCACTGGCTTTGGATTCCTTGGGAACTCCAAAGTTAAGTGAGTTGAGGCTGGTGCAATCCCAAGATAGGTGACCTCCTGGGAAGTTGCACCGTGAGCTCCCAAAAACAAAACCGTGAGGGCTAGGCCCATAGCGGACAATATTGTGTTAGATGGGCCGGGTCGTGACATTCAATGTCCCTTTTTACTTATCATTTCTCTAATTATGTCATAAAATAAGAGAAAATGACCCTTCTTGTGAGCTATGTGCAGATTAATGATGTGGGATCAATTCTAAGCCAAATTGAAGGAAAAGGCCCTAAAACTATGTTTTGGGTCCTAGTCGGGTCCCAAGACCCAAGTTAAGTCCCAAGTTTCTAATCAAGTCCAAGAACCAAGATTTGGTTCATGTACTTGTCCTAGGATCTGTCCCAAGAACCAGAACCTGGCCTGTATGCATATCTGAGGACTTGGCCCCTGTTCATGTTCCATGTATCGGGTCCTTGTTCCAGGCCCTGTTCCAAGTTCCAAGCCGTGTGCCTGGTCTTGTGCCTACCGAGTTCCAAACCGTGTGCCAGCCCTATCCCTTGTTTTAGTCATAGTTCCCAGCCAAGACCTGCTTGTGTTCTAGTGGATGCCCACTTGAGAATCAGGCCCTGTGACAACCAAAGGCCAAAACATATCCCTAATATCATGTCTTGATTCCTTGTTCCACCTTGTTCCATCAAAAGACATCATTGTTCCACATTTCCAGCTTTAGGCCTAGCCGAGGATCAGTCCTAGGACCAGGCTGTGTGCCAGTTTTCTGGCCCATGTGCCTTGACTTTCAGGGTCTTGCTCTAGAAATTCCTGATTTTGGTCTCATTGTTCCAATGGATAAATGCTTAGCTCTGGCCACGATTTTTATATAATGACCTATTTTTAGTACTTTATCTAATGGTGCATTCAGGGCCAACTTTGGTGGACATTTGATTTTATGGATTTTGAGGGCTAGTTCCAGGTTCGTGTGCCAGCTCGTGTGCCAGAGACATGCCACCCGTGACATGTCCCCCGAATGACCTACTTTTGTTCTAGCAGCTATTCATTCTAGAACAAGGCTCTGCACCAACCAAAGTCTAAGTTACAACCCGAATGTTCCATTTTGAGGTTTTGTTCCAACTTGTTCCATTGAAGACTTCAAAAGTTCCACAAGTCCAAAATAGGCCACAGTTGAGAACCATGACCAAGTCCCTGTGCCAGTTTTCAGGGTTAGTTCGAAGTTCTCTGGCCCAGACCCTGTATCAACCAACATTCAAGACATGGTCTTAATGCTCCATTTTGAGGCCCTGTTCCATCTTGTTCCATCGACGTCCTCAAGAGTTCCTTAGGTCCAAATGAAGGCCCAAGCGCAGGTCATAGCTAAGTTCCAGGTCCCTACCGCCAGTTCTAGCGCCAAGGTTCAGTCTCACACCTAGTGTACATTCCAAGTCTAGGCCCAATGGTGTCCTAGTGCTGATTAGTGATAAGTTCTTCAACTTTCCTATTCAGTCAAGGACTAGAATAGGGAACAAATTAAGAGCCAGAGACATTGTACGAGTTTACTTGCAGCTAGGTCTTGTTGTGAGGCTCACGTCTAGGTTTTGTGTTCTCTATCAAAGGACCAACTTAGCTCATTTTCGGGGTTGTTCTTCTAACTCTTTGGAGCCCCGAAGTTCTTCCAACTTTCAGTCTCGAAACGCACTTAGATTTCTTATTGTTTCTTTTATTCTTAAACTTAGATCTTTGTGTGTTTCATACTCATACATTAGTCTTTCACAATTTCAATTTCATAGCACTAATCTCTTTACGTTATGATATTCTTAAATTGAAGTTTCTTACGGTTCTTTTATTTATGCACTTAATTCTTATGGTTGTTCATTCATACTTCTTATTCTTTCTACGGTTTTTCATTCTTATATTGAGTTCTTTTACGTTCATGTTCATACAATAGTTTCTTATTGTTTCTTGGATTCACACTTAGTTATTATTGTATTTCGATTCTTAGCATTAGTTCTTCTACGATTTTACATTCATAGCACTTCTTTTACGATTTTGGCTTCATATATTTAAGGGCCCTTTTTCACCTCTTTTGGGGTGTTGAAACTCTGCCCAAATTTAGACTAGTTCTCTACAGGTTTGAGATTCGTAGACTAGTTCCTTTGCAATCTCAAATCCGTAGTACTTGAGGGTGGTTTTCTTTTGGAAGTTCATCACTGCTTCTCTTTTGCATTGTATTATCTCGATTTACGCTTATTTCTTTAATGTTTAATTCAATAATATATATTTTCTTTATTTCAAGCATAAGTGAGTAGTCATTACAGATTAGGGCTACTTGAAGCCCTTACTATGAGTTTTTGTACTTAGTCTTTTGTTTACTTATCTTCATCGTGTGTGTTGAATTGAATCGATCTACTATGCTTAATGAACTCAGTGAGATGTGTGTAAAAGTAGCTAACTTATATGCAAGAAATTGTAGATAATATGCAAGGTTAGATCGCCATATTTATCTAGTAAATGTAAGCATCAAGATTAAGAGGTAGACTTTTAATTGTAGATTGATTCCATAAAGCTTAAGGTGTTTTTATACTCTTAGGTTAATGCGGTGTCATAAAATCCTTTTTGCATGCAAAGCATCACCAAAACGTTGTGGTAGACACTTGAGAGCACATGCTATGCCTTAAGTATACTAAGTAAGAAAGGATAAAATGTGTCTAATGAGCATATGCCCTGCCTTAGGCACGGGCCCTTAATACAATCACTAAATGAAGATGACTAATAAGGACTAAAAGAGATAACAAGTGGTAGGGTGGATAGTTAACCCGAATTATACCTTTAAAAGCAATTTAAAAACCTAATAATCACTTTACTTGCAATCCAAGTAATCAAATGAAAACCTCCCAATCTTGCACTTTTCACATCTAAGTTAATTGGAATGAACACATTGGATACCTTGAAAAAGTCCCTGAGGAATTCGACCTTTGATGTGCTACTATACTATCTACACGTCTTGGGCACTTGCAAAATTATTACACATAAAAGCCTAGTCTCGCATAATCATCATTGTGTGTGAACTTGGCCTCTATCATACATCCATGGTCATGCTGTAACACCCTGAACTTTATGAATTGGTATAGCTGTCTTTATCTTATTGGGCCAAAATATCTGGTGGGACCAATGAATGGGTGACAAGTGTCACCCATCCTATTGGCCCATCCTCACATGCATTTGTATCTATTTTGATTCATGTATCTCTCAATTTCCTCTCATTTATTCTCTGTGCAAACCGAAACCACCCAACCCAAACACACAAACACCATAACCTTCACCCTATTTTTTCATCATCTCCATCGTTCATCAGTTAGGTGAGTGAGAGTGAGAACAAAGTGAAAAGACGAGGACGATAGTGAGGCTGTGCACGGCGAGAAGGCGAGAAACCAGAAATCTACTTTTGGCCCAAAAATGGAAGTTGGTTTTTCCACATTTGTTTATCGATTTGATGGACCCTAATGTGTTATAGGAACCAAGACAATCTCAGTGGGCTGGTTTTCGAAGCAAGGGGTGGCCGAAGTTGAGAGAAAATCAAGGAGGAAGTTTACGAGTTATTGTTCATCAATTAGAGGTAAATTGCTAGTTGGTTTTTCGTGTTTTTAAACCCATAGATCTTCTCTAGGGACCCAGAAAATCATGTAGGATGAAACGGGATAGAAAATGGTTGAGAAATGGCCACTTTAGAACAGGGTAGCGTCACGGGTTTGGGCGACCCATTACAGAGGACCTGTCGAAAGGTTAGGGGTGATGACGTCATCAGCTGACGTTGTCACTTGTCAGACTGTCAGGCCAGGTGGCCCAATGGGGAAATGACATGTGTCATATGTCAATTCCCAGTTAGTACTGACATGTTAGTGATGTGGCCTAATCAAGTGTTGCCACATGTCAATAACATGTCAGTGACGTGGACCAACTGGATGCTAAAACGTACACCTATCAGATGACGTCAGGGTTGACTTTGACCGTTGACCTGACGTCAGTGTTGACTTTTTGGTCAGCATTAACTTTGACTTTGACCTGCGTGTGGGGGCACATGGACGGTAGTCTCAAGGTGGGACTAGTGTCATTTTAAAGGTTTCGGCGATCCGGATCCAATGGTGGTGGTTTCAGGTCGATCGATAATCGTTTGATATGTCAAATTGGGGTTTAAAGCCTCGGGAAGCGTGTTCGAGACACATTTCCAGGCTGGGATTATTCACTGGTTTTAGGTATGAACTTGTAGAGTTCTTTAGTGACTTTTGACTATGTTTGGACAAGCCCGGACACTGTGACTTAGCTTCGAGATAGGTTAAGGCTATTTGTTTGCGCATCGAGGATTGTTGTGAGTGGGATTTTGATTTCTAAATGGATTGCATGCATAACTATTTTCACTATATTACTATATGTTTGGATTTGGGTTACTTTGGGTCTTTGTTATGGATGCTTTATCATTATTACATTGTTTTGGGCATGAGACCCGTCTAGATATTATACTGTTGATTTTAGAGTAAAACAGGGATTTCATTGGTTCACACTATTGCACTGTACATACTGACCTTATGAATTATTGTCTCCTCCAGATATTTGCTACCCTAGAGTAGTCACGACGCATTGTCTAAGAGGGGTTGCTCTATGTGAGAAACCGTAGAGAGGCTCAGGATCAAGATTGCTTTAGACGTCAGGGACGTCAGACATCTGATATGTCATACTCTAGACTGGGTTCGGGGAAAACATAGGCTTGAGACCCCGAGCGACACGCTAGCCTTAGAACCGTGACTTTATTGGACGTCTAGGACGTCAGACATCTAAGATGTTGAGGTTGGGGTATACGGTGCACTATTATGATGGTTATATATATATATATATACTACTATATGTGATTATGTGATTTACAATTCAGTTATGATTATCTATGTTTTGACTCAAATGCATGCATGTTTGAAAACAGAGGGGTAAAACATTATTTTACTATCTTATATTGGTTTTGAAATATTCTTTATTTTCAGTCCACTCACAATTTCATTGTTTTCTTGACCCCTCCAGGCCGTGACATCGAGATAGAGGCAGATCCGGAAGCTGAGGCATAGTTTGTTATCGTTGTGCACCTAAAAACCCGTTTTGGGTAGGTTGCGCACTGCTTTGTAATCTGACATTTGTGCTCACTTTCGGTTATGTATTATCCCTGGTCTGACAATGTAGAACCCACCTTGGTGTATGTTTAACTTTTTTTAATTTTAAAAATCCGTTAAGGGTATTTTCGGCACTCTCAAGGGTTAATGTCAGATGGGAGAAGGACAGATCCCCGAGTGGTCCTAGGGGGATCGGGATGGGTCCTATCAGCTTGGTATCAGAGCATAGCACTAGGATAACGTGTTGTATAACGCTTTAAATGTCATAACTAATCTATGCCTCTTAACAGTTAGTCATGTCCGAGAAGCAATACTCGTGTACGGACTGAGGAAGAGAAAGTGAGAGGAATGGAAAGTGCAAGTATTGAACGAGCCTAACGGTTGGGAGCTAAAACTTTCAGTAGAGGAGCAGACCCGGAGGAGGCGCATTAGCGAGTACTGTTGGCTACCTTTCTGCTTGATGGCGGAGCTTACCAGTGGTGGTACGCACCAGAGATGATGGGCTGGAGTGCCAACACCATAACCTGGGAGGTGTTCAGAGAGCTGTTCTTAGACCAGTACTGTCCACCATCATTCAGGGATGCTTGTGAGACCGAGTTTCTGCAGCTCCAGCAGGGGAGCCAGACTGTGACGGAGTATGAGCAAAGTTTCTTGATGCTGTCTCGATTTGCTTCTACTTTTGTGGGGACTAAAGCAGAGAAGTGTTACCGCTTTGAGCAAGGACTCAAGGAGGATATCCATGCTATAGTTACAGCTGGGACTTACACCACCCTGAGAGATCTAACTGATGTAGCAGTGCGAGTGGAGGCTAGTATGTCGGCATAGCAGCAGACCTCTAGTGAGGGACGATATAGAGATTGTCCGTATCTTGGACCTACGAGCCACAGGGGTTCGAAAGGAGGACATTATGGAGGGAGATCATTCGCTCTAGCCGAGGACGGTTTGGCCGATATGGGAGTCCTCAAAGATCAGGATTGGGATCTAGCTACAAGCCACAACATAAGGCAACTAGTGGTACTTTTGTGGGCTCTTCAGGGCCAAGGGGGTTGTCTTACTTCTCATGTGAAGAGTCGATACATTTTGCCGGGATTGTTCATTGCTCTTGGCTGGTGGTAGTGGAACTGGACAGAGCTCAGTGGGACCTAGGCAGAACGCAACTACGACTTCAGATGCCACAGGTGGCAGGGTTTATGGTCTAGCTAGAGGATGAGGACGTGGTCGGCAGACGGAAACAATAGCCAGAGTTCTTTCAGTTCCCAAGCAGCAGGTTAAGTTAGTTGCAGGTATCGATACTGGTACACTTACTATTTCAAGTATTGATGTTCGTGTTTTGATGGACCCCGGAGCTACACATTCTTTTATTTCGCCGAGTTTTACGGGTATGGTGGATTGTGAGGTGTCGGCACTAGAGAGTGAGATGGGTATCGGTACATCGATGAGGGTTATCTATATAGTGAGCCAAGTGATGAAGGATTGTCCAATGAAAGTAGGGGATGTGGAATTGACTGCGGATCTGATTATCATGGACTTGCATGACTTCGACGTCATTTTGGGGATATGGTTCAGATCATTGTTTGGTTATTGACTGTTGTAGTAAACTAGTGACCTTGCGAAGTCCAGGTCTACTAGAGGTGACTTTCCAGGGAGAGCGCACCTGAGGTAATTTCTGCTTTACAGCTACTAAATTATTACGGAATGGTTGTCAGGGATATTTGGCACATGTTGTGGATACACATAATGTTCCGTTGAGTACCGAGGATATACCGGTGGTACGGGAATTTCTAGATGTATTTCTGGAGGACTAACTGGGTTTACCACCGCATCGAGAGATCGAGTTCGTGATTGAACTACTCCTCGGGACACGACCAATATCGCAGGCGCCATATCATTTGGAACCAGCTGAGTTACAGGAACTGAAGGTTCAACTGTAGGGGTTGGTGGATCTGGGATTCATCCAACTTAGTACTTCATTGTGGGGAGCACCGATGTTGTTTGTCAAAAAGAAAGAAGGAAGCTTACGTTTGTGTGTGGATTATTGGCAGCTTAATAAGGTGACGATAAGGAACAAGTATCCCTTACCCAGGGTTGACGATTTGTTCGATTAGCTGTGAAGAGTAAGGTACTTTTCCAAGATTGATTTGAGATCAGGGTATCATCAGCTAAGGATTGCTGAAGAGGATGTTTCGAAGACTGCTTTTTGGAAAAGATATGGACATTATGAATTCCTGGTAATGCCATTTGAGTTGACAAATGCACCAACTACATTCATGGATCTGATGAACCGAGTGTTCAGATCATACTTGGACAAGTTTGTGATCGTATTCATCGACGACATCTTAGTCTATTTGAGGAGTGCCAGAGCGCACGAGAAACATCTGAGATTAGTGTTGAACAGGCTTACGAAGAACCAGTTGTATGTTAAGCTGAGAAAGTGTCAATTCTGGTTAAACAGTATTGGTTTTCTGGGTCATATCATTTCAGCTGAGGGGATTAGTGTGGACCCCCAGAAGACGGAAGAAGTAACTAACTAGGAAAGACTAAAGACTGTTACCGAGGTTAGGAGCTTCGTAGGTGACAGAACCCATCCCAATCCCCCCGGGATTAGTGCGGGATGACCCTGCTCCCGTCTGACACGAAGTGTCAGACAAGGGATATTTTTGACCTTTGCCCTCTCAGGCCATCAGAGTACGCCAGGATCCGGAGGAGGTATGTAATATCTCGGTCTCTGCTACAGTCCACATCCGATGTCAACCTGAAGGGCAGTCAAAACATTAAAAGCTGTGAGTGGACAAAACAAGAGTTTATAAAAACATTTAATAAGAAGACATTTGTACCTTTCACTAAAAAGCATGCATGCATTCGAAAACCATTTATCCAGAAAAACCATAATGAAATCAAGTACACGGGCCACTGCCCAAATCCATAAGGGACTCAGCCCAAATCATAAGAAACTAACCATACGGGCCACTGCCCAAAACCTGTGTAAACACACATCATATATCATATATAGCATACATCACATATACATATAATTCACACAACCAATCCTGTCACGGTTTCCAAAGCTACGCGCGTGTTACCCAGGTCTCAATCCGAGTCTTCTCAAAGTCAAGATCAATGTCCGTAGACCACTGACCCTACCCGAGGTAATAGTAATCATAGCCTTCCTGAGAGTAAGGAACCCAACTGGGGGTGACTCCACTCAGTCGGTGCTCCGTGACTACTCCGGGGTCCACCCAGGCCAACGACCCTCCCCGGAGGAGATAGAATAAGTAAAGGAAGGGATATGAGCATATATATACATAACATAAACATTCATGCCCGGTTCCCCTGAACCGTCATGATCCATAATAACATAACCAGGGTTCATGTCGGTTCCCATAAACCGTCATGTACCACGATGACCTGACAAAGGTTCATGCCGGTTCCCATAAACCGTCATGAACCACAATGACCTTTCCAGAGTTCATGCCGGTTCCCATAAACCGTCATGAACTTGGAAATCCATCTAGGGTCCCTGACCCGAAATCATCAGTGTAAAACAACTGGGTCTCGTGCCCGAACATATGACTCAACTGGGCATCCTGCCCGATATCTAAGGGTCAGTCACGACTCCGATCATAGTGATGCGTGCAACCATCCATCCAGGACCGCCCTCAATCCTGGTATGTCGCCGTGAACAAATCAACCGACGCGACCACCACAAGATCATGGTGCACTCATCACCGATCGCTATCCTGAACCATCAGCACTCCGAAGTCGAGCCTCCCCAGGCTGCCCGACCACGAATCGTGCATCGTGACCTCTCCGGAAGGAACACATCCCAATCCGGAGGCGAGCGTCGTATCGTCGATCGCCGTGCACATAGCACCCGTCGCGACCACGATTTAGACCCGAAGGTCGTAAATAGTGTCATATGCCCGAGACCAAACCAAAGGGGTCTTATACCCGAGTTTATTCTTTTAGAAATCCAAAACCTTTTCATTTAGACCAATAAAGAAATACAGACCGGTATAAGCACCGTATAAGGCCGAAACCTCGAAATACGTGCTTATACGTAACCACATACAAATGCACCCATGGCATCATCAAACATGTAATAAAACATATAATAAACATTTATGCATGCACCAATTTAGAAAAAAAGGTCCACTCACAGACCGTCCGAGCTGCCGCCTCGATTTGCGTGCCATAGGCTCTCCCGAGCCGATCACCATCACCGGGACTCCCAAACCTATCCAAATTGTAATAGAAGGTTACTAACTACTTCATTAACCTCTCACTAAAGCCCCATAATTTTCCCGTATTTTTAACTATTTTTAAAACTGAACCTAAACCTTCCGACACCCCGAAAACTATCGAAACGATGTCCGATTGACGCGAAACCAGTCCCAAAATGTTTGTTACATCGAATAGATGATTTGACATGTTGGAACCATCCCCAAAAACCCTAGCACGCGCCCGCACGTGCCGCCTGAAGTGGCTACGCGTGGGCTTCACGCGCCTGCTACAGTACCCGTCTTCAACCTCGCGCAGCCGGTCTGAACCGGCCGGTCCGGTCTTTTTCTGCAACTGGACCGGCGTGACCGGTCCAGGGTCCTACAATCCTCATTTCTCATCCGTTTTCTTCCATTTTAATCCCTAAATTCCTATTTTCTCATTTCCTATCTAACCCAATTAAACAAAACCCTTAAAACCGCCTAGAACCCGTGAACCCAAAATGGACCTCACGGTTCAAAAATCCAAAACCTCACCCCCAGGGTTCCTCAACATCCAAAACCTTTCAAAACCTCCCTATTGACCTCCTAACAACCTAATTACTTCAAAACCAACATCCAAATCGACCCATAACACGTAAAATAGAAATTGGATGGAAAAATGGTTAAACCGATACCTCGATCGGTTTTTCTCCCCCGTCGTGCACGGCGGTGCTGCCTGGGCCAGCCACCACGTCCAGCCAGTCCTCTTCATCTCTCTGTCCTCTCAGCTAAGCTCACAGGTCAAGGGTTTGGTATTTGGGTGAGAAATGGTGATCGGGTTGGTTTGGGAAAAATGGGAGAAATGGATGAACGGGGAAGGGTTTGATGCATGAATGAAATTGGTGTCCATTGGATGGGTGACAATTTTCACTCATCCATTGGGAATCAGGACAAATATCTGGGCCCACTAGAGACAAAACTGCACTCTTCGCCTCGTAAAACGTGTCGCCATGAATAGTAACCTGGAACTTCCGTGAACCGTAACTTCGCCGTCGAACGTCCGAATTCGACGTGCCGCCTGTCTATGGATTCATATCGTCCTTATCTACGTAATAGTCCTCAGCCCTTGGCCATCGGACATCCCAGTTAAAAAGTCAACTATTTTTCCCTTTTAACCAAAATTACTAAAATGCCCCTAAACTTCCGAACGTCATAATTTCCTCCTCGAACGTCGGAATTGAACGTGCCACCTGTCTATGAACTCGTAACGTCACGAACTACGTCACGGTCATCGGTCAAAGTCCATTTGACCGCCCGATTGAAAAGTCAATGTTTTGCCCATGCATAGGGGCAAAACGGTCATTTTGCATCGTTCGTCCGATTTCGCTAAACTAATCACGGATTAGCCTCACTATCCGTGATTAGTCACTAATCTAATCTAGGAATTTGGGACGGGTCGTTACAGTAGGATTGGCAAGATACTACTGGCAATTTGTAGATGGTTTCTCTACCATCGCAGCTCCTTTTACCCAAGTCACTCGGAAAATGGTTAAGTTTCATTAGGATGAACGTTGTGAGCAGAGTTTACAGGAGTTGAAAAGACAGTTGACTACTGCGCCAGTTCTTTTACTTCTAGATGATGGTGGGGAGTTCGAGGTGTATAGTGATGCATCACTACAAAGTTTAGGTTGTGTACTGATGTAGCATGGGAGAATGATTTTTTATGCCCCACGACAGCTAAAGCCACATGAGTTGAACTATCTCACTCATGATTTGAAGTTGGCGGCAGTGGTACATGCCTTAAAGATTTTGAGGCACTATCTGTATGGGGAGACTTGCAGAATCTTCACCGACCACTAGAGTTTAAAACAATTGTTTACGCAAAAAGAATTGAATTTGAGGCAGAGACGGTGGGTGAAGTTGATTAAGGAATACGACTTCACAATTGAGTATCATCTGGGAAGAACGAATATGGTAGCAGATGCTCTGAGTAGGAAGTCAGCGGGTTCTGTAGCACATTTGAGAATGGTGTACCTACCATTGTTAGTAGAACTCTGGAAAGCTAGAGTTGTGCTTGGGCTAGATAATAAGGGAGCTTTATTACCCAGTTTTCATGTAAGACCAATCATGGTTTACCGGATCATTAAGGCTCAACTTCAGGATATTACACTGTGTATTTATCAGATGGAAGTTGAAGCGGGTGACTGGCAGGATATCACTATTAGGGACGATAGAGCTTTATTGAAGCGGGGTCGTATCTATGTGGCAGGATTGAGGACGGAGATTTTGGAGAAGGCCCATAGTTCAGCCTATGATATGCATCCAGAAGGGATGAAGATGTACCGTACCCTTAGAGATTATTATTGGTGGGCTGGAATGAAGATGGATACCGCTGAGTTTGTCAGCAAGTGTTTGACCTATCAGCAAGTGAAAGCAGAACAACAAAGACTGTATGGAGATATGCAGCCACTTCCGATTCCTGAGTGGAAGTGGGACCACATCACTATGGATTTTGTGTTCAAACTATCGAGGACACGAAGTGGTTATGATGGAGTTTAGGTCATTGTGGACAGATTGACGAAATCAGCACATTTCCTACCTGTACGTGAGACGTTCAAGCCTAACCGATTGGCACATCTGTTTGTGAATGAGATCATCAGACTACAGGGTATGCCAAAGTCTATAGTTTTAGATTAGGATCCATGGTTTACTTTGAGATTTTTGCGGAGTCTATAGAAAGCTCTTGGTACGAACCTACATTTCAGCACAGCTTTTCATCCGCAGACAGGCGGTCAGTCTGAGAGGACTACTGAGACATTGGAGGACATGATGAAGGCTTGTGTGCTACAGTTTCAGGATTCTTTGGATATGCTCTTGCCTTTGATGGAATTTTCGTTATCAGGGGAGTATTGGAATGACACCTTATAAGGCACTGTATGGTCGGCAGTGCAGGGCGCCTGTGTGTTGGACGAAGGTAGGAGAGAAAGCAGCCTTGACACTAGATCTTATGGACATTACCTAGGAGAGGGTCCAGATTATCAAGGAAAGGATGAAGGTGGCGGAGGATCTCCAGAAAAGTTACGTCGATAGACGA
Organism: Prinsepia uniflora; assembly: GCA_032719365.1. Taxonomy (NCBI): domain Eukaryota; kingdom Viridiplantae; phylum Streptophyta; class Magnoliopsida; order Rosales; family Rosaceae; genus Prinsepia; species Prinsepia uniflora. Next base: position 62,090,673 of record CM064868.1, read on the forward strand.
ATCAGGGATCTTGAGTTCGTAGTCGGAGATTGGGGTTTTCTGAAATTATCTCCTTGGAAGGGAATTGTTCAATTTGGTCGACGTGGGAAATTGAGTCCTCGTTACATTGGACCGTATGAGATTACAGAGAGGATTAGTTCGGTAGCGTACCAGTTGGCTTTACCTCAAGAACTTGCCAGAGTGCATGATGTGTTTCATGTATCGATGCTTCGGAACTACGTGCGTGAGGAATCGCATGTCTTATCGGAACAACCTTTGGAACTTAGGACCGATTTGAGCTTTAAGGAGCAACCAGTACAGATTCTGGATCGGAAGGACAAGGTTCTGAGGAACAAGAAGATTCCTTTGGTAAAAGTATTGTGGAGGAATCATGACGTGGAAGAAGCCACGTGGGAGCCAGAAGCTCAGATGAGGGAACAATATCCACATTTATTTGAGTGAATTTCGAGGATGAAATTTTTGTAAGGTGGGTAGATTGTAACACCCCGAACTTTATGAATTGGTAAAGTTGGAATTTTCTTGTAAAATGACTGTTTTGCCCTTGGAAAGGGAGAATTGTTGACTTTTGACTCGGATTATCTTTTGGACTTTGACCAATGACCGTGACCTAGATCGAGATGTCACGAGTCCGTAGACAGGCGTCATGTCGAAATCAGACGTCGGATGAAAAATTTCTGGTCACAGACTCGAAATTGATACTATTCATGTAAACCGAGGCGAGTTTATAGTTGTCACCCATCCCATTGGCCCATCCTCCCATGCATTTGGATCAATTTTGATTCTTGTATCTCCCCATTTCTTCTCATTTGTTCTTTGTGCAAACCAAAACCACCCAACCCAAACACACAAACACCATAACCTTTACCATATTTCTTCATCATCTCCATCGTTCATCAGCTAGGTGAGTGAGAGTGAGAACAGAGTGAGAAGATGAGGACGACGGTGAGGCTGTGCACGGTGGACACACAATGGGAAGGTGAGAAACCCAAAAACCCGACATCGTACTTTTGGCCCATAAATGGAAGTTGGGTTTTCAAAATTTGTTTATCAATTTGATGGACCCCTAATGTGTTCTAGGAACCAAGACGATCTCAGTGGGTTGGGTTTCAAAGTAAGGGGTGGCCAGAGTTGAGAGAAAACAGAAAAGGAAGTTTACGAGTCACTGTTCATCGATTATAGGTAAATTTCTAGTTGGTTTTTCGTGTTTTCAAACCCATAGATCTTCTCTAGGGACCTAGAAGATCATGTAGGATGAAACAGGATCGAAAATGGTTAAGAAATGGCCATTTTAGAACCGGGTTGGGTTGCGGATCTGGGTGACTTGTTACAGAGGACCCATCGAATGGTTAGGGGTGATGACGTCATCAGTTGACGTCATCACCTGTCAGACTGTCAGGCCAGGTGACCCAATGGGGGAATGATACGTGTCACAAGTCAGCTCCCAGTCAACACTGACATGTTAGTGATGTGGCCCAATCAGGTGTTTCCATGTGTCACTGACATGTCAGTGACGTCTACCAATCGGATGCTAACACGTGGTACCTATCAGGTCTGATAGGCGTCAGACCTGACAGCTGTCAGATGACGTCAGGTTGATGTCAGGCTGACGTTAGTGTTGACTTTGACCTCTCGTCAAAGTTGACTTTTTGGTCGTTTTCAACTTTAACTCGTGGGTGGGGCGCCTGGGCCCAAATCTCGAGGTGGAACCAGTGTTATTTTAAGGGTTTCGACGATCCGGATCCAATGGTGGCGGTTTCAAGTCGATCGGAGATCGTTTGATACGTCAAATTACGATTTAAAGCTTCAGAAAGCGTGTTTGGGACGTGTTACGGGTTGGGACTATTCACAGGTTTTAGGTATGAACTTGTAGAGTCCTTTAGTGTCCTTTGACGATGTTTGGACAGGCCTGAAGACTGTGACTTAGCTTCGAGACAGGTTTGGGCTGTTCGTTTGCGCAGCGAGGACTGTTGTGAGTGGGCTTTTTGATTTCTAAATGGATTGCATGCATAACCGTTTTCACTATATTACTATATGTTTGGATTTGGATTACTTTGGGTCTTATTTATGGATGATTTATCAGTATTACATTATTTTGGGCATGAGACCCGTCTGGATATTATACTGTTGGTTTTGGAGTAAAACAGGGATTTCATTGGTTCATACTATTGCACTGTGCATACCGACCTTATGGATTATTGTCTCTTCCAGATATTTGGTACCCTGGAGTAATCACGGCGCATTTCCTGAGAGGGATTGCTCTACGTGAGAAATGATACGTAAAAACTAAGCATTAAAGTAAACACAAAGTCACACTCAACACTTAAGGAAACGTATGCATATAAAAACCCTTTTTTGTAGATGTAGTATTGGTAAATAGGGATCGTTCTGGATCGAGGATTGAGGGTACCTAAGCATGAGTATCGTTTGATTGGTTAATTGGGGGTAAAGATTGATTTTTAAAGTTCTAAGTAATTAAACTAAACCTAGACTAATCTAATCTATTATTTACTCGTGGTCAACTCATCTTTTACCTAACTCATTCATAAATCATACCAATTTCCATAATCAACGAAATTCCAAAACCTTAGTTTAATGAAATACATGTACATTATCTTACGTACGTGCTCAGGAATACGCCCTATACACTTTCAATGATCTAAACTCGGGACTACACCCTATATCTAATCAAGCATTAAGCATAAACATAGCATGGAAGATTATTGAAATCAATACAAAATATATAACCATAATAACGTTAATGATCAATCCAATAAACACGATATTCAAATACAAAAAGAAAACTAAGGGGTTAAGAGGTTGAGTTACACTTTGAATCCTCGGGAATACGCCCTATAGATGCTAGGTGGTTCGACAGTCTTGGTGAGACACTCAGGAATATGCCTTATATCTCAATGGAGGATGGTGAATTATGGAGGATGGTGTGGTTTACTTTTGCACAAGAAATCTCGAATTTATTAAAAAGGGAAAATTGGTTTAAGCAAAGCTTTGGTGTAAATAATGAGCGACCTATTATAAATAACCTAAGCCTCTCTATTTATAGGAGAAAATTAATCCTGAAATAAATAGGAGTTCACAATTTAATTCCTAAAAGAAAAATGATTAAACTAATTAAATTAAAGTCCTAAAGGATAAAGGTAATAAAAGTCCTAATTAAAAAGAAATCTAAATCCTAATTAAAAAGGTAGAACAAATCTTAATTAAAAAAGAAATATAAAACCTAATAAAAAAGGGAAAATTGGAGTTGCTTGCTGGAATAGTAACATGAAACGTATTGGTGGAACGCTGTTGGAAACAACAATGAAATTCGGCAGGCACACACTAAAAAATGGAGTGAACTTCGGCAGTCAACGCCTGGTCAACGCATACAGAAAAGGCTGCTGAATTGTTCGATAGGCACTGGCCGACGCGTCTTAAGGACTCTCAGGACGCGAGCGTCGAACTGGGAAATAAGGCGTTAGGAAACGTGCACCAAAAAGGAGAAGAATAGATCGGTACACGCGCGCCGAATTGGATTTTGGACTGATTAAATGGGCTCGGTAGCCTCCAACCGAAATCTGTTGAACTTTTTGGTGGCCTCCTTTGTTGTGATCATAACTTCCTCGTTATAACTTCGATTGAGGTGATTCTTTCGCCTAAATTCTCCTAATTCCGAGCTCTATCCAATTCTTCACATTTCTCACAAAAGATATTATTTTCTCATATTGTTTGGTATTTAAACATTAAAAGATAAGCATAAAAGGTATAAAATGATACTTAATTCAAGGTTTATCAAATACCGTAGAGAGGCTCAAGATCAAGATTGCTTTAGACGTTTAGGACATCAGACATCTGGGATGTCATACCCTGGATTAGGTTCGGGGAGGACTCTGGCTTGAGACCCCGAGCGGCACGCGTAGCCTTAGGACCGTGACTTTAGTGGACGTTTGGAACGTCAGACATCTGGGATGTCGAGGTTGGGGGTATACGGTGCACTATTATGATGGTTATATATATATACTACTATATGTGATTATGTGATTTACAATTCAGTTATGATTATCTATGTTTTGACTCAAATGCATGCATGTTCGAAAACGGAGGGGTAAAATATTATTTTACTATCTTATATTGGTTTTGAAATATTCTTTATTTTCGGCTCACTCTTACTTTCATTGTTTTCTTAACCCATCCAGGCCGTGACACCGAGGTAGAGGCAGAACTGGAAGCCGAGGCATAGTTTGTTATCGTTGCGCACCTGAAAACCCGTTTTGGGTAGGTTGCACACTGTTTTGTAATCTGACATTTGTTCTCACTTTTAGTTATGTATTATCCCTGGTCTGACAATGTAAAACCCACCTTGGTGTATGTTTAACTTTGTTTAATTTTAAAAATCCGTTAAGGGTATTTTCGGCACACTCAAGGGTTAATGTCAGACGGGAGCATGGCACAACCCCGAGTGGTCCCAGGGGATCAGGATGGGTTCTGTCTCTTACTCCTTTATGACCCAAAACTAGTGGAAACCCCAAAATGCCCCTCACACGTGTTAGACAAGGGATGTTTTACTTGAATACAAAAATTCAATATAGTAACAGAGCCCTAAGTTGAAAGGAAAACGACAAAAAGTACAAGACCCTATGCTAAGGATCAAACAAGTGTAGACAAAATAGAAATGAGCATCCGTCCTAAGTATGCCCCCTAACAGGACCTGACCGCGAAAACACCTCGTAAATCACATCCGGGCTCTACTCCCGTCTGACAAGTAACTAATACACCAAATCTACCCCTCAAAACTCTATTAGAAAAAGGGATACACGTATTCTCGCTAGTTCACGTTTCTACTCCTTAAAATAGCCTCGATTCTCATGCAATGGTCTTGGAGGGTTTCAAAACCAAGAAAACGTGCGAGTGGACAAAAAAATAAATATTTTTAAAATGTGGTTTTGCAAACCCAATTGTAAACATAAGTAATTACCATTCATTTTAGAAATTCTATGCATGCATAAGATAAATCAATAAAACTTGTTAACGTGGAGAGTAAAACAAAATCTCAAAATAAGTGCAAATATTACAAAACCAGCAAGCACCAGAAATCAAGTCCACATAAAACCATTTCAAAAAACCACAACCATATTCATACCAAGCCAACCCATCCTCAATGCCTGAATGTCAATCATTATATCATATATGCAATACCGGTAAGCCAAACCACTTGGGAAAAAGAGCTTTACCTCGACGTCCAAGTGGGGACCAACTCAGGAAAATGAGGCTTACCTCAATTTTTGAGTCGTCCTAACACTAGTCTTAGGAAAATGAGTTTTATCTCGACATTTGAGACTACTTAGTCTCGGGAAAGAGAGCTTTACCTCGACATTCGAGATTGACCAACCAAACCCGGCATCCCGATGAGGATTTCCACAATACATCACATTTCAAACAAAATCATATAATTCATATCGACTCCAAACCAAATTCAAAGTCCAGTATATTCAGAACACACTTGTGTAAATCCCTGGTAAACGTGCGTTAAAAAATTTCTGTAAAATCATCAAAAAATCATCATTATCAAGAAACATATTTTGAAACACGCATAAGACACTTCCAACCAAAACCACAATTCAAACCCCAGGCCTAAGCGCAAAGCACAACTCAAGTACAAAACTCGTAAAATGTACCATTAAAATAATCCATGAAATAATCAAAATTCATATAAAATTCTAATCAATCAAATATCATCAATCACATAGAAAACCATTTAAAACATGTAAATATGCATAGGAGTTTAGGGAAAAGCAAATCCAATCACACTCGGTTAACGCAGTCCGATACCGAATTGCAAACCTATCTGTAACTCCCAAAACCTCTCCCACCTGTTGTAATTCACTTTTAGGGTCACCAAGCATCACAAATAACTAACACTTTAATCCCTTAATATTTCAGGATTTTTAAACTGATTTAAAACTACACCTAAACCTTCGAACAATGATAACTGTCAAGACCCGACCCTCCTCGGTCAGGACCCGACTCTAGCACGATATTGTCCGCTTTGGGCCTCCTCAGCCTCACGATTTTGTTTTCTGCAGCTCACAATGCAACTTCCCAGGGGATCACCCATCATGGAATTGCACCAGTCTCAACTCCCTTAACTTTGGAGTTCCAACCGAACCTAAAGTCACTGAGCTCCCAAAAGGCCTTGTGCTAGATAGGTGTGTGCCTACACATTTAAGGCACACCACCATTCCCCTCCCAGACCATTTCCCTCGCAGGAATGTGGGATCATTCATTGTTCCCTCTAGGACACGGGCTTTTACAATCCACCCCCATTAGGGCCCAGCGTCCTCGCTGGCACACTTCTCGGTCAGGGTTCGGCTCTGATACCATTCTGTCAAGACCCATCCCATCTAGCACCATATTGTCCGCTTTGGGCCTCGCCCTCACGGTTTTGTTTTCGGAAGCTCACGTGCAACTTCTTAGTGGGTCACTCATCATGGGATTGCACCAGCCTCAACTCGCTTAACTTTGGAGTTCCAACCGAACTCAAAGCCAGCGAGCTCCCAAAAGGCCTAGTTTAGATAGGTGTGTGCCTACACATTTAAGGCATACCACCATTCCCCTCTCAGACCATTCCCCTCGCAGGATTGTGTGATCGTTCATCATTTCCTCCAAGACATGGGCTTTTACAATAACTACCCCGAGACGATACCAAATTGCCTCGAAAATTGTACCTTTGGACTCGTAACGTCTAATACATGATCTTTCATGTTAGCCATATTTCAAGACAAGCTACCACACGCCCCAATGCGCCTAGACCTTTACTGCGTGTGGGAGTCACATGTGTTACTGTTCATCACCATCAACCTTTTGTTCAACATGGATTCCTGGTTATCGGGTCATTTAACCAGCGTTTTCGACCAAAACACAAAATGTACATCCCTTTTCACTTATTAACTACCTATCCTTATGTAAACATACCCGAGAAAAGATCTTAGATCTCAAAACTATAAAAACCTACCTCACGATCACTGTTTGTGAGGACCCGTGCCTTGGGGGCATGTTTAGCAATCCCACATTGCTCGGGGGATCTCGGAGATGCGCCTTATATGTATGGGCGTGCATCTATCCAACATGAGGCCTTTTGGGAGTTCATTGGCTTTGGATTCCTTGAAAACTCCAAAGTTAAGCGAGTAGGGGCAGGTGTAATCCCAAGATGGGTGACCTATTGGGAAGTTGCACGTGAGCTCCCGAGAATAAAACAGTGAGGGTTAGGCCTAAATCGGACGGTCGAGTCGTGACACTGTTGGATTCCTTGATATTTTGGCCATGGAGTCTAGGAGCAGTTTAGCAGATCCTCACATCTAAAGTCATTTGTTCTTGTCTTTATAGTGTCGTATAAGCTCCAGGGATCTACTAGAACGCCAATTTCAATTTTTCTGGCCCAAGGAAGGAAACTCGATATAGGTTTACGGTTTCTCTTTCATCTCCTCACCATTTCCTCCTTTCTTCCTCTATTCTCTTCAGTTTTTCCTTCCTTTCGCCCTTGTTTCTTTCAACTTCATCATACTTTCCCGATTTTCCACCTTCCAAGTCATTTCCCTTCACGTGTTGATGTTTGATGGTTTTTCACAAATCCGGCAACCTTTATCGAAAACACCCTTACCAAGTAAGCAACACACATATATATAATGGGGCTATGACGGTGAAAGGGTGAGGTGAAGAAAAGACTAAATTTGGACCCTTTTCATTCTCCCTTCACGTGTTGATGTTTGATGGTTTTTCACCAAAATATCTCATGTGTAAAATGACCAATTTGCCCTCGTGCCAGAATTACTATATTTCCCTTGATCATTTTTAGACCCATAATTGTCTAATTCGACCTCCGATTTTAGTATGCTACTTGTCTACGGACTCAGAAGTCTGAGATGTACGTGATTGTACTCTTGAAATACCCAAAAGATTTCCATATAAAAAAGTCAACTATTTGACTTAATAGGGGTAAAATCGTCATTTTATCCAATTTCCAAATTTTATTTTCCAGGTCGTTACACCTTGGCACCTACTCCATAGTTTGGAGGGGAAATGGAAACATAAAATGGTGAGTGGGAAAAAAAATAATAGTTTAAACACATTTAATAAATAAAAGAGATTACCCATCCGGTTTCCCAAAAACATGCAAGCATAAGAAATATGATCAAACTAATGTTAATCCATACCAAATACATAGAAAAACCCAGGGCCCACATTTCCCTACAAAACCCCCTAGTAAAACCACTGGGAAGAATAACTCAAACACCACAACCAGTAACCAATATCTGCGGAGCCCTACTCTGAACATCGAAGAATCCAGCCAAACTCCCGTGGTTGGTCAACCGTGGAAACAACCGTGGAAACAGTTATAGTCATAATACCCAAGAACATCGTTTAAAATATATATCACTGACTTCGACTCCAACTCAAAACCATAAACCCGGAGCCAAGACCAAAACACAATTTATGCACGCAAATCCATAAAATCGGTGTCCAAAATCATATCCAATGAGTAACTGAAATCATACATTCACATATCAAAACAATCACAATCGGAATATGTATTCAAATCATGTAAAATAGAACTATATGTAGGCAAGGCAATTTGAAACCAAACTCCACTCACAATATGTCTGAATAAGCTCATTCTTGACCTGCGTGCTCCTCTGAGGATCACTGACCATGCATATAAGTTACACTTGAGGATCACTAACCATCCAGATAAGTTAATACATAAACTCCACTTCTCGAAATAATAACAGAGTCTCAAACACGCTTCCCTAGAAGAACAACGTCCAAAACTATCCCTAAACGAACTCTAATCAACATGAAACCACCACCATTGGATTCAGAACTTCCAAACCTTTTGAATAATATCGGTCCCACCTCAAAATTCGAGCCTACATGCCCTCACGCTTCGAGAGAAGGTCAGCAACCTTTCTCACGCTTGTGACGTTAGCTGCTAACACCACCTGCTGACATCAGCCCTAGTTGACGTGGCACTACTATGTGTCACTAATGAATCTTCTACCATGTGGTACCTCTTGACATGTGCCACGTGGCACCACCTACCATGTGGCGTCTGACACCCTAACAACTGACGTGTCACCCTTGTAACATGACACCCTTGACATCTACCACGTGGCAACTACTACGTGTCATTACTGATGTCATCATGACATAACCTAGTGACACCATCATGATGTCACCTTCATCGAAGAAGGAGGCTACGCCACCGCGGCCCTCGCCGTGGTCGAACGGAAAACTCCATTAAAGACCCTAAACTTCAAACTTTGATATCTCCTTCATTTCTCAACCAAATTGGACAAATTTTATATCAAAATCTATCTATTAAATCCAATAAATCCAAATCTAAGCTCAGAATTCAGAAAAGTTACCTAGATTCCAAGATATAAGGCTCCAAAGTTTCAACCTTCTTCCTCCTCTCACACCGTCCACCACCTCGTCGTTCAACCTTCAAATCCTAGCTTATCCTGCTCATGGGTCAGCACTGGTCAATGCTAGTCAACACTGGTAAACACTAACGTCATGCTGACGTCATCTGCTGATATCACTGTTGCCGTCAGCCTGACAGGTCTGACAGCGTGCCACATGGCACACCCTGACTAGTGCCACATGTTACCTTCTGACACTACCATGTCACGTGATGGCATCATCATTGCCATGTTTCACTAACACGTCAGCTTTGACAACCTAACACATGCCACATGGCACCATCTCATTAGCCCATGTGGTTTGACATGGCTGACGTGGACCTGCCACGTCAGCTGACACGCTCTGATAGCTCGCCACGTGGCACCATCTCACTAGTCCACATGGATGGTCAACGCTAACTTGGACTGCCACGTCGACGTTGACCAGACCTGTCACCTATGCCACTTGTCATTACCCAATTAGCCACGGGGCCTGATAGGTGATGACGTGGATTACCACGTCATCATCCCCTACCTCTCGTCAGGTCGACCCGTTTGACAGTAACAAGTTGATTTGACCCGCGACCTCGACCCAGTTCTATCTTTTTCATTTCTAGACCATTTCCCCCCGTTTTTCTACCAACTTACAAGTCTCTAACCTAGGAAATAACCCAAACGTTCAAAACCATGAAAATTTACCTCTAAACTCTAGGACAAGATCGAACCTTCACGGCTGTTCTTTGAACCACCGTCCAGGGTCGTCTAGTCATCCTTAGCTATCCATTCCAATCCCAAAACACTCGCATAAACACCAAGAACATAACGACATCGTTAAAAAACTTCCCCAAGGCCCCAAACCAAAACTCTGAAATTCAAACCAAAAGGGTATTCAGGTTTTACCTGGGTTCACGGCTTTTTCAGTAGCCACCACGGCTCCTCCACCCCTCCGCCGTCTCTGTCTGTCTCTCAACCTCACTTTCAGTCTTTCTCAAGTTGAAGAAGGGGAAGGGAATAATGGTGGGATGAAAGGGTATGGGTTTCAAGTTTCTTCGAACCAAAGAGAAGGGGTGGTGCAGACGCATGTATGAAAGATAATGATAAATGGGAGAGTGACACTGACCTGAACATAAATATCTAGGCCCACAAGAAACGAAAGTCAACCTTCCTCGTAAATCATGTAATCGTACCCCAATTCGTTTCAGACCCCTAACCTTTTGGTACGATGTCCGATCTCGATGTGTTGTATGTCTACGGACTCGTACCATCTCGATCTACGTAATAGACCTCGGTCCTCGTGCATTTGACCTCCCAAGTCAAAATTTAACTTTTTCTCCCTTTCTAAGGGTAAAATCATAATTTTACCCCGATCATCCAATAATCCTTGATTAATCCTTAATTACGATCGTAAGTTCAGAACGGGTTGTTACAATCCATCCTTCATAAAATAATTTCGCCCTCGAAATTCACATCGATTACAATCCACATCCAAACTTCGAAAATCTAATCATGCCTCCAACTCGAGGTACACATACAACATCTATTAACAGGACCCGTCCCAATTCCCCTGGATTATGGTGAGACGTGCCTACTCCCTCTAACACCAGCTATCAGACCAAGTATAAACTCGTCACCCACTCGGCGTCCATCAAAGTACGCCAGGATCGGAGGTGGCATGTAATGTCTCGATCTCTACTACAGCCCGCATCCGCTATCAACCTGAAGGGTATTAAAACCATAAAAGCTGTGAGTAGACAAAAAAACAATTTATAAAAATCATTTATATTGAAAAGACATTTATACCCTTCACGTAAAAGCATGCATGCATTATAAAACAGTTATTTCAAATACTTTCTCGGAAGCAAGACTTACTGCTTCCCAAATCAAAAACACATTGAAAAATGCTTCTCAGTCGAAGCCATCATCTCATTGGGGTTTCAACCCAAAACCAAATCATACAAGGTCGCAGCCCAAAACCAAAATCAAGGAAAACCACAGAACCTCAACCCAAATCATAAAACACGTGGGAACTAGCCCTGTTAATTTGTCTAGAAAAACCGACCGAAAAACTGGACCGAATCGGGACCGAACCGCAAACTACCGAACCATTGAAAAACTGAAACCGTTTGAAAAAATCGGACCGAACCGGACTGCATCGGTTCGGTCCCAGTTTTCAGTATCATAGGACCGACCCGAACGGGACCGGACCAAAAGTAGCATAAAACCAAACCAAAACCGGCCCAACCGAACCGAACTAAAATAATTAAAACTCTTAAAGAACGGCTTCGTTTTATTGGGGTTGTTTATGAAAATCAGACCCTAGACCTAGACGAGTCGTGAGACATTGAGACTTGAGAGAGATCGATCAGTCATCTCATTCATTCGCAGCTAACACTAACAGGGCTTCGTAAATTCGTAATCGCACGGCCGCACCGGTGCACCCCACTTTCCAGTTCCTAGTTCCCACTCGAAGACTCGATTCTCGAAGGCCTCCTCCCCCCATTTCCCAGTGCCAATCTTGAACAGGAATCTAATCAAGCTTTCATTCGTTAACGTCTGCGGAGCCACAATCTGAGAGCTAATTTTGGCGGTGGGTTTGGACTTTGGCGGTGGTTTGGACTTTGGAGTTTGGATGAATGGGGTTTAATGTCTTGCTTGTGTTTTTTTTTGTTTGGATCTAAATGATGAATTCATCATATGGGAACCTGGTATGTTGTTAGAATTTGCTAAAGGTGGAATTTTTTTTTTGCCCATTTCAATTCTAATTTCTAAGTTTACGTCTGATAAAGGAAATTAAATTGTTTGGTCGTTTCTAGAGAAGATCTCGTATTTATTAGGTGACTGTATTATATTTTCTATTCAAAATCTGTGAAACTCTGCTTTGAGTGCCAGTTTGTTGATCTATAGAAAAATTCAATTTTGGTTGAAATTTCGTTTATTTTAAGAAATCAGACGATTTTGGAAGTAGTTAATTGAAGATAGCCCTATTGAAGAAGCAAAAACTATTCAGTTGACTAGCTTTATCCCCTGTTCTGTTAATTTGTTTTGTTGCATAAGAAGAGAAAATTTGTATAAAGAATGGAATAATTAATTCTAAATAGACACAAAAACGCGTCTCTAGAGCCGTATGCATAGTTAGAGCTAGTATGAGTTGTGCTGGCCTGGGTTGATTAATTGCAAGACATAGAATCTAAATTATGTTTAGGAACGATTTTACTTGGTGAATATTTGGGCTGGAGCCTTTGAGAGTCGAAATAAAGAGTTGAATATGTGGACCTTGTGGTACAAACTTGTGATTTGCTAAGTCAGGTGTCAAAGATGTTGGATTGCAACATCAGGTTTTGCTTGTCAGGACCAAACTCATCTAGCACCATATTGTCCGCTTTGGGCCTCGCCCTCATGTTTTTGTTTTCGGGAGCTCATGGTGTAACTTCCCAGGGGGTCACCCATTATAGAATTGCACCAGCCTCAACTCGCTTAACTTTGGGGTTCCAATCCCCCCCAAAGCCACTTAAGCTCCCAAAAGGCCTAGTGCTAGATAGGTGTGTGCCTACACCTTTAAGGCACACCACCATCCTCTCCCAGACCATTCCCCCTCGCAGGAATGTGGGATTGTTCACCGTTCCCTTCAGGACACGGGTTTTACAATCCACCTCCCTTAGGGCCCAGCGTCCTCGCTGGCACACTTCCCGGTCGGGGTTTGGCTCTGATACCAAATTGTCAGGACCCGACCCTCCTAGGTCAGGACCCGACTCATCTAGCACCATATTGTCCGCTTTGGGCCTCGCCCTCACGGTTTTGTTTTCGGGAGCTCATGGTGCAACTTCCCATGGGGTCACCCATCATGGAATTGCACCAGCGTCAACTCGCTTAACTTTGGGGTTCCAATCCCCCCCAAAGCCACTTGAGCTCCCAAAAGGCCTAGTGCTAGATAGGTGTGTGCCTACACCTTTAAGGCACACCACCATCCTTTCCCAGACCATTCCCCCTTGCAGGAATGTGGGATTGTTCACCGTTCCCTCCAGGACACGGGTTTTACATTGCTTGTCATCAAGCTTTTGTGTTAACGACAGCGGCTATAAAAGATAGCATATGCTTGTTTGTATTGTCTTCAATTTTGTGGTTGTGAGGTGCTAATGGGTGATTGATCTGGCTTCTCAGTCCATTGTCTTTCTGCTAAGAATACGTGCTGTAGTTCAAACAACAAATAAATTAGATGTCGATCAGGACTCCCAAATTCACTATTTGACTTAAAACTGTTAGGGGGGATGAATGTGTTTCTTTATTGTTTCCTTCACTTATGGTGGAAGCTGTTTACGTAATCATATATGTGTTTGGTCATTCCAGAGTGAGTATCCTGAAGTTGTTGAGTGCTCAGTTGAAGGCTTTCTGAATTATGGTCCCGTAATCATATATGTGTTGGCTTTTTGGTGTAATGTAGAAGATGCCTATCATCGTATTGATGAAACCCTGCTATTTTAAGTGCAGGACTACATAGCAAGCATCAGGACTGCATACACTAGGGATTTCCCTTGCAGTGCTTGTTTATGTAACCCTAGAGTTGAGGAAGTCTTCTTTCTGTTTGAATGAGAGAACTTTCCAAGCATTAATGTTCGTCCAACAATTCTACCCAAGTAGGAAACAAAACTACACTGTTTCATATTAGGATATCTACTATATAGTTGGTTATTGTCTTTTATTAGTTTTATGGTCTGCAGACACTTAGGTTGTCTTGCCATTATATTTCTGCTGCAAACCAAATTTTTCTTGCTGTTTGTTTTGTATTTGTTTCTTGAAAATTTTGTGTCCTTTTCATTGCACAGAAATTTCTTTTGTTTAAAGTTTTATTAAAAAATTTATGTGATAAATTTGAATTTCTTATGCCACGGAAGGCTGATTCTTAATTAGTCAATTGTATATTTGTTCTACCTATCATCCTTTACTGGTGGTTTTATTACCTTTTTTTAAGAAGAAACACTATGACACATTGTTACAGTTTGATGTTTGAAGCTTGTTGGGAGAAAATTACACATTGACTTTTCCCCCAAATCGTGTTTGATTTTTGACATGCTTCTTTCATTTGGATGTTTTCTTCAATCAATTTTTTTTTTTGGTAAGTTGACTGCACTCACTGTTGAATGTAGGCAACATTGTGCTCTATAAGGATTATTAAGAAAGTCCCCGAAATGGCAGAAAATTTCATTAATCCTGCTGCTGCCTTACTTAAAGAAAAGCATCACGGCGTTTTAATAACAGGGGTTCAGCTTTGTACAGATCTTTGTAAAGTTAGTGAGGAAGCCCTTTAATATTTTAGAAAGGTAACTTTACTATGTCTTATTTTAGATATTTATGCATTTTAAATGTACACAACAATCCTGTGCAGAAAATGGAGTTTCTGTGCAATATGCGTTGTGCTCAAGTTTCTGCTATATTATCTGTTGGTCCTGTTTCTGTGTATATTGAAGACTATCCTTACTGGAATGCCAAAGTTTGTTAACATGTTGATTCCTTGAGCAAGATAATAAAAAAATAAAAAAATTACCAATACTCTATGTTATTAGAGTGAAAGTTACTAAAGGAATTACCAATACTCATTCAAGAAAATAAGGACAATGAATGCAGCCAGAAAAACAATAAATGATAAAATAAGCACTAGAGTTCTTAACATAACCTGGAGGGTTTCTCCACTAGTTGGTGTGAAATTTTTAAGTTGATCTGCATTGTACTAGGGAATACTTAGGTAATCATTACAATGATGCGCTAGTTGGAGACTCTAATGATCATGCAATAACATTCCTGAATGCTGTTTTTTGATGCAGATTCTGTTTGTGAATGCTGTTTTTTTATGTAGATTCTATTTGTGAATGCTGTTTTTTGATGCAGATTCTATTTGTGAATGCTGTTTTTTATGCAAATTCTGTTTGTGAATGCTGTTTTTTATTCCTATTTGTTTGGGCCTCACCATATCTATTTTTAACCTATGAGAATGGTGCTTATTGCTACAGATCGAAACCAAACCCTAAGAAATAAGAATGGTGCTTATCTATGGGAATACTTCTAGCGCTGTGTCTGCTGCCTCATCAGAATTGCCCGAAGAGGTATTTATTCTCAGACTTGCTGGATTCCATTATATGATTCTAGTTTTCATACTTGTTGTTTTCATAATATTAAAAACATCATATTTGCTGTTTTTTTGTTTTGTAGGTGGACAATGTTCATGATTCACAAAGAGATGAATTTGACCCGGAGTTGAATCAGGAGGGCAAACCACTGACCACTTTGACCAACGCTGAAATTAATGCGCAATTTCTAGAGCATGCGAAGAAAAGGCAGTGTGCAAGCATATGGGATCATTTTGAAAGGTACAAAGCTGATACTGGTTTCACTAGGGCCAGATGTAATTATTGCCCTAATACGTATGCTGCTAACTCTATTAGAAATGGAACTAGGGCCTTGATTAGTCACCTTCAAAAATGTCCTAAATATCCTCCTAATATGATTGCCAAAATAAATCAGAAAGTTCTATCCGTAGAAAAGCCCACAGAAGTTGCTGTTGGGTTTAGTCAGAAGGAGCTTGTTAGGAAATTGGTTCAGACGGTCTTAGTTGATGAGTTACCTTTTTCTTTTGGGGAGTGACGTGGGTTTCGTGATTTTTGTTCCATAGCTTGTCCTAGGTTTAAAATTCCATGTCGTCAGACAATTGCTAAGGAGGTGCTTAATATGTATTATGCTGAGTAGGAGTCCGTTAAAGAATTGATCAAGTCTTATAGGGTTTGTGTTACTACTGATACATGGACATCCCTTCAAAACATCAATTATATGGTTATCACTGCTCATTTTATTGAAAGTGATTGGGTATTGCATAAAAAGATTATCAACTTTTGTGTGGTTCCAAACCATAAAGGAGAATCAATTGGGAGGCTTTTGGAGGATTGTTTACTTGGATGGGGTATTGAGAAGCTTTTGACTGTTACAGTAGATAATGCTTCTTCAAATGATGCTGGGTTGTCTTTTTCGATGAAAAGAATGCCTAAATGGAAATGTCCGATGGCGCTTTTGAATAATGGGGAAAATTTTCATGTTAGATGTATTGCTCATATCTTGAACTTGATTGTCAATGATGGCTTGAATGTGTTGAATGAATCTATTCAAAGTATTAGAAATGCCATCAGATATGTAAGATCTTCCTCTAGTAGGTTTGAAATATTTAAGAAGGGTGCGGAGAAGGCTATGGTTGATAGCAAATGGCTGGTGGTATTGGATGTTCCAACTAGGTGGAATTCCACTTATTTGATTTTGGAATCAGCTCCTAAGTTTCGGGGAGCATTTGAGGTCCTAATTGAGGATGATCCGAATTATGTTGCTTATTTTGTAAGTGATCGAAGGGTAGGACCACCGTCTGAGTATGATTGGGAAGTAGCGAGTTCATTTGCTGCTTATTTGAAACCCTTTTATGAAGTAACTTTACGAGTTTGTTGCACTTCTACACCCACAATCCAATGTGCTTTACATGATGTGTATAGGATTTTAACTCTTTTGCGTCGTGAACAGAAGAGTGTTTTATTGTTTGGTATTACAAGCACCATGCAAGCCAAATTTGACAAATATTGGGGGGAAATGGAGCGTATGAACCAATATTATTTTATAGCTCTTGTTCTTGATCCCCGTCATAAATTGGACGCTGTGGAGGATTTTTTTTTGGGGGGGGGGGGGGGTATTTGAGGATGATGATGATAAGGTTGGACATGCTATTTCTAGATTGAAGATTTTATTGACTAGCCTTCATAAACTCTATGAAGACGGTGAGAATTGGGATTCTGCAAGAGAGCACATTGTTAGTGGCAGCTCATCTGCAGTAGCAAAGGACAAGATGGGTTTGAGTGACGATACGGATCTTATAGCAAGGGGGATGAGGAGAAAGGCAAAGAAGGAAATTATTTGTAATAATTTGGATAGATATCTATTAGATCCTATTGAAGATATTGAGGATTCAACATTTGATATTTTGGGTTGGTGGAAAATGATCGGGATATCCAAATATCCAATCTTATCTCGAGTTGCACGGGATGTTCTAGCTATACACACTTCAACAATAGCTTCGGGGTCATGTTTTAGCACAAGTGTAAGGGTAATTAATTCGTATAGAAGTTCGTTGAGCCCTGAAGTTGTGGAGGCATTGATTTGTACTCAAAATTGGCTTATGAGTATTAATATTGCATTACATTTGGAGCCGAGTGTTGAAGAAGTGGAGTGTTATCATGCTCTTGCACAAGGTAATTGTTGTATCTTTTTATTATTTCTAATACATTTGTTTGTTAATAATTGTGAATTTATGTAGATAATTAAGTTTGCTTGTGTCTCATATGTAGAAATGGAAAATGGTCATGATAAGGTGCCTCAATAGTCCAATCCTTGAGGCTTCTTGCCTTGCTGACATGGTTGATCATATTATCTACCATTTTGTTCACTGATGGTTTGATTTTACAATCTTATTGTTTTTATTGCTTGTAATGAACTTTTTTATTCGACTTTGATGCTTTGATTTTATTGTTTGTAATAGACATTCTATATTTCTATGTTGGATTTTGATGCCTTGATGATTTTGTTGCTTAAAATGGATATTTTAGGTGGATTTTGATGTCTTGATAATTTTGTTATTTGTAATGAACATTGATTAGTTGTAGTGGATATTGATTAGTTGTAATGGACATTAATTATGGAATAAATATAGATTATTGTATAAAAATATAAAAACCCCCAAATTAAACTGGAAAATCGGTAAAAACCGAAACTGGACCGGATCAAACCGAACAGTTCAGTTTCAGTTTAAGTCGGTTTTTGAAGGAAAACCAAACCGAAATCGATTCTTCCACCCGGTTCGGTTTCAATTTTGGTAAAAAACCGAACCGAAAAACCGATTAACAGGGCTAGTGGGAACACATCCCATGGGAACTCATCCCAATGTTGGTCACGATTCTGATCCTAGCACATGTGCATAAAGCTTAGTACCGCTCACAATCCTAGCTTGTCGCCTTGAACACATCACTCACCACGACCGTCTCTAGACCATCGTGAACATATCGCCGATTGATCTAAGAGGATACCATATGCACTCCTAAGTCCAGCCTCCCTCGGTCATTGCTACTCGCGACTACTCGTCAGCAAGCAGTGCATCGTGACCTCTCCGGAAGGAACACATCTATAGTTCGGAGGCGAGCGTCACCATCATTAATAGAGCCATAAGCACGAAACATCACCAAATGGGTCACAATCCGAAAACCAATGTCCTATGACAATTTATATCCCAGGATTCCTCGAATCCTATCAAATCCACAACTGGGTCTCATGCCCGAAATATTTTTCATAAAACTCATAATTGGGTCACAGCACGACTTATCTCACGTTTGGCTATACTCTAAGTCAAACCTCAAATCAATTGGTTCATACGCCTGAAAGATATTTCCAAAGCTGAAAACTAGTTCTCATTTCCAAAACACTTTCAAATCATAGTTCAACTGGGACTCGTGCCCAAATCTTGATTTCACGCATCCCTGTGAAATCCTCCAAAATCGTAAATTATTTCTCAGTTTCACGCTTCTCCATGAAACCTTCATAATCACTTAAAACACAAGCACATAGTACACTCGATCGAAGCCTAAACATGATATAAAATAGAAATCTCATATTACGTGCAATAACACAGTTTCCTCTGAAAATGCCAAACAATTAATATTTAAATCACATGCACTCATGGCATCTCAAAACATGTTCATAAACACATATAAAACATTTATGCATTCATCATGTTCATAAAACAAAGTCCATTCACAGACCATCCTTGATGCGCCTCGATGGGCGTGCCATAAGCCTCTCCGGGCTAATCCGACCTCTCTAGGTCATCCGGACATGTCCAAAACATACTCAAAGGTTACTACTAACCTATAAAAGTCCATATCTAGAACCCCCAACATTCCTGAAAAAGTCAACGTGTCCCGGACACGCTTCCCTAAACTTTAAATCTCAATTTGACCAACCTAACGATCTCTGATCGACTCGAAACTACCACAATTGGATTCGAATCGTCGAAACCTTTAAAATGGTCCTAGTTTTACCTCGAAATACATGCCCACATGCCTTCATGCGTGGGTCAAATTGGTTGGTCAATGTTCACCAAAAAGTCAACATTGACGTCAGCAAAGTCAACGCTGACATCATCGGTTAACGATCAAAGTCAACACTAACGTCATCGTTAACGTCAGTAGTGACGTCATCATTGACACCTGTCAGTCTGACATGTTAGACTTGACATGATGACATCATCATCACTCCTGTCCTCTGTTAGGGTCGATCCATTTCCACTGTAGCAGGTCACGCAAACCCTTGACTCGACCTGGCCAGATATTACTCCTCCGACCACCAAAATCAATGTCGTTGGTTTCAGTATGATCGTACAGTCCTAGGCAATCGATCTATGGATTCGAAACATTGACAACAGCCTAGAAATTTACCACAAATTAGAAGAGCAGTCGCCCAATTTTTCAGCCTCCTGTCTGGGCTGCTCAACTGTCCTCCTCCTTCCAAAATCATCCCCACACGTTCGTACAAGCCTAACAAACACACCCCAATCATTGGAAACTGTCCCCAATGTCCAAAACTGAAAATCAAAATTCAAATTAAAAATGGGGTTCTTGGGTTTATCTTCCTCCGCCATCTACGACGGCTCAGCCAGCTCCTCACCGTCGCTGTTACAGTCTCCCTTTCACTCTCCCTCTCTTAGACTACACAGGGAATGGAATGGGGTGGTGGTCTTTTAGGTTGCACGGGTCAAGTTTGAATGAAACAGATGAGGATGAAGGGGCTAAGTGCATGTATGTATGGTGATAGGCAATGGATGAGTGACACTTGTCACTCATCCGTTAGGCTTGGCAAAATATCTGGGGCCCACTCAAAACAAAAATCCACTCGTCTCGGAAATCATACAATAGTACCCGTAACTTCCGTGAATCGTAACTTTTTTGTTGAATGTTCGATTTCGACGTGCCACCTGTCTACGGACTCATATCAACTCGATCCACATAATAGTCCTCGGTCCTCGTGCATTAGACCCCAGGTCAAAAGTCAACCTTTTACCCTCATCTAGGGGCAAAATCGCAATTTTTCCCTGAACGTCCGATGATCCTCAACTAATCCCCGATTAGCCTTGCTAATCCTCGATTTAATCATAATTAATCCCAAAATTTGGAACGGGTCGTTACAATCTTCCCTCAATGGATTTCGTCCTCGAAATTCAAACTGACCCAATTCCACAACTAAACTGTGGAAATCCAATCCTGCCTCCACTCGGTGCACCCTCGTGTAATCGTACACGTCGGACACAACCACACGTCAGCTTGTCAGTCTCACTCGAGACACTGACACTCGTCGATCTCGTTTGTCACTCACTTTGACAGGTCAGCTAAACTAAGTTGACATCAAATCGGATTTTTAGCCTGACAACCCTTCTCATCCCACCATTGAAGCTGATATCCTGCTCAGCATCCCATCCGACAAACATCCTTTAGATCCTGTCGTCACAATGGCACAAATCTCACCTCGCAAGCCATACTCAAATCTGCAACATTTATCAGTCTCGATACTCATATCAGTAAACTCTCTCATTTTTCCATACTCATGCTAACTCTTTTTATCCATAAAGATAAAACTTTCTTCTAAAAGCCTCTAAGTCCACAACAACTATCGTGACTAATTGGCAACTCCAGACTCCACTGCGTTTTCGCTGCGCTACTCCGATCTCGACTCACTCTCGAGTCCCAAACTGTTGTCTCACGTATCCTGTCGATACACAATCGACATCTCACCCATCCTAGTGTATATGGACCCCATCGAATACTTGCCACAGTAGAGGTAATCACACAGATAAAAACACAAGGGTTCCTCTGGCCCACATTGCCCTGAGCTCTCGGCTCACATAATCACTGAACCCTTTCAATCCATTCTACTCGAGCACACAGTATTCGACGTCCAGTCGACATCTCAATATGTCGGAACACATCCGATCATAATCCTCGCCGAACTGTCACCATCGGATCTAATCCGATCCCCATCTCATGTCCATCTAGGGCTCCATCCATTGGACAAAACATTCGTCCTCTTTGGTAACTTTCAACCCAACATACTGGTTAACTATGGTCAATCCCATCGTCCAACATGCACTACTCACTAGTGCACCCACATCATATTAATCATCAAGGCATTACTCGGCCTGTTCAAGGACTGCACTCTGGCAACATCCAACCATGTACCAAACCTCACTTCGAACACAGCTCGATACTCAACCGGCCGTCACAAGGATAACCTCAATCCCTCACATTCTTTATTCTCATATTCAACCCATTTACTAACCAATCTCATTTCTAGGTTCATTCCAAAGGTCAACCGACTCACATCACTAAGACATACTTGTAATGACCCGCCCCAAATTTCGGGATTTGATTAGTGTCTAATCAAGGATTAGTGAGGTAAATCGGTGATTAGTTGAGCAAAATCGCACGGACGATGCAAAATGACCGTTTTCCCCTGGTCGTGGGCAAAATTTTGACTTTTGACCTGGGCGGTCCGATGGCCGATGGCCGAGGACCGTTATGTAGATCGTGTCGATACGAATCTATAGACAGGCGACACGCCGAAATCGAACGTCAAACGGAGAAGTTATGGTTCACGGAAGTTCGATTGCATTATGCACCCATTACGAGACGGGATGATGTGGCGATATCTGATTGGGCAGATATTTTAGTGGGACCCATGGATGAGTGACAAGTGTCACTCATCTGATTGGTCACTTCCCCAAAAAGTGGATCTAGTTTAATTAAATAATAATATTTTAGATTATTTTATAATTAATCCTACCCATCTCACAATCCTAACCCTCCATCTCATCTAATCTCTCAATCCTCACCATCCATCTCATCTCTCTCTCTCTCTCTCATCTGATCATTATCTTCTCTGTTGCTTCAAACAACCCAAACCCGAAAGCCTCCCCCATTCTCCATTTTCTTCTTTGGACAAACAAACACCCACATGAATCACCTCACCACCAATATCCATCCTTGTGTCGTGTGAGGGACTATGAGTGAGGGATTGACCTGAGGGGCTGAGGGATGACGGGCCACGGCAGTCCACGACGGAGGAGAACCGAAACCGCGAAGGTGAGTTTGGTTTGAATTTCGAATTTGGGTTTTAGGTGTTGTGAGACGATTCTATTAATTGGGTTGGCTTCCTGGTGATCTAAGGGGGATTTCTGGATTGAAAATGGAGGCTAAGGTGGCTGGAGTGGACGGAAGAACTAGGTCACAAGTGGCTGGTTCGTGGTTCGATCATGGAGGTAGTCTTTCAACTCGTTTTCCATGTTTTTAGTGGCTAGATAGATTGGGTTCATGGTTAGGAACATTTAGGAATTAAAATGGAACGAAAATGGATGAAATAAGACCCTGGGCCGGTCCAGACCGGTCCGATCCAATTCGAACCAGTTGAACCCGATTTAACCGAGGTAGGGAATGCCACTGTAGCTAGGCGGGTGGCCTTCACCCGCATCCCCTTTGGGCGGTACGTGAGGGCGCGTGGTGGACCTTTTGAGGATACTTCCAACACACTATATCATCCTTTCGATGAAATAAACATTTTGAGACTGGTTTCGTGTCGATCGGACATCGTTTCGATAGGTTTCGGGGTGTCCAAAGGTTTAGGATCGGGATTAAAAATAGTCAAAAATTTCAAAAACTTACGGGGCTTTAGTGAGAGATTAATGAGCTAGTTAGTAACCCTCTAAAGTGATTTGGACAAGTTTGGGAGTCCCGGTGACGACGATTGGCCTGGGAGAGCCGTATGGCACGCGTATCGAGGCGGCAGCTCGGACGCTCTGTGAGTGGACCTTGTTTTCTAAATTGATGCATGCATAAATGTTTATTATGTGTTTTAATACTTGTTTTGTGATGCCATGAGTGCATTTGTGCGTGGTTACGTATTGGCACGTATTTCGAGGTTTCAGCCTTATACGGTGCCTATACGGGTTTGTATTTCTACTATGGTTTAAATGAAATGGTTTTGGATTTAAAAAGGACAAACGCGGGCATAAGACCTATTTGGTTTTGTCTCGGGCATGTAGCCCTATTGGCGACCTACGGGTCTGAGTCGTGGTCGCGGCGAGTGCTATATGCATGGTGACGGACGATACGACGCTCGCCTCTGGACTGGGATGCGTTCCTTTCAGAGAGGTCACGATGCACGTACTGTCGTCGAGCAGCCACTGGAGGCTCGACTCCGGAGTGCTGACGGTTCAGGATATCGACCAGTGATGGGTGCACCATGATCTAGAGGTGATCGTGTCAGTTGATATGTTGACGACGACATACTAGGATTGAGAGCAGTCCTAGACGGATGGTTGCACACATTACTACGATCAGAATCGTGACTGACCCTGAGATATCGGGCACGATGCCCAGTTGAATCCTATGTTCGAGCACGAGGCCCAGTTACTTTACGTTTATGATTTCGGGTCGAAGACCCTAAATGGATTTCTAGTTTCATGACGGTTTATGGGGACCGGGCATGAATGTTTTTGTTATATATATATATATATATATATATTCATATACCTTCCTCATTTGGAATGTCTCCTCTGGGGAGGGTCGTTGGCCTGGGTGGACCCCGGAGTAGTCACGGAGCACTAACTGAGTGGAGTCGCCCCCGTTGGGTACCTTACTCTCAGGAGGGCTTGGATTATAACCACAGGGAGGGTCATTGATCTACGGACATTGACCTAGGTGGACCCTGTGAGACTTGGGCTTTGAGACCCCGGGTAGCACGCACGTAGCTTTAGAAACCGTGACAAGATTGGTAGCATGATTTATATGTATATGTTATATGACATATGATGTACAGGTTTTAGGCTGAGTCCCACATGGATTTGGGCGATGTCCTGTGTATTGGTTTCATGTAAGGTTTTGGTAAATGGTTTTTGAATGCATGCATGCTTTTTAGTGAAGGATACAAATGTCTTGTATAAAATGTTTTCTATAAATGATTATTTTATCCACTCACAGCTTTTAAATGTTTTGACTGCCCTTCAAGTTGAATTCAGATGCGGGCTGTAGCAAAGACCAAGACATCACATACCTCCTTCGGATCTTGGCGTACTTTGAAGCCCGAGAGGGCTAAGGTCGAAATTTCCCTTGTCTGACACTCCGTGTCAGACGGGATCAAGAACATCCCGCGTTAATCCCCGGGGGATTGGGACGGGTCCTGACAGTACTGGACTCGAAACTGTCAGTTATCTGTCACCGTCTAACAACACTCTACACAATTGCTCCATCCGGAGTGGTAACGAACATGCCAACCTCCTACTCGAGGTATCGGCTATTCATCTCTTCCTAATTGATACCCACGTATCGTCCTCATCTCATACTCATTCACATATCCAGGACCATACTCTCTCGTGCATCCAAGATAGATCTAATACCACTCGGTGTTCCTTCCAAGTCTCCTGGTCACCAGGCAGCCACTAGCACTCCAATTTGAATGAAGGAGTTCAAGGTCAACACTCATCCCTATATCTAACACATACTCATCCACCTATCCAAGACAGAGCAATACTCTTTCACATATCCAACCTCTGTCTTGACATCTCACCAACTATTCCAAAAGATTCTTCAACTATCTTACAATATGATTCTCCTCTGCTCCTAGCTTAGTATAATCAGCAGTACAATTCTCCCCGATGACGATCAGACCTCGGTTTACTCGACCCATAGTCACCACAATCATCTCAATCATCTCGATCATCTTGATCGTCACCACATGACTCGATCTACTCGATCCTAAGTGGATCCATACTAGCTCTCTCAGCCAATATAACATGACCCATAATACCAACATGGGTCCACTACCTCGGATACTCACGCTTCACATCCGGTGACGCTAAGTACCATCTATTCATCAAGTCATTCAAATTTGACTCACATCCTAGGTGTTCAGCTCTTACTCCCTCTTTGAACCCTTTAACTGTCATATCACTCGTTGTCATCCCACATAGAGAAGAACCAAGGACGATCCTAGATGATGACATCAAAATTCATCCTATGCCATCCTACGACATCCAGCATCATCTGCTAAAGAGTAGAAAATGAGAAGTTTCCCTCATTGTCTCAATCACAACCTCTCTTGATTCCGAAGTTCCAAACATGTTGGGGGCATACTCTCATTGATGATCCTATCTCATCAGTCAGATTTCTTCTCAAACAAGCTTATATAAAACTTAGGAAGTATGGTCGCCCATAGTCGACCAAAACTATTTCCCACTAGACTCTCAAGTCCTCAACTTACTGGGACAATCCACTCAAGTGTCCAGAAACCAACAACCCTAGTATCCAACTTGTCTGTCTGATTATGACCGTCTATGCACATCCAAAAGGATGCCATCCACTACTACCTAATTCTCACGTTTCAACATTTAAGTTCAACTCTAGAGCACACCCTCGTGTCTCAAGTCTCGCATCATGTCAACGACCAAACCAGAACTCTGGCCAAGCAAACAGAAAAAGCAAAGTCACCTCCTCCGACTAAGAGTATTGACATGACCCATCTCAATCCCTCTGAGATTAACGCAAGATGTGCCATGCTCCCGTCTGACACGAAGTGTCAAACAAGGGATAACTCGAAACCTCAGCCCGTTCGGGGCTTTTAGAGTGCGCTAGGATCGGTGTAGGAGTGTGATGTCTCGGTCTCCACTACAGCCCGCATCTGTGATCAACCTAAAGGGCATTAAAAACCATTTAAAAGCTGTGAGTGGAAGAAACAAATAATTTTTAAAACACATTTCACAAAAATATGTTTATGCCCTTCACTAAAAAGAATGCATGCATTCGAAAACCAGTACTCAAACCATTTACTTTAATTAAATCATTAGGGCCTTAGCCCAACATCAAAAATCCAACCATGTGGGAACTCAGCCCAAAACCAAGTATATGGGAACTCAGCCCAAAACCAATCATATGGGAAGTCAGCCCAAAACCAAATATATGGGAACTCAGCCTAAAACCAATCCTCAGCATCCCTGATGCCTAATCAATACCATTTTCACGGTTTCCAAGCTACGCGTTCTACTCAGGGTCTCAATCCTGAGTCTTCCCAGGGTCCATCTAGGTCATTGACCTGCAGATCAATGACCCTCTCTGGGGGGAGGTTTTAACCTCTAGTAATCCTGCTCTTAAATCACTATACGACCCGGTCGCCCCGTGTAATGACCCCTCGCATGAAATGCTCTGTGACTACTCTAGGATACTACGGGACTTCTGGAGGAGACAACCAACCACTCCAGAATACTACTGGATGTCTGGAAGGCAACCTCTCGTGAGGATGGTATATGGAAAACCATTTTATAAATCATCTCAAATCGTTCAAAGGGCTATGCCCGGGATTTCCATAAAACCATCGTAAATCCACAAATCCAATTCCATTTAGGGTCTCCGAACCCAAAATCACATTTTATAAACCACCATAGGACTCATGCCCGATATCATAAACCAATTGGGCTTCAAGCTCGATCATGTAAGTCAATTGGGCCTCCAGCCCGATATCTCATTAAATCAAATGGACCTCAAGTCCGAAAGTTTCCAAATCAAATGGGTCTCATGCCCAATTCCATATTTCCAAATCCAAAACCATTTCATTAAACCATCATAGAAATACTAGCATGTATAAGCACAGTATAAAACCTTAAATACGTGCAAATACGTAAATCATCAATACCACAATCATGTTCATCATAAATCACATATTTAAAACATATAAAATAGTTATACATGCATCAATTTAGAAATCAATGTCCATTTACAGACCGTCCTAGCTACCGCCTCGATAGGTGCACCATAAGCCTCCCTAGACTAAATCACCATCTTCGGAACACTCAGCCCTGTCCAAATCACACCCTAAGGTCAATATCACTTCCCATAACCTAACATTAAATCCCCCAATTTTTCAGGATTTTAAACGTATTTAATAAAAACCCTAAACCTTTGGATACCCAAACTACCCCGAAACGGTGTTTGATCGACTCGAAGCTTGTGCCAAAATGTTCAGTACATCGAAGGATGAAAACACGTGTTGACTATGTCTCGAAATTCGGCCTCAAGTGCCCTCACGCGCCGCCAAAAGGTGCTGCATGTAGGAGCCATGCACCGTGAACAGTGCCACCTTCAATCTCTGTCGAACCTGGTTCTCTGGTTTTTCGGGTCACTCGACCCGACGATCCGACCCAACCGGTTCTCCACCAATTCCCACCTTTTTCAACGCCATTGATTCCTATAGCTTCGTCTACCTACTTAGAACCAATCTATCAACCAAGAAATCTAAGAAAATTACTCGAAATTACCTTCTCGATCGATGAACAGTGAGGCCGATCTTCCTCCCCCGTTTCCAGCCATTTTCGACCATCACTGCGATCGAAACTAGTTCCTACAAGGTCGTACGAACCCTAAATATATGTTAGAATCGACCTGAGCCTTTAACAAACGTCCAAAACTCATTTTCCAATTTTGACTCAAAATTGGGTTTCGAGTTTACCTGGGTTTACGGGTTCCTCCGCCGTTCACGATGGCCCAGCAGCCTCCCACGGCGTCTCTCAATCCTTCACTCCCCCTAAGCCACTCTCTTTGCCTCAAACTGAATCAAATGGGGGAAGAGGTTGATTTTAGGGCTTTCGGGTTTTGGTTCGAATGAAATAGAGAGGGAGTGGGTGCATGTATGTGTAATGGGAGAAATGGATGAGTGACACTTGTCACTCATCCATTGGGCCTGAAATAAATATCTGGGGCACACTCAAGACAAAAGTCCATTTGCCTCGTAAAATGTGCAATAGTGCCTTGAACTTATGTGACCCGTAACGTTATCGTCGAACATTCGATTTTGACGTGCCACTTGTCTACAAACTCGTATCGACTCGATCTACGGAACGATCATCGGTCCTTGTATGTTTTACTCCTCAGGTAAAAAGTCAACATTTTGCCCAATTTCAAGGGTAAAACAGTCATTTTACACCATCCATCTGAATTCTCTCGACTAATCCCTAATTGGTCACGCTAAATCCATAATTAATTAATAATTAATTCCAATACTCGGGACGGGTCGTTACAACCTTCCCTCCTTAAAGAATTTCATCCTTAAAATTCAAACTAACCCAATCCACAACTAAACTGTGGGAAATCCAATCCTGTCTCCCATTAAGAGCACCGTCGTGTAACCGTCCAACATAACCGTACGTCAGCTCGTAAGCCTCACTCGATATACCGATACTATTTAATCCCACTTTTCACCCATTCCGACAGATTAGCTATACTAAGTTAACATCAAATCGGCCTTTCAGCCTAATAACCCTTCTCATCCAAGAATCGAAGCTAACATCTTGCTTAACATCCGATCAGGCAAACATCCGCTAAATCATGCCGCCACAATGACACGAACCTCACCTCGTAGGCCATACTCAAACTATGGCATTATGGGCTTCGGTACTCATATCAGTCAACTCTATTAGCGTTCCATGCTAACGCTAGTGAGAGTCACAGAGCAGTCGCTTCATGCGTCAATTCTGGAGTTTATCCTTCCAATCTCGTATAAGACCGACCATACACTCCAATTTTGTGTCCATTCCGAGTCTCCTGGTCACCCGACCAGCGTCAAAACGTCTACTCCCAATAACATCATCCAATACGTACCAATCTGAATCATATCTACCAAGGCGTACCTATTCATGTCCAACTAGTATCCAATCTCACCCACGTCTATCAAGACGTACCAACTCCGATCCTACAGGATTCCTGCTCATTTCATTTCCATATCATACCAGATCGACTTCGAAAGGAAGCCAATCCCAGTAATACACCTCTTTTACGGAGATAGCCTCCACCCGAAGGTCACTGACACTTCTGGTCTGAATGAGTAAATTCAAGATCCATACTCATCCATATATCCAAGACATACCACTTCTGATATCCAAAACCCAAACGCACTCACATATTCAAGATAGAGTAATTCCGACACCCACATATCCAACCTCTATCTTGTCATCTCACCAACTATTCGAAAAGGTTGTTCAACTGTCTCACGATACGATTCCCTTCTGTTCCTAGCTTAGCATAATCAGCAAGGCAATTCACTCAGATAACTACCAGACTTTGGTTCATAGGGTCTTACACCCTCTTTGAATCCCTATACTATCACTTCATTCCTCAAACATTTTCCACATTTGGTAAGATCACCCAAAGACAAGACACGTCTAGCCTGTGGGTTCACCCCAATTAGCTTATATTGATCCTTGTCATTCCAGGTCATCTTTCTCCTCATCATTTCCTAATGGGATTCCCTCGTCTACTCTCATAGGGAAATCAAAGATGAACCAAGAAAATGACATCAAAATTCATCCTACTTGAAGGTCAAAATAATTCCACTACACTCAACACGTCAGGTGACACCAAGCACCATATGCTAACGAGCAGAAAATGAGAAGTCACACTCAATGACCCCAGAATATCCATTGCCAATGTGGAATCAAGTACCCTCCTCATTTCCTCAATCGCAACTTTTCTTGATTTCGAAGTTCTAATCATGTTGGAAGCATATCCATCTTTTCCAACCATTAGACTTAATCCCCAACGGGTATCCTACCACTGGACTGAGAAGCCCACGATTCACTCGGACCACATCCACGTGTCCATAAACAATTTAACACCCAACTCGTCGGTCCGTTGAAGACCGTTTATGCACAACCAAAAGGATGTTAATTTATCCTAACCTGATGTACCGCTTGGCTGAAGAGTCACAACAAGCTCCTGCTGTGATTTGCAGCCAAATCTCTGCATACCACCCTATATGGCCAATCGATCACTAATCTCCATGACCGTACTTGTGGCATCCCCTTATACCGTTTCATCCAATCACCACTTAGTCATCTCAATCACATCAGTTATCTCAATCACGGTTGGGTTCGAGTCCCAACACATCTCACCCACTGCTGGATCTCATCTAGTCCATCTCTATCATATATGTCATCACGACATAATCCCCAAGAATCAACACTAGCCGACGAATCCTCGTCGTCGAGTAGTGGTAGATACCGAACATATGCACATCATAACTGAGTCACATCCTCAGAGTGTGGCTCATCGTCTTCCATCGTCATCGCAATCACTAGCACACAGCGTTCGAATCAGACCCAGACTAAATCTCTGCTAAGGTTTTAGGAACTCTGCCTCCCTCAACTCACAAACTTTGGGTACAATCATCCTGAAAAACCATACAAGAAAATGAACGTTCCCTGAACATTCCCCGATTCTCAACAACCACAACTACATCCACCCTCAATGGTAGTGCTTGCCACAATCTCGTGCAGACTCAACCACCAGACATCGTTATCTAGACTCCGCATTCAAGCGTCAACACTACTGATCGGTTAAGGGGTGAACCCAAAATATCATCTCATAATGGTACTCATGAATCAGATTCCATCATTTCACTTAGTGTCGGACCAATCAATCTCCGTAGTCTCAAATAGACTCAAATAGACTCAACCAAAGTCATCCATTAGGCCCAAATAAACTCACTAGGTTCATTCACAACCTCAGCTGCACTCTGCAGCTCCATCTCTAATCTAACTTGACCATGGATCGGTCAACACTCAGAAAAGTCATCCGATCCCAAAACAACTAGCTGATTCACATTCGTGAACCACCAATCACAAATAAGGGTTACCCCCCTAAGGTCATCTACTAACGTTGTACTCATATTCTCCAAACCATCAATCACAACTAGGGTTCGAGGAACTCGGCTGTTGGCTGCAGCACATTCCCACTTGACCTAACCGATTCTCACGAATTCGGCTGCTGAGAGCAGCAAAACTAGACATGCATGATCAATAAATAGTCTCAACTCCGCAATCTCGTCATATATGACCTTTCCCTGGTTCAACTCTAAACCATGGCACTGATTGATCTATGGCGCAGCCATGGCATAGGATGCCAAACTCGATCTATCCTCGATTCATTTCCACTAACTTCCTTACTATTGCCCTAACAACCAGGTTGATAACAGGCTGTTGTACTCGTAGAGACATCACATCCTCGACATGCGCACACTCCATGAAAAAACCGTGCTCTGATACCACCTTGACACGACCCATCCCAATCCCCCCCCCCCCCCGGCGGAATTAACGTGGGATGTCCCATGCTCCTGTCTGACACAAAGTGTCAGATAAGTGATAACTCAAAACCTTAGCCCGTTTGGGGCTTCTAGAGTGCGCCAGGATCAGTGGAGGAGTGCGATGTCTCGGTCTCCGCTACCGCCCGCATCTGCAATCAACCTGAAGGGAATTAAAAACCATTTAAAAGCTGTGAGTGGACGAAACAAATAATTTATAAAACACATTTCACAAAAAGACGTTTATGCCCTTCACTAAAAAGCATGCATGCATTCGAAAAACAGTACTCAAACTATTTAATTTCATTAAATTATTAGGGTCTTAGCCCAACATCATAAATCCAACCACGTGGGAACTCAACCCAAAACCAAGTATATGGGAACTCAGACCAAAACCAATCATATAGGAACTCAGCCCAAAACCAAATATATGGGAACTCAGCCCAAAACCAATCCCCGGCATCCCTAATGCCTAATCAATACCACTGTCACTATTTCCAAGCTACGCGCGCTACACGTGGTCTCAATCCTAAGTCTCCCCAGGGTCCACCCAGATCAATGACCCACAGATCAATGACCCTCCCTAGGAGGAGGTTTTAACCTATAGTAATCCTGCTCCTGAATCATTATACGATCCGATCGCCCCGTGTAATGACCCCTCGCATGAAATGCTCTGTGACTACTCCAGGATACTACGGGACGACTAGAGGAGACAACCAAACACTGCGGGATACTACGAGACCGCTATAGGGCAACCACTCGGGCAGATGGTATATGGAAAACCATTTTATAAATCATCTCAAATCATTCAAAGGGCTATGCCCGGGATTTCCATAAACCATCTTAAATCCACAAATCCAATTCCATTTAGGGTCTCCGAACTCGAAATTACATTTTATAAACCACCATGGGACTTATGCCCGATATCATAAACTAATTGGGCCTCAAGCCCGATCATGTAAGTCAATTGGGCCTCCAACCCGATATCTCATTAAATTAAATGAACCACAAGTTCGTTAGTTTTCGAATCAAATGGGTCTCATGCTCGATTCCATACTGCCAAATCCAAAACCATTCCATTAAACCATCATAGAAATACCAGCACGTATAAGCATAGTATAAAACCATAAATCTCGAAATACGTGCAAATACGTAAATCATCAATACCACAATCATGTTCATCATGAATCACAAATTTAAAACATATAAAAAAGTTATGCATGCATCAATTTACAAATCAATGTCCACTCATAGACCTTCCTAGCTGCAGCCTCGGTACACGTGCCATAAGCCTCCCCGGACTAAATCACCATCTCCGGAACTCCCGGACCTGTCCAAATCACACCTGAAGGTCATTATTACTTCCAATAACCTAACATTAAATCCCCCAATTTTTTGGGATTTTTAAACGTATTTAAAATAAACCCTAAACCTTCGGACACCCAAAACTACCCCAAAATGGTGTCCGATCGACTCAAAACTTGTACCAAAATGTTAGTTACATCGAAAGGATGAAAACTCATGTTGACCATGTCTAGAAATTCGACCTCACGTGTTCTCACGCGTAGCCCAAAGTCGCTGTGCGTGGGAGCCACGTGCCGTGAACAGTGTCACCTTCAGCCTTTGTCGAACTCGGTTATCTAGTTTTCCGGGTCACTCGACCCAGCGACTCGACCCTGCAGGTTCTCTGCCAATTCTCACCCTTTTATAACACCGTTGATTCCTATAGCTTCTTCTACATACTTAGAACTCATCTATCAACCTAGAAATCTAAGAAAAATGCTCGAAATTACCTTCCCGATCGATGAAGAATGACGACGATGTTCCTCCCCCGTTTCTAGCCACTTCCGACCACCACTGCGATCGAAACCAGTTCCTACAAGGTCATACAAGCCCTAAAAACATGTTAGAATCGACCTGAGCCATCAACAAACTTCCAAAACTCATTTTCCAATTTTGGCCCAAAATCGGATTTCAGGTTTACCTAGGTTTTTTAGGTTCCTCTGCCGTTCACAGGGTAGGGGCTGATTTTGGGGCTTCCGGGTTTTTGTTCGAATGAAACAGAGATGGAGTGGGTGCATGTATATGCAATGGGAGAAACTCATCGATTGGGCCTGAAATAAATATCTAGGGCCCACTCAAGAGAAAAGTCCACTCGCCTCGTAAAACATGCAATAGTGCCTCAAACTTCCCTGACCCGTAACTTTCTCGTCGAACATCCGATTTCGACGTGCCACCTGTCTATGAACTCGTATCGACTCGGTCTATGTAATGGTCATCGGTCCTTGTATGTTTGACTCCATGGGTCAAAAGTAAGCATTTTACCCAATTTAATGGGGAAAATGGTTATTTTACACCATCCGTCCGAATTCACTCCATTAATCCCTGATTAGTCACGCTAAATCCATAATTAATTAATATTTAATCCCGATATTCGGGATGGGTCGTTACAGTATTCTCTGATAATTACTGTAATGCTTAATCCTTATCTCAAGACTAACACTTCCATTGATTCTCTTTGGCTTCTTCCATCACCATCCCCGTCGGGATACTGGTTCGCATGTCCCAACCCCTATGGGATAAATTTCCAACACCAAACACTCGTGTCATCCGTCTATAAAGAGCTATGGTACCTGTCACCAATCCAGGTATACCTCATGCCTTGCGCTGAGCCACTCGGATCCTCTCTGTCCCACTCCGTGCCTTCTGAACTCACCTATTGCCACTCTAGGGCACGTCTACCATCTCGGTCACAATCTGAGCCCTCAAGGCATTACGTTACTCGGACACACTCAGTGTCCTTCAGAACCATCTGATCACTATTGGATTCCATTTAACTCACCTCCAACATCTCCCACTCATCTCAATCATCTCCACTGAGGTAGTGCGGCACACTCAACAACACCCAAAGCTCAACATCTTCTTTTGTGATCACACTCGGTCGTAACCAAGTCGAATCCAAAAATCTCTACTCGCACTGAGCGACATTCACACACTTCCGTATCATTGTCACAACTAGCGAATCCCATCATCTTAGTTTCCACAACAACTTGAGCCTATCCAACTCGATAAGACTCATCCACGTCTATCGATAACACCGTCTGTCACAACCACGTGCAGACCGATCCTAGAAACACTCCTCTATCGAGACTCCGTACTCATGCGGTCAACTTACCGTAGGTACCAACCTCTCAACACGTAATATCCCTTGGTCGGTCCGCCTCAGGATCTGATCCACAAGTACCACACTCCTAGTAACTTGTCCAATCAATCTCAAACTAGGGTTATCACGAACCCGGCTGCTCATTGCAGCATGTCCCACCTGACAGATCCATCGCCCTCGACTCCGAAAAGTCGTCATACTCTGATACAGATATCCAACCAACCAGTAACCACAATCCAAGGATCACATCCACTCGTTACTCAACGGCTTCCAGCTACTGGGCCCACAAGAACTTAGCCTTACTCAGTGTCTAACACTACAAAACCACTACATGTCACAATCACGGCCTACCATGCCACACATCAACTACACTGTGGCATCCTCTACCAGTCGACATCCCTCCAGGACTCGACACACTAAAACATGGCATCTTACGCCAAATAAGATCAAACGTCCATATTCCCAACAGTCTCAACTAGGGTCGTCCATGATCTCCACTGATACCAGTTGACACAATCCCCTATCAGACATGACCGCTCAATGTTCCCTACTCTCAAAGTCATCATACTGGGACAACTAGTCAACTAGGTCCCATCCACCAGTAATACTAAGGCTCTAAGTCGGTGGATTCCCATACACATCGATCCTACTCAGGATTAAATCTCTTGAAAACATGGCATCCTATGCTATCAGGTTGAGGGCGTGTCAGACATAACCTAGCCAGGGTTCGATTCCAATGAATCCTCATACTCTCACCCTAACTGTTAGGTTGAGGACGGGCTGTTACCACTGCAGAGACAACACATCCAGCACATGTGCGTCATTCTATGAGTAACACATGCTCAAATACCAACTTGACAAGACCCGTCCCAATCCCCTTGGGTGGGACATGCCTGCTCCCGTCTGAAACCGCGAGTCAGACTAGGGATAAACTTGTCACCCGCTCGGGGTCCATCAGACTACGCCAAGATTGGTAGTGGCATGTGATGTCTCGATTTCTACTACAGCCCACATCCGTGATTAACCTGAAGGGTATTAAAACCATAAAAGCTGTGAGTGGACAAAACAACAGTTTATAAAAATCATTTATATCGAAAAGACGTTTATACCCTTCACGTAAAAGCATGCATGCATCATAAAAGAGTTATTTCAAATACTTTCTCGGAAGCAAGACGTATTGCTTCGCAAATCAAAACATAGTGAAAAATGCTTCTCAATCGATGCCATCATCTTAGTGGGGTCTCACCCCAAAACTGAATCATACCGGGCCGTAGCCCAAAACCAAAACCAAGGAAAACCAGAACGTAACCTCAGCCCAAATCATAGAACACGTGGGAACACATCTCATAAGAACTCATCCCAATGTCAGTCATGATTCTAATCTTAGTACATGTACATAAAGCTCAGGACCGCTCACAATCCTAGCATGTCGTCGTGAACACATCACTCGCCACGACCGTATCTAGACCATCGCGAACACATCACCGATAGATCTCAGTGGATATCATCTGCACTCATAAGTCCAGCCTCCCACGGTCATTGCTTCCCACGGCTGCTCGACAACATGCAGTGCGTCGTGACCTCTTCTGAAGGAACACATCTGTAGTCCAAAGGCGAGCGTCACCATCATCAATAGGGCCTCAAAAATCATAAACCAGTTCCTCAATTTCACGCCTCTCTGTGAAACCTTCGAAATCACATAAAACACAAGCACGTAGTACACTCGACCAAAGCCAAAACATCATATAAAACAGAAATCTCGAACTACGTGCAATATCGCATTTTCCTCTGAAAATGCCAAAAAATTAATATTTAAATCACATGCACTCATGGCATTTCAAAACTTGTTCACAAACAGATATAAAACATTTATGCATGCATCATGTTCATAAAACAAAGTCCACTCATAGACCGTCCATGCTGCACCTTGATGCGCATGCCATAAGCCTCTACAGGCTGATCCGACCTCTATGGGTCATCCGGACCTATCCAAAATATACTTAAAGGTTACTACTAACCTATACAAGTCCATATTAAGAACCCCCAACATTCACGGAAAAGTCAACGTGTCTCGGACACGCTTCCCTAGGTTTTAAATCTCAATTTGACCAATCGAACGATCTCTGATCGACTTGAAACCACCACCATTGGATTCGTATCGTCAAAACCTTTAAAATGGTCCTAGTCCCATCTCGAAATACATGCCCACATGCCCCACGCGCGGGTCAAATTGGCTAGTCAACATTGACTAAAAAGTCAACTTTGACATCAGCAAAGTCAACACTGACGTTAGTGGTCAACGGTCATAGTCAACGCTAACGTCAGTAGTGACATCATCATTGACACCTGTCAGTCTGACATGTCAGACCTGACATGATGACGGCATTTGATGACATCATCGATGACGTCATCATCACCCCTATCCTCTGTCTGGGTTGACCAATTTCCACTATAGCGGGTCGCGCAGATCCACGACCCAACCTGGTCGGAAATCACTCCTCCGACCACCAAAATTGATGTCGTTGGTTCCAGTATGATCGTCCAGTCCTAGGCAATCGATCTATGGAGTCAAAACATTGACAAACGGCCTAGAAATTTACCTCAAATTCGAGGAACAGTCGCCTAGTTTTCCAGCCTTCTGCCTGGGCTACTCAGCTTCCTCCTCCATCCAAAATCATCCCCACACATTCATAAAAGCCCAACAAACACACCCCAATCATTAGAAACCGCCCCGACATCCAAAACGGAATATCGAAATTTGGATTAAAAAGGGGGTTCATGGGTTTACCTTCCTCCACCTTCTACGACGGCTCAGCCACCTCCTCACCGTCGTCGTTACAGTCTCCCTTTCACTCTCCCTCTCTCAGACTACACAGGGAATGGAATGGGGTGGTGGTGTTTTGGGTTGCACGGGTTTGGGGGCTTTCAGGTTGGAATGAAACATGTAAGAATGAAGGGGGTAGATGCATGTATGTGGGGTGATAAGCAATGGATGATTGACACTTGTCACTCATTCATTGGGCCTGAAAAATATATGGGGCCTATTCAAGACAAAAATCCACTCACCTCGGAAATCGTGCAATAGTAGCCGTAACTTCCGTGAACCGTAACTTTCCCGTCGAATGTCCAATTTCGACGTGTCGTCTGTCGATGGACTCGTATAAACTCGATCTACGTAACGATCCTCGGTCCTCGTGCATTAGACCCCTCAGGTCAAAAGTTAACTTTTTGCCCTCTTCTAGGTGAAAAATTGTAATTTCTCCTTGAACGACCGATGATCCTAGACTAATTCCCTATTAGCCTCTCTAATCCTCGGTTTAATCTTAATTAATCCAAAAAAGTTGGGACGGATTGTTACATATATCCACAGTACTCAACAGAACTAACGTATTTTGAAATCAACCACACCCCGACGACCATTGCTGAAACTCTGCCCATCCTCAACGACCGTATATGACAAGTGAGTGACCCACTGTCACTGAAATCTCCACTGTTCAATTCTTGAACCTCAAATTTTTGAGTCTTAAGCGAGACATCGACATTCGTCGATCTCACCTGTCATATGCGCAAGTGCACTTAGAACCCAGTCTGACATCTTTGCTTTCACTGAGCAATCTCAAATCATTTGTCACTATACGGTCTCTAACCATCAATCATACCCATGACGCACCGTCGTGTCAAGTTGGCAACCTACAACTTCACTGTCTTTGCTCGAGTTCCGTACTAAAATCTTACTCTCACTAGAGTCCCATTACATCATCTCATCTCATCTCATTCAACGACCAATGCTGTGATCCTGACTCCTCTCGAGTCTCAAACTGACATCTCACTCACCATAGTGCATGTTGACCCCATCGAATACTTGCTCCAGCTGAGATAATCACACACTTAATTGCTAGGGTTCCTCTTACCCACAACCAAGGCCCTGAGCTCCATGCTCGTATAATAACTGAACCTTCTAAAAGTCCATCGCGTCTAGAGCATAGTACTCAGAATCTAGCCCATTATCTCACCAAAAAATCAACATCGGATCTTATCCGATTACCATGCCATATTCATCTCGGAATCAAACGTGCACTACTCGCAGGTGTTCACACCTCACATCAATCTCGGATCCCATCTAACCATCATTTGCCTACCATGCCAATCATGGCCCAACATTAGACCATGTCCGTCCAATCCCAGACCTGGACAGTTCGCGTACTAAGTCAATCTTCTCGGTTCTCCCGGTCACTCGACCAACCCTTAAAACAATCCCCCAATTCACTAACCAATCTAATTTCTTAGTTAACTCCAAAGGTTAATAGACGTAAGTCGGTTACCTACCTCGACCACCATCTTGATGATTCGATGAGTCGAATCCTGGAACAGTGTTGTAACATCTAAGCCAGCTTATACGTCTCACATGAACACCGTTCAATAACACTCCACATTCATCTACCATCAGCATAAACACTCCATTATGTGCTCTAATAACAAGGTAGATGAGTCGTACGCATAAGAGCTAACGAGCCTGCAACATCGTACTCGAAGCATTGGCTACTATATTCACTTACCCTAAATGATACTCAAATGAACCATTATCATCTGTCAATCGGTTCTAGCGGTCTCCTCTGTCTCGAGTTCAACTCCATCGGAATACCCACACAAAAGGCTCAAGTAATCCATAAAGATCATGTACATCTCTTGGGGACAATAATGAGTCCAAATCTTATGTACATGTGCCACCGCCGAAAACTTTAAACATGGGTAACTAGTTCATCTCATCTGCCTAGCTGCATAAGCAAAATCTTTATATGCAGCATAAGTACATCATCTAAACCCGCGTAACGATGCATCACTGTCCTTTCCGAAACCTTTACTATCGTCCAAGATAGTCAAAACAGAGTAGCAATCAATATTCCAGATTAACTCCCTTCTGAGTCAATCCCATCAACTGTCTACAATCCCAAAAGGAAACCTCAACTCAAAGGTCAATAACACTCATCCAGTCTACATCAAACCTCTGAGTGTTCACCATACGCTCTCAACGATGATATCATAACTAGGAAATCATTACTGGTCCACATTTCTTGAAATCCATTTTAATCTCAACTAGTATGGATCCTTGATATACCTTGGAAATACCACCATTAATACGCTGTTTCCAACTCACAATGGCTAACTAGAACCACGCAAAATTCGTACGCCATCTCGGGAAATTCACTTCTGAATTCAATTCGAGAATCACACATCTCAATTAGAGAATCACACATCCGAACATACAATACATGCATCCAAAGCATGTCTTTCAACCAATTTCTTGACTTCGATTCAAGGCAAAACCAATTTCAACAGGGTATCTATGTTATACTCTCAAGTCTATCGTAACTCTACCTCCCTCAGAGGTAGCAACCTCAGTAAGTCCTGCAAGGGATACCACTAGGAGTGTTGATACAACTGACATCATCCTCAAGCTTACTTAGCCATTTAGGGACTTCACAACACATGTCCCATAACTCGAACAAACATTCTATAGTAACTTCCCGACTTCCAAGCCGTAACTCACAAAATGAGTATCTTCTAGCTAGTCATTGGTTAACCTCTTGTAAAAAGCTGAACACTTTTCCTTAGTGATTTCCTCTGGTTTCACCAAAGGACCAATCACGACTACTCAGGACTACCAACTTGTAATGACCCGTCCCGAATTATCAGGACTAATTAAGACTTAATGACGGATTAGCGAGGCTAATCGGGAATTAAACGCTGATTAACAGACGTTCAGAGCGAAATTACAGTTTTGTCCCTAAACGAGGGTGAAAAGTTGACTTTTGACCCGGGAGGTCCAATGGCTAAGGGCTAATGATTGTTACATAGATCGAGGCGATACCAATCCGTATACAGGCGGCACATCCAATTCAGACGTTCGACGAAAAAGTTAAGGTTCAAGGAAGATTTTGGGAACTATTCGAAATGGCACGTTTTACGAGGCAGTTGAGTTTTGTTTTGTCCTATGTGGGCCCAAATCTTTCCTAGACCCCAGGGGATGAGTGACACTTGTCACTCATCCATTCCCTCTTTTCCCACATTCATGCATATCATCTTCTCTTCTCTGTTTCATTCCACCCACCCGAACAACCATCTCGACCCCAATCCAAACCCATCCCCCCATCTGATCGTGTGTTAAGCCAGAGAGTGACTTGAGGACGTGGTGGTGGTGGCTGATCGAGGACAAGGCCGCCGTGGACAGCGGAGGTGAAGAGGTAAACCCGAAACCCGGTTATGCCCATTTTTCTTATTTTTGTGATTTGAACGTTAGGGCTGGTTTTAGTTGATGGGGAAAGGATTATTTGGTCGTTAAGAGTGAGTGGGGACTGTTTTTAAGGGCAGAGAGGGGCCGTGCTGCCTAGGGGGTGATCGGGAAACTTTGAACCGTGAAGGGAAGGATTGAACGGGTTGGGTTTAATGGTTTTTCTTAGGTTTCTTCACACCATTAGACTACTAAGGATGAAATAGGAAGAATGGGATCGAAAAGGTAAGAACCGGACCGAATATGAGGGAAGAAAATGGGTGAACCAGCTCTGCTAGTCGGACCAAACCGAAAACCAGGCGGACCGGTCTGACCCGGTCTACCGAAGGTAGGGGATGAACTGTTCACGGGCGCGTGAGCAACACGCGCAGCCCCTTTTGGAGGTGGGTGGGGACGTGTGAAGCATTTCCTAGGGGTGGTTCTAACATGTAATTTCATCTATTTGATGTAACGAACATTTTGGGACTGGTTTCGAGTCGTTCAGACACCGTTTCGATATAGTTCGAGATGTTCGAAGGTTTAGGATCAACTTTAAAAATAGTTAAAAATTCTAGACAGTTACGGGACTTTAGTGAGGGGTTATTTGAGTGGTTAGTAACACTCTATTACGATTTGGATAGGTTTGGAAGTCCCGATGACGGCGATTGGCCCGGGAGAGGCTTATGGCGCGCGTATCAAGCCTCGTCTTTGGACGATCTGTGAGTGGTCCCTTCTTTCTAAACTAATGCATGACTAAACGTTTTATAATTGTTTTAGAACATGTTTTGTGATGCCATGAGTGCATTTGTTTTTGGTATCTTAGGATCAACATATTTAAATGCTTTTTGAGGTTTTCGGCTTTATGTCGTACCTTTGCGTAGGCTTTGGCATTGGGCCGGGCTGGGCCGGGCCGGGCTTATTAAATAATTTTTAAATTTGCGGGCCGGGCCGGGCGGGCTTAATGACATAAAAAAGAGCCCACGGGCTTTTATCGGGCCGGGTTTATATCGGGCTTTTCGGGTCGGGCCTATTAAGGCCACTTGGATCTGGCTTACGTGGGCTTTTGCAATAAATTATGTCTCAAATTTTAAAATTACAAAAAAATATTAATAATGAAAAAAAATACACAAGGGTGCAAAAATGTGGTCTCGTTAAAATAAAATACTCAAGGGTACAAAAACGTTGGGCTTATTAAGTAGGTGGATGAGTGGTTAGGGTTTGTATTGGGTATTGGGTATTGAATATTGGGTTTTAAAAAATAAATTAGGTGGACTTGGGGCTGAGATTTGGGTTTGAGTTGAAATATTAGTATTAAGAATGGGTTGAGTATTAATTTTTAAATAATAAATATTTTATATTTTCAGGCTTATGGGCCGGGTTTATTACGGGCGGGTCGGGTTGGGCTTATTGGGCTTTATCGGGCTCGGGCCTATCGGGTTTGAACACCATAAGTGACAGGACCCGTCCCAATCCCACTGGGACCACCCGGGGACGTGACCCGCTCCCGTCTGACAATGACTCTAAACATACCAAAAGTACCCTTAAATAAAAATCGAAGACTCACATAGATAGATAACGTACAAACACAGTGTTTAAAGTGATACTGTCAGACAAGGGAAAGTAAAATACAACATGTGAGCACACTAGTCAGAGTACATTTATTCGGTGCTCAACCTACCCACAAGTGGGTGTACAGGTGCACAGCTAGGCAAACTAAACCTCTGCCTCCTCCTCCGGATCCTCCTCCTCTATTGCCGTGTCAGGGTCTGGAGGGGTCAGTAAAACAAGGGTGAGTGGGCCAAAAATAACAGTTTAGAAATCAATTTAATAATAAAATAATCATAAGGTTTTACCCCTCCGTTTTCCAAATCTTGCATGCAGTGAAAACATAATATTATAATGAAATCATAACAAATGAACCACAATAATAATCGTAAGGTGAAACTAACATATCAGTGCACTGTAAAACCCAACCCAAATGATGTCACGGTTCTAAGGCTACGCGTTGCCACTCAGGGTCTCACACCCGAGACTCTCTAGGTACATCAGCTCCCGGTATCCCGGTCACTGCCCGAGGTATATGAACATGCCTTCCTGAGAGTAAGCAGCCCAACGGGGGTCAACTCCACTCAGTCAGAGCCCCGTGACTACTCCAGGGTCCACCCAGGCCAACGACCCTCCCTGGAGGAGACAATATACACAGGTAGGAAAGTACAGTACAATAACAGTATAGTTTACCCTATGTCCCCCGGACATCCCAAACAAAAGCCACATATAATCCAGACGGGTCTCATGCCCAAAACATTGTAATAACATATATAAGTAGTTTATAAGACTCATCAGTGGAAATAGTAAAACAGTTTATGCATGCAAGCCTTTTATAAATCAAACAGCCCACTCACACTCGGTCCTTGCTGCTCAACGATCTCTATAAACCTGTATTATTACTCCTGAGGGTTACTTAAGGACCCTATAATATCAATACCAAGACCCTAGAACAGATCCGCCTCAAAAACGCATCCCGGGCACTAGTCCCGGTGCTTCAAACCCCATTTTGGCTAACATAACGATCTCCGATCGACACGAAACCACCTCCATTGGATCCGTATCGTCGAAACCTTGAAAATGGTACCGGCCCCACCAAAATTACTGTTCACATGCGCCCCCACGCACCTGGTCAACGCGTGGGTCAACGC
Organism: Prinsepia uniflora; assembly: GCA_032719365.1. Taxonomy (NCBI): domain Eukaryota; kingdom Viridiplantae; phylum Streptophyta; class Magnoliopsida; order Rosales; family Rosaceae; genus Prinsepia; species Prinsepia uniflora. The sequence continues at coordinate 62,134,491 of CM064868.1, forward strand.
TGCTACAGTACCGCTGACGTCAGCAGTGACGTCATGCTGACGTCAGCATGACGTCATCACTGACACTTGTCAGGTGACACGTGGCACATTCTGATTGGTCCCTGGTCTGACAACATCTGACAGGATGACGTCATCATGACGTCAGAAGTGATGTCAGCATGATGACGTCATCAGTGCTACAGTACCGGGTCGACCCGTTTGACTGGAACCGGGTCGCCGTCGACCCACGGTTTGACCCGATTCCACCGCACGATTCCGGCCACCATTTTCGACGGGGTTGATCCCTAGGGGTTCGTCTAGGTCTGTCCTATGGTTCTACAACCTCAAAATGGAAAGAAAATGGGAGAAAACTCACCAGAATGTCTCTGAAACTCACGGTCACGGTCCGGTCGTCGTCCCCGGTGATCCACGGCGTCTCCGTCGTCCAACCCGGTCCCAAACGACTCGTCTCTCACCTTAGGACATGTCTATCACCTAACAATCAATTTCTAATCATTAAAAACGGTCGGGTCGAACAGGGAATGAAAACGGGCTTGTCTGGTTTTGGGTCTTACCGCCGCCGTCACGCCGCCGTAGCCCTCGCCGTCGTCCAGTTAAGCTCCTAGGATCCCCACGGTGCAGACTGGAGCTCCTCCCGCGTCGAGGTGAGGTGGTTATCGAGGTTTGCTTCTTGGACCCGTTTCCTTGAGGTTTTCGGGTCTGAGTTTGCACGGCGGTTTCGGGGCTGGGAAGTGGGGTGGTGGCTGCCGGTGATGCTCGGTGATGGTTAGTGGATATTGGTGATGCAGCTGGTGATCGGGTGGTGGTGTGAGAGGCGTGGGTTTGTGTGTTTGGATGGAGAGAAAATGGGAAGAGATGCACGGTTTTGTGAGGAGGGGGGGCTGTATGTGTGTTTGTAAGAAAAAGCAGAAACAGATCGTGCATGAACAAGGGAGCAGATGAGGATGAAGGGCCAGGATTCAATCTGGCCAGAAATCCAAGGGTGGAAATCAAATGGAGGGAAAATAAATAATATAAACAATAGATTAAATAGTATTAGTTGCTTTATGGGAATAGTGTAGGCTTGGATGGGTGACACTTGTCACCAATCCATCGGTTAGATTTAAATATTAGGTTGGCACGGATTCCCGTAATAAATTAATATTTTATTCCGTTGTTCTCGGTTCGTAAATTCCGCTAAAACGCTTCCTTGACCATAACTTCTTCATACGAACTCCGATTTCGGCGTGCCGCCTGTCTACGGATTCGTGACGTCCCGATCTACGTCATAGTCATGGGTCAAAGTCCGAATTATTTCCTGAGAAAAAGTCAAAGTTTTCCCCCCAAGGGTAAAACAGTCTTTTTACATTAAAATATTATTATTCTCGGTTCGGGTCGTTACAACCTACCCTCCTTACAAAAATTTCGTCCTCGAAATTTACTCAAACAAGTATGGGTACTGCCCTCTCATCAATTCCTCGGGTTCCCATGTCACTTCCTCCACCTCGTGGTTCCGCCATAGTACTTTAACCAAAGAAATCGTCTTGTTCCTTAAGACCTTTTCCTTCCTATCCAGAATCTAAACTGGCCGTTCCTCGAAACTCAAATCTGTCATCAGTTCCAGTGGTTGCTCTGGCAGTGCATGAGAGTCATCCCGAAGATACTTCCGTAGCATCGATACATGAAACACGTCATGTACTCGGGAAAGCTCCGAAGGTAGTGCTAAACGGTAAGCCACTGGACCAATCCTCTCGACAATCTCATATGGTCCGATATAACGGGGACTCAATCTCCCACGTCGTCCAAATCGAAGAATCCCTTTCCACGGCGATAACTTTAAAAAGACGAAGTCACCAACCTCGAACTCTAAATCTCGGATCCGTCGGTCTGCATAGCTTTTCTGACGATCCTAGGCCGCCTTCAATCTCTCCCGAATAACCCGAACTATCTCCTGGGTCATATCCATCAGATCCGGCCCCACTGCGGTTCTTTCTCCGATCTCCATCCAGCATACCGGTGTTCTGCACTGTCGACCATACAGTGCCTCATATGGTGCCATCCCTATACTCGCCTGGTAGCTGTTATTGTAGGTAAACTCCATCAATGGCAATCGATCAGCCCACGAATCCTGGAAGTGCAATACACAAGCTCTCATCATGTCTTCGAGAGTCTGTATCGTCCTTTCAGACTGCCCGTCGGTCTGAGGATGGAATGCCGTACTGAAATGCAATTTCGTACCTAAGGCAGTTTGCAGACTCCTCCAAAATCTGTATGTGAAACGCGGATCCCGATCCGACACGATCGACTCTGGGGTACCGTGTAGTCGGATGATCTCATTAATGAATAGCTGGGCCAAACGGTTTAGCTTGTACGTCTCACGTACAGGCAGAAAATGTGCTGATTTAGTCAACCGGTCCACTATTACCCAGACTCCATCAACTCCACTCCTTGTCTTCGGTAACTTGAAGACAAAGTCCATTGTAATATGATCCCACTTCCATTGTGGAATTGGAAGTGGCTGCATAGCCCCATACGGACGCTGCCGTTCTGCTTTGACCTGCTGACAGATCAAACATTTGCTGACAAACTCAGCTATCTCCCTCTTCATACCTGGCCACCAATAATAGTCCCGGAGGGTACGGTACATCTTTGTCCCTCCTGGATGCATAGCATAGGCCGAACTGTGGGCCTCGTCTAAAATCTCTCTCCTCAACTCTGGTACCGCAGGTACACACAATCTCCCAAGCTTTACTAATGCTCCATCGCCTCTGACGGAGAAATCTTGTCTCTGTCCGGATTCAACCTCGTTCCTGTAATCACAAAGTATCTGGTCCTGTAGTTGAGCCTCGATGATCCTGTCGACCAACATGGGTCGCACATGAAAGCTAGCCAACAAGGCTCCCTGATCGTCCATCCCTAACATAACTCCGCTCTTCCGGAGTTCCACTAGCAAAGGAAGATACACCAATCTCAAATGCGCAACTGATCCCGCCGACTTCCTGCTAAGTGCATCAGCTACAACATTTGCCTTGCCAGGATGGTACTCGATGGTACAATCATAATCCTTCAACAACTCCAACCATCTCCGCTGTCTCATGTTGAGTTCCTTCTGAGTGAACAAATGTTTAAGACTCTGGTGATCGGTGAATATTCGGCATGTCACACCGAACAAATGATGTCTCCAGATCTTTAGAGCATGAACCACCGCTGCCAATTCCAAATCATGAGTAGGGTAGTTCAACTCGTGCGTCTTCAGCTGCCGGGATGCGTAAGCAATCACTTTTCCATTCTGCATCAATACACAACCCAAACCCTACAGCGATGCATCACTATATACCACGAACTCTCCACGACTGTCTGGTAATGCAAGGACAGGTGCAGTGGTTAATCGGCACTTTAATTCCTGAAAACTCTGTTCACACTGATCGTCCCATACAAACTTCACCCCTTTCCGGGTTGACCGAGTCAATGGTGCGGCAATCTGGGAGAAACCCTCTACGAATCTCCGATAGTAGCCTGCTAACCCAACAAAACTTCGCACTTCCGTCACCGTGGTCGGTCTTGGCCAATTTGTCACAGCCTCCGTTTTCTGAGGATCCACACTTATCCCCTCGGGTGATATAATGTGACCTAAGAATCCAATACTATTTAGCCAAAACTGACACTTGCTTAACTTAGCATACAGCTGCTCCTGTCGTAGTTTACCCAATACCCTTCGTAAGTGCTCCTCATGAGCCCTGACACTCTTGGAATACACCAAGATGTCGTCAATAAACACTATCACAAATTTATCCAAGTATGCTCGAAAGACTCGATTCATCAAGTCCATGAATGCAGCTGGTGCATTCGTCAATCCAAAGGGCATCACCAAGAACTCATAATGCCCATACCTCGTTCGAAAAGCTGTTTTCTGAACATCCCCCTCGGCTATTCTCAGTTGATGGTATCCTGACCTCAGATCTATCTTGGAGAAATATCGCGCTCCTCGTAACTGATCGAACAAATCATCGATCCTGGGTAAGGGATACTGATTCCTTACCGTAGCCTTGTTCAACTGCCGATAATCCACACACAACCGTAAACTACCCTCCTTCTTTTTCACAAATAAGACCGGCGCTCCCCATGGTGATGTACTGGGTCGGATAAACCCTAGATCCACCAGTTCCTGTAATTGGATTTTCAATTCCCGTAGCTCCGCCGGTGCCATACGATACGGTGCTTGTGAAATCGGTCGAGTCCCGGGGAGTAACTCGATCGTAAAGTCGATCTCCCTGGGTGGTGGTAATCCAGGTAAATCTCCTGGAAAGACATCAGGAAATTCCCGCACAATCGGAATATCCTCAATACGCAAAGATTCATCCGTAGACTCTACCACATAAGCAAGATAACCCTGACACCCCTTCTGTAAGAGTTTAGTAGCTGTGAGTGCAGATATTACCTTGGGTGATGCGTCTCCACACTCTCCCTGAAATATCACTTCCGGTAATCCTGGACCTCTCAAAGTCAACCGCATGTTACCACAGTCGATGAGTGAATTGTACTCCGACAACCAATCAACTCAAGTGCGGTCACCTCACGGCCCAACAGACTCGCACAACGTGGTGAAATAAAAGAATGAGTTGCCCCCGAATCCATAAATGCACGAACAACCATGCCATAAATATGTACAGTACCTGTCAACACTCGCGGAATGGATCTGGCCTGCTGCTGGGTAACAGCATAAACACGAGCCATAGACTCTGCAGGTCGTCCCCGTCCTCTAGTCCCTCGATCACGGCCACGCACAACACCGCGTGTCCGGCTGCTGTCAGTCTGGGATGCTGTGCTCTGCGCTGGCGCAGTACTGCCGCGAATCAGTGGACACTCAGAAGCATAATGCCCCGGCTCCCCACAAGCGAAGCATGTGACCTCCCTAGGTCGACCCGAGTATCCTCCCGGTGAGATGCTCATCGGTGAGTAAGACCGCTGCCAAGCTCCAGAACGCTGTCCAGACCTCTGAGGACTCCTGAACTGACCAGAACGTCCTCGGCTGCCAGAAGACGAAGATCCAAAAGAATGTCCTCCCTTCGAGCCACGACGGCCCGAGAATCCCAAGTGTGGGCGATCACGTCGCCGAGTCTCCCCCTCAGCTCGCTAACGAGCCAGGATACTGTTCTCAACCCTGGTCACCGCATCAGTCAGATCCCTCATGGAAGCAAAGGGTGTTGCAGTCACCATCGCCTGAATCTCAGGTCGCAAGCCCCACTCAAATCTGCGACATCGGTCTGCCTCGGTGATCACGAAGTTCTCAGCAAAGCGAGACAACATCAGGAAGGTCTCCTCGTACTCTGCTACAGTCTGATCCCCCTGCCGGAGTTGCAGAAACTCCGCCTCACGGGTGTTGCGGAACGACCGTGGATAGAACTGGTTGAGAAACCACTCTCGGAAGGTCTCCCATGGAATGGTGTGAACAGTCCAGCCGGCCAAAACAAGGTTGTGCCACCATCGATAGGCGCTCTCATCCAGTAGGAAAGTCGCCAGTACGACACGCTCCTCCGGAGGACAGTGCATGACCTCGAAAATCCTCTCCCAGCGGTCAATCCACTGGTGTGCTTCCTCAGGGTCGGTTCCCCCACTGAGGTGCGTAGCACCCAGGCGCTGAGCCCGCTCAATGCTCGCAGTGTCTCCATTTCCTCCATTGCCCTCGTCAACACGTGCACGGGGTTCACGTCGGGGAGGCATATCCAACTGTGAAGAGGCAAACAGGTTAAAAGACATCGAAAGCGACCATGTACAAAGTACAAACCGCTAACCTAGTACTCTGACTACTAATCCTAATGCTCTGATACCAAGCTGACAGGACCCGTCCCAATCCCACTGGGACCACCCGGGGACGTGACCTGCTCCCGTCTGACAATGACTCTAAACATACCAAAAGTACCCTTAAATAAAAACCGAAGACTCACATAGATAGATAACGTACAAACACAGTGTTTAAAGTGATACTGTCAGACAAGGGAAAGTAAAATACAACATGTGAGCACACTAGTCAGAGTACATTTATTCGGTGCTCAACCTACCCACAAGTGGGTGTACAGGTGCACAGCTAGGCAAACTAAACCTCTGCCTCCTCCTCCGGATCCTCCTCCTCTATTGCCGTGTCAGGGTCTGGAGGGGTCAGTAAAACAAGGGTGAGTGGGCCAAAAATAACAGTTTAGAAATCAATTTAATAATAAAATAATCATAAGGTTTTACCCCTCCGTTTTCCAAATCTTGCATGCAGTGAAAACATAATATTATAATGAAATCATAACAAATGAACCACAATAATAATCGTAAGGTGAAACTAACATATCAGTGCACTGTAAAACCCAACCCAAATGATGTCACGGTTCTAAGGCTACGCGTTGCCACTCAGGGTCTCACACCCGAGACTCTCTAGGTACATCAGCTCCCGGTATCCCGGTCACTGCCCGAGGTATATGAACATGCCTTCCTGAGAGTAAGCAGCCCAACGGGGGTCAACTCCACTCAGTCAGAGCCCCGTGACTACTCCAGGGTCCACCCAGGCCAACGACCCTCCCTGGAGGAGACAATATACACAGGTAGGAAAGTACAGTACAATAACAGTATAGTTTACCCTATGTCCCCCGGACATCCCAAACAAAAGCCACATATAATCCAGACGGGTCTCATGCCCAAAACATTGTAATAACATATATAAGTAGTTTATAAGACTCATCAGTGGAAATAGTAAAACAGTTTATGCATGCAAGCCTTTTATAAATCAAACAGCCCACTCACACTCGGTCCTTGCTGCTCAACGATCTCTATAAACCTGTATTATTACTCCTGAGGGTTACTTAAGGACCCTATAATATCAATACCAAGACCCTAGAACAGATCCGCCTCAAAAACGCATCCCGGGCACTAGTCCCGGTGCTTCAAACCCCATTTTGGCTAACATAACGATCTCCGATCGACACGAAACCACCTCCATTGGATCCGTATCGTCGAAACCTTGAAAATGGTACCGGCCCCACCAAAATTACTGTTCACATGCGCCCCCACGCACCTGGTCAACGCGTGGGTCAACGCTGCTACAGTACCGCTGACGTCAGCAGTGACGTCATGCTGACGTCAGCATGACGTCATCACTGACACTTGTCAGGTGACACGTGGCACGTTCTGATTGGTCCCTGGTTTGACAACATCTGACAGGATGACGTCAGAAGTGACGTCAGCATGATGACGTCATCAGTGCTACAGTACCGGGTCGACCCGTTTGACTGGAACCGGGTCGCCGTCGACCCACGGTTTGACCCGATTCCACCGCACGATTCCGGCCACCATTTTCGACGGGGTTGATCCCTAGGGGTTCGTCTAGGTCTGTCCTATGGTTCTACAACCTCAAAATGGAAAGAAAATGGGAGAAAACTCACCAGAATGTCTCTGAAACTCACGGTCACGGTCTGGTCGTCGTCCCCGGTGATCCACGGCGTCTCCGTCGTCCAACCCGGTCCCAAACGACTCGTCTCTCACCCTAGGACATGTCTATCACCTAACAATCAATTTCTAATCATTAAAAACGGTCGGGTCGAACAGGGAATGAAAACGGGCTTGTCGGGTTTTGGGTCTTACCGCCGCCGTCACGTCGCCGTAGCCCTCGCCGTCGTCCAGTCAAGCTCCTAGGATCCCCACGGTGCAGACTGGAGCTCCTCCCGCGTCGAGGTGAGGTGGTTATCGAGGTTTGCTTCTTGGACGCGTTTCCTTGAGGTTTTCGGGTCTGAGTTTGCACGGTGGTTTCGGGGCTGGGAAGTGGGGTGGTGGCTGCCGGTGATGCTCGGTGATGGTTAGTGGATGTTGGTGATGCAGCTGGTGATCGGGTGGTGGTGTGAGAGGCGTGGGTTTGTGTGTTTGGATGGAGAGAAAATGGGAAGAGATGCACGGTTTTGTGAGGAGGGGGGGGGGCTGTATGTGTGTTTGTAAGAAAAAGCAGAAACAGATCGTGCATGAACAAGGGAGCAGATGAGGATGAAGGGCCAGGATTCAATCTGGCCAGAAATCCAAGGGTGGAAATCAAATGGAGGGAAAATAAATAATATAAACAATAGATTAAATAGTATTAGTTGCTTTATGGGAATAGTGTAGGCTTGGATGGGTGACACTTGTCACCAATCCATCGGTTTGATTTAAATATTAGGTTGGCACGGATTCCCGTAATAAATTAATATTTTATTCCGTTGTTCTCGGTTCGTAAATTCCGCTAAAACGCTTCCTTGACCATAACTTCTTCATACGAACTCCGATTTCGGCGTGCCGCCTGTCTACGGATTCGTGACGTCCCGATCTACGTCATAGTCATGGGTCAAAGTCCGAATTATTTCCCGAGAAAAAGTCAAAGTTTTCCCCCCAAGGGTAAAACAGTCTTTTTACATTAAAATATTATTATTCTCGGTTCGGGTCGTTACAATAAGCCCACGCCCAGCCCGCTAACTCTCAGGCCGGGCTGGCCCACGGCCCATAGCGGGTCGGGCCGGGCTTTTGTCCATCGGGTCGGGCCCATGGGCTTTTGGGCCAAATGGTGAAGCCTACCTTTGCGTACTGCGTTTTCAAAGAAGATTTGATGAGCGGGTTTTGGATTTGGAAATATTAAATCGGGCACGAGACCCATTTGATTTATGAACCCTCAGACTTGGAGTCCATTTGATTTGATGAGAAATCAGGCTGGAGGCCCATTTGAGTTATACGATCGGGCCAAGGGCCCCGGTGGTTTACGAACTCGGGCTTGAGGCCCAATTGAATTATGAAATCGGGCCTAAGTCCCAATTGACCCTAGTATCGGGCTAGAGGCCCAGTTGATGTTGAAATTCGGCTCGAGGTTCATTTGACTGTAATATCAGGCTCGAGGCCCCATTGGTTGTGAAATCGGGCTTGAGGCCCCGTTGATTTATGGTATCGGGGCTTGAGGCCCCGTTAGTTGTGATTTTGGGCTAGAGGCCCAGTTGATTGTGAAATCGGGCTTGAGGCCCCGTTGGATCGTGAAATTGGGCTTAAGTCCCAGTTTGGTTTATGAAATGAGAATTTGGGTTTGAAACCCTATTGAACTGAGGATTTTGGCCGAGACCTGTGAAAGTGGATTTGAATCGGATTCGAGGAATCCTGTTGACATGAATCGAGTATGAGACCCAGTTGAAATATGTTTTGAGAAAGAAAGTATTTTGAAAATGTATATACCCTCTGAAGTGATTTGATTGGTCTCCTCCAGATGTCGACCTGGAGAGTCACGATCCACTACCCGGAATGAGTATCCTCATAGGAAGCGCATTCTAGGAGTGGGAGTTATGATATGGTCCCGGACTGGGTCTGGAGACAGCCATCTGGACGTCGTAGATCCTGGATGTTGGACAGAGCCTCCCAGATGTGGAATTCATGGGGGTAGACTCGGAGTGAGACCCCGAGTAGTGTGCACACTTATATAGAGATGAATCGTGACATATATCAGGGATGTGTTCCCTAGGGGCTGTGTGCCCCGAGTTTGCATCTCCTTGGAGGTACCGAGGATGGGTTATACGTATTTCTATATGTATGAGGTTTTCTTACGAAAAGTGGTGGGCAGAGACCCGTGTTTTATGTTTTGGAAAGTGGTTTGGGGCGTAGACCCCGTATTCTATGTTTTGGCATTTCACTGAGAATGGTTTTGGGCTGTGACCCACATGACGTGATTTGGGCAGAGTCCCGCATGATTGGTTTCAGGCGGAGTCCCTACGGAAACTAGTTTAGGCTGAGTTCCCATATGATTTAATTTACGTTTTGGGCCAAGGCCCTAATGGTTTTGTGAATGTTTTGAATAAATAGTTTTCGAATGCATGTATGTTTTTAGTGAAGGGCATAAATGATCTTTTGTGAAAATGTTTTTATTAAAAGATTTATTTTGTCCACTCACGACTTTTGATGTTTTGAATGCCCTTCAGGTTGATCGCGGATGTGGGCTGTAACAGAGACTGAGACATCACACTCCTCCTCCAGATCCTGGCGCTCTCTAGTAGTCCCGGTTGGGCTAAGGACAGAATTATCCCAAGTCTGACACTTCGTGTCTGACTGGAGCAGGCAAGTTCCACGTTAATCCCGGGGGATTTAGGACGGGTCCTGTCATAACTACCTTCGATTCCTTGAAGCTCAACAGAGGAATAATGGTTAGTCCACCAATCCATCAAGAACATCACAAAGAGTCTCGTATGTCTTGGAAAACCAAACTATCTAAAGTCAGAACCTTATCCAAACCAAACAATCTCGGTTCACCAAACTGCACTCAACATAGTACTGGTCGAAGTACTAGCTCGCATGTCCCAACTCTATGGGATCAACTCCTATGCCCAAAACTCGTGCAATCCGTCCAAAGATAACTTTGGTACCTGTCATCAATCCAGGAATACTCTGTGCCTCTATTAACCAAGCAACTAGGAGGATCTGAGACCTCACTAGGCCACTTGGGATCCTCTCTGTCTCGCTCAACAACCACTGCGCCCCAAACATCTGCCACTCAAGGGCTCAGATTGCTTCTAGCTCATTGGCATCACATCATCTAGACACACTCGACGTTATCCGGAATTATCTGATCACTGTTGGATTCTATCCAACTCATCTCAGTCATCTTGATCACTACTGAGATTCCGTCAACTCATCTCTACTGAGATGTCACACTAACATTCGAGTCTTACTCCTAAGACCCGACACAAACCAGCTAATTCTCACTATATCAATTGTCACTAAACATGAGCATACCACGATAAGGTCAAAAACCTCTGCTCGTACTGAGCTACCATCAAATATCCTGCTCATGTCGGAGGAACTCCACTCTCGAGATAAACTTCACGTCCCTCGTTTCTCGATAAGACTGGGGTGAAAAAAATGTAGGAACATTTCTCGAACGTCGCCCAATTATCGATAGTCTCATCCACGCCCAAAAACCTTGGGACCCAAAAACCACGTGTAGACTATTCCAAAAAGCTCATTGTTATTGAGATCATGCACTCATGCGAGCCACCTAACGCCCATACAATCCAAAGTGTGAGACCCACTGATCCGTTCACCCCGTGATCCTATCCGCAAACCACTCTCCTGGTAACTTGTTCAACCAATCTCAAACTAGATGACCCTAGTTTCAGACCAATCATCGATCATAACTCTAAAAAGTCGTTATACTCAGCCCTCATCAGGGTCTAACACACTGAAACATGGCATATGATGCCACATTGAATTTATCTGGGGTTCATTCCCACTTAACTTTCCTATTCTTACCTTCACTACCAGGTTGATGACTGGCTGTTTTCATCATAAAGACATCACCTCGAACACATGCGCAACACCACACGATTAATCTAGTGCTTTGATACCAAGCTGACAGGACCCATCCCAATCCCATTAGATTATCGTGGGATGTGCCCTACTCCCGTCTGACACCACGTGCTAGACTAGGGATAAAACCGTAACCCGCTCGGGGTCACTAGAGTGCACAGTGACTTGTGGAGTCCGCAACGGAAGGTGATGCCTTAGTCTTTGCTACAGCGCGCATCCGCGATCAACTTGAAGGGTATAAAAAAGCTAAAAGCTGTGAGTGGACGAAAATAAGAATTTTCAAATACATTTCGAGAAAATACATTTGTACCCTCCAATTAAAATACATGCATGCATATCAATTTACAAACCTTTCTTTCCAATAAAACAGCAAAAGAGTAATATATTAAAACCTTTGCAATTATTGCAAAACCCACACATGTCAAAAAGAGCTACGCGTGCGATTCGAGATTACACATCCGTATATACACCAAGCTCGGGGCCCGTGACTCGACATCTAGGTGCTCTAACTTAGGATCACACATCACACAGGATGGTAGACGTCTGAGAGATGGCATCTACATGATTGGAACCCCTGGCTCCATGTCTACAAAATGTCCATCTCTGACATTCTTGTAGGCAGTGTCCTCGTGACCTCTCCAGGATCACACATCACACAGGATGGTTGACATCTGGAGGCCACAATTACATCATAGGGTCCTCTCCGGAGAAACACATTCCTACTGGAGGCCCTCTCCAGGGAAACACATTCCTACCGGAGTCATATCCATCACCTCGGAGAATGGTCATAATAAAAAACAGTGGAAATACATTTTCAAAACTATTGCTTCTCAAATCAAAACAGTTATTTCACATAGGGTCTCATCCAAAAAATCAATTTCCATAAATCTCATAAAAATGGTGTCCAGTTCCCTTTACAATCTCAAATCATTTCCAATCGGGTCACAAGCCCAAAATCATTTATCCAATTGGGTCACAAGCCCAAAATACCATTTTCACGTAAATCCGTAAAATCATTTGAAAATCGACATTCAAGTTCACAAGGAATTTCATTTTCAAATCGTAATCAAATCAACTTAATATGCACACCAGGTTCTTAAGCCCGAAATACCGATTTCACGCATCTCCGTGAAATCATTCACGCTGATAATTAAAATATCGTTCAAATCATATAAAACAAAAATCGTGCATTTCGAGCCATAGTCATAAATCATTAAAACATAGATATGCATGCATCATTTAGAAATCAAAATCCACTCACAGTTAGTCCGAAGCTAATCCACAGTCTTGGGGACGTTCAGTCCTGTCCAAATCATACCCAAAGGTTACTATCAATATATACAAGTCCATATCAAAAACCCCTAACTATCCTGGAACCGATAACGCATCCTGAACACACATCCCGAGGATAAAAACTTCCAAAACACCAACTAGATGATCTCCAATCGACCTGAAACCACCACCATTGGATTCAGATCGTCGAAACCTTTCAAAAAGAATTGATTTAACCTCGAAATTCATGCTTAAGTGCCCACACGAGCTGGTCAAATTCTGGTCAACAGCAGTCAACGCTAGTCAAAGCTAACGTCATACTGATGTTAGCCCTAGCTTACGTCATAGTTGAGGTCAGCCTTATAGGTCTGACAGCTGCCACGTGGCACACTCTAACTGGTGCCACATGTCACCCTCTGACACTGCCATGTCAGGTGATGATGTCACCTGCTGACGTAATCACTTCCACATGTCACTAATTCGTTAGTTCTGACAACCTAACACACTGCCACATGGTACCATCTCATTAGTCCATGCGATCTGACATGGCTGACGTGGACCTGCCACATCAACTGCCACATCATCCGACACGCTTTGACACACTCTCATAGCTCGCCAGGTTGCACCTCCCCACTAGTGCACGCGGCTGGTCAACAATGACATGGACTGCCACGTTGACGTTGTCTGGACCTAACACATATGCCATGTGTCACTACCCAATTGGCCACATGGCCTAACATGTGATGATGTGGACTACCATGCCATGTCATAATCCCCTATCTCTGGTCGAGTCAACCCGATTCTATCTTCTTCATTTCTCGACCATTTTCCACCATTTTTCCACCAACCTACTGGTCTCTAACCCAGGAACTGGCCCAAATGTTCAAAACCACGAAAAGTTACCTGCAAACTCTAGGCCAAGATCGAACCTTCACGGCTGTTCTTTAAACCACCCTCTAGGGCCGTCCAGACGTCCTTAGTCGTCCATTCCAATCCCAAAACAATCACACAACCACCAAGAACACAACCACATCGTTAAACACTTCCCCAAAGGCCCAAACCAAAACTCTGAAATTCAAAACAAAAGGGTATTCAAGTTTTACCTGGGTTCATGGCTTTCCAGCAGCCACCACGGCTCCTCCACCCTTCCGTCATCTCTATCTGTCTCTCAACCTCACTCTCAGTCTCTCTCAATCAGAAGAAGGGGAAGGGAATGATGGTGGGATGAAAGGGTATTGCTTTCGGGTTTTTTTTTCAAACCAATGAGAAAGGGGGTGCAGAAGCATGTATGAAAGATAATGATTAATGGATGAGTGACACCTGTCATGTCAGGACCGGTCCCAAATCCCCCGGGATTAACGTGGAACCCGCCTGATCCCGTCTGACACGAAGTGTGAGACCAGGGAAAATTCCATCTTTAGCCCTCGCCGGGGCTATCAGAGTGCGTCAGGATCGTAGTAGGAGGGGAGTGATGTCTCGTCTCTGCTACAGCTCGCATCCGCTATCAACCCGAAGGGCATTAAAACACGAAAACCGTGAGTGGAGAAAAATAATAATTTCGTTAAAAACATTTTGATACAAAGACATTTATGCCCTTCATAAAAGCATATGCATGCATTCAAAACCGTTTATCAAACATTCATAAAATCATTTAGCAAACATATCAAAACCTTTCAAGGGTTCATGCCCGGTTCCCATAAACCGTCATGACCCATAAATTCATTTGGGTCCTCGACCTGAAATCATAACTCAAACCCGTAGGTCAAATCACTAGGGACACAGCCCAAATCACATCAAGTACGAGTCTCAGCCCAAAACCATTCTCAAAATATCACAAACCGGGTCTCTGCCCCAAATCACTTTCACAAATTCAAATACGGGGGTCTCCGCCCCAAATCACTTTCTGAAACATAAAACACAGGGTCTCCGCCCTCAAATCTCGTATACGGGGTCGCAGCCCTAAATCACTTTCTAATCACAAAACATAGGGTCTTCGCCCTCAAATCACTTTTCCATAAAATCTCATACGTACCGTCATACGTATAACCCATCCGCAGCACTTTCGAGAAGATGCCAACTCAGGGCACACAGCCCCTAGGGAACACATCCCCGATATAGTCACGATGTCAATCTCTATACTAGTGTGCACACTACTCGGGGTCTCACTTCGAGTCTTCTCCCAGGAATCTCCATCTGCGAGGCTCAATCACTGGATCTAGTCCGAGCTCTCTCTCTGGATCTAGTCCACACATCTCTCCGGAATCTGGTCCGGGACCACATCATAAGTAACCTCCACTCTTGGAACGGGATCCCTCTGGGGATACCCATTCTAGTCTGTGGCTCGTGACTCTCCAGGTCGACGCTGGAGGAGACCATATAATCATATTGAGGGTTCACTCATTTTCAAATACTCTTTCTTTCTTTCTCAAATACTTTCTTTCTCAAAATTCATTTCTTAACTAGGTCTCATACCCGATTCATCTCAATAGGATTCCTCGAATCCGATTCAATTCCATTTCGCAGGCCTCAACCTAAATCCTCAGTTCAACTGGGTCTCATGCTCGAATTCTCATTTCATAAACTGAACTGGGACTCAAGCCCGATATCACAACCAATTGGGCCCTACGCCCGGAACCATAAAGCAACAGGACCTCAATTCCGATTTCACAACTAACGAGGCCTTAAGCCCGAAATCTCAACTAAATGGGTCTCAGGCCCGATATCATCAATCAACGGGGCATCAAGCCCGATAGTACGACTAACTGGGCCTCAAACCCGAATCGTAAACCAACTGGACCCTCAGTCCGATCGTATCGCTCAAATGGACCCTAGGTCCTATTCCTCGTCAAATCAAATGGACTCCAAGTCCGAGAGTTTATAAATCAAATGGGTCTCGTGCCCGAGTTCATATTTCCAATTCCAAAATCCATTTATGAAACGCTCGTTGAAAACCTAGAACGTATAAGCATCGTATAAAACTGGAAATCTCGAAATACGTGCAAATACGTAAATCCTAGGCTACCACAAACAAATGCACTCATGGCATCACAAAACATATATTAAAACAATTATAAAACATTTATGCATGCATCAAATTTGAAAGAAGGGTCCACTCACAGACCGTCCGAAGCCGCGCCTCGATACGCATGCCGTAAGCATCTCCCTAGCCAATCGTCGCCTCTGGGATTCCCAAACCTGTCCAAATTAATTTAGAGGGTTACTAACTACTTATATAACCCCTCACTAAAGTCCCGTAATTTTCCGGAATCTCTAACTATTTTTAAACGCTAACCTAAACCTTCGGACGTCCCGAACTATATCAAAACGATGTCCGATTGACACGAAACCAGTCCCAAAATGTTCGTTACATCGAATAGATGATTTGACATGTTGGAAACTTCCCCAAATTCCTGCCCACGCTCCCACACGCGCCTGCTACAGTACCCGTCTTCAACCTCTCGATGACTGGTCTGAACCGGCCGGTTCGGTCCGTTCTTACAACTAGACCGGCGTGACCGGTCCAGCCCATTTTCTACCTATTTTTCGGTCCGTTTTCCTCCATTTCAATCCCTAAATTCTTCTTAATGTCCTAGGAACCTAACCTAATTAATTATGGCTCGTAAAACCCACCAAACCCGACCGGCCCAATTTTTCCTCTACGGTTCAATTTTCCAATCTTTTCCCCAGGCTTCCCCGACGTCCAAAACTTCACCAAACCATCCTAAAAACTTCCTAGGAACCTCATTAACTCAGCCCAAACATCCACACAAGCCCCTAACAATCGAAATCGAAAAATAGAATTAAAAAGGGTAAAACCGATTACCCGATTGATTTTCCTCCTCCGCCGTGCACGGCGGCCCTTCTTGGCCAGCCACCACATCCAGCCAGTCCTCAGTTCATCCTCCGTCCTCTCACAAATGGTTTTAGGGTTGAAGGTTTGGATTGGATGAAAGGGTTAATCGGGTTGGGTTTGGAAAACATGGAAAATGGGATGCATGTGTATGGTTTTGGTGCATGAATGGATGAGTGACACTTGTCACTCATCCATTGGCTGTCTCAAAAGCTGGGCCCACTAGAGACAAAACTGCCCTTTTTGTCTAGTAAAACGTGTCGTTATGAATAGTGCCCCGAAACTTCCGTGAACCGTAAATTCGCCGTCGAACGTCCAAATTCGACGTGCCGCAAGTCTACGAATTCGTATCGCCCTTATCTATGTAACGGTCTTCGGCTCTCGGCCATCGGACCTCCCAATCAAAAAGTCAACTTTTGACCTCCTATTCACCCAAATTACCAAAATGCCCTTGGGCTTCCGAACGCCATAACTTCCTCCTCGAACGTCGGAATTGAACGTGCCACCTGTCTATGAACTCATGACGTGACGAACTACGTCACAGTCATTGGCCAAAGTCCATTTGACAGCCTGAACGAAAATTCAACGATTCGCCCATTCCAGGGGCAAAATCATCATTTCGCCCGAACGTTCGCTAATCCTCGTCTGATCTCTGATTAGCCTCGCTAATCCGTCATTAACTCTTAATTAATCTCGTTAATTCGGGACGGGTCGTCACATGTCACTCATCCATTGGACATGAACATAAATATCTAGGCCCACAAGAAACAAAAGTCAACCTACCTCATAAATCGTGTAATTGTATCCCAATTTGTTTCAGACTCGTAACTTTCCTATACGATGTCTGATCTCGACGTGCCGCTTGTCTACAGACTCATACCGTCGCGATCTACTTAATGGACCTCGGTCCACCTGCATTTGACCTCCCGAGTCAAAAATTAAAATTTTCATCCTTTCTAACTGTAAAATTGTAATTTTATCCCGATCGTCTAATAATCCTTGATTAATACCGAATAATCCTTAATTAATCCTGTAAATTCGGAACGGGCCGTTACATGACAGGACCCCTCTCGACAAGGCTAAATAAACACGAGGGATCCTGCTCCTGTCTAACAGTTACTGCTCAAACATCGAAAACAACTTTAAGAGAGTTTAAAAAAACCACAAAACATTCAACTGTCAGACTAAGGATACACATATGTTTGTTCCTTATCATATACAAAGCATAAGTTCAAGTACTGAGCAAATACACAAAACACTTTTACCCTACGTACACCAAAAGTACATCTATGCCTCTGCTCCAAAACCGTCCCCGTCAACGTGCCACGGCCTGGAGGGAAAATAAAAACCAGAAAAGTATGAGTGGACGAAAAATAAACTTTAGAAACCATACTCTAGAAACGTAAGATTACACCCTCCGTTTTAGAAAACTATGCATGCGTATGTAAAATCCATTTAATCCCGATATGATGAATAGTACCAAATCTCAAAGTACGTGAAAACCGTAGAAACAAGTCCACATAACTCACAACCATACACAAGTCAAGGATCACATGGAAATCATCACAACACTTACATACATTCAAATCACATCCATATCATCCTCAATACACAATATCCAACAACATCATAACCACTGCATTATTGGTAGGAACATCACTCACTCGGGATACAGAGCCCAGCTTGATGTCCGAGTGGAAACCGACTCAGGATACAGAGCCTAACTCGACGTTTGAGTCGCCATTATACATTAGTCTTAGGATATAGAGCCCTCCTCGACGTCTGAGACTACTCAACATAATACCAGAACATATCCACATGAATCCATATCAGAACCATAATCACATCCACACACAATACCCGTCTCAAGATTCGGAGCCTCCAGCTCGACGTCTGATAGGTTGTTAAATAAGCATTATTTTATATTATTTTATACCCTTTATACTTGACTTTTAATATTAAAATAATAAACAATTAGATAAAATAATATATTTTGTGATATTTTTGTAGAAATAAATAAAACTTAGAATTTGGAGTGTTTTGGCGAAAAAATCGTCCCGATCAGAATTATAACGAAAAATTTATGGACGAAATTCGGGAGAGTTATATTAATTAATTTTTAATTGAATTTACAGAAGCCCAGTAGCCCAGTAGCCCAATCCATTTCTCCAAGCCCAGTCGGCCTAAGGGAACGAAACCCATCAAGTCCAGCCCAGCCCGTTCACAAGCCTAGTCCAAAACGCGCGGCCTGGTCCAAAACGCGCGGCCTGGCCCAAAATCACGCTGCCCAGGTCCAGGCATGTTCGACGTACGCCTGGTGAAGATGGCTTGTAGGTTCCACGCGCGTCTGCCGATGACAGCTACTGCAGCTTAGCCCGCGCGCGCGCTGACTTTCTCTGTGCCTATCAGCCTACACCCGCCAACATACCCGCCTGCCAGCCCACCTACAGCGGCCGAAATGATATGCTTTTTCCAGCAGATAGCCGTCGAGCCACCTACACAGCCCTAATTGCTAATTTTTCAAACATCTTTTCCCCAAATCAGCCAATCTCATCATTTCACTTTTGAATTATTTATTGTAATTTTTATTTTATTTTTTTACTTTAATTTGATTTTTTTCCTATAAATAGAGGTTCATTTTCACTTGTAAAGGAGGCTTGGTTTTGAGACTCATTTTGAGCCTTCCTTAGGAGAACCTATGGAAAAATATTTCCAATACAAAATTTGAGAGTTCAAGTCTGAATTTCCTTTATTTTATTCTTTCCATCTTCATAAGGTTCTAGCCTCTATTCGATGTTCCTTGTGAAAAACAATCCATTGTTCTCATCCATTCCGAAAGTGTAACATTTGTTCTCCATCCCCTTAAACTTTTTTATTTGTTATTGGTTCTATTTATAATGCAATATATGTGTTAGTTTTTCCTTTCTATCTTTTGTGAAAATTGAATACAATCTTCATGTGTTTTACTTTCTAAAAATCACTTACTTCTTACATTTTAGAGCTTCATCTTCATTTCGAAACTAAATGTTGATCCGCTGTTCGGGGAATTTAGAGTAGAGTTGAAGAGATTTAATGTATGACCACTCTGAGCGCATTAAATCACAAACTTAAGATAAATCGTATTATAAAGAAAAATCTATTGTTCGGTGCATTTATAATATGATTTTTTTTTTAAGAAATATGAGTTTGTGAAAGTATGATTTCGTGATTGATTCGAATATTTACAAATGCTAGTGTGTTGGTGAAGTTTGTGTTTAGAAAAAGTCCACTTGTACATAGGTTAAAGTAGAAATAGAATTAGTTTATATATGTTTTTACTTGAATTTGTATGATTACAATCCCTCAAAACCCCCATTTAATTCTTTATTTTTTTATTTTTTATTTTTTATTCTTTAATTCATTTATTCTTTAATTAATTTATTATTTATTCCTTTATTCATTAATTCATTAATTCATTAATTATTTTATTCTTTGATTATTCATTATTCTTTTTAACTAACATATTATTAATATTCCCTAATTTCTCCAGTTAAAAACGATCCCTATTTACCAATACTAAAATAACACAAAAATGGTTTAAATTGTATAATACTCAAATTACGTGTTTAATTTAATGCTTAGTTTAGGCATTATCAATTTTTGGCGCCATTGCTGGGGAAATAAAAAATCATTCTTAATGTGTTAGTATGTATAAAATTGTTTATATGTGAAATGTTCATATTTGTGAATAAAGTGTACCATATTCTTAACTTTTATTTATTTATTTGTACACTTGATGTCATACTACTTGTTCATATTTGTACACATGTGTTCATATTTTATTTGTTTACTTTCATAGTATTACATGTATATTACTTGTTCACAATTACTTTATTTTATTCTTATTGTTTTGTTAAACTCTAAAAAAAAATTATAAATAAATTCAGAATAAAAATATATATAATAATAATAATAATAATAATTTGGAATTAAAAAAGAAAAAAAGAAGAAGAGAGAATTTAGTCTTGATTTAATTGTGCATACTTGATTTGATTTGATATGATAATGTGCATAATTGATTTGATAATATGTAAGTGTATATATATTAAATGTTCATATTTACTATGTTTATTAAATGTTCATATTTGTTTATAATTGCCTATATATAGAATTGTTCATACATTCCCTTTTGTGTTGGCATAAAAATGTTTATACATGTTCATGAGATACTTGTTTACTTCGTACATTTTTGCTCATAATGTTTATCTCTATACATATTCATATTATACTTGTCTATTACTTTTATTTATTTATATACATGTTCATAACTTTTATTTTTATGCTTGTTCATAAATGTTCATAATTTTGTATGTACTTTATGTAAGTTTAAATTCTTATTATACTTGTTCATTTTATACTTGTTTATGGTTGTACATTTTTGTTATACTTGTTCATAAGTGTTCATATTATACTAGTTCATAAATTGTACTTAATGCCTATATTGTATTAGTTCATGAATTGTATATTATGCTTGTTCATTTTATTTTATTCTATTGTTATTTTCTATTTATTATTTAATTATTTTTATATAAAAAAAGGAAAATTAAAAAAAAATTGGAACTTTATATATCTTTAACTTTCCTAAAATGTAAATATTATTTCCTATTAAATGTTTTAGAGTTGCATGAATCTCAGAGCCCCTTTTTCTTCAAAATCTTACTTTCGGGAACAGGTAGTGCCTCTTTTATTTAATTTCACCTTAAACCTTCATGATGGGCGGAGTCTGTAAACACTTGGGTTTGGTAATTCACTAAATCATCATTCAGATTGATCATGATGTCTAGGAGAGTTATGACTGGTGACAAGTTTTGGATTAAGAAAGGGAACACCAATGCAGTTTAAGCCTCGGGGGTGTTCTCGAAATTATTCTTGCTTCTCACGTTACATCTATTTCAACTAGCCATGATTAATGTTGAATGGTAGAAGGGTGATTATCAGTACACGCAGGTCGTACGCCCAGGAAAGTACTATGAGTAGCGGAAGGGGAAAGTTATTCATGACACTCTAAAGCTCTACTTATTACATTATTAGTTTGCATACCCTCCCTGAGATTTTATGATGCTCAGATTTCATCACCGAGCCCCCTAGACTAAGTGAATCTAGGGAAGTGAGATCGAAGGTGCAGGCCATTCTTTCATGAATTGTCACGTAACTCTTATGTCTTGTGCATGTTCTAATAATTTCTCTCTTATGCATTCACATCATTCTTCATGTAGATACTTTTGTGTTGCATTAGTTTAGATGCATTTGGAACTTGTGCACTTTTTTGCTATTACCGTGACTTTTTGTTAATTCTGGCTTCCATTTATGTGATACTTTATGCAATTTATACACTCATACTCTTATTATCTCTTCTTGTTTATATGTTAATTCCGACTTAAATTTATGCAGTTATACCTGTTTATACCTCACATTTCTTGCTAAGTTGTGATTTCCTTAACTTATATTCCTAACACTAACCCTAACTTTTGTAAAAACTTATCTTGTTTTAATTAACCTTCACTAGCTACTTACTTGTGTATACTTGCCTTCTAACTTAGTGTTTTGTTTTAATATAGGTACGTACTTATGAATGCGCACTCATCAATCTAAGCTTGATCGGTTGAGAAAGCAACTTGACATCTCACCAAGCAACGCAACATTCCGAGACGCACTCAAGCAAACCGGCTCATCCAGACCTCCATCTCCAGTACTTGGTGAGTCCATAAGTGAGAAGAGTAATTCAGACGAGGAACAGACTTTTGGAACACCATTAGTCATGGAAAGAAATCTAAGTATCCGTGAGCAGACATGTGCAAACACAAATGGCACTACAAACTTCTGCATCCAGTATCTCGAGCCTAGAACCAACAAGAAAGATATTGAGCTTAAGAGTGAAGTCCTTCATCAGCTACCCAAGTTCCATGGAATCAGAAACGAAGATCCACACAAGCACTTAACGGAGTTCCAATTCATTATTAGTAGTATGCGTTCTGATGATGCGGACTTGGAAATCACAAAGCTGAAAGCTTTCCCGTTGTCCTTGGAAGATAGAGCACGGGTATGGCTTTTGGGTCACCCACCCAATCATATTGACTCTTGAGAGAAGTTAGTTCAGGAATTTCATACCAAGTACTTTCCTGCATCAAAGATTACGGTTTTAAGAAAAAAGATCAATGCAATCATGAACAAAGAGCATGATGAGAACTTCAGCCAGTACTATAAGAGGTTTAAGGAACTTTGTGCTTCATACCTGACTCACGAGATCACTGAAGGCTATCTCTTAACCTACTTCTACGAAGGACTAAAAGGTTGGGATAAAGGACTACTTGATGCTGCAGTTAATATGTAACGACCCGTTCCAGAAATCGAGATTAGCTTAGTGATTAATGACGGATTAGTGAAGATAATCAGTGATTAGTTGGATATTTTCAGACGGACGGTGCGAAATAACGATTGTGCCTCTAGAATGGGCAAAAATGTTGACGTTTTGTTCGGGCGGTCAAATAGATTTTGACCGATCACAGTGACGTAGTTCGGGATGTCACGAGTTCATAGATAGGTGGCACGTCCGATTCTGACATTCGAGGAAAAAGTTATGATGTTCGGAAGTTCAGGGGCAATTCAGTAATTTGTTTAAAAATGGGTAATTTGTTGACTTTTCAAACGACATGGAATTTTCACCCACTTCGAGGACCATTAGATAGGTTTCGATTCCCGGAGTAGAACGGCAGGCGGCACGTTGTCATCGGAGTTTGGACAACAAAGTTACGGGTCAGGGAAAATGAAGGGCAAAATGGTCTGGATGGCTGTAGAAGCCTCATCACCGTCTTCAATGTTTTTAAATTTTGGATTCACGATCAAGATTAAATATAGAGGAAACAGAGAGCTCATGAGTGTGTGATTGAGTGGAAAGAATCAGAGTAAACCTTGGGTTGATCTTGTTGTAAGAGATGTGAGGAAACAGTGGATCTTGAAAGGAGGAACAGGTGGTTCACTCTGTTCAACCATCGTGGACGGTGGCTCAAAACAGTGAAGAATAGAGATAGGGAGGAGTTTTGAACCTTAACCCCCTCAAACTTGATCAGATGAAGATGGAATGTGAAGGAAAGTTGAAGGGGAGGTTGTACAGAGATGGTTGGTGGCCACGGCGAGGCTCGACAGTGGAGGACGACGGTGGTAGCTGAGAGAAACTGTGAGTGCCCTGTTTCCATTCAAAATGGAAATTGATCGTCTAATGCTTGAAGCTCGAATTGGGGGTTAGGATGAGGTTCAGGAGGTTGCTTGGAGTGGCTAAAGACTGGTTTGGGGGTCTACAATGGCTGGTAATCGTGAAACCCGAAAAAAAAAAGGAAGCTATTGGGCTTGAAAGGGAGGCTTGAGCTAGCTGGAAACGTGGAACTAGAGAGGAGGCAGAGATCGAGCTTTACACATCATCTGAGAGGTAATAGTTTCTACTTAATTCTCAGGTTTCTACTTAATTCTCAGGTTTTCATAGGTAGATCGACTGCTTAGCATAGGAAGAAGGTAATAGGATTGAAAGGGCTGGAAATGGTTGAGAATTGGACGAAAACCAGCCACGCAGGTTCGAGTTGCAGAGACCGGTCTGACCCGGTCTGAACCGGGTCTACTAGAGGTTGATGGTGACACTGTTCACGCGCGTGGGTTTCACGTGCAGGAAGTTCCAGACGTGCGTGGGGGCGCGTGAAGGGTAGTTTGGGGAATCTTCCAACACGATTTTTAAATTATTCGACGTAATGAACATTTTGACACTGGTTTCGAGTCGATCAGACATCATCTTGATATGTTTCGGGATGTTCGAAGGTTTTAGGCCTTAGTTAAAAATAGTTAAAAATCCAAGAAAATTACGGGGCTTAAGTATGATCATTGTGAGGTAGTTAGTGACCTTATTATGGGATTTGGACAGGTTCGGGAAAGCCGGCGATAGCGGGTTAGCCGGGAATGGCGTAAGCGCACGCGTATCGAGGTAGTAGTGGAAAGGGTATGTGAGTGGACTTTGCTTTCTAACTTATGATGCATGCATATATGTTTTTATATGTTTTCTATACATGATTCTATGACTTGATTTACGATCTTGATGGTTTACGGTTTTTGCACGGATTTCGAGATTATAACGTAATTGCACGTTTTACGAAATTTTGAATGATCTTGTGATCTGATCATGGTTTTAATGATTTGATTTCGGGATTTGAAATATGATTTGATTTCAAGGATTTGAAATGGATTTCAGAAAAGTGATTTCGGGCTTGGAGCCCTGTTCATGTGATTTCGGAAATGAGATTTCGGTTTTGGAACTGGAATTCAAAAAAGTGATTTGGACTTGGTTTTGAAACGTGAAAGGGAAATTCTGGATTTGGGTTCAGGATGATGGTTCCAGATGCTAACTTACGGAATCATTGTTGCGAATTCGGATATGGATTTTCTATGGTTTTTACTGTTGATCGAAAAATAGTTTTGGGTTAAAAGACCCGGAAAAAGAAAAGAAAAACCGCTGGATCTGGTTTTGAGTTTAAAGACTCGGTTGATTGATGGGGGGAGGGCCCTAGATTGATATGTTTTGAGTTTAAAAACTCGGTATATGTTTTGAGTTTAAAGACTCGGTTATGATACCCCCCGAGGCCTGTTGATTGTGTTTTGAGTTTAAAGACTCGTTGATATCCCGGGAATGCCTGATTATTGCACATGGTTTTGAGTTTAAAGACTCGGGCGCACTTGAGATCCAGTAAACTCGCATGATTGATGTTTTTCACTGGTTTTTCACTGGTTTTTCAGATGTTTTGGGCAGTGGCCCGGATGACTTGGATTTGATGATTTTTGGGACTGAGTTCCCGTATTTTGAGATTTGATGATGATGGTTTTTCATAATGGTTTTTCGATGTTTTGGGCTACGCTCGGATGATACAGATTTTGATGGTTTTGGGCTGAGGCCCGGGATTTGAGAAAGGAAAATGAGTTCGATTTTTCTTAAATGGTTTGAATGACTTGAAGATAGAACGGTTTTATGACATAACTTCTGATATGCATGCATTGGTTTTTAAATGGAGGGTATAAATGTAATTGTGCTTTCTGATAACTAGTTTTGAACTTATTCTTTATTTTTGTCCACTCACAGTCTTTTTGTGTTTACGATACCCTCCAGGTTGTTGCGGTGCAGGCTGTTAGTCGAGAGAGAGGGAGACATCACATACGCGATCCAGAGTAGAGTCTGCACGCTCTGGGATGTCCGGAAGTTTTGAGCGGTTCAGTCAAGAATCCCTTGTCCGACTTACGTGTCATATGGAGGTTGGATGTCAGTTTAGCCTACATGTCACTCGTAAGTTAGACGGGAGCATGGCTTAGACCTTAATCCTGGGGGATTGAGGGCGGGTCGTGTCAATTTGGTATCAGAGCAAGATTTTGTGCGCTCTACGCGAGGTTTGGTTCTTAGAGTCTTTGGTTCGTCGATTTGAGTGTTGTGATACTACTATGGGTGTGATGTCTCACCGCGAAACAGCCTGTCATCAACCTGGATACGCAATAGTGATAGTACGTTCGTTAGTGGTTAGTGTGTGGTGATTATTAGTGCTAGGGCATTAGTCGCTCGATACGCGCTGCGAGATTTGACGTATGTCGGCTTAGGGCTGGAGTAGTTAGCGTGGTGGACGCTGGTTATGCTCGATATTTGGTTGGGACCATAGGGTCGGATGTATGCCAGTGTGGTTAACCTGGATGGTAACCAGTGAACTACTATTGACTGTTGACTGAGGGTCGACTGGTTGGTATCTGGAACCCGTTAGTAGCCGATTGAGCTGTGGGCACACGTGGGTCGAGGAGGCCGGTTGACGATAGTATGGACTTGTGACCATTTGGTCAGATCGTTCGAGCTGGGACGTGTGCGGCTACGAGTAGCCAGATGCCTCGAGTGACGGGACATAGGAAACTACTTTAAGGCTTTGAGGGATTTCCCTCTAGTATCAGTTACTGAGGGACGTTGGTGTGTGGAGTTACGGTGAGGAATGGTGTTAGTCAGGTGTGACAACCCGAGTGGTAAGGTTGTAGTGAACCAGTGGCTGTTGCGAGTTTGGATAACTCGTATGACGAGGATAATTTGAGGAACCTCATAGGACGTGAGTACCCGAGTGAGAAACCAGAGCAAGTGATTAATCTGGAAACTGTGAGTTGGGGGTTGTGGTTAGATAGTTGTTGTGGTTGGGCCGATCTACGTCCGGATTGGCGATGGTGCTGCTAGGATGCAGCCGAGGTTTTTGACTTGGTGAATGACTCTGGACGAGTCTAGTGAGATGATGGCGTTTGGTTGAGCCTTGTGTTGCTCAGAGATGTGGAGTACGAGGGAGGCCAGTTTCCCTAACCAGAGCGCAAGTTGAGGGTTTTGGTTCGGTAGGAGCAGAGGCTCGGGACTAGTGTACTATGAGTCCTGTAGTAGAGATGGTGTGCCACGAGCTGGGATGTGCAAATGATCGGATGGGCACCTTGAGTCGAGGTTGTGGTCAGTTGTGAGGTGTCGTTATCTGGTCGGACCCATTAACCGAGAAGGGAGGTGTGATGACCATTGGTAGATCATGTTTCGGGACGAACGGTCGGGATGCCGTTAGTTGATCAGAGTAGCGCATCGGAAGCGCGGTGGACCTAGGCCTCGTGTTGGGTCGGGCTAGGGGTATGGTCGGGTTGACCATGAGTAAGGTCGATTTTCCTAGACTTATCTTGATGTGTTGAAGATGTTGAGTTGTTGGACTCGAGTCAGTGGATGTTGGTTGTGTCGGAGAATATGGGCATTTGGTAATACCGAGGTTGGTACTTGGAGATTCCCTGAGACTGGTGCTTAACGACTTTGAGGGTGGTGACTGAGGAGTCCGAGGTGAGTGATTGTTGATTGTGATCCCGAAAGTTGGTGACCCAGAATGGACCCTCGGAAAGATTGAGACGTGATGACTGACATCCTTTTGGTTGGGCATACACGGTGATAACCGACAGGCGAGTTAGTCAGTGTGTTGGTCTAGTTACGGACACGTGGATGTGATCCGTAGGAGTCGTGGATCGCCTAAGTGTAGAAGAGTTGACGTTTAGATGGTTGGTCCAATGGTGGTATTCGTGTTTCAGATTTAGTTCCATGGTTGGAAAAGGTGGATAGACTTCCAACATGGTTAGAATCTCGGAATCAAGAGCGGTTGTAGTTTAGACATTGAGATGTGTGTTAATTCTGAGATGGTGTTAGATGTCGCGTGTGAGAGATGAATGGTTTAGAGTTGAATTGGGGATTCATTAAAGGAACTACAGGAATTGTGACCACCCTTGGTCATGGACACGGGTGGATGTGTTCGGGAGTAGGAAGAGTACTTAGTAACGCCTGGAGTGGCCTGTGTGGCAAGTGCTATAGGATTGTGAAAAGTTGGATTAAAGTAGGATGACTTGTAATGTCCTAGTTGTGGACCTTTGAGAATTCCGTTGGAGGATGACGGAAGGAAATGGAAAAAGGAGTGACTATAACTAATCAATATGAGGTTATTGAAGAGAACCCACAATCTAGATGTGCGGTATATGTAACGACCCGTCCCGGAATTCGGGATTAGATTACGGACTAATCATGATTAGCATGGGTAATCGGTGATTAGTTGGGCGAACTCGGACGAACGGTGCAAAATGACCGTTTTGCCCCTGGTCGTGGGCAAAACGTTGACTTTTAGTTCAGACGGTCAAATGGACTTTGACCAATGACCGTGACGTAGTTTGGGACTTCACGATTTAATAGACAGGCGGCACGTTCGATTCCGATGTTCGTGGCGAAAGTTATGACGTTCGGTAGTCCAGGGGCATTTCCGTAATTTTGGCGAAATAAGGGAAAATGTTGACTTTTTGATCGGGAGGTACGATGGCCGAGGACCAATAACGGTTAGAGAGGTCTCGATGCCCTGAGTCTGTGGACAGGCGGCACGCATCAATCGGAGTCCGGATGACAGAGTTACGGGCCTAGTTGCGTGAGGGGCATTTTGGTAATTTTCTGCACAAGGGCAGAAATGTAATTTCACAGGGTATTGTTTGAACGGTTACTGTTGCATCCGTATTTGGGAATCGCGATCAGTGCACGGGTGAATTTTTTATGCTTGATATTGGAACGGATTATGGGCTAAAGTGTATTCAATTGATAATGGGTGTGTAAGTGGGAGGCATTGGCTGCAGGAGGAGCGTGCACGGGCATGGCTGGTGTCTCTGATGCAGGATGGAATAGAGGACTGTTCCCCACACTCGATCAGCCGTTCCAAGGCCAAAACTGAGTGATTTGTAAGCGGGAAGAGAGTTAAGGGGATGAGAGGAGTATTCTGAGATGGAGAGAGGAAGAAAATGAGAGGAATCGGTGAGAGAGTGTTCTGAAACCCGAACTGGTACTGTGTGAAATTCAAATTCGAACTTCCGGTTTTAGGCCAGCCCATGACTAATTGAGGATTGATTGAGCTTCCTGGAACCTTCACAAGTCGATCCAGACCAAATGGGGCCATTTTCGAGGCTCCTGGAGCCGTGCACAGACGTGGTGGATGGCCTGAAAATCCAAGCTTGGAGTCGTGATGATTGAGGTTAGTTCTCGTGAAATTACCTGTGTAATAATCCTTATAATGAGCATATGGAGCTTCCCAACTGATTAATTGAGAGGAACTGAGACTGTGGAATGAATGGGGACTTTGGACCTAATTAGGACCCTATTCGATTGAGCTGGCTTTAGGCCATGTCGATGTGAATGAGTAAAACAGAACTTAAATTAGGTCCATTACGATGCTATCTGAGAGTTTAACGGAAGGAATTAAGTGGATATTCGCAGGGATTGAACCGGGTTGTCACGCGGGTTGCAGGACCCGTTTGCAGAGGAAACGGGCAAGGAGGACGACTGTTCACCGTTACTGTAGCTGGCGCGTGGGTTTCACGCGCAGCCACTCACGGCGGCGCGTGACGGCGCGTGGGCACAAATCCCGAGGTACGGTCAACACGAATTTTATCCTATACATTATAACGAACATTTTAGCGTTGGTTCCGTGTCATTCGGATCCCGTTCGGATGTTGTTCGGGATGTCCGAAGGTTTTAAGTCGGGTTTAAAAATACTTAAAAATTCGGAAAAATTACGGGAATTGAATAAGATGTTATTGGGGAGGTTAGTAACCCTCTAATGTGATATGAACAGGTTCGGGAGTCCCGGTGTTAGTGACGAGGCCCGGGAAGGCCGGTGGCACGCGTATCGAGGCGCTCAGTTAAACGGTCTGTGAGTGGACATTTGGTTTTTATAAATTCTATGCATGCATAACTGTTTCATGATTTTTATAATTGTGATTATATGATTTATTTTGGATGTCGGTGAATTTATATGATTTCACGCATTTCGAGGTGATTTATGGGTATGCGCATAAATCGAGATTTTCTGGATTTGTATTGATTTCCATAATTGTGGTTGGATATGATTTTATGAGACAGTTACGGAATTGATTAAGTGAATTGTGGCCAGGGGCCCAGTTGTTTTATATATGTGATTTCGGGATGCTTTTCGGAAAACGGATCGTGAGGGATCCTGATTGATTGTGTCTTATAAAATAGTTCGGGTTTAAGGACCCGGGTGCGATTGTTGGAGCACATTTTGAGTTTAAAGACTCGGTTAACTGATGATGGGGGCGGGCCCGGAAAATTGGGTTTAAAGACCCGGATTGAGTTTAAAGACTCGTGAGTTTAAAGACTCAGTTATTGTGATACCCTCGAGGCCTATTGACTATGTTTTGAGTTTAAAGACTCGTTGATATCCCGGGAAGGCCTGTTTATGCGCATAGTTTTGAGTTTAAAGACTCGGGCGCACTTAATCCAGCAAACGTGTGTGATTACAGTTTTTCACTGGTTTTGGGCAGTGACCCGGATGAACTGGATTTGATGAGTTTTGGGATTGAGTTCCCGTGTTTAAGATTTGTTTATGAAGTATTGTTGATTTCTGATCGTTTGAAATGTGTTGGGGCAGTGGCCCGGTTTATGCGACTTGATGAACTGGAGTTATGATGGGTTTCCGGATTTGATTGATAATTTCGGGCTAAGGCTCTAATGGTTATTTCTAATAAATATTTGATTACCGGTTTTTTTTTATGCATGCATACGTTTTTACTGAGGGGCATAAATGTTTTATAAAATGTCTTTAATGAACTTGCTTATTTTAGTCCACTCACAGCTTTTGGTTTTTCATGCCCTTCAGGTTGATCCCGGATGTAACTGCAGCAGGGGACCGGGACATCGCATGCCTCCTCCTTCGATCTTTGCGCACTCTGGATGTCAGGACCCACCCCGGTTTCACCCCGAAACACGAGGTAACTCCTGCTCCCGTCTGACTCCCCGACACAATACCCAAGTAAAGCTCACTCAAAATCACCCAAAACTCAGTCAGACGCAGGAGAAACTATATAAAACATCCCGAAGTTATAATTTACAGAGCATAGTACGAAACACATGGAAATAAAACCGATAATAATTACACGCACGCGGAAGACTTTAAACCACTCCGGAATATTTCACATGACCTCTATGCCTCAGACACTACCTCGACGTCAAGACCCCCGCGCTATCTCCACAACCTGGAGGGCAAGTTAAAAACACAAGGTGTGAGTGGACCATACTAAAAGAAAAGTTCTAAAACCATTTATCAGAAAACCAAGTTTCACCCTCCATTTTGAAAACCACATGCATAACCCAGTTTATAAAACAGTTATAAACCAAATTACCATACACCATATCATAAGAAACAGAAACACTATAAAACAGTTAGAAAAACCACAGCATGTGAATTATAAAACCGTATCATAAACCATGAACATGACATCATCATTTTCCGATCAAACCTGCTGGACCTATCCGAGTCTTTAAACTCAATCCAGGCCTTAACAATATCCGAGTCTTTAAACTCAAAGGCCTACGGGGGAAAATCAATATATCCGAGTCTTTAAACTCCTGAGTCTTTAAACTCAATCTGGGCCCGTCCCCCGTCAAATCAGTATCCGGGTCTTTAAACCCAATAACCAGATCCAGCAAATCCAATCCAAAACCAGTTGAAAACCATTTCCGTATTCACATCCAAACCCGAATCCGAAATCACCGGTCTGATGCCTTTCCCGCATCCCGAACGGTCATTCCGAACCCAAATACGGAAATTCACTTTCCAACTTTAAAACCAAATTCCGCTTTCCGAAATCCGATTCTAAAATCGAAAACCTTGATCATCGGAATCATGTTCCAAAATCCATATATAATCATTGAAAATCATTTATCATTTGAAAGCCCAAAACTACAACATTATAATCAGAAATTAACCTTTTATCATAAAACGTGCCACATACCGTATTTTCTCGAAAAACGTGCAATTATGTAAAATCACATCACAAATCCAACAATCATGACATCACATATAGAAAACAAGTATAGAAAACAGTTATGCTTGTTCGAGTTTAAGGAAAGAGTCCACTCACAGTACCGAGCCCTCAATCACGTCCCGAACGTCCCGCACGTTCCTCGGCTTCCTCGGGAAATCCCGATCCTGTCAAAAACCACCAAATTCCATCACTAACACGTCTACGAAGGTTCACCTAAATGCCCTCAAAATTCCCCGAATCGAAAGCGTAATAACCCGGGACCATAAGCTTTCACCCTCGCAAAACTAAACTCAAACGACATCTGATTAACCCGAAACCACTTCCAATGAACTCAACACAACTCCTGGACCAAAAACCATGTTGACCGTTTCTCCCAGAACCGCCGCACGCGCCTCCACGCGCCGCCCAAAGTGGCTGCGCGTGGCCCTCACGCGCTAGCTACAGTGCACCTTCAACCTCACGTCGACCCGGTTCAACACAGTAGTCTGCAGCTTGAACCGGCGTCAACGGTTCTCCTCTGTCCGGCCACCATTCCACCTCCTTTCTTCTCCTATAGCTTCGTCCAACCTTACTCTATGCATCCCCGTCCTCCAATCACCTCGACACAGCCCCTACACCATCGACTCAGACTCGAAACCAGACGGCCCAATTCCTCTGTTTTCCTTTCCGGCCGCCCAGGTAACCTTCCTTCACGGTGGCAATACCAGACGGTTCCTAGGACCTCAAGGAACCTAACCCAACTCTCCTAGACCTTCGACTCAGTCTCTAGGATCACGACTCTTGGTTTGAAACAAAACGGGAAAACAGGGCACACAGAGTCCCTCCGTCGTGCCAACCGCCACCGTGCACCTCCCGTCACGGCAACACAACCGAACGACGCCCTGGACTCGACTGAACTCCCTAGACTCCCCTAGACTCTTCGATTCAACCCCTCAAGCCACAACTTCCAATTTGAAGTCACGGCCAAAACAGAGCATAGTCACGGGGAAATAGAAATTACCTGCAACCTGTCGCCGTCGTGAGCTCCGCCGGTATTGGTTGACTCCTCGCAACCCGCACGACACCACCACGGTCTCAGTTGCCCCGTACACGGCCGCCACCGCCACGATTCTCACGACCTCCCTGCTATTCACCCCTGGTTTTCCCGCAGTTCCCAGCTGCCCAACCACACGACTTCCTCACCTCCCAACCTTCTTACCGTCTCTCTTTCCCTCTCTGGACACCCACACACACTCACAACTCACCAGCTCCCTCAATCAACCCTTCAATGCTCTCAATTTCCTCCCACAATCTCCCTCTGTTTCTGTCTCCCTCTGCGCACAAACACGAACACGGGCACGGTTGCACCCCAATTATTTGGGCCGTGTATGTACAGGATTCAACCAGAACCCTCTAGTCCTTCAACACGTGTCACCAATCTACCCAAGCCTTCACCATCTGGCCCAATCCCAGCCGTCCATCTGTTCTCTCTCTGCACAAATTCCAGAACACAAAAGACCAAACTACCCCTCCTTTTTACTCAATTTTACAATTATGCCACTACCTTTCTAGACCCGTATCTCACACACCGTAAGTCCGATGAATACGTGCCGCCTGCCTATGGATTCGTGACGTCCTAAACTACATCCTGGTCACCGGTCAACACCCAATTGACCATCCGAACGAAAAGTCAACTTTTTGCCCTAACTAGGGGCAAAATCGTCATTCTAAATGTATAGACTTATCGGGACCACCTAACCACCAGTTAACCTCACTAATCCCACCTTAATCACACTACTAATCCCGGCTCTCGGGACGGGTTGTTACAATCTACCCACCTAAAAAGAATTTCGTCCCCGAAATTCCACCGCTAGTTCCCGACACCTAGGGTCTCCTACCCGGTAATCAACACGAAATCAGCAACTTTTCCTAGGTTTCCCGTCTATCATCTCCACCTTGGGTATTTCACACCACCCCAAATTACCGTTACCACGGCCAACCCTTTCCCTGTAACAACTATATGGCGTACGCAAGGGAAACTCTAGGAATAGAAAACAAAGGTATTATACAATACCTCATCTGGAGTACCCGATCGAATTCACAGAGTACATCCTCACGAACTACCACTTCACCATTCTAAACCAACTCAGCGACTATCGGAATAACTCTACAAAGTCCTAAAGGTAAACACTAGCTTGTGGGTTCTCTCCTTCAGCTTCCTATTCCCTCCGTCATCCTGCCTACACTACAACACTCCCCAGGCCACCTAGGGAAACTCCTTCTAGACCCTACCCTGAGATCCAACAACCACAAAACTAAGTACAACACAACCAAAATAAGACAATTACCTGTCCCCGCATCTGGTACCGACTGAACTTCCTGCTGAGTTATCGAGAACACTCGGGCCTGAGATCCCGACGCTCTACCACGTCCCCTCGAACTACTAGTGGCACCCCCACCTCCTCTTGGGTCTGCTGTCCCTGACGCTGTACTCTGTCCGGGCTCCGCTGCTCCTCGACCTACACCACCTTCATGTGGCAACAGTGGACACTCACGTCGAAAATGACCTCGCTCTCCGCAGTAGAAACACACATCCCGATCGGAAAGTCCTGGTCGCCCTGTCGACGCAACAGACGTCGCACTAGCTTGCGGAGTCGGCTGTGCTCGGTAACCCCAAAATTCTGAACTCTGGAAACTACCAGGCCTACGGAAACGATCAACGCCCGACGATGACGCTCCATCGAAGTTACCCCTTTTCGGTGTCCGCTGACTCGAAGCTCCAGAAAAAGATGACTCCCGGCGCCGCACCGGCAAACTAGCCTCAACCCGCACTGCAGCGTCCGACAAGTCTCGAAGGGTAGCAAATGATCCAGCCGTCACTATGGCTCGAATCTCGCCTCGCAGGCCCAACTCAAACCTACGGCACTTCTTGGCTTCAGTAGCCACAAAAGTAGGAGCAAACCGAGACAACATCTGGAATTTCCGTTCATACTCAGCCACTGTCATATCCCCTTGTTGGAGCTGCAGAAACTCCGCCTCCTTGGCATCCCGAAAAGAACGAGGATAGTATTGCTCCAGGAATCGTTCCCTAAACGTCTCCCAAGTCACAATATGGGCATCCCAACCGGACAACTTGAGGGTATACCACCACTCGTACGCTGCACCGTCCAATAAAAATGTAGCTAACAGCACTCGCTCCTCTGGCGGGCAATGCATCACCGCAAAGATCCGATCAAGTCTGGTAATCCACCTCTGGGCTTCCTCAGGATCAGCCCCACTACTAAACGTAGTAGCCCCGAGCCGCTGGGCTCGCTCAATCGTAGTACTCTCAGTTCCCCTCACCATTTCTTCTTCAGGTCGTGGAGAGGGTCTACGTCTCGGAGGCATCGTCAAACAGCACGCTGAAAGAGGCATAGAAGTAGTCAAACAACTAAAACACAACCTCACAAACCAACAAACCCCACAACTCGACAAACCTATGCTCTGATACCAATTGTCAGGACCCACCCCGGTTTCACCCTGAAACCCGAGGTAACTCCTGCTCCCGTCTGACTCCCCGACACAATACCCAAGTAAAGCTCACTCAAAATCACCCAAAACTCAGTCAGACGTAGGAGAAACTATATAAAACATCCCGAAGTTATAATTTACAGAGCATAGTACGAAACACAAGGAAATAAAACCGATAATAATTACACTCACGCGGAAGACTTTAAACCACTCCGGAATCTTTAACGTGACCTCTATGCCTCAGACACTGCCTCGACGTCAAGACCCCGCGCTATCTCCACAACCTGGAGGGCAAGTTAAAAACACAAGGTGTGAGTGGACCATACTAAAAGAAAAGTTCTAAAACCATTTATCAGAAAACCAAGTTTCACCCTCCATTTTGAAAACCACATGCATAACCCAGTTTATAAAACAGTTATAAACCAAATTACCATACACCATATCATAAGAAACAAAAACACTATAAAACAGTTAGAAAAACCACAGCATGTGAATTATAAAACCGTATCATAAACCATGAACATGACATCATCATTTTCCGATCAAACCTGCTGGACCTATCCGAGTCTTTAAACTCAATCCAGGCCTTAACAATATCCGAGTCTTTAAACTCAAAGGCCTACGGGGGAAAATCAATATATCCGAGTCTTTAAACTCCCGAGTCTTTAAACTCAATCCGGGCCCGTCCCCCGTCAAATCAGTATCCGGGTCTTTAAACCCAATAACCAGATCCAGCAAATCCAATCCAAAACCAGTTGAAAACCATTTCCGTATTCACATCCAAACCCGAATCCGAAATCACCGGTCTGATGCCTTTCCCGCATCCCGAACGGTCATTCCGAACCCAAATACGGAAATTCACTTTCCAACTTTAAAACCAAATTCCGCTTTCCGAAATCCGATTCTAAAATCGAAAACCTTGATCATCGGAATCATGTTCCAAAATCCATATATAATCATTGAAAATCATTTATCATTTGAAAGCCCAAAACTACAACATTATAATCAGAAATCAACCTTTTATCCGCCACGATTCTCACGACCTCCCTGCTTTTCACCCCTGGTTTTCCCGCAGTTCCCAGCTGCCCAACCACATGACTTCCTCACCTCCCAACCTTCTTACCGTCTCTCTTTCCCTCTCTGGACACCCACACACACTCACAACTCACCAGCTCCCTCAATCAACCCTTCAATGCTCTCAATTTCCTCCCAGAATCTCCCTCTGTTTCTGTCTCCCTCTACGCACAAACACGAACACGGGCACGGTTGCACCCCAATTATTTGGGCCGTGTATGTACAGGATTCAACCAGAACCCTCTAGTCCCTCAACACGTGTCACCAATCTGCCCAAGCCTTCACCATCTGGCCCAATCCCAGCCGTCCATCTGTTCTCTCTCTGCACAAATTCCAGAACACAAAAGACCAAACTACCCATCCTTTTTACTCAATTTTACAATTATGCCACTACTTTTCTAGACCCGTATCTCACACACCGTAAGTTCGATGAATACGTGACGCCTGCCTATGGATTCGTGACGTCCTAAACTACGTCCTGGTCACCGGTCAACACCCAATTGACCATCCGAACGAAAAGTCAGCTTTTTGCCCTAACTAGGGGCAAAATCGTCATTCTAAACGTACAGACTTATCGGGACCACCTAACCACCAATTAACCTCACTAATCCCACCTTAAATACACTACTAATCCCGGCTCTCGGGACGGGTTGTTACACTGGATGCCCGTAGGGGCAACGGCGTCGGGTTATCCCTTGTCTGACATTTCGTGTCAGACGGGAGCACGTCACATCCCGTGGTAATCCCGAGGGGATTGGGATGGGTCGTGTCAGCTTGGTATCAGAGCAGGGTTGCTCCTTTTGTGCGCGCAGGTCGAGGATGTGGTGTCCCTTGTTGGCTGCGGTTCGTCATCAACCTGATAGCTAGGGTAGTCGGATGGATGGTTGGCGGGATTGGATCCCGGTCTGTGGATAGTGTACGATTGGCCTGATACGCCGTGCGTTAATGCAATTCAACCCAAGCGGGGTTGTGTACGATGAACTCGTAATGTGGGACCATAGGTTCGGTCATATGGTAATGGATTGTTGTGCTGCTGGGCACAACTGGGTTCGAGAAACCCCATTTGAGTGGTAATTTTGGGAAATGCGAAACTCGGTTGAGTAATGGTCTAAAATATGGACCCTGGTAGTATTGGCTAGTGTACGGGGTGTTGGTGCATCGGAGTTAGCCGATGACCTTCGTGGTAGAATCCACGATGAATTGATGATTGGGTTGGATTAGACGTCTATACGATGTCGGGACCGCGGGGTCGGTCATGTTGTGGATTTTACTGCAAAAGGCAGTTGGGTTCGGTGGAACCCTAGAGTGTGATTTTGGAATCCTAATTTATGATTGATGGACTTGGAAAAGTGAACTTTAAATGAGAACTTGTGTTGCGACGAGCGGCGAAGGTCATGGGTGACCATGTGGACGACTCTAATGAGTCTAGTCAGGATTATGGGATTCGATCCACGGGTACGGTTATGGGATAAGATGTGGAATTACGTGTTGGATCGAATAATAGTGTGAGGTGTGGATACGGATCTTGACAGCGATGACTGTTGGTCGACGGTTGTGTCGAGATGACTGGCTATCGAGGGTGTTTAGTGTGGTTTTAACACTTGAGGATCAGGGGACGTTCAGGGAACGTTCATTATACTGATGTGCGGATGGTCAAATTGGGGGTACCCATAGTTGGGGGGTACGAGTGTTGATACAGGATCGTCGTTCGGTATGAACGAAGATCCAGGGTATCAACTTTGCACATTTTTGCTAGTGTGGGTGATCGTGTGCGAGGGTGGATGTTTGGATGCCTGTGTGCTGAGGCAAGTGTTGATGATACTAGCATTAGTGCTGGTGTTGGTGATTGAGATTGTGGTGAACCACGTGATGGGATGTGACTCTGTCCTGATGGACATATGATCGGTAACTGCGACTCAGTGGTGGTTGAGTCATGGACTGGATAGGATCTAGTGCAGGTTGTGAGGTGTTGGGATAGGGTCCCAACCGTGTCGAGACGACAAGTGATTGATGGATATAACGGTAGGTTGGGACAGGAGGAATCTAGGGATGATGTTCCCTATGCCATGAGAATTGGTGGATTTGGGGAGTTGTTGACAACTCCGAGATTGGTATGATTGGGTGTTGTTGATATCCTCAGAAAGTACAAGGAAATGACTGAAATTGGAGAAGACGAGGAAAACCATTGGCGGTATAGATGTGAGATTTTGTGATTGTGAATCACATGGGAACTTGAGGGTTGAATCCGTAAAGGTTGAGATGTGGGGTGAAGGTAGTAATGTATGCACGTTCAAAAAGAGTGGAGTAATTCCCGTTCGGAATCGGGATGTGGGCATAAATGGTTATTATCGGACGTGAGGTCTGAGTATTGGATTGATTATGGACACGTGGTTGTCCAAGTGAGTTGGGGACGTTGTAGGTCCAGTGGTTGGACTTGACATCTCATTGGGAGTATGTCTGTTCCCAACATGGTTGGAACGATAGTTTCGAGAAGAGTTGTGATTGCGGACGAGAGGAGTGCTCGTTTTCGCATTGGTAATAGGTACTTTGAAGTCATTAGGATTGACTTCTTATTTTCCGCCCTGGCGGACGCTGTTGTGGTTATCGGTATGTTGAGTGTGTATTGGTTGGTGGACCCATGTGTGGTTTGGGTCACCCGGTGGAGTTGCATAATTCGAAGTTGGGTAAATGAGATTTCTCATGTTCCGCTTGGTAGCAGACGGTGTTGGATCACTTGGTATGGTGAGTGCTGTGAGTTGTGTTTGCACTCACATAGGACGGATGATGATTTCATGTATTTGGATTCACCTTGATCTTCCTGGGTGGAACGACAAGGATCGAGACGAAGTAATTGGATGTGACCCACAATGTTGTTGTGTCCCATTGTAAATGCATGATTGTATGTGGAAATAATTGGAGAAGTGTTGTGTGGTGGACAAGGACTCATGAGGGCGTAGGACCCTACGATCGGATTCCAGGTGGATTCCTAGCCACGTGAGCGTGTGTGGGTCCGAGACGGATCTGGATTGTAATGGACATTGGACATGGTGACGATCTGGGATCGTAATGGTACCCGTCTGGTGACGTGGTGATGGATTTGAATTGTGACCGTTTGGGGTGAGGTTAGGTGAAGAGCTTATCACTCTGTCACATGTTTGGATACGGGAATAATTGGGCTGAACTTCTTCTCGAAGTTAATCAGTACTCGAGTGTGTTGGAATGCTTACGCATTGACTCGAGGATTTGACCTGTGAGTGTGTGGTTTTCCCACGAGGTCTAGTTGGTCAATTCTGAGATATGTGGATGTTGGGATTGGCTTCCTTATGAAGTCAATCGAATGGATTGAACAGGTAACTGATAGGTTCGGTTTTGGCGCGTCTGGGTAGACCTGGTTGAGATTTCGGGTTTTGGAATCGGATTCCTGGGTGACGATTCAGGATTTGATTTCGGAACTTGAAACTGGATTTCTGGATTTGGGTACGGAATGATTATTCCAGATGCTAGCTTACGAAATAATGATTTCGGATTCGGATTCGGAAATGGGTTAAGGATGTGATGTTTGGGTTTGGATCCGGGATTTCTTATGAAATTGTGGATTCGAACTCGGATTTGGATTGGGACTGGATGATGAGTTGGGATGAGCGTTTTTCCTAGTCTGGGATTGGACAGGAGAACCCCAATATCATATCATGATTGACTGTGGGCCATGCAGTGGACTTATTGAGGAATGGATGTACGTATCCTGCACGGTGTACGAGGATCGGTATTGGACAGGCCGTGTGGTGCCTGGTGACAGCACATGTGAGGTACCAGTGGCGTATGGTTATACGTGTTGGTGGTTGGCTTAGTTCCGACACCATTGGATTTGGTGGTGGGTGTGAACTGGACATTGAGTACTATGCACTGGGCAGAGTTAATTTTGTTGGGTTCAATGATTTCATGAGCAGGCGCTCTTAGCCACGGATGGCTAGTGAACCCCAGTGTGGAGTTGGGCGAACACTGATTGGCTAGTATTCAATGTGTGTCAGTTACACCACCTGATTGAGTATGGTGACGGTATACGTACACTCAGGATGAGTGAGTTGGTGACTGCTTCACTACGTGTGGCCTTGCGTGATGTTATCACACCGAGATGATTCCAGCGTTGTGGTTCGCTGAGGGAATTGACAGTTATGGACTTGAGATGGATATATGTCGCAGGATTGGGTTGCCCTGCGAGATGAGATCACGTGGTTGATCTTACGCTACTTGGGCGAGTAGCGGGATGAGGTGTTATCACCGATTAGCTG
The DNA here is from genome assembly GCA_032719365.1 of Prinsepia uniflora. NCBI lineage: Eukaryota > Viridiplantae > Streptophyta > Magnoliopsida > Rosales > Rosaceae > Prinsepia > Prinsepia uniflora. The sequence continues at coordinate 62,175,198 of CM064868.1, forward strand.
ATGGTTGGTGCTTTATCAGGGTGGTAAAGCTTAGTGGTGACCGTTTGACTGATGGGGTCAGCATGGGCTGACATGTGTGTTTTGGTGACTCCCAGGGGGGAGCAAACGTCAGATATATTAATGATTGAAAGAAATCGGCAAGCTGAAGGAGTCAGCTAAATGGTGAAATTGACAAGCAATATTCACAAGGATAAGGTGATCGACTTCACTCGCGGTGGTCGAGTGTGGTCGGTACGGTGAGAAACCGTGATGGGACGTCTGAGTACAGACAAGTTTGGTGGGTGTACGAGTGTACACAGGTGTGAGATCGAAATGTTTTCCACGAGGCGGATGTGGAATAAGGATATTTGGTAATTTCGAGGACGAAATTATTTAAGAGGGGAAGGTTGTAACGACCCGTCCCGGAATTCGGGATTAGATTACGGACTAATCATGATTAGCAGGGGTAATCGGTGATTAGTTGGGCGAACTCGGACGAACGGTGCAAAATGACCGTTTTGCCCCTAGTCGTGGGCGAAACGTTGACTTTTAGTTCGGACGGTCAAATGGACTTTGACCAATGATCGTGACGTAGTTTGGGACGTCACGAGTTAATAGACAGGCGGCACGTTCGATTCCGACGTTCGTGGCGAAAGTTATGACGTTCGGTAGTCCAGGGGCATTTCCGTAATTTTGGCGAAATAAGGGAAAATGTTGACATTTTGATTGGGAGGTCCGATTGCCGAGGACCAAGGACCGTTAGGGAGGTCTCGATGCCCTGAGTCCGTGGACAGGCGGTACGCATCAATCGGAGTCCGGATGACCGAGTTACGGGCCTAGTTGCGTGAAGGGCATTTACGTAATTTTCTGCACAAGGGCATAAATGTAATTTCACAGGGTATTGTTTGAACGGTTACTGTTGCATCCGTATTTGGGAATCACGATCAGTGCACGGGTGAATTGTTTATGCTTGATATTGGAACGGATTATGGGCTAAAGTGTATTCAATTGATAATGGGTGTGTAAGTGGGAGGCATTGGTTGCAGGAGGAGCGTGCACGGGCATGGCTGGTGTCTATGATGCAGGATGGAACAGAGGACTGTTCCCCACACTCGATCAGCCGTTCCAAGGCCAAAACTGAGTGATTTGTAAGCGGGAAGAGAGTTAAGGGGATGAGAGGATTATTCTGAGATGGAGAGAGGAAGAAAATGAGAGGAATCGGTGAGAGAGTGTTCTGAAACCTGAACTGGTACTGTGTGAAATTCAAATTCGAACTTCCGGTTTTAGGCCAGCCCATGACTAATTGAGGATTGATTGAGCTTCCTGGAATCTTCACAAGTCGATCCAAACCAAATGGAGCCATTTTCGAGGCTCCTGGAGCCGTGCACAGACGTGGTGGATGGTCAGAAAATCCAAGCTTGGAGTCGTGATGATTGAGGTTAGTTCTCGTGAAATTACCTGTGTAATAATCCTTATAATGAGCATACGGAGCTTCCCAACTGATTAATTGAGAGGAACTGAGACTGTGGAATGAATGGGGACTTTGGACCTAATTAGGACCCTATTCGATTGAGCTGGCTTTAGGCCATGTCGATGTGAATGAGTAAAACAGAACTTAAATTAGGTCCATTACGATGCTATCTGAGAGTTTAACGGAAGGAATTAAGTGGATATTCGCAGGGATTGAACCGGGTTGTCACGCGGGTTGCAGGACCCGTTTGCAGAGGAAACGGGCAAGGAGGACGACTGTTCACCGTTACTGTAGCTGGCGCGTGGGTTTCACGCGCAGCCACTCACGGCGGCGCGTGACGGCGCGTGGGCACAAATCCCGAGGTACGGTCAACACGAATTTTATCCTATACATTATAACGAACATTTTAGCGTTGGTTCCGTGTCATTCGGATCCCGTTCGGATGTTGTTCGGGATGTCCGAAGGTTTTAAGTCGGGTTTAAAAATACTTAAAAATTCGGAAAAATTACGGGAATTGAATAAGATGTTATTGGGGAGGTTAGTAACCCTCTAATGTGATATGAACAGGTTCGGGAGTCCCGGTGTTAGTGACGAGGCCCGGGAAGGCCGGTGGCACGCGTATCGAGGCGCTCAGTTAAACGGTCTGTGAGTGGACATTTGGTTTTTATAAATTCTATGCATGCATAACTGTTTCATGATTTTTATAATTGTGATTATATGATTTATTTTGGATGTCGGTGAATTTATATGATTTCACGCATTTCGAGGTGATTTATGGGTATGCGCATAAATCGAGATTTTCTGGATTTGTATTGATTTCCATAATTGTGGTTGGATATGATTTTATGAGACAGTTACGGAATTGATTAAGTGAATTGTGGCCAGGGGCCCAGTTGTTTTATATATGTGATTTCGGGATGCTTTTCGGAAAACGGATCGTGAGGGATCCTGATTGATTGTGTCTTATAAAATAGTTCGGGTTTAAGGACCCGGGTGCGATTGCTGGAGCACATTTTGAGTTTAAAGACTCGGTTAACTGATGATGGGGGCGGGCCCGGAAAATTGGGTTTAAAGACCCGGATTGAGTTTAAAGACTCGTGAGTTTAAAGACTCGGTTATTGTGATACCCCCGAGGCCTATTGACTATGTTTTGAGTTTAAAGACTCATTGATATCCCGGGAAGGCCTGTTTATGCGCATGGTTTTGAGTTTAAAGACTCGGGTGCACTTAATCCAGCAAACGTGTGTGATTACAGTTTTTCACTGGTTTTGGGCAGTGACCCGAATGAACTGGATTTGATGAGTTTTGGGATTGAGTTCCCGTGTTTAAGATTTTTTTATGAAGTATTGTTGATTTCTGATCGTTTGAAATGTGTTGGGGCAGTGGCCCGGTTTATGAGACTTGATGAACTGGAGTTATGATGGGTTTCCGGATTTGATTGATAATTCCGGGCTAAGGCCCTAATGGTTATTTCTAATAAATGTTTGATTACCATTTTTTTTTTATGCATGCATACGTTTTTACTGGGGGGCATAAATGTTTTATAAAATGTCTTTAATGAACTTGCTTATTTTCGTCCACTCACAGCTTTTGGTTTTTCATGCCCTTCAGGTTGATCCCGGATGCAACTGCAGCAGGGGACCGGGACATCGCATGCCTCCTCCTTCGATCTTTGCGCACTCTGGATGCCCGTAGGGGCAATGGCATCGGGTTATCCCTTGTCTGAAATTTCGTGTCAGACGGGAGCACGTCACATCCCGTGGTAATCCCGAGGGGATTGGGATGGGTCGTGTCAGTATATAAATCGATTGGATTTGATGTAGTGGTCTGAAACCTAGTCAGTAGGATCCGCTTAGGAGTGTGTGGATCGGGATTGGATTGCTTCTGACAGGTTTGAGTAGTTGTGGAGCAAGAGGATCGCCTGTGAGACACAAGTTGGATAGCTTGACCACCTTGAAATTATGGAGGACATGTGTGGTCCGTCTCGCAGACACATAAGTATTGGATTTGGATCTAGTGCGGGGTCTGCCCTATGTACATAATGAGAGGAGCTTGAAGTTCATACTGGTCGAGCGACCCAGGAGATCGGAAGATTCGGAAGTAGACTTGATCTAGTGTTTTTGAAATACGTGTTGGCCTGCCATTGGAGTGGACCAATGGACTGCAAAAGTGAAGCGTGATTGGCTCGTCGACAAGTGGTAATTAGTATGGCTACGAGGAGGTTGTGTGCCCTAGAGTTACACTACGAGGGTGACGGGTACACCACGGTATTGTTGGTTGGACTTTTGGTGTCGTAAAGCGTGGATGATGCCGCTGTGGTTGCTTACTGGACGTACTGTAGAATGATGTTGGAAGTACGTGAGGATATACTCTACGAGCTGTGTTTGAGGTATTCTAAAATATCTTTGTTTTAATCAAGTTCGTAGGGTAGTCTTTGCGTGTGTTTGGTGGTATGTACTGTGATTCTAGTTGATTGTGATTGATGCATGTATTTGAGATGTGTCCCGATGCGTTTGGACGTGCATCGCGACGTTTTGGTGGAAATGATGGTGATCAGCTTGGTGCCGAGATATGATGTTGGTTGTCTTGCTGAATCCGAATAGTTTCAGTGTGATTGAACGATTGAGATGTGGACTAGATCAGGGTGATCCTGAGTGATTGATTGATTATTGGAGGTTTCAGTGTTACTATGAGCTGGATGCTTCGAGCCATGAGTGGCTGGTGGGACCCTGACATTGAGATGTATGATCATGGTTAAAAATGTATGTGATATGGTCCAGTTGCAAATAGGTAGTGTGGGACGTGGATGGGGTTCCCATAGGTTGATTGTGTTGGTGGTTAGTGGAACCACTAGTGAGACGATTGGTTGAATTCGGGGATAGACGAGTACGTTGTGACTCTGGGGTCGGTAGTAGTATGGAACGTTGTACGACTTTTGATGCCCAGAAGTACCGGGGTCGGTAGATGTTTTCTTGAGAATTGGTGGCGAGGTGAGTTTTGTGCCGGTTGACGACGGACTCGCATACTGTACTAGGAAGTTAGTACGAGGCACATTCGACTCGGGAAGGAGTCGGAAGTATTGGAATTGGTAGCAGTGGTGATATGGCGTACCTAGGGTTAGTTGAGTCGTGAGGGTCGGCTGACGAGACGTTAGAGGTACCTCGGGTACGAGTTGAAAATGTGTTAACCCCGATGAAGAAGGGAGGATCAGCCAGATGGACTAAACCTTGATAGATGGTTCGCTTGGCAGACATGTGCTGACAATTTAGGAATGGTCAAGATAAGTTGGATTGGCAGGTGCTGGACACCCGGTAGGAAACCCAGGTGTGATACCAGTTGGATTTCCCCCAGTTACTTACGAAAGTAAGAAATGAGGAATTTCGGGGATGAAATTCTTTAAGGGGGTGGATTGTAACGACCCGTTCCAGAAATCGGGATTAGCTTAGTGAGTAATGATGGATTAGTGAAGTGAATCAGTGATTAGTTGGATGTTTTCGGACGGACGATGCGAAATGACGATTTTGCCCCTAGAATGAGCAAAAATGTTGACTTTCCGTTCGGGCGGTCAAATGGATTTTGACCGATGATCTGACGTAGTTCGGGATGTCACGATCAAGATAAATAGAGAGGAAACAGAGAGCTCATGAGTGTGTGATTGAGTGGAAAGAATCAGAGTAAACCTTGGGTTGATCTTGTTATGAGAGATGTGAGGAAACAGTGGAACTTGAAAGGAGGAACAGGGTGGTGCACTCTGTTCAACCGTCGTGGACGGTGGCTCTGAACAGTGAAGAAAAGAGACAGGGAGGAATTTTGAACCTTAACCCCCTCAAACTTGATCAGATGAAGATGAAATGTGAAGGAAAGTTGAAGAGGAGGTTGTACATAGATGGTTGGTGGCCACGGCGAGGCTCGACAGCGGAGGACGACAGTGGTAGCTGAGAGAAACCGTGAGTGCCCTGTTTCCATTCAAAATGAAAATTGATCGTGTAAGGCTTGATGCTCGAATTGGGGGTTAGGATGAGGTTCAGGAGGTTGCTGGGAGTGGCTAAAGAGTGGTTTCGGGGTCTACAATGGCTGGTAATCGTGAAACCCGAAAAAAAAAAGGGAAGCTATTGGGCTTGAAAGGGAGGCTTGAGCTAGCTGGAAACGTGGAACTAGAGAGGAGGCAGAGATCGAGCTTTACACATCGTCTAGGAGGTAAGAGTTTCTACTTAATTCTCATATTTTCATAGATAGATCGATTGCTTAACATAGGACGAAGGTAATAGGATTGAAAGGGCTGGAAATGGTTGAGAATTGGACGAAAACCGGCCACGCCGGTTCGAGTTGAAGAGATCGGTCTGACCCGGTCTGAACCGGGTCGACCAGAGGTTGATGGTGACACTGTTCAACGCGTGGTTTCACGCGCAGGAAGTTCTAGAAATACGTGGGGGCGCGTGAAGGGTAGTTTGGGGAATCTTCCAACCCAACTTTTAAAGTATTCGACGTAACGAACATTTTGACACAGGTTTCGAGTCGATCAGACATCATCTTAATATGTTTCGGGATGTCTGAAGGTGTTAGGCCTCGGTTAAAAATAGTTTAAAATTACGGGGCTTAAGTATGATCATTGTGAGGTAGTTAGTGACCTTATTATGGGATTTGGACAGGTTCGGGAAAGCCGGTGATAGCGGGTTAGCCGGGAACGACATAAGCACACGCGTATCGAGGTAGCGGCGGAAAGGGTCTGTGAGTGGACTTTGCTTTCTAACTTATGATGCATGCATATATGTTTTTATATGTTTTCTATACATGATTTTATGATTTGATTTATGATCTTGATGGTTTACGATTTTTGCACGGATTTCGAGTTTATAACGTAATTGCATGTTTTACGAAATTTCGAATGATCTTGTGATCTGATCATGGTTTTAATGATTTGATTTCGGGATTTGAAATTTGATTTGATTTTAAGGATTTGAAATGGATTTCGGAAAAGTGATTTCGGGCTTGGAGCCCTGTTCATGTGATTTCGGAAATGAGATTTCGGTTTTGGAACTGGAATTCAGAAAAGTGATTTGGACTTGGTTTTGAAACGTGAAAGGGAAATTCTGGACTTGGGTTCGGGATGATGGTTCCGGATGCTAACTTACGGAATCATTGTTGCGAATTCGGATAAGGATTTTCTTTGGTTTTCACTGTTGATCGAAAAATGGTTTTGGGTTTAAAGACACGGAAAAAGAAAAGAAAAACCGTTGGATCTGGTTTTGAGTTTAAAGACTCGGTTGATTGACAGGGGGAGGGCCCTAGATTGATATTTTTTGAGTTTAAAGACTCGGTATATGTTTTGAGTTTAAAGACTCGGTTATGATACCCCCCCCCCCCCCCCCCCCCCCCCCGAGGCCTGTTGATTGTGTTTTGAGTTTAAAGACTCATTGATATCCCGGGAAGGCCTGATTATTTCGCATGGTTTTGAGTTTAAAGACTCTGCCGCACTTGAGATCCAGCAAACTCGCATGATTGATGTTTTTCACTGGTTTTTGGCAGTGGCTCGGATGACTTGGATTTGATGATTTTTGGGACTGAGTTCCCGTATTTTGAGATTTGATGATGATGGTTTTTCATAATGGTTTTCCGATGTTTTTGGCTACGCCCGGATGATACGGATTTTGATGGTTTTGGGCTGAGGCCCGCGATTTGACTAAGGAAAATGAGTTCGGTTTTTCTTAAATGGTTTGAATGACTTGAAGATAGAACGGTTTTATGACATAACTTCTGATATGCATGCATTGATTTTTAAATAGAGGGTATAAATGTAATTTTGTTTTCTGATAACTGTTTTTGAACTTATTCTTTATTTTTGTCCACTCACAGTCTTTTTGTGTTTTTGATACCCTCCAGGTTGATGCGGTGCGGGCTGTTGGTCGAGAGAGATGAAGACATCACATACGCGATCCACAGTAGAGTCTGCGCGCTCTGGGATGTCCGAAAGTTTTGTGTGGTTCAGTCAAGAATCCCTTGTTTGACTTACATGTCACATGGAGGTTGGACGTCAGTTTAACTTACGTGTCACTCGTAAGTTAGACTGGAGCATGGCTTAGCCCTTAATCCCGGGGGATTGAGGGCGGGTCATGTCATAATAAAACTTTCTTAGCTTGGAGTTTAACAAGTGGTCGTGCACTACTTGAAAGTTGTGCACCCAATGATGCACAATACGAAGGTGCCGAACCTATTCCAAGAAAGGTACATTATGTAAGTTCCCATGTTATAAATGATTCTAAGTTAGATAAGATCACCTCTATGCTTTTGAATGTGTTGGAACGAAAGAAGCAGGTAGCCCCGGTTTGTTCTATATGCTCTCAAGGCCATCTTGAGGACCAATGCCCCTACACTGCAAGGGTCCTTAGACCCCGGAACTGAAATGGCACACACCATTGGAGGCTTTCAAGGAGGGTTCAGGGCCCAAGGTTACAGTTGGAGAGATCCGAACAATGTCCTAAATCCTCAACACATGTCGACATGCCCAAACCGTGTCCCGGACCCTCAGTATTTCCAAAGGCCCACATGGCAACCAAGGCCCCTGGTTCCATTTTCTAACTTTTCTCATAATCATGCAAATAATCTTATCTTTCCATCTTCTAATCCTAATTATGATAAAATGCTAGCTGCTCTTTCTCAAGGGCAGCAAACACTAATGGCTTAGACTCAGGCTCTTGTCACAGGTAAGAAAAATCAGCAAAAAGACATCGCTGATCTCAAGGACCAAATGGGCAAGGTCATGGACTTCATGGGTACGATCCAAGCTAGCGGAGTGCTTCCACCTCAACCTATGCCCAACCCGAATGCAAGACCTGAAGCCAATGCGATTATCACTCGAAGTGGTAAAGTGCTTGGTGAAATAGAGCCAAATCCAGCCGTTTCTGAGGCTGAAAAGAACAAGGTGGCAACTAAGACCACCACGGCACAACCACCAGTTCAACCTACCCACACACAAGGTAATGACCCTATCCCTTCAAGTTCGGTTGTTACTAATTCCCCATTTGTGCATGCACCATTTCCAAGTAGGCTTGCCAAATCTAAGAAGGAAGAATCCAAAGAGGAAATCTTGGAAATCTTCAAAAGGGTGCAAATCAACATGCCCTTGATCGAGTGCATCAAGAAAGTGCCGAAATACGAAAAAATTTCTGAAAGAGTTATGCACTCCAAGGAGCCAAACAAGGGAAAAGGAGGTTGTGATGGTGAGCGAAATAGTTTTTGCTGTAATCCAACGTCGGCTACCCCCAAAGTTGATGATCCGATTAGTTTTTCTGTTCCCTGCATGATTGGTTGCAAATCTTTTGATAAAGTCATGCTAGACTTAGGTGCATCCATTAATTTTATGCCATATTCTTTATATTTTCCCCTAGGTTTAGGTAAACTCAAGCATGACGATGTTATCATTCAATTAGCCGATCATTCTAACGTGTATCCTAAGGGATACGTTAAAGATGTCGTTGTGCAGGTTAACCGGCTCATTTTCCCTGCGGATTTTTATGTCCTAGAAATGGAGGAATCCCCTACGAATCAAGCTCCACTAATGTTGTTGGGAAGACCATTCATGAGAATGGCCAAAACGAAGATTGATGTCTTCAATGGCACACTAACTATGGAAGTCGATGGAGAGGAAGTTTGCTTCAACATTTTTGATGCCATGAGGTACCCTAGTTCCACTACTCAAACTATTTTTTCTATTGATGTGTGCATTTATTTTGCAAAGAAACATCTTGAATCAATTCGAGAAGACACTCAATATGGTAATTCAGGATGGAGTAGGCCTAACTCAATCGGGGACGCCTTGGTTAAAGACACGGACTATGAACTAGAGCCTCAGATTTGGGAAGAAGTCATGGCCCTCAATGAGGCCCCCAGAATGGTAGATCCTTCTATACCTTTATCACTTTCATTTAGTACTGATGAAACTTTTCCTTCAGTAGTTCAGCCCCTATTCTTGAGCTTAAGGTTCTACCTGACCACCTGAAGTACGCCTATCTCGGACCTAATGACACTTTGCCCATCATAGTGTCTTCTGCACTAACTGAATCACAGGAAGAAAAATTGATATGTGTTTTGACGAAGTATAAGACAGCCATTGGATGGACTTTGTCAGACATCAAGGGAATCAGCCCTACAACTTGTGTGAATCGAATCTTGTTGGAAGATGATGCAAAACCCTCTCGTGAAGCTCAACGTCGCCTCTATCCTCCGATGATGGATGTCTTGAAGAAATAGGTAATCAAACTCTTGGACTCTGGTGTCATCTACACGATTCAGATAGTAAATGGGTCTCACCAGTCCAAGTAGTTCCAAAGAAAAGTTGAGTCACAGTTGTTGTGAACAGTGAAGGTGAGCTCGTACCTAAGAGAACAGTGACAGGATACAGAGTCTGCACAGATTATTGGCGCCTTAACAAAGCAACCAGGAAGGACCACTTCCCTTTGCCCTTCATCTATCAAATGCTTGAAAGGTAGCCGGTCACTCTTATTACTATTTTCTTGATGGATATTTCGGGTACAATCAAATCTGTATTGCTCAAAATGATCAAGAAAAAATGACTTTCACTTGTCCTTTTTGGCATTTTTGCCTATCGAAGAATGCCCTTCAGTTTATGCAACGCCCCAGGTACGTTCCAAAGATGCATACTTTCTATTTTCTATGAATATGTCAAAAAAATAATTGAAGTATTTATGGATGATTTGACGCATGTTTATACCACCTAGAACTTATCTTACAAAGATGTGTTGAAACTAATCTAGTGCTTAACTAGGAAAAATGTCATTTCATTGTTAGACAAGGGATAGTCTTAGGCCACATTGTCTCTGAAAGAGGAATCAAGGTTGATAAATCTAAAGTTGATATTGTGCGCCACTTACCCTCTCCCACTTCTATGAGAGAGATTCGTTCATTTCTTGGTCACGTAGGTTTCTATAAAAGATTTATCAAGGAATTTTCCCAGATTGCAAGGCCTTTGTGTCGATTGCTTCAGAAAGAGACACCCTTCGTCTTTGATGCTGATTGTCAAGAAGCTTTTGATAAGCTTAAAAATCATTTAACCACTGCTCATATTCTTTGTGCTCCAGATTGGTCCCTACCCTTTAAACTATTGTGCAATGCCTTTGATTATGCAGTTGGTACCGTGCTTGGACAAAGGCGAGACAAAAAGCCCTGCGCCATATACTATGCATCCAGAACTTTGAATGATGCCCAAATGAACTACACCACTACAGAGAAGGAGTTGCTTGTTATTGTGTTTGCTTTAGATAAGTTTCGTTCTTATTTACTTCGAACAAAAGTAATTATTTACACTGATTATGCAGCACTGAAGTATCTCCCGGCCAAGAAGGAAGCTAATCCGATGGATTCTTCTTCTTTAAGAATTTGACATTGAGATTAGGGACAAGAAAGGTGCAGAAAACGTGGTAGCTAACCACTTGAGTCGCATGGTACATGAACGAGACCCAGTGGCGATTCAAGAGATGTTTCTAGATGAACAACTTTTTGGAATTGAGGTAAGTACTCCTTGGTATGTTGATATTGTCAATTACTTAGTCACCAAGCATTTGCCCACCACTCTCACTCGTGCACGAAAAGATAAACTCAAGAAGCGTGCTAGGTACTATGTTTGGGATGAACCTTATTTATGGAAACACTGTACAGACTTACTAATTAGGAGATGTGTCCCTGATATTGAATATAGGTCAGTCTTAGAATTCTGCCATAACCATGCTTGTGGAGGTCACTTTGGATCTAGAAAAACTGCACTTAAAATTCTAGAATCTGGATTATATTGGCCCACACTGTTTAAAGATGCACATTCATTCTTTTTAGCCTGTGATAAATGCCAAAGATCCGGAAACTTAGGAAAAAGGGATGAAATGCCACAACATTATGTTTTAACTGCTGAAATATTTGATGTTTGGGGTATCGATTTTATGGTTGTATTTCCTCAATCCAATGGTTATCTCTATATCTTACTTGATGTTGATTATGTATCGAAATGGGTGGAAGCTAAGGCCACCAAGACTAATGACTCTAAAACTGTTTCAGATTTCCTCCGAACTAACATTCTTTCCAGGTTTGGGACCCCACGGGTCCTAATAAGTGATGGTGGAAGTCATTTCTGCAACAAGACCATTGAAGCTTTAATGAAACGGTATGGTGTCACTCACAAAGTCTCTACACCTTACCATCCTCAAAAAGTAGAATGGTTAAAGTCAGTAATAGGGAGATCAAGAAGATTTTAGAGAGAACCGTGGGCCCTAGTTATAAGGATTGGAGCCAACGATTGGATGATGCAATTTGGGCATACAAGACGGCCTACAAAACTCCTATAGGGATATCACCCTATAGGTTGGTCTATGGAAAAGCATGCCACCTTCCGGTGGAACTGGAGCACAAAGCATGGTGGGTTGTCAAGACTTTCAACATCAAGCTAGATGACGTCGGGTTGCATCGAAAGCACCAACTGAGTGAGCTTGAAGAGATCAGAAATGATGCATTCGAAAACACTCAGATCTACAAGGAGAAGACTAAGGCATTTCATGACAAGCAGATCAAGAATAAAACGTTTGACATTGGCCAGAAAGTTTTACTGTTCAATTCCCGGCTTAGACTCTTTCCTGGTAAGTTATGTTCTAGATGGATAGGTCCTTTTGTTTTTACTAATGTATTTGCCCATGGATCCATACAGATCAAACACGTTGGAATTGGAAAAGAGTTCAAGGTCATTGCCACAGATTGAAGCCGTACATCGAGGCAATTGGAGAATACGATGTGGAGTCAGAAAGAGTGCTGCGACGTCCCATCGAATGGACAGAATGAAGCACTTGGTCTAGGCTGGATGGACGTTAAACTTCAAGCGCTTGTTGGGAGGCAACCCAATGTGTTCCCGATTTGTGAAGGAGTCATCAACGCAGATTTGCTTTCTTTCAACCCTTCACACTCTTTTACTTTGGTTAATTTATGTTTTTCTTGCTGCATGTTCGTAAATCATTTTCCATACTTTGATTCTATATTCAATTACTTTCTAGTTGCTTACCTTGAGGACAATGTAGAATTTAAGTGTCGGGGAATGGTCTACCATGTTAATTGTGTAATTAAATTGAATTTCCCTTGTTTCAAAAATAAAATTAAAAAATTCAATAGAATTTCCCTTGTTTCAAAAAAAAATTAAAAATTTTTTTTTTTGTCTTTCTTGAGTCTTTTCGTTTTTATTTAGTATTTTTATGAGTCTTAAGTTTCCCCTTAACCTGTCAATGATAATAATGAAGGGAAATAAATATGTTATGGATATAAAGATGATCACTATAACTTGAATTCATTTGTTAATATTTTGTGATTAAGTGTTATAACTTGTAGATAATGCATGTAAATTGGTACATAAACGAGCATGATAAGATAAGTATGAATCATTTGAACCTTATGTGATCTTTATAACTTTATATACATCTTTGATGAATGATTCAGAAGTTCTTTGTTTAAATTGATATACATATGCCTCATAACTACTTGCCATAGCTTTTAATGAACTCTAGACTACTAGCATTTATTCTATGTGATTTTCAAAGCTTTTAAGTCAATAAACTCTCTGATTTTGGATATGATTAAGGCATTAGGGTTAACACCATAAATTCAACATCCATATTCCATAATTTGTGTGCACAAGTTGCGACCCCCCTTCGTTTTAACCCCTTTGAGCCCACATTAAGCCTTTCTTTCATCACCATGATTATCTAAACACTTGAGCTTAGTATAGACATCCTTTACCCTTGTTTCAAGGATTCAGTTGAAGACATAAAGATAGTGTGAAGAAAAAATGATGATGTTTTATGTGTATTATATGGATTTATTTACTCAAACTTTGTTGTATTATTGACAACCGTTATTACCTTTATATATGAAAAAGAAAAAAATGATGAAAATAATAATAATAAAAAAAAATTGGGTCTCTATCAAGGTAATAAGGTTTGATTATGTAATGTTTGAGTTAAGTCCTTTACATTTGTAAATCTGACACAAAGAATGAATTCGGGGCCCAACATGAAGAAATTAGGCCTATGTTCGAAGGGATGAATTCATTTTACCATTGCACTAAAGTCGAGAAGTTATGTTATGTTTTGGGAGTCCATTGAGTCTTGGAACAAATTTGAGCACCACTTGTCCTATATTTTCCTTGCCTCTAAACTTAGCCTCATTATAAGCTTAATAAATACCTTATGATCATTAAGATGGTAAAATTTGATTAGTTGAGTTGATCACTTGAGTAAGCTTATGGTTTTGGTTAATTTGTGCAAGTACGTTTTAATTTTTATCTTGAGGTGTTTGTTTGAAATTTTGCAAAAGTACTTTATTTCTATTATGTGAGCATTTTTCTCACATACTTTGAGTGCAAACACAAACCCTTACAAATTGAGTGAATTTATGAGTGCATATCCTTGTGAGTTGATTCATACTTGTTTTATTCATGTTGAGATCGATTTCACCATATTAACTCATTATCTTACTTGTTAAAACATTTTGTTACCATGTATTAACTCTTGAATTCTATATGCTTAAATGCTTTAAGTGAAAGAGCGGCGATCTCTGCTTGACCTGGTTTCACGGTTGCGATCCCGTGAGTCATCGACGTTTCGCTTGCGTCCACGGGGAGGCGTTGTTCTTCGACGGCGTGGGCTGTTAGCTTCTTCTCGGGCTTCGACTTCTGCTGCTGTACCTGGCCTTTTTTGCGCTCTCTCTCACCATTGTCCAGCCTTCTCTGGATCTCTGGTGCGCAAGGAAATTAAGGTAGCTCCTTTGAACTCCCAACTTTGTTTCGAAGATAAATCCACTTCTCTGAAGACCAGCTACTACGTACACGTCGTCGTAGCTATTTCGGCGACTCCGAGATCTCGTTCTGTCCGATTATTCTCCGGCGAGACCTCGACCTTGATTCGGATCTGCTCCACATCTTGGAACTTGTGCTCTCAGAGTTTGGTTTGCGGCGTGCCTTGTCCGCTCCCGTCTCCCGTCTGGTGGTCTGCCATTTACGCCGGCGACCTTGGGGAGGTCTTTGGATTGATTTATGTAATTCTCTGAAAATCTACCGTAGTTTGTTTGGATTTTTCAGTGTGAGAGTTTTACGTATTGTTCAGATTTTCTTCCAAAGTAAGTTTGGATTTTCTCTGTGAGAGTTGTTTGCCGACTGGTCCCAAATGTTCAGATATATTTGATGGCAAGCTCATCGAACCCTCAAGTTTCTGTGGGAGCGTCCTGTGAGCAGGTTGATCCGGTGTGTGGTGGTGGCTGCCTACCCGGGGATGGCTTTTCCTTGGAGTCTTCGGTTGTTGTCGCTGTCGGTGCGCTGGATGTAGTTGGTGTCGGTGGTGATGTTGTTGGATTCAAGGAGCCTGTGTTGGGTGGGAAGTCTGGTCTTGGGTTTTTGCCCACTGATGCTGTTTTGATGGGCCCTGGTGCTGTTCGGTCGGGTCACACGGATGTCGATGTTGGGGACCATGTTGTTGCTCCAACTGTGGAGCCAAGGACTTCGTATGCCAAGGTTGTTGGTGGATTTGGGGGGCCCCCGTTTGGGTGCCCCAGTTCTCAAATTCTGTCAGCCTAAAATTATTGCGGGTCGTAAGGTTGTTTGTCCTCCTCCTGAGGCAACTGGGCTTGCAGCCTTAGAATGGAAGCATTCGTTGGTGGGTTATTTCGTGGATAAATCTCTCCCATTTAGTGCTGTTAATACTTTAGCAAGGAAGATTTGGGCTAACCGTGGGTTGGTGGATGTCCTTGCTAATGGGAATGGGTTCTTCTTTTTCAAGTTCTCAGATGATCTGTCTTGCTCTCAAATTATTGAAGATGGGCCTTGGCACATGGCGGGTCGCTCCCTATTCCTTTCCCGTTGGAAGCCCGGAATGATTTTGTCCAAGAATGCTCACTCCAAGGTTCCTTTGTGGGTGAGATTTTTTAACGTACCTTTGGAATATTGGTGCCCTGAGGGGTTTAGTCATATTGCTAGTGCTGTTGGTAAACCTTTGTTTGCAGATTCGATGACTGCTTCTCGTAAGCGCATATCTTTCATGCGTATTTGTGCGGAAGTGGATGCTTCAGACCCCCTTATTGATTCTTTGGATATCTTGTTGCCTCCGGAGGAGGATGGTGAGGTTTTGGGTGTAGTTGAAGTGAAAGTGGAGTATGAAAATCGACCACGGGTGTGTGAGAAATGTCGTCTATTTGGTCATTTGGAATCGACGTGCCCACGTAAGATTTTGCCTTTTATTTTGGATAATTGTGATTTGGTTGGTGGGTCTAAGGCCACGAGTGTGGTTGTTCCTGGCCCCATGCATTCTCAACTTTTTAGCCCTGTTTGTGTGGTTTTGGAAGAGTCTGTGGCTCTCCCCATTTCTGATGTTGGTGCCCAAGCCGTGTCTACTGATCCTAAGTTGGCTTCCTTTTTACCTAAGGAGGGTAAGGCACGTTTTCCCTCGCCTACCTCCCTAGGTACTAATATTGCTAGGCCCAAGCTGGGTTTGGGTTCGAGTGTTTCTGCTAATGGCCATGTGGTTGATGCTGAAATCTCTCCTAATCGATTTCTCCCTCTGGTGTCTGAGGGTGATTCTTCTGACTCCGAGCATGTGGTACCGTTGCCTTTGATTTCTCGTAGGACGGGTAGCTCCAAGGCGATAGGAACTGTGGGGTTATCGAAGGGCTTGGGTTTGTTGAAAAAGAAAAAGACGAAGAAGAAATCAAACAAGCATGTGTCGTCGCGTGATGGGGTTGAGGTTTCGAGGGAGGTTGGTGACGTTTTGGGTACTAGCATTGGAGGGAGGAGTGGCCCTCGGGATACCACTGTTTTCTCTACTCATGATTAGCACAGCCTGTTGGAATGTGAAAGGTCTCAATGACCGGTCTCGCCAATTGGAAGTGAAGAATTTCATTCTCGCCAATCGTCTGTGCTTGGTGGGCTTGACGGAAACTAAGGTTAGATGTATTAATAGCTCTCGAATTAAATCTGTTGTTTTTAATAATTGGGAGTCCACTGACAATTTCTCCAGCCATCCGTATGGTCGTATTTGGGTGGGGTGGGATCCCTTGGTTGTTTCTCTATGCATTTTAGGTGAATCTCCACAATTTATTCATGCTCGTGTTTCTACTGTGGGTTCTGGTCACAGTTTTTTCATCACCTTTATTTATGCCTCTAATGGTGAGATTGAAAGGAGGGCTTTGTGGCACGATTTGGAGTTGGTGAGTCTCTCTGTTGGTTCTGTGCCGTGGGCTTTATTAGGGGACTTCAATGCCTGTAGGTTTACAAGTGAAGGTGAAGGTGGGAATTTGTTGCGGGATAGCTCTATGCGGGATTTTGGTTGTTGTATTCATAATTGTCGCCTTGATGACTTACGGTTCTCGGGGCGCTTCCTCACCTGGCATAATAATCAACTGGTTGTTAGTAGGATTGCTAGGAAATTGGATCGGGTCCTGGTAAATGAGGAGTGGCTCTCTTGTTTTCCTTCTTCTTTTGCTTCCTTCTTATCGCCGGGTTCCTCTGATCATTGTCCCGCTCTCCTAAAGCTGGCTGTGGGTCGGTATTCTGGTAATCACCCCTTTAAGTTTTTTAACTTCTATGCTGACCATGATGAGTTTATGCCCATTGTGCAACGAGCTTTTAGTATGCATCTGGTTGGCACTTCTCAGTTCCAAATTGCTTGTAGACTTAAAATTGTGCGGGAGGCTCTGAAAGGGCTTAATCTTCGCCCCATGGCTGATGTGTCAGTGACTGTCAAGGAGGCTAAACTGGCCTTGGATCGATGTCAGATATGTCTTTCTAGTAACCCTTTGGATAGGTCTCTCCTCTCCTTGGAGCGCGACTTATTGAAGAAGTACAATGACTGTTTATTGGCTGAGGATAGTTTTTTGAGGCAGAAGTCTCGCCTAAAGTGGTTGGATAAGGGTGATAGCAATTCAGCGTATTTTCATAAGGTGATTAAGAAAAGGCTCAATAGAAATCGGATTGTGTCTATTGTTCGTGAGGATGGCTCTGTCGCTGTGGAGCCGGATGAGTTAAAGGATGAGGCTGTTAGGTACTTTCAGGGGTTGTTTGGTACTGTGGGTGACTTGCAGGGTCTGGATTTTGATGGTCTCCTCTCTAATGTGTTGTCTCCTGCCCAGTGTGCTAGTTTGGATGCTCCGGTAACTCCCTCTGAAATTGAGAAGGTGTGTTTCAGTTTAAAGGCTGAAAAGGCCCCCGGGCCGGATGGTTTCAATGCGCTGTTTTTTCGGCGTGCTTGGACTGTGGTGGGATCACATGTGATTCGTGCAGTGTCTGAGTTTTTTTGCTCCTCTCAATTGTTGGGGGAAACTAATTCTACGATTCTTGCGTTAATTCCGAAGGTTGCTAACCCTAATCACATGAGGGACTTTCGGCCTATTTCTTGCTGCAACACAATTTACAAAATTATCACGAAAATAATTGCTAATCGGATTAAGCTTGTGCTCCCTTCCCTCATTGGTCATAATCAGTCGGCTTTTATTTGTGGCAGACACATTGGTGATAATATTTTGTTAGTGCAAGAGCTCCTTAGAGGTTACCATCTCAACTCTGGGAGCCCTAGATGTGCTGTTAAGGTGGACATCCTCAAAGCTTATGATTCGGTCTCTTGGGATTTCCTCCTTGATACCCTTATTGCTTCAAATTTCCTCCTCTGGTTGTTGGTTGGATTAGAGCCTGTCTTTCCACTGCTCGTTTCTCTGTTGCTGTTAATGGCGAGTTAGCTGGGTTTTTCCCTGGGTGCAGGGGCCTTAGGCAGGGGGATCCCATGTCTCCTTACCTTTTCGTCCTGGTTATGGAGGTTTTTTCTCGTATTATGCACCATCGCATTGCCGCTTCTCCCTACTTCAGATACCACTGGCGGTGTGATAAGGTTAGGCTTTCTCATCTTGCCTTTGCTGATGATTTGTTTGTTTTCTCTCGGGGTGATGTGGAGTCTGTTGCCACTTTGAGACGGGCTTTGGATGATTTTGCTGGTGTGTCTGGTTTGAGGCCTAATCTCCAAAAGAGCTATATTTATGTCGTTGGTATGAGTATGACGAGTGCCTCTCATCTCCGTGAGTGTTTTGGTGTTCAGCCGGGTTCGTTACCTGTGAGGTATCTGGGTGTTCCCCTTATTACTTCCTGCTTGCGATCTAGAGATTGTGTGGCTCTTATTGAAAAGGTGGAGAACAGTATCCGTGGTTGGGAGCATCGTGCTTTATCCTTTGCTGGCAGGTTGCTCCTCATTCAGTCTGTTCTTAGTAGCACTATTGTTTTCTGGGCTTCCCATCTTTTTCTCCCTAAGCAGGTATGTCATGAGATTGAGCGTATTTTTCGCCGGTTCCTCTGGTCTGGGCAGGTTACTGGTTCCTATCATGCCAAAGTTGCTTGGCATTTGGTGTGTAGGCCAAAGAATGAGGGGGGTTTGGGTATTCGCAGTTTATCCCTCTGGAATGTCGCTCTAATGGCAAGATTCATCTGGTCTCTTTTTGCTCCAGAAGGTATTAATCTTTGGGCTAATTGGGTTAAAGTGTATTATATCCGTGATAGTAGCTTTTGGGGGGTTAAGACCCCTTCTATTTGTTCTTGGAATTGGAAGGGGCTGCTGAGGATTAGGGACTTGGTAAAACCTTTCATCGAGGCCAAAGTTGGAAACGGTGATGATGTTTTTTTATGGTATGATAATTGGAGTCATCTGGGTTACCTCCTGGATCTTTTTGGGGGATCTATTGCGCAAAGTTCTGGTATCCATTTGAAGGCTCGTCTTTCTTCGGTCCTTGTTGATGGTCAGTGGGTGTGGCCCTTTTCGACTGATCCTAGCTTTAGACTAATTCAACTTGCTAGTCAAGCCTGCCAGGTGAGGTCTGATATGACTGATACTTTTAAGTGGAACGCTGCTGCGAACGCTAAATTTTCCTCGGCTTCTCTATGGAACAAAATCAGGAGGGAGTATCCTGCTTGCTCTTGGTCTGATTTGGTTTGGTTCTCTGGCGCAATTCCTCGTACTTGCTTTGTTCTTTGGCTGGCTATCCAAACCCGCCTTGCTACTTTGGACCGAGTTCGTAGCTTCTCTAATCAAAGTGACCTTACGTGTGTCCTTTGTGACAGGGAAGGGGAGTCGCATGAACATTTGTTTTTTAATTGTCCTTATAGTTCTTGTATTTGGATGAGAATTTTGGCGATTACTGAGTCTGGGTGGTCTTCTTCTCTTTGGCCGAATTCTGTTTTTTCTGCTATTGAGCATTGGCGTGGGAAAATGATGGCTCAGGTTGCTAAGCGCCTTGCCTTGGCTGTGACTGTCTACCACATTTGGCAGGAGCGAAATAACCGGATTTTCAGCAACACCAGGAATCCTCCTGATGTGGTCTTTAATGTTATCGTTGCCATGATTCGTAGTAAACTTTGTACTCTTAACTTTAGGCATAATTCTTCCAATATCCGTACTGCAAGGAATTGGAATGTTGTTATTTCGTAAGTACTTTTAGTTTGGTGTTCTCCTACGGGAGGTGTGTTGAACTCTTGTGAGTTGTTATTTGTGTGCCTTGCGCATTGTGTTGGGTTTTTGCCCTTTAATATATTTTGATTTAACAAAAAAAAAAATGTTTTATGCCATGATTATAATAATGAAATATTGAGACAAATGGTTAAGGGTTTACTTGTTTTGACTTCGTAGTTTAATTTCAGTATTTGTTAGGGACTAGCAAGTTTAAGTATGAGGGTATTTGATAGGTCGTTAAATAAGCATTATTTTATATTATTTTATACCCTTTATACTTGACTTTTACTATTAAAATAATAAACAATTATATAAAACAATATTTTTTGTGATAATTTTGTAGAAATAAATAAAACTTGGAATTTGGAGCGTTTTGGCGAAAAAATCGACCCGATCGAAATTATAACGAAAAATTTATGGACGAAATTCGGGGGAGTTGTATTAATTAATTTTTAATTGAATTTGCAGAAGCCCAGTAGCCTAATCCATTTATCCAAGCCCAATCGGCCCAAGGGACCCAAACCCATCAAGTCCAGCCAAGCCCGTTCACAAGCATAGTCCAAAACACTCGGCCCGGCCCAAAAATCGCACAGCCCAGGTCCAGGCGTGTTCGACGTACGCCTGGTAAAGATGGCTTGTCGGTTCGACGCGCGCCTGCTGACGACAGCTACTGCACCTCAGCACGCACGTGTTGAACTTCTTTGTCCCTGTCACCCTACACCCGCCGACCTACACGCCTGCCAGCCCACCTACAGCCGCCGAAATGATCTGCTTTTTCCAGCAGATCGTCGCCGAGCCACCTACATCAGCCCTAATTGCTGATTTTTCAACCATTTTTGGCTGATTTTTCAAACATCTTTTCCCCATATCAGCCAATCTCATCATTTCACTTTTGAATTATTTATTTTAATTTTAATTTTATTTTTTTGAGTTTAATTTGATTTTTTTCCCTATAAATAGGGGTTCATTTTCACTTGTAAAGGAGACTTGGTTTTGAGACTCATTTTGAGCCTTCCTTAGGAGAAACTATGGAAAAATATTTCCAATACAAAATTTGAGAGTTCAAGTCCGAATTTCCCTTATTTTATTCTTTCCATTTTCATAAGGTTCCAGCCGCTGTTCGGTGTTACCTGTGAAAAACAATTTATTATTCTCATCCATTCCGAAAGTGTAACATTTGCTCTCCATCCCCTTAAACTCTTTTATTTGTTATTGGTTCTATTTATAATGCAAAATATGTGTTAATTTTTCCTTTCTATCTTTTGTGAAAATTGAATATAATCTCCATGTGTTTTACTTTCTAAAAATCTCTTACTTCTTACATTTTAGAGCTTAATCTTCATTTTGAAACTAAATGTTGATCCGTTGTTCGGGACATTTAGAGTAGAGTTGAAGAGATTTAATGTATGACCGTTGTTCCGCGCATTAAATCACAAACTTAAGGTAAATCATATTATAAGTAAAAATCCTTTGTTCGGTGCATTTATAATATGAAAAATGTTTGAAGCAATATGAGTTTGTGAATGTATGATTTCGTGATTGATTTGAATATTTACAAATTCTAGTGTGTTGGTGAAGTTTGTGTTTAAGAAAAGTCCACTTGTACATAGGTTAAAGTAGAAATAGAATTAGTTTATATATGTTTTTACTTGTATTTGTATTATTACAATCCCTCAAAACCCCTATTTAATTCTTTATTCTTTTATTCTTTTATTTTTTAATTCATTTATACTTTAATTAATTTATTATTTATCCCTTTATTCATTAATTCATTAATTATTTTATTCTTTGATTATTCATTATTCTTTTTAACTAACATATTATTAATATTCCCTAATTTTCCCGATTAAGAACGATCCCTATTTACCAATACTAAAATGACACCAAAATGGTTTACATTGCATAAAACTCAAATTACGTATTTAATTTAATGCGTAGTTTGAGCGTTATCAACGTCTAAGACTAATAAGCATCACCAAATTTAATTGATCCAGATCCAAATCATAATCATCACCACAGATTTACATTATCATTACCAATAACACATACTTATATACCAAAGAAAATCCACAATCAGAATGTCGGGCCTAAGCCCCTAAACAAACTATACACTATGCCTCATAAAACGTGCATAGATACATTTTCCATGAAAATCATTTGAAAATCATAAATACTCCTAAATCAGCTTATTTCATAACACAAACGTTGTTTAGACCAAATTTATAATTAAAACAAGTCATACTCAATCCCAACAAAACATTCGAATCGGAATCCAAATACGAAATTTATGGAAAACCTCAAAAAACGTGCAATAAAACATTAATTAAATATTCATAAAATCGCCGAAAATCTGATAAAATTTCCAATTACTCAATTATCAT
This sequence comes from Prinsepia uniflora, assembly GCA_032719365.1. Classification (NCBI taxonomy): domain Eukaryota; kingdom Viridiplantae; phylum Streptophyta; class Magnoliopsida; order Rosales; family Rosaceae; genus Prinsepia; species Prinsepia uniflora. The sequence goes on from CM064868.1 coordinate 62,197,544, forward strand.
CAAAACACATAGTAAAACATTTATGACTCATAAATATGCATCCAAAATATTTTAATAAAATAAAACGTCCACTCACAATGTGAAATCGTCGATTAATCGCTTTCCGGACTTTCCTCGTTAGCCTCGGAAACTATGTCTCATGTCCAAAAACATAATATGAAGTTATTAAGGTTTCTCTAACCCTCAGGTAACCTCCTGATACAAACCATAATTCCCAGAAATCTTATAAAAAGTTTTAAATATTAAATATGTGTTTTGGACACCTAAAACTACATCGAGACGGTGTCTAATTGCCTCGATACCTATGCCAAAATATTCGTAACATTGAAAGGATGAAAAAACATGTTGGCCGTAACCCAAATTCCCTATAACGTGGCCCCACGCCTCGTCTGAAGCGGCTATGCGTGGAGCCCACACGCCTGCTACATTAAAAGCACTGTTCATCGTCTTCTTGAGTTATCATACCCGTTTTCCTACAAAACAGGTCTTTTGACCCGCGACATGACTTGACCATTTCTCATCCATTTTCCAATCTTTTTCACTCCTGTTGTAACCAAAAAATTCTAATCTAACTTAGGAAAGGATCTATGCTACCAAAATCAGAAGAAAATTTCCCAAACTGTTTGACCCATAGAAGAACTCTCGACCAAGTTTCACTTGTGCTGTTTGGGCGATCACATCATCCAAAGCTTCGACTGGGCAGCCTGTAAAGACCTGAGGAGGATGAATAGAAGCTTGGTTTCAAGCTTCCTACTCAAAACTGGGTCATCCAAGCTTAAACCCGAAAAACCCCTCATGGGTTCACTATTTCTCACCAACTCTCAGCCCACGACCAGACTTCTTCCTCTTTCTGGCTTCCTTTCTCTTTGGTCTCACTCTCTTCTCCTCCCTCTCTTCTTCTCCTTTGTTTCTTATTCTTCGTTTTCTTTATTCTTCTCTCTCAGTCGAAACCACACAACACACACACACTTCACAACTAAAAACTAGCACACCACACAAAGCCAAGTCGATGGCACCACAACCAAACAGATAAGGGGCACTTGTCCCCATCCAATTCAGCCACCAAAAACATCTCACAAGGAAAAATTACCAAAATACCTTCCTTAACAAATTACCACAATGCCCTTATATAATCTAAACTTGGAACGAACCCGTCCGAGCTCCATTTCTGGCATGCCGACTACCGACATACTCGAGAGTTCGAAACCTTCCTAATGGCATTCATGGAAGCGCCAAAAATAACCACGGTAAAAAATTCAACATTTTGACCTTGGTAAAAAAGTCAACCATTTGACTTAGGGGCAAAATGGTCAATTTTGTTTTACTTTTCCAATTTTAACCTCGTTAAAAGTTCGTGCCGTTACAATCCATACTTCCCTCCTTCCAAAAATACCCCTACCCAATTTAGAAACCTATGCATAGTTCCTAGGGTAAAATGGTCTACGTGCATTAAAATAAAATCGTAAAATCCCAAAAAATAACCAAAATTTTCCAAATTTTCAACTATGCATAATTAAAAATCTGGGTCGTCACAATCTACCCCCTTAAAGAATCTTGCCCCCAAAATTCACACCTAGCGTTGCTAAACTATGGAAGCATACAACCATCTTGTATATGATCGGGCTTATCCCCTCGGTTAACCCCAAAGGTCAACCAACTCATGTCTACCCAAAATGTACAATCCTCAAACTAATCGCACTTGAGTCACCTGACCTCAAGAGAAAAAGTACTTGTCACCCCACTTCGTGCAGTGAAAGCCACTTACTGCATAATAGCGAACATAAGTGTATGCCCCTCCACTGGTAGGTCACGTCCTCTCTAACCGCCACCTGCCCTGCGGGCCCCTTAGCTAGCATCTTGATTCCCAGATGCTCTAGTGAGAAAGGGAGTGTCACTTGATGACCCTGTGTCATAGAACCCTGACTCATAGCATCATCGTTCAAGCGATGCAGACACTCCTACTAAAAAAGTCCAGGCTCCCCACAAATGTAACAACTTGCCCTACTACTCAGAGTAGTGCATCCACCCTGAATCGACCCTCGGTCACTGAAACCTGTATGAGTTCCGCTAGGAGAACCTGAACTAGAAGCAACCTATTTAAAAGCTCTCTGAGTAAAAGACTTGTCAACTTATCACTCTAGGTGTTGTCCAGAACTCCCATGCTGATGTCTAGGTGGTAAACTCAGCTCTACCACAGCTGTCCCATCTGACAACTCCCAAAAAGTAGTAAAAGAACCCGCTGCCACAATCGTCCGAATCTCATCTCGCAAGCCATGTTGAAAACGGAGACACTTGTCAGCTTCGTTTGCAAAAAACCTCGGTGCAAACCATGACAAGTCTACAAATCTCTACTCATACTGGCCAACTGTCATGTAACCCTATTAAAGCCACATGAATTCGACTACTTGGTCATCACGATAGGACTGTGGGTAGAACTGCTCCATGAACTATTCCTAGAACATCACCCAGGACGTAGTGTGGACACCTTAACTTGTTCTTCTCAGCCCCTGCCACTAATGAAGTACATAGCCACCTAGAAGAAACGTGGGAATTGGTACCATCCGCTCCGGAGGGCACTACATCAAAAACCTCCTCCAACTGAGTAATCCAATCATTTTCCACCTCCGAGTTTGGCAACCATTCTAACCTGGTGGTCGCGAACCTCTGAGCCTGCTCTACCTTTGAGCTCCCAGAGGTCCCTCTGCTCTAGAGCACAACATGTAGGGCACGACTCAACTGATCAACGGTTGTCTTTACCAACGACTCCTTATCCTGACTGTGAGTACTCCCTAAACCCTCAACATCATCTTCATTTCTAGACCGTGTATATGGGTCGTGTTGTGGAGGCATCATAATCTAAAAATACACAATCAGTACCACAAATAACCTACACACCAAGTGTGTAGTCTTCAGGAAACTAACCTAGTGCTCTGATACCAAATTGACAAGACCCAGGCCAGAAAATTCGTAAAATGCAACCAAGGTCTTGCTCCCGTCTAACCCAAATGCCCCTCACATGTGTCCGGCAAGGAATTTTTTTACTTAAATACAAAATTTCAACATAGTAACAAAGCCCTAAGTCGAAAGGAAAATAGATAAAAAGTACAAGATCCTACACTTAGGATCAAACACATGTAGACAAATTGGAAATAAGCCTCTATCCTAAGAATGACCATACACCTATGCCATAGTTTGGACGAAAAATGGAAACATAAAACCGTGAGTAGACAAAAAATAATAGTTTAAACACATTTAACAAATAAAAGATATTACCCCTCCGCTTTTCCAAAACATGCATGCATATGAAATACGAACAAACTAATGTTAATCCATACCAAATACATAGAAAACACCCAAGGCCCACATTTCCCTACAAAACCCCCGAGTAAAACTACCGGGAAGAACAACTCGAACACCACAACTAGTAACCAAGATACCCCCATCCTTGATACTTGACCATGCCAACAAATCCTTGTACTAAACGTAGACAGCCTCAAGATCTATGGACCCCCGCTTCAGACATCTAAGTCATAACCCCAACATATTCGTCTCAGAATCTGCTGAGCCTCGATCCAGACGTCTGAGAATCCAGCCAAACGTTCGAGGATGGTCAACCATGGAAATATTCATAGTCATAATACCCTAAAACATCATTTAAAACATATATCATTGACTCCGACTCCAATTCAAAACCATAAACCCGGGGCCAAGCCCAAACACAACTTACACACGCAAATCCACAAAAACGGTATCCAAAATCATATCTAATGAGTAATCATAAGCATACATCTGCATATCAAAACATTCAAAATTGGAATATGTATTCAAATCATGTAAAACAACACTATATGCATGCTAGATATTTTGAAACAAAGGTCCACTCACAATATGTCTGAATAAGCTCATTCTTGAGTTACGCGCTCCTTCGAGATCCTCGGAGCATCCTCGCCTACCAAAGTCACACATGGGGGTCGCTAACCATCCATATAAGTTAATATGTAAACTCCCCTAGACCCTAGAATAGTAATTGTCTCTCAAACACGCTTCTTGAGGAGAAAAACGTCCAAAACTACCCCCAAATGACATTTGGTCGGCATGAAACCACCATTATTTGATTCAGGACATCAAAACTTTTCGAACAAGATTGGTCTCACCTTAAAATTCAGGCCCACGCGCCTTTGCGTCTTGAGAGAAGGCCGACGACCTTCCCCACACACCTCATCGTTAGTTGTTGACATTAGCCCTAACTGACATGGCACTACCACATTTCACTAATGACTGACACCTTCTTCCACATGGAACCATCTGACACGTGCAACGTGGCACTACATGCCACCTGTCACGAGGCAGTACGGACCACCTACCACGTAGCGTCTAACACCCTAACAGTTAACGTGGCACACTCTGACGCCTGCCACGTGGCATCCACCACATGTCACTGTTGACGTCATTATAATGTCGCTTGGTGATGTCATCATGATGTCACCCTCGCCAAAGAAAGAGGTCGTGCTGCCGTGGCAAGTCGGAAAACTCCATTGAAGGCCCTAAACTTTAAACTTCGATATCTCACTCATTTCTCAACCAAATTGGACAAATTTTATATCAAAATCTGTCTGCTCAATCCTAGGAATCTAAATCCAAGCTCGGGGTTTAGAAAAGATACTTGGATGCTAAGATATAAGGCTCTAAAGTCTTCTTCCTCCTCTCACATCGTCCATCACCACATCGTTCAACTTTTAAATCCTAGCTTATCTTGCTTGTGGGAGTCTAAAGAACAAGTTGCTAACCTTGGTTCACTCCAAAAATTCTCAAAATCTACTTTGAAATTTTGGTTGTAATGTGTGTGTGTGTGTGTGTGTGTGTGTGTGTGTGTGTGTGTGTGTGTGTGTGTGTGTGTGTGTGTGTGTGTGTGTGTGTGTGTGTGTGTGTGTGTGTGTGTGTGTGTGTGTGTGTGTGTGTGTGTGTGTGTGTGTGTGTGTGTGTGTGTGTGTGTGTGTGTGTGTGTGTGTGTGTGTGTGTGTGTGTGTGTGTGTGTTTTGTGTGTGTGCACGGGAAAAAGGGAGAGAGTGAGAGATAATGATCATGATCCTACCTTATCCACAATCCCAAAATATCCATACTTCCCTCCTTCCAAAAATACACCTACCTAATTTAGAAACCTACTTATAGTTCCAAGGGCAAAATGGTCCAAGTGCAGTTAAATAAAATCGTAAAATCCCGAAAAGTTCACCAAAAGTTCCCAAAAAATTCAGATGAAACGTAATTAAAAATTTGGATGGTCACATTCAGGACCACATGCCAGAGTATTTTTTGTCTCCCAAAAGGAGGCCCAAGAGGAACCGATTGTAGTAATAGGTATGTTATTTATATATATGTGGTCATGATGCATGTGTTCTGATAGATCCCGGGGCTACACATTCATTTATTTCTTGGAATTTTGCATTAGTGGTTAGTAGGGAGGTGTCACCTATTGGTTTTGATATGGGAGTTAGTACGCCTTTTGGGGATGTGTTGAATGTGAATCAAATGATTCAAGGTGCTCTAGTGGTAGTTGAGGGAAATTGTCTTGAAGTAGATTTGATTCTCTTATATCTTCATGATTTTGATGTGATACTAAGAATGGATTGGTTAACTACTCATCGAGCTTCTATTGAGTGTTTTAACAAAAAGGTGATACTTCGAAACCCAGGGTTGCTAGAGGTTGCATTCCATGGGAACTAGGATGTAGTACCTACTAAAGTGATATCCGCTTTAACTGGTGAAAGGATGTTGAGGAAGGGTTTCCAAGGTTACATGGCTTATATAGTTGATACTCAAAAGGAACCAAGAAGTATTAAAGAAACACTAGTGGTATGGAAGTTTCAGGATGTATTTCCTGAAGAGTTACCAGGATTACCCCCTCATAGGAAAGTTATTTCCTACACCTCCAAATAACTGAAATCTCATGAGTTGAAATATCTCACACATGATTTAGAGTTGGCAGCAGTGGTACATGTAACGACCCATCCCGTAAACCGAGATTAGATTAGTGGTTAATGACGAATTAGTGAGGTTAAGCAGTAATTAGTTGGACGATTTCAGACGGACGGTGCAAAATGACGATTTTGCCCCTAGAATGGGCAAAATATTGACTTTTCGTTCGAACGGTCAAATGGACTCTGACCGATGACCGTGACATAGTTCGGGACGTCACGAGTTCATAGACAGGTGGCACGTCCGATTCCGACATCTGAGGAGGAAGTTGTGATGTTTGGAAGTTCAGGGGCACTTTGGTAATTTGATCGAATAGGGGCAAAAGGTTGACTTTTTGAACGACAAGGAATTTTCACGTAACTCAAGGACCGGTAGGAAGGTCTCGATTCCCTGAGTACAATGACATGTGGCATGCCGTCATCGGACGTCGGACGACGAAGTTACGGGTCAGAGAATACGAAAGGCAAAATGGTAAATTGACCTTTAGGGGCATTCTGGTCTTTTTTTGTGCATGGGGATCTGTGCCACTGAAAAGTGGACACTTGGCTGTGTTGGACCGGTTGCCATAGAGACCTTGACACGTGGCTGGGTCTGGATGGCTGTAGAAGCCTCAGGCTATTTCTTTTTAAACTCGTGCACGGTTTGGCCGTGAAGAGAAAATAGAGAGGTTGTGTAAGTCGTGGAATCCCATTCCAATTAACCCGTTAATCTTCATCCTTTTCCTTAAAGAGTGAACAAAAAAGAAAGAAGGAAGTGAGAGGGTTGTTATGGTGTGATCACGGCGGTTCGCCATGGACGGTGGCCACGATACCAGAGGAAATAGAGTGGGTGAAAACCGTGAGGAAACCAAGATTCAATCACCCAACTGTGGACTTGAACTCATGATTTTTGAATGGAAAATGGTTGGAAGCTTGCGAGGAGCTTCATGGATTGGAAGTTGAGACCTGGAAATGACGGTAAGTAGAAGTTCCACAAACTCCGATTTTTGAATTCGAAAATGGTGAACTGTGTTTTGGGGATTATTAATGGAATTGAACGATTGGATCAGTTTTTGGAGGTCCTAAAGGATTGGTTGAGCTTGAACTCACGGAGTTTGGAGGTCGGGATCGTGCAGAAGCTATGGTCGAAGATGGCCGGTTTATTTGTGACCAGAAAGGTAATATCTGGACCAATACTTCGTGTTTTTTTAGCATAGATCGATTAGAACTTATAAGGCGAAACTATAGGGACAAATAGGATTGAAAAAGCTGGAAAATTGAATAAAACCATGAACGCCGGTTTAGCCTAGACCGGACCAGTTCGAACCAGGTGAACCGAGTTCACCTGAGGTTGACGACGACACTGTTCACACGCGTGGGTCTCATGCGCAGAAACTTCCAGACGCGCGTGGGGGTGCGTGAGGGGTAGTTTGGGAAATATTCCAACATGGTTTTTAAAGTATTCGATGTAACGAACATTTTGGCGCTGGTTTCGAGTCAATCGGACATCGTCTCGATAGTTTTCGGGATGTCCGAAGGTTTTAGGGTTTGGTTAAAAATAGTTAAAAATTTTGAAAAATTACGGAGTTTTAGTTTAAGCGTTTTGAAGTAGTTAGTGACCTTAGTATGGGATTTGGACATTTTTGGGAAAGCCGAGGATAGTGGATGGCCGGAAACGACGTAAGTGCGCGCGTATCGAGGCGACGTCGGAATGGTCTGTGAGTGGACTTTGCTTTCTAACTTATGATGCATGCATATATGTTTTTATATGTTTTCTATACTTAATTCTATGATTTTATTTATGATCTTGATGGTTTATGGTTTTACACGGTTTTCGAGATATTTTACGGAATTTCACGTTTTAGGAGATTTCGTTCGATCTTGTGATTTGACTGTGGTTTTAATGATTTGATTTCGGGATTTGAAAAACGGAAAAAGTGATTTTGGGCTTGGAGCCCTGTTTCTGAGATTTCGATAAAGGAGCTTTCGGTTTTGGTTTTGAGACTTGGAAAGGAAGTCTAGATTTGGGTTCGGGATGATGGTTCCGGATGCTAGCTTACGAAATCATTATTGCGAATTCAGAAAGAAATTTTCTGTGGTTTTCACTGTTGTTTGAAAAATGGTTTTGGGTTTAAAGACCTGGAAAAAGAGAAAAACCCACTGGATCTGGTTTTGAGTTTAAAGACTCGGATTGATTGACGGGGGGAGGGCCCTAGATTGATTTGATTTGAGTTTAAAGACTCGGTCTATGTTTTGAGTTTAAAGACTCGGATATGATACCCCCCGAGGCCTGTGATTTTGTTTTGAGTTTAAAGACTCGTTGATATCCCAGGAAGACCTGGTTATTTGCGTATGGTTTTGAGTTTAAAGACTCGGGCGCACTTGAGATCCAGTAAACTTGTATGATCTCGATAGTTTTTGGGATGTCCGAAGGTTTTAGGGCTTGGTTAAAAATAGTTAAAAATTCGGGAAATTACGGTGTTTTAGTACAAGCTTTTTGAAGTAGTTAGTGACCTTAGTATGGGATTTGGACAGGTTCGGGAAAGCCGAGGATAGTGGATGGCCGAAAACGGCGTAAGTGCGCGCGTATAGAGGCGACGTCGGAATGGTCTGTGAGTGGACTTTGCTTTATAACTTATGATGCATGCATATATGTTTTTATATGTTTTCTATACTTGATTCTATGATTTGATGGTTTACGGTTTTACACGGTTTTTGAGGTATTTTACGAAATTTCACGTTTTACGAGATTTCGTTCGATCTTGTGATTTGACTGTGGTTTTAATGATTTGATTTCGGGATTTGAAAAACGGAAAAAAGTGATTTTAGGCTTGGAGCCCTATTTCTGAGATTTCGATAAAGGAGCTTTCAGTTTTGGTTTTGAGACTTGGAAAGGAAGTTTGGATTTGGGTTCGGGATGATGGTTCCGGATGCTAGCTTACAGAATCATTGTTGCGAATTCAGAAATATATTTTTTGTGGTTTTCACTGTTGTTTGAAAAATGGTTTTGGGTTTATAAACCCGGAAAAAGAGAAAAACCCGGAAAAAGAGAAAAACCCACTGGATCTGGTTTTGAGTTTAAAGACTCAAATTGATTGACGGGGGGAGGGCCCTGGATTGATATGTTTTGAGTTTAAAGACTCGGTATATGTTTTGAGTTTAAAGACTCAGATATGATACCCCCCGAGGCCTGTGATTGTGTTTTGAGTTTAAAGACTCGTTGATATCCCGGGAAGGCCTAGTTATTTGCGCATGGTTTTGAGTTTAAAGACTCATGAGCACTTGAGATCCAGTAAACTTGTATGATTGATATTTTCACTGGTTTTCAGATATTTTGGGCAGTGTCTGGCCGTAAGTCGGCTCAAGCCACAACGATTATCTAACCAAAAATCTCAACTCACAGTTTCCAAGCTAAGAATTTACTCCGAGGTTTCTCCCAAAGATACGTACAGTCCCAACGAGTCATCCCAAACCAGTCATCTCAACAGAGTTCCTTAAATCCTTATTCTTACTCGGGTTATCCAAACCCTCAGCCTCCAATGGCTCCCAACAACCTCATCGCGCAGGTTGTCACAATCGTCAACCCGTAACTCTCGCCAGGGGGAAAATATCTCAGGTCTCAAAGTAGTTTCTAAACCCTGCCAACATCCAAACACCATCCGGCCCAACCGGCCACCGTCAATCGGCCTCCTTATCCTACGTATATCACTAACTCAACCAGCTACTCTCAGGCCCCTCAGGCTGACCACCTACTCATCTGTAGCTCACCAGCTACCACCCAGGTTAATCCTGCTGGCGTAATCCACAGTAGTTCGGTACACTCTAGGAAGTCCGTTTACTTTTGGGACGGTTGGATCGAGAATCCCTTGTGAGACTTACGTGTCACATGGAGGTTGGACGTCAGTTTAGCCTTCGTGTCATGCGTAAGTTAGACGGGATCAGGATTTAGCCCTTAATCCCAGGGGATTAGGGGTGGGTCCTGACAGTACATGCTCTGAAGATCTAGAGACATTATCTTTAGGGAGAAAAATGCTGGATTTTTACAAACCACAAGAGTTTGAAGGACATTTTCTTTATGGAGAAAAATGCAGGATTTTTACGGACCACAAGAGTTTGAAGTATCTCTTTACCCAGAAGGACTTAAACTTGAGATAGCGAATGTGGTTGGAATTGATCAACGATTATGATTGTACCATCGACTATTACTCTAGATAAACTAATGCAGTGACTGATGCATTGAGTAGGAAATCTGCAAGTATTATTGCGCACTTGCAGAAAGTATTTTTACCCTTTCTCTTGGAGCTCCGAAAAATGGGAGTCAAGCTTGGAATTGGTGACCAGGAACTTTTTACTAGTTTTCATGTAAGGTATGTCCTTATTGATCAGATTATTAAGGCTTAGTTCCAAGATCCTATTTTATGCATCATTAGAATGGACGTGGTAGTAGGGGACAAGCAGGATTACACCATTACTAATGACGGAGCCTTACAAAAAGCTGGTCGGTTGTGTGTACCTGGAAATGAAGAGTCGAAGAAAAAAAATTCTGGAAGAAGTCCATAGCTCAGCTTAAGCGATGCTTCCTCGAGGGACCAAGATGTATCGTACCCTTAGAGGACACTATTGGTGGTCTGATATGAAGTGAGAAATAGAAAAGTTTGTAAGTAAGTGCTTGATTTGTCAACAAGTGAAGGCCGAAAGACAGAAAACATATGGAGCTTTACAGTCATTGTCGATTCCTAAGTGAAAATGGGATCATTTGACGATGAATTTTGTATTTAAAATTCCAAGGACTCAGTAAGGGTTTGATGGAGTCTGAGTGATCGTGAATAGACTGACTAAGTATGCTCATTTCCTTCTAGTATGGGAAAACTATCTCATGGATGAATTTGCTAGATTATTCATTGATGAGATTATTAGGTTACATGGAACACCCGAGTCAATTGTGTCTAATTGAGATCTGAGGTTTACATCTCGATTTTGAAAAAGTTTACAGAAGGATTCAGAACGAAGTTGCATTTGAGTACCATTTTCCACCCTCAAACGGATGGCCAGTCGTAGCAGACTATTCAGAGTTTAGAGGACATAACGAGGGCTTGTGTTCTATAGTTTCATGGAAATTGGGATACTTACCTACCTCTAATAATGGAGTTTTCTTATAACAACAGTTATAAGTCTAGTATTGGGATGGTTTTGTAGGAGGCACGGTGTGGACGACAGTGCAGGACACCCCTATGTTGGATCAAAGTGGGTGAAAGAAAATTGTTAACACATGGGGGTGGTAGATGAAATAGAAGAAAACGTCAAGATTATCAAAGTGAGGTTAAAGGCTACTCAAGATCGTCAGAAAAGCTAAGCTAGTCGCCAAACTCTGGACTTGAAATTTGTAGTGAGGGATTGCATTTTCTTAAAGTTATCTCCTTGGAAATGGATTGTACGGTTTGGTAGACGTAGGAAACTGAGTCCCCGTTATATTGGACCATATGAGATCACTGAAAGAATAATCCCAGTAGCATATCGTTTGATATCACCCCTAGAACTTTCTCGAGTACATGATGTGTTAAATGTCTCAATGCTCAGAACGTAGTACCAGATGTGTCACACGTGTTGGAGCAACAACCCATTGAACTTCGAGAGGACTTGAGTTTTGAGGATCAGCCTATACAGATTTTGGATCAAAGGGATAAAGTGCTACACCAAAAGACTATTCCCCAAGTAAAAGTGTTATGGAGGAATTAGAATTTAAAAGAGACCAGATCAGAACCCGAGGCTCTGATGCGAACTTAGTACCTCTATTTATTTGTGTAAATTTCGAGGAATTTTTTTCCTTTCGAGGGGTAGGTTGTAACGGTCTAAGAACATCAAGAAATCTAAATTTGGTAACTTCTAATAGAAATTGACTATTTTGCCCCTATTAGTGTTTTCATTGACTTTTGACTTGGAATTCCGTATAGAATTTTTGTGTAAGTCTTGAAATTTTTTATCTATAGATAGGTAGTGTGTTGAAATCAAAGATCATTTGGGCATGTTACGGGTTTGGATTGTTAAGGGAAATTTGGTAATTTGACATAGGAGGGAATTTTAGTAATTTGTCCTAAGAGGGCATTATGGTAATTTTTCAAGGAAGATTTTATATATGCATGGTCATCACCTTATCATATTGATTAGTGTGCACCGACCTAAGGAGAAGGGAAATATATGTAGGCTTATATGTTGTTGTATTATACTTAGTTCTTTTGGGGTGTGTGTGTGTGTTTGTTTGTGTGTGTGTGTGTGTGTGTGTGTGTGTGTGTGTGTGTGTGTGTGTGTGTGTGTGTGTGTGTGTGTGTGTGTGTGTGTGTGTGTGTGTGTGTGTGTGTGTGTGTGTGTGTGTGTGTGTGTGTGTGTGTGTGTGTGTGTGTGTGTGTGTGTGTGTTGAGTAAACCCACTCAAAACAGTGAGTAACTATTAGAGACACTAAGAGAAAAGAAACGGGAAGTAGGGAAGATCGAGAAGGGAGAAAAGAGAGAGGAAAATGGGAAGGAAACTAAGCCCGAAAATCCGAAAGAGTTGACCCGTGAGTGTTTGAGTTTTGGGGAACGTTTAAGCTTCAAACAATAATCCCAATAAGTTCTGCAAGCTCCCACAAGGCTAAAGTAGTTAGAAGTGCAGAGATTGTCACGTTAGGAAGCTTGGAAATTGAGAATGAAGCATGACCGAAACTTAGAAGGTAAGAATTTAGCTCGAATTTGTTAATTCTGAATGCAAAGATAGATTTCTGGGAAGTGGAAGATGAATTTCGGTTCTTATAGCATCGAGAAATATTAAGGAATGGAAGAGTTAGAACCGGACCAACCCGTTAGGTTGAAAAATACGAAACCATACATTCGGGTCCACGCGTTGTGAGGTTAAGAGTGACTGCTAATGTGGTGGTGCTGACATGGCAACCACGTGGCAGAGAGAGACTCACAATGTGTTAACGTGGTGATGGCATGTCACTGATTTGGTAGTGGCGTGGCAGCCACGTGTCAAACGTTTGGCATTCATGTTAGCAATTGTCAGGCCACATGGTGCCATGTGAAGCCCAGACTGGGCTGCGTGTGCACGCGTGTGGTGGCACTAGGCACAAATTTTGATACACGTTGATGAGTGTCTAATAGTTTTCGACGTCCCAAATCTAATGATGTTGGTTTTAAGGCAATCAGACATCGTCTCGAGGTAGTTTTGAGAGTTTGAAGTGTATGTTTCGAGTTTAAAAATTCGTATTTAAATCCCGGGACTTAGGGCATGCATTGGGAACTACTTAGGACTTTTATGGCCCGTAATTTATGATTTTAACAGGCACGACCTCCGGTGTAAGGACCCGTCCCAAAAGTTAGGATTAGTGAGGTGATTAGTGGTGGATTAACTGGGTTAATCGGTAGTTAGTGGGTTACTTTTGGACCTTGGGCGTAGAATGACGATTTTGCCCATAGTTGGGCAAAATGTAGACTTTTAGTTTGGGCGGTCAATTGGGCATTGACCGATGACTGTGACGTACTTCGGAACATCATGAGTCCGTACAGAGGTGGCACGCCCAATTTCGACATCCGAGGAGGAAGTTATGATGTTCGGAAGATTGAGGGCATTACCGTAATTTGAGTAAATGAAGGGGCAAAAGTTGACTTTTTGCTAGACATGTCATTTTCACGTAGACCGAGTACCGTTAGGTAGATCTCGTCGTTCTGAGTTCAACGATAGGCGGCATGCTTTCATCGGACATCGGACGAGCGAGATACGGGTCTAGAACGGTTAAGGGTAAAATCGTAATTTGGACATTAGGAGTATTTTGGTCTTTTTAGCACATTGGGAATTGGGCCAATCTGATAAGGCCAAGTGTACAGGAGTGATTGGGATATTTTGAGTTTAGGCCAGGGGATGTTGGACACGTGGGGAGTGTCTAGTGGGTTCTAGGCAATTGCACGGTGCAATTAAACGGACTGTGTGTGAGTCGAGTTTGTGCGAAGAAAGAAAAACAGAGACTGAAGACAGTGAGGTGAAATCAATCCAATTGAGTGTTTGTGTGAGTGTTGAGGGATTCTATTGTGTTTGAGTGAGAGTTAGGAAGTGTGTGATCGTGTTTGAGAGGAATTGGGAGTGACTGAGTGTGTGAGTGGTGGGGAAAAACCAGAGAAACAGAGAGGGAGTCTTGGTGGTGGTGCAGTGTAATCGATCAATCGAGGCTGCTGGTGGTGGTCAGGGACCGTAGTGGAGCCTTAGGGACCCAGTGGACACGGCGGAGCTCGCGGTGGAGCACGAACAGCAGGTAATTGCTCTTCTTTCCCCTGTTTGCTCTGTTTTTCCGTTTGGGTTCAAACTTAAAGTCGTGGGTTTTGAGGTTGAGTCGAACTGTTTTAAGGGTTTTAAGGAGTCCAGTGAGTTGTCTTTGAGCTTAGGGAAACAATTCGAGGCTGGGAGGAGGAGCTGGTGGCCGGGAACAGAAACAGGGTTTTTCTGGGTTTCTGGTTTGAACTTGGGAGGTGAGTATTAAGGCTGTGATGTTGTGTTTTTAGTAGTGGAATTAGATGCTAGGATGAGGACGAAGAGTTTGGTGGAAAAAGGAAGGAAAACGGTTGCAGGAAGTCGAAGAACCGGGAACGCCGATTCAGACCGGTCGACCCATCGAAGACGACGATGAACAGTGTTTTTGTGCAAGCGCGTGAGGCCCACGCGCCTCCACTTTGGGCGGTGCGTGGGGGCGCATGGAGCGTTTTCTGGGGAAACTTCCAACTAGGTTTTTGGTCTAGATGTTATAACGAATCTTTTGAGACAGGTTTCGGGTTAATCGGACGTCGATTCGAGTTAGTTCTGCGGGATCGAAGGTTTAGGGTCTCGGTTAGTTACGTTTAACGTTCAGGGAATTTGGGGAAAATTAGGAGGACCTTCGTTAATGTGTTAGTGACGTATTTTGGTGACTGTGACAGGATCGGGAATCCCCAAGGAGGTCGAGGAACGTACAAGACGTTAGGGACGCGAGTGACGTACCCGGTAACTGTGAATGGACTTCTTCCTTAACTTGAGCATACATAACTGCTTTTAATTACTTGTTTTATGGTTTTCATTATGATTTCATGATTATTGAATGCTTTATACCTATTTGATGAAATGGCACGGTTTTCGAGAAAGTACTGTTTTGGCACGTTTTACGAGAAAGGCTTGATTTCTGATTATGATGCCATAATTTTGGGATTTCAAACGATAAACGGTTTTTAATGATTATAAATGGATCTGAGACATGATTTGGTAATCAAGGTTTTTGGTTTTAGAATCGGATTTTGGAAAGCGGAATTTGGTTTTAAAGTTGAAAAGTGGAATTCCGGATTTGGGTTCGGAATGACGGTTCTGGTTGCTGGAAAGGCTTCGGGCCAATGATTTCGGATTCGGGTTTGGATACGGATTTAGAATTGGTTTTCAAACGGTTTTGGATTGGATTTGCTGGATCTGGTTATTGGGTTTAAAGACCCGGATTATGTTTGACGGGGGACGGACCCGGATTGGGTTTAAAGACCCGGATTGAGTTTAAAGACTCAGATATATTGATATTTCCCCCATAGGCCTGTTGAGTTTAAAGACTCGAGAGTTCAAAGATTCGGATTATATTGAGGCCTGGATTGAGTTTAAAGACTCGGGAGTTTAAAGACTCGGATAGATCCAGCAGGTTTGATCGGATGATTATATTGGTATTTTATGTTTTACTGTTAATGTTTTATAATGTTTATCCTACTGTGTTTATATTGTTGCGGTTTCCGTGATGAAAATAATGTGATTTATAAGTGTTTTCAGAAATTGGGTTATGCATGCATGTTTTCAAAACGGAGGGCTAAAATCCTGGTTTGTTTATGAAATGGTTTTCGAAACTTTTATTCTTTATGGTCCACTCACACTTTCTGATTTTTATTTGCCCTCCAGGTCGTGGAGCTAGCACGGGGGTTGACGTTGAGGCAGCGTCGGAGGCATAGAATATTCGAGCGTTTTCCCGGAGTAGTTTCAGTGTTCCGTTGTGCATGTACTCTGTGTGTGGTTTTGTTTTACTTTGTTTGGTACTATGCTCTGTATAACGGTTGACTAGTTGGATGTTTTAAATTCTCCTTCGTCTGACAATGTAATTGGTTGTTTTCGTGAGGTTATTTCGGTCTTTTGTGTTGGGTTGTCAGACGGGAGCAGGGTTCACCTCGGTTATCGGGGTGATAATTGGGGTGGGTCCTGACATTCGGAGCTAGTGATGACCACACAAATTGAGAATAACTGCGCACTAATCACTATGAGTGGAGTTTTATTCTTACTAAATTATTATGCATGCATATCTACGTATTTTAAATACTTTTCCGTGTGATTTCCGTGATATTCGCTTGGTTGTAATTTTTATGTGAATTTTGACAATTTTTACGAAAGTTATTTTATTACAAGCTTTACGAGGTTTTGTTTGAGTTATGTTTTGGGCTCAGGCCTGAATTCTGAGACATGAATTTTGTTTTAGAAATTGATATATGTTATAGAAGTGAGTTTTCTCGATATTTGTACACTGTGTGTGTTGCTGGACAAGCTTCATCGTGATGCGGTTATGATTGGTGGTCAGACGTTTAGAACCGAGCTCTGTTTTCCTAAGCGGTTGGTTAGTCTCAAACGTCCAGAGCAAGACTCTGTTTTCTGAGACTGATTATTTGGCCTATAACCCAAATGTCCAGAGCTGAGCTCTGTTTTCCTAGGTCGGTCCACACTCAGACGCCCAGATCTAGACTCTATTTTTCCTAGTGGTTTTGCCTACCCGTAGTGCGATTGATATGATTGATATCCAAATATCGAGGATGGATTAGATATGGATGTTCAAGGTTATGGTGTGTTCACTTCCTGATATGGATAGATTTTCTAATTTTGCACATGTTTCGAGCTTTCATGTTTACTACCTATTTTATTGAGATTTGAGAATTTACTATGCATGCATAGTTTTAGAAAACGGAGGGTGAACTTTTATGTTTCATCATTTTTTTTATAAAAAATATTTAATTTGCCACTCGCAATTATTATGGGTTTTTCTTACCCTTTAGGCTGTGACATGAGGACGGAGATTTACTCAGAGATCGGAAGGCATAAGCTATACATTGTGTGTAACGACCCGTCCCAAATTCCATGATTAGATTAGTGACAAATCACGATTAGTGAGGTTAATCGGTGATTAGTTAGGCTAAATCGAACGAACGATGCGAAATGACCGTTTTGCCCTTCGTCGTGGCAAAATGTTGACTTTTCATTCGGGCGGTCAAATGGACTTTGACCAATGACTGTGACGTAGCTCGTGACGTCACGAGTTCATAGACAGGTGGCACGTTCAATTCCGACGTTCGGGGAGGAACTTATGACGTTCGGAAGTTTAGGGGCATTTTGGTAATTTTGGTTAAAAGGGGCAAATAGTTGACTTTTTAACCGAGAGGTCCGATGGCCAAAGGCCGAAGACCGTTACGTAGATAAGGACGATACGAATCCATAGACAGGCGGCACGTCGAATTCGGATGTTTGACGGCGAAGTTACGGTTCACGGACGTTTCGGGGCACTATTGCACGTTTTACGAAATGTCGTAGCTTTTGTCCTTAAGTGGGCTAGATATTTACAAGGGCCCAATGGATGAGTGACAACTGTCACCCATCCATTGCACAGCCCACACATGTTCATGCATCTTCCCCGTGCGTCGATCATTTTTCCTTTCTCCCTACACAACTAAACCCGATCTCACCCCACCCCCTTAAACCAATCCCAAACCTTCCCTTGATCATAACTGAGACCCAGAGGGTGAGAGAGAGGCTGAGGGAGCATAGCACGGTGGCTGGGCCGCCGTGCACGGCGGTGGAAGCCAAAAAGGACCCGATTGCACGGTTAGGCCCATTTTTCCTTATTTTTCGATTTGAGCATTATGGTTGGTTTTGAATGATTAGGGAATGATTATTAGGATGCTAGGAAGGTTTTAAGAGGGTTTTTGTGGTGGTTGACGGCTGGGACGCCGTGGAGGTTGATCGGGGAAGTTTGAACCTTATGGTTCAAAATGGGTTCACGGGTTTTAGATGGTTTTAGATGGTTTAATTAATTGGGTTAGATAGGAAATGAAGAAATAAGAATTTAGGAATTGGAATGGAAGAAAACGGACCGAAAATGAGGGAGAAGGAGTCCTGGAATGGTTACGCCGGTCCAGTTGCAAGGGTTGGATCGGACCGGCCGGCCCGGACCGGTTCGATCGAAGGAAGAAAATGCACTGTAGCGGCGCGTGAGGCCCACGCGCAGCTACTTCAGGCGGCGCGTACGGACGCATGGGGGAGAATTTGGGGAAAGTTCTAACTTGTGAAATCTTCTATTCGATGTAACGAACATTTTGGGACTGGTTTCGTGTCGATCAGACACTGTCTCGATATGTTTCGGGGCATCAGAAGGTTTAGGTTCGGTTTTAAAAATAGTTAGAACTTCCAGAAAATTACGGGGCTTTAGTGAGGGGTTATATAAGTAGTTAGTAACCCTCTAAATTAATTTGGACAGGTTTGGAAGTCCCGGTGACGGTGATCGGCTCGGGGAGCCGTATGGCACGCGTATCGAGGCGCGGCTTCGGACGGTCTGTGAGTGGACCTTGTTTTCTAAATTGGTGCATGCATAAATGTTTATTATATGTTTTAAATACTTGTTTGTGATCCCATGAGTGCATTTGGATGCTTGTGATTTATATGATTTCACGTATTTCGAGGCGATTTACGTGCTTGCACGTAAATCGAGATTTTCCGGTTTTACTCTGATTTTCCATTCTTATGGTTTTTGAAATAGTTTAATGAAATGTTTTTGGATTTGAAAAGGTAAACTCGGGTTCGAGACCCATTTGCTTTACGGAATCGGGCCGGAAGCCCAGTTGTTTACAATTCGGACCGGAGGTCCAGTTTCTATGTGGATTCGGGCCTAGCGCCCAATTATGTGTTACAAATGGTTTTTATGGGTCATGACGGTTTATGGGAACCGGAATGAACCCTTGAAATGGATTTACGGGTCATGACGGTTTATGGGAACCGGCATGAACCCATGAAAGGATTTTATGGTTCATGACGGCTTATAGGGGCCGGGCATGAATCCTTGAAAGGTTTCAAGAATGATTTCAAAAGGTTTTTCATATTCCATCCTTTATATATGATTGTCTCCTCGGGGGAGGGTCGTTGGCTTGGGTGGACCCCGGAGTAGTCACGGAGCACTGACTGAGTGGAGTCGCCCCTAGTTGGGTTCCTTACTCTCAGGATGGGCATGGTTCGTTACCTCCAGGGAGGGTCATTGATCTACGGACACTGACCTGGGTGGACCCTGGAGAGACTTGGGTTTGAGACCCCGGTTAGCACACGTGTAGCTCTATATTTACCGTGACAGGTTCTGGATATGAAATATAATGGATAAACATGATTTCAATTGATTTTGGGAAATTGTGTTTATAATGATAAATGGATTTGGGCTGAGATCCCACATATGTTCACTGTGTTATGATTTTCTGTAAATGGTTTTGGGCAGGAGCCCGTATAACTTGTATTTACAAAATTTTGGGGCTGAGACCCTAATTATGGATGTTTTAACATATATGAGTGGATAAATGATTTTACTATGCATGCATGCTTTTTAGTGAAGGGTATAAAGGTCTTTTATGAAATGTTTTTATAAACTCTTTATTTTTGTCCACTCACAGTCTTTCTGTTTTTAATACCCTTCAGGTTGAATACGGTGTGGACTGTAGCAGAGACCGAGATATCACATGCCTCCTCCGGATCCTGGCGTACTCTGATAGCCCGGGAGGGCAAAGGTTGGAAATATCCCTTGTCTGACACTTCGTGTCAGACGGGAGCAGGGTCATCCCACGTTAATCCCGGGGGGATTTGGATGGGTCCTGTCAACGTGGTATCAGAGCATAGGATTGCTCGTAGGATGCTTATCTGAGTGGGGTTGTCTCTATTCGAGCAACCACGGAGCTCTTGGAATGTACGCAGGTCGAGGATGTGATATCTCAAGTGGCTACAGTTCGTGGTCAACCTGATTGTTGGGATGCCGATACGATAGTTAGTAGGATTGTATCGAGAAATGTTTTGGTTCGGCACTGGATGCCGGGGTTGCCATAGTTCTGTCAGGGTTGACAGTGTGGAACCCGACGAATGGTGAACGTAGTATTACGTTAGAGTTTTGGATCGTGAGACGGTTAGTTGGGATCGTCTTCACGATGTCGTAGGATCGGTTCCGACGACTGGTTGGGAATTATGACCATCGATGTTTGGATTTTGTTGAGTTAAATGGATTTACTGCTCCTGGCGGTTAGCAATTGGATTCGGGAATCCTAGTTGGATTGTTGGCAGGATTGGATTGACGTCCTTACGATGTCAAGACCGCGAGGTCGGTCAGATTGTTGATTTTACTGCTTTTCGCAGTTGGGTTCAAGGGAACTCTAGGTGTGATCGTGGAACCCTACCTTAGGTGTATGGTTTGGGGATGTAAGTTGACGAGTGGTTTGACTTGGACGACTATTCGAATTTGGATTTGGTAGTCGATCTAGTCATGTCATCTTGTGTTGGGACTGCACTTCGCAGTCAGGGTTGTACTTATCGGTTAGACCTAGCAGGTTGTCGTGCTACCATAGTTGTGATGGATTGTTGGTACAACTAAGGTCATGGACGACCTGGTAGACGACATTGGTTTAGTCGAGTTACGACTGGTTAGAGATGGTTTGGACAAGTTATCAGGGTTGGTACTTGTCGATGGAATCCCGGAGCGGGGATACCGAGTAGTTGGTACAGGCAGTTGATTCCATT
Source organism: Prinsepia uniflora (assembly GCA_032719365.1). Classification (NCBI taxonomy): domain Eukaryota; kingdom Viridiplantae; phylum Streptophyta; class Magnoliopsida; order Rosales; family Rosaceae; genus Prinsepia; species Prinsepia uniflora. The sequence goes on from CM064868.1 coordinate 62,218,315, forward strand.
GGATGCGGAGTCTGGATATCGAGATGTCTGGTAGTTCGGTCTGCACGAGGTTGTGGCAGACGCTACTATCGATAGACGTAGTCGAATTTTATCCGGTCGAGTAGACTCAAGTTGTCGTGACGATGGTACGAGGTGCGTGAATAACGCATATGTATGAGTAGTGATTCTGGATTCGACTTGGTTACGGCTGAGTGCGATCGCAGAATGAGACGGGGACGTTCGGGGGACGTTTCCTTTTCTCGTATGAGTTGTCAGGGTGACTGTACCCAGAGTTGTTGGGTACGACGGAGGCAGAGTTTCTCCTTTTCGAGCAGAGATACGGGATCGTCGCTCGGTATGAGCGGAGATCCAGGGTTGTCAGTTTTGCACATGGTATGCTAGTGTTATTGTTGATGCTTGTGTGCTGATGCTAATGGCTTATAATGGGATACTGGTACTGGTGTTGGTGCTGGTGCTGGTGCCGGTGATTGTGATGACGGTGAGTTACGAATCGGGATGTGACTCCATCGAGATACGTATATGTTCAGTATCTGTGGTTCGGGAGTGGATCATAGATAGTGACAGACTGGATTGGATCCAACAATAGTTGGGGCTCGTGGTACAAGATGCGGGTGTTGGATACCGTTTAGGCACATTTGTAAATAATATACAAGGTTTAACCTTGAGTTGCGTGAATTCCACTCGGAATGAGTGTATCTAAATAAATGGTGTAAACCAACAGTCGAACTTGGTAGTGAGTTTGACTCGTTATGGTCGCATGGTTGAGGTCCTAGTGTGTCGGTTCCGATATGATTGGAATTTAGGAATCGAGAGGTTGTAATTGTGGTAACGAGAGGAATACGGGTTTTCTGCATTGGTATTGGGTATTTCGAAGTCATTTTGGGTGACTTCTCAGGTTCTACTATGATTGATGATGGTAGATGATGTTTATGATGTAGATGTTGTTGGTTGCCACTAGTACACTGATCGTGTATTGGTTGGTGGACCCGTGAATTGTCATGGATCATCAGGTGGATGGTTAGTTGAGTGAGCTTATGTGGATCCCGATGGGGATCGGGATTGTGATGTTGTGAACCTTGGACATTGTAACGATTCTTGATCGTGACGTTCATGGTCGGGTGATGTAATGATAGGATCTGGATCGTGATTTTGATGATCCAGATGGGTAGCGAGTATATCATTCTTACTTGGATGTTTGAGTTGAGGATGTTGGGACTGAACTTCTTTTCGAAGTGAATCCCACATGGTATATTACGCAGGTGAGTAGTTTTCCGACGTGGTCGGATATGGTCAGCCTTAGGGATGTGCGGATATTGTGATTGGCTTCCCTATGAAGTCAATTGATGGTATTGGAGTAATCGGTTGAGCAGACAACCGATAGGTACATGATTGATACGTCTCGGTAGACGAGAACGATATTTCGGGTTTTGGAATCAGATTTCTGGATGACGATTCAGGATTTGATTTTGGAACTTGAAAGAGGATTTCTGTATTTAGGTTTTGGAATCGGATTCTGGGTGACGATTCAGGATTTGATTCTAGAGCTTGACTGTGGATTTTCTTTTATGGATTTGGGTTCGGAATGGTTATTCCAAATGCTAGCTTATGGAATGATGATTTCGGATTCGAATTTGGATATGATTTCTGGGTTTGGATTCGGGATTTCTTACGAAATTGCGGCTTCAGATTCGGATTTGGAAATGGATAATGGGTCGGAGTTTCGATTTGTCTAATACTGAATTGGACAAATGGACTCTATAGTAGAAACGTGATTAGCTACAACCTAGATGGTTGTAAGCTGATTGATGGGTAGATGTGCGTACCTTGTACGTTGTTCGAGGTACGATACTGGACAAACTTGTCATGTCTAGTGACGGTATATAGGTCATACTAGAGGTATGTTGGTGACCGTGTTGGTAGTCGGATTAGTTCCGATACCATTGGATTTGTCGAGGACGTGGACTGGACATTGGATACTGTGCATTGGGTCATAATGTTTCTGATGGGTCCAGTTTCATACATATCGAGTGAATGGTTGGTTAGTGTTCACTCATGGTTGAGTAAGTTGGTGGTTAGTGTAACCACAAGTGTATCGTGTTAGTTTTCAACTGGCGACTGTCAAGTGGTGACGAGTTTGTCGAAGGTGTCAGCGTGGATCGATTCGTGAGGTCTGATGACTCCCTGTGGGAGCAGACATCAGGATAGTTTAGTGATTGAGAAAGGAACCTTCGAGTTGTTGTGTCAATGAAACGGTTAGATTAGGTCGGTTGGAATTTCGAGGACGAAATTAATTAAGGAGGGAAGGTTGTAACGACCCGTCCCAAATTCCATGATTAGATTGGTGACTAATCACGATTAGTGAGGTTAATCGGTGATTAGTTAGGCTAAATCGAACGAACGATGCGAAATGACCGTTTTGCCCTTCATCGTGGCAAAATGTTGACTTTTCATTCGGGCGGTCAAATGGACTTTGACCGATGACTGTGACGTAGTTCGTGACGTCACGAGTTCATAGACAGATGGCACGTTCAATTCCGACGTTCGGGGAGGAACTTATGACGTTCGGAAGTTTATGGGCATTTTGGTAATTTTGGTTAAAAGGGGCAAATAGTTGAATTTTTGACCAAGAGGTCCGATGGCCGAGGGCCGAAGACCGTTACGTAGATAAGGACGATATGAATCCATAGACAGGCGGCACGTCGAATTCGGATGTTCGACGGCGAAGTTACAGTTCACGGACGTTTCGGGGCACTATTGCACGTTTTACGAAATGTCGTAGCTTTTGTCCTTAAGTGGGCCAGATATTTACAAGGGCCCAATGGATGAGTGACAACTGTCACCCATCCATTGCTCAGCCCACACATGTTCATGCATCTTCCCCGTGCGTCGATCATTTTTCCTTTCTCCCTACACAACTAAACCCGATCTCACCCCACCCCCTTAAACCAATCCCAAACCTTCCCTTGATCATAACTGAGACCCAGAGGGTGAGAGAGAGGCTGAGGGAGCATAGGACGGTGGCTGGGCCGCCGTGCACGGCGGTGGAAGCCAAAAAGGACCCGATTGCACGGTTAGGCCCATTTTTCCTTATTTTTCGATTTGAGCATTATGGTTGGTTTTGAATGATTAGGGAATGATTATTAGGATGCTAGGAAGGTTTTAAGAGGGTTTTGGTGGTTGTTGATGGCTGGGACGCCGTGGAGGTTGATCGGGGAAGTTTGAACCGTATGGTTCAAAATGGGTTCACGGGTTTTAGATGGTTTTAGATGGTTTAATTAATTGGGTTAGATAGGAAATGAAGAAATAGGAATTTAGGAATTGGAATGGAAGAAAACGGACCGAAAATGAGGGAGAAGGAGGCCTGGACCGGTTACGCCGGTCCAGTTGCAGGGGTTGGACCGGACCGGCCGGCCCGGACCAGTTCGATCGAAGGAAGAAGATGCACTGTAGCGGCGCGTGAGGCCCACTCGCAGCTACTTCAGGCGGCGCGTGCGGCCGCGTGGGGGAGAATTTGGGGAAAGTTCCAACATGTGAAATCTTCTATTCGATGTAACGAACATTTTGGGACTGGTTTCGTGTCGATCGGACACCGTCTCGATATGTTTCGGGGCATCAGAAGGTTTAGGTTCGGTTTTTAAAATAGTTAAAAATTCCGGAAAATTACGGGGCTTTAGTGAGGGGTTATATAAGTAGTTAGTAATCCTCTAAATTAATTTGGACAGGTTTGGAAGTTCCGGTGACGGTGATCGGCTCGGGGAGCCGTATGGCACGCGTATCGAGGCGCGGCTTCGGACGGTCTGTGAGTAGACCTTGTTTTCTAAATTGGTGCATGCATAAATGTTTATTATATGTTTTAAATACTTGTTTGTGATGCCATGAGTGCATTTGGATGCTTGTGATTTATATGGTTTCACGTATTTCGAGGCGATTTACGTGCTTGCACGTAAATCGAGATTTTTCGGTTTTACTCTGATTTTCCATTCTTATGGTTTTTGAAATAGTTTAATGAAATGGTTTTGGATTTGAAAAGGTAAACTCGGGTTCGAGACCCATTTGCTTTACGGAATCGGGCCGGAGGCCCAGTTGGTTTACAATTCGGACCGGAGGTCCAGTTTCTATGTGGATTCGGGCCTAGCGCCCAATTATGTGTTACAAATGGTTTTTATGGGTCATGACGGTTTATGGGAACCGGCATGAACCCTTGAAATGGATTTACGGGTCATGACGGTTTATGGGAACCGGCATGAACCCATGAAAGGATTTTATGGTTCATTACGGCTTATGGGGGCCGGGCATGAATCCTTGAAAGGTTTCAAGAATGATTTCAAAAGGTTTTTCATATTCCATCCTTTATATATGATTGTCTCCTCCGGGGAGGGTCGTTGGCTTGGGTGGACCCCGGAGTAGTCACGGAGCACTGACTGAGTGGAGTCGCCCCCCAGTTGGGTTCCTTACTCTCAGGATGGGCATGATTCATTACCTCTAGGGAGGGTCATTGATCTACGGATACTGACCTGGGTGGACCCTGGAGAGACTTGGGTTTGAGACCCCGGTTAGCACACGTGTAGCTCTATATTTACCGTGACAGGTTCTGGATATGAAATATAATGGATAAACATGATTTCAATTGATTTTGGGAAATTGTGTTTATAATGATAAATGGATTTGGGCTGAGATCCCACATATGTTCACTGTGTTATGGTTTTCTGTAAATGGTTTTGGGCAGGAGCACGTATAACTTGTATTTACAGAATTTTGGGGCTGAGACCCTAATTATGGATGTTTTAACATATATGAGTGGATAAATGATTTTACTATGCATGCATGCTTTTTAGTGAAGGGTATAAAGGTCTTTTATGAAATGTTTTTATAAACTCTTTATTTTTGTCCACTCACAGTCTTTCTGTTTTTAATACCCTTCAGGTTGAATACGGTGTGGACTGTAGCAGAGACCGAGATATCACATGCCTCCTCCGGATCCTGGCTTACTCTGATAGCCCGGAAGGGCAAAGGTTGGAAATATCCCTTGTCTGACACTTCGTGTCAGACGGGAGCAGGGTCATCCCACGTTAATCTCGGGGGGATTGGGATGGGTCCTGTCATTGTGCACTATTCAACTTATTAGGGTAGGATTAATGTTTGAGTTGTACTTAATACTTATGCCCAATAAACCGCTGTGAGAATTATCTCTTGTCTAACAGTTGGTGAAATTTTATCAATATTGTGTGGTATTTTGAAGTTATTTTTGTCGTTTCTGATATGAACTATCAGATGGGAGCTATTTATCTTCCCGGTTACCAAGAAAGGTCATGCCATTTCACACGGGGATCCACGTCTTGAGCTCAGTTGTTTTTGTTTCGTGTCTTGCTCTTTTTGCGCTCAAATTTAACTTTGTTTGACGAAGACCATCCAAGGATCTTCGAAGATCTTCATTAGCAGGGGGTTGACTGGGAATCTTCTTAGACGTTTCTCCAACAAAGGTAGCTATTATTGTTCCTAATGCAGGCAGTGGGGTTGCAGGAGTTGACGAGATCGAAAGATTTCATAGCTAATAGCAGAAATTGGTCTTTGTGTCCCAATTGGTGCTTGTATCGCCACGCCGGGGGAAATGACCTAGCCGTTCATTCAGAATCCCTGTATGTGCTCTACTCCGAGTCTGAATTCCAAATATGGAAGCGGCAGTTTCAAATGAATGAACGGATCATTGTGTTCTTATCATAATGAATGATGCTGATGATTGAAATGCAAATTTGATTAACGATGAACGAAGTTCAAGAGCGAGTCGGTGAACGACAAACCAATAAGTTGATGAATGATGAACGAAGCTAAAAAATGACAAACAAATAAGTTGATAAAATGATGAATAAAGTCGATGAATGGCGAACGAGCTAGAGATCACTTTTGAGTATTTCTCAATTCGGCTCTCAATGAAAGCACCAATTGTTGAACAAAAATCGAACGTGCTTGAATAAGTCTTTTTTATCCCTACAAATAGAAAACAAAAAATAATTAAGGTTAAGGTTGAAGTTTCGAGGGTTGTTCAACTAAGAACGCTCTAATACTTAAGTTAGATTTGAGATAGGAAACACAAAGAACTTTATAATTTAAGATCGAATTACCTAGAAAGTGAAGTGAGATTCATTATTTATAGGGAAATCATATAAGGCTTGAACATTTTGATTGGTCGATGAAATTTGTAATAAATAAATAATTCTTTTTTAATAAAAAAATATTATTTAATAACTGAATATTAATAAAAATTAATTCTCAAGGAGAATATTATTGTTATTGGGCGAGAATCTGATTAAAAGATATATTAGCGAGTAAGTATTATCTAATGTATGAATGCTTGTGCACTGCCAATATCATTAGCATGAGAATTTGAGCATTGTAGAAATTATGAATCATATGATAAATTCATAATTTTCATGTAATTTATGGTTCCACACGACTTATGATTTAGGTTTAAAAAGAGATCCATACACTTCGGGCTATTACTTAAAAGTCCAATATTTAAGTTCAATCGAAGCCTTATCAAATACTTAGGTAAATTTTAATTCATAAAAATGATTTTCTGGAACAGATGTAACAACGAGGCCAGCTAAATCATATATCTTCTAAAATAAAAGTAAAAATAAATTAGCACATAATACTACAGAAAGATGGTATGAGTTGGGTTTTGTTAGTTAGATGGGTTTGGGCGTTCCATTTAACTTTGAAGTGCTGATTGGGCCCACAAATAAAGAGTTGACGATGGCCATATTCGCGATTAGCAACGTAGGATTGGATTGTATTGGCATCCACTAGTCAAATTCGGGTTACTAGTTTTCCATGTAACCTTACATACTCGCTGAGAAATATTTCTTCGATTTTCGTGCCAAACAAGCCATAAAACTCAGGCTCAGATATATATCCACACACCTACTCAAACAAGCACAGACGTTCTCGCTCTCCTTCTTTTTCGCCTACCAAACTCCCCGATCTCTGAAATCTCCACCATGTCCCACCCAGCCGAATCCTCTGAACCGTGAGTCCATCCACTGCCGTTAACTTTTCACAATCTACCATCAATTCTACATTTAATTCTGTTTACGGATTTCTTGTCTCTCTTGAAGTTTTTATTTTTAATTTTTTAAATTTATTATGTGCATGTTTTATTTTTTCTTTTCATCAGGAAAAAGAAGGATTTCTCGACGGCGATTCTGGAGCGGAAGAAGTCTCCGAATCGTCTGGTCGTCGATGAGGCTGTAAACGATGACAACTCTGTCGTGTCAATGCATCCCGAGACCATGGAAAAGCTCCAGCTTTTTCGTGGTGACACTATCCTCATCAAGGTACTATTTTAAATTTTTGGTGCTTGTCAGTATTTTTCTTAAATTTTTTGAAATTAGATATCACGCTAGGGTTTTGTTAGGATAAGGTTTTAGGGTATCTCTTTTGAATAACTTGTATGCTCTTTGAACCAACCTTAATTCAGAATTTAGGTTGAAACTATACTTAAACCCAAAATATGGTTGCTTTGTGTTATCATTGATTTGGAAGTTTAAACTTTAGTATCATAAAATTGAAAAGGTGGTCGATTTTCTTGATTGGACTGAAACATGTTAGATGCATGGCAGCCTGAAGCAAACAAATACTCATTACTGGTTATTTGATTCAAACGCAACCCAAGTCATTTTTTGTCCCTCCCACCGTTTTTTTGAAATTGCAGTGCTTTAGATTTTCTGCGTATTTGCTTTTTGTTTAATTATCTGTAATTGGGTTTTTAGGGGAAGAAACGGAAGGACACAATCTGCATTGCACTTGCTGATGAAACCTGTGAAGAACAAAGAATTAGGATGAACAAGGTTGTCAGATCAAATTTGAGGGTTCGACTTGGAGATGTGGTGTCTGTACACCAATGCCCGGATGTCAAGTATGGGAAGCGTGTTCACATTCTGCCTATTGATGACTCCATAGAAGGGGTTACGGGAAATCTTTTTGATGCCTTTTTGAAACGTGAGTGTTTCACCTATTCTGTTGGTCAATTTGTACCTTTTTTATTAGTTGTTAGTTATTATCGACGTAGGCATCATCCTTTTAGTGTCTGCAACTTTTAGTTTCCTAGGTTCATTTGATGTTGCTCTTGGAACAGGTTAATGAGCTTTATTTTCACTCCCTTTTAAATCCCTTCTTTGAGTTCTTACGTCACATATGCATAAACAGTTAGCGGGTTCTTTGAGTTTGTTCCCCTTCAATATTACCTATACATTGCGTGGAAAAAATTGAAAGGATGATGCAGATTTTCACCACCTGAACATGCTGTCTGTCATTTTTGTCTAGAAATGTATACTGTTAGGCAAAATTTTCTTTGTTTTTCTTTTGGACTTGGCATTAAAGACCGTACTTGCTCCTTCCCTTTTTTATTTTATTTTTTTATTTATTTTTGTCTGCAGCCTATTTCTTAGAAGCTTATCGTCCTGTGAGGAAAGGAGATCTGTTCCTTGTAAGAGGAGGAATGAGAAGTGTAGAGTTCAAGGTGATTGAAACGGATCCAGGTGAATATTGTGTTGTTGCCCCAGACACTGAGATCTTCTGCGAGGGGGAACCGGTGAAAAGAGAGGATGAGGAAAGGTTGGATGAAGTTGGTTATGATGATGTGGGTGGTGTTCGGAAGCAGATGGCTCAAATACGTGAATTGGTTGAACTGCCATTAAGACATCCTCAACTGTTTAAATCAATTGGTGTGAAACCACCAAAGGGAATTTTACTTTATGGACCTCCAGGTTCAGGAAAAACGTTAATAGCCAGAGCTGTTGCCAATGAAACTGGAGCTTTTTTCTTTTGCATTAATGGGCCGGAGATTATGTCTAAGTTGGCTGGGGAGAGTGAGAGCAATCTCAGGAAGGCATTTGAAGAAGCGGAGAAGAATGCCCCATCCATCATCTTTATTGATGAGATTGATTCAATTGCTCCCAAGAGGGAGAAGACACATGGTGAGGTTGAAAGACGGATTGTCTCCCAGCTTTTGACTTTGATGGATGGAATGAAGTCTCGTGCCCATGTTATTGTTATTGGTGCTACAAATCGACCAAACAGTATTGACGTGGCTTTGAGAAGGTTTGGCAGGTTTGATAGAGAGATAGACATTGGTGTTCCTGATGAAGTTGGGCGCCTTGAAGTTCTTCGCATACACACCAAGAACATGAAACTCTCTGATGATGTAAGTTGAACCTCTGATTTTTAGTTATGTTTACTAAAAGGTAAAACATGTGTTGTGTCTTTAATAGAGTTTGACAGATTTGGTTTTCAAATATATACTAGATGTGGTTAAACAAGCTAATGAAACCACAAGTTATTCCTGGAAACCAAAGAGAAACTTCAAGTTATATGCATTACACTAGGACTACTAAATTATAGGTTTTATCACAAAAGCCCTGGGTATGCGTTCTTAGAGATGGCCTGAATATTATGTCAAAGTTTTGCCTTAAATGCTATTCTGGTTTCTATCTTTCGTTCTCTTATCTTCACCTGATCAAATTCTAATATGCTTCCTGTTGTACCAGGTTGATTTGGAAAGGATTTCCAAAGATACTCATGGGTATGTTGGTGCTGATCTTGCTGCTCTCTGTACTGAAGCTGCACTACAATGCATTAGGGAGAAGATGGATGTAATTGACTTGGAGGATGAATCCATTGATGCAGAGATCCTTAATTCTATGGCGGTTACAAATGAACACTTCCAAACAGCTCTTGGAACAAGCAATCCTTCTGCTTTGCGTGAAACAGTGAGTGTTATATGGCTTGGGTACCTTCTAATGTTGTATAGGGATTATTGTTTTCTATTTTTTTTTATATTATATTGTTTTCTCTTTTTTTTTTATATTTTTATTGTTTTTCAATATAATTATTCAACTCTTTGGTATGGTGCAGGTTGTTGAAGTTCCGAATGTCAGCTGGGAGGATATTGGAGGCCTTGACAATGTCAAACGGGAGCTACAAGAGGTAATAAAGCTTGTTTTGTTGCCATACCTCTTATATTTTGTGATTTCTTTTGCTGTTTTCTTACAGCTGATTTTTTTTTTTTGTCTCTGCCTTGTTTTCTTTAAGACTGTTCAATATCCTGTCGAGCACCCTGAGAAATTTGAGAAGTTTGGCATGTCACCTTCAAAAGGAGTCCTTTTCTATGGCCCCCCAGGATGCGGGAAAACTCTTTTGGCCAAGGCAATTGCAAATGAATGCCAAGCTAACTTCATAAGTGTTAAAGGCCCTGAACTCCTCACCATGTGGTTTGGTGAGAGTGAAGCCAATGTTCGAGAAATTTTTGACAAAGCTCGTGGATCTGCGCCGTGCGTGCTTTTCTTTGATGAGCTTGATTCCATTGCTACTCAGGTCAGTTTTCTGGTTTAAACAACTCTTATTATCTTTCAACTATCTGCATCAAATTCCATTCATTAAAGTCATCTGGAAATTGAACTTCAAGTTAGGTTCCATTTTCTTATCAAGGAGGATCTGTTTAATAACCATTCTTCTTCTCCATACCACTGTAATTCTTCTTCCCTTCTTTCTTTCTTATACGTGCCTTTCTCATGTCTTGAGCACAAAATTTGAAAACTGAAAACTAAAAACCACTGCCTGTTTGATAACCATTTGTTTTTTGGTTTTCATTTTCACTTTTTATGCTTAAGCTATGGGGAAAGAAGGGATGAGGAAGGGTGAAAAAGTTGGAGAACAAATACAGAAGGAAATGTACACAAAATGAAAACAAAAACCCAAAACTATTGTTATGAGGTTCACTTTTTAGATTTTGTTTTCTTTCATTCCTTATTTTCTCCTCTACTAATACTCTTCATATTCCCTTCTTTATCTCTTTTATACTTTCACTGCATTTCAATCACAAAAAGTGAAAAGTGAAAATTGAAAACCATAAACCAAATGGTATCAAACGGCCTCAAGTGGGAGACTTTTTTGTTTTCAATACAGTTGACCGTCTGAATGGTAGTACTTTAATTCTTCTTAGGATGTTCATATTTGCATTTGTGTTCTTCTGATCTGATGGTTTTACGTCTCGCTACTTTTTACCAATTACTGCAGAGAGGAAACAGTTCAGGGGATGCCGGTGGTGCTGCTGATCGGGTTCTTAACCAACTCTTGACTGAAATGGATGGCATGTCAGCAAAGAAGACTGTTTTCATTATTGGGGCCACAAATCGACCTGACATCATTGATCCTGCACTTCTGCGCCCTGGCCGCCTTGATCAGTTGATTTATATTCCTCTTCCAGATGAAGAATCACGTTTCCAAATCTTTAAATCCTGCTTGAGAAAATCACCAGTGTCAAAGGATGTTGATTTGAGGGCACTGGCCAGGTATACTCAGGGATTTAGTGGGGCTGATATCACAGAGATCTGTCAGCGATCTTGCAAGTATGCCATAAGAGAGAATATAGAGAAGGTATGTCCTCGTTTGTTATTGTTTTTTGAAAGTTTTAGCTTCTTTAGCTTCGCACTGCGCATTTAGACTGGTAATAAATTTTGATACCTTGAGTTTGCATGATCATGCCATTTCCCTCTTTCCAACAAGAGAGGAAGAAACATAAAATGACAGCAGGTAGTCTTGGTTCAAGATTTGTTGTAAAATTGAACAAATTGACAAATTGGGTTGTCTCAGAGTTCACAAGCTTTCCTTATTCAGAGCTGTTAATTTGGATTCTCCAATTGGTTCCCAGTTTGATTTCCAAGATTTGCATATCTGAATTCTTTCGGCTTAGCCCCTTGAGTTGTGTAGCAGTGAGGGGTTTTATGCATCTATACTTTCCTTATGGGCTTTGGATTAGGTTGTTCGATTTGTTGAAACATGCTATCTTTCTTGTTTGCATCCCCAAACCTCGAATGTGTATTTAGCCTTGTAGACTTCACATTTATTTCATGTGGAGATTCTGTAAGTTAAAATTGTTGCACAAATTCTGTGTATCATCAAAGTTTGGTGTGATTTCAGGATATAGAGCGGGAGAGAAGAAGAGGGGAGAATCCGGATTCTATGGATGAGGACAACGATGATGAAGTGGCGGAGATTAAAGCTGCCCACTTTGAGGAGTCAATGAAATATGCTCGCAGGAGTGTCAGCGATGCTGATATCCGCAAATACCAGGCCTTTGCTCAGACCTTGCAGCAGTCCAGGGGTTTCGGAACTGAGTTCAGGTTTGCTGATAGGCAAGCTGGGGCAACTGGTTCTGATCCATTCACAACTGCTGCTGCTGGCGGAGCTGATGAAGATGATTTGTATAGTTAAAACTTATTAGAATTAAGATTTCGGTGACGTGTTTCTGTCTCTACTGAAATGCCTGTGGCGGCTACTCTTGTTAGTACTTGGGAGTCTTGTGTACTGAAGAGTTTGTGGGGTATGCTAGTTTGAGATGCTGTTTCAAGTTTCATGCGGTGTTTGATCTATTACTTCCAATGGATGGATGGTTTGAAAAATGAAAATGGCTACGTACTAATTGACCTAGCTTGGTGCCTTGTTTTAGTCTAAATTTTCTGTTGTGGATTCGGATGAAGCCTCTTGAAGGGCGGCGCTTTCGGCGTTTTTTGGGACTTGGAGCTGCGGGTATGAACTTGCGTTGTCATTCTCAATCTTGCTTTGTTGGGCTCGCCATTGCCGGGGTGCAAGCTAGAGCAAACATGCTTCTTTTATAGGAGCGAATTTGAATCCATTTCTAGTTTCTAGATTTACCCTTAAAATAAAATTATCATTGGTAAATAAATTTAAGAAATATAGATATGAAATTTTTGCTCGATATTCATAGTAGACTGCAGAGAGTTAAAGAAAATGCATAATAAATTCCACTCGTAGGAGAAGCTAATTAATATCCAAAAACTTCTTGATATGCTGCTAACATATAAGATACAGCCATCACCTAGGTGAAGAACAAACAAATCAAATCCAATTCACCACTTTCTCGATCCCACTCTTCTCTCTTTCAAGAATCATTTTATAAGTAGCAACAAAATATTGACTCACGAATACAGTGAGTAACAATATAAGTATAATCATATACAATGACGTACATTTAGTTCAACTTAATCCACCACTCTTAGGAACGCCAAAATCATATACAAACAGAAGGCCCTGAATCCTTCCTGGACTCTCCATTTCACGGCTTCTTAGGGTGTTTGGAAGAAGAACAATCGATGCCAAGTGCGTGATAGTTCACAAAGCGGCTAGGAGCGGAAGCATGCCGAAACCCTTTCGGCAAGCAACCCTTGACTTCCCTCCCATGGAAAACTTTTTGCTTGGGATTCAAGTCCCGGGGGTTCATGCTCACATAGTGTTCTTGTCGTTGGGTGATAAGCAAAGGCCTCACCATTGTGCTCGGGGCGGAAGAAGGGATGTTTCTGGCAGCCATGGAGACGTGGAAAGAAAATGAAAAGAAGAAGAGTAGGGAAGACAAGAGTGCAATGCGAAGAAAAGAAGTAGACATCATAATATATTGATAACGTTTGAAGTTTTTGAATTGGTTTGTTTGTGATGAGATTGAAGGTTGAGAGATTTATATATTATATATGTACATATATATAGGGAGGGAGGAGTGGGGGTTGTGGAAAAGGAGGAGAAACTAGTGAATTGAGAAAGGGTCTTAAATGAGCTCGTGAGTAGCTGAACAAGGCAGAGATCGAGGGGTTGGCGTTGGTGTTGCATACACAGCTCATTGTTTGTGAATGTGAGATTGTAAAATTTATGACTTCATGTTGGTGGGTGCATGCTTCTTTAGACTGTACACCAAATAAGATGCCCGTGAAATTTTCTGCATTGCACGGTTTGCATCACCACCTTAATATCTCCCATTACTAATCTCATGTTTTTCAAATTTTCAAATTTTCAATTTTCAAATTTTCAATTTTCAATTTTCGAGTTAAAAAGAAAAAAACACTAAGTGAGAACATTTTTTCTCTTTTTGGTTGAATTCGAAAGGAAACTTCGTGGAAGCTCTCAACTAGTTCAGGATTCAACGAGTGTGTTGTATACTCGTGACCACCTTTGTTATGAGAAAATCCAAAGGAAAAAAAAAATATATGTAGATTGAGGCAAAAAAAATAAAAAATTAAGGTGAGATTGACAACGCATTGTTGGGTCATGTATTTACATATATGAAATAGTTATTGGAATATCTATCAAAATAAAATTGTTTTGAATCGTAATAATTACTAAATATACATGTAGGTAGGTTTCGAGATGAAGTTAGTAATTAAATATTTAATAAATTTGGATATTAAATTAATGCAAGACGGTTGCTTTCATATTCTTCATAATTGTGGGGGAAAAAATTTAAAATATTTTTACTTACAACGAAAAATTATTAGTATTTGAATCGTGAATGTTTTATCCAGCTCTTTTTTATTTTTTTAAATTAATAAGGAACACTCGTTGGTAAAAAATTTCATAAGAATTAGTACTTAAATAAAAGAAGAACCTTAGTTTTTTTATGACCTTTATATTGGCACACAAATAGAAAGAGAATAAGAAATTACTGATGCACAAACTAATACAAAGGTTCTCATTAAGGATAATGGTGTCAATTTTTGACATGACTCGATACACGACTCTAAATCCATACGAAATTTATCTGGATCATCCGCATGATTAAAATTTTGGATCATTTTCAGGTAAATCCGTTATGATATGTTTAATAAATGGGTGAGTTTCGAGTTAACCTGTTAATCCATATAATTACCTATTAATCTATTTAATAAATGGATAAATTTCGGATCAACATGCTAACCCATATAATGACTTATATATTAACTTGTTTAATAAACGTGTCAATTACTAATTAATATATCTACCCATTTACCTACCTATATAAAAAATTAAATCTTATAGTTTAAATATGTTAAATATGTGAAACATATTAAACAGATTAAACATGTCATAGATTAATTGGGTTTCGAGTACGACTTGTTTATTAAATGGATTACATGAATTATCCGGGTCATTAATAGGTTGAGTTTGAGTTGGACATCATTAACACGATTATTAAAGGGATTAGATTCATATGAGATATATTTGAATAAAATAGAATTTATTATACGACATAAACTTGACACGATTCGAATCATAGTCAATCCTAATTAAAAGCATCTAAGTCTACCCATAAGCAAGCAACTACTAAATAGTACCTTTATTAAGGAGGACAACCAGCTACTTCCTAGGTGAAGGTTATTAGGACAATTCCCAACTCCATAAAAAAGTAATTTTAGGTATTACTATATGATATGAAATTATAAATATTAAATTATAATAATGACCGTCTACTACCATCTAATAATGGCCTCACCAACAAACAAAATGGTTTATACTTAGAATTTATTTATTGTTTATAAAAAAATAGTGAATAATTATTATTCTATAAAGCTTCAAAGAGAATAGTGAAATATTAAATTTATAATCCAATCGAAAGAAAAAAAAAATTTTACTTTACCTTCCACTAATGAAGTGAAAGGCCATGTAAACTCATTGTTTAGCATTTAAAAAAAATTGAGTGTTTTTATGCTTATTTCTTTTAAAGTTGATGTATGCTTATCTTTCTTTTTGAAATTATGACATACGTAAAGAAAATAAAGTACACATCACTTACACTTTGACTAAATAAATAAATATATATATGTATATATATATTCAATTTGAATATAAAACATTAGAATAATTCAATCATAATGCTGAGAAGGTGCATCAATTTTCATATAACCTTTAGCATAAATAAGATACAGGGTTGGCAGAGGAAGAAAGCAAATTAAACATGGGCATATCAATTCGTATCCAATATCCATCAACATTGGTGTCCAAATGATGGTGTAATAATTTTAGCTTCTTTACCATTTTTATTTTGACAGCACAGATGTCCCAGTTTTCACCCATTTCCTACCCTGAATAAATTATGAGCTCCCAAACGAAAATGGTAGGTTGGAAATTATAGAGCCTATGAAGGGCAAATAGAAACCAGGTCCAGCAGCCAAGATACGGCAGCTTAGATATGGGAACAATCATATTCCTACAAGCCTGGTGATTTTGCATTCATCGGATAAACAGTCAATGATGGAGCTGGCGGTGCGCAAACTATCATTTTCCTCTCTGGCTCTCTCCATAAGAGTAAGCTTTCTTATTTTTTCTTTTATTTGTTTCAACCATAAAAAATTCAGATTTAATACCCGTTAATTTATCCACCCCATGTTTTTACCGCGCACCTGCATAATTATCAATGTTATTTATGCCTGTGTTAATATATGGGAATTGGGAGGTGAAGGTTGTGGATTTATTTTATTTACATAATTTTAAATCTTTGGTACTGAGGGTTGGTGAGCAAGTGAGAATGTGTCACAGACTTGAGACAGATGAGATAAAAGGCATGAACGGAAAAAGACCCATTAACAGATTGACCTCATTATGGGATTTATTCTGCATTTGAGAGCCATTAGGAAGGTGGGTTCCGATGATTTGGTTATTCCACCATACCCATTCATTGTAATCTTTATGGAGAGAGTGAATTCTGTCATGGGTTTCATAATTAAAACAAAGATAAAAGATGGCCCCTTTATTACTGATTTTTCAACAATTTAAGGGTTGTTGATGATGATGAAGGGATACAGATAAATGGGGACACTTCGAAATTAATTTTTTTAAAGAAAAGTGATTAATTGATCTTGTTGGATGGTGCTTCTTGGTTTGTTTGGTGGAGATGAAAAATAAGTGAAATAGCTGCTTTTCTGAGAGTTAGTGTCCTTTATGAATTTCCTCTTGGTTAGTGAAGTTTTGCTGATATAGGTTTAGAGATTTTATTGGGCAACACCATTATTAAGTGGATGGGGAGTGAAAAACAGAAGATGGTGAGATTAGGATTTAGATCCAACTTTAATGTGACTGGTAGGAAGCAAGGTGGAACCTGAAACTTGTGAACTGTGAAGGCTGGATATATGTTAGGCCATATGTTGAATAGCCCATAGAGAGATTCTACCATTTGTGTTGGAAACTTCTTTTCAATCTATGCTTGCTTGACTTCTCTTGAGACCAAACTGCTCATGTGTGTCATGGGAGGGTCCTGCACTTCAGTGAAATAAGGATACCCTCTAATATTGGGTGGATCTAATTGTGGCTAGTGTAAATTTTTCTTTGTACTTATCAAGGCCAGTTTCCCAAAACTAAGGAATTTAAACTTAATGAGGCTTAGCAACACCTTAAAAATTTTCAATAAGCAGCTTTCCATAACAAGGAAGGGGGCATCCAACACCGTGAGGTCCAAACCAGTCTTTACCTTTATAGGTAGACCACCAGCCACACTAGTTCTTTCCTGGTAAAATTGACCCAACTGACAGTGTAAACTCCCATGCAGCATCTGGATATGTCCTGGTACCTAACGGTGAAGGCTTTTATTACCTAATTCTGGGCTTAAGTCAATTAATCTTTCCTTTTTCAGATCCATTTTCTGATGGTAAACAATGAATTGTCAGGCCCAACTGCCAATCAAAAATTTACAGTCGAAGATGGGACGCGTAATTTGAACTAACAAATCATAATATTTTGACATTCTGTGGTTTATTCTTTTCTTTATTAATAATATCAAAGTGCTAACCTCTGATCACTTGCCCAATTAAAATATTTTGTGGACTGGAAGATTGCTTCAAATTTATCTACATTAGACCATGGTGCTTTTTTATTTCATTAGTGACTGGAAATAGCCTCTTTAATAAACAAATACAAGTTTTCCTTTGACTCATGCAATACTTGAGAAGTTTTATGTGCTTAATTGTATCCCTTTAGAAATTATTCCTATAATTCATTGAAGTTTTTTTTTTTTTCCTAGCAATCCTTGAATTTATACATTTCTTTCTTATATCATTTTGGCAGAAGGTAATTTTAAAGCTTATAGCAAAGTAATATCTTGATTTCATCAACATTAGGATTGGTTGCTTGGTTTCATTGCAGACTCTATCAGGTTGTACTCAACAGTTTGTTCATATTAACTCATACATTGGAAGTTGGCCTCCATTTCATATATAATGAACTTCAAAATTCTAATCTTATACTCAGCTTTTCCGACATAGTATTTGACTCAACACAATAAACTACAGAAATATGCGTGAATATATTTCCATACTTCTTTTCGTGTTAAGGATGAATTTATACCTGGCATTCTTTTATGTACCATTGAGGCTTGCAAATGCCACTTATTTTGCTAGTTAGTTTTTGGTTCAAATACAGCGGTTAATGAGCTTGGCGGTATTCACAGCAAGCAAGAGCTGAGTTATTAATAATATGATGTTCTTAAAGTATAAGGACCATATTCATATTCTTGTATGATTTTTGCTTCTAGCTGATTTCTCTTCTGGTATAGTTAGCCCTAACGATTGGATCCTAACCTTTGCTCTTCAGTCAATGTAAGGCCACAGGAGGTTAGATGAAGGCCATCCTTGGTATCTTGTGCTCTACCGGTAACAGTGACTTCAGTGGCGATTGCTGCTATAGTCGTCAGTGTAGCAGCTACCATTCTTGTGAAGAGAACCAAGGCTTCCGGGGCAGAGAACGTGTGTACTTAATTCGAAAACAAAAAGACCAACTCACCTACTAAGATTGGAGAATAGTTTACAATGCCATAAATTTATGTCATTAAAGAATGGCACTAATGATGGAACATGTAATACTAAATGGTCAGAGGAAAGTACTAATAAGAGGGCTATTTTGATTTATGATCGTTCCACATCTCTATTTCAAATGAACTCCGTTTCAGAAGTGCAGGTATTGAATTTCAAAGGTTGAATTGTATTTCTCTCATATGATCCTTACAATTTGTACAACTATATATAGGCTTAGGGAAGCTAATTAACAACTCCTTGAATTAAGGGAATTGACAACAATTCCTTGAATTAAGGAACAACTCCCTTGAATTAAGGGAGATCCTTGAATTAAGGGAATTGACAACAATTCCTTGAATTAAGGAACAACTCACTTGAATTAAGGGAGATGACAACAACTCCTTGAATTAAGGGAGTTGACAACAACTCCTTGAATTAAGGGAGGTGACAACAACTCCATGAATTAAGAGTTCCAATACTCCTTGAATTAAGGGTTCCAATACTCCCCCTCAAGCTGGATCCAGAAGGTTGATGGATCCAAGCTTGGACAGAAGTCGTTGAAACTGATGAGAAGCTAAGGGCTTTGTGAAAATGTCGGACAATTGGTCGGAACTTCTTGTGTAGTGTGTCTGAATTACTTGTGACTGCACCTGTTCACGAACGTAATGACAGTCAACCTCAATATGTTTCGTTCGCTCGTGAAACACGGGGTTGGATACTATATGCATGGCGGCCTGGTTATCACAGAATAGGGACATAGGAAGGGTTGCAGGAAACCCTAAATCACACAGAAGACCCTTGAGCCAGATCAACTCACACGTTGTTGAAGCCATTGCACGGTACTCAGCTTCGGCACTGGATCTGGCAATGACAGTTTGCTTCTTACTTTTCCAGGTGACCAAGTTTCCACCAACAAAGGTGCAGTAACCACTTGTGGACTTTCGATCGATAGCATTTCCTGCCCAATCTACATCGCAGTACCCTATGATGTGAGTGTGGTCGTTCTTCGTCATGAGAATACCACGACCAACAGACCCTTTTAAGTAACGTAAGATCCTTTTTACAAGGTTCAGATGCTCGATGGTGGGAGAATGCATGAATTGACTGGCAATACTCACTGAATATGAGATGTCTGGTCTGGTGATCGTTAGGTAGATCAATTTACCAACAAGCCTCTGATAGGAGCTGATATCCGAGAGTGGAGTGCCTCCCAAGTCAAGTTTGAGCTTGCTATCGAGAGGAGTAAGGGCGGGCTTAGCATCACTCATATTAGCATCCTGGAGGAGGTCCATGACGTATTTCCGTTGATTAAGAAATAAGCCCTTATGAGAAGATGACATTTCAATCCCAAGAAAATACTTTAACACCCCAAGGTCTTTAATCGCAAATCTTTGTTGAAGTGACTGTTTGAGTTTGGAGATCTCTGCAGCATTATCACCTGTAATTATTAAGTCATCCACATATATCAACACAACTAATTTCCCACCAGCTCCAGTACGAACGAATAATGATGAATCGGCACCACTCCTTTTGAAACCAACACTATGAAGAACTGAACTTAGTTTAGCATACCAAGCACGAGGCGATTGCTTCAGTCCATAAATTGACTTATGTAACTTACATACCAAATCAGGGTCCTGGCTTTGAGGATGTCCAGGAGGCAAGCGCATGTAGACTTCTTCTTTAAGATCACCATGGAGAAAGGCGTTCTTCACGTCCATTTGGTACAGGGACCAACCCTTATTGACAGCCACAAACAATAAAACCCGAACTGAGTTCATTTTTGCAACAGGAGCAAATGTTTCTTTGTAGTCCACCTCAAATGTTTGAGTGAATCCACGAGCCACTAGCCTGGCTTTATACCTCTCAATTGAACCATCTGAATTAAACTTGATCTTATAGATCCATTTGCAACCCACTGCCTTTTTTCCTTTTGGAAGTTTGGTGATGCTCCAGGTGTTGTGTTGGTCTAGAGCTTTGAGTTCATCTTGCATTGCTTTTTGCCACATAACATGGTTATTAGCCTCATGGAAGTTTTGGGGCTCACTGTAACTGGAGATGGTGTTAAGGAAGGCAGCATGAGATGGAGTCACCTTTTGATACAACACATAATTTGATATTGGATGCCTCGGTTTATATGTTTCAAAATCTTGAAACCTTGTGGGAGGCTGCCTATCACGTTGAGGATTGCGTCGAGGTTTTGGGAGAGTTGGCTCACTCTCGTTCAAATTATTAGCCTCAGGTACGTTAGTCATTGTACTCAGGTTCATGACTTTCCTCCTTACTTCTTCACGTTGAATCGTTGCACACACACTGGTGAAGGAAGGAAGTTCAGTGTTCATGAGTATGTGACATCGTAGATCTTCATATGTTGAGTCAAGACTGGACAAGCGTTGAAATACCTTGTCTTCTTCTGCTCTCTTTCGTAGCAGTGCTGCATTAGTTGTATGAGGACGATAAATTTCCAACTCATTCCACATGTTTTTCATGTTTCCTAGGAGTTGCACAAACGGCTTACCATCTTGTTGCAGATCAGAGATGTTCTTCTTTAATTGGAAAACACGGGCAGCATTATTCTGGTTGCCATACATTTCCTTGACCGCTTCCCATAGCTGGTACGAGGATTCTGAATAGCTGAATATTTCAGCTAACTTTCGTTCCATGGAATTCAAAAGCCATGACATAACTAGCTGATCCTTGCTAAGCCAAGATTCATAGTTTGGTGAGGAAGCATCAGGTACTTTGATGCTTCCATTTATGAACCCTAACTTGGATCTCCCACCCAGCGCCAAAGACACAGCTCTTGACCACGGCAAGTAATTAAACTCATTCAGTACGACTGAGCTTAATCTTTGATTTGGGTTGACATCCACCTCATGTGCATTAACGGAGGAAAGCTCCCGGGAACTTTCAGCTTCTAATGCTAAAGGATTGTCTTCAGACATTTTGGAGAGTGAATACTCTCGGATAGCAGTATAGCAGAAGCAGGTTAATTTCCCTGCTCTGATACCATATTGAATTTCAAAGGTTGAATTGTATTTCTCTCATATGATCCTTACAATTTGTACAACTATATATAGGCTTAGGGAAACTAATTAACAACTCCTTGAATTAAGGGAATTGACAACAATTCCTTGAATTAAGGAACAACTCCCTTGAATTAAGGGAGATCCTTGAATTAAGGGAATTGACAACAATTCCTTGAATTAAGGAACAACTTACTTGAATTAAGGGAGATGACAACAACTCCTTGAATTAAGGGAGTTGACAACAACTCTTTGAATTAAGGGAGGTGACAACAACTCCATGAATTAAGGGTTCCAATACTCCTTGAATTAAGGGTTCCAATAGCAGGTCCCTATGAAATTATGTGAATCCTGTCGCGGTTCTGGTATATGCCCTGAATGCAAAGGCGAAGGCTTTGTACTTAAGAGGCTCTCAGATGAAAGCGCCAAAAGGGAAAGATTGGCTTCTAAGAATATGGCCACTCGATACACAGCAGGGTACACTTTCTTTTATCTCTCTCAGATTTCACTTTGCATTCTTAAAATACCAGAATAATTGTTCCTAATTAGTATCAATCAGGCTTCCGAAGAAATGGAGCTACTGCACAAAGTGCTCTTCGTCCCGATCATGCCTTACCTGCAATGGCCCTGGAAAGATAGTTTTGCTCTAACCAACCCATCTTTGTGCTTTGAGTAGAGGAGACCGCTGCACATTTGACGCAATGGAAGATTTAATGTGAGTCGTGTTCGTTTTCTTGATTTTCAGTTGCTCGATTCCTTGTAGATCAAGTGATGGGTGATGTATATAATTTAGTTGTAATTTTGCCCCTTATATTTGCAATGTCACACAATCACAAACACCCCAATATTAAACACTTATATTGTTGAGGAATGTAATTAATTACATTTTTTTTCTAGAGAAGCACTGTTTCATGTAGTAAATTTGGTCTTTTCAGTCTCAGAGTTGAAAGCTGTGTGATGGTCATCCATCTTCATATTTTTGTTGCGACTCAGACATACATCTTGTGAGCAATTTCCCACCTCAAATCAGCTTCTATACCTTCCAAGCTTCCAATACCTCACTCAACAACTGTGCAGGTTTCCCGTGAAGCCTCTTAATTATTCAATTTCCATTCAGTTGTGTTTTCTTTCAAAATCCCTTAATTATTCTCTCATATTCCTAGCCAAATCCAACTTCACAAGTATTGCTCAAATTACAAATAACAAATCTGTCTCTTCTGCCCCTCCGTTCTCTCCCTTCACTATCCCAGATCTACCACAAACAATCAGATATTGAATATTGAAACACAAATTAACAATTCCAACACGGCAAATATTGGTAACCGAAAAAGGGCCGAGCTCAAAATCGCAATTTTCGAGCTTGAGTAGCCATTGAAGGCCATCGCCAAAGTTGCATTAAAATGTTTCGCAAATTTTTCTGGGTTGGAATTGTGACTGTGTTTACAGATTCAATCTTTGATTTTTTTTGATTTTTTTTGATTTTTTGATTTTTTATATTTTGTTGTGTGGCAGATTTGGAAGAGGGGAGGGAGAGAACAGAGAGAGGGAGAGAACGGAGAGAGAGAGAGAGAAGAGATATTAACCCTGTTAATCGATTTTTCAGTTCGGTTTTTTTTTATCGAAATCGAAATCGAACCGGTTGATGAACCGGTTTTGGTTTGGTTTGGTTTGGTTCGATTTTTCTTTCAAAAATCGACTAGGACCGAAATTGAAATGTTCGGTTTGGTTAGGTTCGGTTTCGGGTAAAACTGACCTTTTTCAGTTCAAATCGGTCGAACCAGTTTGGTTTTCTTTGAAAACCAATTTTTTGGTTTTTTATGCAGTAACCAATATTTATTGCCTAATAAATGTCCATTACAACCTAATTAATGTCCACTACAACTAATCAATGTCCATTACAAATAACAAAATTATGAAGACATCAAAATCCAACCTAGAATGTTCATTACAAACAACAATATAGAATGTCCATTACAAACAATAAAATTATCAAAGCATCAAAATCCAATAGATAAAGTCCATTACAAACAATAAAAACAGCAAGGTTGCAAAACCAAACCATTCAAGTGAACAAAATAATAGAAAATATCATGAAAAAAAATCTGTAAGGTAAGAAGTGTCAAGGATTGGACTTTTGAGGCAGCTTAGCACGACCATTCCCATTTCTATATATGAGACAAACAAAGTTAATTATCTACGTAAATTAACAATTAATAACAAAAAAATTTATTAAAAATAATAAAAAGATACAATAACTACCTTGTGCAAGAGCATGATAACACTTCACTTCTTCAACACTCGGCTCCAAATATAATGCAACATTAATACTCAAAAGTTAATTTTGAGTACATATCAATGCCTCCACAACTTCACGGCTCAATGAACTCCTATAAGAATTAATTACCCTTCCACTTGTGCTAAAACATGAATCCGAGGCTATTGTTGAAGTGAGTATGGCTAGAACACCCCGTGCAACTCGCGACAATATTTGATATTTAGATACCCCGATCATTTTCCACCAACCCAAAAGATCAAACTTTGAATCCTCATTATCTTCGACATGATCTAATAGATATCTATCCAAATCATTACAAATAATTTCCTTATTTTCCTTTATCCTCATCCTCCTTGCTATAAGATCTGTATCGATATACAAACCCACCGTCTCCTTTGCTACTGTAGAGGAGCTGCCACTAACATTATCCTCTCTTGCAGATGCCCACTCTCACCTTCTTCATAGAGTTTATGAAGACTAGTCGATAAAATGGAGTTTATGAAGGCTACTCAATAAAATCTTCAATCTAGAAATAACATCTGCAACCTTGACATCATCATCCTCAAATTACCCCCAAAAAAATCCTCCACATTGCCCAATTTATGACGGGGATCAAGAACAAGAGCTATGAAATAATATTAATTCATACACTCCACTTCCCCCCACCCCCCAATATTTTTCAAATTTGGCTTGCATGGTGCTTGTAATGTCAGACAATAAAACACTCTTCTGTTCACGATGCAAAAAAGTTAAAATCCTATACACATCAAGTAAAGCACATTGGATTGTGGGTGGAGAAGTGCAACAAACTCTCAAAGTTACTTCATAGAAGGGTTTCAAATAAGCAGCAAAAGAACTCGCTACTTCCCAATCATACTCAGACGGTAGTCCTGTCCTTCTATCACTTACAAAGTAAGCAGCACAATTAGGATCATCCTCGACTAGAACCTCAAATGCTCCCCAAAATTTTAGAGCTGATCCAACATCAAATAGGTGGAATTCCACCTAGTTGTAATATCCAATACCACAAGCCCTTTGCTATGAACTATAGCCTTCTCCGCGCACTTCTTAAACATTTTTAACCTACTAGGGGAAGATCTTACATATCTAACGACATTTATAATACTTTGAATTAAATCATTCAACACATTCAAGCCATCATTGACAATCAAGTTAAGGATATGAGCATTACACCTAACATGCAAATTTTCCCCATTATTCAAAAGCACTATCAGAGATTTCCATTTAGCCATTCTCTCAATAAAAAAAAAATAATCCGACATCAAGCGTTATCTACTGTAACAGTTAGAAGCTTCTCAATACCTCATCCAGCCAAACAATCCTCTAAAGGCCTCCAAATTGATTCTACCTTATGGTTTGAAATCACACAAAAATTGATAATTTTTTTATGCAATACCCAATCACTATCAATAAATGAACAATGATAACCATATAGTTGATGTTTTGAAGGGATGTCCATGTATCAGTAGTTACACAAATCCCATAAGACTTGATCAATTCGTTAAGGGACTCATTCTCATCATAATACCTATTAAGCACTTCTTTAGCAACTGCGTGGCGACATGGAATTTTCTACGTAGGACAAGCTAGCGAACAAAATCATGAAACTCGTTTCCTTCCTCAAAAGAAAATGGTAACTCATCAACTATGATCATCCGAACAAATCTCCTAACAAGTTCATTCTGACTAAACCCAACAGAAACTTCTATGGGCTTTTCTACCGATAGAACTTTCTGATTTCTTTTGGCAATCGTGTTAAGGGGATATTTAGACCATTTCTCAATGTGACTAATCAAGGTCCTAGTTCCCTTTCTAATAGAATTAGTAGAATATGTATTAGGGCAATAATTACATCTAGCCCTAGTGAAACCAGTATCGGTTTTGTACCTTTCAAAATGACCCCATATGCTTGTACAATGCCTTTTCTTCGCATGCTCCAGAAACTACGCATTAATTTCAGCGCTGATCAGTGGTTTGCCATCCATATTTAACTCTTGATCAAATTCATCTACTTGTGAATCATAAACATTGTCCACCTCCAAAGCAGAAAACAATAAGCATGAAAACCGCAAGCATGAAAAGTTAAAAACAGTAACTAGCAAGCATGATAACAGCTAGTATGAAAAACAGCAAACATGAAAACAACAAAAAAAAAAAAAACAAGCATGAAAACAGTAAGGAACATTAATAAGGCTAACTACACGTCATGTTCATTCCTTCTGTTTCATATATACCGACCAGAAAGGAAAAACCTCAGTGCTCATCTTAATTTTAGGGTCATGGGGATCTTGACACTTATTTCCCCTTTTTTTCTTAGCATGGCACACAAATATCTACCAAAAAATTTCAAATTTTCAGTGATTATCTTAATTTTAGGGTCATGGGGATCTTGAGATGCTGGACTCAAAGATCATACAGTAAATGTGCAGGTTTCCAGGTTATGGAAAGAACAAAACATGAATGAATAACCTGGAAAACAAGAAGATAGACACAAAACATGAATGTACAACTTCTCATGTGCTATTCTATATCTGAATTAGCACTCGTAACTACTAAGCGGTATGATTGAATTATATGCGGAGTAATTTATAACCTATTTTTGTCTAACTATGGACTTTGGGACTTAATTTAAACTGACGAGGTCATGCATGTGCCCACAAATTGGAATGTCTTTATGATAAATTTATGAGTGCATTATTTTAATAACTTTCTAAACATATTTAACATTTCAGATGTACTTTACCGCATCACATGATTTTATCACTCATTACATCCAACTTCGTTACACATACACCTACATATGTTTTATTTTGAACAGGTCGATATGACTATTTTTGGAATTGACTTCAATTTGTTCCACGTACTCACCGAAAACCCTAGCCTAAGTAGCTAAATAATGACAAAACTTGAGCCAAAACTTTAATTTGCCTTTATGACTATATTTGCAATTGATAAACGAGTCATGTCGAACAAATTTTATAATTATGGTAAAAATTTGAGACCAAAACTTTATGAAACCAACAAGTTCTTGTTTCTTCTCTGAAATAGAATAGCTCTATAACAATTTCACCAGCACAAAAAACATAGAATCGTTAACACTAAGCAATTCAAGTTCAAAAGTGAAAAGATCATCTTCCTTCCTAAGACTCTAGTTAATGTTTATAGAAAAAGTGAACAACAAGTTACAGATATTAGTGTCTTGAATCCCTTTCATCAACCTTGTCAATTTTTCTAATCCACATCCCTAATTCCCCTCCCCATTGTGAAAACACACAAATGCATATGAATAGTCAATACATAAGTAAAGGCAGACTTTATGTTTGAAAATGTACGCTTTGAGATACCAATAATTGATACTTCTCAAATTAGGCAGAACCAAGATGAAAAAAACAATCAGCTTGAACTTCTCATATATAACCAAAACCTTACAAATTTTCTAGTCATTGTTTATCTAGTAGAAAGCATAGTTCCAGAAGCATTGTAGCAAATACTATGCTCTTACTAGTTACTATACAATCAGTCTATCAACAGGATTGCCTGAGAATAAATAACTCTTTAGGAAACTCTGATGAGGCAGCAAACACATCACTAGCACTATCAGCATTCCCAGAGGTAAGCACCATTCTTACTTCTTAGGGCTTAGTTTCGATCTGTAGCAATAAGCACCATTCTCAGAGGTAAGCACTAAGCACCAAGTTTCCAATTCAATGTAAATTAATAAGCTTAATTAAATGGTTAAAAAATCAATAGATAAAATTAAAAATCTCTCTACATTCAACCTAAATTCCAGCCAGTTCTCTCTACATTCCAGCCAAGTTTCCCATATCCCATCAGTTCAATTCCAACCAAATCTCTATACATTCAACCTAAATTTTACAACGAATGAAATTAAAAATATGAAATTTTATTGTTAGGAAGTGATTAATGGTGAGAAACTTGAAAAACCAAGATGGCAGTGTGAAAAAAAAAAATCAGACAGCTGGATGAATTCTAAGCAAAGGAAAGATTGATACTTACAAGGGAGAGCAATAAAATGTTGTTTGTGTGAGGGATCAACGGCTAGACGCGGCCGTGAGGGATTGACGACGGGGACAATCGAGGGGGATCGACTTCGATGGTTCGAAGTCTGTCGTGGAATCGACTGAAATCACAAGGTCGCGACTCCGATTTTTTGAACTGCTATGCCTTCACTGCGAGGTCGTGGGTGTGAGCGTCTGATTCTCTGAGAGACTGAGAGAATAGAGAGGAGATGGGACGAGGAGCCGTGAGGAATTGTAAAGGATTTCTCTGGAAGAAAGGTTTGAGGTGCGGTGTGAGGCTGTGTCGCTGTTAGCCTTGAGGAACGAGGAAGGGAGGTCTGTGACTCTGTAGCGTTTGAGGTGTGGTGACTGGCGTGAACTATGGAACTATGTGGCTCTGAGTCTGAGATCGATTGAGATTCGAAATAAAGGAGGAGGAGGCGTCGAAGTGGGAACTAGGAAGTGGGAAGTGGGAAGGATTTCTCTAGGGCTTCATACAACACTATTAAAAACGACACCATTTAAAAAAAAATCTTAACTACTGCGATTCGGGTCAATTCGGACCAGTTCGATTTTATTTTTATCCTCCTTTCGGTTCGGCTTAGTTCGATTCAGTTCGGTCTGATATAATTATACTGAAAATTGAAATCGAACTAGGTTCAGTCCGATTCGGTTCGATTTTTCCCAAGCAGCCTCGGTTTTTCAACGGTGTGGTTTCTTTTTTGCAAATACCCAAAAGTTGATTTTATATTCAGATTAGGTTTGATAAGTGGTGCATTTCTTTCCGGTGTAAATCAGCGAATTCCATATTTCTATAATACTAATTACTTATTATCAAGTATAAGTTTCAAAATAGAGTTATCATCAATTCCAATAATTAAGTTTATATTCGGATTATGTTTGCGCCACTGTTATTGGATTTATTTATTTTTTATCTTTAAAGTAAACTAAATATAAATATGGGCCACAAGTTATACATTTGAAATAAAGTTTTAAAATTCCTATTTTTTTTTATACAATTACATAGCATTGAAGGTTCAAAACAGAGAAAAATCTAACTATACAAATGAGGTACAAATAGTAAAACCAAAAAGGCCCAAAAGTATTCCAAAGTCCGAAAGAGAGAAATTTAAAGTAACCTAAACGAAACATTAGATCTGAAAAATGGAAAACCTCCACACCTCTAACAGCCGCCCACTAAGCTACCACAACCATTACAACACTGCAAAATCCACTGATACTATTATAATAGAGGAGAAACTGAAGAACCATTTGGAAAATGGGGGTGAGCAAGCCACCCGCGCATAAAGCACTCCCATAATTCATTTATGGGGTGCATCAAACACTTTAACATTGACTCACAAGGTTAACCATATGAGGTGAAGATAAAACCTCCACAAAGAGAGGGGCCATGGTGTTGAAAGCAGAAAGCTAAAAAACAAAAGAAAAAACAAACCAAACAAAACCAAAAAAGAAGAAGGGAAACACAATAGAAAAATGAGGGCAACAGATAGAGTAATAAATAGAAAAACCAATCTTGGAGAAAATCAACATGCATGTTTCTTCACCCCTACCACCGTAGCAAAGAAAACGGTAGCGCACCACCGCCAAACCACTTCCGCGGCTACCACCCGAGAGCAACAAATGAAAAATCACAGCAGCGGAAGTAGGCAGAGGAGGAACCGCTGCAGCACCCAAGCAAGAGGTCGCAGAGAAGCCACCGCCAAGGCAGAGGAGATCCCACCACCAAAACACCACAAGACGACTCGAGTGTGCTCCACCAAAGCAAAAAATGAGAGAAAAAACTCAGAATAGGCAGAAGAGAAGGGGGAGAGAGAGAGAGAGGGGCTAAGGGGGGGGGGGGGGGGGGGGGAGGCAGAGGTCTTAGATCCACCTCTAAAAGAGGTGAAGATCAGAGAAACAACCCTACCCCAAATCTAGGGCCGACTTAAAATAAAAAATCTCTAATGTTTTCGATTGAATAATTGATAATCGATTTTATCAAAAAATTTCATTTGGTTTGAGAAATATATTTTTGAAAAGAACGTCATATGATTGTTTTTGGATGAATAATGTAACAGGATTGGTAGTTATATGCCACAAATCACAACATAATTTATGCAGTGAAATGTCCCAAAATAAAATTCAAGTGGTCTCGTGTCATATGTATAAATTTCATGTAATATTTCTAAATTTTCTCCACTACTCATGATTTACATACACGTGGTTAGCC
Source organism: Prinsepia uniflora (assembly GCA_032719365.1). Lineage (NCBI taxonomy): Eukaryota > Viridiplantae > Streptophyta > Magnoliopsida > Rosales > Rosaceae > Prinsepia > Prinsepia uniflora. The sequence continues at coordinate 62,248,491 of CM064868.1, forward strand.
TTAACACTAAATACACACCTAGATTTCTTTTTAAAATCACTTTTTATAAAGTTTCATATTTGCGCATTAACTAAACTCTGTCACCTCATTACATATAAATTATGAAAAAAAAACCTAGTGAGAATAGAAAAATATTATATTCTAACTAAATAAGATATCAAATCAATAAAGGATATCAAATAAATCTAGAATATTGAATCATTTTTAATTTATCACAATTTGATTTCTAACACTCCCTTTCAAGTTGAAGTGCGAACATTGTGAAGTCCCAACTTGCAAAGTATGCAAAGAGGAGTATGAGAGTTTCCACTCCTTGGTGCGTTACAACAAATTCCCTCCTTACCAATGAGATTGTCCCTCTCTACAATGAGAGTTTCCATGCTTTGGTCCATTACACATGCCGCTGGTGGCCAAACCAATCACAACCCCAACCACCCCTTTAGACCCTTTATGGCTTTGGTCAAGAATGAAAATCCCATCCCTGTTAAGAACCAACCTTAAAGACACCTTCTTCCTTTCCAATGTCTAGTCTCTAATTACCTAAAAATACATTTCTGATAAACAACATAAACACCAAAAACAAATGAAAACCTCGATCTCTACAGTGTTGGCCAACCCCACCCGACCACTCGACATAAACTTCATTCACAAGAACCAACAATCTATACAAGTTCCCCAAAGCATAAAACCAACACAAGGACTCAATTCCTCAGCTACAAATCTTTCAGGAACATAGACCAAAATCCTCACCAAACTGGGTCTCAAATTCTTCAGTGAATTTCATATTTCTCTTATACTAATTACTTATTATCAAATACGGAAGTTTCATAATTACATAGAGTTATTATCAATTCCAATAACGTTTTTCAAACTCCAATTGAGATCACAAATCTCTAATGTTTTTGATTGAATAATTAGTAATCAGTTTGACCAAATTTATTCACTTGGTTTGAGAAAAATATCCTTAAATAGAACATCGTATGATTATTTTTTGATAAACAATGCGACTGGATTTAGTAGTTATGTGGCATAACTCACGACATAATAATTCAGGTGGTGAAATGTCCAAAAATAAAATTTAGGTGGTCTAGTGTCTTAAATATAAAGTTCATGTGATATATCTAAATTTTCTCCCATAATGTTGATTTACATACATATGGTTAGCCTTAACACCAAATATGCATGACATGACCCTCCCGAAAAACGAGGAGATCCTGCTCCCATCTGACAGTTAACTCAAATCCAAGCAAACTCAAAGTAATCTGATAATGACAAAAAAAATCCACCATAGTCAGACAAGGGATATCTTACAAAAATCATTTACAGAGCATAAGTACTAGTACTAAATACAACTCAAAAATCCATTCCTACCCTAGTACATTGAAGAGTGCGCAAAATTTAGTCTATGCCTCTGGTCACTGAATATATCCCGTCGACATGTCACGACATGGAGGTCATATGAAAACCAAGACAAATCATGAGTGGACGAAAATAACCGTTTAAAACAAGGTTTGAAGAAAACTATTTATGCACCCTCCACATTAAAATCTATGCATGCATATAGTAAAATCACCTTATTTGATAAAGAAAGTAAAGTAAGATAACATAAAATAAAAGAAATGGATATTAGTAGAAAATTCACAATACGGGTAAGTATGCATAAAATCAGAATTTTAGTATATCACCAACATAATCACACATAGAAATGCCACACCAATCACATCGAGTCAACCCATTCTCGATATCCGTAAACTATCATAGCACACACATAGCCACTCGAGGATATAGAATCTGAGGGCCCTCTTAGGGATACATTATATGAGCGTTAACACATGATCACTGCACTATCGGTATCTAAGATCCGTGTCTTGAGAAGAATGGTGAACAATCCCACATCGCTCGGGGAGGGAAAGATAATGTTCTTTATATGTGTGAGCACGTATTTATCTAGTGTCAGGTTTTTTGGGAGCTCACTGTCTTTGGATTCCTTGGGAACTCCAAAATTAAGCGAGTTTGGGCTTGTGCAATCTGAGGATGGGTGACCTACTTGGAAGTTGCACGTGAGTTCCCAGAAACAAAATCGTGAGGGCTGGGCCCAAACCAGACAATATCGTGCTAGATGGGTCGGGTCGTGACAATTTGGTATCAGAGTTGGACCCCGTGTCAGGACCCGTCCCAAATCCCCCGGGAGTAACGTGGGACGCACCTAATCCCGTCTGACATGAAGTGTCAGACTAGGGAAAATTCCGTCTCTAGCCTTCACCGGGGCTTCCAGAGTACGTCAGGATCGTAGGAGGAGGAGTGTGATGTCTCGTCTCTGCTACAGCCGCATCCGCTATGAACCTGAAGGGCATTCAAAACATCAAAAGTCGTGAGTGGACAAAATAATATTTTAGTAAAAACATTTTCAAAGAAAGACATTTATGCCCTTCACTAAAAGCATATGCATGCATTCAAAAATCATTCATCAAAACCTTCATAAAACCACTTGAAAACATTCTCAAAACCATTCAAGGGTTCATGTCAGTCCCCATAAACCGTTATGATCCACAAATCCATTTACAACACCATTGGGCCTTGGCCCAAAACCGTAAAACGAACCCTATGGGAACTTAGCCCAAATCAAACACACGTGGGTCTTAGCCCAAAACCATTCTCAGTGAAATACCAAAACATAGAACACGGGGTCTCCGCCCCAAACCATTTCCAAATTTCAAATACGGGGTCTCCGCCCTAAATCACTTTCTAAAACATGGAACATGGGGTCTCCGCCCCCAAATCACTTTTTGTAAGAACCACATATGTACTCATACGTATAACCTATCCGCGGCACTTCCGAGAAGATGCCAACTCGGGGCAGACAGCCCCTAGGGAACAAATCCCCGATATATGTCACGATTCATCATCTCTATACTAGTGTGCACACCACTCGGGGTCTCACTCCGAGTTTTCCCCCAAGAATTCTCCATTTGGGAGGCTCTATCTCTGCATCTAGTCCAAGCTCTATCTCCGGATCTAGTTCGAACATCTCTCCGGAATCTGGTTCGGGACCACATCATAACTCATACTCCCACTCCTGGAACGGGATCCCTATGGGGATACCCATTCTGGTATGTGGATCGTGACTTTCCAGATCGACGTCTGGAGAAGACCATATAATCACATGGAGGGTATAATTCATTTTCCAAATACTGTCTTTCTCAAAACATTTCTTAACTGGGTCTCATACCCGATTCATCTCAACAGGACTCCTCGAATCCGATTCAAATCCATTTTACAGGCCTCGGCCTAAATCCATAGTTCAATAGGGTCTCAACCTGAATTCTCATTTCATAAACGGAACTGGGACTCAAGCCCGATATTACAATCAACAGGGCCTCTAGCCCGATATCACGACTAACTATGACAGGACCCGTCCCATATCCCTCGGAATTAGCGTGGGACGTGCCTGCTCCCGTCTGATAGGAAGTGTCAGACCAGGGATATTTCCGTCCTTTGCCCAACCGGGCTATCAGACTACACCAGGATCCGAAGGAGGAATGCGATGTCTCGTCTCTACTACAGCCGCATTCGCGATCAACCTAAAGGGCATTCAAAATACAAAAGCTGTGAGTGAACAAAACAACTATTTTATAAAAACATTTTCATAAAAGACCTTTATGCCTTTCATTAAAAAAATATGCATGCATTCGAAAACCATTTCTAGGGTTCATGCCCGGTTCCCATAAACCGTGATGAACCATCAAACCATTTGGGCTTTAGCCCGAAATCAGTGAAACAACACATGGGACCTTAGCCCAAACCAAAACATGTGGGAACTCGTCCCAAAACCATCTCATATGGGTCTCAGCCCAAAACCAATACGCGAGGGCCTCAGCCCAACGCCATCTCAGTGAAAACTTATCCACATATACATATATACATATATAACCCAACCTAGACACTTCCGGAGAAGATGCCAACTCGGGGCACACAGCTCCTAGGGAACACATCCCCGATATAGTCACGATATCTCTATAAATACAAGTATGCATACTACTCGGGGTCTCACTCCGAGTCTTCTCCTAGGAATTCTCCATCTGGGAGGCTCATCTTTGGACCTAGTCCGATCATCTCTCCGGAATCTGGTCCGGGACCACATCATAACGCCCACTCCTGGAACGGGATCCCTATGGGGATACCCACTCTGGTCTGTGGATCGTGACTCTCCAGGTCAACGACTGGAGGAGACCAATCAATCATCTCACAAGGAGGGTATATACATACTAGTATAAGAAAACCATAAAAACGGGACTCATGCTCGATAACACAAATCAACTGTGCCTTCAGCCCGAACATAAGACTCAATGGGGCCTTTGCCCGATTTCACAATGAACTGGGCATCGAGCCCAAACTCGTAAATCAACGGGGCATCGAACCCGATATCTTAGGGTCAGTCACGATCCCAATCATACCGATGCGTGCAACCATCAATCCAGAATCGCTCTCAATCCTGGTATGTCTTCGTGAACACATCACTGCTGCGACCATCTCGAGACCATGGTGCACACGTCGCCGATTGATCCTCTAAACCGTCAGCACTCCGAAGTCGAGCCTCCAGTGGCTGCTCGACAACGGGACGTGCATCGTGACCTCTCCGGAAGGAACGCATCCCAATCCGGAGGCGAGCGTCACGTCGTCCGTCGCCGTGCACACAACACCCGTCGCGACCATGACTCAGACCTACGGGTCATCAATAGGGTCTCATGCCCGAGTCAAATGGGTCTCATGCCCGAGTTAAAATCAAGACCAAAAGGCTCGTTTTACTTTTCCAAACCATTTCATGAAAACCGAAAGCATAAGCGCGTATAAACACGTATAAAACCAGAAAACCTCGAAGTACGTGCCTATACGTAAACACACACCAAAATGCACTCAAGGCATCACAAAACATACATTAAAACATATATAAAACATTTATGTATGCATCAATTTCAGAAAGAAAGTCCACTCACAGACCGTCCGCGCTGCTGCCTCGATATGCGCGTCGTAGGCCTTTCCGGGTCAACCGTCGTCTCTGGGATTCCCAAACCTGTCCAAATCACTTTAGAGGGTTACTAACTACTTAATTAACCACTCACTAAAGCCCCCTAATTTTCCAGGATTTTTAACTATTTTTAAACGCGCACTGAAACCTTTGGACAACCCGAACTATATCGAGACGATGTCCGATCGACTCGAAACCAGTCCCAAAATGTTCGTTACATCGAATAGATGATTTCACATGTTGGAACCTTCCCTAGATTCCCTGCCATGTGCCCTCACGCACCCATGCACAGCGTCATCTCCTACCTTCAGTCGATCGGTCCGACTAGTCCGGTCCGGTTTTTCCTGCAACTTGGACCGGCGTGACCAGTCCAGGTCCATTCCCGGTCCAGTTTTCACCTGTTTTACTCCTAATCAATCTTATTCTTCCTATTTTTGTCCTAGGAACCTAAACCAATTAACTAGAACTCCTAAAACCCAAGAAATCCAACCGGTCCAAATCTTCCTCACGGTTCAAAGTTTCTAAAACTTACCCACGGCTTCACGGCCGTCCAATAACTCCCAAAACCATCCTAACACAATCCTAATAACCTATTTAACTCATTAAAACCGTCCAAATCGACCCATAATTATAGAAATTGAAAAAAGGATTAAATCGGTTAAAACCGATTACCTCGATCGGTTTTCTCCACCGCCATCCACGGCGGCTGCTGCCTGGGCCAGCCACCACGTCCTCAGCTCCTCAGTCACTCTCTGTCCTCTCAACAATGATCAAAAGGGTTGAAGGGTTTTGGATTTAGGTGAAGGTTGATCGGGTTGGGTTTTGGGTTAGGAAGAAAATGATCGATGTAAGGGGAATGGGGTATGCATGAAGGAAAATGATGTCCAGTGGATGAGTGACACTTGTCACTCATCCATTGGCATTGGGACAAATATCTGGGCCCCACTTGCTGCCAAATAGTCCCCGTCTCGTAAAACGTGCAATAGTACGTTCAAACTTCCGTGAACCGTAACTTCACCGTCGAACGTCCGAATTCGACGTGCCACCTGTCTACAGATTCGTATCGTCGTGATCTACGTCACGGACCTCAGACCTCGGCCATCTGACCTCTCGGGTCAAAAGTCAACTGTTGGCCCCTATTCACCCTAATTACCAAAATGCCCCCGATCTTCCGATCGTCATAACTTCTTCCACGGATGTCGAAATCGAACGTGCCACATGTCTATGAACTCGTGTCATCCCGAACTATGTCACAGTCATCAGCCAAAGTCCATTTGATCGTCCGAACGAAAAGTCAGCGTTTTACCCAATCTAGGGGGAAAATCGTCATTTTTCCTTGAACACCTGCTAATCCTCGTCTAATCCCCGATTAGTCTCGCTAATCCGTCATTAATCCTTAATTACTCCCGCTAATTCTGTACGGGTCGTTACAAACTAGGCCTCAAGCCCGAAACCATAACTCAACGAGACCTCAAGCCCGATTTCACAACCAATAGGGCCTCAAGCTCGATACTACAGTCAAAGGGGCCTCCAGCCCGAGATTACAACCAACTGGGCCATAAACCCGAATTCATAAACCAACTGGGCCACAAACCCGAATTCATAAACCAACGGGGCCCTCAGCCCGATCGTATAACTCAAATGGACCCTCGGTCCGATTCCTCGTCAAATCAAATGGACTCCAAGTCCGAGAGTTCGTAAATCAAATGGGTTTCGTGCCCGATTTCATATTTCCAATTCCAAAACCATTTCATTAGACCCTCATTGAAAACCTAGCACGTACAAAACAGGAAATCTCGGAATACGTGAAAATACATAAATCCTAGGCTACCACAGACAAATGCACTCATGGCATCACAAAACATATTCTAAAACAATTATAAAACATTTATACATGCATCTATTTCAAAAGAAGGGTCCACTCATAGACCGTCCGAAGTCGCGCCTCGATACGCGCGCCATAAGTCTCTCTCGGGCCAATCGTCGCCTCCGGGATTCCCAAATCTGTCCAAATTAATGTAGAGGGTTACTAACTACTAAAATAACCCCTCACTAAAATCCCAAAATTTTCCAAAATTTTTAACTATTTTTAAATGCGAACCTAACCCTTTGGACAACTCGAACTATATCGAAACGATATCCGATTGACACGAAACCAGCACCAAAATGTCCGTTACATCGAATAGATAAAATTATGTAATGACCCGTCCCAGAAACCAGGATTAGATTAGTTGGTAATGGCGGATTAGTGAAGGTAATCGGTGATTAGTTGGATACGTTCGGACGGACGGTGCAAAATGACGATTTTGCCCCTAGAATGGGCAAAAATGTTGACTTTTCATTCAGGCGGTCAAATGGTCTTTAACCGATGACCGTGACATAGTTCGGGACGTCACGAGTACATAGACAGGTGGCACGTCTGATTCTGACATTCGAGGGAAAAATTATGACGTTTGGAAATTGAAGGGTATTTTGGTAATTTAATCGAAGGTTGACTTTCTGGACGACAAGTATTTTTCACGCATTTCGAGGACCGTTGGGAAGGTCTCAATCCCCTGAGTACAACGACATGCGGCACGTCATCATTGGACTTCGGACGAATTAATTATTGGTCTAAATGTACTGGAGGTAAAATGATAATTTTGCAAGGCAGGGGTAAAATTGTCATTTGGTTACCTTGGGATCTGTTCCCAGTTGGTTTTGGACACATGGCTACTCTTGGGAGTTCTAACCACAGAGGAGTGGACACTTGGCCCAATCTAGAGGATTGTGGAATTTGTTCAGCCGCCTTAGACACGTTTAAAATTGTTTAACCAGTTTGGTCGAGAACAAAGCATGTGTGTGAGTGAACTCCATGGATCTTCAGTACCAGTGTTAGGGAAATAGGAAGAAAAGATGAAGAGGATGTTAAGGCTAGTCAGATGGAGGTGGCACGGCGGCTCACGGCGGCGAGAAGAAGTGAGGAATTCGTGAAACCCGTGAGTTCCTTTGTGTGCGTTTGAATTGGTGAACTCGAATTGAAGGGTTAAGAGCAAAATTGGTTAATTAGAGGATGTTTCTGGGGCGTCTAGGTGTTGATTAAGCTTGAACTGGAGGCTCGCCGTAAACGGTGGCGGTAGAACCGAAAAACTGGTAAGCTTGAATTAACAATGGTGTTTTCGGTTTTAATTCGTTTTGATCGATTCTAAAGAGTGAAACCTGTTTCTGGAGGTTCTGTAAAGTGTTTAGCATGGATTTTAAGGGCGGTGAGGACTCGTGGTGACTAGAGGCAGAGGAGGAAAATACAGTTTTGAGCAAAGAATAAAAAGGTTTGATCTCGACTCCTATTATTCGATTTAACTATTTAAGTAGGTAGTTTAATAGGAAAGTGATAGACAAACCTAATAGACTAAAAAGGAATGAAAATGGACCAGAATTGGACGGTTTAAGACGTTGGACCGCCTGCGCTGGTTCGGCTAGACCGGGCTGAACCGAACCGGTTTGGACCCGGTTCGGTGTGAGGTTGAAGATGACCTGCTGAGGCGGGTGAGGCCCACGCGCAGCCCCTTTGGGAGGCGCGTAGGGGCGTATGGCACATCTTTTGAGGATGGTTCCAACACGACTTTTAAAGTATTTGAGGTAACAAACATTTTGGCACTGGTTTCGAGTCGATCGGACATGGTCTCGATAGGTTTCGGGATGCCCAAAGGTTTTAGGTCTCGATTAAAAATAGTTAAAATTCGGAAAAATTACGGGACTTTAGTATAAGCTTTATGAATTAGTTAGTGACCTTATATTGGGATTTGGACAGGTTCGAGAAAGTCGAGGACAGTGGATTAGTCGAGAAAGTATAAGTGCGCGCGTATCGAGGCAGCGACGAAAATGGTCTATGAGTGGACTTTGCTTTCTAACTTATGATGCCTGCATATATGTTTTTATATGTTTTCTATACGTGATTCTATGATTTGATTTATGATCTTGATGATTTACGATTTTGCATGGTTTTCGAGATATTTACGGAATTTTCACATTTTACTAGATTTCAAATGATCTTGTGATTTGATCATGGTTTTAATGATTTGATTTTGGGATTTGAAACATGATTTGAAACGGATTTCGGAAAAGTGATTTTGGGCTTGGAGCCCTGTTTCTGAGATTTCGATAAACGAGTATTCGGTTTTGAAACTGGATTTCGAAAATGAGATTTTGGATTTGGTTTTGAGACTTGGAAAGGAAATCTGGATTTGGGTTCGGGACGATGGTTCATGATGCTAGCTTACGGAATCATCGTTGCGAATTCGAAGGTGGATTTTTTGTGGTTTTCAGTTGAATGAAAAATGGTTTTGGGTTTAAACACCCGGAAAGAAAAGAAAAACCCGCTGGATCTGGTTTTGAGTTTAAAAACTCGGATTGATTGACGGGGGGAGGCCCCTGGATTGAGATGTTTTGAGTTTAAAGACTCGGTATATGTTTTGAGTTTAAAGACTCGGTGATTGTGATACCCCCCCGAGGCCTGTGATTGTGTTTTGAGTTTAAAGGCTCGTTGATATCCCAGGAAGGCCTGGTTATTGCGCATGGTTTTGAGTTTAAAGACTCGGGCGCACTTGAGATCCAGCAAACTCGCATACTTAATGTTTTTTTTTCACTGGTTTTCCGATGTTTTGGGCAGTGGCCCGGTTGAATTGGTTTTGATGAGTTTTGGGACCGAGTTCCCATACGTTGAGATTAATTTATGATTTAAGGATGAGGCCTGGATTTGAATAACTGATTTGATAGCTTTATTTGATGGTTTTTGATATGAACTTGATATGATCTGGTTTCATAACATTGATATGCATGCATTGGTTTTGCGTGGATGGTAAAAATGTAATTACGTTTTCTGAAAAATGTTTTTGAACTTATACTTTATTTTTGTCCACTCACAGTCTTTTTGTGTTTTTGATACCCTCCAGGTTGTTGCGGTGTTGCCTGTTGGTCGAGAGAGACGGAAACATCTCATACGCGATCCACAGTAGTGTCTGTAACCTCTGGGAAGTCCGAAAGTTTGAGCGGTTTAGTCAAGAATCCCTTGTCCAATACGGGTCATATGGAGGTTGGACGTCAGTTTAGCCTTCGTGTCACTCGTAAGTTAGACGGGAGCATGACTTAGCCCTTAATCTCGGGAGATTCAGGGCGGGTCGTGTCAAATTACATGTTGGAAACTTCCCCAAAGGACGGCTCACGCGCCCCAACACGGCCCTGCGCGCGAGCCTCACGCGCCAGAACACTGTGGATCATCCTCAAGCTCCAGCGACCGGTCCGAACTGGCCGGTCATGTGCAGCCAGTCCAGCCAAACCGGCGTGGCCGGTTCAACCCTCTAAACCCCTCATTTTTGGTCCGTTTCCTTCCATTTTAATTCTATTCTTCCTAGTTCCTCAATTCCTATCTATTCCTATAAAAAGAACTAACAAAAATGCCCTAAAACCTAATGGTTCAAAACTCCCTCACGGTTCATCTTTTTCCAGAATTCTCTCAGGGCTTCACAGCCGCCTACCACCCCTAAAAACCTTCCTAAAACCTTCCTAGCAACCTATTTAACCCATTTAAATCAAGAAAAACCAGCCATAATGTGCAAAATCGAAAAAAAAAGGAAAAATGGGAAAACCGATACCTTGCACGATTTTTGCCTCCGCCGTCCACGGCGGCGCTGCCTCCTGCCAGCCACCATCATCCTCACGGCCCTCCAACACTCTCTAGTTCCTCAGACATGATCATAGGGATTAAGGGTTTGGATTGGGGTTGGAAGGTAATCGGGGTCTGGTTGGAAATGGGGAAAACGATCGATGAAGAAAAGGAACGTGAATTGCATGAATATGTTTGAGTGTGCAATGGATGAGTGACACTTGTCACTCATCCATTGGGCCAATGACAAATATCTGGGCCCCACTTAGGACAAAAGTCAATCCGTCTCGTAAAACGCGCAATAATTCCCTCGAACTACGGTGAATCGTAACTTCTCCGTCGAACGTCCGAATTTGACGTGCCGCCTATCTACAGATTCGTATCGTCCCGATCAACGTAAAGGTCCTCGGCCCTCAGTCATCAGACCTCCCGGATCAAAAGTCAACCATTTGCTCCTATTCAACTGAATTACCAAAATGCCCTCGAACTTCCAAAAATCATAACTTCTTCCTCGAACATCGGAATCGAGCGTGCCACCTGTCTATGAACTCGTGACGTCCCGAACTACGTCACAGTCATCGGCCAAAGTCCATTTGACCACCTGAATGAAAAGTCAACGATTCACCTATTCTAGGGGCAAAATCGTCATTTCGCCCGAACGTCCGTTAATCCTCGTCTAATCACTCGTCTAATCACCGATTAGTCTCGCTTATCCGTCATTAATTCGTAATTAATCTCGATAATTCAGTACGGGTAGTTACAATCTTCCCCCTTTAAAAAATTTCGTCCTCGAAATTCAAATCTACCCGATTCCACAACCAAATTGTGGAATCCAACCATGTCCCAAGTAGAGGGGTATTGCACCCACACACGAGGGTACCCGTGTAACCGTACACATCGGACACACATGTCGTACTCTTCAGTACCTACCGTCACCAGAGCCTCCAAAGCTCTAATTCATTTTCGAGAACTACACGTCAGTTCGCACGTCTCACTCGAGACAGAATGTCGACACTCGTCGATCATTGCCTGTCACTCACTTTGACAGGTTAACAATACCAGACTGACATTCAAACGACTTTTCAATCTATGACAGGACCCATCCCAATCCCCCCGGGATTAACGCAGGATGATCCTGCTCCCATCTGACACGAAGTGTCAGACAAGGGATATTTCCGACCTTTGCCCTCCCGGGCTATCAGAGTACGCAAGGATCCGGAGGAGGCATGTGATATCTCGGTCTTTGCTACAGTCCACATCCGATGTCAACCTGAAGGGTATTAAAAAACAGAAAGACTGTGAGTGGACAAAACAAAGAGTTTATAAAAACATATTTCATAAAAGACCTTTATTACCCTTCATTAAAAAGCATGCATGCATAGTTAAACCATTTATCCAAACACATATGTTTTAAACAACCATCATTAGGGTCTCAGCCCCCAAATTCCGTAAATACAAGTCACACGGGCTCCTGCCCAAAACCATTTACAGAAAACCATAACATCATAAACATATGTGGGATCTCAGCCCAAATCCATTTATCATCATAAAACACAATTTCCCAATCCACTTGAAATCATGTTTATCCATTATATTTCATATCCAAGAACCTGTCACGGTAAAATAGAGCTACGCGCGTGCTAACCGGGGTCTCAAACCCAAGTCTCTCCAGCGTCCACCCAGGTCAATGTCCGTAGATCAATGACCCTCCCTGGAGGTAACAAACCATGCCCATCCCTGAGAGAAAGGAACCCAACTGGGGGGCGACTCCACTCAGTCAGTGCTCCGTGACTACTCCGGGGTCCACCCAGGCCAACGACCCTCCCCGGAGGAGACAATCATGTATAAAGGATGGAATATGAAAACCTTTTGAAATCATTCTTGAAACCTTTCAAGGATTCATGCCCGGCCCCCATAAGCCGTCATGAACCATAAAACCTTTCCAAGGGTTCATTGCCGGTTCCCATAAACCGTCATGACCCGTAAATCCATTTCAAGGGTTCATGCCGGTTCCCATAAACCGTCATGAACCATAAAATCCATTTGCAACACATAGCTGGGCCCCTAGGCCTGAATCCACATACAAACTGGACCTTAAGTCAGATTCGTAAACCAACTGGGCCTCGTGCCCGATTTCCTAAAGCAAATGGGTTTCGAGACCCGAGTTTACTTTATCAAATCTAAAACCATTTCAAGAAATCCTAAGCAAAACCATAAGAATGGAAAATCAGTATAAAACTGGAAAACCTCGATTTACGTGCAAGCACGTAAATCGCCTCGTAAAGCGTGAAATCATATAAATCACAAGCATCCAAATCAACATCATAAAATCATATTCATAATCCATATAAAACATTTATGCATGCATCACAGTTTAGAAATCAAAGTCCACTCACAGACCGTTATATGCTGCCGCCTTGGTTTACGTGCCGTAAGCGTCACAAGGGAAAATCATCATCACGGGGACTCCCAAACCTATCCAAATTGTAATAAAAGGTTACTAACTACTTAATTAACCTCCTACCAAAGCCCCTTAATTTTCCCGAACTTTTAACTATTTTTAAACCGACCCTAAACCTTCGGACAACCCGAAACCTATCGAAACGATGTCCGAGTTGATGCGAGACCAGCCCCAAAATCTTCCTTACATCGAATAGAAGATTTCATATGTTGAAAAACTTCCACAAATTACTGTTCACGCGCCCTCACGTGCTCCTAGAAGGCTTAGAATACTATTCATCATCACTAACTTCCAACTGAACCGGTTTACTGTTCATTGGCACTAGTGCTAAACACCGGTTTTCTCTCGGTTTCTTGGACCGGTTCAGGGTCCATTTTAGGTCCATTTCATCTCCTTTTTATCATAATATCATCCTAATCCTATTTCCTATCATTTAGACATTAAAACCCGAGCAAAACCCACCAAAACCGTGCCTTTCCGATCGGCCATGGTGGCCGGATTTCCCCCGCCGTTCACTGCCACTCCAGGCCATCCTAAGCCCTAAAACTAATCCTAAACTTCTCCCTAGGTCCCAGAAATATTTCCCAATCCTTTGAATCGAATAAAAAGCAATAAAACCGATTTTTGGATTTTGAATACTTACCCAAGGTTTTCGGGTTTCCCCCGCCATGTCCTCCGTCGTCTGCCACCGGTCCAGCCCCTCATTTCCTTCCTCTCATTCCCTCACGTTCACACACAAGCATGGAGGAGGATGAGCTAGGGTGATGGTGGTGGTGTTTGTGTGTTTGAAGAAAATGAAGAAATGAAGAAAAATGGTGGGTTTCGGGTTTGTGAGGAAAAACAAGGAAAATGAAGATGATGAAGATGACTTGATCTGATGAGAGAAGAGAGATAGATTAGATGAGATGAGTGGTGAGGATTGAGTGTTTAATTGAAATGGATGGATAGGATTTAATGAAGAAAAGATTAATTATATAATAATAGATATAATAGTATTTAATTAAACTAGATCCACAATTTAGGGGGTTTGGACTAATGGGATGAGTGACACTTGTCACTCATCCATGGGACCCACTCAAAATATCTGGCCGAATCAGAATAAGCCAAGTGTTCTTGCCTCGTAATGCGCGCATAGTGAAATCGACCTTCCGTGACCTATAACTTCCTCGTTCGAAGGTCCGATTTCAACGTGCCGCCTGTCTATGGATTCGTATCGTCCCGATCTACGTAATGGTCCTCGGTCCTCAGCCATCGGCCCTCCCCGGTCAAAAAGTCAACACTTTGCCCCTTTTGACCAAAATTACCAAATTGCCCCTAAACTTCTGAACGTCATAACTTCTTCCTTGAACGTCGAAATTGACCGTTGCCACCTATCTATGAACTCGTGACGTCACGAACTACGTCATGGTCATCGGTCAAAGTCCATTTGACCGCCAAAATGAAATGTCAATATTTTACCCACGACTAGGGGCAAAACGGTCATTTTGCATCGTTCTTCCGATTTCGCCCAACTAATCACGGATTAACCTTACTAATCGTGATTAGTTACTAATCTAATATAGGAATTCGGGACGGGTCGTTACAATCTAACACTTTGACATGTTCCATCCTTCAGTCGTCAGGCTGAAGTACGTATTCCCACTAAGGGCTATCACATCTAAGCTGACATTCTGCTCAGCATCCGATCAGACAACATTCCATAGATCCTGCCAATCACAATGGCACGAATCACACCTTGCAAACCATATTCAAACACATATGATCATACTGACTCTCCTTAGAGTCCCATCAGTCCACATCAATTCGAACGGATCAGATAATGATCAATCCGTTATCACGATATGTCACGACCTCGTGACTAGCCGACAACTCCCAGCTCCACTGTGCTTCGATGCTCTACCCCTGATCTCGACTCGTTCTCGAGTCCCTCGCATCACTCAGTGATCTCCGCTGACATCTAGACTCACCGCGAGTCTCAACCTGTCACTATCGGATCTAACTGGATCGCCACTCATGTCCATCTAGGACTCTATCCAATCTACAACATTCCCATACTCTCAGGCACTCTCAACCCGACATCGATTGATCGTGGTCAATCCCATCATCCAACGTGCACAGCACACCGTGCACCCATCACAACAATCATCAAGGCCCTACTCGGCCTACTCACGGACTGCACTCTGGCAACGTCACAACCACATACTACTGTCCGCGTTCCAACCATAGCCTGGACCCCAACCCGTTCCGTCCGTCACCAGGCGAACTTCAATCCATCACCTCGGACACTCACATCGTCACATCTTATGACGCTAAATACCATCTACTGGTCAAACCAAACAAATTTGACCCACAGCCTAGGTGTTCGATTCTTACACCCTCTTTGAACCCCTTAGCGGTCATATTACTCCTCGTCGTCCCACCTAGGGAAGAATCAAGGAGAATCCAAGATGATGACATCAAAGTTCATCCTATGTCATCCCCCGACACCTAGCACTAACTACTAAAGAGTCACACTCAGTGACCTCGGAATATCCATCACAAATGCGGAATAAAGCACTCCTCTCAACGTCTTAATCACAACTTCTCTTGATTCCGAAGCTCCAATCAGGTTGGAAACATGCCTCTTTTCCCAATTACTGAGCTTGTTCATTACATGAGCATTCCCACGTCCTTTAGGCAAACAATTTCCAAGTCCTCAACTCAGGAGGTATGGTCAACCGTAGTCAATCAAAACCAATCCACAATGGACTCTCAAGTCCTCATCTCAACCGGACATCATCCACGCGTCCATGACTACCGTTTATGCAAGTACACTTATTCCGAGTGGAATTCACGCGACTCAAGGTTAAACCTTGTATACTATTTATGGATGTGCATAAACGACCTCCAACACTCGCATCTTCGTACCTTTAATCAATCTGATCCAACCCTGACTCGCAGAATTGGTCGGAATCCATTCGCATCGGTTGGTAGGCTAAACAGATCGCAACGTCTATCATGATCTGAACCCAAATCCCTGCGTACTCCATATCTAACCAACCGACACTCACAGGTCATAAGACGTCACTTACTTCATTCGTTTATACCTTTTCATCTGAATGCCACTTAGGCATTTCAACCTTTAACGTTACTACTCTTGGGCACACACTCGCGCCCCAAGTCTTGTGTCATCAAGGAACTGGTCACCAAACCAAGTACTCCTGGTGCCTCACACTGAGCCACTTGGGATCCTCTCTGTCCCGCTCAGTGCCCATCGAACTCACATGTTCGCCACTCTGGGCATATTTACTATCCCGTCGGCATACTGGTTCCGCACGTCCCAACTCTAAGGGGATCAACTCCAGCACTCACACTCGTGTAATCCATCCAAGGATATCTAGGGCACCTGTCACTCATCCAAGTATATCTTACTCGTCACAGTCACCTCACATAGGTAGTGTGGTAAGTGTGCCAACACCCAACGTTCAGCGTCTCATTCTGCGATCGCACTCAGCCGTAACCGAGTCGAATCCAGAATCACTGCTCGTACCGTGCATCACTCACGCACCTCATATCATCGTCACGACTGACGAATCCCATCATCACAATCGTCACGGGCAACTTGAGCCTATCCAAAATCGATAAGACTCGACTACATCCATCGATAACAGCGTCTGCCACCACCTCGTGCAGACCCATTTCAGGAACACTCTGCTATCGAGACTCCAAATCCATGTGATAGTCGACCGCTGGTACCAACCACTCAGTATGCGACATCCACCGATCGGTCCACCTCAGGATTCCAAATCTCATCACACAATGGTACTCGTGAACCGGATCCCCTCATTTTACTTAGTGTCAGGCCAATCACTCTCGAACTGGGGTTGTCATGAACCCGGCTACCCGCTGCACCTTAACAATCCTGACCGATCCCCTCGTTTTCGACTCCGAAGAGTCGTTCGTACTCCGATACTAGTGTCCGAGACAACCAGTAACCACATTGGAGGATCTCGTCCTCGTCGTAAATCTACTACGGCTCTCAGCCGTTGGCCTCTCATAAGAATTCGGCCATACTCCGTGCCTAACACTGCACAACGGCTGCACGTCGTAATCGTATCCTATCACGTCACACCATAACTACTCCGGGCATCCACTGCCAGTCAATATCCCTCCGGGATTCGACACACCTAACCATGGCATCTCATGACAGATAGGATCAACGTTCATATTCCCAACAATCTCACTCGGGGTCAACCATGACCTCAGCTGTTCTTTGTAGGCACACTCTCCAATCCAACGTGACACGACCGACAACAGTCTCGACTCGGAAGTCGTCCCACGGTGTCTACTGAGGGCACTGGATCCTATCTCCAGTAACAATACGGCTCTAAGCCGTGGGATTCACACAAATACTGATCCAACTTGGGATCCACTTCCTCGAAATATGCGACATGTACGACATTGGATGCCAATCGTACCTCAAACTATCGCACTACATGCCAAACACAACCTAACTAAGGTTCGATGATACTTGAATCCTCGTACTAATACCCTAACTATCAGGTTGATGACGTGTTGTTACAACTTCAAAGAGTACCATGAGTATCAAATGAGTCAACCTCGCTCTGATACCACTTTGTCAGGACCCGTCCCAAATCCCCCGGGATTAACGTGGGACGCGCCTGATCCCTTCTGACAGGAAGTGTCAGACTATGGAAAATTCCATCTTTAGCCCTCACCGGGGGCTTCTAGAGTACGCTAGGATCGTATGAGGAGGAGTGTGATGTCTCATCTCTACTACAGCCGGATCTGCTATCAACTTGAAATGCATTCAAAACATCAAAAGTCGTGAGTGGACAAAATAATATTTTAGTAAAAACATTTTCAAACAAAGACATTTATGCCCTTCACTAAAAGCATATGCATGCATTCAAAAATCATTCATCAAAACCTTCATAAAACCACTTGTAAACATTCTCAAAACCTTACAAGGGTTCATGCCGGTCCCCATAAACCGCCATGAACCATAAATCCATTTACAACACCATTTGGGCCTTAGCCCAATACCCGTAAAACGAACCATATGGGAACTCAGCCCAAATCAAACACACGTGGGTCTAAGCCCAAAACCATTCTCAGTGAAATACCAAAACATAGAACACGGGGTCTTCGCCCCAAACCATTTCCAAATATCAAATACGGGGTCTCCGCCCCAAATTACTTTCTAAAACATAGAACACAGGGTCTCTGCCCCCAAATCACTTTCTGTAAGAACCACATACGTAGTCATACGTATAACCCATCCACGACACTTCGGAGAAGATGCCAACTTGGGGCACACAACCCCTAGGGAACACATCCCCGATATATGTCACGATTCATCATCTCTATACTAGTGTGCACACCACTCGGGGTCTCACTCCGAGTCTTCCCCCAGGAATTCTCAATTTGGGAGGCTCTATCTCTGGATCTAGTCCGAGCTCTATCTTCCGGATCTAGTCCGAACATCTCTCCGGAATTTGGTCCTGGACCACATCATAACTCATACTCCCACTCCTGGAAAGGGATCCCTATGCGGATACCCATTCTGGTCTGTGGATCGTGTCTCTCCAAGTCGACGTCTGGAGGAGACCATATAATCACATGTAGGGTATAATTCATTTTCCAAATACTTTCTTTCTCAAAACATTTCTTAACTTGGGTCTCATACCCGATTCATCCCAACAGGATTCCTCGAATCCGATTCAAATCTATTTTATAAGCCTCGACCTAAATGCACAGTTCAATAGGGTCTCAACCCCAAATTCTTATTTCATAAACCGAACTGGGACTCAAGCCCGATATTACAATCAACTGGGCCTCTAGCCTGATATCACGACTAACCGGGCCTCAAGCCCAAAACCATAACTCAACAGGGCCTCAAGCTCGATTTCAGAACCAATAGGGCCTCAAGCCCGATACTACAGTCAAAGGGGCCTCTAGCCTGAGATTACAACCAACTGGGCCATAAACCTGAATTCGTAAAACCAACGGGGCCCTCAGCCCCGATTGTATACTCAAATGGACCCCTCAGCCTGATTCCTCGTCAAATCAAATGGACTCCAAGTCCGATAGTTCGTAAATCAAATGGGTCTCGTGCTCGATTTCATATTTCCAATTCCAAAACCATTTCATTAAACCCTCATTGGAAAATCTAGCACGTACAAGCATCGTATAAAACAAGAAATCTCGAAATACGTGCAAATACGTAATCCTAGGCTACCACAGACAAATGGCACTCATGGCATCACAAAACATATTCTAAAATAATTACAAAACATTTATGCATGCATCAATTTGAAAAAAGGGTCCACTCACAGACCGTCCGAAGCCAGCGCCTCGATATGAGCGCCATAAGCCTCTTCCCTGGCCAATCGTGGCCTCTGGATTCCCGAATCTGTCCAAATTAATGTAGAGGGTTACTAACTACTTAAATAACCCCTCACTAACGTCCTGTAATTTTCCGGGAATTTTTAACTATTTTTAAACGCGAACCTAAACCTTCGGACAACCTGAACTATATCGAAACAATGTCTGATTGACACGAAACCAGTCCCAAAATGTTCGTTACATCGAATAAATGAAATTACATGTTGGAACCTTCCCCCAAAGGAGGGCTCACGCACCCTCATGCGCCCCAAGACAGCCTTGCGCGTGGGCCTCAGCGCGCGAGAAACACTGTGGATCATCTTCAGAGCTCTAGCGGTCCGAACCAGCCCGGTCCTATTCAGCCTGTTCAGCCCTATAAACCCCTCATTTTCGGTATGTTTCCTTCCGTTTTTAATTCTATTATCCCTAGTTCCTCAATTCCTATTTATTCCTATAAAAATAACCAACAAAAACGCCCTAAAAACCTAATGGTTCAAAACTCCCTCACGGTTCATCTTTCCAGAATTCTCTCAGGGCTTCACAGCCATCTACCACCCCAAAGACCTTCCTAAAACCTTCCTAGCAACCTATTTAACCCATTTAAATCATGAAAAACCGACCATAACGTGCAAAATCAAAATAAAAAGGAAAAAATGGCAAAACCGATACCTTGCAACGGTTTTTGCCTCCACCGTCCATGGCGGCGCTGCCTCCTGCCAGCCACCATCATCCTCATGGCCCTCCAACACTCTCTGGTTCCTCAGACATGAACGTAGGGATTAAGGGTTTGGATTGGGGTTGGAAGGTAATCGGGTTTGGTTGGAAATGGGGAAAATGATCGATGAAGAAAAGGAAGGTGAGATGCATGAATATGTTTGAGTGTGCAATGGATGAGTGACACTTGTCACTCATCCCATTGGGCCAGTGAAAAATACCTGGGCTCTACTTAGGACAAAAGTCAATTCGTCTCGTAAAACGCGCGCTAGTTCCCTCGAACTTCCGTGAACCGTAACTTCTCCGTCGAACGGTCCAAATTCGACGTGCCGTCTGTCTACTGATTCGCATCGTCCCGATTTACGGAAAGGTCCTCGGCCCTCAGCCATCGGATCTCCCGGGTCAAAAGTCAACTATTTGCTCCTATTCAACCAAATTACCGAAATGCCCTCGAACTTCTGAAAATCATAACTTCTTACTCGAACGTCGGAATCGAGCGTGCCACCTGTTTATGAACTAGTGACGTCCCGAACTACGTCATAGTCATCGGCCAAAGTCCATTTGACCGCCTGAACAAAAAATCAACGATTCACCCATTCTAGGGGCAAAATCGTCATTTTTCCCGAATATCCGTTAATCCTCGTCTAATCCCCGATTAGTCTCTCTAATCCTTCTATAATTCGTAATTAATCTCAATAATTCTAGATGGGTTATTACACACTGATCGGAAGTGTGCTAGCGAGAACGCTGGGCTCCAAGCGGGTGGATTGTAAGAACCCGTGTCTTGAGAAAAACAGTGAACAATCCCACATTGCCCCGGGGAGGAAAAGGTAATGTGCCTTATGTATGGGCACATATCTATCTAGCGTGAGGTGACACGACCCACCCCCAATCCCCCGGGATTAAGGGCTAAGTCATGCTTCCGTCTAACTTCCAGCGTGACACGAAGGCTAAACCGACGTCCAACCTCCATGTAACACGTAAGCCGGACAAGGGATTTCCAAACGAACCATCCATAAATTCTGGACTTTCCAGAGCGAGCAGAATCTATTGTGGATCGCGTGCGTGATGTCTCCGTCTCTCTCTAACAACAGCCCACACCGCATCAAACCTGGAGGGTATCGAAAACATAAAAGACAGTGAGTGGACAAAACAAATAATTAAGTTTAGGAAAACAGTTCATAAGAAATTACATTTCTACCCTCCATTTTAAAACCAATGCATGCATATAAAACTCATTCCATAAAACCATTTCATCACCATCAATGGAAAGCGGAATCATTTTTTTGTCTCAAATCTGTATCTCAAATCCAGGGCCTCAGCCCAAAATCATAAGTCCTCATCAAAGAACGGGAACTCAGCCCAAAACTCATCAAATCTAAATCATCTGGGCCATTTCCCAAAACATCTGAAAACTAGTGAAAAACATCAATCAATCAAGTTGCTGGATCTCAAGTGCGCCCGAGTCTTTAAACTCAAAAACACATGCGCATAATCAGGTCTTCCCGTGATATCAACGAGTCTTTAAACTCAAAACACAATCAACAGGCCTCGGGGGATATCATAATAACCGAGTCTTTAAACTCAAAACATATCAATTGTAACGACCCATCCCGGAATTCGGGATTAGATTACTACCTAATCATGATTAGCGGGGCTAATCGGTGATTAGTTGGGCGAAATCGGACGAACGATGCCAATGACCGTTTTGCCCCTGATCGTGGGGAAAACGTTGACTTTTAATTAGGGCGGTCAAATGGACTTTGACCGAAGACCGTGACGTAGTTTGGGACGTCACGAGTTCATAGACAGGTGGCACGTTCGATTTCCGACGATCGAGGTGAAAGTTATGATGTTCGGAAGTTCATGGGCATTTCCGTAATTTGGACGAAATAGGGGAAAATGTTGACTTTTTGATCGGGAGGTCCGATGGCCGTGGACCGAGGGACCGTTAGGATGGTCTCGATGCCCTAAGTCCGTAGACATGCGACACACGTCGATTGGAGTCCGAATGACCAAGTTACGGGTCACGGAAGTCGGAGGGCATAATGGTAATTTGCCAACTTAGGGGCAATTTGGTCATTTTACCAACTGGGCACTGTTCACCCCCGTGGGAGACAACCTGCACGGCTATGCCATGGGTGTCTGAGCGTGCAAATTGTTTTTTTTGAAACCCAATCGCTCGTGATGGGTGCTAGTGGACTGAGGGAATTGTTTTTGTGACTGAGTGGGAGGCAATCGTGCCTGGTGTGGTGAGTGGCAGTGCACGGGCTGGTGCTCTTTTGAGGTAAGAAAACAGAGTGGGCAGGAGGTTGAAGTTGCACGGGTGAGATTGGAATTGGGGCAATGTCGTGGTCTAGTTACTTAGGCAGATAGTGAGGGAGCAGGGAGAGAAGGGAGTGCACGGTTGAGTGGTGTCTGTGCGGGGAACAGAATGCTGGACTGGTGCCCATGGGAGCTGAGGAAAACAGAGACCTTGTTCAGGCCATGATTGATCTTCCCAAGGCCACAGTGAGTGAAATTGTGAACGGGAGAAGGAACTAGGAGGAGAAAAACTGAGCTCTGAGGGGGAAAGAAGAAAGAAAGGGAGGAATTTGAGAAACCAGAGAGTCTGAAATCAAAATTCGGAAATGGAGGGAAAAATACCCAATTCGATCTGTGAGTCTTGGGGGTCCAAACTGATAATCAGTTCAGCTACCTGGGCTGGTGTCGACTACAACCACGCAAAAATCGATTGGGAGTGGGTCGTATCTTGACCCCAGACTGAGGTTCAGTTTCTGGGAACGGGTCGTGGTGGAGTCCAGGTGGTTGGAGGCTCGGGACCTTGGATTTGAGCTCAGAAACATGTTCTTATGGATCCTGCGGTGCTGCTGAGTGAAGAAATTGAAGGAAACGATGGGTATTGGTGCACTCCAGTGATGAACAGTGGTCGGTTCTTCGTCGGAAAATCCAAGCTTGGAGTCGTGATGATTGAGGTTAGTTCTTGTGAAATTACTTGTGTGATCGTCCATAGAATCAGTATACGAAGCTCCCCAACTAATTAATTGAGTGTATATGCGACTGTGTAATGAATGGGGACTAAGAACCCGATTAGGACCCGTATTCGATTGGGCTGGTTTTAGGCCATGTCGACGTGAATGAGTAAAACAGAACTTAAATTAGGTCCATTTCGATGCCATCTGAGAGTTTAATTGAAGGAATTAAGTGGATATTTGCAGGGATTGAATCGGGTCCAGTCGCGGGTTGCATACCCGTTTTACAGTGGAACCGGGTGAGGATGGTGACCGTTGGGGTTACTGTAGCTGGCGCGTGAGTGTCACGCGCAGCCGCTTGCGGCGGCGCGTGACGGCGTGTGGGGCCGAATTTCAAGGTGAGTTCAACACGAACTTTATCCTATACAATGTAACGAGCATTTTAACGTTGGTTTCGAATTTTTCAGACGTCGTTTCGATGTTGTTTCGAGGGTCCGAAGGTTTATATTACGTTTGTAATTAACGATTAATTCCCCGGAAAATTATGGGAAAATGGTATGTTATTATCTAAGCTCTTAGTGACACTAAATTATGTTCTCGGACAGGATTTGGAATTTCTGGAAAATATGGGAAATTACGGAACCGCGTGCGGCGCGAAACCGAGCCCTATTGGACGGTGTGTGAGAGTGTGGACGTTGCTTTCAAAATTTTAATGCATGCATAAATTATTTTCTATGATTTTTATGATTATTGATTATAAGTTGCGATTGATTTCGATTTCCGTATTTACCCGTATTCGATTTCCGTATTTATACGGAATTTTTACTATATATGTGAAATTACACGTATTTCGAGACTATGGTTACTTTTTGTGCTTAAAATGGTTTAATGAAAGAGTTTATATATAAATGGGCGTATGATGATTTAAGAATGTTCTTTACGATTATGAGGGCGATTCACCGTGTTTGCAACGGTTTTCGAGGTTTTTTGCGGTTTTACACGTTTTACCGAGAATTTGAGGTCATTGTGATTTGATCACTGTTGATGTTTGATTTTGGAATGTGAATTGAGGTTTGCGATTTCGAGGATTTTAAATTGGATTTTGAGTATGCTTGACTAGACCGGGATTTTTGTGATTATGGTCGTGGTTTGATGCCCGGATAATGTGAAATGAGAATTGAAGTGATTTCAAGGAATTAAAATAGATTTTGAAAAAGATGATTTCTGGTTTGGTGCTCGGGGGCATAAAAGTAAATTTAACAAACGAGATTTCGGTTTTCTGAAATTTAAAGCGGATTCTTGGTTTGGGTTCGGGATGATGCTTCCGGATGCCGGCTTACGGAATCATTATTGCGAATTCGAATTCGGGAATGAAAAAGGATTTAATAAAGTGATTTGGTCTATTTTTGCATGCCCCGTGTTTCATGATGATTTGATTATGTTTGTAAAGTATGATTTGGGGTAAATGAATGTGGAATTTCGGACCATGGGTCCTGTTGTGAAAAATGTGATTTTGGGATGGATCCCACGTGGTCGTGATTGATGAACTATTTTGGGGTTTAAAGACCCGCTGAAAACTGCTTTGGGTTTGAAGACTCGTTGTTGTGTTTGAAAACTGTTTTGGGTTTAAAAAACCCGGTGCTATTGCTGGAGCACGTTTTGAGTTTAAAGACTCGGTTAATTGATGACGGGGGAGGGCCCTTATTGAGGTTTAAAGACTCGTTAGTTTAAAGACTCGGTTACTGAGGATACCCCCGAGGCCTATTGATTATGTTTTGAGTTTAAAGACTCGATGATATCCCGGGAAGGCCCTGTCTATGCGCATGGTTTTGAGTTTAAAGACTCGGGCGCACTTGTTATCCAGCAAAATGATTGACTTGTGATTTATTGATGATTTCTGATGTTCGGTTGAGTTGGGCAGTGTCCCAGTATATGGTTGTTGGTTTTGGGATCATGTTGCGCATTTGGTTTTGATTCGTGGTTTTGGGGTTGAGTCCCGGTGATAATGGTTACGGGCTAAGACCCGATGGTTGAGGAAGGAAAAATGATTTTGAGGTTCATACGAGTTTTTCTTTATGTTGAAATTTGATACACAGTTTTACTTATGCGAAAAATTTTAACCGATGACGAAATGTTTTGTATGCATGCATTGGTTTTTACGCGGAGGGTAAAAACGTTTGTTGTAACTGTTTTGTTAAACTGATTTATTTTTGTCCACTCACACCTTTTGGTTTTTTATTGACCCTCCAGGTCGTGGCGCGTTGTTCGAGGCTGTACGAGGGGGCGGAGGCATGAGTAAGTACGTGTGGCTATCCCTGGTTTGGCAAGTACTGAGGGTAACTTGGGGCTTCCAGTCACCTTTCCAGGCGGGAACAGGACCGGGCACGGTTATCGATGCCCCTCTCGGGGGCGGTCCTGTCATCAATCCAGGGTCCTCCCCTATCAATCAACCGAGTCTTAAAACTCAAAACCAGATCCAGCCATATCTGGGTCTTTAAACCAAAAAACCATTTTTCAATGGGTCTTTAAACCCAAAACCAAGTGAAAATCATAGTGAATCCATATCCGAATTCGCAATAATGATTCCGTAAGCCAACATCCGGAATCATCATCCCGAACCTAAATCCAGAAATTCTCTTTCAAGTGAGCCGAGAATCATCATCTCGAATCATCATCACGTTTACCGAAATCAAATGAACATGGCTTCAAGCCCAAAATCACTTTTCCAAAATCCATTTTAAATCATCGAAATCAATTCATATTTCAAATCCCAAATTCAAATCATTAAAACCATGATCAAATCACAGCATAAATCGTAAGCTCGTAAAACGTGCAAATACGTAATTATCTCGGAATATGTGTAAAACCGTAAAGCATCAAGATCATAATCATAAACATAGAATCATGTATAGAAAACATTTAAAACATTTATGCATGCATCATAAGTTTGAAAGCAAAGTCCACTCACAGACCATTAGTGTCGCCGCCTCGATACGCATGCAATTTCGCTTTCCGGGCCAATCCACTATCACCGGCTTACCCGAACCTGTCCAAATCCCATAATAAGGTCATTAACTACTTCATAATGCTTCTACTAAAGCCCCGTATTTTTCTCGAATTTTTAACTATTTTTAAACGAGCCCTAAAACCTTCGGACATCCCGAAAACTATCGAGATGATGTCCAATCGACTCGAAACTAGTCCCAAAATTTTTGTTACATCGAATACTTTAAAAGTCGTGTTGGAAGCTTCCTCAAAAATCGTACCACGCATCCACACGCGCCTCCCAAAGGGGCTGCGCGTGGGCTTCACGCGCCAGCAGAGGTTGTCTTCAACCTTGGCCAACTTGGGGTTTGAACCGGTCCAGGCCGACTCAGTCCAAACCTAAACCGGTGTGGGCGGTTTTCTGTCCAATTCCAGTCCTTTTTTAATCCTTTTTCCATCCTTAGATTCGTCCAATCCTCTCCTATGACTCTATATGATTAAAACACTAACTTAAGCACCATAACTTACCTTTCCAGATGCAAATTCCATCGAACAACCTTCCACCGATGTGTGCTGGTGATCCCGGCCACCACAAGCCCTGGTTCTTGTCCCATTTACAAGCCCTAAATGAAGAGTCACCATTGTTGAATTCAAACTTACCCATTCTCGGGTTCTACGACCACCGTCCACGACAGGCCATCCTTCACCTCTCCTTAGACACGTCTCACCTTCCTGATCACCCTCTAATTGATTAGAACCGTCATTAGTGGCCTAAACTAAAAATCCATTTTCGAATTCAAGAACAGGGCTCACTGTCCTTACCTCTTTTCGACTACCACCGTGCACGACGGTGCTTGTAGGAGGGTTCCACAAGCCTCCAGATATGGAGGGTTCAACAAGCCTCCAGATAGGGCCAAGTGTCCAATTCTCTGTGGGCAACACTTCCAAGAACAGCCAAGTGTCTAGATCCAACTGGGCACAGATCCCAATGCATCAAAACGACCAAAATGCCCCTACCTTCTCAAATTACCATTTTGCCCCTCACGTTCCTAGACCCGTAACTCTGTCGTCCGAACTCCAATTGACACATGCCGCCTGTCGTTGTATTCAGGAAATAGAGATCTACCCAACCGTCCTCTAAATGCGTGAAAATAACTTGTCGTCTAAAACGTCAACCATTTGCCCTATTTCAACCAATTTACCAAAATACCCTCGAACTTCCGAACGTCATAACTTCCTCCTCGGATGTCGGAAACGGACGTTCCACTTGTCTATGAACTCGTTACGTCCCGAACTACATCACAGTCATTGGTCAAAGTCCATTTTACCGCCCGAACGAGACGTGCCACTTGTCTATGAACTCGTGACGTCCCGAACTACGTCACAGTCACCGGTCAAAGTTCATTTGACCGCTCGAACGAAAAAGTCAACCATTCGCCCAATTCCAGGGACAAAATCGTCATTTCGCACCATCCATCTGAAAGCATCCAACTAATCACCGATTAACTTCACTAACCACTAATCTAATCCCAGTTTCCGGGACGGGTCGTTACATGAGGCCTTTTGGGAGCTCACTGCTTTGGATTCCTTGGGAACTCCAAAGTTAAGCGAGTTTGGGCTGGTGCAAAACGGACAATATCGTATAGATGGATGGGATCGTGACACGGTATGACAGGACCCGTCCCAAATTCCTCGGGATTAGTGTGGGACGTGCCTGCTCTAGTCTGACACGAAGTGTCAAACCAGGGATATTTCTGTGTTTTTCCCAACCGGGGCTATCAGAGTACACTAGGATCCGGAGGAGGGAAGTGATGTCTCATCTCTACTACAGCCGTATCCGTTATCAACTTGAAGGGCATTCAAAACACAAAAGCTGTGAGTGGACAAAACAAATATTTTATAAAAAAACATTTCATAAAAGACCTTTATGCCCTTCATTAAAACATATGCATGCATTCGAAAACCATTTCTAGGGTTCATGCCCGGTCCCCATAAATCGTCATGAACAATCAAAACCATTTGGGCCTTAGCTAGAAATCCGACAATCAATACATGGGACCTCCGCCCAAACCAAAACACGTGGGAACTCGTCCCAAAACCATCGCATAAGGGTCTCAGCCCAAAACCAATATGCCTGGGTCTCAGCCCAACGCCATCTCAGTGAAATCTCGTACACATATACATATATACATATATAACCCATCCTAGGAACTTCCGGAGAAGATGCTAACTCAGGGTACACAGCCCCTAGGGAACACATTTCCGATATAGTCACGATGTCTCTACATATATAAGTATGCATACTACTCGGGGTCTCACTTCGAGTCTTCTCCCAGAAATTCTCCATCTGGGAGGCTCATCTTTAGACCTAGTCTGATCATCTCTCCGGAATCTGGTCCAGGACCACATCATAATGCCCACTCTGGAACGGGATCCCTATAGGGATACCCACTCTGGTCTGTGGATCGTGACTCTTTAGGTCGACGTCTGGAGGAGACCAATCAATAATCTTGTAAGGAGGGTATATACATACCAGTATACAAAACCATAAAACGGGACTCACGCCCGATAACACAAAGTAAATGGGCCTCCAGCCCGAACATAAAACTCAACAGGGGCTCTAGCCCGATTTCACAATAACTGGGCATCGTGCCCGAATTCGTAAATCAACTGGGCATCGAGCTCGATATCGGTCACGATCCCGATCATAGCGATGCTTGCAACCATCAATCCAGACCCGCTCTCAATCTTGATATGTCGCTGTGAACACATCACTGTCGCGACCATCTCGAGACCATGGTGCATATGTCGCTGATCAATCCTCTAAACCGTCAGAACTCCGAAGTCGAGCCTCCATTGGCTGCTCGACAACGGGACGTGCATCGTGACCTCTCCAGAAGGAACGCATCCCAATCCGGAGGTGAGCGTCACGTCGTCCGTCGCCGTGCACACAGCACCCGTCGCGAGCATGACTCAGACCCGTAGGTCATCAATAGGGTCTCATGCCCGAGTCAAAACCAAATCCAAATGGGTCTCATGCCCGATTTTACCTTTTCAAAACCATTTCATGAAAACTGAAAGCATAAGCGCGTATAAGCACGTATAAAACCTGAAAACCTCAAAGTACGTGCTCATACGTAAACACACCAAAATGCACTCAAGGAATCACAAAACACATATTAAAACATATATAAAACATTTATGCATGCATCGATTTCAGAAAGAAAGTCCACTCACAGACCGTCCGCGTTGTTGCCTCGATATGCGCGCTATACGCCTTTCCCGGTCAACCGTCGTCTCCGGGGTTCCCAAGCCTGTCCAAATCACTTTAGAGGGTTACTAACTACTTAATTAACCCTTCACTAAAGCCCCCTAATTTTCTGGGATTTTTAACTATTTTTAAACGCGCCCCAAAACCTTCGGACAACCCAAACTATATCGAGACGATGTCTGATTGACTCGAAACCAGTCTCAAAATGTTTGTTACATCGAATAGATGAAATTACATGTTGGAAACTTCCCCAAAGGAGTCACCACGTGCCCATACGTGCCCCGAGAATGGCGTGAGCGTGGGCCTCACGCGCCCATGCACAGTACTTCATCTTTAACCTCTGGCCGATTCAGACCAGCCGGTTCGATTCAGTCCTGCAACTTGGACCGGCGTGACCGGTCCAGCTTCATACCCAGTCCAATCTTCATCCGTTTTTCTCCTAATCAATCCTAATCCTTCTAATTTAATCTTAGGAACCTAACTATATGATTAAAACCACCTAAAACCCTCAAAACCCGACCAGTCCAACCTTGTTCTCATGGTCCAGTTTTTCTAATGTTTTCCCAGGGGTTTCTCAACCTCCAACCTTCCCTAAAATCATCCTAAAACGACCCTAGCAACCTATTTGACTCATTAAAACCACCCAAAATGGCTCATAATAACTAGAATTGAAAAATGGTGAAAATCTGTTAAAATCGATACCTTGGGTTCGAGGTGTCCTCCGCCGTCCACGGCGGCGCTCCCTTACTGGCCACCACCTTCGTCTGGTCCTCACTTCATCCTCTTGGGTCTCACAAATGTTCAAAGGGTCAAGGGTTTGGATTTGGGGTGAAGGTTGATCGGGGTTTGGGTTTGAAAATGGGATAATGATCGATGATGAAGGAATGGGATATGCATGAGTTGGTTTGGATGGACAATGGATGGGTGACACTTGTCACTCATCCATTGGGCCTGTCCAATAATATCTGGGCCCCACTTGCTACCAAAAGTTCTCGTCTCGTAAAACGTGCAATAGTACGTTCGAACTTCCGTGAACCTAACTTCGCCGTCGAACGTCCGAATTCGACGTGCCACCTGTCTACGGATTCGTATCGTCCTGATCTACGTAACGGTCCTTGGCCCTCGGCCATCTGACTTTCTGGGTCAAAAAGTCAACTATTAGCTCCTATTCACCCAAATTACCAAAATGCCCTCGAACTTCCGATCGTCACAACTTCTTCCACGGATGTCAGAATCAAACGTGCCACGTGTCTATGAACTCGTGACTTCCTGAACTACGTCACAATTATCGTCCAAAGTCCATTTGACCGTTCGAATGAAAAGTCAACATTTTTCCCATTCTAGGGGAGAAATTGTCATTTCGCCCTGAACGTTTGATAATCCTCATCAAATCCCTGATTATTGTCGCTAATCCATCATTAATCCTTAATTAATCCTGTTAATTCGGGACGGGTCGTTACACGGTATGCCAACCACTCGAGGATATAGCGTCTGAGTGGCCATCGGGGGATACAACATCTGGACGTAACCTAGATCCGAGGAGAGTTGTATAAACAATCCACATGGTTCACAACCATCACAACAATATCCACATATCATATATCAAGCTAAAAAGTGAAATCCATAATCCAAGATCTAGGTTTAAGCCCAAAACTCATCATAAGAGAAAGCTCGAAAATCGTGTAACAAAATGGTTTCCGAAAAATCATCCAAAATCATAAATAATTCATAACCATCAAATTCACATAGAAAAGCATCCAAATCACATAAATATACATGCATAATATTTTTGGTAAAAATAAAGGTCCACTCACGATGTTTAATATTATCCTCAATTTGCACATTCCTTACTAGTTGTTAAAAACATAAATCTCGAGTCATGGAAGTCCCACGTAGTTTCCCAATGCAAGTTCTAAGTCCCGGGATTTAATTACGTATTTTTAAACTTAAACCATACAATTTAATCCCTTAAAACTACTCCGAGATGATGTATGATCACCTCGAAACCACCACCGTTGGATTCAGAACGTCGAAAACTGTCAGACACGCATCGCCGTGCCTCAATATTTGCACTGTCACATGCTGGTGGTAGGCCATTGGCCTTCCCACGCGCCGCCACGTGCTCACACGCTAGTCCACACGCGTGCATGCACGGTATCGCTAGTGCCCAGTTAGTGTTCCATGTGGAACCACGTGGCCTGAGAGTTGCTGATAGGGACGCCATGCATCAAACACGTGGCATCCATGTGGTCGCCATGTGGCTGCCACATCAGCTACACGTCAGTGCCACATCAGTATAGTATCTGACTACACTCTATCACATGGCTGCCACGTCAGCACGCCACGTTAGCAGTCATCCCTGACCTCACGACAAGTCGACCCTAACACCTGGTTTTGGATTTTTCGGCCCAACGAGTAGACCCAGTCCTATCTTCCACGTTCCTCATCCGTTTTCAATGCTTTCAACACCAAAATTGTTTTGATTTTTCCCAGAAATGAATCTATGAACTCAGAATTGAAAAACACAAGTAAATCCCTAGTTGTTTTACCTGCAAAGTTTCGGCCAACTTTCTTCATGCTTCCCATACTCTTCCGACGTCTCGACCAAGCTCTTTTTCAATTCTTTTGACTTCTGGGGACCTCATAGAGCCTTATTTCGTGATTGAAAAGTCTCCAACAACAAGACATTTCACTGGTGGATTTTTATGAGAATTTTTCGGGTTTCTGTCCTTCACAGTTTTATCTCGCACTCTTCCTCTCCTTGTTCATGTAATCTCCATATCCTTCTCTTTAATCTCCTCTTAAAACAATGGTTGTTGTTTGGGATGGCTGCAAATGTTTTTCGGGTTGGTGGAAAACTCTCAAAACTCCCCCTTAACTCACATAACTTCCTATATGTGTAACCCTTCTTCCAAGTCGGTGGCTGCAATCTCCAGGTCATAAGAAATAGTTGATCAACATGAATGCAAATATCTCCCTCACATATTACCAAAATGTCTTTTGGGTGTAAAATGACTAAAATGCCCCTACAAGGTTTAGGGTCGTAACTTGACCAATCGACCTTCGATGTCCACATACTACCTGTCTACATATTCCGAAATTTGAGACCTACATTATGGTGGTCACAAATGATCCATACGACATGCCAAGTCAAAAGTCAACGAAAACAATACTAGGGGAAAAATAGTTAATTTCCATAAACAAATAACATAATACAAGATCCAATGTTCTGGGCTATTACAACGCACATCAATCTCTTTTTGAAATCACTTCTCATAAAGTTTCATTTTTATGCATTAACTAAACTCTATCACCTCATTATATACAAGTTACAACAAACCAAATTAGAAAAGAAAAATATTATATTCTAAGTAAATATGATATTAAATCAATAAAGGATTTCAAATAAATTGAAGATATTGAATCAATTTAGGATTTATCACGATTTCATTTCTAACACTCCCCTCTAGTTAGAGAATGAACATTGTGAAGTCCCAAAATGCAGATTATGCAAAGAGGAGTATGACGGTTTCCACGCCTTGATGTTTTATAACAAATTCCTTCTTTACCATGAGAGTTTCCCTCTCTATCATGAGAGTTTCCATGCCTTGGTGCATTAAACTTGTCCCCGGTGCCCAAACCAACCACAACCCCCAACCTGTAAAATATCTAGGCCCAAATTTCAAATATATCTACAAAATGTTATTTGAAGCATTAATGAAGTAAGTGGTTGTAGGTAAGTGGGATCCAAAATGTAGTAGGTGGTTGTAGGTAAGTGGGATCCAAAATGTAGTAGGTGGTTGTAGGTAAGTGGGATCCAAAATGAAGTAAGTGGGTGGGTGAAGCATTAATGAAAGCATTTAGATGGTTCCTCCTTGGCCTATATAAGGAGAGGTCATTTGCTCATTCCATCAATCTCATCCAAGAGAAACATCTTCCTCCAAGTAGAGAGTGAAGAGTGCCCACTCTAAGTTGAGAGTGTTGAGTGTTGTAGTGTTGGTAGCAAAACAAGTGTGAGAGAGAGAGTTTCCTTCAAGTAGTGTTCTTGAAGTTGTGCATCTCTTTGTATCCCTAATTTCATTAGTGGAGGTTCTTGTTGTTGTTGCCCCGTGGACGTAGGCATATTGCCGAACCACGTTATATCCGGTGTTCTCTATTCTTTGCTCTTTTATTTCCTTGCATATTTTTCCTTTTTTGTGGGTTGAGTTATTATTTCCATTCTACTATTTTCCGCAACAGTGGTATCAGAGCTCTAGGTTCGTTGAGAATGGAAGGCTCAAGGAGTACCATGGTTCGACTCAACCACTCCAATTGGATTACATGGAAGCCGAGAATGGAGGACATTCTCTATTGCAAGGATCTGCATGAGCCCATAGAAGGAGAGGAAGGCAAGCCTGAGAATATGGGAGATGCTGAATGGAAGAAGTTGAATCGCAAGGCTATTGGCCATATTCGTGAATGGGTGGATGATAGTGTGTTCCACCATGTGTCCAACGAGACTAACGCCCATGCTCTTTGGTTGAAGTTGGAGTCATTGTTCGAACAAAAGTCCGCATCGAAGAAAGCGTTTCTCATTAAGGAGCTTGTCAACATGAAGTATAAGGAGGGCGTAAGGGTGACTGAGCACCTCAACAACTTCCAAAGCACTGTCAATCAATTGGCCACGATGGACATGAAGATCGCGGATGAGCTTCAAGCGTTATTGCTTCTTGGATCTTTGCCCGACAGCTGGGAGACCTTTGTCATTACTGTAAGTAACTCTGCTCCCAATGGTGTGTTATCTATGGATAATGTTAAAGACAACATGTTCAATGAAGAGACTAGGAGAAAGTCATCTAGTTCCGATAATAGTCAAGTCTTTGTGACGGAGAATAGAGGAAGGAGCAAGAGTAAAGTTCCCAGTCGAGATCGCGGAAGAAGTGCAAGCCGTTCGAGGACACGATTCAATGGAAGGTGTCATAATTGCAATCTCTATGGCCACATGATGAAGAATTGCAACAAACTAAAGAATAACAAGAAGGATGGGAAAGATGGCTCAACCTACCAAAAGAAGGAGGACACAACCAATACTGCAGCTACCGCTACTGTGTCCAGTCAAGCATGTGAGTTGTTGTCTCTTGACAATGATTGCCTACATGCTGATGAAGATAAAAACATTTCTTGGGTAGTTGATTCTGGAGCATCTTTCCATGCCACGGCGCACTCGGAGTTCTTCACCACATACAAAGCTGGAGACTTTGGGGAAGTGAAGATGGGCAATGATAGCTATTCCAAGATATCCGGAATAGGTGATGTTTTGTTCGAGACTGATTTGGGCAACAAGCTGTTATTGAAAGATGTGAGACATGTTCCTGGTTTACGTCTCAATCTAATGTCAACCGGTGTGCTTGATAAACAAGGGTTCCATCATCATGGGGGAGATCAAAAGTGGAGGCTTACCAAGGGATCGCTAGTCATCGCTAGAGGGAAGTTGTGCTGCACCCTTTACAAGACATATGGGAAGGTTTGCAAAGGAGAGTTGAATGTCGCGGACGATTCTCATCCAAATCTATGGCACAAAAGATTAGGCCACATGAGTGAGAAGGGATTGCAAGTTTTGGCAAAGAAGTCTCTCATTCCCTTTGCCAAAGGTACCTCACTCGACTCTTGTGATTATTGTTTATATGGCAAACAAAATCAAGTCAGTTTTTCTGGTACCTTCACAAGAAAAGAAAAAATATTAGACCTAGTACATTCTGATGTTTGTGGCCCTATGGAAGTTGAATCACTAGGTGGTAATAGATATTTTGTTACCTTTATTGATGATGTTTCACGAAAGGTTTGGGTATATTTGTTGAAATCAAAAGGTCAGGTATTCCAAACCTTCAAGCAGTTTCATGTCATGGTGGAGAGGGAGACTGGGAGAGCCCTCAAATGTATCCGCAGCGACAATGGAGGAGAGTACACTTCGAACGAGTTCAGAGATTACTGTTCGAAGTATGGCATTAGGCATGAAAAGACAATTCCTGGCACCCCACAACATAATGGTGTAGCTGAAAGGATGAACCGCACCATTCTGGAGAAGGTCAGGTGCATGCTGAAGACAGCCAATCTATCAAAGCGTTTTTGGGCCGAAGCAGTGTCAGCCGCTTGTTACCTTATCAACCGATCACCAAGTGTACCATTGAACTTTGAGACTCCCGAATGCGTATGGACCGGTAGAAGCGTTTCATATTCACACTTGAAAGTGTTTGGGTGCAAAGCATTTGCACGTGTATCTGACGAGAAAAGATTGAAGATAGATGACAAAGGCACACCGTGCATCTTTCTCGGGTACGGCAATGAAGAAATGGGCTACCGCATGTGGGATCCAAAGACCAACAAGCTATTCAGAAGCAGAAATGTACACTTCTTTGAAGATCAGACCGTGGCAGATCTTGATAAGGAGACAGTTAAAAATGCAGGCCAACTCACCTATGATTCATCACCGCTGCAACAAGAACCCAGTGGCAGAGCTCAAGAGGTTATACATGAAGACGTTCCTGACATGGCTGAAGCAGAAGGTGCTGAGATAGTGTCTGAACCTGAAGACGATGATCAGGACGATCAAATTCAGGGGGAGCCAAGCCAGGAGGAGCAACCGGAGATTTCCCAAGTACCAGTTCGTAAATCAAACAGAGTGCCGAAGCCGAATACTAAGTATCCTTCTTCACAGTATATTCTCACGACCAGTGATGGGGATGACCCGCATTCCAGATACATTCTGTTGACTGGTGATGGAGAGCCTGAAAATTTTGAGGAGGCAAAGACTCATGCAGACAATGACAAATGGATGTTGGCAATGAAGTCTGAGATGGAGTCTTTATTGAAGAATGACACCTATGAGTTGGTGGAGCTTCCTAAAGGCAGAAAAGCACTCAAAAATAAGTGGGTGTTCAAGTTGAAGAGGGACGAGAATGAGCAGTTGACAAAGTTCAAGGCTCGCTTGGTTGTCAAGGGTTTTGGGCAGAAGGAAGGAGTCGATTTCGACGAGATATTCTCACCAGTGGTTAAGATGACTTCTATCCGAGTTATTCTGGGCATGGCAGCTAGCATGGATCTTGAGGTGGAGCAGTTGGATGTGAAGACAGCATTTCTGCATGGTGATTTGGAAGAGGAAATTTACATGGAGCAACCAGAAGGTTTTGAAGTTGAGAGAAAAGGACACATGGTTTGTAAGTTGAAGAAAAGCTTGTACGGGCTAAAGCAGGCACCGAGACAATGGTACAAGAAGTTTGACTCATTCATGTTGGGTCATGGGTACAAGAGAACAGATGCCGATCCATGTGTGTATATCCAGCAGTTCACCGGAGGTAACTTCATCATTTTATTGCTCTATGTTGATGATATGTTGATTGTGGGGCACGATGTTGCTATGATTCACAAGTTGAAGTCAGATTTGTCAAAATCATTTGATATGAAAGACTTAGGTCCAGCTAAGCAGATTTTGGGCATGGAGATCACTCGTGACAGGAAGGCGAAGAAGCTATGGTTGTCAGAAGAAAGGTACGTTGAACGAGTGCTTGAGAGGTTCAACATGAAAGAAGCTAAGCCAGTGAACTCACCTCTAGGTAATCAATTCAAGTTAAGCAGAAGTTTATGCCCAACTACACAAGAGGATATGGACAAGATGGCAGGTATTCCCTACTCATCAGCTGTTGGTAGTCTTATGTATGCTATGGTTTGTACTCGACCAGATATAGCACATGCAGTTGGTGTTGTTAGTAGGTATCTCTCTAACCCTGGCAGAGAGCATTGGGAATCAGTCAAGTGGATACTCAGATATTTGAGAGGCACTTCAAAGTTGTGCTTGTGCTTTGGTGGATCGAAACCGATGTTAGAAGGTTTCACGGATGCAGACTTGGCAGGAGACCTTGATGCTAGAAAATCCACTTCTGGATACTTATTCACCTTTTCAGGGGGAGCTGTTTCATGGCAGTCTAAGTTACAAAAATGTGTTGCCTTATCCACCACTGAAGCTGAGTATATTGCTGCAAATGAAGCAGGCAAGGAGATGATTTGGCTGCAGAGGTTCATTCAAGAATTGGGTGTGAAGCAAGAAAGTTATGTGGTACATTGTGATAGTCAGAGTGCTATTCATTTAAGTAAAAATTCAGTGTACCATCCTCGCACGAAGCACATTGATCTCCGTTATCATTGGATTCGAGATGCAGTATCAAAGAAGCTTTTCCAGTTGAGGAAAATTCACACCAACAAGAACACTTCAGATATGTTGACAAAAGTTGTTACACAACAGAAGTTGGAGTATTGCAGCAAATCCGCTGGAGTGGACTTCAAGTAGAAGTCACGTCGTTTTGACCTAGTTGGCCTAGAGGGGGAGATTGTAAAATATCTAGGCCCAAATTTCAAATATATCTACAAAATGTTATTTGAAGCATTAATGAAGTAAGTGGTTGTAGGTAAGTGGGATCCAAAATGTAGTAGGTGGTTGTAGGTAAGTGGGATCCAAAATGTAGTAGGTGGTTGTAGGTAAGTGGGATCCAAAATGAAGTAAGTGGGTGGGTGAAGCATTAATGAAAGCATTTAGATGGTTCCTCCTTGGCCTATATAAGGAGAGGTCATTTGCTCATTCCATCAATCTCATCCAAGAGAAACATCTTCCTCCAAGTAGAGAGTGAAGAGTGCCCACTCTAAGTTGAGAGTGTTGAGTGTTGTAGTGTTGGTAGCAAAACAAGTGTGAGAGAGAGAGTTTCCTTCAAGTAGTGTTCTTGAAGTTGTGCATCTCTTTGTATCCCTAATTTCATTAGTGGAGGTTCTTGTTGTTGTTGCCCCGTGGACGTAGGCATATTGCCGAACCACGTTATATCCGGTGTTCTCTATTCTTTGCTCTTTTATTTCCTTGCATATTTTTCCTTTTTTGTGGGTTGAGTTATTATTTCCATTCTACTATTTTCCGCAACACAACCAGCCCTTCAGACCCTTTATGGCTTTGACTAGAATGGAAATCCCATCTCTGTTCAGAAACCAGCCTTAAAGAAACCTTTTTCTTTTCCAATGTCTAATCCTTAGTTACCTGGAAATGCGTTTATGACTAGCAACACAAACACCAGAAACAAACGTAAACCTCAATCCCTACGACGTTGGCTGACCCAACACTCGACATATACTCCATTCAAAATAACAAATAATCTATACAAGTTCACTGAATTTCCCCAACGCATAAAACCAATGAATGAACTCAATTCCTTTGCTATAAATCTTGCGGGAACATAGACCAAATTCCTCACCAAATTTTCTTAAATCATTTCTCCACCAGGCCAAATGAAAAACTCATTTTTTTTACCAAACTGGAAAATAAAGATATTAGCATTTATCCTCTATCACTATCTTCATTTTAACTCTCCAATCCCACCCAACAGAAAATTTTCCCTCCATTCACCCCATGAAAAACATGTTTCTAGATCCCATTATCGTCATTAGTCCGTCTACTCTGTTACTCCAACCCCATTCATTTCAGATAACAGAGATTAACCCAAAAGAAAACTGGATCGCTAACATGAAAGCAAATGACCTAGTTATTAAGCTCGAAACCTCCCTAGATATGTCCAACCTCTAATATGGGCCAAAAATCATTGGAGCAGTCATAGCCAACATGATAGTGAACATGGGTGCGATCAAAAGCATCATGAGGAATGCATGGGCAAGTTTTGGTGAAGCCAACATCACCAAGATAAAGGACAATATTTTCATGTCGACAGTCCAAGACGAAGCAATGGCGAACAGTATCGTGGACGGTGGTCCTTGGTCAGTGATGTTCCACTGATTCTCCCCCTTTTTGTTGGCAAGGGAATCTAGCGGTGTAAGAGCTCCTAGTTACCTATTAGATTCAAGCACATGGAATCCTAATGAACCTTCTAACTTTGGCCAATGCTATTGAAATTAGAGCGAACTGGGGGTTAGTTATAGCGGTCGAAGATCCTTGATGTGGAGGTGCCCACGAGTTCCTCAGAATGCACGTTCAAAACGACGACCACCTCCCATTGCCTATGGGCTTCTAGCTTCAAAGGGAAGGCAATCCTGCTACCTTGGTGGAATTCAGATTTGAACGTCTTTCAGACTTTTGCTTCAACTCTTGAAGATTGGGCCATCTATAACATCTCTGCTCCCAACCATTCACATGAACTAAGAATCTTGATAAAGTAGCGTACAATGACCACTGATTGAAATATCGGACGAAACAGCCGATATATCGCCGATATATCGGTATTTGGGAGGAGCGACACATAAGCGGGGGGTAAGGAAAATCTTCCCGGAAAATCGATGATATCGGCGGAAATCGGTGAATATCGTCGATTTTGGTCGATATCATCGATTTTCCTCTTCGGGTGATAGTCGCCGACGCCCAAACTCAAAATTCAAAACCAATTATTCAAGCCTACAAATTACAAATTACTTTGAACCTCACTCTTCTAGGATTCACGGATGAACATCTACCAAATTTATAAAAAATTAAAAACCTCAAACACTCACTTCACTAATCCAATCTACAAATTACAGCAATAAGAAATTGAGAGAGAAGATAGTCGAATTCAAGAGAAAAAGAAATTTGGGGCAAACCTCCCTAGACCTCGAAACACAACTGGACTCCTCCTCGAATCTGTCGTCGCGACGGCCGAACCTCCTCGCCAGAGAACGTCGGTTGCACAGCACTCCTCGACCCGACGACGGCTCCTCCTCGATCCACCCTCGACGACACGACGACTCCCCTCAGCCTCCTTCTCAATCCTCGATGACGACCGCTCCATACATCACGGCCGCCTCGTCTCTCCTCGCCTCTCCCAGTCTCGCTGCCCCACTCACAGTCGCCTCCCTCTTCTCACGGTCTCACCCACCAGACGACGACAGACGACCAGGGCCAGTGGGAGAATTTTCCAAACTCTTCTCGAGCCTTCCACAGATCGATCGATCTCTCTCAAACAAACAAACCCCTGTTTATTTTAAGTGTTAAATGTGTGTGTAGTGAAACTAAAACGACTACGTTTTAAATTAATTTGCTCTTTAATTTTTTTTGGGCAAATAATGTTTTGTTTTTCCTCAACGTTTTTTTTCCTATTTAACCTTCTTTTTTTCAAAATTCCAAATTGATTATTTGGTAAAATATATGTTAGTAATATATATTGTAAATTTTTAATATAAAATATGAATTACCTCACATATTTGGTAATATATGTTTGAGTTTAGAATATATGTTTTATTTTAGAATATATATTTTAATTTAGAACATATGTTTTAATTTAGAATACATATTTAATGTAAAAAATGGCTTAACAACTCACATATTCCGGCGATATTTCAAACACTGGAAATCACTGGTTGAATAAAGAAGAATTGGAATGAAACACTGCGTTTCGTTCCAATTCATTTATTAACTTTTTTTTAATTAGTTACATATATTATTTAATTAGTTATCAAATTAAATTATATAATTTATTATTTACTTTTTTTAAACCCCAAATATAAAAAATAGATTTAGCCTTAAACTTTTTTTAAAAAAAATTCAAAATTTATTATTAGGTAAATAATATGGCTTAATTCATATATTTGGTAATATATTTGGTAATCACTTATTAATAATAAATTTATCATTTATTACTAAAATATGTTTTAGTAATGTATACTTTAATATAAAATATGGCTTAATACATATATTTGATAATATTTGTTTTAATAAAATTATGAATATATGTGTTTTTGTTCCTTAATTATGAATATGTATTACAAAAAATGAAGCCTTAAACGTTTTTTTTTTTCAAAATTCAAAATGTATTATTAGGTAAAATATGTTTTAGTAATGTATGTTTTAATATAAAATATGGGGTAATTCATATATTTGGTAATATTTGTTTTAATTTTTAATATATATTTTATTTTAGAATATATATTAAAATTATGAATATATGTGTTTTTGCTCCTTAATTTTTTATCATCATCAAAGTCAAACTTAGAATATATGTTCTAATTGAAATAATTTTATTATTATTTGTATTTTTATTATTATTATTATTTGTCATTATCAAATTCTAATTAGTTTTCATGTAAATAATATGGCTTAATTCATATATTTGGTAATAATTTATTATTAATAAATTTATCATTTAGTACTAAAATATGTTTTAGTAATGTATTTTTTAATATGAAATGGGGTAATTCATATATTTGGTAATATTTGTTTTAATTTAAGTTTATTTTTAAGATTTTATACTGTTAGTTATCGTCATATCTATATTCTATCATATGATTCATCATATATTTATTATATCAAAGTCATTTTATAGTTTTTATTAGTCATATATAACCATTATTGGGTACTTAAATTTTTTCCCAAGTTTCATTCCAAATTTCCGTCATTTGGATCTAATTTCTGTCATTTTTGTTGACCGTAAACGATATCGATATCGATATCGATATTTAAGGCTAGATATCCGTAAATTCAACTAGCGATATATCCGTCGATATCGATATTTTCATCATTGACAATGACTGGGTATGAGTAAGAACAATCAGAGAGAATGATATTCCGAGAAACATGAGCGTCCCTATGGGGTTCAAAGAAAACTAGGTACTGTTATGCCATTGCCGGCCAGCCCATGAATGGAAGTTCGCAGTATGGTTCAGGTCAGGGATGTAGAGGCATTTGATGGCTTACACGTAGATTTAGAAAATACAAAAAAAGCGAGTATTAATTTGTGGAGAGGCAAACATCTCGACAAGAAGATGCTTGACCAATACATATCCTTGATAAAACCTAATGGCCTACCTTTCAATTACAAAGTGGGGGTGTCAGAGGCTAGAAGTAGTTCCATAGTAAGGAATGCAGTGCCAAATTTCTCTCTATAATTTCTTAACTTTTCCCCCAATGAAGCAAATGAAGATGGTGACCTCTCACGCCCATGTCAAAAGATCATAATGGTGGAACAAAATCCTTTCCAAATTTGCCATAGGCCACAGATAGATAGGGACTCATACCATTTGGAGAAAACTTGGTAAGTCAAGTCTTGGTAATTTATGGCAATTACTATGTTACAAACTAGTCTAGTCCATGCCCAAGCTACGTGGGCTAGTTGTTTGATTCTAGTGATCTTGAGCCATGTCCAAGCTCAGAAATAAGACGCAGGAATCCTTTTGACACCATCCCAGCCCACACCTTCAGAAATAAAATAGCAGTGTAGAGGTGGCTTTTGAAAGAATGGGTTTAAAGAGAGATGCTAAATAGGGAAAACAGGGGAAAAAAACACCCTAAAAAGAAAAGCCTAAAGCTGTAGAACGTAGAGAAAGGAAAGGAGATCACGATATTGTTTACTCTCGAATGAAAGTGTAGATGCTTTTGTTTTGACACACCCGGATCTGGAAAGTCCACAAGGACATGAGGATTGAGGTATCTTGGCTGACATATGGACGGTGACATCCAGATGACAAAAGTCATTTAATTAAAAAGTTTTGTTTTAATGGGATCGAGTGAAATATGACTAGTAAAAATAGATCACATTTCACCGCGACAGTGAAAGTATCGAGCGTAGGCAGACAATGATGACCATACGATTACCTAACTACCTATAATACCCGATTTCCATCGCGGCACTCCAACCTGGAAGTGGAAGTCAGCGTAGCCCGTTAACCTTCTCGAAGTACGTGAATGCCAACTAGAATTGAGGGGTTCAGAAAAACAAAGAGTGAGTAGACTCAATAGCTTAATCAGTGTAAAACCTCAAGTTTAAAACATGTTTTACCCCTCGGTTTTGAAAACTCAAACAACTATCCTGAACTTGCACAAAGTACGAGGAATAATAATAAAATAATAATCATCATGTGAGTCATGTCGAGTCATAAATAATAATAATCAATGTATCACCCTAGCAAATGCATACACTTGTCGACCCACTAAACTCTTGCTTACGAGTCGCTGTAGTCATATTCTCATGACACAACTAGATATCTTTGCTCGCATATCATGACCACGTGAAGGACTGGGTGCCTAGCACCATCATCACGAGTTCCCTAGAGCTCGAGAATAGGACTAGCGCTATTAACTAGTATTACGAGGAACACAGCTGAACAATCACGTGGAGGACTAGTCTGTGGCCTACAGACAGTAACTAGCTACCATTGACTCCTAAGTGAGTCCTAACAACACAAACTAAGACCATGCCCTGGGGACTCATATGCATAAATGTCATCCATCACACTACTTAGATAGGCATGTGCCACAACCATACTCACCATTCACATACATCAACTCATAGTCCAGTAATATTTCATATTAGCATTTAAAGATGGCACCACAAGATAAACACTCACAAGATGGTCAATCAAAGTATAGCACATTATA
Organism: Prinsepia uniflora; assembly: GCA_032719365.1. Taxonomy (NCBI): domain Eukaryota; kingdom Viridiplantae; phylum Streptophyta; class Magnoliopsida; order Rosales; family Rosaceae; genus Prinsepia; species Prinsepia uniflora. Next base: position 62,292,313 of record CM064868.1, read on the forward strand.
AATCAACCTATTCAGCATACTCAGAACCCACTTCCCCGTCAGGTGGTAAAAATTATTTATTTATTGATAACCTATTTTTACTTTAACTATAGACAAGATAGTTAATACCATCACACCACAATTAAAATCAATCTTTGCTAAATTCCAAAGTTTCTTAAATTACTAAAACAATCTTTGTAGTACCTTTTCCTCCATAAATAGAAATAAAAACATAAAAAATATATAATTAGTGATTAACCTTTGTAAGTATCGCCAAACTCTTAATCGTATAATTAAACATAAGGAGGTGGTCACATACACTCTTGATTATATTCCAAAACATTTACTCTTTAATTAATATGAAATATAACATTAAAATAACCATAAATCATTATAATAAACCCGAAGTAAGAATAAAAATGTATGAGCAAAATTTTAATGCTCACGGGTAATCCAAGGAATACACTGATACCAGGTGAAGGCTGGGTGCATCACATTTGTTAACCCATGTCCCCTAGAGCTCAAGGACAATCTAGCGATATTTAACTGGTATTACTAGCAGCGTTGGGTGAATGATCATGTGGAACCTAGTCTGTGGCCGAACATACTGAGATTCCAGCAACTCCTAGATGGTTATTCCACTATTTACTCAAATGTCTTACCAAAGATAGCTAAGTACTTACCATCATCAATACCAACCAAACATGCTCAAGGTAACTATAAGCAACACAATTATACTCGGGAAAAGCAACAAGTAAATCATATAATAACATGCTCGAAAAATCATCAAGTAGAAATTCATAACCTAGCATGTATTACAAACAAGTACATAAAACGTGCAAGTAGTAAATCAAAAGTATAAAGCGATAAATGAGGTCCATTAATAGATAGTCAGGGATATAATCTCTCGGCTACCTCACAATGCCACTTACCATCACGCACTACCACATGCTTCTAAGCACCATTAGATGATTGTAAATTAGCCTCACGTGCTCCCTTGCGCCATGCAGGGGTCTCACGCGCCCTCACATGCTTTTTTACATCTCCCCACGCTTGTGTCATGTGCTAGAATATTTCGTTCAGGTTCCGTTAAGTCTAACGAAATATTCTGATGGAATCAGAATATTTCGTTGGACTTAACCTCGTTAGTTAGTTAATGATGTTGTTAGTATTTAATGGACTATGCTAATGTTGTTAGCATAGTCCGTTAATATTTGACAGCCACTCAAGTCGCCACAGTCTCACTGGGGACTAAGTAAAGCTTCGATTTTAACTAGGATTTCTTCATTCGATTCAGAATTCATTGTAGGTCTCAAATAACACATTTTTGGGTTTAGATTCTACCTTATTTGAAAAAAAAGTAGCCGGAAGCTCGCGATGACCTTTGATTTTCTATCAACTAGCAAGGCACCAATTGTGGGTCGAACGAACTTGAAATCTCCATGTAAACATGTGGCTAGACTCGTCTTGTAATCATAAGGAATGGTACAAACTTGTCATTTCGAAAAGGCCACACATAGGAAGGTTTCATGTGATGACCCGAAAATTTGGAAAAGGAAAATTCGAGAATTTGAAAGGGAAATGACGATTTTACCCTTGGTTTAAGTGGTCAAATGTTGACTTTTCGTTTGGAGAACTATTTGGACTTTCTATGAAGACCGTTTTGTAGGTCTCGGAGTCCTGAGTCCGTAGGCAGGTGGCATATAAAAATTGGAGTTTGGACGAGTTTGTTGTGGGTTTAAAACGCCCAGGGGCATTTTGGTAATTTGTGCGCAAAGGGTAAAATGGTATTTTTAATGATTTTGATGAGTCAACCATGGATTTGTTGGCTATTTGATACCTGTCATGCCCAAATTGGGATTAGTGGCAGCTGTGTGTACGTATGGTCGTGTGTGTTGAAGTTGAACTCAAAGTGTGTGTGTGTGTGTGTGTCGTGTTTGTGGGAAGAAAAACCCAAAATCAAGAACTTATACAACATCCATCCTCACCTGAGAAAGACTGGGAAACAGTGAATTAGAGGAATAGAGAGAGATGGAGAGATGAAAAGAAAGAGGTTCTAAATAAAGGAAGAAACCCCGAAAATACCCGAAAATCTGAATTGGACCCATGTGACCCGTGAAGCCAAAATCCCATTTTGGACCTGGATTTTTGAAATTGAACTTTTCAATTTCCATCTGAGAGCACTACGATCTAGTTAGACTAATAATTGAGAGTTTTTGGACTAGAACAGTGTTTGAATTGGAAGTTTGAAGTTGGCCGAAACTTGTGATTTCGGGTTTGGGATTGAAGATGTTGTTTTAGTGTTTTGAGATTACAAATCCTTTTCTGGGATTCAGGTGTAATGACCCGTCCTTGATTTTAGGGATTAATTAAAACTAATTATGGATTAGTGAGAATAATCGGGGATTAACTGACTATTATCTAACGTTTAGGGCGAAATTATGATTTTGCCCTTGAATAAGGGCAAAAAGTTGACTTTTAACCCGAGAGGTCCGATGCCCGAGGATTGAGGACCGTTACGTAGATCAGGTCGATACGAGTCCGTTGACAGGCGGCACGTCAAAATTGGACATTCGACAGAAAGGTTACGGTTCACAGACGTTTTGAGGTACTATTTACGACAACACGTTTTACAAGGCAGTTGGTGGGCTTTTGTATGGAGTGGGCCCATATATTTCCCACAGGCCCAATGGATGAGTGACAAGTGTCACCCATCCATTTCTTCCCTTAAACAGATACATGTACATCCCCATTTCATTTTCAACGGGTTTTCACCCGATCTCATTTGAAACCACTCACCACAACCCACCCCAATCTCCGCAAACCTTCATCTTATGTGGTTACCATGAACGGGGAAGTGAGAGTGCAGGCCGAGACGAGCTGGACGGTGGCAGGATTGGGGGTCGTCGTGCACGGTGGCCGAGGACACCACGAGGTGAGTTTTACATTCCAATTTATGGATTTTTGGTTTTAAACGTTTGGGGAATGCTTATGATGATTTGATGATGCTTGGGAGGTGTGTACGACCGTGTAAGGACGATTTTGGACGGAGGAAGAAGGTTGTGCGGCATGGGCGGACGGCTGGAAAAATGGCTCTGTGTTCTTCGATCGGGGAGGTAATTTCTTATCCCTTTTCGTATGTTTTGAGGACATAGAATGATAGGAAACGGTTAGATGAAGGTGTAGGGATTAAAATGGAAGAAAACGGGTCGAAAACGTGTGAGGAATGGCAGTGGATCGGTTCCGCCAGTCCAGTCAGACCGAAAACCAGCGAACCGGGTTCAGACTGGTTCAGTTGGAGGTTGAAGAAGCACATTGCCTGGCGCGTAAAGCTCACGCGCAGCGCCTTTGGGCAGCGCATGGGGCACCTGGGCTGTCTTTTAGGGAAGTGTCCAAAATGTGTTTTCATCTATTCGATGTAACGAACATTTTGGGATAAGTTTCGAGTCGATCGGATATCGTTTCGATATAGTTCAAGATGTCCAAAGGTGTAGGATCGAGTTTAAAATATGTTAAAAATACCAAAAATTAGGGGGCTTTAATGAGAGGCTGTTGAGGTAGTTAGTCACCCTCAAGTATGATTTGGATAGGTTTGGGAATCCCGGAGATGGTGATTGGCCCGAGAAGGGCTTATGGTGCGCGTATTGAGACGCAGCAAGGACGGTCTGTGAGTGGACCTTGATTTCTAAATTGACGCATGCATAACTGTTTTATATGCTTTAATGAACATTTTTTGATATGCCATGAGTGCATATGATTTCAATATGATTTATTGGGCATTTTCGGGACGTAGTTCGAGATTTATGTTTTATAAGATGTTTGGGCTTCATCCAAGTGTATTACGTGCATATGATTTACACGGTTTATATGTGATTCCAAAGGTTTCACGGAGAGGCGTGAAACCGAGGAATTGATTTACGGTATTAAGGATTCCACGGGGATGCGTGAAATTGAGGTTCGAGCACGAGTCTCAGTTGAAATATAATTTGAAAGGTTTTGGATTTAGAAATATGAAATCGGGCATGAGACCCATTTGACTTGGAGTCCAGTTGATTTAATGGGAAGTCGGGCGGGAGGCCCATTTGAGTTATACAATCGGGCTAGGGGCCCCGTTGGTTTACGAATCGGGCATGAGGCCCAATTGTGTTTCATAAACATGATTTTGGGTCGGGGACCCATATATGGATTTATGATGGTTTTATGGAAAACCCGGGCATGGCACTTTAAACGATTTGAGGTGATTTGAAAAATGGTTTTCTGTATACCATTCTCACGAACGGATGCCCTCCAGACGTCCCGTAGTATCCTAGAATGGAGGGTTGTCTCCTCCTGATGTCTCGTAGTATCCTGGAGTAGTCACGGGGCATTACCTATGAGGGGTCATTGCACGAAGAAACCGGTCCGTATAGTGACTCAGGAGCAGGATTGCTAGAGGTTAAAACCTCCCCCCTAGGGAGGGTCACTGATCTGCGGGTCATTGACCTGGGTGGACCCTGGGGAGACTTGGGATTTGAAACCCTAGGTAGCACACGTAGCTTGGAACCGTGACACGGTGTTGATGTCACATCTGGGATGTCAAGCATCAGGGATGTCAAGGATTGGTTTTGGACTGAGACCCATGTGTATTAGTTTTGGGCTAAGACCCACTTGGATGGGATTTGGGCTGAGTCCCACGTGATTTGATTTGGGCAGAGTCCCTCATGTATTTGGTTTTGGGTTGAGTTCCCATATGGTTTGATTTACTGTTTTGGGTTGAGTCCCACATGATTGTTTTTGGGCTGAGTTCCCATATACTTTGGTTTACCGTTTTTGGCTAAAGCCCTAATGATTTAACTATTGATAAATGGGTTTGATTGAATTAAATGGTTTTCGAATGCATGCATGCTTTTTAGTGAAAGGCATAAATGCCTTCTTTTGTGAAATGATTTTATAAATTATTTGTTTCATCCACTCACAGTTCTCAATGGTTTTAATGCCCTTCAAGTTGATCCCGGATGCGGGTTGTAGTAGAGACCATGACATCACACTCTGACACGACCCATCCCAATCCCTCTAAGATTAACCTGGGATGTGCCATGCTCCCGTTTGTCACGAAGTGTCAAACAAGGGATATTACATACCTTAGTCCCATCGGGGCTCCCAGAGCACACCAGGAACGGTGGAGGAGTGCGATGTCTCGGTCCCTGCTACAGCCCGCATCCGTGATCAACCTGAAGGACAATAAAACCATTCAGAACTGTGAGTGGAAGAAAATCAACAATTTCATAAAAAGTTGTTTAAGCCTTTCACTAAAAAGTATGCATGCATCGGAAATCAGTAATAAAAAATTTACTCGAATAAGCCATTAGGACCTTAGTCCAAAACCGTAAGTCCAAAATCAAGTGGGCCACTGCCCAAATCCATAACCACAAATCCACGAAGACAAAAATACCATTTCATGACTCAATAATCCATATTTACCATATAACCATCCTGGGCATCCCAGATGCCTAGCGTCCCAGGCGCTCGACGTCCCAGACATCATATCTCACGGTAATAAGCAACGCGTGCTACCAGGGGGTCTCTCTGAGTCAATATCTCTGACATCCCAGATGTCCAATCATAACATTCCTGCTCCTGAGTCATCATACGGTCCGGTAGCTCCGTATAATGACCCCTCGCAGGCAATGCACCGTGACTTCCCCAGTGTCCCAGACACCTGGAGGAGACCATCACATAATCCTCATATCAAGATGGTATATGGAAAATAGTTTTACAAAGTCATTTCGAAACATCTCAATGGGCCCTGCCCGAAATCTCCATAAAACATCACAAATCCACTTAGGGTCCCCGACCCGAAATCACGTTTATGAAACATAGGGTCCCAGACCCGAAATCACATTTATAAACTCAACTGGGCCTCATTCCCGATTTTGTAAACCACTGGGTCCCCGGCCAGAGCACCAGACTCAAAAAGGATCTCAGCCCGATTTCATAAACCAACTAGCCCCTAGCCCGATCACATAATTCAAATGGGTCTCATGCCCGAATTTATCTTTCCAAAACCAAAACCATGCCATAGAATCATAATTAGACTCACAATCATATAGTCATATCATAAACTCGTAAACCTCGAAAAGTGTGTAAATACAGGTTTATCTCGAAATACGTGCAATCATATAATCGACCCGTGCCACCATTATCATCATAGAAATCATGTATGTAAAACATATAAAATAGTTATGCATGCATCACAATTTAGAAAACGAAGTCCACTCACAGACCGTCTTACGCTGCCACCTCGATACGCGTGCCATAGGCCCTCCCGGGCCCCACCACTATCACCGGGACTTCCAAACCTTTCGATCGAGAACCGTCGCCCCTGTTTCTGGCCGACTGTCTCCGTCCACCTCCGGCCATGATATCGGTCCTAACCAGCCCAAACAACCTCCAGAAATACAACCTTGACATTAGAGTCGATCAACAAGTACTTAAAACCATTATTTGCATTTTAACTCAAAGCTTACTGGTTTTTCGGTTGCTTGCCACCAACTCGTGCCACTGTGCACGACGGTCGGCGTCCTTGCCACCACTCAACTCGCCTCCTCTCACTCTCTCAATCTCCTTTACATTCCATCAGCAATAGGGAAAGCTTAGAGGGTTTGCTATTGGGTTGTGGGTTCGTTTTTTGTGCAGAGAACAGAGATGGTGATCGCAAGAGGGAGAGAGAGAGAAAAAGGGTGATTTTTAATATTTAAAAGGACCAATCACAGATCCCATTTTTAGGGAAAGTCAACACTGGATGAGTGACAAGTGTCACTCATCCGAGGGCCCCCACTGAAATAGCTGCCCAATCAGATATTTCCACCTAATCAATGCCTCGTAATGCGTGCATAGTAAAACTGAACTTCCGTGATCCATAACTCTCCCGTTCGAAGTCCAATTTTAGCGTGCCACCTGTCTACGGATTCGTATCATCCCGATCTACGCAGCGGTCCTCGGCCCTCGGCCATCGGACCTCCTAGATCAAAAGTTAACTATTTGCCCATTTTAACCAAATTTACCAAATTACCCTTAAACATCCGAACGTCATAACTTTTTCCTCGAATGTCGGAATCGAACGTGCCACCTATCTATGAACTCGTGACGTCCCGAACTACGTCACAGTCATGGGTCAACGTCCATATGACCGCCCGAACTAAAAGTCAATATTTTACCCACGCCTAGGGGCAAAACGATCATTTTGCATATTTCGTCCGATTTCCCTCAACTAATCCCAAATCAGTCATTATAACCCATGATTAATTAATATTTAATCCCGGTATTCGGGACGGGTCGTTACAACCTTCCCCCTTAAATAATTTCGTCCTCGAAATTCCAACTATCCTGATTCCACATCCACCTCGTGGAAAACAATTCGATCTCACTCCAATGTACGCGTATACACCCACTAACCATCACAATACTCGTCTGCACCCAGAAGTTTCACCAATACTCACGTCATATCGTATACACTCAACCACGTCGATTGAAATTGATCACACGATTCGAGTTAAGACAATTCTACCCATACGCTGACCAATTTTGCTGACACACTCAGCTTGACGGTTCATCTCAATCTCTAATAAACCCTGACCACTGGGGTCACCAAAACTCAATAGTTAGTCCACGCTGACACTACCAGCCAAACTGTCACCACAAGCTCTACCACCCTAATAAAGCTCTAATCATCAACCAAGCTGTGACATCGCCTCGAACTATAACTCCCTCAATGTGGCGTACGGTCAACAACAAGATCTTACCTCGCAGGGCAAGCTCAATCCTGCAACATATATCAATCTCAGCGTCCATAACTGTCAACTCCCTCAGCGATCCATGACTGTCAACTCCCTCAGCGATCCATGACTGTCAACTCCATGCTGCTACTACGCGAAGCAACCTGTGGTTACACTAACCACCAACTCCCTCATCCTGAGTATACGTATACCAACATCTTACTCAATCATGTGGTGTAACTGGAACACATTGAACACCAGCCCAGCAGTGATCAAACATCTCAACACTAGAGTTTCACTAGCCATCCATGGCTAAGAGCACATGTTCATACAATCACTGATTCCCCAAAATCACTCTGCCCAGTGCATAGTATTCAATGTTCAGTTCACGTTCACAACTGAATCCAATGGTATCGAAACTAAGCCGATTACCAACACGTTCATCCACATACCCCTGGTACATCCCATGTACCGTCACCAGGCACCACTCAGCCTATCCAGTATCGATCCTTGTACTACGTACATGGTACGTACATCCATCCACTAACCAGCCTACAACATAGCTCGTAGCTAAACACGCTTCGATTCTGGGGTTCAACTGTCTAATCCAGTACTAGAAAAATCAAACACTCCAACTCATCATCCATCACGAGTTCCATGGTCACCCGACCAGGAACACAAAATCTACCCCCAATCACGTCATCCAAAATGTACCAATCCGACTCACGCCCGCCAAGGCGTACCCATTCATGCCAAATGAGCATCCAATCTCACTCATGTCTACCGAGACGCACCAACTCGCTCACTCGATTACCATATCATATTCGATCGACTCCGAAAGGAAGCCAATCCCATCATGCAAAAATCCAAGACTGATCAATCCGACCCTGTTAGATACCCACTCGTTCACAAGGTCAAATATTCAAATCAAATCATAAACACCCCAACTCATTCAAGTAATGTCTCATACCGGATTAACTTCAAAAAAAAATTTAGTCCAACATTCCCATATCCAGATATTCACAACAGGGCAATAATTCTCCACCTAACCTGATTAACAAGTTCACAATCCAAATCCTGTACCACGTCACCCGACTGGTACATCACGATCCTAGATCGTCACAATGTCTAATATCCACAACATCACAATCCAGATCCACCTAGGATCCACACATGTTCACTCAGCTAACAATCCACCTGAAATCTAATCGTAGGGTCTTACACCCTCTTTGAATCCTTCGGCAATCATACAATTCTTCAACTATTTTTCACATCTACTGATTCAGTCAACAACGAAACACATCAAAACTGTGGGTTCTCTCCAATTACCTCATATCGATCCTTGGCATTCCACCTAGGAAGATCATGGATGATCCGAGATGATGACATCACATCCATCCTACGTGAGTGCAAACATAACTCACAGCACCCACCATACCAAGTAACCCAACATCGTCTGCCCCCAAGCAGAAAATGAGAAGTCACCCCCATTGACTTCAGAATACTCATCACCAATGCTGAAACGAGCACTCATCTCGTCTCCTCAATCACAACTCTCTTCGAATCTGAAGTTCCAACCATGTTGGGAACAGACATGCTTCCAACGAGATGTCAAGTCCAACCACTGGACTTCCCAAATCTTCAACTCACTTGGACAACCACGTGTCGGAAATCAATCCATTATTCAGACCTCGTGTCCGTTCATAACCGTTTATGCACATCCAAAAGGACATAATTCATTACCATCTCGTTCCCATATCTCAACCTTTACAGGTTCAACTTTCGAGTTTCCTTGTTATTCACAATTACAAAATCTCATATCTACACCACCAATGATTTTCCTCGTCTTTTCCAATTTCAATAATTTCCTTGTACTCTAGGCATACTAGAAACATACAACCACACAAGTCTCAGAGTTGACAAAAACTCCCCAAATCCACTAATTCTCATGACATCCCCTATGTCATCCCAAGATTCCTCTTGTCTCAATCCTACCTCTCTCACCCATTCATCACTTGCCATCTCATAACTGTTGGGACCTATCCCAACACATCACAATCTCCGATGGATCCTATCCAGTCCATCACTCAACCACTACCAAATCTCAAATACCGAACATATGCCCATCACAACGGAGTCACATCCCAACTCGTGGCTTATCGTCATCACAATCACCGACACCAGCACACTGCATGCGAATCAGGCAACCCTGAGTCGTTACTCATACCGAGTAACAACTCCGCATCTCCACTCAGGTGAAAGGAACTTTGCCTCTCTCGTACCCCACAACTATGGGTACCACCACTCTGACAATCCACAACAAGGTACTGAACGTTCCCCAATCCTCAACTACCACAACTACATCAATCACCCTCGATCACTAGCCATCTCCATCCGACTGTCGACCAACACTCATCGCTATCGAGATCCGCATTCACACATCACACTATTATTCAGTCCAACTTGGACTTCCATATCTTATTTCAAAACCATACTCGTGGATCGAATCCCATCATTTCCCTTCGTGTCGGCTAACCAATTTCCATAGTCCTGACTAGACTCACTAAAGTCATCCACATGGTCATCCACGACCTCAGTCGCTCATCGCAGCACAAGTTCCAATCCACTAGTCACAATCTGGGGTTCGACTCGACAGACCACCCCAACTTCGGAAAGTCATCCAATCCTCAGCAACTATGGACTCACAATACTAGTTCATCAATCACAACTAAGGATCACCCTTTCCAATCCATCATAAACTAGGGTTCCACAATCACACCCTAGGGTTCCTCTGAACCCAACCACTCTCTGCAATACAATCCACAATCTGACCGACCCTATAGTCCTGACATCGTATGGAAGTCGATCCAATCCTACCATCAACTTCATTGGGGTTCCACCACTAAGGTCACCAGCTAACCTCGATGTACTAACATCCCTTGCACTAGCAATCACCACTAGGGTTCACATTCTCAGACCATCACTCATCTGCAGTTCACATTTCCCGTTCACTACTCAAATAGGTTTCCCTGAACCCAACTGCTCCCACCAGCACCACAATCTAACATCACATGACCGAACCAACGGTCCCACAATAACAGTTGTAACATACAACCCCTCTTGGGTCAAATCACACTAACGCACGGCATATCGGGCCAACCATACACTATCCACCATTCAATTCCAAAACTATAAATCGGGCATCCTACTATCAAGTTGATAATGAGCTGACCACATAGAGACATCACATCCTCGACCTGCGCGTACCACAAGAACTACCGAATAGCGACAACCTCGCTCTGATACCACTTGACACGACCCATTCCAATCCCCCTGGGATTAACGTGGGATGTGTCATGCTCCCGTCTGACACGAAGTGTCAAACAAGGGATATTACATACCTTAGCCCCAACGGGGCTCCTAGAGTACGCCAGGAACGGTGGAGGAGTGCGATGTCTCGGTCCCTACCATAGCCCGCATTCGTGATCAACCTGAAGGGCAATAAAACCATTCAGAATTGTGAGTGAACGAAAATCAACAATTTCATAAAAACACATTCATAAAAAGATATTTAAGACCTTCACTAAAAAGTATGGATGCATCGGAAATCAGTAATCAAACATTTACTCAAATAAGCCATTAGGACCTTAGTCCAAAACCGAAAGTCCAAAACCAAGTGGGCCACTGCCCAAATACATAACCACAAATCCACAAAGACAGAAATACCATTTCATGACCTCAACAATCCATATTTACCATATAACCATCTCGGGCATCCTAGATGCCTAGCGTCCCAGACGCTCGACGTCCCAGACGTCATATTTCAAGGTAATAAGCAACGCGTGCTACCCGGGGTCTCTCCGAGTCAATATCTCTGACATCCCAGACGTCCAATCATAGCATTCCTGCTCCTGAGTGATCATACGGTCTGGTAGCTCCGTATAATGACCCCTCGTAGGCAATGCACCGTGACTTCCCCAGTGTCCCAAACACCTGGAGGAGACCATCACATAATCCTCATATCAAGATGGTATATGGAAAACAGTTTTACAAAGTCATTTCGAAACATCTCAATGGGCCCTGCCCTTAATCTCCATAAAACATCACAAATCCACTTAGGGTCCCCAACCCGAAATCACGTTTATGAAACATAGGGTCCCAGACCCGAAATCACATTTATAATCTCAACTAGGCCTCATTCCCGATTTTGTAAACCACAGGATCCCCGGCCCGATCACCAGACTCAAAAAGGGTCTCAGCCCGATTTCATAAACCAACTGGGCCCCTAGCCCGATCACATAATTCAAATGGGCGTGAGCCCGAATCCCGAGGAACTGACAACGTGATTTTTCATTCTTTCGATGTTACGGACACGTTGGCACGGGTTTTGAGGTAATTGGATACCGTTTTGGTATAGTTTTTTGTGTTTGAATCGTATGTATATGTTTTTAATACGTATTTTAATTCCAAAAAATTTGGAGATTTTAATGTTACATTATTTGAGATTTTTAGTGACCCTTATTGGTGGTTTTTTACAGGACTGGTGATTCCTAGAATTTACGGAAAGGTACACGACTCCGAATAGAAACGCGTGGAAAGTGTTTGAGTGGACATTTGTTTTATAAACTGTCATGCATGCATAGTTAAATGTTTTCCATGATATATTGCAAGATTTGATTTGCAATGATCGCATGATGATTCGATATGATTACTTGTTGCTTTTATGGATTATTTAATCATTTTTTGGCACAATTTACGATGAACTATGAAAATGATGTTTTGGGCATAAAACCGGGTTTGGAAACGGTATTTGACTTGGTTTATGGCAGCACACTAACACCAGTATCAGTATCAGCATCGGCACACAGACATCAGTATCAGTATCAGTATCAGCACCGGCACACAGGGTGCAAATCTGACAACCCTGGATCTCCGCTCATACCGAGCGACGACCCCATACCTCTACTCAAATTGGAGAAACTCCGTCTCCCTCGTACCCAACAACTCTGGGTACAGTCACCCTGACAACTCAACCAAGAAAAGGAAACGTCCCCTGAACGTCCCCGTCTCATTCTGCGATCGCACTCAGCCGTAACCGAGTCGAATCCAGAATCACTGCTCATACCTATGCGTTACTCACGCACCTCGTATCATCGTCACGACTGACAACCCCATCGTCACAATCGTCACGGCAACCTGAGTCTACTCGACCTGATAAGACTCGACTACGTCCATCAATAGTAGTGTCTGCCACAACCTCGTGCAGACCTAACTACCAGACATCTCGATATCCAGACTCCGCATCCAATGGAATCAACCGCCTATACCAACTACTCTGTATCCCAAACCTGGGATTCCATCGACAAGTACCAACCCTGATAACTTGTCCAACCAACTCTAACCAGTCGTAACTCGACTAAACCAATGTCGTCTACCAGGTCACCCATGACCTTAACTGCACCAAAAATCCATCACAACTAAGTAGCACGACAACCAACTAGGTTTAACCGATAAGTACAACCCCGACTGCAGAGTGCAGTCCCAACACAAGATGTTATGACTAGACCGACTAACGAATCCAAACCCGACTAGTCGTCCAAGTCAAACCACTCGTCAACTCACATTTCCGAACCATACACCCAAGGTAGGGTTCCACGATCACACCTAGAGTTCCACTGAACCCAACTGCTCAAGGCAGTATAATCCATAATCTGACCGACCCCTCGGTCCCGACATCGTAAAGATGTCAATCCAATCCTACCGTCAAATCAACTAGGATTCCTTGTATCTGACTGCTCACAGCAGTAAATCCATCTAACTCAACCAAATCCGATCATCGGATGGTCACAACATCCAACCAGTCGTCGGAACCGATCCTACGACATCGTGAAAGACGATCCCAACTAACCGTCTCACGATCAAAATGCTAACGTACGAATACGTTCATCCTTCCGTAGGGTCCCACACTCTCAACCCCGACAGAATTATGGCAACCCCGGCATCAAGTGCCAAACCAAGACATTCCATCCTACTAACTATCAGGTTGATAATGAACTGTAGACCATTGAGATATCACATCCTCGACTTGCGTACTACTCCAAGAGCTCCACAGTTGCTCGAATAGAGACAAACCCGCTCTGATACCACGTTGACAGGACCCATCCCAATCCCCCCGGGATTAACGCGGGATGACCCTATTTCCGTCTGACACGGAGTGTCAGACAAGGGATATTTCCGACCGTTGCCCTCCCGGACTATCAGAGTACGCCAGGATCCGGAGGAGGTATGTGATATCTCGGTCTCTGCTACAGTCCACATCCGCTGTCAACCTGAATGTCAGGACCCACCTCGGTTTCACCCCGAAAACCGAGGTAAATCCTGCTCCCGTCTGACACCCCAACACAAAGACCAAAGTAACCTCACGAAAAACGAAAAACGCCAAGGTACACAGTCAGACGCGGGAGAAACTATATAAAACATCCCGAAGTCAAAATTTACAGAGCATAGTAATACAACCCAAGGAAATTAAAACCAATAACAAGTACACGCACACGGAAAACTTAACACACTCTGGGGTCGCTCTGGAATATTCTATGCCTCCGACTCTGCCTCGACGTTACAACCCCGCGCTAGCTCCACGACCTGGAGGGCAATTTAAAAACAGAAAAGCTTGAGTAGACCATAAATAAGAAAAGAATTTCCGAAAACCAATACATAATAAAACCAGGGTTTTAGCCCTCCGTTTTGAAATCACATGCATAACCCAGTTACGAAAAGCAATTATAAATCACAGTATCGCCATAAAAATAATTGCAGAAAACATCATAAAAGCAGTTATAGATATCATATCATAAGCATCATAAAACCGTATCACAAAACATAAATACCAAGCCATCATTATCCGATCAAACCTGCTGGATCTATCCGAGTCTTTAAACTCAATCTAGGCCTAAATAATATCCGAGTCTTTAAACTCCCGAGTCTTTAAACTCAATCCGGGCCCGTCCCCCGTCAAATCAATATCCGGGTCTTTAAACCCAATAACCAGATCCAGAAAATCCAATCAAAACCATTTGAAAAACCATTTCTAAATCCACATCCAAACCCGAATCCAAAATCACCGGTCGGATGCCCTTCCGGCGTCAAGAACCGTCATTCCGAACCCAAATCCGGAATTCCACTTTCCAACTTTAAAACCAAATCTCGATTCTCGAAATTCGATTTTAAAACCAAAAACCTTAGTCATCATTAAATCACGTTCCAAAATCCCTTTATAACCATTAGAAATCCTTTATCATTTGAAAACCCAAAATCACGGCATCGAAATCAGAAATCAACATTTTCTCGTAAAACGTGCTAAAAACTGTATTTCCTCGAAAAATGTGCCATTAGGTAAAACCAACATATAACCGTATGAGAAACATAAAAACATACTTAATAGCATAAAACATAAATAAAAGCAGTTATGCATGCTCGAGTTTAGAGAAAGGGGTCCACTCACAGTACCAAGCCCTCAGTCACGTCCCGTACGTTCCTCAGCTTCCTCGGGAAATCCTGATCCTGTCAAAAATCACCCAAGAACGTTACTAACACGTCTACTAAGGTCCACCTAATTTTCCCCAAAAATCCCATGATCCTAAACGTAACAAACCGGAACCCTAAACCTTCAACCTCGCGGAACTAACCTCGAACGACATCCGATCAACCCGAAGCCAAGTCCAATAGGCTCGTCACAACTTCTAGACCAAAAACCTAGTTGACACCTTCCTCAGAAACCACCGCACGCGCCTCCATGCGCTGCCCTAAGTGGCTGCGCATGGGCCTCACGTGCCTGCAGACGGTCACTGTTCATCATCGTCTTCCTCGCGTGAACCGGCCTGAACCGGCGTTCCCGGTTCTCCGCCCAGCCGTCTTCGTTTTCCTCCCTCTCTTTACCATCCTCATCGTCTAGTCCTCAACAATTCATTCCCCTCGCTCAAACACCTCGACACGACCCCTGGATCATCGTCCCAAACTCGAACTAAAACCCGATCAGTCCCCTGTTCTTCCTCCCGACCAACCAAGTCTTCCCCCGTCACGATGGCAACACTAGACCACTCCTAGGACCCTCCTAAAGCTCACCCAACTCACCAAATCCCTCGACTCACACTCAAAACCCACGACTTCCCGTTTGAAATTCACGAAAAAACAGAGTAATCTAACGGGGGTGAGAAATTACCTGCTGTCGATCGCCGACGTGCTCGCCATCGTACTCCCTGAAGTCCTCAGGGGCATCCCAACCTCCTCTCGAGTCCAATTGAACCAACACACGGCCACACCACCACCCAACTCTTCTCTGTTATCTCTGTTTTCTGTACCTCACACCTCACACACACCGTTTCCCTCACAACTTCTCACTCACCTCCACTCAACAGCTCTCACTTAAACTCTCATACACTCAACAAGTCACAAAAACACCCCACACCGCCTTCACCTGCTCGATTCCCTCTCAGCCTCACTCTGTCTCTATTTCTCTCAAAGGCACGGTTAACAGCCCCCAATTATTTGGACCCGTGAGAGATCCTAGAAGCCACTGGACCCTTAGCACGTGTCACCATCCCAAAGCCCCTCTCACACATGTCCCAATCTCAGCTGTCCACCTGTCCCAATCCAATTGCACAATTCCAATGTGCAAAAGACCAAAATGCCCTTCTTTGACTCCAAAATTACAATTTTGCCCTTACTGTTTTAGACGCGTAATTCACACGTCCTAACTCGGATGAACACGTGTCGCCTGTCGTTGAATTCAGGACGACGAGATCTACCTAACAGTCCTAGGTCAACGTGCCAAAACCCGATCGTACGAAAAGTCAACTTTTCCCCCTACTTTAGCCAAATTACGATAATGCCCTCAACCTTCCGAACATCATAACTTCCTCCTCGGATGTCGGAATCGGGTGTGCCACCTGTCTACGGATTCGTGACGTCCCGAACTACGTCACGGTCATCGGTCAAAGTCCATTTGACAGCCCGAACTAAAAGTCAATATTGTGCCCAACCTAGGGGCAAAATCGTCATTCTACGCTACCGGACCTATCGTAACTGACTAACCACCAATTAAGCTCACTAATCCCATCTAAATCACAGTCTTAACCCTAATTTCCGGGACAGGTCGTTACACTGAAGGGCAGTCAAAACATTAAAAGCTGTGAGTGGACAAAACAAAAGTTTATAAAAACATTTCCATAAGAAGACATTTGTACCCTTCACTAAAAAGCATGCATGCATTCGAAAACCATTTAACCAAATGGACCACATGTGGGAACTAAGCCCAAATCAGAAATAAACCAAGGTCAAAAGGACCACCATGAAATCGACTATACGGGTCACTGCCCAAATCCATAAGGAAAACAATAAGGGACTCAGCCCATAACGATAACCATACTAAAACCAAAGACACGAGCCACTGCTCACATCCTGTGCACACCACATATCAAAGAATCATACAGATTCAGCCATACGGGCCACTGCCCAAAACCATACGGGATGCAGCCCAAAACCATCATGAAACCAAGTGCACGAGCCACCGCTCAAATCCTGTGTAACCACACATCACATATCATAATCCATATATATCATATATACATATAAGTCATACAACCAATCCTGTCATGGTATCCAAAGCTACGCGCGTGCTACTTGGGTCTTAATCCGAGTCTTCACAAAGTCAAGGTCAATGTCCGCAGACCACTGATCCTACTCGAGGTTATAGTAACCACAGCCTTCCTGAGAGTAAGGAACCCAACTGGGGGGTGACTCCACTCAGTCGGTGCTCCGTGACTACTCCGGGGTCCACCCAAGCCAACGACTCTCCCCGGAGGAGATAATAGAAGTAAAGGAAGGTATATGAACATATATATACATAACACAAATATCCATGCTCGGTTCCCCTGAACCGTCATGATCCATAATATCCATTCCATTCATATAAATATATATATATAACATCCTCCATGCCCGGTTCCCATAAACCGTCATGTACCACAATCACATAACCAAAGTTTCATGGCGGTTCCCATAAACCGTCATGTACCATAATAACATAACCAGGGTTCATGCCGGTCTCCATAATCCATCATGAACCACGATACCATAAAAAGGGTTCATACCGGTTCCCATAAGCCGTCATGAACCGGGAAATCCATTTAAGGTTCCCTAACCTGAAATCAAAACCGTAAAGTAACATGGGTCTCGTGCTTGAACATAGGATATCAGCTGGGCATCATGCCCGATATCTGAGGTCATAAGCCCGAGACAAAACCAAATAGGTCTCATACTCGAGTTTATCTTTTTAGAAATCCAAAACCTTTTCATTAAAACCAATAAAGAAATACCGACCCATATAGGCACCGTATAGGGCCGAAACCTCGAAATACGTGCCTATATGTAACCACATACAAATGCACCCATGGCATCATCAAACATGTAATAAAACATATAATAAACATTTATGCATGCACCAATTTAGAAAACCAAGGTCTACTCACAGACCGTCCGAGATGCCGCCTCGATTTGCGTGTCATAGGCTCTCCCGAGCTAATCACCATCACTGGGACTCCCGAACCTGTCCAAATCGTAATATAAGGTTACTAACTACTTAATTAACCTCCTACTAAAGCCCCGTAATTTTCCGATATTTTTAACTATTTTTAAACATACCCTAAACCTTCGGACACTCCGAAACCTATCGAAACGATGTCCGATTGACACGAAACCAGTCCCAAAATGTTCGTTACATCGAATAAATGATTTTTTATGTTGAACACTTCCCCAAATTACTATTCACGTGCCCCCACGCGCCCCAAGAAGTCTATGTGCACTGTTCATCGTCTCCTATAATGGACTGAACCGGTTTTCTGGTTCTTGGACCGGTCTGGACCGGTTCAACCCCTTAAACCCGTCCATTTTCAGTACTTTTTAACCCATTTTAATTCCTAAATGTTTCTAAACCCATTTCTAATCTTTCTAGCTAATTAAACCGAAATAAACCTCCAAAACCGTGCCTTCACCGTCGTTAATGGTGGCCGGATTTTCCCCCGCCGTTCACGGCCATTTCCGGCCATCCCAAGCCCCACAACTAATCCTATTCGACTCCTAGAGTCCCCAGAAACATAACCCAATTAAAGAAATCGAGTAAAAACCATTAAAACTAAACTTCGAATTTTTGAATATTTACCTACGGTTTCGAGTTTCCCCGCCGTGAGCCGCCGCCATCTGCCACCATCCAGCCCCTCATTCCTTCCTCTCATTCCCTCGCGTTCACACTCAAGCATGGCAGAGGATGAGCTAGAGTGATGGTGTGTGAGAGTGTGTGTTTCGGGTTTGAAGAAAAAATGGAGGAAATGGGGAAATATGGGTTCGGGTTATGAGGAAGAACAAAGATGAAGTGATGATGTTTGATGGCTGATGAGAGAAGTGAGGATTAGATGATTAGATGAGTGGTGAGGATTGAGTGTTTAATTGAAATGAATGGATAGGATTTAAAGATGAAAAGATTAATTATATAATAATTTTTATATTAATATTTAATTAAGCGAGATCCACATTTTAGGGGTTTGGACCAATGGGACTTGTCACTCATCCATGGGACCCACTCAAAATATCTGGCCAATCAGAATTTGCCAAATCACCACGCCTCGAAGTACGTACATAGTGAAATCGAACTTCCATGACCTATAACTTCCCCGTTCGAAGTCCGATTTCAGCATACCGCCTGTCTATGGATTCGTATCGTCCCGATCTACGTAACGGTCCTTGACCCTAGGCCATCGGACATCCCGGTCAAAAAGTCAACTATTTGCCCCTTTTAAACCATAATTACCAAATTGCCCCTTAACTTCCGAACGTCATAACTTCCTCCCCGAACGTCATAACTTCCTCCTCGAACGTCGGAATTGAACGTGCAACCTGCCTATCAACTTGTAACGTCACGAACTACGTCACGGTCATCAGTTAAAGTCCATTTGACCTCCAGAATGAAAATTCAATGTTTTGCCATGGCTAGGGGCAAAACGATCATTTTGCATCGTTCGTCCGATTTCGCCTAACTAATCACGGATTAACCTCACTAATCGTGATTAGTCACTAAGATAATCTTGGAATTTGGGACGGGTCGTTACAAACTGGGCCTCTAGCCCGAACATAGGACTCAACAGGGCCTCTAGCCCGATTTCACAATAATTGGGCATCGAGCCTGAACTCGTAAATCAACGGGGCATCGAGCCCGATATCTCAGGGTCAGTCACGATCCCAATCATAGCGATGCGTGCAACCATCAATTCAGGACCGCTCTCAATCCTGGTATGTCGTTGTGAACACATCACAGTCGCGACCATCTAGAGACCATAGTGCACACATCACCGATCAATCCTCTAAACTGTCAGCACTCTGAAGTCGAGCCTCCAGTGGCTAATCGAAAACGGGACGTGCATCGTGACCTCTCCGGAAGGAACGCATCCCAATCCGGAGGCGAGCGTCACGTCGTCTGTCGCCGTGCATATAGCACCCTTCACGACCACGACTCAGACCCGTAGGTCATCAATAGGGACTCATGCTCGAGTCAAAACCAAATCCAAATGGGTCTCATGCCCAGTTTTACCTTTTCAAAACCATTTCATGAAAACTAAAAGCATAAGCGCGTATAAGCACGTATAACCCCGAAAACCTCGAAGTACATGCCCATACGTAAACACACACCAAAATGCACTCAAGGCATCACAAAACATACATTAAAACATATATAAAATATTTATGCATGCATCGATTTTAGAAAGAAAGTCCACTCACAGACTGTTCGTGCTGCTGCCTCCATACGCGCGCCGTACGCCTTCTCGGGTCAATCGTCATCTCCGGGGTTCCCAAACATGTCCAAGTCGCTTTAGAGGGTTACTAACTACTTAATTAACCCCTCACTAAAGCTCCCTAATTTTTTGGGATTTTTAACTATTTTTAAACGCGCCCCGAAACCTTCGGACAACCCGAACTAGATCAAGACGATGTCCAATCGACTCGGAACCAGTACCAAAATGTTCGTTATATCGAATGGATGATTTCACATGTTGGAACCACCCTCCAATTCTCCCCCACGTGCCCGCACGTGCCATATGAAGTGGTTGCGCGTGGGAGCCACGCGCCTGCTACAGTGTGTCTTCAACCTCCAGCAGACCGGTCTGAACTGGCCGGTCCAGTTTTCTCTGCAATTCTGATCTAACTGGACCGAAGTGACTGGTCCAGGCCCCTAAACTATTCAATCTTCTTCCTTTTTCTTCCTAATCAATCCTAATCTTATTAATTTGATCCTAGGAACTTAAATATGAAATTAAAACAATCAAAAACCCATTAGAACCCAACGGTTCGATTTTTCTTCATGGTCCAAGAATCCCAGATTTCTCCCTGTGGTCCTCAGCCTCTAACCACCCTTAAAATCATCCTAATACCTTCCTAATAACCCCATAAGCCCATTCTAATCATCCAAAATGGCCCATAATGATTAAAATTGAAAATGGGGGAAATCGGTTAAAACCGATACCTTTGCACAGGTTGGCCTCCGCCGTCCACGGCGTCACCGTCTTGGCCAGCCACCACATCCTCCAGTCCTCACTTCATCCTCCTGGGTCTCAATCATGGTCATATGGGTTAAGGGTTTGGATTTGGGGTGAAAGGTTTGATCGGGTTTGATGGATGGGGAATGATCGAACAATGAAAGGCGAAGGGATATGCATGACCGTGTTTAGGCTGGGCAATGGATGGGTGACACTTGTCACTCATCCATTGGGCCTGTCCAAAAATCTGGGCCCCACTTGCTGCCAAAATGCTCCCGTCTCGTAAAACGTGCAATAGTACGTTCGAACTTCCGTGAACGGTAACTTCTCCGTCGAATGTCTGAATTCGACGTGCCGCCTGTCTACGGATTCGTATCGTCCCGGTCTACATAGCGGTCCTCGGATTTTAGCCATCGGACCTCCCGGGTGAAAATTCAACTGTTGGCTCCTTTTTAACCAAATTACCAAAATGCCCTCGAACTTCCGATCGTCATAACTTCTTCCACGGATGTCGGAATTGAGCGTGTCACCTGTCAATGAACTCGTGACGTCCCGAACTACGTCACAGTCATCGGCCAAAGTCCATTTGACCGTCCGAACGAAAAGTCAATGTTTTGCCCATTCCAATGGCAAAATCGTCATTTCTCCCTGAACGTCCGTTAATCCTCGTCTAATCCCCAATTATCCTCCGATTAGTGAGGCTAATCCGTCATTAGTCTTAATTAATTCAGATAATTCGGGACAGGTCGTTACATAATGTGTGGGTTTCTGTGAGCCGTAAATGTCATTACTATGGGCAATTTGGACATTATGTAAATTATGGGTCATATGACAGCTCCACAATTTTTTGGTGATTCATAGTTCCAAAAATGCACCCACATCGCTTAGGAATTCAAGGAATCCTAAGAGATAGTCCCAGTAAACCATTTTGGAGTAGGACCCCATCTTATCTTATACATTGTGTTGATGTTGAAGTCTTGTTGAGCTTAGTTTGTGATTCCAGATTGAAACTGAAGTTATGGGCCCAAAAATTAACTCCGCATTGAAATGTGAAGCAAAAGAAGTTACACATAAAAATTAACCCCTTTTTAAATATGGAGCTAATAGAAATTGCTATTTTTCTTAATTGAAATAAAAAACAACTTCTTACCCTTTATTTCTATTAATTATTTCTCTCTTTTACCGTTTCATTTCTCCTTATTTAAGAGTACCATTGGTAGTCTCTACCCTCATTGGATTGGAACAAATCTCAATGTCTTCTCTAGATGGTGATGTGGCTTGCAAATGGGAGAAGGAAATTTTCCATATTAATTTTCTGGTCTTGCAGTTTGGAGGGGTGACAAGAAAGTATGTTGAAGAGGTGAGAAGAAACAAATAAGATTTTTTTTTTATCCCTTCTCTTTCCCTGACTTCGTGACTTTTTTCTCTTGTTTGTAAGTGAGAAAACGTCAAGTGGTTAGTGCAGCCTCAGGCTGATGTCAAAGGAAGACAATGGCATGAAAGCAAGGCTAACGTCCAACAACAATAATAATAATAATAATAACAATAACAATAATAATATTAATAATAGTATAATAATAGTAGTATAGTAATAGTAATTTTATAATTAAATAAATAGTAAAAAAATTAAAATAAATAAGAAATAATAATAATAATAATAAACATAATTAATATTTATCATATATATATATTTCTTATCAACTAGTATGATATAATTCGGACAATATATATCATCTAGTCGGCATTTTAATTCAGTAAAGTACTAAACACCCGACTAAATTGTCAGTGTATTTGGCAGTGGACAGATTAATTTATCTCACTAAAATAGAATACAATGATCTGAAAAATGAAATATACTTTGAATTTTATTGCAAAATTCAGGATATGAATATAAGAAGTGTAGTTGGAGGTGGGCAGTTAAACTCTTAAGTTGCATTGCAAATGATTGATGTAAAGCTATAGAGAAAATAAGTGCAATACAAAAAACAGAACATTAATATATATTTTGTATACAAAATAAGATAACAACGCATGCGCTAACATACCATCCTTCAATTTCCATTATTGATATGCATATATGTTGACTTTTCCCTTGTTTAGTTGACTAAACATGGGAAGGTGTGGAGTTGGGTGGGGTTGGAGCTGAGGCTACGCGCCTACCACGCTCCGACCTACTATTCTCTGCGAACTTCAAACTCTGGTGGTGCAAGCCCTTCTGCTTCTCCTCCTCACTCCACTCCGCTCCATAGTAAAACTCTTCAGTTGATTTTTCGACATGTTTGGAAGGTGGAAGGAACATGCTCCCCCATTGTGGGAAGTGCACCAAAGTCACTGGAAGTGTGCAGCAGACAATCATTACTCCCATCAAAGACAAGCCTGTGGCAGTTGAGAATGCTGAGCTTGAGAAGAACACCAGCTGGGTCAATCCGGCCCCGAAGTTCCCTCCTGCTCCGGTGAGGCCCGAGATGATGCCGAGGGATCGTCTAGAGATGAAGGGGATGATGCCGAAGGTCGCCCCACATGCAGCTTGGGCTCCAATTGAGAAGAGAATCATGGCTAAGACTGCAAGGGGGAGTGAGTTGGCTCGCCCAAGCCAAATGCAGAACACTCCTCCTAAGGTCTGAAGGATCCAAAGTGTCCATAGTCTCCCTCTCATGCCGAAGTGTCTGGCTGCTAGGTCAGAAACATACCCACCAAAGGGACGAGCCACAATGTTGGCCATGCCAAATGTCGCAGCAATTATTCCAGCATAGTGAAGTTTTAGATTGAACCTGTTGATGCATGAGGTTAAAAAGGTACTAGTTAGTATGTGATGATATGTATCAAATGAATTATATATCCTGTACCTAGCTAGCTAATGTACATTTGTATATTGAACTTAACTAATTATATTTCTCATATATATCATGTGATATACATTTTACTAGCTCTATGAGAGACGTAATAGATTAAAGATATTTACGGAGAAATCATCTATGTTTTTAGGATGCCATGTTCTATATATGTATATATCTAGTTATTTACAAACCTGTCATAAAAATATTCGGCAATGACGTTATCGGTGGACAGTTCGACACCCATGGAGTAGCCATATAGAAGGACAAAGACCCATGTCCTATAGTTTGTGATAGCATGCCATAATACCTGAACATGAGATTTAAGATTAAAATTGAATATCGAGCTAAGCACGAACACATATTCACTTAGTTAATTAAGTTGTCAAAGAATGGACTAACCTTGGAGAACTCATCTTTGGCAACTTCACCTTTCTTTTGGAGTGCACCAAGATTTCCATCAGGCAAGTCTTGGCCAAGGGTCAACACCATGATTCCCATAATGGTATGAAGCCAACCAGGGATGAAAAATGCAATTCTCCAAGCAGTAAAAGGAGTTGATCCAGCCCGACCGATGATATCAAAGGCCAATGGCATCAACAGCTGGGTGACCCCACCACCCATGTTGCCCCACCCAGCTGCAGTCCCATTCACCAACCCAATAATCTTACTGTTAAACATTGTGCTCATCCAATATTGGCACGACACAAACGTAGCAAGTGAGAACCCAATCATAAATCTCACTGCCAAGTAACCCCCAGCATCAGACACAAATGACATACAAAACACAGTGGGTGCGCAAAGCATCACCAAGAAGGCACACCCATAGCGTGGCCCTAGTAGATCGCACACTGCACCCATTACAAGCCTTGAGAATATACTTCCTGAAACAGACGCGACTCCAGCATTTCCGATGTCTTGCTTGGTGAGGTTGAGGTTGTCTCGGATTATGGGGACAAGGGGCGCCGCCGCGAAAGTGGAGACAAAGCAAGTGAAGAAGGAGATCCAGGACAAGTGGAAGGTTCTCATGTGAGGGTTGGCTAAAGAGAAGATCTTGAACACTTTGGCCTTGTGTTCTGAATCAACAGGCAAGTCAAATTTGGCCGTTGGGTCTGTTGGGACAATGGGGGAGGCTACTGAAAATGCAAAGGTTTGCTCTCTCCCAGTCACTCCGTGCATGGAGCTTCCGGGTTCTCCCTCCACATCTGCCATAAATTATATCGATCCTTAGGATTTAAGGTTTCGGATTTCGAGTTTTGAAACTCGGATTTGTATTAGAAACTACTTATGAGCTAGTAGAATCAAATGGGGTTATGGTGTTATGTGAGGAGGGTAAGGAGTAAGGAGAGTGTGGGAACTCTTTATATAGGGCTTGGATGAGTTGACTTTGTGAAGAGGCAAGAAAGATTCTAAAGTTTTGGTATACATTTTGCCGCGTCTAAAATGAACAGGAAAAGTCTCATCGTATATCCCAAAGGATCACACTACCTGGCTAATGGGACCATCTCGTCTCCATCCAGCTGCTTAATTACTATTAGCTTGTAGCCGCTTATAATTAGGATAATCAAATATACCATAATAGAATCTTATTTAACTCTTCTTGGGATTTGATCACATTAATGCATGGAGTACAAAAGTAATTTCGAACCCACTCTAACATGTAATCCCATTGTGTTTACTTTGCCGTAATCACATGTAACACTCAATGTATATACACTACTATAATATAATCTTCCTATATTACTCTATCGTATCGTAAGTAGAGATCAAATTGAATAGCCACAAGTCTCCATCTATTATCGCCTACTTCTACTTTGATGAAGTTGTGTTTGGCGTGTGTGCTGAGTCTCACATCTCTAAGTTAAGGCTATGTACGTGATCACACGAAGCATCTAGCTAGGGTGATTACTTCTTTTAGAGTGTAGTATAGTAAAGTCGCCAGCTCTTTCATGGGTCATCACAAATGGAGTACTAATATAATAAAATGTTTATTTATTAATCAATAATGTAAAAAAAATATCGAAAAATCACATTTCAAAATATAAGATAGATTTTTCTACATTAGAGACTTATACGTATATAAAAAAATGAGTATCAGATCTTCATTAATTTGATACTTGGTTTTGATGTGGAACTCACCTATTTAGATATCCACCCCCCCCCCCCCCCCCCCCCCCCCCCCCCAAAAAAAAAGATTCTCTTTCATGTTATACTCAAAGAGATTAGTGTTGGCTTTAGTGAGTAGTCATTTTTGACATTCATAATATAAATCTCCTTCTTCTATTACGTGTCCACAAATAATTTCAAAATTAGTACACACAAAACAGGAAAAACAGTAAATTTTAATCATAAACAACAACCTCATAATTCGTTCTGTTAACACCATATCTGACCAGACCCACTGGGCCGTATACTTAAAGCCCTGACAACGCTCAAGGCCCAAGAACACCATACTTGCGACAGCCCTAACACCGGGCCCAATGCGGGATGCCACGTGGAAGCATATCCACCCTCGATTTACGTAACACGTGTCCGCACGTAAATCGAGAAGCATTCGTCCCACATCGGAACTTTGGGAATTGAACATCCCACCTACCTATACATAAAGGGTACACATTTCCCAATAAAGGTAACTAAGTTTTACTATTACAATTACTCTACCGAACTTACCATTTACTGCTTCCTCTTACGAACAAAGTAACTGACTTGATCGTCGGAGAGCCTTAGGCCGGCACCACACCGGTGCCCGTACTAACGGAGACCCGCGATCCACTTGAGTTGACAGGTCACAAGAGGGACACGCGTCATTTGGTGATTGGGCAACGAGTACTCGACAGTTGGAATATTTAACGCTTCAACACGTTCAATGAGTAAATTAAAACTTGGAGGGTCAAACAGAAGCTAATGCTTAAATTTACAAACCGTTCTTGAGTTGTATATCCTTTTTTATTTTTAATATAATGACATGAGAGATGGTGATTTCATTATACATGTTCGATATCAACTTTACTAAATAAACATCGATTACAACTGACCCCTAACAACCTATCTTTTTAAATTTTTGAGTATCGGAAAAAATATAATAATAACACGATATACCACTAGCCCCAAAAATCTAACTCTTTCAGAAGTATGATAATATATCAAAGTTAGGGGAATGGCTACGATACCGCACCTGACTTTGTGCAGTATCAGTTTTCAATAAAATATTATTATAAATAACAAAAATTGATAAAATATAAAACAAATTGGAACAAGTTGCCAGTTGATGAACAAAGTCTACAAATCATCCGCTCCTCTCCTCTCTTTATTTATCCATCATCCTCAACGAAATACCAGACTCTGATTTCAACCCAAATTCCTCCATCATCAAGTGTATAATTTTTACGAAAACTTCAGCCATTAAAATACTGTTATGACATTGAAAAAATAGAAATTGAAAATTAATTATTCAAACTAGAAATTGAATCTGAGGACGACGCTGCCAAGTACGTAGAGTCTGCTGAGTTCGCAATGTTTGGTCGATGGGTTGGGCTGCTCACAACAAGGCGAAGAAGAGAGTATAGGCGGCGAGGGTCGATTTCGTGGGTGGTGGTGGTCAATTTGGTGCTCTGTTGTCGATGCTTCTCGGTTGTCTTCGTGTGGCACGAGTTTCATGGTGGAAGGATACTCGAGTTCCGCCGGATTTTGAAGGATGCAGGTGATGGTGGGTTTCGATGTCTCTATTTGAGTCCGAGAAGGAGGACAAATCAAGGAAGAGGAAAAATCGAGAGGGAGAGAGAGTCATACAGAGATAAAGCATTTGAGAGGGAGAGAGACAATGGGTGTCTCTGTTTCAAGAGGGGTGAGTGGGAGTTTGAGTCCGGGACTGGAAAATTCGAGAGGGGAGAGAGACTGAAGGAGAGGAAAAAGAGAGAGGTGGGCTTCGACTTTAAATATTGGAGCTGAAAAAGGTTTGGGTTGAAATGATTTTGGGCTTTATCCAGGTTGGACTTAAATAAGTTTAAGCTTAAATTTATGTTTGCAAAGTTAAATATACAAGTGGCCTCCAAAAATTACAATTTATACACATTCTCTTCGTTAATTCATTGGAGCCACAAATAGAGAGTGGCACATGGTACTCCTCAAAATCGACACCTAGAAAATTTAATGAAGCCCCAGATCTTATGATGTCATTTGTCATTGCTATTGGTTTTTAATATATTTATATATTTTAAAAATAATAAATACCATTTAATTGTTTTTTAAAATATACCAAATTTTTTACACATATTCGTAAAACCACAAATGTGTTCCACCTTGAAAATTCAATCCTCTATGACAGGACCCGTCCCAATCCCACTGGGACCACCCGGAGACGTGTCCCGCTCCCGTCTGACAACGACTTCGAACATACCAAAAGTACCCTCAATCGAAAACAAAATACTTCAAATTAACCAAATAACGTTCAACAACATAGTTCAGAGTAATAAGCTGTCAGACAAGGGATAGTACAATACAAAACATGAGCACAATAGTCAGGGTACATTATTTGGTGCTCAACCTACCCACTGGGGGTGTACAGGTGCACATCGAACTAGACTAAGCCTCGTCCTCTGGATCCTCCTCTAATCCTGTGTCATGGCCTGGAGGGGTCAGTAAAATATTTAAAGAGTGAGTGGGCCGAAAATAAATAGTTTATAAATCAATTTAATAATAAAGTAAATCATAAGGTTTTACCCCTCCG
This sequence comes from Prinsepia uniflora, assembly GCA_032719365.1. Classification (NCBI taxonomy): domain Eukaryota; kingdom Viridiplantae; phylum Streptophyta; class Magnoliopsida; order Rosales; family Rosaceae; genus Prinsepia; species Prinsepia uniflora. The sequence goes on from CM064868.1 coordinate 62,321,186, forward strand.
TTTTCCAAATCTTGTATGCATTGAAATAAACATAGTATCATAATAGAATCATAATCATAGAATCATATAATAATCGAAAGGGAAGAACCAACATACTAGTGCACTGTAAAACCCAACCCCGGGATGCCTAATAATGATATCACGGTTCTAAGGCTACGCGTTACCACTCAGGGTCTCAAGCCCGAGACTCTCCTAGGCCCACCAGTGCCCGGTATCCCGGTTACTGCCTGAGGTATACTAACATGCCTTTCTGAGAGTAAGCAACCCAACGAGGGTCAACTCCACTCAGTCAGTGCCCCGTGACTACTCCAGGGTCCATCCAGGCCAACGACTCTTCCCATATGAGACAAAATAGAAATGTAAGAAAGTACATCACAATAATAGTATAGTTACCCTGTGTCCCCCGGACATCCCTGAAAACATTCCATATATAATCCAGACGGGTCTCATGCCCAAAACATCATAATATGTAATAAACATTCCCATATAGTACCCATAATAGCCCCATCTAAATCATAACATGGAATAGTAAAACAGTTTATGCATGCAATCCTTTTAAAAATCAAATATCCCACTCACACACGGTCCTCGCTACTCAACGACCGCCTAAAACCTGTATTAACATGTCCAAGAGTCAGTAAAGCACCATACTAGTTCAATACTAAAACCCTAGAACAAATCCGTCCCGAAAACATAGCCCGGACACTATTCCTGAGGCTTCAAACCCCATTTTGACCGTCCTAACGATCTCCGATCGACACGAAACCACCGTCATTGGATCTGTATCATCGAAACCTTGAAAATGGTACCAGCCCCACCAAAATTATTGTTCACACGTGCCCCCACGTGCCTGGTCAATGCGTGGTCAACGCTGCTACAATGTTGTTGATGTCAGCATGACGTCATCTCTGACACGTGTCAGAGGACAGGTGTCACTCTCTGGTTGGTTCCTAGTCTGACAATTTCTGACATGATGACGTCACTACTGACGTCAGCACGATGACGTCGGCAATGCTACATTACCGGGCCAACCCGGATCTCTGAAACCGGGTCGCCGTCGACCCGTGACTTGACCCGTTTCCAGAATCCATTTCCGACCACCATTTTCGATAGGGTTTGTTCCTAATGGATTGTCTAAGTCTGTTATATGGATATAGGACCTCAAAAATGGAAAACAAGGACGAGATCCATACCTAGAACTCGAAGAATCTCACAGCCTTGCTCTGGTCGTCTTCTCCGGCTGTCTCGTTTGTTTCTAACGTCCAAACCAGTTTCCTTCGAATCATCACCATCCATAGAACGTGTCCCAAACAAAAGAAATGAAACCCACATGTTAAAATGATTCATTCCACACTTAGGAAAAACTTGAGCTTCTCGGGTTTCACGCCTTACCTCCACCATGTCGCCGTGTCGACTGCCTCACCGTCTTCCTGGGGTCCTCACAGTCCTATCCTGATCCTGGTACTAGTCGAGAAGACGAGTGTAGGTGGTTCGGGTTTTCTGGATCCGTAAGTCTGTCTCGGGTCTGGGAGTTTCTCCTGGGTTTTCAGACAGAGAGAAGAGAGATGGGGTGGTGGTTGACGGTGGAGATGGAGGTTGTCGTCGTCTGGTGGCAGGAGTGGTGGTTGGTCGGCTGGTGTTTGTGCAAAGAGAGATCGGTTGGGTGTGTTCTTCACGGTGAGCAAATGTGTGTGTTGTGAGAGAGAGATGAGTCGTGCAGATTAAAAGGAAAAAGAAAGAAGAAATGAACGGCCCAGATCAGTTTGGGCAGGAAAATGAAGGGCTAGGGTTCAATGAGAGAAATTTAATATTTTAAAATTAACCAATAGGAATAGGCCCAGCTTTATTGGAATAGTGAACACTAGGATCAGTGACACTTGTCACTCATCCGACGGCTCAGATTAAATCTGGGGATTTGCACATATTTGAATATTTAATTATTATTTTACGTTTTGTTCTCGGTTCGTAAATTTCGTTAAAACGTTTCCGTGGCCATAACTTTTTCATACGAAGTCCGATTTCGATGTGCCGCCTGTCTACGGACTCGTGACGTCCCGGTCTACGTCATAGTCATGAGTCAAAGTTCTAATTATTTTCCGGGTCAAAAGTCAAAGTTCCCCCCTTTATGGGCAAAATAGTCATTTCACAATAAAATAATAATAATCAAGGTTCGGGTCGTTACACTCTAAATATCAATCGATTCAAAATTTCAAAAAAAAAATGAAATATACTTAAAGTATTTAAATATTAATACACTGATCTAACCGTCCATTTTTATTGTTCATAGTCATAGAGTGCCTACTCAAAAAATTAGTTAATGTCAAAATTCTGAGACTCTATGATGATCGAGAAAGGTTCAAGTACCCATTCGGGGATTCAGTTTATTATTACTGCCCCCCATATCCCCACCCCACCCTCCCCCCCCCCCCCCCCCCCCAAAAAAAAAAAAAAGCAAACTCTAACAACTAGGTTTCGAGAAGGCTATATCTCCAGAACAGGTGAAGAAAAGGAGGAAGGAATTATCTTCTTTACATCCCTTTCCAGACCTTATGTAATTTCCTTCGGTTGGGTTAGTTTTTTTGTGGGAAAGGCGTTAGTAGAGTTGCTAGAGGTCCTTCGCGTCACTCTACTGTTAGTTTTCTAGGCTGGGATACCCATTGTTCCCTTCTCTAACTCCTCCGATTTCCCTTTGCTTTCTTTATTACTTATAATTAAGGTGATTTTGGAAGAGCAAGGTCTAAGAAAATAAAACCATAAAATGAACGATCTCATTCTTAAAAGTTCTATCATTTGAATATCAGTTGAACTAAAACTTTGATAAACGTATTGAAATATACTTAAAGTGTTTAAAGTATTTAATGAATAAGATGATTTTACAATTTAAAATAATTTTTGAAATCAATCAACCGATCTAACCGTCCACATTTATTTATGTACTCATAGATCACCTACGCAAAAAATCAGACTCTTTCAAAAGTAAGATAATATATCAAAGTTAGATGAGTGTGTTATTTCAAAAATTCCAGATTGCGAACCTAATTAACCGCTTATGGGGGATGACTCTCTCTCCCTCCTCTTATTCTATAATCCATCATAGAATCAACAATTTGGTATATTATTAAAATGCCAATTTAAACAAGATTAAACCAGACTGTACTGTTGGTTGCACTCGTTTTCCCATTATATCCATCCTTCCAAGTTGTAATGGTTGATGAAGACGACACTTGCTTACTATTAATATTATATTATGATATCAAACCCCCAACTTAGCCTTTCACTCGTTCATAGAGTCCTTTTAATTTGTGCATAAATTATTTTGTGGGCGCTTTGAACAACATGGTGACTTTGATATTTGTGGTTGAAATTTATTTGGAAAAAACGGCGAGAAATGAAAGTGTACGTGTTGGCTTTTGATAAGAAGTCTGTGATAAGTCCATGCATGTATTATGACAGTATACGTCAGATCCTGCAGGACACAGATAAGAATGTTGCCACGTAAATCCAGATAATAAGCCCCAATAATACATTTCATATGAATTCTTGTGAGAGATAAATAACGTCTTAAATTTGAAGGGATTGTGGGAGGATCATGGGATGGAGTGGAAACTTAATTAATGGGTTCATTATGTAGCAGTTTTTATGTTTTTTTTAATTGATTCATTTAAGGTTTTAGAATTTTCAAATCTATTAGGTAAAACATTATTAATTTGCTCAAATAATTGAAATTGTTTATTTTAAAAATACATTCCAAGAATATATTCATTAAATTTATTTCTAATACGGAGTTGGTAAATAATTTTGTCAATCTCAAACAAAATATATGGCCTGGCATAACAATATCGAGTCATAACACTAATTATGACCCATAACACTAACCATTTTAAAAGAATTTGTTTCTTTTATTTTATTTATTTTTTATCTTTTATTATAGGGAAAGGGAAAATTTTCTTACGTTATTAGAATTCAAACTTAAGACTAATTATTTACAAATTAATACTGAAACACACTGAACTAAATCCACTTGATATTTTATTTATTAATTTATTTATTTATGCATCCTTGTGTTTGTCTGTTAGGTTGCATTGTGATTTATGCATGACCAGCAAATTTTGCAGTTCAGTCCATCTCAAAGATTCATATCTTATCTAATAAACAATCTTTGGAAGGAAAAAAAAAATGTAATAAATAATCCTAGTTCCCCATTCAGAAAGGATAAGTACCGACTGTAGGAGCTGAAGAGTGAAAGATGACCTACATAATTGGATCATATACACATAAGTACACCATATACAGAAAAAAAGCACATAAAGAGGAAAACAACATATAAACTTCCCCAAGAGATAGCTTCTAGGCCAAATATACATATATTAAGACTTAGGCAAAAAAATAATGCATGTTTCTACAAAAGTTGCAGATCATACAATCAAATGAGCATGAAATTTGTGCAGCGGTGCCTGACTACGTTACCGACACAAAAAGGGAAATCAGCTACTTTGTGTTTGTAACCAGACTCGAGGGAAATCAGCATCCGCTCACACTCGAGTGTTTCTCACCAAATGGTCCAAATATGCATATACCAAGTCATACAAGGAGAAGGCATCCTCATCTGTAATCAGCATAAAGCAGGCATTTCTATATTCACAAATGCAACACATGCTTTCAATCATTTCAGAGGAACAATTCTCCTTTCAGATCTTAACCTAACCAGCCAACCCTTTCTGTATCTGTATGACTGCATCCCAGTTGAGAAGATTAGTTTAAAGTTCCAAATGTACAACTCCACAGTCCACAGTACAGCAGAACTACCCTGCAGAATATACCAAGTCTACAAGAAACTTGCAGAAATCAAACCTAAGGTCATGAATTTCCGCGAGGAAATAAGTATCTTTCACAAGGCTACTTGCATCATAACACGGACTAGATATAACCAAAACCTAATTTAGGTGTATCCTAATGTTCATGTTTTAAGTGCTGGTAGTTCCCCTTCTTTGAACTGGTTTGTAAAGCACTACTGTAACAAATTTTGAACGAAAGCGATGAGTGAACCCAAGTGCAACCACTGAGCGTGGGGACTCCCGGTTCTCAATGTAAAGATGGTTGAGGGTCACATTTGGTGGCGGCGGAAGAGTTTCAGCAGTGTCTGCGCTCAATGGGTAACCAATTAGAGTCTGTTGCAGATGTGGAGGGACAAGAGGTGGATCCCGTGCCTCATCTTCATTCCCAGGGTACGTATTGTTGTAACTTGCATCAGGTGATCTTATAACTTCAAACCCTGCAACGATTGCTTCCTCCTGCACAAAGTATTTCAAGGGTTGTCTTATTATTTTATTAGGAACAATAAGATCATCAAGGTTCCAAAAACTTACATAATCATCTTCGAATGAGTTGTTCATGTTGTTGTAACAAGAACAAGAAGCACAATATCATCAACAAAGGTATAAAACTAAATAACCTGAAAAGAAAGTGGTTTATCTTCCATTAGAATCACATATAAAGTAGCAGTGTACCAAAATGAGTTTTCTCAAATAGGAGGTATTGAATTCAATACTAAGCAGGAACCCAGAAAATTCAATTTTCCACTGGAACATTTGCAAAGTCAAGGACAAACAACAGGCCGGCTATCAGACACAAGTAATCAATCATATGTCCCTGATTTAGTTTATTGACAAAACCAATTACAACTTAGGGCACTGTCAATCTACAAAATAATGAACTTATATAATGAGTTGGTGTCATGCTCTTATAACTTCTACTCATAATTACACTCCTTTTGTGTGCACCATCTCCATTTTGGGCCATGAAGTCTTCATGAATTATTCATTTTACCCTTTATGATAAGCAAATATAACCAGATATAATTACAAAGACCCTAAACTACATAATCCAATCCTTTCATCTTTATTCTTCCATTGTCGCATTTCGAATGAGACAATGTCAAAAAGTTGGCAAATAAAACATGGAAAATGTAAGCTTCATTTAAATACCATAAGTTAGAGATATGTATGTTAGTTATACAGGCAATCTCTCCAATCACATTTCACATTTAAATGGCAGTTTGAGGGGCTGGCTGGCCGAGTTTATTCAATATATGTACAATGAAAATTTTCATTTGGATACAGCTACGACTGTTGCAAAAATATTTCTGGATAGGTAAGGGATAGAAAATTAACTTTGCAGAATCCAATACAGGATTTGTAAGAATAATTCAATGCTTCAAATCATATATATCTACTCCAATAAATAAAAGAAGTATGAAAGGAAAATAATAAGAAGATATCAACAAAACCTTGGTGATTACACTGATGGTCTACTTGGCTAAACAACCTGAGAAAGAGGACAACTATGCCCAGAAGAGCTTTACCTCTTCTGAAGAGATTTAAGTTGATCACAGAAAAATTGAAAAAAAAAAAAATTAGGTTGCTGCTGCCGGCCTTTGTGCACACTGTCAGATCTGCAATATTGTGCAAATACAGGTTATTCCACCAGCAAATTTTACTTTTATGGATGGCCAAAATATAAAGACCTAACAACAAATCCAAACTGATGATTGAGCCAAACTTTAACATTGTATCCCATCCAAGTAAATACTAGCGTAAAACAAAAGTTAACCAACTGTATACTAAATTTTCTTAGCCAAAAAAGAAAGCAAAGAAAAATTGAAAAGAAATGTATAATACCATATCTACATTAAATTCTCATGCCCTTTTCCAGAAAGTCCCTCCTCATCAAGAAGGCTTACCCAATTCAAGTCATCAATGTTTGAATCAACCATTTCTCACACTCTAAACTTGCTCAAAGGGTGCAGCTAGAGACTTCACCCATCATTAGCACTGCTTCTGAAATAGTGAGGAAGAGGAGAACTGCAGTCTCATTCAATAAAAATTTCTACCAAGAAATCACCAGCACAGCACTGGCTTTCTCCAGAATGTGCAGATTTTGACAAAATAACTAGAACATGTCTACAGCCAATGAATTGGAATTAGATTCCAGCCATGAAAATGCAGCTGTGGGTTTCTTAAGAAACAAATAAGCTATTCTGAGTGAATGTGGTTAAACATCATAACTTTGGCTACAAGGAGAGGTGCATTGGATGCCACTTTCCTGAGCTTGGCCACCCGACTATACATGCAAACATAAAGTGTTTAATATACATAAATGTTACTCATAAGAATGTTCTCCCTTCGTTAGATATAAAATTTGAAACAAATCTCTCACTGGCTTCCTATACCGCCCACGTAAAAAAACATTTCTCTGTGTTATTTACATTGACAAATCCAATCATGCCTAGCAGGCATGGCTTCAGATGTGCAAAGCTAACCACCACATATTCATGTAAGATTAAGTATACAAGGTCTAAGTATTAGCATTGAGAAGGCTTTAGTCAATCAGAAAACTCTTGTGCACTTAAGAAAGGACAATTAGTGGCTTCAGTTGAATAAAGGATTTCTTTTTATAATACATATCGGAGAGAAAAACTTAGGTGAGTGGTTGTCATCGAACAAACAGGTAGTACATTGCAATAAAAGGATGCACACAAAATGACAGAAAAATCCTAGAGTTACAAAGGGATGGTAAAAAGAAGAGACACGCAAACACATTACTCAAACAAACCAACAAGTATTAACACAAAAATAAACAATATCAACAGGTACAGCACTAAATAATATCCACAAAGAATTTCAGAGAATCTTCTGGGCAACAAATTGTACTTTCCATGGAATCTTCCCTTCATATTTTCAAAATAGAAAATTCATCAACATCTATATAATGGAAGGATCAGCATTAAGAACTTATGGACGTAATGACCTAAATTATTACCTGAATCCCTCCTACTACATCATATTTTTAGTGAAAATTGCAATGAACAAACGAACTGAATACTACAATCAAAACACATGTAATATAGAAGTATCAAAGCAAAAAAATCAGAATTGGTTTCCTACGCAAAGATTTTGACAACTAAGAGACTTTAAAGAGACATTTTCATAACTAATGGATAATGCAAAACATACCCACTGTAAGCTCTAACCAGCAAGGCATTCAATGTGGAATCTAGCATTCCTGGTGCAAAAACAATACTACAAATTTAAAAGTCAAAACACAAGGTGTAACATTTTACAAAATTTACAACTGTAAGCGCATATTTGAACCCAAAAGAATTCAGAATAAACACACAGCCCCCGGGACTAGACTTATTTAAACTAAAACTAGCTTAATTTTTCTTTTTTGTTGGGGGTTAAAAACTAGCCTAAATATACTCAGAAACAAACGCTCTCTCTAAAAGATGTATCCAGTAGTATTGGTGGGGAAAATCAATGGGACACACGAACTCAAAGCACATAATATGCTAAGGGATTGCATTTCGAGGAAGAGACTGACCTGATTGGACCAAAGCTTCAACCTTCAATTACCAATCAACAGCTTCCCAGTGCCGCCTTATGCTTGAAATTCATAAGCACAACTAATAATTTAATTAATAGAAGTATGAAATTCCGCAGACCCAAGGCTTACCTGAAAAATTAAAAAACAGGCAATCCAGATAGAATCAAAGCTACCCAGAAGCTATTTTACCAAAACAAAACTGCCCAAAGATCCAAACGCTACCAATTTCAGGTTAAATCCGCAAAGTAAATGAAAAAGCTTACGGCACACAAGGAAAAGCTCAAGAAGTTCAAATTAGTCCCATAGAAGAAGAGCCCAATGGAATTTGAAGGTAAAAGATCATAAGAAGAAAAACAGAAAAGTCTTTACCTGGTGAACTCAAAAGTTGAAAACTTTAAGTTGCAAAAGCTAGAAACGGGGGCCGGGGGTGTTCGTTGGAGGAAATGGCTGCAGAAATCCAGCTCGAGTGACTTTCTTCTTCTAGGAGATTCCGCCAATACGGCCTGACACCGGGCTGGTTTGCTAAATTTCAAAACAAAAAAGAAACATGCTTTTCTTCTTTGATATACTCTGAATTTGGGAATTTGAACTGGTAAAAACTTGTTTGCAACGTAGCTGCTAAACCAATAAGCACTTAACAATATTAATATTTTTTTTAAACTCTATATTTTTCAAAATTTCCAATTTATAACTGTTATAATATTTACTCTAAAGCTCTTTAAAACTTTTAATATCTATTTAACAGTTTTTTTCTTCTATTTTATAAAAACATTATTCTTATTTATAAAAAAAATTCTTTTTCATTTATTCGTTTTAAAAAATAATAATGTAAGGAAAATCTAACTTAAAATAAAATAATTATGAAGAATAGTTCTTCAAAAATAATTTTAAATTTTAAATTTGAAAAAATATTTATTATTCGATATTAAAATATTTGGTTAGTCGTTTATGGCTTAGGATTTAGTTCTTGGATTATGTGCTACTATCCAAGAATTAAACCTTAAACCTTAGTCACAAGCAACACCACCTAGGACTTGCAATGGGTCGTGTCGTGTCGAGTTTGTATCATATCATGAACTCTATTTTACCCAAATATGCGCAATCCAAACCAGACCCGTTTAATAATTATGTCAATGATGTCCAAATCGAACCTAACTTGTTAATAATCCAAATAACTCATGTAACTCGTGTAACCCATTTAATAAACAGGTCGCACTCAAAACCTAATTAACTTATGTCATGTTTAACCTATTTAAATTATAAAATTTAATAGATCGATATCTAAGTAGGTAAATGGGTGATATATGAGTTAATAATTGACATATTTATTAAACAAGTTAATATATAGGTAATTATATAAGTTAACAGGTTGATCTGAAATATACCCGTTTATTAAATAGGTTAATAGATCATTATACATATTAATAAATTGATCCGAAACTTACACGTTTGCTAAACGTGTCATAACGGATTAACCAAAAAATAACATGAACTTTTAATCGTGCGGGTTGATTGCGATAAATTTTCATGCGGGTTTGGAGTCGTATATCGAGTCGTGTCAAAATTTCTATCCTTACCACCACGCCTACCTAAACACCCCTACCAGACCCATCCACTCTAAAAAATTTCGCTATATTCAACCATTACACCTCAAACAACATAGATTTCATTTTTTAAGTTTAAATATAAAATAGGGAGTTAGAAGCCTACTCATATATATGTACAAGAAGATCACATTAAATATGTGTGGCTAAAAAATAGTTGAAGGATCTTAGAGTAAAGAATTGTCATATTCCAACTTTTAAGTAAAATACAATCTTGTAAAAATTAATTAGTAGTTTACTCTTAGTTAAAACTATTTTAACGAAATTTTATTGCTTGAATAGTTGAATTATATTTTTTGTTTTTGAAAATGTTAAAAATAGGAAGAAATAAAAAATAAATCCCAAAAATGTAATATATATTTTTTAGGTTTTGTCTTTAAATATGGATTTAGGTTTTTTATACAATGATTAATGACATTGTGAAAGGGAATTACATATATGTATTTTACAAAATGTATGAGAAATATTAGTAGCTAGGCTATAACAGTAAGTGATATAAATGGGTTTAGTTTTATGTGTGCCTTTAAATATAGTATACTCCATTAATTGGTGTCTAGTAACTCACCATTTCGAGTCAAATAAATAAAAATTTATTCATATTTTTAATTAAATTTAAGGGATATATTCGGTTGAGATTTTAAATTGAGATTTCGTTAGGTTTTAAATTATTTACAATAGTAAGGAATATGGATTTTAGTTTATTTCTCTTTATTTCATATGATTTTTTCTCTATTCTTATTAAATTTTATCAATTCTTACATATTTTGTAGTGTTTTATTAATGGTAATTTTCAACATAATATAATCTTAGTTTTACACATGTCCTTGAGAAAAATAAAAATAAATACAAACAATGAAGTGGGCAATTAGCCTTAAGAGCTAATTTTGACACTCTACAGGTTACTTGTTGCACTCTGTTTTTTTATTTTAATGTTTCCTTCTTTTTTCATGAATTAAACTTCCGAACTTACATCCCTTTCTTTTGAACTTAATATACCTTATTTTGTTTCTTTTTTATTTTATTTTATGCAAAGTATTTAGATTTTTTTTTAATATGTGCTATTAAATAACTATGATTAACATTAAAATAATTACTATTTAAATATGAGATACAAAAATAATGTAAAATAAAAAATACATTTATGCCAAAAAAATCATCCACTTCGTCTCAAAACCAGAAATATGAAATTGCATAATGGCAATGAGCATGGGCTAGAACAAGTACAGCCAAGCTATTTAGAGATGTGTTTTATTTTATGAGAATTAATTCAAATTAAACCCACATAATGAAATAATATTGTGTTTTTAATTTGTTCAATGATGAGATGACTCTGAAATTATAACTTACTTGAAGCTTAAGTATACAATTTTAGTTGAGAATTTGAGGAATTTTTTACCTACGAAGCTCTATGGCTTTCAATGTGATTGAGAAGGAAAACAAAGTAGGCGTTTTTTTTTTTTTTTGCATAAATGCATTTTTATTGTTCTTGTCTTTCCTCTTTAAATTACAATTATTTTAATATTTAAAAAGTTAAAATAAAAAAATACAAATATTTTTCACAACCAAAAGAAACAAAAAATAAAATATATTAAATTCAAACAAAAACGAGGGGCAAATTTTGAAGTTTGATTGAAAAAAAAAATGAGACATTAAAATAACAAAGTGGAGTATAACAAGTAATTTGTGGAGTGCTAAATTCAACGTCCTTACCTTTTGGGAACGATGGAAGCTAGCAAATAGCCCTCAGTAATTGCTTAGGTCGGGTAAGTCGGGCCCAAACTTTTTGGGCTTGGGTCAGATCGGGTCAAGTTTGTGTCGTACTTTGTAAAGTACCTGGTTAGGCTGGGCTGGGTTTGTGTCATACTTTGAAAATTATCGAGCAAGTCAGTGTGGGCTTAGTCACATATATAAAAACCCAATCACTTTGTCGGGCTGAATTTTTTTCGGGCTTAACAAGCCAAGCCTAATGTGTCAGGACCCATCCCAATTCCCCCCGGGATTAACACGGGATGCGCTTGATCCTATCTGACATAGAGTGTCAGACAAGGGAAAATTCCGACTTTAACCCATTGGGGGCTTCAGAGAGCGCCAGGATTCAGAGGAGGAGTGTGATGTCTCGGTCTCTACTACAGTTCGCATTCATGATCAACTTGAAGGGTATTCAAAACATTAAAAGCTGTGAGTGGACAAAATAAAGAATTTATAAAAACATTTTCACAAAAATAAGATATTTATACCCTTCACTAAAAAAAAAACATGCATGCATTCGAAAACCATTTACCAAACCATTAGGGCCTTGGCCCAAAATCGAAAATGAAACCAATCATACAAGCCACTGCCCAAATCCATGTGAGACTCAGCCCAAAACCAGTATATCTATCATATAACATATAACCAATCCTGTCACGGTTTCCAAAGCTACGCTCGTGCTACTCGGGGTCTCAAATCCCAAGTCTCCCTAAGGTTCACCCAGGTCAATGACCCTCCCTGTGGGTTATAATCCATAAACCTTACTGAGAGTAAGGTACCCATTATGGGCGACTCTACTCAGTTAGTGCTCCGTGACTACTCCGGGGTTCACCCAGGCCAACGACTCTCCCCAAAGGAGACAATCCATAAATAAGGATGATATATGAAAATCCCTTTCGAAATCATTCTTAAAACCTTTCAAAGGATTCATGCCCGGTCCCCATAAATCGTCATGAATCCAGAAATCCATTTAGGGTCTCCGACCCAAAATCACAAACGCAAACCAACTGGGCCTCAAGCCCGAACTCATGAGGCAACTGGGTCTCTAACCCTATTTCACAATTTAACTAGACATCAAGCCTGATACCTCAGGGTCAGTCACGATTCCAATTGTAGTGATGCGTGCAACCATCCGTCCAGGACCGCTCTCAATCCTAGTATGTCGCCGTGAACATATCAACCGACGCGACCACCTCTAGATCATGGTGCACACATCACTGATCGATCTCCTAAACTGTCAGCACTCCGAAGTCGAGCCTCCAGTAGCTGCTCGGCAACGAAATGTGCATCGTGACCTATCCGGAAGGAACACATCCCAGTCCGGAGGCGAGCGTCGTATCGTCCGTCGCCGTGCACACATCACTCGTCGCGACCACGACTCAGACCCGTAGGTGATCAATAGAGCCAAATTCCCGAGACAAAACTAAATGGGTCTCATGCCCGAGTTTACCTTTTCAAAACCATTTCATTCAAACCGAAACCACAAATAGGTATGAGCACCGTATAAAACTGTAAAACCTCGAAATACGTGCAAATATGTAAACACACACAAATGCACTCAAGGCATCTCAAAACATGTATTAAAACACATATAAAACATTTATGCATGCATCAATATAGAAAACAAGGTACACTCACAGACCGTTTGAGCTACCGTCTCGATACACGCGCCATACACCTCTCCCGGGCCAATCACCGTCTTCGGGGTTCCCAAACCTGTCCAAATCAATTTAGAGGGTTACTAACTACTTAAATAACCCCTCATTAAAGCCCCGTAATTTTCCCGAATTTTTAACTATTTTTAAAGTCTATCCTAAACCTTCGAACATCTCGAACTATATCGAAACGATATCCGATCGACACGAAACCAGTCCCAAAATGTTCATTACATCGAATAGATGATTTCACATGTTGGAACCATCCCCAAAAAGTGGGCCACACGCCCATAAGCACCGACAACAACCCCTGCGCGTGGGAGCCACACGCCCAGTTACAGGGTCATCTTCCTCCTCGCGACGGCCTGTCCGACCCTCTAACTCCTCTATTTTTCGTCTGTTTTCACCCAATCCAATTCCTATGGTTTCCTTTTTTCATTTCCTACCTAACCATGTCCTTAAATCCAAGAAACTAAGCCTAAAACCTATTGGTTCAGTTAAACCATTTAAACCCAAACTTCCTAATCACGGTCTGGGCACTTCTAGGGGTCCAACCTTCAATCTAAGGGTTCCAATAGGTTCCTAGGATCCCTAAAAACGTACTAGGGGTTTCAATTTGGGTTATCTTGACCGGAATTCAAATTCGGTGGGCAGCCACTGAAACCTCCCAGCTGTCGTTCTGGGCTGTTCAACCACTTTCCACCGTCCAAAACCTTCTCCTAAACCTCCTACCAATCCCCAAACACATCCTAACCAACATCTAACTCCCCTAACGTCCAAAACCAGAAATTGAAATTCAAAATATAAAGTGGGGTTCGTGTTTACCTTTGTCCCGGGCCGTTGCCGCCATCCAAGGCGGTCATGTCCTCATCCAGCTACTATCACGCACTCACGACCCTCAGTCACTCTCTATTTCCATCTCAGATCGAAACCAGGTGGGGGAAGGGATTTGGGCTCGTGTTCGATGAGATTCGGGTTTGGTTTGGACGAACACAGACCAGGGAGGGTGCATGTGTCTGTGTAATGGGAGCAAAGGATGGGTGACACTTGTCACTCATCCATTGGGCTTGGGGAAAAGATCTGGGCCCCACTAAGGACAAAAGTCCCCTGTTTTGTAAAACGTGCAATAGTTACCTTAAGCTTCCGTGAACCGTAACTTTTCCATCGAACGTCCGAATTCGACATACCGTTTGTCTACGGACTCGTATCGGCCCGATTTACGTAACGGTCCTCGGCCATCGGACCTCCTGGGTCAAAAGTCAACTTTTCGCCCTCGTTCAAGGGCAAAATCGTAATTTCACCCTAAACGTCCGTTAATCCTCGGCTAATCCCCTATTAGCCTAACTAATCCATAATTAGTCTTAATCTAATCCCGGAATTCGGGACGGGTCGTTACATAACGAGTCCACTCGGGCCTAGCTCAATCGAGATTTTAGAAATGACTAATTCAACAAATTTTGGAGTTAGGAAAAAAAGAAGAATATGTAAAAACATAATATTAAAAGGATATTATAAATGGCTAATTCAATTGAATAATACTTAGGCTTTTTACCTCGATTGCCCCTTGAACTCGCTAACGATTCTCCGTTTACCCCTCGAATTTATTTTCGTCCCAAAAGAACCATCAAAAAAGTATTCCCTCGAAAAGGTTATCCAGTTCCGTCAAATTCAAACGACGTCATAACTTTCCTATGTGACACTTCCGTGGAGAATCTTGCATTTGCACACCCTATATAATCTCGCCACGTGGCAAACTAATTTCCACACCATCACCAACTATTAAATTAGATGGGAATCTCTCAAATGCCCTCACCTTCTCCCATCTTCTTCTAGCGTTTACCCTCCCTGCAAGAGCACAAACCCAGAAAAATTTGGCTTTCCATCTCTCATCTCTCATTGAGATGAAGCTGATTTTGATGCGAGTTCTCTGAGCTGGTCCAAGCTTCTTCTCAGCTGCATAGCAATCTTCATCTCAAAAAATTGTCCATTTTCTCTTTTCTCAAAATCTTGTTCTTCAAGTGTTGCTTCAATTGATTGCTCCAATTTGTTGAAGAAGCCATCGTAGTTTCTATACATCTCAAATACCATCCCAACTTGGCCACTATGCTGAAAAGCTTTCACGGCAGTAGACAATGACCTAGCCACTGTTACCACCATTGAAGCACCTAACCTATGACCCTTAAAAGTCAACCCGACAATTGCAATCCCAGTAAGCAGAGGCCCAGAGAAAGCTAAAATCTTCTTCATTTTCACCAGCGAGCTTTCCAATCTCTCATAGGCTTCTATGCCTTTGTTCTTCACCACTCGAATAATTTCCCTGATTTCTTCTTCAAGTTACTCACTCCACCCGTTAATATTCCCCGTCTGAGAAATCTTGGGCTTCCTTTGGTTTTGGGAATTGACATTTTTAGGCCACCAAACCGCCTGCTCAAATTTTGTAGGGTGTTTTTCAAGCATAGCGCCAAGTAGGGAAAGTGGGTATGCTCTGGCTCTTCCGTCGCAAGGTCATCCAGGTCAGAGCGACAATGGCAGAAAAGAAGATTTTTGGAGCAAAGGACCGAAGGTAGTGCTGATCGAGGGTTGGCCACGCGTCCCTACTAAGCAAACATGGTCCAATCACAAATATCATTCCAATATAATCATGGTACAATTTAACTTTGAAATGTTAAAGCTTCTTCAATCTCACTTCCTGAGATGCACCTCTAGAAACAGCAAGATTGATCCATCACTTTTACAAGTAAAGTAGCAAGCAGGTGGGTGGGTTCATATCAACAGCCACAAAGGTTAGCATTGCGTAATAAACCTGTTTCTACAAACTGATAGATAATATGCAAACCCACAATTCAAAAGATCCAAATGCATGTTACTTAATCTTTTAGCGCCGAAGATCTGATTGGATTGTTCAAAACATGCTGAAGGACGAAAAGAAGAAAAGGAAAAAAAAAAATTGTTCACATTGAACTAAATGAAGGTATATGATAGATTAAACATATCTCTTCCAATCTAATCTAACCCTATGCGCAAAACGAGCTCTATAAACACCTCATGATTCTTGAATTTATATCCTCTATAAAAGCAAGCACATTCACATTGGTTCTTCGGTATAGATATCAAGAACAAATATCACTCTCTAGAATTAACATTCACAGAGAGATCAGAATGAATCGATAGTACCAATAATACTACTAGTAATTTAGAAAGAAAATATGTAGAAAGAACTATTTAATGAAAAAGATGAAATTAATAGATTGATTAAGTTGAACCTTATTAGGTAGGAATCACTAGGATCTATCCAATTAAGCTGAGATAGATCGTCCAGCTGGGGTAGTCGAGAATCCTTATTGTCTTCATCATCATCCAACCATGGCTCAAAGGGCTTCAAATACTCATAATTTATTAGTGAATACATCTGCATGTAAGGTGACAGCTCAAGTCGAAATGCATTCTCTCCAATCTTTTCCAAGATCTAGAATGGCCAATATCGAATTGGCTTTAATTTTTGTCCTACACCTTGTGATCCTTCCTTACTGAGCTTTAACCAAACCATATCACCTGATTTGAAGTCATGATGGAGCCTTTGTTTGTCATGACGCACTTTGTATTACTGTTGTGACTTATATAATGGCTCCTTAACTTCTTTATGGATCTTCAAAATGCACTCCAAAAGTCATTGTGCTAACCCATCTTCCTATTTTCTCCATTTTTCTTGTCACCAAATGAGAAGGTCATATCATATGGACTTGAAGGTAGGTAACCCAAACAAACTTCGAAAGGTGACTTCAAAGTAGAACTATGTATTGCTCTATTAAAGGAAAATTATAAATAAGGTTGTTCATACCATATCGGCCCAGACCAAGCTTGAAGCCTATACTGACTACAAGCCCAGCTCATTGCCAAAACAATATTAGTTCGGACCAATCTTGGAGGCTCAGCCCTCTGCCCGGCTCGGCATGTCGGCCCAGACCGACCTAGAGGCCCGACCTTCTTCTGACACCATGCCACTGGTCAACTCTAGAGGCCCAGCCCCTGTCGGTCGGTGAGTCGGCCCAGACCGACCGGTCGGCCCAGTACTGCTGCCTAGCACAAGCCCAAGGGATCCATTTTTACTCACGCGAACAAACCCTAATCGGGTCTGGATGGCACCTCCACGTGTCAGTCCCACAGCAAATTGACATTTGTCCCACATCGGAATAATACAAATATTATATTCACTGCACCCGTACAAAGGGAGTCTATTTGTCGTACAAAGGTAACTAAGCAATTTACTGTTTACTACTATTTTTACAGTATACTTTCCACCACCCTCTACACCTTAGACCGACCACTAACTTGGGTGTCGGAGTACCTTTGGGCCGGTACCACAC
The DNA here is from genome assembly GCA_032719365.1 of Prinsepia uniflora. Taxonomy (NCBI): domain Eukaryota; kingdom Viridiplantae; phylum Streptophyta; class Magnoliopsida; order Rosales; family Rosaceae; genus Prinsepia; species Prinsepia uniflora. Next base: position 62,338,940 of record CM064868.1, read on the forward strand.
CGGTGCCTATACTCTGACCGACCGATCAGTTTCCTTCCTTTTCAGGTTTACACAGGGCACGTGGCAGAGCATCATTCGCTCCCTAAGTTGGCACATTTTGTGCATCAACAAAGGTAAACTCGCATCCCAAGTATGAGGATGCTTGGAGTTATTATCCTCTCAACAGATGTACCATGATACGATTTACCACTTATGTTTGTCCATCCGTTTGAGGATCAAAAGCAATGATATGTTTCAGTTTTGTATCCATCAATCCCCATAAAGACTTCCAAAAGTGACTGATATCCCAATCCGAAATGATAGAAGTAGGTAATCTAAAATGTTTCCAAACATTGTGGAAAAACAACTTCGGTGCACCTTCTCCTGAGATTTTCTTTTTACAAGGAATTAAGATCACCATTTTATTGAATTTGTCCACCACAACAAACAAGTAATCAAATCCAGTGGTAGTTGTAGGGAAACCACCCATGAAGTTCATTGAGATATTTCCAGAGGTCTTTTTGGTACCAAAAGTGGTGTATATAACCCCAACTTCCTCAAAGGTTTTGATGTGTTGCATAGCATGAAACCTCGAAGAAAGCGAGAAACATCCACATGAATCCGAGTCCAAGGGGGCCACTTCCCAAATCCATAACCACAAATCCACAAATACCGAAATACCATTTCATGAATCCAATAATCCATATTTACCATATAACTATCCTCGGCATCCCAGATGCCTAGTGCCCTAGACGCTTGACGTCCCAGACGTCATATCTCACGGTAATAAGTAACGCGTGCTACACGGGGTCTCTCCGGGTCAATATCTCTGACATCCTAGACGTCTAATCATAACAATCTTGCTCCTGAGTCATTATACGGTCCGGTAGCTCCGTATAATGACCCCTCGCAGATAATGCACCGTGACTTCCCCAGTGTCCCAGACACCTAGAGGATACCATCGCATATCCTCGTACCAAGATGGTATATAGAAAACAGTTTTACAAAGTCATTTCAAAACATCTCAATGGGCCCAGCCCGAAATTCCCATAAAACATCACAAATCCATTTAGGGTCCCCGACTCGAAATCACGTTTATGAAACATAGGGTTCCAGACCCGAAATCACGTTTATAAAACCCAACTGGGCCTCATGCCCGATTTTGTAAACCACTGGGCCCCCAGCTCGATCACATAACTCAAAAGGGTTTCAGCCTGATTTCATAAACCAACTGGGCCCCTGACTCGATCATATAATTCAAATGGGTCTCATGCCCGAGTTTATCTTTCCAAAACCCAAAACTAGTTCATCAAACCATCAATGAAACCACATGCACGTAAAACTACAGTAGACCCGTAAATCTCGATATACGTGCAAATACGGGATTACCTCGAAATACGTGCAACAATGTAAATCACCAATGCCACAATCATCACTATAGAAATCACATATATCAAACATATAAAATAGTTATGCATGCATCACAGTTTAGAAAACGTTGTCCACTCACAGACCGTCCTACGCTGCCGCCTCGATACGCGTGCCAAAAGCCTTTTCGAGTCACACCACTATCACGGTGACTGCCAAACCTGTCCAAATCATACTAGAGGGTCACTAAGTACTTTATTAACCTCTCATTGAAGCCCCGTAATTTTCCCGAATTTTTAACTATTTTTAAACTCGATCCTAAACATTCGGACACCTCGAACTATATTGAGACGATGTCCGATCGACACGAAACCAGTCCCAAAATTTTTGTTACATCAAATAGATTAAAAGTCATGTTTAACACTTTCCCAAACGACCCCCCACACGCCCTCACGCACCGCCAAAAGGGGCTACGCGTGGGCCTCACGCGCCTGCACTGTTCATCATCCCCTACCTCCAACGAACCCGGTTCTCTGGTTCGGTCCGATTAAGCCAAACCGACAAATCGTCGAGACCTGTTCAACACCATTTTCGGCCTGTTTTCAGTCCAATTCAGTCCCTAAAGCTTCATCCTCCTATTTCTAGTCGATCCATGACTCCAAAATTAGAAAATGAGGGCTGAAAGTTACCTCTTCGATCGATGCATGAACCTTCGATTTTCCTCCGCTGTCTCCAGCCACCACAGGCCACCCCAGGCCATGAAACTAGGCCCACTCTATTCCTAAGATCACCAGAAACCTTTTCTAATTAATAGAATCGATCGATAAGCATTGAAAACCAACATTACCCAAAACTCACCGTTTTCGGTTGTTTACCTCCGAATTGTGCCACTGTACACAACGGTCGACGCCCATGCCACCATTTGACTCTTCTCCCCTCACTCTCTCACGTTCATTCACATTCCAGAAGCAATGGTTGAGTTTTGGAGGGGTTATGGTTGGGTTGGTGACACGACTCACCCCCAATCCCCTGGATTAAGGGCTAAGTCATACTCATGTCTAACTTACGCATGACACGAAGGCTAAACCGATGTCCAACCTCCATGTAACACGTAAGCCGGGCAAGAGATTCCCAAACGAACCGTCCAAATCTTCCGGACTTCCTAGAGCGCGCAGAATCTACTATGGATCGCGTGTGTGATGTCTCCGTCTCTCTCTAACAACAGCCCGCATCACATCAAACCTGGAGGGTATCGAAAACATAAAAGACTGTGAGTGGACAAAAATAATCAATACGTTCAGAAAACAGTGTATAACAAATTACATTTATACCCTCCACGAAAAACCAATGCATGCATAAGAAAACCTTTCCATAAACCATCAATGAAAACCGAAAACATTTCCTTTTCTCAAATCCGTAATTCATATCCAAGGCCTCAGCCCAAAATCATAAATCAACATCACAGTACGGGAACTTAGCCCAAAACTCATTAAATCCAAATCATCCGGGCCACAGCTCAAAACATTTGAAAACCAGTGAAAAACTAGTGAAAAAAATCAATCAATCAAGTTGCTCGATCTCAAATGCGCCGGAGTCTTTAAACTCAAAACACATGCGCATAACCAGGCCTTCTCGAGATATCAACGAGTCTTTAAACTCAAAACACAATCAACAGGCCTCGGGGGATATCACAATAACAGAGTCTTTAAACTCAAAACATATCAATCCAGGGCCCTCCTCTGTCAATCAACCGAGTCTTTAAACTCAAAATCAGATCCAGCCATATCTGGGTCTTTAAACCCAAAACCAGTTTTCAACGGGTCTTTAAACCCAAAACCAAGTGAAAATCATAGAAAATCCATATCTGAATTCACAATAATGATTTCCGTAAGCCAACATCTGGAACCATCATCCCGAACCCAAATCTAGAAATTCTCTTTCCAGTTTCAAAACCAAATCCCAAAGCATCATTTCCTAAATCCAGTTCCAAAATCCGAAATCTCGTTTATCGAAATCACTTTTATGAACAGGGTTTCAAGCCCGATATCACTTTTCCAAAATCCATTCTTAATCATTGAAATCAAATCATATTTAAAAACACAAAATCAAATCACCAAAACCATGATCAAATCTCAACATAAATCGTAAGCTCGTAAAACGTGCAAATAAGTAATCATCTTGAAATACGTGCAAAATCGTAAATCATCAAGATCATAATCATAAACATAGAAATCACGTATAGAAAACATATAAAACATTTATGCATGCATCAAGAGTTAGAAAGCAAAGTCCACTCACGGACCATTAGTGTCGCCGCCTCGATACGCATGCAATTACGCTTTCCTGGCTAATCCACTATTACCTGCTTTCCCGAACCTGTCCAAATCCCACAATAAGGTCACTAACTACTTCATAATGCTTCTACTAAATCCCCGTAATTTTTTCGAATTTTTAACTATTTTTAAACGAGCCCTAAAACATTCGGACATCCTGAAACATGTCGAAACGATGTCCGATCGACTCAAAACCACTGCCAAAATGTTCGTTACATCAAATACTTTAAAAGTAGTGTTGGAACTTTCCTCAAAATCCGTTCCACGTGCCCACAAGCACTGCCCAAAGGGGCTACGCGTGGGAGCCACGCGCCCACTGTTCATTGTCTCTTACCTTGAGACAGACCCTGTTTGAACCGGTTCGAACTGGCCCGGTCCAGTCGAACCGGCATCCACTGTAATGACCTGTCCCGAATATCGGGATTGAATATTAATTAATTATGATTTAGAATGACTAATCGGGGATTAGTTGAGTGAAATCGGACGAATTGTGCAAAATGACCGTTTTGCCCCTAGCGTGGGCAAAATGTTGACTTTTAGTTTGGGCCGTCAAATGGACTTTGACCGATGTCTGTGACGTAGTTCGGGACGTCATGAGTTCATAGACAGGTGGCACGTTCGATTCCGACATTCGAGGCGAAAGTTATGGCGTTCGGAAGTTGAGGGGTATTTTGGTAATTTGGCATATTAGGGGCCAAATGTTGACTTTTTGATCGGGAGGTCCGATGGACGAGGGCCAAGGCCCGTTATGTAGGTATCGTCGATACGAATCCAATGACAGGCGGCATGCCGAGATCGGAGATTCGACGACGAAGTTATGGTCAAGGGAACGAATTAACGAACCAAGACTCCGAGTAAAATAATAATATAATAATGAATAGTAACCGATGACTGTGCACATCCGGATGAGTGACAAGTGTCACCCATCCCCTGAAATCTGATCCATGTTTCCCTCCCAACACCATCATTACAACATCATCATTCCTTCTTCATCATTTCTTCCATTTTTCCCCATTTTTCTTCTTCTTTGTTTTCTTACCCGTGAGAAGGGGAATCGGAATTGGGAGAATTGAGCTCCCTTTCACAACCAGTTTCGAGGGGAATTTGAGAGCTATGAGAGATGGATTCAACTGGGTAAACACGAGAGATTGACAGTGAGGAGGAGACTGGAATTTCGGATTTTGAGTTTTGGGAGGGAAATTCGAAATCAAATCATAGGGCCGTGAGGATCGAATTGGAGGTTACTTTCAGCTTCCTGGGATCCCTACGATCAGAATCGTCGAAAGAACGAAGGAAATTGGCCATCAATTGGCTCTGAACAGACCGGGTGATAGTAAGGAAAATTCGAAGTCGAGTCATGATCTTGGAGCAATCAAACGGTGTAATTGATGTGGGGAAACTACTTCTCATGATCCAGTGATGCTTCTGGGTGCATCAATTCGAAGAAACCGGTTGAGATTGACGGAACTCCATGATTGCACAGTGACGGGTTTTCTTCATTGTTCATCATGGAATCGTGGGATTGTAGGCTGAATTGATAGGATTGGAACCGGGTCATCTCGCGGGCTAATTGGACCCGTTTACCAGACATACGGGTTAGGACGATGCACTGTAGCAGGCGCGTGGGTTTCACGCGCAGCCACTCACGGCGGCGCGTGAGGGCGCGTCCGGCCTAGTCTCAAGGAATTGTGATTTCCAGAATTTACGGAAAAACGTGCAGCTCGGAAACGAACCGTTTTGGACGGTGTGTGTGAGTGGACTTTGTTTTCTAATCGTGATGCATGCATATATGATTTAAATGCCTTATTATATGATTTTATATGCTTGGGCATGATTTATGTTTCAATCCGGTAATTTCTCGGTTTTATGATTATTATATTAATATTTTTGGGCGATTTTCGAGAAATTACGAAATTTGGTAAAAATGATGTTTGGACTTGGTTTATGAGTCCGGGATTGAAATTGGTTGAAAATAATGTTTGGACTCGGATTATTGAGTCATGGATTGAAAAATGATGTGGTGACTCGGGAATGAGTCAATGGTCGATTTCGTGGATTTACGTGAAAATGGCAATGGAGGTTGCAACGCATGGATTTGCGTGAAAATGATATGTTGGGCATGAGAACCCAAGTGAATAATGATTTTGACTCGGATTTGGAGTCACTTGTGAAATTGTGAAATTAATGATTTGTTGTGATTTTATGATTATTTTAATCAATCTTTCGGGCACGATTTACGAGGAAAGTGAAAATGATATTTTGGGCTAGGCCCGAAGTTTAAATGATTTCTAAAATGATATTCTGGCTTTGTTGGCGAGTCAATGATGATTTTCGGATTATTTTATTGATTTAAAAGGTGATTTTAACGGTTTATGTGTAAATGGTATTTTGGGCTTTGAGACCCAGTCGGGAATGATCTTGACTTGGTAAGAAGACAAGATTTGATTGAAATGTTTTGGGATGTAATTCCCGAGATGGTTTTCATTGTGATTGTGATATTCCCAGACGGTCGGAGCTTGGGGGGGATTACCCAGACAACCGGAGCTTGGGGGATGTGATTGTAGGATCATGAGTTGATCCTATGGTAGTCAGCTTCTCGGATGAGACTGAGCCTGGATGTACCACTCGGATGGGTCTGAGCCTGGGGATGTGTTCGCCCAGAGGTGACTGAGCCCGAGGGGGTTGAACCCAGAGGTGTCTGTTCCTGAGAGAGTGACTGGATATTGGCCTACGCGTAGTGCAACACTTGTGAGTAGTGCAGTTGATGGTTTGATTGTGCACTTGTGAGTAGTGCAGATGTGATTGTGATAGTTTATGCACTTGTGAGTAGTGCGGATTGATTGGATTGATATATTTATTGTGAATTTGTGATTAGTGCTGATTGATGTTATTTGTGATGATGTACTGGTATTGAGTACGAGTTTTGGTCTTTGTGGCCAGGTGATTATGTTTTCACATGTTGTGGCCTAAGAGTCGGGATTTGATGTTTTATAACATGAACTGATTTGGTGAACATGAGTTTTATGGACCATGGGAAAATATGTTTTGATTTTATCGGTCCACTATTCATACTTGAATGATTTCATACTATTACTCATGTTTTACGATATGCATGCAAGTTTGTGAAAACTGGAGGGTAAGAATGTATTTTGATAAATGTTTTTATAAGAAGTCATTTTTGTCCACTCACACCTTTTCTATTTTGTGACCCTCCCGGCCGTGGTACGACGTTCGGGACTGATCGTGAGGAAGTGTCAGCAGCAGAAATCCGCGCAAACATCCCTTGTCTGGCAAGCACTGAAGGGTAGTTTTAGACCTTTAGTTGACTTGTCAGACGGGAGCAGGACCGGGCACGGTTTTTGACGTCCAGTTGGGACGGGTCCTGTCATCCACGGTTCAACCTCCTAAACCGTCTAATTTTGATCCATTTCTAGTCCTAATTCATCCCTTAAGTTCGTCCTTTTAATTCCTAATCGAGTAGCATGATCAAAACATGAAATGTCAATCAAAATCATACCTTCCAAAATCTCCTTCAATTTTTCTCCTCTGGTTTCGGCCACCACAGGCCACCTCAAGCCGTGATTTCAAGCCAACACCTCCCTTTTTGACCTCCAGAATGTCATCCTAGCATCCAATTCAACCAGACATCACTGAAACACTAGTTTCCATGTTCATATTCAAATTCGATTTTTATGGAAATATCACATACCTTCCTTTTCAAGATTCAACTTCGAGTCCAGAGAGCTCGTCTCAACCTCCCAATCAATTTCCATTCAGACAGAACAAGCAATTGGGACGTGTGAAAGTGGTTCAACCATGGTTCCTCACAGGTATCCACATCCCCTATTGTTTCCTGGTTTGCACGGTCACCGTCGTGGACGGCCCTCCACGGTGGCAACACCCTGCTCCTCATCTCCATCATTCTGTTTCAATCCTAAGTTATTGAAAATTGGTGAAGAGCAAGGAACTGGATTTCTGAGTCACAGCCACACCTTATTCTCTGTTTTCTGTCCCAAAACCGTGCACAAACACATAAACCCATTTAAACAGATTTTTGAGGCGGCTTGTACAAGGTTCTACCACCATCCAGAGAAGGATAGGTGTCCAAAATCTGGTGGTCATAACATCCAAAACAGCCAAGTGTCCCACTTTCACTGGGCACAGATCCCTAGGCCATCAAATGACCAAAATGCCCTTGCCTTCATAATTTACCATTTTGCCCCTCAAGTTCTTAGACCCGTAACTCTGTCATCCGAACTTCAATTGACGCATGCCGCCTGTTGTTGTACTCAAGGGATCGAGACCTACCTAACGGTCTTCGAAATACGTGGAAACTACATGTCGGGTAAAAAGTCAGCAAATTGCCCCTTTTAACCAAATTACCAAAATACCCTCGAACTTTCGAACATCATAACTTCCTCCTCGGATGTCTGAGTCGGACGTGCCACCTGTCTATGAACTCGTGACGTCCCGTACTACGTCACAGTCATTGGTTAAAGTCCATTTGACTACCTGAACTAAAATTCAACCTTTCGTCCATTCTAGGGGAAAAATCGCCATTTCGCACCGTCCGTCCGGATCACCCATCCAATCATCGATTAAACACACTAATCCGTCGTTTCCACTAAAATAATCCTGATTTCCGGGACAGGTCGTTACAGTTGGGGTTCGGGTTTTGCAGAAAAAACTGAAGAAGATGGTCACGAGAAGGAGAGAGAGAATTAAGTGATGATTTAAATGAATTAAATGGACCAATCAGATCCAAGATCTCCTTTTTAAGGAAAAGTCACCAATGGGATGAGTGACACTTGTCACTCATCCAAGGGCCCCACACAAATATCTGCCCAAACAGATTTAATTAATATTTTCTTCTAATCCCGAGTCGTAAATTTTCGACTTCGATCCCCTGACCATAACTTCTACGTTCGACGTCCGATTTCGATGTGCCGCCTGTCTATGGACTCGTAACGTCCCGATCTACGTCACGGTCATTGGTCCTCGTACGTTTTACTACCTGAGTCAAAATTCAACATTTTGCCCAAGATTAGGGGCAAAACGGTCATTTTACACCGTCTGTCCAATTTCGCTCAACTAATCACCGATTACTCTCACTAATCCCTCATTAGTCACTAATCTAAATCTCGGAATTCGGGACAAGTCGTTACACTGTATCTGTAAGTATTGCAAAGGCTTGTGGTCTGAGTGCATTATCACTTCTTTTGATAGGAACCACCCCGATTATCACCTCGATAATCAGGACGAACCCTACTCCCATCTGACAAACGCACTCAAAAGACTAAAACAATCACAAAATAACCACGAAATATACATTTCCAGACCAGGGAGAAGTTACAAAAATTCCATAGTAGCACAGAGTATAGTACAGTATAAGATAAGACGAGAATCCTACTAAAAGTTGGCTACACGCGCAACGGGAAAATTCTATGCCTCCGCCTCTGCCTCAATGTTAGCCCCAGCGCTAGCACCACGACCTGGAGGGTGTTAAAAATATTAAAAACATGAGTGGACTAAAAATAAATAAGAGTTATAAAACCGTTTACGAAATAAACTAGGGTTCACCATCCGTTTGAGAACATGCATGCATAACCAAGTAACTTAAAACAACCATATGTATAAGTGCGGAAAACGTCAGAAATCAAAAGCAAAGTTCGGGCACTCGGACCTAAATCCATAAGAAACAAGTTATTCGGGTCACAGTCTAAAACATTGGAAAACCAGTGAAAAACAGTAATCATACAAGTTTACTGGATCTCAAGTGCGCCCGAGTCTTTAAACTCAAAACCATGCACAAATAACCAAGTCTTCCCAGGATATCAACGAGTCTTTAAACTCAAAACACAATCACAGGCCTCGGGGGGTATCACAATCACCGACTCTTTAAACTCAAAACAGATACCGAGTCTTTAAACTCATAACATCTCAATCCAGGGCCCTCCCCCCCGTCAATCAATCTGAGTCTTTAAACTCAAAACCAGATCCAGTGGGGTTTTTTCTTGTTTTCCGGGTCTTTAAACCCAAAACCATTTTCAAGCATAATAAAAAGCATCAAAATCCTAAAACCAACGCAAACTAGAAATCTTCAAAAACCGAAATCACGGTTGATCGAAATGGGACTTCTGCCCGAATTTCACTTCCAAATCTCAAATCATATCCAAAACATGTCCACATATCCTTAGTAAAACAGAAAGCGTATAACATAAATCATTCATCCAAAACTATACTCAAAAGCATAACAAAACTCATATTCTCGTAGTACGTACAAATCCGATACTTATATTGAAAAACGTACAAACAGTCCACTCACGGTTCCGAACACATCACTCGCATCTTGTACGCTCCTCGACTGTCTCAGGAATTTCCAGACCTGTCAAAGTCACCAATCTGGGTCACAAACACTTCATTTAAGCCTGCCCTAATTTTCCCAATTTTCAGATTTTTAAACGTAATTTAAACGAACCCCTAAACTTTCGAACACTCAAAACTACCTCGATACAGTGTCTGATCGACTCGAAACTTATCCTAAAATATTCTTTACATCGATTAGAGTGAAAATTGTGTTGAACGTTTCCCCAAAAGTAGCCCCACGCACCCTCACGCACCGCCCAAAGGGGCTGCTCGTGGGAGCCACGCGCCTGCTACAGTGTCATCGTTAACCTCCAGCCAATCCGGTTCAGACCGGTCCAGACCAGTCCAGTCCAACTGAGCCGGCGAGGCTGGTTTTCACCCTTTTTCAGTCCGTTTTCAACTCTTTCTAAACCCTAAGTTTCATCCTTGAATTTGGGATTGATTCACGTACTAAAATCAAACAACAAAGCCCTAAACCTTACATTCCAAACACGAACCAAAAACTCAGAAAAATCGACTTCGGATTCCGGTCACCCGTCATCCTTCCAGTTAGGGGTTCGAGTTTCTGAGGTAGATAATAGCTTCCTAAAGCTGTCAGTGTCAACAAAAACACCCAACCAAAAGCTAAAACTCACGACTTTGATTTTGAACAAAACGGGAAAAACAGGGGACTAGCGGCTTACCAGTTTCTCCGCTCACCGCCGTGAGCTCCGCCGTGTCCCTTAGAATCCCCCAGTCACTCCTCCGTCCTTTGAACACCACCACAAACCCAGGCTCGATTGGTTTGATCGCTTAAGGTTGCACCACGGGCCACGGCTTCCTCTCCGTTTTTCTGAGATTTCTCACCTTCCTCTGAGGCTCTCACTCAAACCCAACACCCTAGTGCACTCACTACACTCTCATCTTCTCTCTGATTACACACACTCAATCACAAAGACTCACACACCCTGAGAACTGATCGATTTTCCCTGTCTCAGTCTCTCTGTTTTCTCAGTTGCACGGTTAACCAAACACAAACAATTTAAATTGAAACCGTGAAAGTGGCTAGAAGCCACTGGAATTAGGCCAGGTGTGACACACCCTGTGGACACAGCCCACAAATATCCAATAATCTCTGTCCATGTGTCCTTATCTGATTGGCACACCTTCTCAGGTGGTAAAAGACCAAATTGCCCCTGCAAGTCCAAATTACCATTTTACCCTTCACTTCCTAGACCCACAACTTATCCGTCCGATGTCCGATGAAGGCGTGCCGTCTGTCGTTGTACTCAGGACGTCGAGACCCACCTAACGATCCTCGGTATGCATGAAGAAAACTTGTCGTGCAAAAATTCAACAGATTCCTCTTTTTAAACCAAATTACGAAAAATGCCCTCAATCTTCCGAACATCATAACTTCCTCCTCGAATGTCAGAATCGGACGTGCCACTTGTCTACGGACTCGTGACTTCCCGAATTACGTCACGGTCATCGGTCAAAATCCATTTGACCGCCGGAACTAAAAGTCAACTTTTTGCCCATTTTAGGGGTAAAATCGTCATTCTGCGCCATCCGTCCAAAAGTGCCCAACTAATTATCAATTAACTTTGTTAAACCGTCATTAACCACTAACCTAATCCTGACTTCCGGGATGGGTCGTTACATCTTTACCCAACATGTAGCATCTCCAATGTGTGACACACTGAAGTAAGGAAAACAACTCCTTATTGTAGGTAGGGTAATTTAACACCGCAAAATTGAACATCTCATAATAATACTCAACTGGCTTCCCATCCTGCTTCAAAATTCCACCAAGTCGTAATTACTCGCATCTGTTTCTACTTTTAATGGTCTTTGCAAAATTGGCAAAGCTAAAACTGGAAATTCTGAGATTTTCTTTTTAAGCAATCTTAAAGTATCTCCACGTTTATCTAACCATTCAAACTTTCTTCCTGCCTTAGTCAATTCAAATAATGACCCAGAAATTTGAGAAAAATGGTGGATAAACTTACGTAGATATTGGCAAACTCCCATAAAGCTGTGCACCTCCGTTAATGTACGAGTTCTAGGCCATGCACCATGGTGGATCAACTTTCAACTCATCATCACCAACTATAAAACCAAGATACACTAAAGAACTCTTCCCAAACTCGCATTTCTTCAAATTCAATCGCAGCTGATATTGTGTTAATGTCTCCAACACTTTTTTGACATGAATCAAATGTTCTTCTCAAGTAGAACTGAATATCAAGATACTGTCCAAGTAAAAAATTAAAATTCTCATCAATGTATGGACGAAGTACCTCATTCATGAGATGCATAAATGTCACTGGAGCATTGGATAAACCGAATGACATCATTAGCCACTCAAAGAGGCCATGTTTAGTTTTGAATGTGGTTTTCCATGTATCTTCTTCTTTGATTTTGACTTGATGATAATCAGACTTCAATTTTAGTTTGGTGAACCATCGTATTGACCGAATTTTATCTGTTAAATCATCTATCCTAGGTAATGGATACCAATTTTTAATAGTGATTTTGTTGCACGCTTGAAAATGAATACACATACGCCACGTGAAATCTTTCTTTAGAACCAACAATACTAGTGACACGACCCATCCCAATCACCCCTGGATTAATGCGGAATGTGTCATGCTCCCGTTTGACACAAAGTATCAGATAAGGGATAACCCGAAACCTTAGTCCAAACGGGGTTTCTAGAGTGCGCCAGGATCCGGTGGAGGAGTGTGATGTCTCAGTCTCTGCTACAGCCCGCATCCGTAATTAACCTGAAGGGCATTAAAACAACAAAAGTTGTGAGTGGACGCAAATCAATAGTTTAATAAAAACTCATTTACCTCAAAAAGACATTTATGCCCTTCACTAAAAAGCATGCATGCATACGAAAACCATTTATTCAAATAACCATTATTAGGGTTTCAGCCCAAATTCCGTAAATCCAAGTCATACGTGGGAACTCAGCCCAAAACCATAGATTACCAAAATCCGTAAATCCAGATCCAAATGGGTCACTGCCCAAATCCATAAAACACAGAAATACCATTTCTGAAATCCAATTACCATTTCATAAATCCAATTACCATTTCATAAATCTAACAAACCATGTTTACCAAATATCATATAACTAATCCTATCACGGTTTCCAAAGCTATGCGCGTGCTACCCAGGGTCTCAAATCCCAAGTCTCCCTAGGGTCCACTCAGGTCAATGTCCGCAGATCATTGACCCTCCATAGGGGTTATAATCCATAAAAGCCTTCCTGAGAGTAAGGTACCCCACTGGGGCGACTCCACTCAGTTAGTGCTCCGTGACTACTCCTGGGTCCACCTAGGCCAACGACCCTCCCAGGAGGAGACAATCCATAAATACACGGATGGTATATGAAAAACCATTTCAAAAACATTCTCAAAACCTTTCCAAGGGTTCATGCCCGGTTTCCCATAAAAGCTTCATGAATCCAGCAATCCATTTATGGGTCCTCGACCTGAAATCACATTCATAAACCATAATGGGACTCATGCCCAATATCATAATCAACTGGGCCTCAAGCCCGATCATGTGAACCAAATGGACCTCCAGTCCGATGCCTTACTAAATCAAATGGACTCCAAGTCCGATAGTTTGTAAATCAAATGGGTCGCAAGCCCGATTCTATATTTCCAAATCCGAAATCAATCCACGAACCAATTAGGCCCCTAGCCCGATAATGTAACTAAAATGGACTTCAAGTCTGAGGTTTTCCAAAACAAATGGGTCTCATGCCCAAGTTTACCTTTTCAAATCCAACACCATTTCATTAAACCCTTATCGAAACCACAAGCACGTATAACCACAACGTAAAACCATAAACCTCGATAGAAGTGCAAATATGTAAATTACCTTAAAATACGTGTAAATATGTAAATCACCAATATCCAAATCATCATCATAGAATCACATATGTAAAACATATAAAACATTTATGCATGCATCACAGTTTAGAAATCAAGGTCCATTCACAGACCATCTACGATGCCGCTTCGATTTGCGTGTCGTAAGCCTTCCCGGGCTAATCACCGTCACTCGGACTCCCAAGCCTGTCCAAATCATACTTCAGGGTTACTAACTACCTTATTAGCCTCTCATTGAAGCCCCATAATTTTTCCGAATTTTTAATTATTTTTAAACTCGATCCTAAACCTTCGGACCTCCCGAACTATATCAAGACGATGTCCGATCGACACGAAACCAGTCCCAAAATGTTCATTACATCGAATAGATTAAAAGTCATGTTAAACACATTCCCAAACCATGCTTCATGTGCCCCCACGCGCCGCCCAAATGGGCTGGGCGTGAAGTCCACGTGCCCTGCACAGTGTCATCCCCTACCTCCAGAAAATTGGGTCTGAACTGGTTCACTGGTTCTCGACTGGACCAGACCGGCGTGACCAGTCCAGTGCTATATCTCCTCCATTTTCAGTTTGATTTCAATCCTTTTAATTCCTAAATCTTTAAACCCAACATTTCCTATTAATCTACGATTTCAAACTCACGAAAACAAGCCACAAATCGTACCTCCTTGATCGAAAAATGGATGGCCAACCTCCTTCGTTGTCTCCGGCCACCACAGGCCACCTTAGGCCATGAAATCAGTCCTTAACGTCTCATTGCAACCTCCAGAGTATGTTTCCATTGTTAGAAACGTTCAACAAATGCCAGAATCGAAAATGCCATTTATGAACGAAAACAGGGCACTCACGATTTCGAACTCACCGTTGTCGTTGTGCACCGCCGTGGCCACCACCACAGTCGCCTCGAATTCAGAAACCTCCTCCCATCACTCAACACGTTCGAGTGTCCCCGAAAACCATCCTACCAGTTTGAACCCAAAAACAGAGTTCGGGTTTTGGTTCCTAGCCACCGCCGCCGTCCACGACGGTCATCGTCGTTGACACCATTCGGTTTTTCTTCCCTCACACTCCAACTTTTGTTCAAACACAAATGGTGATAGGTGAGGATTTAAGGGTGTGTGAGAAGTTGGGGTTCACGGTTTTGCAGGAATGGTGAAGTTGATCGATAAAGAAGAAGGTGAGGTTTAGGTGGTGATGATTAGATGAATGGATGGTGAGGATTAGGGGTGTGAGGGAAATGAATGGCTGAGATTGGGAGAGAGTGGGTGAAGGAAATTATAAAATAATCAAATAATACTATTTTAAAACAAAACCCACCAATCAATGTTGAGATCCATTTTTTAGTGAAGCCACCAATGGGATAAGTGACAATTGTCACTCATCCAAAGGCCCCACAATTAATTAATCCCCCAAATAAGATTTTAATATTATTTTAATCGAATCCCGAGCCGTAAATCCCCGATTTCACTCCTGTGACCATAACTTCTCCGTTCGACGTCCGATTTTGACGTTCTGCCTGTCTACGGACTCGTGACGTCTCGATCTACGTCACGAGCATCGGTCCTCGTACGTTTGACTCCCCTAGTCAAAAGTCAACATTTTGCCCAAGAATAGGGGCAAAACGGTCATTTCATGGACTGCAACTTCTGGACTAATTACTCAACATCTTTCTATATCCATCCCAATGGGTATGGGTTAAGATAAGGAGTGGTTGTTAACTGCAACTTCTGGACTAATTCCTCTGAAACAAGATTCTTTTGGCTTCTCAGATAAATTATAGTTTCTTTCAAATCGTGCTTCACCTATATATGAACATTAAACAAGGCTTCATGACCTTCTAGATGAACAAGCCTTTGGGGTTATGAGAGTCAACTTCGTGTCTGATTGCACCATTTCTTGAATCTCCACAATCTTGTTAGCATTCAATGCTTTTAAGATCTTTTCGGTTACTTCTCTCTTTTTCTTTCTTCCTAAAATCCGGATGAAGAATGTAACATGTTTCTTTGTTATGACCTAACTTGTTGCATTGCTCACAATTTGTCTACTTCTGTTCAGAACTTTGCTCCCTATTTTTACTACTGTTACTCCCAACTTTGAACTTCCTTGAAGTCTTCTTGTCCTCCATTTTTTCTACTATCCTCCATTTTTCCTTCTTTCTTGTTCTTTGATTCGATGGAAATTTCCATTACTAATGCCTCTTCAAAGTCTTCAACTTGGAACAATCACAACTCTTTGCGAATATATTCTTGCAAGCCCCCACTAAAATTCATAAGGAATCCATGGTCTTCCAAGTCTTGGTCCAGCACCATAGCTTGATTTTGAAACTAGGCTCCATAATCTCGTACCAAACTCTGCCTCAAATGCTGCTACTTGAACCATCTATTTTCTTCGAAGCCAGGACGGTAAAACTACTTTCTTATGGCTTGCTTAAATTTTTCCACATCATAGTCATTATACTATAACGTTTGTTATAAGCCTTCCACCATGTCAAAGCATGCTTGGTGAATTTTAATGTTGCAAAGTTGATCCTCTTACTGTTATTATATTCATAAATAGTATAATAGGTTGTTAAGTCTATTTAATATTGAAGTGGTTGTTAAGGCAATGCTCGTGGGAGTAAAGAGTTTGTGGGAGTAGGGAGTTCGTGGAGAAGAGAGCAGCTGCTATTTAATATTTTAATTAAATAATATAAACTTACTATCTTATCCTCATTCTATTTAATTTTTAACGTTCAGATTTTTTTGTTAAGTAAGGATATAAGTGTCCAAAAAGTTAGTGAAGCCTATTAACCCTCCTGACTTTATAATAATATAGATAATTAAAAATAATTACACATTAATATTTGTATATTTTACACTAAATTTCAAAATTATATCTCATTTTAAAAAAATTCATTTATGTACTTTAAATTTTTTAAAATTTTAAAATTTAAGTTTATCATTAACTATTCTATTAAAAAACTGTTAAATATTATTGTATCATTTTGGAACCTATTGTTCAATTTAAAAACAATAAAATTACCTTTAGCAATTTTAATTTCAAATTTTTTTCTCAATCTTTTAGCAGCGAAGACTACACGTAGCTAGATAGCTAATGTCTCATTGGCCTTTAGTGACGAAAACTTTATCATTTCCTTAATATTTCCATATATTCTAGAAAGGAACAATACATGAGGCCAAATTAGTAATATAACAAATTTAATCTTTAAAATGACCTTATCAAACAAAGGAACAAATTCATTCCTATCGGATAAAATAGTCAAAATATTTTAATTGGCTGAGAATACGGTTGTAACTGCAAACTCCAACTCAAATCCTTCACTATGCAATCACACAATTAAAGCGACGAAGTTGGGAGGCTTTCGGTGGTGTCGTTCGCAACGGGAAAGGTTGGACGATTCGCAGCGGGTGGAGTTGGACGTGTGCAAGGGCGGGCGAAGAAGCTGGGGAGTCTTTAGCGGTGGGAGGGGTGGCGACGCGGGAAAAGAAACAAATCGGAAGGCCCTGAGATTACAGTCAAGGACTTTCTCACTGCCCTACGGAGGCGGACGATTCTGAGGTTGGTTGATTTGATTCTTAATGTTTTTTCATTCCAATTTTGCTTAATTTCATTGTTTGATCTTTTGGGTTCGGGCAATTGACCTGGGTTCTCTGGGTTTTTGAGTATTTGGGGTATTATGAAACTAGGTCGATTCCAAAGTTGGTTTTTTTCCTTCTCTGATTGCATTTTCTGGGGAAAGATTGGGTCTATGGGTCGGGCGTCTGATTGCATCTTCTGCAGGCAATGCTCCCATTCAAATCAATTTTCTATCAGTTAATCTAAAATTCTCTAAAATGTACGTACGATTTCTTAATTGCATCTTTGTTCATATTACCATGACCAAAGGTAAGCATCACATTAAAAATGGCGGGACTGTGTAATTGTTCTCAGGGAAAATGTTTTCTATAAGTTGCATGTGGAAGGGTTATGTGCTTCCTCTCCTATCTCCTATTCAATTGCACAATCAGATTTTTTTGAATTTTGTTTTACAGAGACGTTAGATGAGGCTGTAGTTTGATAGATCAGGACGAAAAATCAAATTTTTAAAGATAGCGAGCGCAAATCAAAAGTAAAAAATGGAGAATATAATGGGCAAGCTTCAGAATTTGGACGCCTACCCTAAAATCAATGAAGATTTCTACAGCCGGACTCTCTCCGGTGGCGTTATCATGCTCGCCTCCTCCATCGTCATGCTCTTGCTCTTTCTCTCGGAGTTTCTTATGTCTTCTTATTTTTTCCTATTTGATTTATCATACATAGTACACATATTTGTGCAGGTTATTCGATTTCTCTATATTTTTAATCTAAATGATTATAATTGTTTTGCTTTTGGAATTAAGATCTGTTCATTTGTTAGGTTTACCCTTTTATTTTTTTAATTACTTTTTGCTTAATCTGTGTGATTTTATAATTTAGTCACTGGACAATGATAAAGTTTGAATTTTGACTTCCAACCTGTGCTTGGTGGCATTCCGTCCTGATGGATCATCATGGAATTGACATACATTTGTAATTTTGTATCGTTACATTACGTGATTGCAGAGTTATATCTCCATGCGACAACGGATATGATTTCATCATCGCATGTGAGTGTGGATCTGGGGTTATAATGTTGCATTTGTTTTGCTCTTCCCAATCAAGAATTGTTGTTTAAAACTTTAAATTTCTTCTGTGGAATTTGATGAATTTTTTTTTTTCCGCTGTAGAGGTTAATTAGTTGGTTTTGATGAATTTTGGAAGCGGATGGGTTTGGTTTTGTAGGTAAGCTGCAAAGTTATTAAAAAGAACAACAGGGCAGATTGGCTTAATACCTTTTTGCTTTGCAATTTCTTTGGTTCATGTGGTGTTCATGAAGACCATCGAATCTGCAAATATGTCTATCGATGTCGTCCGCCTTCAAGAAATTCAGAAGCATCTTGACTGTTCTAAGACATGTTTGAGGTCTGAACAGGTTAATCTTTTTTTCCTTAGTCCTAATTAGAATGTTTCCTTATTCCTAATTAGAATGGGATTATGGAATACACTATTTGGATATTCCATGAATCACTATGTTCCCATGTATATGCAGCCCTAATGTGTACCTGTGCATTCAATATTTGTATATCTGATATCCACCATTTAATTCGGGTGAAAATTGCTGTTACGTTGCATGTTTTGTGCTTATAATGTTGTGGATGAGATCACAGCTGCTTTTTCAATTGCCTTTAATCCCACTGGAACAAACTAAGCAAGATCTTTTTTTTTTCTTTTCGAAGGGTTTTACCATTGGGATGCATGCTGTCTACTTCATATTTTATGAATTAGACCTTCATGTTTGAAAGTAGAAATTTGGGATTTAAATGGACATTGAATCACTGATTTCTTTGGGATTTAAATGGACATTGAATCATTGATTTCAATATCAGACGGCATTATGCATGTAAGTGATCGAGATTCTCATTTCTTGAAATGAACTTTGGTAGGAGATACCTGTGGAAATACCTCTATGGTTGACTCGGAATCTTCATATTTACACCCCCATGCTGCTCCTATTATGGTTCATAATAATAGATAAGTTTATAACATGGTAATTTCCAATTTTTCTGTAGGATTTTTGCTAGATACAAAAAATCTGTTAGGGTGTTTGATATACCCTGGTGGGGATTTTGAGCAGTATTTGACACTCTGTGCGCCATCTTTCGTTATCCGAGATTACGTTATTTCCTAATTACAATTCTCAAGTATAAAAATGATCAAATCATATAATAAAATTTGATAATGTACAAACTAAATTTACATCACAAATATGCCTAGCTAGAGAGATTTTAAATTTTCCTTTACATAAAAAAAATTCCTACATCAAAAATGAAAATTTAAAATCTCTCTAGTTAGACATACTTGTTATGTAAATTTATTTTGTATATTATTTAATTTTATTATATGATTTGGTCATTTTTATACTTGAGAATTGTAATTAGGAAATAACGTAATATCGGGTAACAAAAGATGGCACGCAGAGCCGCCAACAATGAGGCAGTTTATAATTAAATCAAATAAATAATTAAGCATGATGTGTAAATATCATATTAAACTATGGAAGATCCACCTGGATCATTTGGACTTTGAGTTTGGGCATTGGGAGTTCAGTCATTATTTCTCAACGACTCTCGTTCATCTCTTTCAAATCCACCGTCCGCAATTCTTTCATCTATGTTTGGTTTAATTTCCATGTTTCTGCAAAATTTTCCATTATCAGTAAGATCAATTTGGCCTTTAGTTCATTTCAATGATTTTTCGTTGGTTTTCCTTGTTCATCTAAAGAATTGGTTGGGATATTGAAGGATTTAGATGGGTTCTCATTATTGGAATGTTGATTTATTTATTTATTTTTTTTTTTTGGGTATGGAAAAGTATTTGGATATCCCTTTCTCTGGGTTTTATGGGTCACTATAAGGATTTTATAAGACTACAAAAGATACCTTAAGTACATATTTCAATTCTGAAAAAAAAAATTGAATACGGGCGCCACTAGGTAAAAATAAATCACTACTGACTATTTATAAATTGTATAGTGGTATTTAAAAAAAAATTTATGGAGTCGGTGGTAAGTCAAAAAATTTCCTAAATATTTTATTGCTTATGCATGTGCTCTAGGATTTACATATACAACATATACCACAGTCAACATATACCACGAACGTGCCGAGTATCGTAACTTTTAGGCGCATTATTCATATAACTAGAAGTCTAATAATTATAAAAAGAACTTTTTAGTTCACTTAGAAAAGAATGGTTGTTGTCAATCTCAAAATTTTTATTTTCAATATCAAAATATATGAAATAACTGTCCCTATTACTATCCCTAATGAAAAAAGTCTCATCATGTGAAATTCTCGATGTACTTGTTGCCGACTAAATGATCAACATTATTGTAATTAGACTTGACACTACAATTTAAAATGTCTTTATCCATACATGTTGGTAGAGGGTTAATATGTACCGTTCTCACTTTAAAATTCATTAAAATTGAAAAATTTGTTAGATGAATATACCTAAAATTTATAGTCTTTTAAATTGAATATACCTAAAATTTATAGTCTTTTAAAATCCTGATTGGATACGGTTGATACCATATCAGTCTACTCATTGGGCCCAAGACCTCTAGTCCAACACACTCTTATAAAGTTTAAGGGCCTCAAGCCCACACTAATAGACAAACCCTAGTAAGGGCTGACTAGCATCTCACACATGGACATATTCCCTCCATCCATCATCAAGACACGTGATAGTCTCACAATGAATGCACATTCTCCCACATCAGAAGAATATAATTACTATCATTCTCATGCTCATACAAAAGGGATCTTTTTCCCAATAACGATAACTAAGTATTTACTATTCACATCTACTTACGAATTATTGTGCATCACACTCGTTATACACACATACCCACACTAACTTGGGCGTTGGAGTACTTTTAAGCTGGTACCACACCTGTGTCTACCTTTAACAGACGACCAATTACCTTCTTTTGACATGTTAGTCTGAGGATGCATTACTGAGCAAGATTCTACCCTAAGTTGGCATATTTTGTGTATCAACAGTTTAATGCAATCTGTGGGAATTCTGACTAAGTCTGTCTACCACTCTACCGAGCCGAACACCACTTTCCTTGTCATCTCACCAGTATGCAAGATCACGTGGACGCGCAAGGTCATACCCGCACTAGGGAGTCGGGGACTGAAGGAAACCTCCCTCGACGTAGTCAAAGCGCTAGAAAGACTACAACGCCATATGGCCGAAATTAAGGCCAACAGAACTCAATTTGAGGTACGACTCCAAGAGTTGAGCGAGAAAACACCGACATGGTGGCCCAACTAAAGACTGTCCAAGCCGAGCTGGCTACCTGTCATCCTCAGGAGGAGGCTCACGGAGTTTAGAGGGTTATAACCGACTACGCTGAGCGCGTACGACGTGCGACTGGGAAGGAGAAAGTTCCTACTATAGCCGCACCAACCAACAAGGCTTCCCGATTCCCGTTCTTGATCGGGAAGGGCCTACAAGGAACCAGAATCTTCCGCGAAGCTCGAGAGGCACTGAGCGACACATCTTGATCGGACCGCAGATAGCTTAATCATATCAAGCCCACGTTCCTCTAGGAAAACAAGTCACCGCCAATAGAGCATATCAGTCGGACACCTTTCGAGGCAGACCTGTTGCAGCCCCTTGCACCGAGAAACTCACCCACATCTCTGTCACGGAGGGTTCCGACTCATCCTAGAAAGTCACCAGTATACGACAGTCGGATCGACCTCCCCGCAACACCCAGTCCAATGGACATAAATGAGCCTCATCCGGACGAGAATGCTACCGACCTGTCCAACACACCGACCAAAAGAGTCAGAGTGAAGGCCCTAGTGCCAACCCGCTCATCCAGCAACTCCTCAATTAAGTGAGGACCCTTGAAGCCGAGAAAAAGGCCATCCCAGACACCAACTTAGGAAAAGACCAGCATGTGACCATTCACTAGCAGGATCAATTAGTTCCAGCACAACCACTAGATCAAGCCACTCGAGATCCCTCTCTACACTAGCAAGGGAGACCCCATGGCTCATCTCAAGAACTATCGATCGACGCTGGCCTTCAAGAATCTGTTCGACGAAGGTAGAAGTCTCGTCTTTAGCTCTATCCTCATTGAAGCCACGATCAACTGGTTCTATTGACTGGAGCCCGGTATCATCAACTCCTTCGAACAACTCCAGACGGTCTTCCTCAATCAATTCATAATCCAGACTGACTGCCTATTCTCAGCCAATGACCTGTTTTTTTTTAAGCAGGGGGAAACCGAGCCACTACAGAAGTATGTCGCTCAATTTAGCCATGAGTACTCTCAGTGCACCGAGAAGGATGACAGAGTAGCTGTAACGACCCATCCCGAATATCGGGATTTAATAATATTTAATTGTGATTTACTAATCTGGGATTAGTTGGACGATTTCGGATGAATTGTGTAAAATGACCGTTTTGCCCCTAGGCGTGGGCAAAACGTTGACTTTTAATTCGGATGGTCAAACGAACTTTGACCGATGACCGTGATGTAGTTCGGGACGTCACGAGTTCATAGACAGGTGGCACGTTCGATTCTGACGTTCATGGTGAAAGTTATGATGTACGGAAGTTCAGGGGCGTTTTCGTAATTTGTACGAAATAAGGGAAAATGTTGACATTTTGATCGGGAGGTCCGATGGCCTAGGACCAAGGACCGTTAGGATGGTCTCGATGCCCTGAGTTCGTAGACAGGCGGCACGCATCAATCGGAGTCCGTATGACCGAGTTACGGGTCAGGATGCGTGAGGGGCATTTTGGTAATTTACTGCACAAGGGCAGAATGGTAATTTCACTGAGTATTTGAACGGTTACTGTAGCACCGTGTTGGGAGAACATGGCCAGTGCACGGGTGGTTTGTTTATGGAGCAAATTGCTGGCCTAAACTATTGTTTATGGGATTGTTGGATTGTTTATTGATGTTGGTGCGATGCAAGGCTGTGTGGACGGTGTGTTGGCCATTAAACCTTGGCTGGTGCACATGAAAATGGAAGAAAACAGGGGATGTTCCCCACACATGATCGACCACCTACACGGTCGTTTGAGGGAATTGATGGCTTGAAACAGAAGAGGAATGGGAGAGTGATTCTCTGAGATTGAGAGGTGGAAAAATGGAGTGAAAATGGTGGAGGAAGGTTCAAAAACCCGAAACTAGTTTTTGTGAAATTCAAATTCGAAATCCTAGTTTTTGGCCAGCCCAAGCCTAATTGATGATGGATTGAGCTTCCTGGAACTTCAACGAGTCGAACCAGATCAAATGGGGCAAGCTTTGGGGCTCCTAGGGCCGTGAACGGACGAGGTGGACGGCTGGAAAACTCAAGCTTGAGTCGTGGTGATTGAGGTAACGTCGTGTTCAATTAATTATTCGAATTGGTTCGTTTTAATCCTAATAAGCTTCCTGTGAAGTTAATTTGGCAATGGTTGAGGATTGGAGGAATTTTGGTGATTGACCCGTTTTGGGTGATCACGGGTTGATGGTTGGTTTAAGGAATGGTTGATGTTGATCGATGTCATAGAACTGAAATTGGTTGGTTGATGATTGTTATAGGATCAAGAACGGATTGAATTCATGTCGAATTGGGTGTGATTGAACCGGATCCTATCGCGGGTAATCAAACCCGTTTACCAGTCATTCGGGTGAAGAAGGAACACTGTAGCAGTCACTGTAGCAGGCGCGTGGCTTTCACGCGCAGCCACTCACGGCGGCGCGTGACGGCGCGTGGGCACGAATCTCGAGGTGAGGTCAACATGACTTTTATCCTATACAATGTAACGAACATTTTGGGATTGGTTTCGTGTCGATCGGACACCGTTTCGATATTGTTCGGGATGTCCGAAGGTTTTAAATCGAGGTTAAAAATACTTAAAAATTCGGGAAAATTACGGGACTTTGATAGGATGTTAATGAAGGGGTTATTAATCCTCTAATGTGATTTGGACAGGATTGGGAGTCCCGGTGTTAGTGGTGTGGCCCGGGAAGGCCTATGGCATGCGTATCGAGGCGCTCGATTAAACGGTCTGTGAGTGGACATTGGTTTTATAAATTCGATGCATGCATAACTGTTTCATGATTGTTATAATTATGATTAAATGATTTACTTTGGATATCGGTGAATTTAAATGATTTCACGCATTTCGAGGTGATTTACGTGTTTGCACGTAAATCGAGATTTTTCTGGATTTGCACTGATTTCCAAAAATGTGGTTGGATATGATTTCATGAAACGGTTACGGATATGATAAAGTAAAATCGGGCCAGGGGCCCAGTTAACTTATGAAATCGGGCCAGGGGTCCAGTTGATTTATATATGTGATTTCGGGTCGGAGACCCTAAAATGGAATTGAATAAAGGTTTCCTGGTTCAAATTTTATATACATATTCACATGCTAAAAACAAATAACAGATTGATGATATGGAAATTATGGTTATGGCACGTTTCACGGTATTTGGGCTTGAGACCAGTCTGATGAAATTTAAAGGATTGGTTTGGATTTTATCCATGTATATATATATGCTTTGCATGTGGATATCAATAAAATTTATTTGGTACTGCACTGTATAGATCCTTCCATATTATATTGTCTCCTCCGGCGAGGTACCCCGGAGAGGTCACAGACGTCTAGTACGTCCAGCGTCTATGATGCTAAGCATCAGATGATGCTGCATCAGGAGATGCTGTACCCGAACGGGATACGGGGATTTAACTCGGAAATTGAGACCCGAGTGGCACGCGTAGCCTTATTATTATTGTGACCTTATTAGGCGTCAAGAACGTCAAAACATCTGGTGATGTCGGGATTGGAGTGTATAGTGCATCAGCTAAAATTATGGTTATGGTTTTATTAAATGCCTTATGATTCGTATTATATGATATATGATTTTAAATGATGGTGCATGCATATGTTTTTACTGAGGGGCATAAATGTCTTATAAATGTTTTAAACAGACTTGTTTATTTTCGTCCACTCACAGCTTTTGTTTTTAATGCCCTTCAGGTTGATTCTGGAATGCGGCTGCAGTAGAGACTTGGGCATTGCACACCTCCTCCATCGATCCTTACGCACTTTGGAAGCCCGTTTGGGCTCTGGCAATAGGTTATCCCTTGTCTGACACCTCTTGTCAGACGGGAGCATGGCACATTCCATGGTAATCCCAAGGGGATTGGGATGGGTCGTGTCAAGTGGTATCAGAGCAGGTTTTGCTCTTTTGTGCGCGAAGGTCGAGGGTGTGATGTCTCTTGGGGCTGCGGTTCCGTTGTCAACCTGATAGATAGTTTTGGGTTTGTATGGTGGATTGGGTGTGTTTGACCCGATACGCCGTGCATTGATGCGATTCAACCCAAGTGGGGTTGTATACGATTAACTAGTAATGCGGGACCGTCGGTTCGGTCATGTGAGGATGGATGGATGTGCCACTGGGCACAGCTAGGTTCAAGGAACCCCATTTGAACAATGTTAGGGAAATGCGAAACTCAGTTGAGTAATGGTCTAAACTTTGGACCCTGGTAGTGTTGGCTAGTGTACGGGGTGTTGGTGCATCGGAGTTAGCCGATGACCTTCGTGGTGGAACCCACGATGGAACCCACGTTGAGTTGATGATTGGATTGGATTTGACGTCTATACGATGTCAGGACCGCGGGGTCGGTCAGGTTGTGGATTTTACTGCAGAAGGCAGTTGGGTTCGGTGGAACCCTAGGGTGTGATTTTGGAACCCTAGGTTATAATTGATGGACTGGGAAGTGAACTTTAATTGGGAACTTGTGCTATAACGTGCGGCTGAGGTCATGGATGACCATGTGGATGACTCTAGTGAGTCTTATGGGTTTCGATCTACGGATACGGTTACGAGGAAATATGGAATTCCGTGTTGGATCCAATATTAGTGTGATGTGTGGATACGGATCTTGACAACGATGACTGTTGGTCGACAGTTGTGTCGAGATAACTGGCTATCGAGGGTAGTTAGTGTGATTTTAATACTTGGGGATCAGGGGATGTTCAGGGAACGTTCATTTTCCTGATGTGCTGATGGAAAAAATTGGAGGTACCCATAGTCGTGGGGTATGAGTGGTGTTACGGGATCGTCGTTCGGTATGAACGAAGATCCAGGGTAACAACCTTGCACACAGTGTGCTGGCATGGATGTTCGTGTGCTAGCATGGATGTTCGTGTGCTACGTATGGATGTTGGTATGTCGATACTTTTATGCCAATACTAGTATGGATGCCGGCGTGCTGATACTAGTGTTGATGATAGTGTGTGGTGCTGGTACTAGCACTGGTGCTGGTACCGGTGTCAATGATTGGGATGACGATGAGCCACCAGTTGGGGTGTGACTCTGTCATGCTGGACATGTGATTGGTATCTGCGACTCAGAGGTGGTTGAGTCTTGGACTGGATGGGTTCCAGTGGAGGTTGTGTCGTGTTGGGATAAGTCCTAACAGATATATGATGACAAGTGATGAATGGATAAAAAGGTATGATTGAAATTTGGGGAATCTTGGGATGCTGTTCCCTACGTCATAAGAATCAGTGGATTTGGGGAGTTGTTGTCAACTCCGAGATTGGTAAGTTTGTGTACTGCTTATATCCCCAGAGGGTACAAGGAAATTATTGAAATTGGAAAAGTCGGGGAAACCATTCGTGGTATTGACGTGTGATTTTGTGATTGCGAATCACTTGGAACCTGAGGATTGAACCTGTTTAGGTTGAGATGTGAGACGAAGGCAGTATGGTACGCATATTCAGGCAAAATTGTAGATATCCCGTTCAGAATCGGGGTGTGTGCGTACATGAGTATTGGCGGACGTGAGGTCCGAGTGATGATTTGATTTTGGACACGTGGTGGTCCAAGTGAGGTATGGGCGTGGGTAGTCCAGTGGTTGGACTTGACATCTCATTGGGAGCATGTCTGTTTCCAACATGGTTGGAACTCCCGATTCGGGGAGAGTTGTGATTGGGAGACGAGAGGAGTGCTCGTTTCCGCATTGGTAATTGGTATTCCGAAGTCATTGGGGTTGACTTCTTACTTCCTGCCGTGGCAGATGATGATTGTTGTTACCAGTACGTTGAGCGTGTATTGGTAGGTGGACCCATGCTTGGCTTGAAGCCTTTGGACACAAGGAGTTGTGTATGATTTTGGATTTGGTGGTGAAATGCGAGGTCATCTTTCCACCAAGGGAAATTTGACGAATGATTCAATGAGGGTGTAAGACCCTACGATCAGATTTCAGATGGATTGTTAGCTATGTGGGCATGTGTGGATCCTAGGTGGATCTGATTTGTGATGTTGTCGACTTTGGACGATGTGACGATCTAGGATCGTGATGTGACTTGTCGGGTGACGTAGCGTTGGATCTGGATAGTGATCGTGATGATCCAGATGGGGTGAGAGTTTATCACTCTTACCTCGGTATGTGAGTCGTAAATGACGGGAATGAACTTCTTTTCGGAGTGAGTCCATATGGTTTGTGACTTGGTTGAGTAGGTTTCCGATGTGGTCGAATTTTGTCAACCTTTGACGTGTGAATATTGGGATTGGCTTCCCTATGAAGTCAATCGAATATTTTGGGCAGGCAACCAATAGGTTCGGTTTTGTTACGTCTTGGTGGACGTAAACGTGATTTTGGGTTTTGGAATCGGATTTCTGGGTGACGATTCAGGATTCGATTGCGAAGCTCGAAAATTTATTACTGGATTTGGGTACGGAATGATTATTCCAAGGCTAGCTTACGGAGTAATGATTTCGGATTCGGATTTGGAAATGGATTAAAAATACGATGTCTGGGTTCGGGTTCGGGATTTCTTACGAAATTGCGAATTCGGATTCGGAATTGGAACTAGATGACGGGTGGAGCTCGTTTTGTCTCATGATGGTTTGGGCAAATGTACTCCATTATTGGAACGTGTTTGGCTACGACCTAGGTGGTTGTAGGCGGATCGATGAATTGACGTACGTTCAGGGTACGTTGTACGAGGATTGAGACTGGTTAGGCTGAGTGGTGTCTAATGGCGGTACATGGGATGTACCAGTGGTGTGTAACTAAACGTGTTGGTAATCGGCTTGGTTCCAATATCATTTGTTTGGTTGTGATTGTGGACTTGACATTGGATACTGTGCGCTGTTCAGAGTGATTCTGTCGGGTTCAGGGATTGTATGAGCAGGTGCTCTTAGCCACGGTTGGCTAGTGGAACCCTAGTATTGTGATGTGTGATCGCCGCTGGGCGGGTATTCCATGTGTTCCAGTTACACCGCTTGATGGAGTAAGTTGACGGTATACGTACACTCAGGATGAGTGAATTGGTGGTCTGAGTAACCACGAGAAGCCTTGTGTGATTTTATCACACCGTGATTTTCCAGCGTCTTGGTTCGCTGAGGGAGTCGGCGGTTATGGACATTGAGATTAATTTGTGTCGCAGGATTGGGCTTGCCCTGCAAGTTGAGATCATGTGGTTGATCTTACGCTACATCGAGGGTGATGTAGTACGTGGTGTTGTCACTGACTGGCTGATGGTTGGGGCTTTATCAGGGTGGTAAAGCTTAGTGGTGACAGTTTGACTGATGGTGTCAGCATGGACTGACAAATGAGATTTGGTGACTCCCAATGGGAGCAAATGTAAGGATATATTGACAATGGAAAGGAACCATCTAGCTGAAGGAGTCAGCTAAATGGTTAGGCGATTTTATCGCGGATCAGGTGATCGTTTCCACTCGAGGTGGTCGAGTGTTGTTGCTATTATGACGTATAACTATGATGGGATGTCTGGGTACAAACGAGGCTGGTGTTGTCCCAGTATGTGGGTGTACAAGTGTACACAGATGTGTGATCGAATTGTTTTCCACGAGGTGTTTGTGGAATAAGGTTGTTGGTAATTTCGAGGACGAAATTCTTTAAGGAGGGAAGGTTGTAACGACCCGTCCCGAATATCGGGATTTAATAATATTTAATTGTGATTTACTAATTTGGGATTAGTTGGGCGATTTCGGATGAATTGTGCAAAATGACCGTTTTGCCCCTGGGCGTGGGCAAAACGTTGACTTTTAATTCGGATGGTCAAACAGACTTTGACCGATGACCGTGACGTAGTTCGGGACGTCACGAGTTCATAGACAGGTGGCACGTTCGATTCCGACGTTCGTGGTGAAAGTTATGATGTACGGAAGTTCAGGGGCGTTTTCGTAATTTGTACGAAATAAGGGAAAATGTTGACTTTTTGATCGGGAGGTCCGATGGCCGAGGACCAAGGACCGTTAGGATGGTCTCGATGCCCTGAGTTCGTAGACAAGCGGCACGCATCAATCGGAGTCCGTATGACCGAGTTACGGGTCAGGATGCGTGAGGGGCATTTTGGTAATTTACTGCACAAGGGCAGAATGGTAATTTCACTGAGTATTTGAACGGTTACTGTAGCACCGTGTTGGGAGAACATGGCCAGTGCACGGGTGGTTTGTTTATGGAGCAAATTGCTGGCCTAAACTATTGTTTATGGGATTGTTGGATTGTTTATTGATGTTGGTGCGATGCAAGGCTGTGTGGACGGTGTGTTGGCCATTAAACCTTGGCTGGTGCACATGAAAATGGAAGAAAACAGGGGATGTTCCCCAGACATGATCGACCACCTACACGGTCGTTTGAGGGAATTGATGGCTTGAAACAGAAGAGGAATGGGAGAGTGATTCTCTGAGATTGAGAGGTGGAAAAATGGAGTGAAAATGGTGGAGGAAGGTTCAAAAACCCGAAACTGGTTTTTGTGAAATTCAAATTCGAAATCCTAGTTTTAGGCCAGCCCAAGCCTAATTGATGATGGATTGAGCTTCTTGGAACTTCAACGAGTCGAACCAGATCAAATGGGGAAAGCTTTGGGGCTCCTAGGGCCGTGAACGGACGAGGTGGACGGCCGGAAAACTCAAGCTTGAGTCGTGGTGATTGAGGTAACGTCGTGTTCAATTAATTATTCGAATTGGTTCGTTTTAATCCTAATAAGCTTCCTGTGAAGTTAATTTGGCAATGGTTGAGGATTGGAGGAGTTTTGGTGATTGACCCGTTTTGGGTGATCACGGGTTGATGGTTGGTTTAAGGAATGGTTGATGTTGATCGATGTCACAGAACTGAAATTGGTTGGTTGATGATTGTTATAGGATCAAGAACGGATTGAATTGATGTCGAATTGGGTGTGATTGAACCGGATCCTATCGCGGGTAATCAGACCCGTTTACCAGTCATTCGGGTGAAGAAGGAACAGTGTAGCAGTCACTGTAGCAGGCACGTGGCTTTCACGCGCAGCCACTCACGGCGGCGCGTGAAGGCGCGTGGACACGAATCTCGAGGTGAGGTCAACATGACTTTTATCCTATACAATGTAACGAACATTTTGGGATTGGTTTCGTGTCGATCGGACACCGTTTCGATATTGTTCGGGATGTCCGAAGGTTTTAAATCGAGGTTAAAAATACTTAAAAATTCGGGAAAATTACGGGACTTTGATAGGATGTTAATGAAGGGGTTATTAATCCTCTAATGTGATTTGGACAGGATTGGGAGTCCCGGTGTTAGTGGTGTGGCCCGGGAAGGCCTATGGCACGCGTATCGAGGCGCTCGATTAAACGGTCTGTGAGTGGACATTGGTTTTATAAATTCGATGCATGCATAACTGTTTCATGATTGTTATAATTATGATTAAATGATTTACTTTGGATATCGGTGAATTTAAATGATTTCACGCATTTCGAGGTGATTTACGTGTTTGCACGTAAATCGAGATTTTTCTGGATTTGCACTGATTTCCAAAAATGTGGTTGGATATGATTTCATGAAACGGTTACGGATATGATAAAGTAAAATCGGGCCAGGGGCCCAGTTAACTTATGAAATCGGGCCAGGGGTCCAGTTGATTTATATATGTGATTTCGGGTTGGAGACCCTAAAATGGAATTGAATAAAGGTTTCCTGGTTCACATTTTATATACATATTCACATGCTAAAAACAAATAACGGATTGATGATATGGAAATTATGGTTATGGCACGTTTCACGGTATTTGGGCTTGAGACCCGTCTGATGAAATTTAAAGGATTGGTTTGGATTTTATCCATGTATATATATGCTTTGCATGTGGATATCAATAAAATTTATTTGGTACTGCACTGTATAGATCCTTCCATATTATATTGTCTCCTCCGGTGAGGTACCCCGGAGAGGTCACGGACGTCTAGTACGTCCAGCGTCTATGACGCTAAGCATCAGATGATGCTGCATCAGGTGATGCTGTACCCGAACGGGATTCGGGGATTTAACTCGGAAATTGAGACCCGAGTGGCACGCGTAGCCTTATTATTATTGTGACCTTATTAGGCGTCAAGAACGTCAAAACATCTGGTGATGTCGGGATTGGAGTGTATAGTGCAGCAGCTAAAATTATGGTTATGGTTTTATTAAATTCCTTATGATTCGTATTATATGATATATGATTTTAAATGATGGTGCATGCATATGTTTTTACTGAGGGGCATAAATGTCTTATAAATGTTTTAAACAGACTTGTTTATTTTCGTCCACTCACAGCTTTTGTTTTTAATGCCCTTCAGGTTGATTCTGGAATGCGGCTGCAGTAGACACTTGGGCATCGCACACCTCCTCCATCGATCCTTACGCACTTTGGAAGCCCGTTTGGGCTCTGGCAATAGGTTATCCCTTGTCTGACACCTCTTGTCAAACGGGAGCATGGCACATTCCATGGTAATCCCAGGGGGATTGGGATGGGTCGTGTCAGTAGCCTTCACTGTAACGACCCGTCCCAAATTCCTGGATTAGATTAGTGACTAATCACGATTAGTGAGGCTAATCCGTGATTAGTTGGGCGAAATCGGGCGAACGATGCGAAATGACCGTTTTGCCCCTGGTGGTGGTAAAACGTTGACTTTTCCATCGGGCGGTCAAATGGACTTTGACCGATGACCGTGACGTATTTCGTGACGTCACGAGTTCATAGACAGGTGGCACGTTCAATTCCGACGTTCGGAAAATTAGGGGCATTTTGGTAATTTTGGTTAAAAGGGGTCAAAATGTTGACTTTTTGACCGGGAGGTCCGATGGCCAAGGACCGAAGACCGTTACGTAGATGAGGACGATACGAATCCATAGGCAGGCGTCACACTGAAATCGGACTTCAAACGGGAGAGTTATGGGTCACGGAAGTTCGATTTCACTATGCACGAACTTCGAGACGGGGACGATTTGGCGAAATCTGATTGGGCAGATATTTTAGTGGGCCCCATGGATGAGTGACAAGTGTCACTCATCCCATTGACTTGATCCCCCAATTTGTGGATCTACATAATTAATTAATATTATTTAATTAATTTTATAATCAAATCCACCAACCATTAATCCTAACCATCCATTTCAACTCATCTTTAAATCCTCACCCTCCATTTCTCTTCTCTCATCAGCTATCATCTCCTTCTTCTTTGTTTCCTCACACCTGAAACCCCCCCCCCCCCCCCCTTCACCATTTTCTCCATTTTCTTCAAAACACAAACACACATATTTCCCACCTCCATCACTCATCTTGTGAGTGTGCTACAATGAATATGACCGTGAGGAAGTGGTGAGAGGCTGAGGATGGCAAGCCACGGCCGGGGACGGCGGTGGCCACGGCGGGGAGTCGAACCCGTGAGGTAAGAAAATGTTCAAAAATTCGAAATTGGATTTTAATGGTTTTTACTCGATTCCATTAATTGGGTAAGGTTGCTAGGGATCCCAGGAGATGAATGAGATTGGTTTCGAGGCGTTGGACGGCTTGGAACAGCCGTGAACGGCGAGAGAAGTCACGGCCGCCATGGATGGATTGAAGGTACGGGTTTTCGATGTTTTTTCTTCCGTTTTAAGTCATAGGACGGTAGGTTAGGTTGAGACGAAGAGAATGGGACAAACGGGGAGTGTTTTGGTGGCCGGAGCTGGGAGAACCGGCCGGGTCAAGCCGCGGGTCACGGCGACCCGGTTACTGGTATTCGGGTCGACCCGCGGGAGAACAGAGATGACAGGTGACGTCATCCTGTTGACGTCATCATGTCAGGGATGACGTCAGCATTGTCAGATCTGACAATGTCAGCTGACATGTCAGAAAATGGGCCAATAGGAGTGCGACACGTGTCACATGTCAGTGCACAGTCAGCACTGACATGTCAGTGACGTGGCCCAATCAGGGACTGACACGTGGCACAGACGTGGACCCGTGCCGTGATGATATATGGCACATGTCAGACTGCCACGTGGCACTGACAGCACAGTAACGTGGACCAATGGGAGCATGACACGTGGCACTTGTCAGAGTCTGACATGTCAGACCTGACAGCTGTCAGATGACGTCAGCGATGACGTCAGCAGGTACTGTAGCAGGCGCGTGAAGCCCACACGCATCCACTTCAGGCGGCGCGTGAGGGCGCTTGGCAGGGAATCTGGGGAAGGTTCCAACATAGGAAATCTTCTATTC
The DNA here is from genome assembly GCA_032719365.1 of Prinsepia uniflora. Classification (NCBI taxonomy): domain Eukaryota; kingdom Viridiplantae; phylum Streptophyta; class Magnoliopsida; order Rosales; family Rosaceae; genus Prinsepia; species Prinsepia uniflora. Next base: position 62,372,991 of record CM064868.1, read on the forward strand.
GATGTAACGAACATTTTTTGACTGGTTTCGTGTCGATCGGACACCGTCTCGACATGTTTCGGGGCATCGGAAGGTTTAGGTTCGGGATTAAAAATAGTTAAAAATACGGGAAAATTACGGGGCTTTGGTAGGAGGTTAATTAAGTAGTTAGTAACCTTCTATTACGATTTGGACAGGTTTGGGAGTCCCGGTGACGGTGATCGGCTCGGGGAGCCGTATGTCAAGCAAATCGAGGTGGCAGCTCGGACGGTCTGTGAGTGGACCTTGTTTTCTAAATTGGTGCATGCGTAAATGTTTATTATATGTTTTATTACTTGTTTGATGATGCCATGGGTGCATTTGTATGTGGTTACGTATAAGCACGTATTTCGAGGTTTCGGCCTTATACGGTGCTTATACGGGTCTGTATTTCTTTATTGGTTTTAATGAAATTACCTTGGATTTCTAAAAGGATAAACTCGGGTATGAGACCCATTTGGTTTTGTCTCGGGCATATGACCTCAGATTCCGGGCACGGTGCCCAGCTGATGTCCTATGTTCGGGCACGAGACCCAGTCACTTTACGGTTTTGATTTCAGGTCAGGGAACCTTAAATGGATTCCGAGGTTCATGACGGTTTATGGGAACCGACATGCTACCTGGTTATGTTATTACGGTACATGACGGTTTATGGGAACCGGCATGTTACCTCGGTTATGTTATTACGGTACATGACGGTTTATGGGAACCGACATGTTACCTGATTATGGATATTATGGATCATGACGGTTCAGGGGGGAACCGAACATGAATATTTATGTTATGTATATATATGTTCATCTACCTTCCTTTACATGTTCTACTATCTCCTCCGGGGAGGGTCGTTGGCCTGGGTGGACCCCGGAGTAGTCACGGAGCACCGACTGAGTGGAGTCACCCCCCAGTTGGGTTCCTTACTCTCAGGAAGGCAATGGTTACTATTACCTCGGGTAGGGTCAGTGGTCTGCGGACATTGACCTTGACTTTGAGATGACTCGGATTGAGACCCGGGTAGCACGCGCATAGCTTTGGATACCGTGACAGGATTGGTTGTGTGACTTATATATATGTATGTGATGTATATATGATATATGATATGTGGTGTGCACAGGATTTGAGCAGTGGCTCGTGTACTTGGTTTCTTTATGGTTTGGGGCCGAGTCCCGTATGGATTTGGGCAGTGGCCCGTATGGTCGTTTTCATTGTGGTCCTTTCGACCTTGATTTATATCTGCTTTGGGCTTAGTCCCACATATGGTTTGTTTTGGATAAATGGTTTTCGAATGCATGCATGCTTTTTAGTGGAGGGTACAAATGTCTTCTTATTAAATGTTGTTATAAACTCTTGTTTTGTCCACTCACAGTTTTTAATGTTTTGACTGCCCTTCAGGTTGACATTCGGATGTGGACTGTAGCAGAGACCGAGATATCACATGCCTCCTCCGGATCCTGGCGTACTCTGATGGCCCGAGAGGGCAAAGGTCAGAAATATCCCTTGTCTGACACTTCGTGTCAGACGGGAGCAGGGTCATCCCGCACAAATCCCGGGGGGATTGGGATGGGTCCTGTCAACGTGGTATCAGAGCGGGGTTGTCTCTATTCAAGCAACCGTGTAGCTCTTGGAGTATGTACGCAGGTCGAGGATGTGATATCTCAAGGGGCTGCAGTTCGTGGTCAACCTGATTGTTGGGGTGCCAGTACGATAGTTAGTAGGATTGGCATGCCTTGGTTCGGCATTTGAGGCCGGGGTTGCCATAGTTCTGTCAAGGTTGACAGTGTGAGACCCTACGGAAGGGATGACGTACCTGTACGTTAACGTTTTGATCGTGAGACAGTTAGTTGGGATCGTCTTTCACGATGTCGTAGGATTGGTTCTGACGACTAGTTGGGAATTGTGATCATCGGATGGTCGAATATTGTTGAGTTGGATTGACGGTAGGATTGGATTGACGTCTTTATGATGTCCAGACCGCGAGGTCGGTCAGATCGTGGATTTTACTGCCTTATGCAGTTGGGTTCTGGGGAACTCTAGGTGTGATCGTGGAACCCTACCGTATGTGTATGGTTCGGAAATGTGAGTTGACGAGTGGTTTGACTTGGACGACTATTCGGATTTGGATTCGTTAGTCGGTCCAGTCATGTCAGCTTGTGTTGGGACTGCACTTCGCAGTCAGGGTCGTACGTATCGGTTAGACAGAGTTGGTTGTCGTGCTACTTCAGTTGTGGGTTAGTACAACTAAGGTCATGGATGACCTGGTAGACGACATCGGTTGAGTCGAGTTACGACTGGTTAGTGTTTGGTTGGACAAGTTATCAGAGTTGGTACTTGTTGATGGAATCCCGGAGTGGGGATACGGAGTATTTGGTACGGGCGAGTGATTCCGTTGGATGCGGGGTCTCGATAGCGGTGCCTAGTAGTTAGGTCTGCACGAGTGTGTGGCAGGCGCTATTACCTAGTGTGGTTGTAGTTACGATTATTGGGAATCGGGGACGTTCGGGGGACGTTTCCTTTTCTCGCATGAGCTGTCAGGGTGACTGTACCCAGAGTTGTCGGGTACGAGGGAGGCAGAGTTTCTCCTATACGAGCAGAGGTACGCGATCGTCGCTTGGTATGAGCGGAGATCCAGGGTTGTCAGTTTGCACACGGTGTGCTGATACTGATACTGGTGTTAGTGTGCTGCTACTAGTGTGGATGCCTGTGTGTTAATACTAGTGCAGGTGATGATACTGGTACTAGTGCTGGTGCTGGTGCCGGTGATCGTGATGACGATGAGTTACGGATTGGGAAGTGACACTGTCGGAATAGGCATATGTTCGGTATCTGTGGTTCAGGAGTAGATCACGGATAAAGTTAAACTGGTAATGGACACGTAAATGATGTCCAAGTACGTTGTTTCCAATCTTGTTGAAACTTCGAAATCGCGAGAGGTTGCGATTGAGGTGACGAGAGGAATGCGGGTTTTCCGCATTGGTATTGGGTATGTCGAAGTCATTTTGGGTGACTTCTCAGGTTCTACCATAATTGATGGTGGTAGAGGATGTAGATGTTATTGATGTTGTTGGTTGCCACTAGTACACTGATCGTGTATTGGTTGGTGGACCCGTGATTGTCTTGGGTCATCAGGTGGAGTGAGTATATCGAAGTGAGGTGACTGAGATTTCTCATTTTCTACTTGGTGGCAGACGATGTTAGGTTACATGACGTGGTGAGTGCAGCGAGTGTTGTTTGCATTCACGTAGGATGGATTATTCGATCATTCTTGATTTTTCCTCGGTGGAATGACAAGGATCGATACGAGGTAATCAGTGAGAACCCACAGTCTCGGCGTGTCTCGTCGTTGACTAATCTATTTAGATGTGGGAAATGGTTGAGGACTTTGGACGTCGTGACGATCGGGGATCGTGACGTCTATGGTCGGTTGACGTAGTGTTGGATCTGGATCGTGATTTAGATATCCAGATAGGTGGAGAGTTTATTACTCTTACTTGGATGTTGAGTGAAGCATGATGGGACTGAACTTCTTTTCGAGGTAAATCCCATATGGCTTATTACTCGCCTGAGTAGTTGTCCGATGAGTAGTTTTCCGACGTGGTCGGATATGGTCAGTCTTAGAGATGTGTCGATATTGGGATTGGCTTCCCTATGAAGTCAATCGATGGTAATGAGGTAATCGGTGAGCAGGTATCCGATAGGATCGGATATAGTGCGTCGCGGTAGACGTGAACGAGATTTCAGGTTTTGGAATCAGATTTATGGATGACGATTCATGATTTGATTTTGGAACTTAAAAGAGGATTTCTAGATTTGGGTTTTGGAATCGGATTCTGGGTGACGATTCAGGATTTGATTCTAGAGCTTGACTGTAGATTTTCTTTTATGGATTTGGGTTCGGAATAGTTATTCCAAATGCTGGCTTACGAAATGATGATTTCGGATTCGAATTTGGACATGATATGGATATGACTTCTGGGTTTGGATTCGGGATTTCTTACGAAATTGCGGATTCAGATTCGGATTTGGAAATAGATGATGGGTTGGAGTTTTGATTTGTCTAATGCTGGATTGGACAAATGAACTCCATAATTGAAACGTGTTTGACTACGACCTAGGTGGTCTGGTTATTGTTGGGGTATGTCGGTGGGTAGATGTACGTACTTTGTACGTTGTTCAAGGTACGATACTAGGCAGACTTGTCGTGCCTGGTGACGGTATATAGGAGATACCGGTGGTGCGTTGGAGAGCGTATTGGTAGTCGGATTGGTTCTGATACCATCGGATTAGTTGAGGTCGTGGACTGGACATTGGATACTGTGCAGTGGGTCATGGTATTTCTGATGGGTCTCATACCCGAGTTTATCCTTTTAGAAATCCAAGGTCATTTCATTAAAATCAATAAAGAAATACAGACCCGTATAAACACCGTATAAGGCCGAAACCTCGAAATACGTGCTTATACGTAACCACATACAAATGCACCCATGGCATCATCAAACAAGTAATAAAACATATAATAAACATTTATGCATGCACCAATTTAGAAAACAAGGTCCACTCACAGACCGTCCGAGCTGCCGCCTCGATTTGCGTGCCATACGGCTCCCCGAGCCGATCACCGTCACCGGGACTCCCAAACCTGTCCAAATCGTAATAGAAGGTTACTAACTACTTAATTAACCTCCTACCAAAGCCCCGTAATTTTCCCGTATTTTTAACTATTTTTAAACCCGAACCTAAACCTTCCGATGCCCCGAAACATGTCGAGACGGTGTCCGATCGACACGAAACTAGTCCCAAAATGTTCGTTACATCGAATAGAAGATTTCGTATGTTGGAACCTTCCCCAGATTCCCTGCCACGCGCCCTCACGCGCCGCCTGAAGTGGCTGCGCGTGGGCTTCACGCGCCTGCTACAGTACCTGATGACGTCATCTGACAGCTGTCAAGTCTGACATGTCAGACTCTGACAGGTGCCATGTGTCATGCTCCCATTGGTCCACGTCACTGTGCTGTCAGTGCCACGTGGCAGTCTGACATGTGCCACGTATCATCACGGCACTGGTCCACGTCTGTGCCACGTGTCAGCCCTTGATTGGGCCACGTCACTGACATGTCAGTGCTGACTGTGCACTGACATGTGACACGTGTCGCACTCCTATTGGCCCATTTTCTGACATGTCAGCTGACATTGTCAGATCTGACAATGCTGACGTCATCCCTGACATGATGACGTCAACAGGATGACGTCACCTGTCATCTCTGTTCTCCCGCGGGTCGACCCGAATACCAGTAACCGGGTCGCCGTGACCCGCGGCTTGACCCGGCCGGTTCTCCCAGCTCCGGCCACCAAAACACTCCCCGTTTGTCCCATTCTCTTCGTCTCAACCTAACCTACCGTCCTATGACTTAAAACGGAAGAAAAAACATCGAAAACCCGTACCTTCAATCCAGCCATGGCGGCCGTGACTTCTCCCGCCGTTCACGGCTGTTCCAAGCCGTCCAACGCCTCGAAACCAATCTCATTCATCTCCTGGGATCCCTAGCAACCTTACCCAATTAATGGAATTGAGTAAAAACCATTAAAATCCAATTTCGAATTTTTGAACATTTTCTTACCTCACGGGTTCGACTCCCCGCCGTGGCCACCGCCGTCCCCGGCCGTGGCTTGCCATCCTCAGCCTCTCACCACTTCCTCACGGTCATATTCATTGTAGCACACTCACAAGATGAGTGATGGAGGTGGGAAATATGTGTGTTTGTGTTTTGAAGAAAATGGAGAAAATGGTGAAGGGGGGGGGGGGGGGGGTTTCGGGTGTGAGGAAACAAAGAAGAAGGAGATGATAGCTGATGAGAGAAGAGAAATGGAGGGTGAGGATTTAAAGATGAGTTGAAATGGATGGTTAGGATTAATGGTTGGTGGATTTGATTATAAAATTAATTAAATAATATTAATTAATTATGTAGATCCACAAATTGGGGGATCAAGTCAATGGGATGAGTGACACTTGTCACTCATCCATGGGGCCCACTAAAATATCTGCCCAATCAGATTTCGCCAAATCGTCCCCGTCTCGAAGTTCGTGCATAGTGAAATCGAACTTCCGTGACCCATAACTCTCCCGTTTGAAGTCCGATTTCAGTGTGCCCCCTGCCTATGGATTCGTATCGTCCTCATCTACGTAACGGTCTTCGGCCCTCGGCCATCGGACCTCCCGGTCAAAAAGTCAACATTTTGACACCTTTTAACCAAAATTACCAAAATGCCCCTAAACTTCCGAACGTCATAACTTCCTCCCCGAACGTCGGAATTGAACGTGCCACCTGTCTATGAACTCGTGACGTCACGAACTACGTCACGGTCATCGGTCAAAGTCCATTTGACCGCCCGATTGTCGTCTACCAGGTCATCCATGACCTTAGTTGCAGGTCATCCATGACTTTTCAATTGGGCGGTCAAATGGACTTTGACCGATGACCGTGACGTAGTTTGTGACGTCACGAGTTCATAGACAGGTGGCACGTTCAATTCCGACGTTCGGGGAGGAAGTTATGACGTTCGGAAGTTTAAGGGCATTTTGGTAATTTTGGTTAAAAGGGGTCAAAATGTTGACTTTTTGACCGGGAGGTCCGATGGCCGAGGGCCGAAGACCGTTACGTAGATGAGGACGATACGAATCCATAGGCAAGCGGCACACTGAAATCGGACTTCAAACGGGAGAGTTATGGGTCACGGAAGTTCGATTTCACTATGCACGAACTTCGAGACGGGGACGATTTGGCAAAATCTGATTGGGCAGATATTTTAGTGGGCCCCATGGATGAGTGACAAGTGTCACTCATCCCATTGACTTGATCCCCCAATTTGTGGATCTACATAATTAATTAATATTATTTAATTAATTTTATAATCAAATCCACCAACCATTAATCCTAACCATCCATTTCAACTCATCTTTAAATCCTCACCCTCCATTTCTCTTCTCTCATCAGCTATCATCTCCTTCTTCTTTGTTTCCTCATACCCGAAACCACCCCCCCCCCCCCCCCCCCCCCCCCTTCACCATTTTCTCCATTTTCTTCAAAACACAAACACACATATTTCCCACCTTCATCACTCATCTTGTGAGTGTGCTACAATGAATATGACCGTGAGGAAGTGGTGAGAGGCTGAGGATGGCAAGCCACAGCCGGGGACGGCGGTGGCCACGGCGGGGAGTCGAACCCGTGAGGTAAGAAAATGTTCAAAAATTCGAAATTGGATTTTAATGGTTTTTACTCGATTCCATTAATTGGGTAAGGTTGCTAGGGATCCCAGGAGATGAATGAGATTGGTTTCGAGGCGTTGGACGGCTTGGAACAGCCGTGAACGGCGGGAGAAGTCACGGCCGCCATGGCTGGATTGAAGGTACGGGGTTTCGATGTTTTTTCTTCCGTTTTAAGTCATAGGACGGTAGGTTAGGTTGAGACGAAGAGAATGGGACAAACGGGGAGTGTTTTGGTGGCCGGAGCTGGGAGAACCGGCCGGGTCAAGCCGCGGGTCACGGCGACCCGGTTACTGGTATTCGGGTCGACCCGCGGGAGAACAGAGATGACAGGTGACGTCATCCTGTTGACGTCATCATGTCAGGGATGACGTCAGCATTGTCAGATCTGACAATGTCAGCTGACATGTCAGAAAATGGGCCAATAGGAGTGCGACACGTGTCACATGTCAGTGCACAGTCAGCACTGACATGTCAGTGACGTGGCCCAATCAGGGGCTGACACGTGGCACAGACGTGGACCAGTGCCGTGATGATACGTGGCACATGTCAGACTGCCACGTGGCACTGACAGCACAGTGACGTGGACCAATGGGAGCATGACACATGGCACCTGTCAGAGTCTGACATGTCAGACCTGACAGCTGTCAGATGACGTCAGCAGGTACTGTAGCAGGCGCGTGAAGCCCACGCGCAGCCACTTCAGGCGGCGCGTGAGGGCGCGTGGCAGGGAATCTGGGGAAGGTTCCAACATACGAAATCTTCTATTCGATGTAACGAACATTTTGGGACTGGTTTCGTGTCGATCGGACACCGTCTCGACATGTTTCGGGGCATCAGAAGGTTAGGTTCGGGATTAAAAATAGTTAAAAATACGGAAAATTACGGGGCTTTGGTAGGAGGTTAATTAAGTAGTTAGGTAACCTTCTATTACGATTTGGACAGGTTTGGGAGTCCCGGTGACGGTGATAGGCTCGGGGAGCCGTATGGCACGCAAATCGAGGCGGCAGCTCGGACGGTCTGTGAGTGGACCTTGTTTTTCTAAATTGGTGCATGCATAAATGTTTATTATATGTTTTATTACTTGTTTGATGATGCCATGGGTGCATTTGTATGTGGTTACGTATAAGCACGTATTTCAAGGTTCGGCCTTATACGGTGCTTATACGGGGTTTGTATTTCTTTATTGGTTTTAATGAAATGACCTTGGATTTCTAAAAGGATAAACTCGGGATCCTGGCGTACTCTGATGGCCCGGGAGGCAAAGGTCAGAATTATCCCTTGTCTGACACTTCGTGTCAGACGGGAGCAGGGTCATCCCGCACAAATCCCGGGGGGATTGGGATGGGTCCTGTCATTCACAGCCTTCAAGGGTGGTATGTCCGAATCACACTTTAGGTATGTCACACATACTCAAGGTTGGCCTACCTACAATTGAGCTTATGTAACAGGCCACGATTCGCGTCAAGGCCGAGATGCTGACAACGGCTAACACTTACCAGCCTATCACTAGGGACTCGGTCAACACATACCAACTGAGTAACTCCAACACTTAGCCCTCCCCACTAGAGCGCCAGCTTGGTAGGTGAGCATGGACCGGATGGCCTTGGCTTGTAGCCTCAAGACCCTAGTCGACAGCCTGCCCAAGATAGTATTCACCTGCCCATCTCGACTCACCGCCAGCTATCTAATTTTTAATTTTTTATATTTTTAATTATGTAAAAATATTACATTTATTTATATATATGATTTTAATTTTAATTTTACCATTATTAATTTAATTACATTTACTTATATATTAAAATTAATTATATAATTATTCAAATATTTAAAATATTTTTTAAAAAATATTTTAAATTTTGCCCCGTGAAGCTCCGTCGAGCAAAACTTGTCATTTGCAAGTTAGCCCGACGAACGTTCACTTGGTAAAGAGTTTAATAACAAACTTTTCTCGACAGAGCTTCACCGGGAAAGATCTTGAATGCTAGCTATTAACATGTTTCTGATGGCTTTATCGGCGAATGTCTCCGCCGAGTAACAGTCGTTGATTGCAGGTCCTTGTCGAGCAAGATCCTAGCCCGACGACCCTTGCGTGACGCAGATCGCCCGACAGAGCTTCCGCGGTAAAATTCTAATCCGGCGGATCCTCCTTCTTGCTTGACAGAGCCCCTTCACCAGGCCACCCATCTTTTCCTTGTAGTGCACCCCGAACAGCCGCCAAAATTATGGATATATAGGACACAATTACTTTTATTAATGTAAAACATTAATTTTTTTAATGATATTTTATTTTTGTATTTATTTTAATTTTATTTGTTATATTTTAATTATAATATATATTTAGGGAATAAAAGCACTAGATTGCTGGTACAATTGGTTGTACAGAGGAAGGGACGAAGAACAATTAGGAGAGGGGCGACGGAGGAAATTGGGAGGGTTTTCATGTTATATATATATATATATATATATATTCAGTTTTAATTTAAATGGTAGAATAAACTACTAAATATATGTGTGAAAAGAATTGACATATAATAAATTATGAATAAAATATCATAGACTGGTGTGGTAGTACTACATATATATATATACCACCTAATAATTCTTCCATATATAGATTTTACTATTTGATCCAATTAATTGCAGTAGTAGTAGTGAATATCGAAGGCAAAGATAAATATATGTGGCCTATTTATGACCCTTTAAATTGTTATGAATTTTTTATGGCAAGCAGGCTACCAAGTACCAAAACTCAACCCCGATAAGAGCAATCAGAACCAGTTGATCGATATGCATATAGGTTGTGGCCCTTGTGGACTACCTACAGAAATAAATATCTTCTTCCATGATTGCATTGCATCACACACGTTTCTCTTTAGGCGCAGCTGTGTCTGTGCGAGACCAATGATAACAACAGCGATTTTTCTTTGGGCATCTTCATAATTAATCATCATCAGACTTTTCTTACATTGTTTACTTGGTTTTTGATCAAGGACATAAAATTCCAATTATATATATATATATATCTCGCAACTAATTATTTATAATTTTGAAATTCTTCATTTTAAACTAATTTTATTTAATTTCTTTGAAATTTAAAGGTACTCCTCCAAACATATATATACCTTGGAGAAGTAAAATCAAACCGACTTTATTATTATACTATCCGAGCATGTTATTCTTCACATCACAGAAGTTGACCAGCGAATGCCGATTTAGGGTTAGGGTTTGTAGTCTAGCTTGGTGTATTATAAGCATGGAACTCTGGAAAAATACAAAGATATTGAAGTCAAAGCCAACTCAAATGAGCTGGGATGTATGTAGATTGCAGATAGATATTGATGAGAGGGAAAAAAAGATGGAGGGAACAAGAAAGCAATAAGAAAGGGAAAATCTGTAGCAGCCACATCACAACGTACGGACACAGCCACGAGCCCTTCAGGTGGAGCTCTGATGGGAGGGAATCTGTCACTTTACACGAAATTTATTGTTTAAACATTTTTTATTTTAGTTTTGTTCATGTGTATATATATAAAGTAACAGCAATGATTTAGTTTGCCTGTCAGACAATTTCTTTTCTTTTTATTTTCTAATTTTCTTAGTGATCGTGTTTTCAGTAATATCGAACTTATTTCTCTATTCATTGTTTAATAAAATTATATAGTGATTTTAACACTTTTTTAAACACTTTTTTTTTTCTTTCTATTTTTTTTTAAGTTTCTTTCGTTTTCAGATTGAATAAATCAAAATAAATTAAATTAGAAATAGAAAAAAGAGATAAAATGACAAAAAAAAAAGTAAAAATCACTTTCCAAAATATATATTATGGAAGACTAATTAATTACGCTGTGTAAAGAAAAATGGGATTTGAAAGAAGGGGTAGTACTGGAATGAATATCTTGAGGCCAGGGTGACGTCATAAGCTTTTATCATTGAAGGAATTTTTTAAATTATAATTATCAAAGGGAATTTTTTTATATTATAATTATCAAATAATATGGTAGAGATCGATCGATATTAACAGCTAGGATGTCCGCTTTTCAATTCGACAAAGAGTTAATGTTGGCGTGATTTACGAAAATTAAATTTCAAACTTATTGTTTACATAAAAATGAATAAATGTCAAATAAACTATATATATAGTGCTATTGGCAATCAATAAATGTCTTATTGGAAGAGTTGATTTTCACACATCTTGTTTTATATTTTGTGTACTATATAATAATGCTAAAAATAGAGTGTGAAAATCAACTTATCTATTCATATTTGAATTTGATGTCATTTTCAAAAGAACATTTTAATAAATTATTAAGACTTCCTTAAATCAATTATGAACTTCACAAAAAAGTTTGGAAGAAAATGATCTTTAAATTATTTAATAGTTAAAGTTATAATAGTAAAATAAAATATTTAATTCATAAATTAAAATAATAATAATAATGGGTAATGGAAGGAGTGGGAAAAAGAGAGAGTAGTGGGCTAAGTTAGTTACTCCTAATTATTTCTGTTTAAAAAATAAAAAGTTTGTATTATTTATTTTATTTTAATTTTTTAACAAAAAAATTAACATTCTTAGCATTGAATATAAGAATCTTCATGTCAAGTGAGTCTATTTCAGTTAGTTATAGTGTTGATTTATAAATAATTAGTCTCAAATTTGAACCCCAATGATAAATAATATACTAGTTTGGGAGAGAAAATATTCAACAAACCTAGGAGATTGCTGATATATAATAGATTTCCTCATGTAGGCTGCCATGTAGAAAGTATTGCTAACATCCAACTGATTCAAAAGCCAATCATGAAAAGCAGCCAAAGAGAGAAGGGTACTGATAGTAACTGGTTTAGCAACATGACTGAATGTTTCACTATAGTCCATACCTTCTTGGTGTTGATGAAAACCCTTGGCAACAAGACGCGCATCAGGTTTGCGTTTTATTCTGAAGACTTGTAGCCAACCAAGTTTTGAGAAGAAGCAGGGACAAGGCTCCACGTACTAGTCTGTTGTAAGGCATCAAACTCCAGCTGCATAGCGGCTTGCCAATGAGGGTATTTTGATGCTTGAAGATTAGGTAGTCGGAACAAAGGCATTAGGACGGGTAAGAGAAGGAGGGAGAGGATGCTGAGTGGCATTAAAGGCTTTAGGTTTGGTAATTTCATATTTGGACCTGGTTTGCATACGATCGATGATATTGGACACAAGATCAAAGTCGTGAGACAGAGAGCTCTGATACCATATTGAATATCAGAATCTTCATTAACAATTAAGACTAATTACATCAGTATATATACATGTACATAAGCGGTAAATAACAGCAGCTGAGAAATAATAAAAAATTAACAATTAACTAATCTATAATTTACTAAATTGCCCTCTGTATATATTTAGAATGATGGGTAGTGAGTGAAGAGAGATGGCGACCACATTGGGGCATCAGTACTGTACAGCTCAGCATCCACCAATCAAAATGGAAAATGGTAATAACTCGGACAGCCAATAATAAACTTATTAAGGGGTGTGGCTCCCAAAATCCCAATAATATATAACTCTGACAAACCCTACCCTTCTTCTTCATGACCTTCCTAACTTCCCTGCTTCTCTACTTCCACCAACACATGCACTCTCAGTCCTCCCCTCAAACAAGATTTTCCCAATTTTCTCTCTTTTTGATATATATATATATATATATATATATATATATTCCTCAAACTTACAAAAACTTGATTAGTTCTAACAATTTCCCTTCTTTTCTGAAAATTCTTGTTTTCTATTTTGAACACAGAATGTATTATGTATATACCAACTGGGTTTTTATCTGTGGGAATCTGTAATTAGTTTTTCTTTTCTTTTCTTTTTAATTAAATTTTCGGGTTTTTTTGTTGTTGTCTAAATGCTGATAAATTAAATAGATGGATTGGTTCATAAAGCATGAGCTGAATATCAAAATCGGGGAATAGTATTCATTATTGTTGCCGTTGTTATTACTATTTTATTTTGGAAAGTATTCTTGGTGATGATTTTTCTCTTTAGATTAAATAGAACCTTAAAAAAAGAATAGGGTTTTGTTTTGTTCTTGGGCCTAGTTCACCATGTTAGATTCTTCTTGGGTACCACCTCTATACGCTTGAGCCACTGGCAGCATGCCACGTCAGCCCATTCCTCGTGGGGTTGGTGCTATTTAATTATTATAATATTGTAACATGTTGAAATTTGAAAGTCTCCAACAATTCCCTCACCATAATCTCATCAACCAATATCTCCTCCAAATTTTTTTCCGGCCATTTTCTTCTCAGATTGCCACTCATAAACCCCCAAGCTTCGATCGATCAGGTCGGTCCGTACTAGATTCTTATCGATCCATATTGACAGCGGTTGTTTGCGGGCGTGGCATCATCAAGATTCACACATGCAATAAACTTGTTAAAGTTGATCTGAAAGTGAGAATCTTGATGATGCTGCATCAGCAGTAAACCTCTATACAAAAGGAAGCAGCAGCAAGCAACTTCTTTTTATTTCTATTTTTGTTTTTTTTTTCTTTCTCTCTCTTTAATTTGCTTTATATTCAACTAGCTTTTGAATAACCTTTCTGACAGATCTGCGATTATTCTTCTGAGAAAAGAACCAAACGGTACGGTACTTATCTCAGTGAATCTGTCCATCCATGGAGAGAGGGGTTTAAGGCTTGATGCAGTGATGCTGATGCTGCTTGTTGCAAAGCTGCAGTTAAATTAAGCAGTTGGAAAGGTGAGTTAATATCATCAATCTTGAAGCCATTTTTATTTTTATTTTTTATTTCTGTTTTGGTTCTTCAGATCCACCGATGAATTAACTTACTGGATCTTTGATTATCCCTGATCTGGTATATATAGATTCTGAAAAAACCATGTTTTTCCATTTTCAAAATAAAGAGAGTTAATTTGTATAACAATAAAATGGGTTGTTGGTAGGCAGGTATATATAATTAATGGAAAGAAAAAGAAAGAGTTTTGTTTTCAATCCATCTCAAATTGCTTCAATAGAAAAAGAAAGGTTAATTTGCTGCCCTAGAAAAGAAAATCCTAAGATTTACGCGCGTACTAATATTTAATCCCCTTATAATTTGAAAACTTTCACAATATCATCTATTATTATTATCATTTATGAAATTTCATAATTAAGTAGGTAATTACGTCGTTCTACTTTCAATTTATACATAATTAATTACTTTGACTATACAATCTTATAGGATTAACAAACAGGGCATGCAGAAAAGAGTACTATATAGATATACATGGTGATTTCCCTTCTGGAATTTCTTGTAGTGATTAAGGCAAATCAACAGCAAGTAGTTTCCCGGCCCATTGGAAGCTGAGAAATAGAAAGGCGAGACTGTATTTTTGTTTTCCTCCTTCTTCATCTTGGGGCCGGGTTAGGATCAGCTAGCTAGCTAGGTGCATGGGAGGGAAACATTATTGTTTTTTTTATTTGATTCAAAACCATATTAATTAATATTCTCTCAATATCATTGAAAATTGGAACTGATTTGGGAACTTCAACAACGAACAATCATGGCCAGAAGTTGTCACATTGTCACTGCCATTCTTGTCTTTGCCTTTGTACTAGCTACTTGTTTTGTGGACCATCCTATACAATTTAACTTGGAACCTTTCATATATATCACTCCTCTCAAGCACATTATATATATTTCAATCCAATATTTTCCCAAATCTTTATATATATTTTCAATAATAGGATAAATCCCTCATCCAAATTAACATACATATGTAGGATATGTCCATTTAGATATATAGTTTGCTTTGGTTAATTTCCTCGATCTTAATAAATATCTCTTGTTCATTAAGAGAATATCCAATCTGCTCAATGATAAATCTAATTCGGAAAAATTGCTAATACAGTGGTGAAAAATAAGACTAACTCGGACTATTGATTTTCGATTCTAAGTTCTATTATTGAAATACGGATGTATTTTTCGTGTATTTTTCCTAAGGGTCACAAACATTTTTTGGGTCATGAATCATATATGATGATATGATCGACCAGTATGAGAATCTCGGTTGAATTACGAATGTTTATTTCCTTCATGCTGGTTACAGAACTTGATGATGCCGTCCTTATTTCAACCATGTTCTAGCTTTCTTGTAGCTACCACGTCGTACCATGTATATCACATTTAAACCGATTCCATTATTCCACAATCACTTGCATGCATATCTGAGAGTTTCTTTCTTACCTTTTCCCATTAATTAATATTCCCAGCTGCTTCCTTCTCTATCTATCTTAATTTCATTAAAAACTAAATGTTTAGAAAGGCAGTGATCGAAATCCCACATATATATATATATATATATACTAATTTAATTAAGTTTGATAAGGAAAATGACCATTTTGCCTTTGTGTGGTCAAAAAGTTGACTTTTTACTTGGACTATTATTTGGGCTTTCTGTGGGTTCCATTGTGCACGCCTCGGGATCTTGAATTCAACATGGTTTTTGAATTATTCGACATTACGAATCCAACGGTACAGATTTCGAGATGATTATATATCGTTTCAAGATAGTTTTGAATGTCCGAAGGTTTAGAAGTTATTTTAAATTTGTTTGAAAATCCCGAAAAATTGTCAGATTAAAATATCACCTTATGAGAATGCGTGCAATTCAGTTCGATTACGTATACGGTACGTGTGAGTAGATGTTTATTTTTATTAAAATATTATGCATGCATAAGTTTTAAATGATGTTCTATGCGTTTTAATGATATTTGATTGATTGAGATTTTTATATGATTTTTTGATTATTTTACAAAAATGATTTTATTGCACGTTTTATGAGGTTTTTCATGAGATCATGTTTTCAGATTTCATTTAAATTGTAGATTTGGGTTGAGTATGGTTTGTGAAATCATATATTGTGATGTTAGATTATTAATGATTTTCGTATGATTTTCGAATGGTTTTATAGAAGTTATTTTAATGACATGTTCTACGAGATTTGTGTTTGATTTTTGTTTTGGGTTTAGTGACAAAACCCGTTCCCAAATTTACTAGAATATCCAAACGGGTCCTACTCCCGTCTGACAATTCTTCTTAGACAAGGGACACTATTTGTTTACTCCACATAATTAAGCAACAGACTTCACCTATTGCGGGGTTACTGTACACATCCTACCCACTAACCCTGTCAAGTAGTGAAACCTATTAATACAACCATATTTGGATCTTACTTTTATTAAGGATTATAATAATTTATAATGTTGGTTATATATATCTAAAAATTATTAAGCTCTAACAAGTTTAAAATGCATATTTTTTCACAAATCTTTTTTATTCAGCATTTCACTAGGGAAGTCCATTCATAACCAAGTTTCTTTATGTCTAACTTCCCAATTTAAGCCTATATTAAGATCTTCTTTATCATATGATCGTATCATCACATTATCAACGTATCATAGCGTCATCACCACATATATCAACATGTATAGAACATCATGTCATCTGTCATCAAGTCATCATTATATTATCATCAACATAGTCATTATCAACATCACGATCAACATCATATATCACAATTACAATATCATTGTATTTACCAATATCCTTAGGTTAAATACTAATCATGCATTAGTTCTTCATAATCTTCTCCCATGAGGATAATTTTCATTGAAGGGCTATTAAGGATCATATTAACCTTAGCTACCTTTTTTTTAAAAATTTTTATGAAAAGGATTGTTTCATTAAAAAGGATAGAAGAACAGTACACTCATTAGGTGCACCACATGCACCACATGCAGTGTCCGAGACCTCATTAAAACTCTCATCATAAAATCCAGCTAATCTGGAAAAAAATCCATTGAGGGGAAAATAGTACCTCTCCAACAAACCAAAAACAACAACAAACTCAACAAAAGAAGATTGGCCCCCTTATCCCTCACCACCAAGGTTGTCATCTAAGGTGGAAACATAGGACCCCAATCCGTTACCGCCTGTGAGCCCTTGCCCTTTTGAGCTAGGCTATGAGCAACCATGTTTTTCGTACAAGGAACCGCAAGCAAACAATCCAAAGGTATACCAAGGACCTTGAATAAAGCGACAACCTCCCGAGCTTCCAAATCAATCGACGTCCATAGATGGTGAGCTGATCTAATAGCACTGACAGCTTCAACACAGTCGGTCTCCACAATCATTTCTCTGATCCCTAACCACTATAGTTGAAGCAGCCTTCGATTGATGGCCTCAATCAGTGGCAACAACAAACCCACTAGGTGGCCCTAGCCCTGTGTATCCAACCACTACCGTACCTTCAGAATCCCGAATTATCCCTCCTACACCTCTGCTGTAACGACCCGGACATTCGAGAAAGGAAAATTTGAAAAATTTGAAGGAAATGACGATTTTGCCCTTGGAATAGGGCGAACGGTTGACTTTTGGTTCGAGCAGTCAAACTAACTTTGACCGATGACTGTGACGTAGTTCGGGATGTCACGAGTTCATAGACAGGTGGTACGTCCGATTCCGACATTCGAGGAGAAAGTTATGATGTTCGGAAGTTTAAGGGTAATTTGGTAAATTGGTTAAAAATGGGCCATTTGTTGGCTTTTTGATTGGGGCCGTATTTGGACTTTCCGTAAGTACCGTTGGGTAGGTCTCGAGACGCTGAATCTGTAGACAGGCGGCATGCGTCAATCGGGGTTCGGAGGGAAAAGTTATGAACCTCGGCATGCTAAGGGCATTTTGGTAATTAGCCATGAAAGAGCATTTTGGTCAATTGTGTTTTAAGGGGGCCAACTTTGTCCTTTAGCTAATGTGATGAATTAGCAATTCGGTGACTCACGTTGTTCTATAAGTGACACATGTCACCTAGCAAAGAGAGATTAGTGGCATGAAGATATACTTAGGTCTTGATTTGAATTATCAAATCGTGTGTGTGAAAAACAGAGTATGAACAAAAGCTATAATTGATCTCAGGCGACAGATTGAACTCTTGGGCTGGGATTGTGAGGAATTAAATGAATTCCAGAGAGAAAAACGAAAGGATATCGAAGGAGGATTGATGGGCTTTGAACCTAGTTGTAGCCAGACTCAAACCCGAAAACCCTTGATAAACCTTCAGATTGAAAATAAGTTTGTGGCCATTTATGAGTGAAATTGACATCGAATTAAGCCTCCTGAGATCATTTCGAGTCGAACCCAATCAAAAACGAAAGAAAATGACGTCGTTTTGACTGAGAACAGACATGTTCTACGAGATTTGTGTTTGATTTTTGTATGATTTTCGAATGGTTTTATAGAAGTTATTTTAATGACATGTTCTACGAGATTTGTGTTTGATTTTTGTTTTGGGTTTAGTGACAAAACCCGTTCCCAAATTTACTAGAATATCCAAACGGGTCCTACTCCCGTCTGACAATTCTTCTTAGACAAGGGACACTATTTGTTTACTCCACATAATTAAGCAACAGACTTCACCTATTGCGGGGTTACTGTACACATCCTACCCACTAACCCTGTCAAGTAGTGAAACCTATTAATACAACCATATTTGGATCTTACTTTTATTAAGGATTATAATAATTTATAATGTTGGTTATATATATCTAAAAATTATTAAGCTCTAACAAGTTTAAAATGCATATTTTTTCACAAATCTTTTTTATTCAGCATTTCACTAGGGAAGTCCATTCATAACCAAGTTTCTTTATGTCTAACTTCCCAATTTAAGCCTATATTAATATCTTCTTTATCATATGATCATATCATCACATTATCAACGTATCATAGCGTCATCACCACATATATCAACATGTATAGAACATCATGTCATCTGTCATCAAGTCATCATTATATTATCATCAACATAGTCATTATCAACATCACGATCAACATCATATATCACAATTACAATATCATTGTATTTACCAATATCCTTAGGTTAAATACTAATCATGCATTAGTTCTTCATAATCTTCTCCCATGAGGATAATTTTCATTGAAGGGCTATTAAGGATCATATTAACCTTAGCTACCTTTTTTTTTTAAATTTTTATGAAAAGGATTGTTTCATTAAAAAGGATAGAAGAACAGTACACTCATTAGGTGCACCACATGCACCACATGCAGTGTCCGAGACCTCATTAAAACTCTCATCATAAAATCCATCTAATCCGGAAAAAAATCCATTGAGGGGAAAAGAGTACCTCTCCAACAAACCAAAAACAACAACAAACTCAACAAAAGAAGATTGGCCCCCCTATCCCTCACCACCAAGGTTGTCATCTAAGGTGGAAACATAGGACCCCAATCCGTTACCGCCTGTGAGCCCTTGCCCTTTTGAGCTAGGCTATGAGCAACCGTGTTTTTCGTACAAGGAACCGCAAGCAAACGATCCAAAGGTATCCCAAGGACCTTGAATAAAGCGACAACCTCCCGAGCTTCCAAATCAATCGATGTCCATAGATGGTGAGCTAAACTAATAGCACTGACAGCTTCAACACAGTCGGTCTCCACAATCATTTCTCTTATCCCTAACCACTATAGTTGAAGCATCCTTCGATTGATGGCCTCAATTTCAGTGGCAACAACAAACCCACTAGGTGGCCCTAGCCCTGTGTATCCAACCACTACTGTACCTTCAGAATCGCGAATTATCCCTCCTACACCTCTGCTGTAACGACCCGGACATTCGAGAAAGGAAAATTTGAAAAATTTGAAGGAAATGACGATTTTGCCCTTGGAATAGGGCGAACGGTTGACTTTTGGTTCGAGCAGTCAAACTAACTTTGACCGATGACTGTGACGTAGTTCGGGATGTCACGAGTTCATAGACAGGTGGTACGTCCGATTCCGACATTCGAGGAGAAAGTTATGATGTTCGGATGTTTAAAGGTAATTTGGTAAATTGGTTAAAAATGGGCCATTTGTTGGCTTTTTGATTGGGGCTGTATTTGGACTTTTCGTAAGTACCGTTGGGTAGGTCTCGAGACGCTGAATCCGTAGACAGGCGGCATGCGTCAATCGGGGTTCGGAGGGAAAAGTTATGAACCTCGGTATGCTAAGGGCATTTTGGTAATTAGCCATGAAAGAGCATTTTGGTCAATTGTGTTTTAAGGGGGCCAACTTTGTCCTTTAGCTAATGTGATGAATTAGCAATTGGGTGACTCACGTTGTTCTTTAAGTGACACATGTCACCTAGCAAAGAGAGATTAGTGGCATGAAGATATACTTAGGTCCTGATTTGAATTATCAAATCGTGTGTGTGTGAAAAACAGAGTATGAACAAAAGCTATAATTGATCTCAGGCGACAGATTGAACTCTTGGGTTGGGATTGTGAGGAATTAAATGAATTCCAGAGAGAAAAACGAAAGGATATCGAAGGAGGATTGATGGGCTTTGAACCTAGTTGTAGCCAGACTCAAACCCGAAAACCCTTGATAAACCTTCAGATTGAAATTAAGTTTGTGGCCATTTATGAGTGAAATTGACATCGAATTAAGCCTCTTGAGATCATTTCGAGTCGAACCCAATCAAAAACGAAAGAAAATGACGTCGTTTTGACTGAGAACAGACATGGCAAGAACTGGAAAATTCAAGGATTGGGTCGTGTAATTAGAGAGGTTGGATGTTGAAATTGAGCTTGGAAGTATGTTTATATGGCTCATGCGAAGCTTCTGGGTGAATCAATTGCACGAATTCGATTGAAATTGATGAAGTTCGAAGATGAACAGTGGTTACATGTTCTTCGATATTTCGAACTCGAAGTCGACTGGATTAAGGTAAGTTCCATTGAAATTAAGTTTACAGAACTTTAATTGGACCTAAAACGATGCTATTGGCTTGATCAATTTTGAAATTCAATCGAGAATTAACAGAGAACTGGTCGGGTCTTTTCGCTAGCTAAAGGACCCGTTTTACAGGTATCCGGGTCGAGAAGATGAACAATACCCTGTTACTGTGGTAGGCGCGTGAGTGGGAATCCCGAGGTGAGTTCAACATGAATTTTGTCCTATTTAATGTAACAGAAATTTTGGCATTGGTTTCAAGGAAATCAGACACGGTTTCGATATTGTTTCGAGAGTCCGAAGGTTTATGTTATGTTTAAAATATGTATTTAAATCCCGAAAAAATTGGGGGAAAATTATGGGAAGTATATTGAGATGTTTGTGATCCTTGATAATGATTTTAGACAGGAATGGTGACTTCCGGAATTTATGGAAAAACGTGCAACTCGGAAAGCGAGCGATGTGGACGGTGTGTGAGTGGACTTTTGTTTTCTACCCAAAATGCATGCATATATGTTTTAAATGCTTTATGATATGATTTGAAATGATTTGGCATGATTGATTTTTCGATGTGATGATTTCCGGATTTTGGGAATCTAATATTGTTTTATATTGTTTTAGGCATGATTTTCGAGAAAAACTGTGAAATTGCTATTTTGGCCAAAGGCTCGGGATTTGAAATTAGTTTTGAGTCGGATTATGAGTCGCGAAATGATTTGATGGATTTATCATGATTTTTGGCTATATTTTATGGATTTATGTGAAATTGGCAACTGAGGTTGCGATTGCACGGATTTGCGTGAAAATGATATTTTGGGCTTGAGACCCAATTGGATAGTGATTTTGACTCGGATTTGGAGTCACCTGTAAATATGATGAAATTGATGATTTTGATCTATAAAGTATATTTTGGACACTGTTTTTATGATGGATTTGTGGAACTTGCTTTGTGAAAGCTATGTTTCGGGCAGAGGCACTGTTGAAACGTTTTTAACTTGATTTGAGACTTGAATGGTTTTAAAATGAGATTACTGGATTTGGTGACTGTTCCACATATACCATCCTCTGTGATTTGATGGTCTCCTCCAGACGTAGTAGATCTTGGAGTAGTCACGATCCACTGCTTGGAGATGAGTAGCTCCGAGGGAGGCTCAGTCTCAGGAGTGTGAGTTTATGATGATATCCTCTAGACGTCGTAGATCCTAAAGTTGATATCACCCCAGACATCGTAGATTCTGGGGAGGTACTCGGACATGAGACACCCGAGTTGCACTCGTTGCATTGATATCGTGACGGGTTACTTGGATATTGAGATTGGATATTGAGGATTGGTGGTATTATGATTTATTGATATTTGTGTCCAGATACTTTATATCGTGCACTGATTTGATGAACATGAGTTTTATGGACTATGGGAAAACATGTTTTGATTTTATCGGTCCACTGTTCATACTTGACTTATTTCACACTATGACTCATGTTTTATGATATGCATGCATGTTTGTGAAACTGGAGGGTAAGAATGTATTTTGATAAATGTATTTCTAAAACTTTGTTTTGTCCACTCACACCTTTTCTGTTTTATTGACCATCCAGGTCGTGGCGCGATGATCGAGGCTGTTCGAGAGGCGGAGGCATGAGTAGGCACAAGTACGGTTTTCCCTTGTTTGACAAGTGCTGAAGGTAATTTTGGAATTTTAGTTGAATTGTCAGACGGGAGCAGGACCGGGAACGGTTATCTATGGCCTTCGGGGACGGGTCCTGTCAAATTGGTATCAGAGCACTAGGTTGTTGAATATGTTGTCACGTCATGCCTTTGAAACGTAAGCCTCGTGCGCGACCTGGTAGTGAGACGTGTATACGAGGGTATATGATACCTCGTGATTGATCTCAGAATGAGATTGACCCCGGATTTGGGGCCAGATGCTAATCAGTGTACACTGTGAACTACTAACTGTTAAACAAGGATTTGTGTGGGTCCCATGAATGAAGGAGCCCAGAGGCTAGAGAGGTAGCATAATTGGGCAGATTGGACCCGGGATGAGATTGTTCTCAGTGAATGTATGAGTCTAGAGTATGATGGGATATCCCTTAGGCCTTAGAGGTCGTATCAGATGTGATTCACTAGCGAAATTTGCTCGGTGACCGAGTATGCCAATGATGGCATGGATGATTGTTATGAGATTGGACTCAAAGTGAGTCAGGATATTGGTTAGGACTCGAGATGAGCCGTAAAGATTGAAAAATAACTATGATTTTTGACACGGCCGACCCATGTGATTGAGAAATGTTTGGCACCTGGGATGCCAAGGATTGGGATAGGATCAAATATCGATGAGTTATGAATGTATGGGTTGTTATTGTTTAACCATGTTTATTGGATTTATGGACTTGGATGGGTCGTGCGAATTTCACTTAACGATTGAAAGTTCGGGCAGAGACCTGTGGTATACAGAGGATTGGACTTAGGAGATGGTCCAGTGCAGTGAGACTCTAGTTGGGTCCACTGAGTGATAAAATGTGAAGGTTAATTGTTACTCATAAGTGTAAGTCGTCTGGTCACATCATAAAGAAATGATTATATCGATTGATAAAGTGATATAGGCACTAGTTGGGGTGCAAAGGATCAGGGATTGGCCCCTGCATTGATTGTTGATCTGACAGGCGAGGGAAAAGTTGGTAGGCCCGTGATGGACCAGAGGGGCGTGGTCGGATTGGGACCACATGCCCGAGGATTGCAGTTACTAGCTGGAGGCCTGCGTAGCCTCTGTAGTAGCGATATAGATATAATTTTGACCAGGATGTATGTATTTGGTAGGTCTCGGGCTATCCACTCTTCCATGTGTTGAGATTGTACATTGGATGGATACAGAGATGTCCGTGATGGGTTAAGGTATGGCAGTCGGTGAATCGACTGGAGCTATGGATGTGATGAAAGAGATAAAATTTATGTGGTAATTATATATGACAAAATTGGTGAGACCTAAGGGGGATAGAACTATTGATGTGAGGCTACCCAGGATGACCGGTGTTATTAGCCTGGGGGCTGCATTGGATACTCCTGGACTTGGATGATTTGGATGTAATCTTTGGGATGGATTGATTGATGACTCAGGATACCTCTATCGAGTATGTCGATGCGAGAGTGATATGTGGAGTCCACAATTACCAGAGATTGTATTTCAGGGGGACTCGAGGATATTACCCTCTAGAATGATATTGAGCCTCACAATCGATGGACTGTTGGTAGAGGTAATCAAAGTTTTCTGGTTAGATGTGTGGCATATGTGATTAGTGTATGAGATGCCTAGTGATGGCTGATGATGTACAGATTCTGGAATATGTTTCCTGAGGTTTTTTCCAAGATGAGAGATCGAGTTTATGATGATGATCATGTCGAGTAAGCGCAGGACTTGATAGCCGCGGGTTCATTTGGCTCAGTGTTGCCGTGGAGAACCCAGTGGTGTTAAAGAGAAAAAAGGAATGATGGTCCTAGCTTACATGTCGATTATGGAAAACTTAATGAGGTAATAGTATGGGATAAGTATCCCTTATCACAAGCTAATGAATTGTGGTTCTATTGGAAATATGTGATTTTGGGGCCTCATGAGAGTGGTCAACAGGGTGATGACTAACAGTCATGAGTAAAAGAGAAAAATATGATGTCCAGCTTTGATGTGGCTAAGGTTAGCCAATGGTGATGCCTTTGGATGGGCAAATGAACCAGTTATGTTTGCGAGATGATGAGTCAGGTATTCTGACCATATTTGGATGTTGTATGGTACCATGATTGATTATTGATTGATGTACTTACATGTACAGATGGGCGTGTGATATACTGTATTGAATACCCTCAGAGAGAAAACAATATGGTTGAATAAGTGTTAGGTCTGGTCGACTAGAGTAGGTTTGTGAAACATATATGAATAATGGCCGGGATTAGTGTGAATCCCAGGAGAAACATATGTATTGGTCAAAAGAAAATAATGAAAGACTGTCATGGGGAAATATGAGTTGTTTTGAGATTGGATGGACCACAGAGGATTGTAGAGGGGTTCTCTACAATGTGTTGCCAGTTATGATGATTGACCTAGAAGGAGGTTAGAGTTATTGGCAATGAAAACTAAAATAGAATGATTACAAGTGGGAAAACAGTGACTTATGTTCGATGTGACCCTTTCTGTATGCATAGTGATATGTCACTATGAGATTTGGGATTTGGTGAGGTGTGCTTCGGTAGCATGGGGCTGGGATTGCCGATGCTAGCTGAACCCTCAGGAGTTTTACTTTCCTTGCATGATTTGGGATTGACCATAGTGACCCATGGATCGAGTATGCAGAGGTCATACCTCTGGAAAGGAATGTACGAGTACTGTATCGACCATCAGGATTGATAATGATTGTTAAACATAAAAGCTTAATGTGTGATGAGGCGATAGTCAGGATACATTGAGGTAAAGACTGCATTGACGGGTCAAGTATCATTCGTGGGGAGGCTAATAAGATAGTCGGTCGAGAATGAACATGTTTGATAACGTAAGGACAGATGAAATCCTGTTATTGATGGAGCTCCATAGGATTGGAGTGGTACATGATGTTTGGATCATTTGGACTACTAGAGTCCAACTACAGGATCATACTAGGTGTATGATGTTGGTATATGATGTTGAATGGAACTGAGGTTAAGGAATGGATATGCTTTGCGACATCGTACAAATGATTGTACTGAGTGCCAGTTATTGGCAGGAAGTAGGCATTAGTAAGGCCTGTAATGATAAATACAACAGAAGGAAATGTTCAATTTATTAGATTGAGTGACCTTGGAAAAAAGGGTATGAGGGGAATGAGTTCCCGATTTATTGAGCCTTATGAGGTGATTGGCCTGGTAGCCTAGCGACATATGCATAGTGATTTAAGCCCTTGTACCATGTCATGAGTGAATGACATGTGATTGGGATGATGGTACTGGTACTTGTGATTTCTGGATTGTGTATACACGGACGTTGAGCAACGCTCCGTATTACGAGTGGGTTTGGATATGACTGCCTGTGGGGCAAGGATTTACATAGAGATATGTCCCGATGTTGATTCACTAATGAGGATTGGATTATCGAGTTTCCATAAGTTTGATTTAGATTGATATTTGGTTTAGGTGAACCAGAAGGGTATGCGGTTGATTATGTTTCTGGTTCACATACTTAGTCTTTGGGAGAACTATCATGGTAACTACTGATTGGAATTTCGAGGACGAAATTCTTTAAGGGGGGTAGGTTGTAATGACCCGGACATTCAAAAAAGGAAAATTTGGAAAATTTGAAGGAAATGACGATTTTGCCCCTAGAATAGGGCGAACGGTTGACTTTTGGTTCAAATGGTCAAATGGGCTTAAACCGATGACTGTGACGTAGTTTGGGAGGTCACGAGTTCATAGACAGGTGGCACGTCCGATTCCGACATTCGAGGAGAAAGTTATGATGTTTGGAAGTTTAAGGGTAATTTGGTAAATTGGTTAAAAAGGGGCCATTTGTTGACTTTTTGATTGGGACCGTGTTTGAACTTTCCAGCAGTACTGTTGGGTAGGTCTCGAGATGCTGAATCTGTAGACAGGCGGCATGCGTCAATCGGGGTTCGGAGGGAAAAGTTATGAACCTCGGAATGCTAAATGCATTTTGGTAATTAGCCATGAAAGGGCATTTTGGTCAATTGTGTTTTAAGGGGGGGCAACTTTGTCCTTTAGCTAATGTGATGAATTAGCAATTGGGTGACTCACGTTGTTCTTTAAGTGACACATGTCACCTAGCAAAGAGAGATTAGTGGCCTGAAGATATACTTAGGTGTTGATTTGAATTATCAAATCGTGTGTGTGTGAAAAACAGAGTATGAACAAAAGCTATACTTGATCTCAAGCGACAGATTGAACTCTTGGGCTGGGATTGTGAGGAATTAAATGAATTCCAGAGAGAAAAACGAAAGGTTATCGAAGGAGGATTAATGGGCTTTGAACCTAGTTGTACCCAGATTCAAGCCCGAAAACCCTTGATAAACCTTCAGATTGAAATTAAATTTGTAGCCATTTATGAGTGAAATTGATATCGAATTAAGCCTCCTAAGATCATTTCGAGTCGAACCCAATCAAAAACGAAAGAAAAGGACGTCGTTTTGACTGAGAACAGACATGGCAAGAACTGGAAAATACAAGGATTGGGTCGTGTAATTAGAGAGGTTGGATGTTGAAATTGAGCTTGGAAGTATGTTTATATGGCTCCTGCGAAGCTTCTGAGTGAATCAATTGCACGAATTCGATTGAAATTGATGAAGTTCGAAGATGAACAGTGGTTACATGTTCTTCGATATTTCGAACTCGAAGTCGACTGAATTAAGGTAAGTTCCATTGAAATTAAGTTTACAGAATTTTAATTGGACCTAAAACGATGCTATTGGCTTGATCAATTTTGAAATTCAATCGAGAATTGACAGAGAACTGGTCGGGTCGTCTCGCGGGCTAAAGGACCCGTTTTACAGGTATCCGGGTCGAGAAGATGAACAGTACCATGTTACTGTAGCAGGCGCGTGGACTCACACGCAGCCGCTTGCGGCGGTGCGTGAGTGGGAATCTTGAGGTGAGTTCAACATGACTTTTCTCCTATTTAATGTAACAGACATTTTGGCTTTGGTTTCGAGGAAATCGGACACCGTTTCGATATTGTTTCGAGGGTCCGAAGGTTTATGTTACGTTTAAAAATATGTATTTAAATCCCGGAAAAATTGGGGGAAAATTATGGGAAGTATATTGAGATGTTAGTGACCCTTGATAATGATTTTGGACAGGAATGGTGACTTTCGGAATTTACGAAAAAACGTGCAGCTCGAAAAGCGAGCGATGTAGACGGTGTGTGAGTGGACTTTTGTTTTCTACCCAGAATGCATGCATATATTTTATAAATGCTTTATGATATGATTTGAAATGAGTTGGCATGATTGAAGTTTCGATGTGATGATTTCCGAATTTTGGCCACGATTTTCTAGAAAAATTGTGAAATTGTTGTTTTGGACGAATGCTCGGGATTTGAGATTGAGTTTGACTCGGATTATGTGTCGGGAAATGATTTGATGGATATTTCATGAGTTTTGGCTATATTTTATGGATTTATGTGAAATTGGAAACTGAGGTTGCGATTGCACGGATTTACGTGAAAATGATATTTTGGGCTTGAGACCCAATTGGTTAGTGATTTTGACTCGGATTTGGAGTCACATGTGAATATGATGAAATTGATGATTTTGATCTATAAAGTATATTTTGGACACTATTTTTATGATGGATTTGTGGAACTTGCTTTGTGAAAGCTATGTTTTGGGCAGAGGCCCTGTTGAAACGTTTTTAACTTGATTTGAGACTTGAATGGTTTTAAAATGAGATTACTGGATTTGGTGACTGTTCCACATGTTCCATCCTCTATGATTTGATGGTCTCCTTCAGACGTCGTAGATCCTGAAGTAGTCACGATCCACTGCTTGGAGATGAGTAGCTCTGAGGGAGGCTCAGTCTCAGGAGTGTGAGTTTATGATGATATCCTCCAGACGTCGTAGATCCTGGAGATGATATCACCCCAGACGTCGTAGATCCTGGGGAGGTACTCGGACATGAGACACCCGAGTTGCACGCGTTGCATTGATATCGTGACGGGTTACTTGGATATTGAGATTGAATATTGAGGATTGGTGGTATTATGATTTATTGATATTTGTGTCCAGATACTTTATATCGTGCACTGATTTGATGAACATGAGTTTTATGGACTATGGGAAAACATGTTTTGATTTTATTGGTCCATTGTTCATACTTGATTTATTTCACACTATGACTCATGTTTTATGATATGCATGCATGTTTGTGAAACTGGAGGGTAAGAATGTATTTTGATAAATGTATTTATAAAACTTTGTTTTGTCCACTCACACCTTTTCTGTTTTATTGACCCTCCAGGTCGTGGCGCGATGATCGAGGCTGTTCGAGAGGTGGAGGCATGAGTAGACACAAGTACGATTATTGTAATGACCCGTCCCGGGAAATAGGGTTAAGACGGTGATTAGTGAAGGATTAGTGAGCTTAATCGGTGGTTAGTTGGTCTCGATAGGGTCGTTAGCGTAGAATGACGATTTTGCCCCTAGGTTGGGTAAAATGTTGACTTTTAGTTCGGGTGGTCAAATGGACTTTGACCAGTAACGGTGACGTAGTTCGGGACGTCACGAATCCGTCGACAGGTGGTACGCACGATTCCGACATCCGAGGAGGAAGTGATGATGTTCGGAAGGTTGAGGGTACGTTCGTAATTTGGTTAAACTAGGGGGAAAAGTTAACTTTTCGTACGACTGGGTTTTGACACATTGACCTAGGATAGTTAGGTAGATCTTGTCGTCCCTAGTTTAACGACAGGCGGCACGTATTCAATGGACGTAGGACGGGCAAGTTACGGGTCTAAAACGGTAAGGGTAAAATGGTAAGTTTGGCTTAAAAGGAAGGGCATTTTGGTCTTTTGCACATGGGGATTTGTGCAACAGATTGGGACAAATGGATGGCTTAGATTGAGCCACTTGTGAGAGGGGTTTTAGGATTGTGACACGTGTAAGAGGGCTAGAGGGTTCTAGGGAACACGTTCCAATTATTTGGGCATTGTGACCGTGTATCCCCGTGTGTGTGTGTGTGTGTTCGAACAAGAGAAAACAGAGAGGTGAGGCGGTGGAGGATGTGATCGGTTCAGTGTGTGGGTGAGAGTTGGGTGAGTTGTGAGAGTGACAGAGAGAAGAAGGAGAACTGGTGAGTGGTTGGTGGACTGAAATCGTGCTAGAAACACGGCGGTGGTGAGGTTTGATTTTCAGGGAAAACAGAAAGGCTGTGGGACAGTGGTGGTGGTTGTGCCGTGTGTTGGCTTAATCCAAGCTAGAGGAGGCTAGGATGACTGCAGAGGACTCAGTGGACACCGTGGTACACGGCGGTGCAGACGGCGGAGGATGATTCGAAGGTGAGACCTAAATCCTCTATTTTTCCCGTTTTCTTTATTTCGAAAGTGGTGGACTTTGGTTTAGAGTCGAGGGTTTTGGTGAGTGATGTGAGGTTTAGAAAGGTCCCAGGAGTCGTCTGAAGTTGGTGCCGTGACGGGGGAAGGTCTGGGTGGCCGGAACCCGAAACAGGGCTATCAGGCAGTTTTGTTTCGAGGTTGAAGCCGATAGGTTTAGGGCCTTTATTTCTAGGTTTTAGGACTGGAATGGATTGCTGGGAACTGGACGAAGCTTTTGGGATTGAAATGGTGGGAAATCATGGCGGAATTGCAGAGAACCGGCCACGCCGGTCCAGTACAGTCGAACCGGCTGACTTGAGGAAGACGATGACACTGCAGCAGGCGCGTGAGGCCCACGCGCAGCCACTTTGGGCGGCGGGTGAGGGCGCGTGTGGTGGTTTCTGAGGAAGGTGTCAACTAGGGTTTTGGTCTAGATGTTGTGACGAGTCTAATGGAATTGGTTTCGGGTTGTTCGGACGTCGTTCGAGGGTAGTTCCGCGAAGGTGCAGGTTTAGGGTTCCGGTTCGTTACGTTTAGGATCCGGGGATTTTTGGGGAAAATTAGGTGGACCTTCGTAGATGTGTTAGTAACGTACTTTGGTGACTTGTGATAGGATCGGGACTTCCCGAGGAAGCTGAGGAACGTACGGGACGTTCGGGACGCGATTGAGGGCGGAGAACCGTTACCGCAATCGCTACAGCCCGCATCCGCGATCAACCTGAAGGGTATTAAAACATCAAAAGTCGTGAGTGGATAAAAATAATATTTTAATAAAACCTTTTCATACAAAGACATTTATACACTTCACTAAAAGCATATGCATGCATTAGAAAACCATTTATCAAACGTGCATAAACCATTTGAAAACATTTTTCAAACCTTTCAAGGGTTCATGTCCGGTCCCCATAAACCGTCATGACCCATAAAATCCATTCATGGGTCCCTGACCCGAAATCACAATCTTAAAATATGGAACACGGTAAATTAAATCAATAGGGACTCAACCCAAATCATGTCACGTGGGTCTCAGCCTAAAACCATTCTCAGTGAAATACCAAAACATCGAATACGGGGTCTCTGCCCCAAACCACTTTCCAAAACGTAAAACACGGAACACGGGGTTTCCGCCCCAAAATCACTTTCCATAAAACTCATACGTACGCATACGCATAACCCATCTGTGGCAATTCCGAGAAGATGCCAACTCGGGGCACACAACCCCTAGGGAACACATCCCCGATATATGTCACGATTAATCAAATCTATACTAGTGTGCAAACCACTCGGGGTCTCACTCTGAGTCTTCTCCCAGGAATTCTCCACCTGGGAGGCTCTATCTCTGGATCTAGTCCGAGCTCTATCTTTGGATCTAGTACGATCATCTCTTCGGAACCTGGTATGGGACCACATCATAACTTCCACTCCTGGAACGGGATCCCTATGGGGATACCCATTCTGGTCTGTAGATCATGACTCTCCAGGTCGACGTCTAGAGGAGACCATATAAATCATATGGAGGGTTCATATAAATTTTCCAAATACTTTCTTTCTTTCTCAAAAAATTTCTCAACTAGGACTCATACCCGATTCATCTCAACAAGATTCCTCGAATCCGATTCAAATCCATTTCACAGGCCTCAGCCTAAATCCACAGTTCAACAAGGTTTCATCCCAGGATTCTCATTTCATAAACCGAATTGGGACTCAAGCCCGATGTTACAATCAAATGGGCCTCTAGCCCGATATCATGACGAACTGGGCCCTAAACCCGAAACCATAATGCAACGAGGCCTCAAGCTCGATTTCACAACCAAAGGGGCCCTAAGCCCGATATTATAACCAACCGGGACTCAGGCCCGATACCATAGTTCAAATAGGCCTCAAGCCAGAATCGTAAACCAACGGGACCCTCGGTCCGATCGTATAACTCAAATGGACCCTCGGTCCGATTCTACGTCAAATCAAATGAACTCCAAGTCTGAGAGTTCGTAAATCAAATGGGCCTCGTGGCCGATTTCATATTTCCAAATCCAAAACCAATTCATTAAATCATCATTGAAAACGCAGTACGCAAAGGTAGGACATAAAGCCGAAAACCTCAAAAAACGTGCAAATATTTCGATCCTAAGCTACCACAATAAAATGCACTCATGGCATCATAAAACATATATTAAAACACTTATAAAACATTTATGCATGCATCAAGTTCGAAAAACAGGCCCACTCATAGACCGTCCGAAGCCGCGCCTCGATACGCGTGCTATAAGCCTCTTCCGGGCCAATAGTCTTCTCCGAGATTCCCGAACCTGTCCAAATTAATTTAGAGGGTTACTAACTACTTATATAACCTCTCACTAAAGTCCCGTAATTTTCTGAAATTTCTAACTATTTTTAACCGCGAACCTAAACCATCGGACGTCTCGAACTATATCGAAACGATGTCCGATTGACACGAAACCAGTCCCAAAATGCTCGTTACATTGAATAAATGATTTGTCATGTTGGAAGTCTCCCCAAAGGAGAGCCCACGCACCCTCACGTACCCCAAGAAGGTCCTACGCGTGGGCCTCATGTACTAGGACACTGTACATCTTCTTCATGCGATCGACCCGGGTCCGGCCGGTTCGCTCGTTCGCCTGGACCGGCGTGACCAGTCTGGCCTGGTTTCTCACCCATTTTGATTTCGTTTTCTTCCAATCCAATCCAATATACCTATTTTCTCATTTCCTATTCCAATAAAAAGAACTAAACAAAACACCCTAAAATCTAATGGTTCAAAACTCCCTCACGGTTCATCTTTTTCCATTTTCCTCGCACGGTTCCTCAGCCGTCAAACCACCATCAAAATCATCTTAAAACCTTCCTAGCAACCTAATAATCATCCTCTAATCATTCAAAACTATCCATAACATCAAAATCAAATTAAAAAAGAATATTGGGTCTTACCGAGCAATCGGGTTTCCTGGCCATCACCGTAGTGCATGGCGGTCCAGACAGCCCCCCAGCCACCATCTGCCTCCTCTGTCTCTCCCTCTCAAGTCCTCTGGCTCATAGCCGATCGACAAGGTAAAGGGGATGGGTTGTGAGATCGGGTTTGGTTGAAATAAAGAAGATGATCGAATGAAAATAAAGGGAAGGGATATGCATGAATGTAAAATGGTGTCCAGTGGATGGGTGACACTTGTCACTCATCCATTGGGCCTTGGGGCAAATATCTGGGCCCACATAATTCCAAAAGGTATCCATTTCGTAATTCGTGCAATAGTACGTTCAGTCATTCGTGAACCTTAACTTTTCGGTCGAACGTCCGAATTCGACATGCCACCTGTCTACGGATTCGTATCGTCTCGATCTACGTAATGGTTCTTGGCCCTCTGCCATCGGAACTCCCGGGTCAAAAGTCAACTATTTGCTCTTATTCGACCAAATTACCAAAAATGCCCTCGAACTTCCGAAAATCATAACTTCTTCCTCGAACATTGGAATCGGGCATGCCACCTGTCTATAAACTCGTGACGTCCTGAACTACGTGACAGTCATTGGCCAAAGTCCATTTAATCCTCGTCTAATCCCCGATTAGTCTCGCTAATCGGTCATTAATTCTTAATTAGTGCCGATAATTCGACACAGAACGAGAATACCCGTGGAATCCTCCTTAATCGGTCATTAAATCGACTCGATTCCACACCTAAACTGTGGAATCCAACCATATCCCTCGACTCGAGTATTGCACCCACACGAGAATACCCGTGTAATAGTACACGTCCGACACACATACCGAACTCATCGGTACGTACCGTCACTAGAGCTTCCCAAAGCTCAAACTCATTCTCGAGAACTACACGTCAGCTCGTACATCTCACTCGAGACAGAACATCGACACTCGTTGATCTCGCCTGTCACTCACTTTAACAGGTCAGCGATACCAGAAAAACATTAAAATGGCCACCCCAGTTCAACACTCGGACACGTTCCATCCTCCAGTCGTCAGGCTGAATTACGTACTTCCACTAAGGGCTGACGCATCTAAGCTGACATTCAGCTCAGCATCCGTACAGACAACAGTTTATAGATCCTGCCATCACAATGGCATGAATCCCAACTCACAGGTCATTCTCAAACCTATGTCCAAACTGACTCTTCTTAGAGTCCCATCAATCCATACCAATCCGAACTAGTCGGATACCGATCAATCAGTTGCCAGGATATGTCACGACGTCGTGACCAGTCGACAACTCACGGCTCCACTGCGCTTCGCTGCTCTACTCTGATCTCGACTCATTCTCGAGTCCTCAAATCGTATCTTGCATCACTCAGCGATCGATGCTGAAATCTTAACTCACTCGAGTCCCGAAACTGTTACTATCGGATCTAATCTGATCGCCACTCATGTCCATCTAGGAATTTATCCAATCTACAACATTACTAAAATCTCAAGACACTCTCAACCCGACATATGGATTGACCGTGGTCAATCCCATCATCCAACGTGCACAACACACAAGTGCACCCACATCGCAACAATCATCAAGGCCCTACTCGGCGTGCTCACGGACTACACTCTGGCAACGTCCAACCACATACTACTGTCCGCACTCCAATCGTGGTTCGGACCCCAACCGTCCGTCACCAGGCGAACATCAATCCATTACCTCGGACACTTACTCGTCACATCCTGTGATGCTAAATACCATCTACTTGTCAAGTCAATCAAATTTGACTCACAGCCTAGGTGTTCGGTTCTTACACCCTCTTTGAATTCCTAGCTGTCACATCACTCCTCATCGTCCCACCTAGGGATGAATCAAAGAGAATCCAAGATGATGACACTAAAGTTCATTCTATGTCATTCTTCGGCATCCAACACTATTTACCAAAGAGTCACACTCAGTGACCTCAGAATATCCCTCTCCAATGCGGAATCAAGCACTCTTCTCATCGTCTCAATCACAACTTCTCTCGATTAAGAAGTTCAAACCACGTTGGAAACCATGCTTCTTTTCCAATTACGGAGCTCACTTCTTACACGAGCATTCCCGCATCTTGTAGGCAAACGATTTACAAGTCCTCAACTCAGGAGGTATGGTCAACCGTAGTCAACCAAAACCAATCTGCAATGAACTCTTAAGTCCTCAGCTCAACTGGACACCATCCATGCGTCCGTGAATACCGTTTATGTAGGTACACTCATTCCGAGTGAAATTCACGCGACTCCAGGTTAAACCTTGTGTACTATTTACGGATGTGCATAAACGGCCTCCAACCCTCGCATCTCGTACCTTTAATAAACTGATCCAACTCTGACTCACAGAATTGGTCGGAATTCACTGGCATCGGTCGGTAGGCTAAACAGATCGCAACGTCTGTCGTGATCTAAAGCTAAATCTCTACGTACTACCAAATCTGACAAACCAACCAATACGTCATAAGACGTCACTTACGTCATCCACTTATATCTTTTTCATCCAAATGCCACTTAGGCATTTCAATCTCTAACGTTACTACTCCTAGGCACACACTCGCACCCCAAGCCTCGTATTATCAGGGAACTGCTCACCCAACCAACTACTCTTGGTGTCTCGCACTGAACCACTCAGGATCCTCTTTGTCCCGCTCAGTGCCCATCGAAACTCACAAGCTCGCCCCTCTGGGCACCTTTACTATTCCGTCTGCATACTGGTTCACAAGTCCCAACTCTATGGGATCAACTCCAGCACTCACACTCATGTGATCCATCCAAAGCTATCTAAGGCACCTGTCACTCATCCAGGTATATCCTACTAGTCACAGTCACCTCACAGAGGTAACGTGGTAAGTGTGCCAACACCCAACGGCAGCGTCTCATTCTACGATCGCACTAAGCCGTAATCGAGTCGAATCTAGAATCTATGCTCTTACTGTGCGTCACTCACGCACCCAGTATCATCGTCACGACTGACGAATCCCATCGTCACAATCGTCACGGCATCCTGAGACTATCCAACTATATAAGACTCGACTATGTCCATCGATAGTAGCGTCTGCCACAACCTCGTGCAGACCAAACTCAGAAAAACTCTACTATCGAGACTCCAAATCCATGCGGTATACTCATCGCAGGTACCAACCACTCCACACGCAACATCCACCGATCGGTCCACCTCAGGATTCCAAATCTCATCTCACAATGTACTATTCGATCGGATCCCTGGCTCTCGACTCCGAAGAGTTCTCATACTCCAATAGTGGTACCAAACAACCAGTAACTAGACTGTGAGGATCTCATCCTCTCATAACTCTACGGCTCTCAGCCGCTGGGCCCACAAGAAACTAGCCATATTCTGTGTCTAACACTGTACTGCTGTTACAAATCGCAATCGTATCCTATCACGTCACACAACAACCATTCTGGGCATCTCCTGCCAGTCGACATCCCTCCGGGACAGGACACACTGCAACATGGCAACACATGCCACATAGAGTCAAACGTTCCTATTCCCAACAATCTCCCTCGGGTCAACCATGACCTCAGATGCTCTCTGCAGCATACTTTACAATCCGACATGACACGACCGACAATGATCTCGACTCGGAAGTCGTTATACAGTGTCTACTGATCCACTGGATCCTACTCACCAGTAACACTACTGCTCTAAGCCGTTAGATTCCTATGCACATCGATCCTACTCGGGATCAACCTCAAAACACGTGACATGTATGGCATTAGATGCCAATCGAACCTCAAACTATCGTATCACGTGACAAACACCCTCAAACTAAGGTTCGATTCTACCGAATCCTCATACTAATACCCCAACTATCAGGTTGATGGCAGGCTGTTACGACTTCAGAGACATCACATCCTTGACCTGCGCGCACTCTGAGAGTAAAACACGCTCTGATACCGACTGGTATCAGAGTACCATGAGTATCAATTATGCCAACCTGCTCTGATACCACTTTGGTATCAGAGTACCACATGCAAACCTCGCTCTGATACCACTTTGTCAGGACCCGTCCCAAATCCCCCGGGATTAACGTGGGACGCGCTTGATCCCGTCTGACACAAAGTGTCAGACTAGGGAAAATTCCATCTCTAGCCCTCACCGGGGCTTCTAGAGTATGACAGGATCGTAGGTGGATGAGTGTGATGTCTCGTCTCTGCTACAACCCGCATCCGTGATCAACCTGAAGGGCATTAAAACATCAAAAGTCGCGAGTGGACAAAAATAATATTTAATAAAACGTTTTCATACAAAGACATTTATGCCCTTCACTAAAAGCATATGCATGCATTCGAAAACCATTTATCAAACGTGCATAAACCATTTGAAAACATTCTCAAAACCTTCCAAGGGTTCATGCCCGGTCCCCATAAACCGTCATCACCCGTAAAATCCATTCATGGATCCCTGACCCGAAATCACAATCTTAAAACATGGAACACGGTAAATCAAATCAATAGGGACTCAGCCCCAAATAATGTCATGTGAGTCTCAGCCCAAAACCATTCTTAGTGAAATACCAAAACATCGAATACGGGGGTAGAGACCCCGCCCACAAATCACTTTTCATAAACCTCATACGTACGCATACGTATAACCCATCCGCGGGCACTTCCGAGAAGATGCCAACTCGGGGCACACATCCCCGATATATGTCACGATTAATCATATCTATAGTAGTGTGCACACCACTCGGGGTCTCACTCCGAGTCTTCTCCCAGGAATTCTCCATCTGGGAGGCTCTATCTCTGGATCTAGTCTGAGCTCTATCTCTGGATCTAGTCCGATCATCTCTCCAGAATCTAGTCCGGGACCACATCATAACTTCCACTCTTGGAACGGGATCCGTATGGGGATACCCATTCTGGTCTGTGGATCGTGACTCTCCACGTCGACGTCTAGAGGAGACCATATAAATCATATGGAGGGTTCATATACATTTTCCAAATACTTTCTTTCTTTCTCAAAGCATTTCTCAACTAGGTCTCATACACGATTCATCTCAACAGGATTCCTCGAATCCGATTCAAATCCATTTCACAGGGCTCAGCCTAAATCCACAGTTCAACAGGGTCTCATGCCAGAATTCACATTTCATAAACCGAACTGGGACTCAATCCGATGTTACAATCAACTGGGCCTCTAACCCGATATCACGACTAACTGGGACCCTGGGCCTCAAGGCCGAATCGTAAACCAACGGGACCCTCGGTCCGATCGTATAACTCAAATGGACCCTCTGTCCGATTTCCCGTCAAATCAAATGGACTCCAAGTATGCGAGTTCTTAAATCAAATGTCCCTCATGCTCGATTTTGTATTTCAAAATCCAAAACCAATTCATTAGATCATCATTGAAAACGCAGTACGCAAAGGTACGACATAAAGCCGAAAACCTAAAAAAAAGTGCAACTATGTCTATCCTAAGATACCACAATCAAATGCACTCATAGCATCGCAAAACATATATTAAATGACAGGACCCATCCCAATCCCCCAGGGATTAACGTGGGATGACCCTGCTCCCGTCTGACACGAAGTATCAGACAAGGAATATTTCCGACCTTTGCCCTCCCGGGCTATCAGAGTACGCTAGGATCCGGAGGAGGCATGTGATATCTCGGTCTCTGCTACAGTCCACATCCGATGTCAACCTGAAGGGCAGTCAAAACATTAAAAACTGTGAGTGGACAAAACAAAAGTTTATAAAAACATTTCATAAGACATTTGTACCCTCCACTAAAAAGCATGCATGCATTCGAAAACCATTTATCCAAAACAAACCATATGTGGGACTAAGCCCAAAGCAGATATAAACCAAGGTCGAAAGGACCACAATGAAAACGACCCTACGGGCCACTGCCCAAATCATAAAGAAACCAAGTACACGAGCCACTGCTCAAACCTTGTGCACACCTGTGCACACCACATATCATATATCATATATACATATAAGTCACACAACCAATCCTGTCACGGTATCCAAAGCTACGCGCGTGCTACCCGGGTCTCAATCCGAGTCATCTCAAAGTCAAGGTCAATGTCCGCAGACCACTGACCCTACCCGAGGTAATAGTAACCATAGCCTTCCTGAGAGTAAGGACCCCAACTGGGGGGTGACTCCACTCAGTCGGTGCTCCGTGACTACTCCGGGGTCCACCCAGGCCAACGACCCTCCCTGGAGGAGATAATAGAAGTAAAGGAAGGTAGATGAACATATATATACATAACATAATATCCATGCCCAGTTCTCCTGAACCGTCATGATCCATAATAACTCTAACCAAGGTAACATGCCGGTTCCCATAAACCGTCATGTACCGTAATAACATATCCAGGTAGCATGCTGGTTCCCATAAACCGTCATGAACCTGGGAATCCATTTAAGGTTCCCTAACCTGAAATCAAAACTGTAAAGTGACTGGGTCTCGTGCCCGAACATAGGACATCAGCTGGGCACCGTGCCCGAAATCTGAGGTCATATGCCCGAGACAAAACCAAATGGGTCTCATACCCGAGTTTATCCTTTTGAAATTCAAGCCATTTCATTAAAACCAATAAAGAAGTACAGACCCGTATAAGCACCGTATAAGGCTGAAACCTCGAAATACGTGCTTATACGTAACCACATACAAATGCACCCATGGCATCATCAAACAAGTAATAAAACATATAATAAACATTTATGCATGCACCAATTTAGAAAACAAGGTCCACTCACAGGCAGTCCGAGTTGCCGCCTCGATTTGCGTGCCATACCGTTCCCCGAGCCGATCACCGTCACCGGGACTCCCAAACCTATCCAAATTGTAATAGAAGGTTACTAACTACTTAATTAACCTCCCACTAAAGCCCCGTAATTTTCTCGTATTTTTAACTATTTTTAATCCCGAATCTAAACCTTCCGATGCCCCGAAACATATCGAGACGGTGTCCGATCGACACGAAACCAGTCCCAAAATGTTCGTTACATCGAATAGAAGATTTCGTATGTTGGAACCTTCCCCAGATTCCCTGCCACGCGCCCTCACACGCAGCCTGAAGTGGCTGCGCGTGGGCTTCACACGCCAGCTACAGTACCTGCTGACGTCATCACTGACATCAGCATGACGTCATCACTGACATCAGCATGACGTCATCACTGACGTCAGCATGACATCATCTGACAGCTGTCAGGTCTGACATGTTAGACTCTGACAGGTGCCACGTGTCATGCTCCCATTGGTCCACGTCACTGTGATGTCAGTGCCATGTGGCAGTCTGACATGTGCCACGTGTCATCACGGCACTGGTCCATGTCTGTGCCACGTGTCAGTGCTGATTGGGCCACGTCACTGACATGTCCTATGACCTTAAAATGGAAGAAAAACATCGAAAACCCGTACCTTCAATTCGGCCATGGCGGCCGTGACTTCTCCCGCCGTTCGCGGCTGTTCCAGGCCGTCCAACGCCTCGAAACCAATCCTAATCATCTCCTGGGATTCCTAGAAACCTTACCCAATTAATGGAATCAAGTAAAAACCATTAAAATCAAATTTTCAAAATTTGAAATATTTTCACCTCACGGGTTCTCTCTCCCCGCCGTGTCCTCCGTCGTGGCTGGCCGTGGCTTGCCATCCTCAGCCTCCTTCCACCACCTCACGGTCATGTTCAACTCACACAAGCAAGGAATGGTGATGGTGTGTGTGTGTTTCGGATTTGTGAAGGAAAAGGAAGAAAATGAAGAAAAGATGAAGTGATGAAGGTGATGTCGTGGAAGAGAAGGGAGAAGGAGATGATGGCTGATGAGAGAAGAGAAATGGAGGGTGTGGATTTAAGGATGAATTGAAATGAATGGCCAAGATTGAATGGTGGGTGGGTTTGGTTAAAAAAATTAATTAAATAATATTATTTTAGTATATAGATCCACATTTTGGGGGATCAAGTCAATGGGATGAGTGACACTTGTCACTCATCCATGGGGCCCACCAAAATATCTGCCCAATCAGATTTCGCCAAATCGTCCCCGTCTCGAAGTTCGTGCATAGTGAAATTCCGTGACCCATAACTCTCCCGTTCGAAGTCTGATTTCAGTGTGCCGCCTGCCTATGGATTCGTATCGTCCTCATCTACGTAACGATCTTCGGCCTTCGGCCATCGGACCTCCCGGTCAAAAAGTCAACTTTTGACCTCCTATTCACCCAAATTACCAAAATGCCCCTAAACTTCCGAACGTCATAACTTCTTCCTCGAATGTCAGAATTGAACGTGCCACCTGTCTATGAACTCGTGACGTCACGAACTACGTCACGGTTATCGGTCAAAGTCCATTTGACCGCCATATTGAAAAGTCAACGTTTTGCCACCGCTAGGGGCAAAACGGTCATTTCGCATCGTTCGTCCGATTTCGCCCAACTAATCACGGATTAGCCTCACTAATCGTGATTAGTCACTAATCTAATCCTGGAATTTGGGACGGGTCGTTACATTAAAACACTTATAAAACATTTATGCATGCATCAAGTTCGAAAGAAAGGTTCACTCACATACCGTCCGAAGTCGCGCCTCGATACGCGTGCCATAAGCCTCTCCCTGGCCAATCGTCGCCTCTGAATTCCTGAACCTGTCCAAATTAATTTAGAGGGTTACCAACTACTTATATAACCCCTCACTAAAGCCCCGTAATTTTTTTTGAATTTCTAACTATTTTTAAACGCGAACCTAAACGTTCGGATATCCAAAACTATATCGAAACGATGTCCGATTGACACGAAACCAGTCCCAAAATGTTCGTTACATCGAATTGATGATTTGACATGTTGGAAGTTACCCCAAAGGAGAGCGCACGTGCCCTCACGTGTCCCAAGAAGGTCTTGTGCATGGGCCTCACGTGCCAAGACACTGTACATCTTCTTCATACGATCGAACTGGGTCCAGCCAGTTCACTGGTTCGCCTGAACTGGCGTGACCGGTCCAGCCTGGTTTCTCACCCATTTTTGGTCTGTTTGCTTCCAATCCAACCCCAATATTCCTATTTTCTCATCTCCTATCTATTCCAATAAAAAGAACTAACCAAAACACCCTAAAATCTAACAGTTTAAAACTTCCTCACGGTTCATCTTTTTCCATTTTCCTCCCACGGTTCCTCAGCCGTCAAACCACCATCAAAATCATCTTAAAACCTTCATAGCAACCTAATAATCATCCTCTAATCATGCTAAGCTATTCATAACGCCAAAATCAAAATAAAAAAAAAATTGGGTCTTACTGAGCAATCGGGTTTCCTGGCCATCACCGCCATGCACGACGGTCCAGACAGTCCCCCAGCCACCATCCACCTCCTTTGTCTCTCCCTCTCAGGTCCTCTGGCTTATAGCCGAGCGACAAGGTAAAAGGGATGGGTTGTGAGATCGGGTTTGGTTGAAATAAAGAAGATGATCGAATGAAAATGAAGGGAATGGATATGCATGAATGTAAAATGGTGTCCAGTGGATGGGTGACACTTGTCACTCATCCATTGGACCTTGGGACAAATATTTGGGCCCACATAATTCTAAAAGGCATCTGTTTCGTAATTCGTGCAATAGTACGTTCGGACATCCATGAACCGTAACTTTTCCGTCGAACGTCTGAATTCGACATGCCACATGTCTATAGATTCGTATCGCCTCGATCTATGTAACGGTCCTCGGCCTTTGGCCATCGGACCTCCAGAGTCAAAAGTCAACTATTTGCTCTTATTCGATCAAATTACCAAAATGCCCCCAAACTTCCGAAAATCATAACTTCTTCCTCGAACGTCGGAATCGGGCGTGCCACCTGTCTATGAACTCATGACGTCCCGAACTACGTCACAATCATTGGCCAAAGTCCATTTGACAGCCTGAATGAAAAGTCAACGTTTTGCCCATTCTAGGGGCAAAATTGCCATTTCGCCCGAACATCCGTTAATCCTCATCTAATCCCCAA
The DNA here is from genome assembly GCA_032719365.1 of Prinsepia uniflora. Lineage (NCBI taxonomy): Eukaryota > Viridiplantae > Streptophyta > Magnoliopsida > Rosales > Rosaceae > Prinsepia > Prinsepia uniflora. Next base: position 62,416,029 of record CM064868.1, read on the forward strand.
TTAGTTTCGCTAATCGGTCATTAATTCTTAATTAGTCCCGATCATTCAGGACGGGTCGTTAGACCTAAGGTATCACATAAAACACCAAACACCTCGAAATACGTGCAATCACACATTTTCCTCCGAAAAGGCCAAACAATTCATATTAAAATCACATGCACTCATGGGATTTCAAGTCAATTTCATAAACTCATATAAAACATTTATACATGCATCAAATTGATAAAACAAAGTCCACTGACAGACTGTCCAAGCTGCGCCTCGATATGCGCTCCCAAAAGCCTCCCCTGGGCCAATCACCGTCACCAGGACTCCTAAACCTGTCCAAATCATACTAGAGGGTTACTAACTACTTTAATAACCTCTCATTAAAACCCCGTAATTTTCCCAAATTTTTAACATATTTTAAACTTGATCCTAAACCTTCATACGTCTCGAACTATATCGAAACGATGTCCGATTGACTCGAAACATGTCGCAAAATGTTCGTTACATCGAAAGGATGATTTTTCAAGTTGACATCCTCCCCAAATTCCTCCCCACACGCCGTCCAATGGCCCTATGCGTGGGCTTAACGCGCTGGCTACAAGGTCATCTTCAACCTTCTGGCAGACCTGGTCTGAACCAAGTCTCTGGTTTTCGGCCTGACTAGACCGACGAGACCGGTCCAGTATTCTATCTCCTTCATTTTTGGTCCTTTTTCGTCCCTTTCAATTCCTACACCTTCCTCCTTTTCTTTTCTATCAATCTATGTCCTTAAAAACAAAAAAACATGCCTAGAAGATTACCTTCCTGATCGAAGAACACACGACCAGTTTTGGCCGTCCCACCAGGGCCTTCCGACCGTTGAAGTCCCTTGCCTGCAATCCCCACGATCTCGTCCTTGTCCCAGAAACAAGACGCAATCACCAAAACCAACCCTAAAATGTCCAAACACGAAATCGACAATTTGAGCAAATCCGGGTTATCTAGTTTTTACCAGTTTCCCGAGGTTCTTCCGCCATCCACACCGGCTGATCGTCCTGCCGCCGGCATCTCACCCTCAACCTCACTCTCTTGGCCTCAACTGAATCAAAGGGGGATAGGGTTGATTTTGGGTTCATTGGGTTGGATGGTCGATCGAATGAGAAAAGGAATGGGGAGCAGATGCATGTATCTGTTTAAGGGAAGTAATGGATGGGTGATACTTGTCACTCATCCATTGGGCCTGAGGAAAATATCTGGGCCCCACTCAGGACAAAAGTCCACCTGTGCCTCGTAAAATGTGTAGTAGTTCTTCGAAACTTCTGTGAATCATAACTTTCCCGTCGAACGTCCAATTTTGACGTGCCATATGTCTACAGACTCGTATCGACACGATCTACGTAACAATCCTCGGCCCTCATACCTCGGACCTCCTGGGTTAAATGTCAACTTTTTACCCTCATTTAGGGGCAAAATCGTAATTTCGCCCTAATCCTTAAAATTAGGGACGGGTCCTTACATTAATTGTATACTTGCTGCAGCTTGTAATGAGCTCAAAGTCCCCGCTAAACCTAAAAAAATTGAAGGATGTACAACTCCGATCAAGGTCTAACTCTTATCCTAATCAACATGTACTTATTCCAAGATATCATTCATAACCTCATGAGACTAATAGGTGTTAAAGAAATCATTTTTTCCTTTCTTTGAGACTACAGCTCTCGAGTCGGGTTTCACGGCTCTAAAACAGGTCGTTCTAGTTTCCTTCGCTCATTGCAATGAAAACCACATGCAAGTCCATCAAAGTGAAGGTCTCAACAATGGAATCAAAAGTCACACTTAAGGGGCTTTAAATTTACCTTGTTCGAGCCGTAACCCTTCGAGTCAACTTTCGGGTCGTAAACGGACCGAGCTAATTTGATCAAGTAACTATGGTTCTCGAGACTCCGTTAGTGCGTTGATAGGTTCACGACAAGTTGATGGTGGGGATGAGAAGAAACTAACATCTTCATGCAACCTATTCTAACCGCCTTGGTTTCCATGTGTCATCTTGGTCTAGACATCGAAAGGTCGTGTGATGGTCTTTATTTACCCTTGCATCATCAATCATTCTTACCAACTGAGAATAAAAATTCAGACAAAAAACCCTTTTATTATCAGTTTATGGTTTCCTCTTCTCGTGTCGAAGGCCTTAATCGTAGAGCCAACTCCCGTCGTGTTAGTTGTGGGTTGAACTCTCGTCCCTCCAACCATAGGGTGTACCCTCGCCATGACTTGTACCTGCTTCAGGAGAGACTTGATGTTTGAGAACTATCTATTGAAGTGAGACCTGGAAGAGGTGGGACTCTCCAGGCGCAGAGCTGGGTTGTTGTAGAGGAGCAAGCCAAGGATGATTGGTCGAGATTCCTTATGCTCCATGAGGAGAAAAAAGGAGTCCAGGCGAAGTTGACGCCATCGAAGAAATCTCATTTTCTTATGAGTGATATTTTTTCTTTTAATATTGTTGTATTTTTTAATTTCGAATGATGAATGAAAATGTCTTTCCCAAAATATCTCTTGTATCTTTTAGATTTTTGTTCCTTCCAGAATCCCCATTGTTAATTGACGCAAGGTAGTGATTCCACATTTAAAACTGATAACTTCTAGTATAGGTTGGGGTTAACTCCTAGCCCAATATGTCGGCTATAAATTCAAACCCTAATCCTCTCTCTGATCTCATTCTTGTTTGCTAATCAAGTCTTGCCATGTTGTCTCACTCTCCGTCCCTTCCGATGAAGCTTCGTCATCTGAGATCAACATGCGTCTTCCTTATGACTAGACATCCACTAATCTCGAGTAAGCCATCATTCAAAACGAGGCACGAAAGGCTCTCCTAGGAGCTGTCAGGGCGGCATGGGTAAGATTTCATGAAGATATCCATCAATAGGGCCAGGAGAATGCAGCCGCGATGATTTTTCTTCGGCAGAGGAAGAGGGAACTACAGAATAACCTTTTCTTTATCCAACAAGAGAAGAAGGCGGTTTCCCATGAGCGGGATGAAGCTGTAGAATCCAAACTCTACTAGGGTTTCATCAAAGTTGTTCGTGCTTCATTTGTTTTTGTCTTCTTATTTTCTGTTTCCACCCCTTGTAATCCCACTATATGAAATTTTAATTTTTGGCAAAAGTTTCCTTTGAATTTGAAATTCTGATCCCGATACGATCTCTCTATTAAACAACTTCATGTTGGACCCCAAATGTACTCCACAGATTATTCTGATGAACCACCCTTTTATGGGAAAATTTTCTAACTTCTATTGGCTCATTTCTATGGCTACCACTTAGGTTTTTACCCAATCACTCCCTTTTCTGAATCCCAAAGCGTTGGGTAGAACGTTTTGAGGTGTATGGCGTTGGTAAGATTTTTATCCACCATGCCATCCTACTCCTTAAATAGTAAGATCTTTTCCCATTTACTTTATGGATCATGTATAGTCCTTGCCAAATTGGACTCCAGTTTCCCTTCCCAAATACAGATGATCCCAATGGTAGGATAGTTTTTTAGGCCAGATCATCTTCTTGGAAGTATTTACCTTTTACCCTTTTTACTATAGGGTCGTGAAACCGTAACTTTGGTGGCCATGATCCTATTTAGAACATACATTCTTTTTTTTATCCAGATCTTCCAATTCATAACACATAGCATGATCGCTTTGGGCCCAGCCCTCACGGTTTTGTTTCAGGGAACTCAGGTGCAACTTCGTAGTAGGTCACCCATCTTGGGATTGCACCAGCTCAAACTTTCTTAACTTTGGGGTTTCAACCAAACCCAAAACCAATGAGCTCCCAAAAGGTCTCATGCTAGATAGATACGTGCCAACACATATAAGGCACTTCACCTTTTCCTCCTCGAGCGATGAGGCATTATTCACCGTTTTTCCTAAGACACGGGTCTTACAATCCACCCCTTTTGGGGCCCATAGCCCTCGATGGAACACTTCCGTTCGAGGTCCAACTCTGATACCAAACTATCACTACCCAACCCATCTCGCTCGATATTGTCCGTTTTGGGCCCATCCCTCATAGTTTTGTTTCTAGGAACTCACGTGCACCTTCCCTGTAGTTCGATCTTCCTGGGATTGCACCAGTGCCAAAACTCGCTTAACTTTGGGGTTCCAACCAAACCCAAAACCAATGAGCTCCCAAAAGTCCTCGTGCTAGATAGATATGTGCCCACACATATAAGACACTTCACCTTTCTCTCCATGAGCAATGTGGGATTGTTTACCGTTCTTCCCAAGACACGAGTCTTACACCAGGCCAGCTAGAGATGTCCTGATCGCTTCACTTTTTAATGTGCGATATGACTAGAGAGTGTATATTAACTATTCGTGCCAATATGTAAGGTAATCTCCTAGCATCTTTTTAAGATGGTAATGATACTTTTATTGATGGCCTCCGCTTGAACATTCTCTTGAGGGCAATAATGACTAGATTATATGAACCTAATTAAGAACTGGGCTATAAACTCCTGCAGCTCTTAGGACTTGAATGATGACCCGCGATTGGTGACAATAGTTTTAGGTACCTCGAACTGATTTAAGATGTTTTATTTTAAGATCGTGATCAATTCGAAGCTCGTCATTTGTCCAGCGCCTTATCTTCCACCTACTTGGTGAAACAATAAGTGGTAACCATGATAAAGCTATTTTTTGTGATGATTCCAGTGATATCTTTCCAATGAAGTCTATGGCGTATCCTATAAAAAGCCATGGTTTAACCACCAGATTCATCGACAATGCATGGGCATGTTGAAACAGGGAGTGTGTCTGGGATGCATCACACCCCCGGCATGTTCTTGACAATCCATTTGGATACCTAGCCAATAATAAACATGGCTTCGCACAAACCATTTCATTTTCGGATCTACTTGATGAGTCGTACATACTCCTACATGAATTTCTCCCATTACGACTATTGCTTCCTTCGGGCTAATACATTAGGATAATTTCTAGTCATAATTCTTCCTTACTATGTCTTGTTCCTAGAGTGTGTAATTACATGCTCTATTTCTAAAGATGTCATCCTCGTTGGATGGATACTTCAAATACTTGATGAAAGGGTCCTCCAGTCATTAGGTTATACTTCAATGTCTAATATTTCCAACGTGACATCTCTTCCTAAGATGGAAGGGAGAGATCCCCTCTGGATCTTGATCTACTTCTCTGCCTGTCCTTCTTGTAAAAGACCTCCTGATCAAACTTGGGCCATTTTGTTGGCCGCCAAGTTTTCTTCTATTAGGATATGCTTAATAGTTATAGTGATGAATTTGGGCGACGAAGTTGCAACAACCATGAAGTAGCTAGCCAGTTGAAGGTTCACACATGTGTATGTCCCTGTTATTTGTTAAACAACGAACTCTGAATCTTTATAATCTCCACTTGAGAAGCTTACATTCCAATTAATATTTCCTCCCTACGATTAATGCCTCGTAATCTTCTTGGTTTTTTGGTGATATTTTCCTAATCTAATTTGAAAGAGAAATGGTGATGTACCCCTTTAGGGTCAACTAAGTAGATTTTGGCCCCTGCCGATTCCCTAGTCTTGGATCCTTCAGATTATGACTTCCATGGTAGGATGGATAACATCTTATCACATGTGTTAACTCTTCTTCGATCTCTAAACCAATGTATTGTGTCAAGAAATTAGCAATGGGTTGACCTTTAATTGCATTTTCGGTATGCATTGGAAGTTGCATTCTGATAGAGCCAAGGTCTATTTTAATATCTGACCTCTTATAATAGGTTTGAATTACATGTATTTTAGAAAATTTGTTTGGGTAATTATTCAGAGTATGAAAGATAGCATATAACGCCTTAGTTGGACGACAGTGAAGTATACTAGCAAGCATAATTTTTCCACTACTGTGTACCTTTTCTCTACCTCTGTCAAGGTCCTATTCAGATAGAAGATTACTTGCTCCTTTCCCTATTCATTGTCTCGTGCTAGCAAGCTCCCGTTAGTGTTGAGGGATGCTCAAATGTGCAACATTGAAGGTCTCCCTTTTCTTAGCAATATTAAGAGTAACGCTTGAGTTGCTGAAAAGCCATTTGATGTTTTTCTTGTCGAATTTCTCAGTTTCCTTGATTTTAGTGAATGAAGACAAGGGCTGGGATTTCCCTTACAAGTTAGTTATAAATCTTCAAAGGAAATTAATTTTTTCGAGAAGGCTCTTAGGTATTTCTTTGTTTTGGGTGGAGGTGAATCCATGATTTCCTTCGTTTTATTTTTATCCACTTCTATCCCTATTTGATGAACCAACAATGCTAGGAAGTTTCCTACTTGGACTCCAAATGGGCATTTCTTGGGTTCTTCTTCAGTTTGTGTTATCTTATGTTCGAGAAGATTTGCCTGAAGTCTTTTATATGGTTTCCTTTGTTCCGAGACTTCACCACGACGTTATCAATGTATACCTTTAGGTTCTTTTCAATCATTTCACGGAAGCTAGTGTTCATCACTCGTTGGTATGTGGCTCTGGTATTCTTTAATATTAAAGGCTTGATGACTTACTCAAATGCCCCCAAGTTTCTAGAGCATCTGAGCGCTATTTTGTGGATGTCCTTCTCGACTAAGAAGATCTAGTTATATCCTTGCTGCCATCCTTGAAGGATGGGAATTGGTTTTCAGAGGCACCATCAATGAGCATATCTGCTATAGGCGTGGGATACTCATCCATCAACATGGCCTTATTCAAAATCCTGTTAATTTACAAAAATCTTGACCTATCCAATATTCACGTTGTTGACATGCATTATATTGGACACCCACTCCACATATTTAGCAGTCCTAATGAAACCAGCTTTGAGGAGCCTGCTAATCTCTTCACCTTGATTATGGTTTCTACGGGCATCCTCCTCCTTACTTGGCAGACAGACTTTCAGCTCTCTTTGATAAGCAATATGTTTTCTACAAGTTGTCCATCAGAGACTAGCATTTTTGTGTAATTCTATGCAAAGCAGTCTTTAAACTGATCTAGGAGTGTTTGTTCTCTCATTGGTCTTTCCAAGATTCCATTGATGTATGTTGGTCAAGGGTCATTGTTCGTTCCCAGATCAATTTCTTCCAGAGGATCTTGGATCTCAATAGGAGGTTTTTCTACCTCAGTAGACCAAAATATGATTATATCTGATGGGATGTCAACTTTCTCACCTTCCCTGCCATTATCCATGTTGAATTCTGTCGTATCATTGGCTGACTCCGTTAGGATTTCCTACTGAGAAATTTGAAACCTTTTATCTTCTTGATCTAGCTCGGAAGATTGTACACGTTCTAACTATTGATACTGTACTAGCAATCATTCTTTTATAGACCTAATTACCCTTGTTCGGTATGTTTTTTCATGGGGTGTATTATTCATCATAGAGTCCCCATGTCAAGATAGGTGTCTCCCAATCAGCAATTTTTGGGTGTTCTGAATCCAAAAGCTTGTGGGCCATCACCTTTGTATATCGGGATCTTAGAAGTTTACTACGACCACCAAAGGGCTAGCCATATATGTTTTCATGTGTGCCTAGATGACTTCCCAACGAACTCCCTCGATGGTAGTCTCTTTGGGGGTTCCAAAGCTTGATCTACTAGTGCGAGATTGGATGGGCCACACATACTTTTGTGGATCCAATCCCGTCCCAATAGCATGTTGTAGTTATCCATGCTATCGATTACAAAGAAATTCAAAATTAGTTTCTTGGAACTGAACGTGATCTCTAAGGTAAAACCCCAAGTGTCTTAGTAACAGTCCCAATGAAGTTGGACATTATCACCATTATCGACAATTAGTCATGGATAGTCCTACCTATTTTTTCTTTCATTTTGGGTGGTAAGAAATTGATGGAAGCTTCCCTATCGATTAGAGCTTTCCTGATCAGGATACCTTCCAAGTAGGTAGTAATGAAGATGTGGCATAGGTGATCTGTAATTTCCTTGGTAGAATTTGAAAAGATCAACCTCTCCTTAAAGCCATTAGGTTCCAAAATGAAACTTTGGCTTCCCTCTTGATTGACCAGGATCTTAATTACTAGTCAAGAATGTTCGTATGAAATCATGTCACCTTTCATTTGGTTTACCTGGTGGTAGACAGTCGCTAAATGCTCCAGTAGCAATACCACTAGGTCTACCTACTAGTGAACCTCTTACTGCCCCTTGTTAGGCAACCCTTATGACTCCATTATCTCTAACAAGTCCTTCTCAAACTCTTTAAGCTCTTTTTCAGCCATGCTCTAATTGTCATTCTTCTGGATATCCTGGTCAGAATTTTCTCTGGTTGTCGAAAGGTGAAGATTAACAAACTGGCTATTTGGCAGCTCATCTTCAGTAGAGTTGCCAAACGTGATTTTTCTTCTGACCCCTAATAGGTCTCAAACATAGAGCTTGGTAAGGATAATTGTTTTACAAGGCTAACCATGTCCTTCTTCTTTCTCTAGTTTTCCTTAGGAGGACACATCAACTCCCTGTAGGTTTGAAATTGTGTTTGGATCTTCTGCTTGGCAGCACTTCCTAGTTACTAGCTTGGCTTGTCATTCTTATCAACCATATATCATCTCCTATTTTGGATAATAGACTTCCAAGGTTGGGATGTTGATGATCCTGGAGATGTGTCTTTTCGACTATCAGGATCCTGCAAGTTGGTTAGAGACTTTTGGCTAACTGGCGACTTCTATTTCTTGATATCACCCAAGCTTTGGAAGATAGAACTTTGAGGGAGCTATTCTTTCGAATAATGAAGTTTGTATCTAGTCTCTGGAGTGTCAAGATGGTCCTCGTCCTGTTTTTATCTTGTTCTATTTAGTTGTTAGTCTATCTTTGTACCTAGGTCAGGGATTTCTAATGCACACTCTATCTTGCACTTACTGCATATAACCAAACCCCTAATAATTGTAGCTAGCGATCCTGAAGGCTTTTGAGTTTTCTGGGGAGCCTTTGGCTGACCTTTTTTGGTCACGTTGCCTTTTCAAGTTATGACCATTGTAGGTTGACTATGTTTACTGACACCATATGGAACAAATTAATTTCCACTGCCATTGGCATCTTCGGTATTGAGTAAAGGTGATATGCCTCTGGTTGATCAAGTTTTGGATTGTATCTCTGAAATGGACACAAACTGTAGTGGAGTGGTGTGGTGACACATGCCATTTGCAGATTTGTTTCCCCTTGATCTCCTATAGTCTAGGCATCTATTGCTTGAGATTAGGGTTGATCACATTTTCTTTGACCAACTCATCCTCTATCTCTCTAAGCTTGGTCAAGTAAAAAAGATATGAAGTAAAAGTTGAGAATTTGTTGGCAAAGATTCCCCTAGTTAGGTTATCGAGTTTCTGATCTTGTACAAGTTTGACCCATGATTTGATGGTCACGGGCCCCTTACCTGAAGTCTAGATCGCGGCTATAACCACCTCTAGTTCCTGCCCATCTCTATTTTCTGGCGATTCCTCCTCTATATCTTTGTGGTCTACGTGATAAACATGTATCATATTTTTGTAGAAAGGGGGTGCTTTTGAGTTATTTTTCTGCCATTTTTCTTCTTCTAGCAGTCTCTCAAATTTCGACATAAATATCACTATCTCTTGCAAGTGTGAAAAAGTGGTGTCTTCGAACTTATTCCTTTGTGAGAACCTTAGTGATTTTTGTGCAATGGCCACCATTTGGCCATTGTTCATGGGGAACCTACACTTCATCTTTAGCCTTTTAAATCTGGCAATAAAAATCTCAGTAGTCTTGTGCTTGCCATTGTTTGATGGCAGTTAGGTCACTAATTGTGACATCAGGCTCGTTCTGGTAAAACTTTTTATGGAACTTGGCCTCCATTTCCCCCCCAAGTGTGTACGAAGGATTCTAGTAGCGAAATGTACCAAAAAAAAGCATCCCTAACCAGAGAGCCGCTGAACAGACACAGCTTGAGATACATATTATCCTTAAGGGCTACACATTGGGCGAACAATCTCCCTACAAGTCTCAAGGACTACTTACTACCATCTCCATTAAAGAGTGAAAATGCTAGTTGTTTGAAGTTTCCGAGGAAAGGATTATCCTTGTACTTGTACGTGGGGGGTAAGGATTTTTGAATATCGGGGCATTGGCTCTCCTAGGAGGCGCTGGTTGTCTTTGAGTCAAACGCCTTATTTATGCGACTTTAGTCATTATGGCTTGATACTCTACTAACTACACATGGTGGGCTTTGGCTACGCCTGAATTCCTTTTCTAACCCCGTGTCATCAAATCCTCTCTAGTTCTAAGATTCACCATTTATGCCTGTCGGGGCCCCCTTGGCCATTTTGACCTTCGACTCTTCCCAAGAAGGTGGTCGATATTTGGCTTGGGTCCTGCTATCCTCTTTCGGCTATACCTTATGTGTCTTGCTCATTTTTCAGGATTTCAGCAGGTGAAGCATTGGAGAACAAAGGCCACGTGGCCACAAGTTCTAGAGTAAGAACTTTGAAATCCATGGTCTATTTCCCTTTGTCCGAGCTTGCTACCTCTGGAAGTGGGGTGGTGGTGCCTTTCGGTTATGCTTTCCCTTGCATAGAGAGCTCTTAAACTTGTTTGTTTAAAGCTTTCCGTTGATCATAGATTGGAGCCAGGGTGTCCTTGATGAATCTCATCAATTCTTTCTGGTAACTTCCTAATTGGTGATATCCACGAGATTTCCATTATGAGGAGTTTTCATATTGCACTCCATTAGTGGTGGCCCAAGAATTTATTATTGTGGCGTTGAACTCACAAATCTCCATTTAGCATCATGTTTTCTTTATGTATATTGAAACTTGGACATGCACTGTAAAAGATTTTTCCTGGGCATGCAAGATTATGTTTAGTACCAGAAGATAAACGCAACGGAAGTCGTGGTCGTCGTTCAGTTACTCACTTTTAGAGGAACATATACACAAGTGTTTGGGTGGGGCTGATCACTTCGTTGTAGTCTAATGCAGTGGTGTGCGGTGTAAGCGAATAGGACGAGTGGGTTGAAGGCTGAAAGCCTTGGGCCATCTTGTCACAGTTTTTCCCTAGATGAGCCAGTCCAACTGGCTTGGCCTTTTAGCTACCTTCAAAATATGGGTACCGCTAGTAGAAGCTACTACTAGATAGGGTTAGAAGTTGGTTCTGAATTGCTGCCCATGAACCATCATTCAAATGAAGTGAAAGTAAAGCAATCGGGCATCTTGCTTGCGATGTTATTTTTATGTCTCCCTCATGGAATTTAAATCTTTCCTTTTGCTCCTAGTCCAAGTTCAATCCGGCAAGTTCATTTTAGTAGCATGCCGTTCAGAGTTAAAGAGAGGAGTTAGACAGATTCAACATCTTCAAGTTAGACTAGTTGAATACTGAAAGAAAATACAAAGATAGTTTTACAGCTTATGCATCCATAGAACTCATTAGTTGGTATATTCCAGTTATCGAAGTCACACTTAAAGAAAAAAATTTCAGAAAGGGAGAGGGGTGATGCAAACAATTAGAACATAAATTAAGTTTTAGCGATGTAAATTGAATTACAGGTGCATGAAGTTAACTATCTCTAGCTGAGGCCATAAGTTGGCATTTTTCGCCGAGAGACCATCAATTGGATGAACATCCATTGGAAATCATATCAAAGGTGTTTTCAGAGTAGTAAAAATGAAGGTATCTGGGAGTTGGATTGTAGGGGTCTCAAAGACTGGTTTGTTGCAGTCGAAATGAGGAAAGTGGCCTTAAAAACAAGCTGTGAACGCAAGTTGAAATGTGAAGTGTGATGGCCGGGAAGTCTCTATAAAAGAACTTGAGATGGAATTAGAATTGGGAGGAAATCTTGGTGTTCTTAATCAGAACTGAGATGGGTTGAGAGGAAAACTGGATCTTGTTCCAAAATCAAAAAGACAAGTTTTGCTAAGAAGGTAAGCTTCTGAGTGACAAAGAAACTTTTGAGGGTTTGCAGTTGTTGAGATTGATGGAGTTTGATCAATTTGTTTGTTTGTTCTTTGAGAAAAAAGGTGTTTTCTTGGCTTATAGATAGCACATACTAGTGGATGGGTGGGTGGCAGATGTTTCCACGCGTGCATCTCGTTTGTGGTGAATTATTTGCACATCCTTTCTACCCGTTCTGACCGTTTCAGCGCCATGTCAGTGTGAGTACGTAAATCACGCTCATGTTTCCTCACGATCTAGTTGTGGGTACAAGATGGGATCGGATCTAATGTCGGATTAGGTCTTTAATTCTTAAAAATCTTTTCCAGACCTGTAGTGGTTTATTTTGGGTTCAAACGATTCCCTAACGAATGTGTTTTTCATTTGGAAAAATCTAGATCCTATTTATGTTGCCCTACAAATTGGTTATTCGTCGAGCAAGAATTGTAACCTTGCTCGATGAAAGTTCACTAGGTAACATCTAAAATCAATGTATTTTGCCCAACGAATTAAGTCATTTGTCTATCAAGACATACAACCTTACATGACATAATTTTCAAAATTTTACCCGATTATTGATCATTGACTTTTTGTTTCACACAATGACTTTCTCACGACCAATATTTTTGGTCCGGCTACATAAAAAGTTGCACGACGAGCCAGTTTTTTCATCGCCTCATGTTTTTCTCCAATCTTTAGAAGATGAAACTATGCCAAAAGAAATGTTTTCTTACTGTTTTTTTACAAAAAATTAGTGGTTACCCAACAAAACTATTTTGCCAAAATTTTAGTGATATTCAACTAAAAGTTGGAAGGAATCGAAATTGGGAACTAGGGCTCGAGAGGAGCTGGAAGGCGGAACTACCGGTTACCGTTCCGAATATCGAATAAGGAATTAGGTAGGCACCCAAGATATTGTTAAGCCCCTTAATTAGTGTTCTTGAAAATACAGATTTGAATTTTCAGGCGAAATTCTTTAAGAGGGATAGATTGTAACAACCCAGAAATTTGAAAAAAGGTAATTTCAAAAAGTTTAAAAAGGGAGTGGACAATTTTGCCTTTAAAGGTAAAAAAGTTGGACTTTTTATTTTGTATACTTTTTGGAAATTTTTTTGGGGTTCATATGTAGGTCTTGAATTCCTAAGTCGGTAGATATACGTCACGTCAAAAATGGAGATTGGATGAGTTTGTTACGGGTGTAAATGGACCAGTGACATTTTGGTAATTTGGAAATATGGGCAATTTGGTCATCTCACAAGTGAAGATATTTTTGTTTCATGTGATGGTTAAAAGTGTCACCTTATCTCCTCGTGTGTGTTGAGGTATATGGTGGTGCCAGGTGTATAATTTATGTGTGGGCATGCGGGTGGTGTTTGTGTGTTTTCAACCCCAAAACAAAAGCTTGAGAGCCTAATAAAGGAAAAGGGGGAGGGAGGGAGAACCAAAAGAAAGAAAGAGATAAGAGAGGAAGAATGAGGAAATGTAGAAAGGAGAAGAGGACAAAATTTGATACCTGAAACCTCGAGAAAATTTTGAAAAACCGAAAATGGATCTGGGATCTTTTGGGGCTTCCCAGCTTGAAACCAAGTGTTCTAACAATTTGTTTCAAATGATACAATCATCCTAGGTGAGAAATATGAAGATTTGGAAGCAGGAAACTACCCAGAGTGAAATTTGAACCGTGGCCAAAACTTGAAGGTGAGTGTTCTTGATTTTTCGGTCAAGTTACTTGGTTTTGAGGTCATAGACATGTTTCTGGCTTTGAAGGACGAAATTTTCTTAAAATGTAAGATTTAGACGTGAAACCGAGGAGTTACAGTCAGATCAACCAGTCGAATCGGAGACTCGAGTTGCAGGAACTGGGTGAATTTGGACCGAGGAAGATAATGACTTGCGCAGGGCACATTAGGCCTACACACAGAGGAGGCAGGTAGGGTGTGCTGCATTGTCTCGAAGTGCGATCAACATTACTTTTATAGCATTTGATATTACGAACACAGTAGCTTAGTTTTTTAGTCGATCGAACATCGGCTCGGAGTAATTTTTGGGGTCAGAAGTGTTATGCGTAGCTTTGTAATTCATATTTAATCATTCCAAATCATTACTCAAAAAATTAAAATACAATCATGCAATAAAACATGTAAAATATTTAACAATCAATGCATTACAATTTATAAGACAAATGTCCGCTCACACACCGTCCACGCGGTATGATTCCGAGCGATACACTCCTCTATAAATTCCAGGAATCCTTCGTCCTTTCATAAATCACCACTAACGGTCACCAACATGCCAAGTAATCTCGCATTAAAATCCCCTAATTTTCTCGGATAAATTACACTCTTAAAAATGTAACATAACAATTTGAACACCCAAAACTACACCGAAATGGTATCCGATCGACTCAAAACCTACACAAAAATGTTTGTTGCATCGATTACAATGAAAATCATGTTAACCGTAACACGAGAAACTCTTACATGTGCTCTTTTGTACTTTCCAAGTCCCTTGTACATAGGACTAATGCGCTGCTACACTCACCATCAACCTCTGCCAGGTCGACCCGTGGGTCTGCACGCAGGACCCGACTCGTCGAGGTGTCCACGTTCTAAAATCTGCAAATTTTGTCCAAAATCCACAATTCTTTTATTCAATCAATTATAATGATATTCAGAAACGGTTCTCAGATATTAGAAAAACAACATGTCACCTTTAATTCGCAACCGGATTCAAGGATTTCGGCCAAAGCTATAGTTTATCAATCATAACCTTCCTGTACCCAATTCCCGTGGCCAACATTTCTCGAAATCCATTTCATCAATTCACGTTACAAAACATGGACACCACCATTGATAACCAATCCTAATCAATCATTGACTCCCCCAAGCATCAGCCATCTGGGAAACATCGCAAGCTTTGGCTGTCTGGGACCAAGCACCATGGACATAGTAACAACAACCTCGAGCATCAAGCGTCTAGGAACACACTTAGCTTTGGCTGCCTGGGAGACAATCACCCTAAGTTCTAGTTGTATGGGAAACCCCCTTGCTTCAATCGTCTGAGAGCTCATCATAATAATAATGAAAACCGCCCAGGGATTAAACCCAAAGCCTCCCTTACAATCCTTGCCTCACATTCCAAGTCAAAAGATCACTTTCAAGCCGAGCCTACGCCCAAAAAACATCGGTTTCACCAATATCCTAAATTGTGTCCAAAAAGCAATAAATAAATCCATAAAATCATCAGTTATTCATTCCAAATCATTACTCAAATTATTGTAATCAAATCATATAAAACATTTAACTATGGATGCATAAAAGTTTATAAAATAAACATCCACTCACACACTGTCCACGCGGTTTGATTCTGTGCCTCACCCTCCTCCATAAATTTCAAGAATCCGTCGTCCTCTCAAAAATCACCACTAAGGGTCACTAACATCCCAAGTAATCTCACATTATCGAGGTGTTTTCAGTGAAGGGTTCTATCAACTTGGTATCATAACAAAGATTTATTATCAATTAACTACACCTACGAGGTGCAGCGCGTGAACTATGGTGTGTTTATTTCCGGAAAATTAATGACTATGCCTCTAAGATGAGACCCCTGTGCATGCCCTGAAGATGAGGTAGAGCGAGTTAGAGAGGCCATCAGTTAGGGGGTACTATTTTTATTAGCAAAGTGAGCCTAGAACAGGAAGATGGATGAATTTGTAAGGACCCGGACATTAATTAGGAGATTAACGAGGATTTGTAGATATTTTTTGGGATTTTTACTAGAATTTATCCAAATTATTTAACTTGTTGGGCGGTTTTGCCCTTGGCAGTATGCTTGGGTTTCCTATGTGGGAAGGGGTGTTTTGGTCATAGTGGAAAAATCGTTATTTTAGGTTGTTTGGATAAGGATTTCCTCGTCATCACCAAACTCTCATTTCTCACTTTTGTTTGCCTCAAACGCATGCAAACTCAAACAAAATAACACACTTACCAACATTAATTCCTACTTTCATTTAGAAGGCTTTTTAGAGCAAACCAAGACTAGGAACAGCTTCTAGGGGCCTTCACGAGCATGATGAGATACGGTTTGAAGGTAGGGGACGTCGGGATTGCATAGTGTGAGCGGAAGAAGGTTGGCCAAAATTTTGGAGGCTTGTATCTTGGAATCCAGGTATTGTTTCAAACTTATGAGCTTAGATTTGGATTCCTGGGGTTGATTAGATAGATTTTGACTATTAGAACGTCCAATTTAGCTGAGAAATGAGGGATGTATGATGGTTTGAATTTTAGGCCTCAATGGGGTTTTCTGGCCAACAGACGGCGATGACCACGACGGTACGGCTATCTTCTCCAGAGAGGGTGATGTCAGCATGACATCATTATGATGTCACAAGGTGATGTCAACCTGACATCATGATGACATCACCAGGTGGATTCATAATGACGTCAACAGTGACACGTGATAGGGGCGCCACAAGGTAGTTTTTGATTGGTGCCATGTGGCAGGGGCCAAGTTAGTTGTCAAGTGCCATGTGGCGGTTGTATGTGGTCAACAAGGCAAGGGTGGCACATGGAAAGTGGCTGGTGGTGCCACATGGCAAGGTTGTCAAATTGTCAAGTCGACGGGGTACAACGACCTTAGCTAGGTGATATGCTAAAACTAAGCATTAAAGTAAACACAAAGTCACAATCAATACTTAATAAAAACAAATACAAATTAAAATCATTTTTTTGTGGATTGTAGCATTGATAAGTAGGGATCGTTTTTAATTGGGCAATGAGGGTACCTAAGCATGATTATCATTTGATTAATTAATTAGGGGGGTAGTTGATTGTTTCTATTATCCTAAGTGATTAACTAATGTAATCTAATCTAATCTAACCTAATTTACTATTTACATGGTCAACGCGTCTCTAACCTAACTCATTCATGAATTATATTAACTTCAACCTATGTAATCCTCTAATTCTAGACTTACGAGTTACTTTCATATTCTTTTAAGTACGTGTCGGGGACCCCGATGACACTTTCAATGATCTAGACTCGGGACCCCATATATCAAGTCAAGCATTAAGTGTAAACATACAAACATAACAAAAACTAGAATCATAAAACACATAGAAAATTGAATTAATACAAATCATAAAACCAAGAATAATATTATAAATCAGTTCATAAAAGCAATATTCTAGCACAAGAGATAACCATAAAGTAAAGAGGTCATGTTGTAACAACCCGTCCCGAATTTACGGAATTAATTAAGGATAATTCAGATAATTAATATTTATCATGACTAATCAGGAATTATTCATGGAGTTTCGAATAGTCAGTGTAAAATGACAATTTTGCCCTTAGGAATGGGCAAAAAGTTGTATTTTGATTCGGGCAGTCAAATGCACGGAGATCGAGGACCATTACGTAGATCGGGACGTTACAAGTACGTAGATAGACGACACGTCGAAATCGAATGTCGTATGGGAAAATTATGGTTCACAAAAAGTTTCAGGAACTATTCATAGATCGTTCGATTTTCAAAAAGGTTTGTTTTCAGTGGGCTCCAAATATCTCATTTTGGACCATAGGATGAGCGACACTTGTCACCCACCCTATGGCCCATTTTATTTTATTCATGCAACAATTTTCTTCACCTTTTTCATCTTCATTTCTTCTTCCTTTTTTTCCTTCCAAACTTGTGCCCACCCCAACCATCATTCCCATCACTCCATCTTCACAATAGCGACCATGGTGAGACCGGAAGGATGAGAGGGAGGCTAAGGGGACCGAATTGGACGGCAGAGCCGCAGTGGTGGGTAGCCGAAATCCTGAAAATCGAGGTAAAAATCAAGGGTCTCAATTTTGGGTTTTAGATTTTTGGGTTGTTGATTGATTCTAAGCCCAGGGTTATATTCTTTGAGCTCCCACGAGCTTTTAGGAGTAATTTTTGATGGATTTGGACATCGAAGATGGCTGGAATGACGATCGGAAGTTTGGCCGAAACTTTGAATGGCCATAACTTTAAATCTAGTTACTTTCTTCAATTTCTGGGTTTTGATTAGGAATACTTGGCTCGAGTAGATGAATTTGCATAGGTAGAACGTTGAATTTTCTTGATTAATGAGTGATATATCGAAGTTTGCAGTTTGGGACAAAAATGGAGTTTTCTAATGAGTTTGGCCGAGTTTTCCGGCGAGTTTGATCGAGTTGACCCGTTGACCAAAGAGTTGACCCGTTGACGAGGATCGAGTGACCTGTTGACTTTGACTGAGTTGACCTGTTGACTTTGATCGAGTTAACCCGTTGACCGAGTGACTCGTTGACTTTGACCAAAGTTGACTAAACAATTTGACCAGTATATGGGGCTCGTGGGCCCGTATTTTGAGGTGAGACCAGCCCCACTTGAAAGATTTTGGCAATAAGAATCCAATGGTGTTAGTTTCGAGTCGATTAGATATTGTTAGGTTGGTCAAATTAAGGTTTTTAGCCTAGGGAAGTGTGTCCGGGACACGTTGATTTTTCTCAGAGTTTTGAGGGTTTATCATTAGGACTGGTATTGATGGTTAGTCACCTTTGAGTGTGATTTGGACAGGTCCGAATGATCCAAAGATATTATATTAGCCCGGAGAGGCTTACGACACAGATTTCGAGGTGTAGCAAGAACGGTCTGTGAGTGGACACTTGTTTTCTAAATATGATGCATGCATAACTGTTTTATATGCTTTATATCTATTATTTGAAATGCCTTGAGTGCATATGATTGCGGTATTTGGTATTTACGTATTTGCACGTATTTGAGGTTTATGGTTTTATGATGGATTTATACATGCTTGTGTTTTTAATAATTGATTAATGGAATGATTTTAGAGTTGGGAATATGGAATCGGGCTTGAGACCCATTTGACGTACAAACTATTGGACTTGAAGTCCATTTGATTTAATGAGGTATCGGGCTAAAGGCCCATTTGGTTTATACTATCAGGCTTAAGGCCCAATTGGTTTATGACATCGGGCTTGAGGCCCAGTTGATTTATGATATTGGGCTTGAGTCCCAGTTGTGGTTTACATATATGATATGTGGAAATGGTTTATGAAAGTTATACTTCGGGCATGAGACCCAATTATGGATTTATGATTTCGGGCATGAGACCCAATTGTGGATTTACGATGATTTTATGGAAACAGAATGGATGAAACTATATTCCTGGCGTGGACCCCTTTGAGAGGTTTTGAGATGATTTTTGAAATGTTTTCCATATACCATCCTTATGTGTATGTTGTCTCCTTTGATATTCAGGGACACTAGAGTAGTCACGATGCATTGCCTGAGAGGGGTCGTCCTACGGAGAGACCGCATAGAGGCTCATGTAGAGAGGCTCGGGATCAGGTTTGCATGAGGGTAAAACCTCCCCTCAAGGAGGGTCATTGGCTTGGGTGGACCGTATGGAGCCTCGGAATTGAGACCTCGTAGTAGCACACGTAGCTTAGGACCATGACATTATATTATATGGGATGTCAGACATCTGGGATTGGTTAAACTACATTTTACTGGATTGGTATTTCTGTGTTAATGGTTTTGGGCTGAGTTCTTATATGGTTTTATGGTTTTGGGCTAAGTCCCTAATGATTTGAGGAAGGAAATGACTTTGCTTGAGAAGCATTTTTCAATGTGTTTGGATTTTGAAAACCTATGATTTGATTTAAAGTAAAAGGTTGAGTTAATTGGTTTTTTGTATGAATGCATGCTTTTTAATGGAAGGTATAATTGTCTCTTTCGTGAAATGTGCTTTATTAAACTATTTATTTTCGTCCACTCACAGCTTTTCACATTCCTCAACAGATCCTGGTAGGCTCTGGAAGCCCCGAGAGGGTTATCGAGTGGGTTATCCCTTATCTGGCACGTGGTGTTAGACGGAAGCATGACACATCCCGCGTTAATCCTAGGGGGATTAGGATGGGTCGTGTTAGAGTGGTATCAGAGCGGGGTGAGAGCTTGGAACCAAAGCACGATTTTCTCTTGGAGAGTTACGCATGTGCCGGATGTGATGTCTCTATGAGTACGACAGCCTATTATCAACCTGAGAGTTAGGGTAAGAAAAGGAGAGTCTAGTGGAAACACATCTCGGGCATGTTATGTTTGGCATCTTATCCCATAGTTATGCTGTGGTTGGGCAATACTAGACCCCGTAGAGGGTTGGATTGGACTATTTCTCAAGTCGAGACCATTGAACGATCAAGTTGAGGGTTGTGCTGCAGAGAGCTGCAGAGGTCGTGAATGACTCTAGCTAAGATTGTTGAGAATTGGGTGACATTAGAGGAACTTTTTGTATGTGGTTTTGCCCAAAGTTTTGAATTACGGGGGAGACGAAGTTCTCCCGACATGAGAAGAGGTTTGATTTTTGGCTCAGTACGAGCAAAGTATGTGCCTCATTTGTGGTGTGCTCATTTTTGGTGTTGACCTGGCGATGAGGATTCATCGATTTATGCTGGGCCTTAGGAATGTGACTCGAGTGATGGTTGTATAATCTCAAGTAGAGAAGAGTTGGATGGAATCCCAACGTTAATTGAGTGGTTCTAGATGACGCAAGGACGTCGTGGAAATTAGTGGATTTGGGGATCTTGGACGAGACTTACCGTTAGCATCGAGCCTTGAGTAGCAGTCGGACGTGTATATTAGTTGTTGAGCGGGATAATGAGGATCCCGAGTGGCTGGGTGAGTTGGAGTTTGTTGAGATCCTGGAGATGCGGGACGCCTGGTTTGGTGACAGGTTCCCTAGTGGTGGTGACACGTTTTGCATGAGTGTAGTGCTCGAGAGTTGATCCCATAGAACTGGGACGTACGACGTTGGTTTTAGTGGGGTGAACCGAGATGGTACGGTTTGGTTAGGGTTAAACTTGAATTGGATTGGGTTTCTAAGACATACATGGCTTTCTGTGATGATCCTGAGGGATTAGTGGACTACCCATCACTCCTCAGTTGAGTTTTGAGGAAACCGGCTGCAGTGGTTAGTCGTGTGGTGGTTAGTCCTTAGTTGAGACCAGGGAGGATCTATAGGGTCTTATTTCAGAATTTTACCGACAGAGTTGAGGACTTGACACCTATGCTGTGGATCAAATTGGAATGACTTGAAGAGCAAACAGTGTTTGGTGACGCCATTACCAGTATGTTGAGTGAGTATTGGTTTGGTGGACCCGTGTTGGCTTTAGGTCATTGGTTGAGAGAGTAATGTGGATCCTAAGTGGATCAGGTGGTGTTTAAGATGATTGAGGTGATTGAGGCTTGGTGGACGAGTTATTGGTCGAGTGGTTAGAGCTTGAGTGGTCCGAGGATCGAGGAAGAGTTGGGATTGGCAGTGGCCAATCAGTATGATAGGGTTTGGAGTTATAGTCAAAACACTCATCCATTTTGACTTTTGGGTAGTGGTTACCATATGGTAAATGAAGCAATATTTAGAGTATAAATCAGGAAAAGATGAATAGTCGATGCCTCGAGTAGGATGTTGGCAGGTAACCGAGAATTCGGGGATTGGTACGTCTTGGAGGACGTGATTGGGATTGGACAATCTTTAGGTGTTTGTCAGGTGATCGGGAGATGTAAGATGGACGCTGAGTTGGAGTGTATGATCTGTATAGAACAATATTGGACAGACAGGTTCTAGAATTGAACCGTGATTGGGTTTGAGGGTGTTTGTACGTACTACGTACGTTGGGTGAGAGCAATTCTTGAATAGGCCTGGGTGGTGCCTGGTTGTGGTGTATGGTATGAACCAGTTGAGCTATATAGTGGACGGACTGGATCTACCACTACATCCGCAGTTGTTGTCGTTCGTGGACTTGATCTGAGGCTGTTGGGTTGCTTTGTTGGTATGTGTCATGTGCACTTGTGCTCTACTCACTTTGGATAGCCATGTTGGGGACGTATTGGATATGAGGATGTTGCGATTGCGTGGAGTATGCACCAATGGTACTTTTGGTGGTCATGTGGGTAATCGGCTTAATTTCGATATTGTGGTTGGTTCTTGAGAACGTGGACTGGACATCAGATATTATGTACAAGACCAGAGTGATTGTATGAGCTGGGCCTCAGAGCCGTGGTTGGCCATTGGAACCCTAGAGTCCGAGTTGTAATATCACTGCTAGAGCAAGTTTTCGATGGGGTCTAGGTTGCACAACCTGAGTGTATCCACAGGTTGAGTGAGTTGGTGGCTAATGTAACCACAAGTTGAGTAAGATGTCAGCGTGGATCACTGAGGTAGATGGGATAGTGTGATGGGACTCTGGTGAGAGTTAACCTTGAGTACGGAACACGAGTCAGGATCACAACGTCGATCGCTAACTAAGAAGTGACAATGGAGCCATGAGTGCCAGTTGAATACGACATTATGGAGACGGTTTAGTGTGATGGAGGAGATGTGGTTTGATAACTCTTAGTGGGAGCAGAATGTTTTCTTGTTGTTAGTTTGGATTGCCAACTAAGAAGGGTCGTCAGGCTGAAATATAAAAGATGTCAATTTGGTATGTCAACTGGATTTAGTAGGCCGACTATCCTGATTTAGCGACTGAGTAGGATGGTAAGTTGCCCTGTCAGCTTGGAAAGGTATCAGGGTAATAGCAGAATTGTCAGCGTGGAACCTGTGTAGGTGACTAGTGTGTCGGACCTACCGGTGAGTTGGATTGTGGTCAACATAACTTGACGTGGTTAAGTACAGATGAGTATCGTGGATATTTGTGGGATGTTGGGTACAGACGAGTAATATGGTTAATTAGTGGACGTGTACGTGGACTCGAGGGTGCACTCAATGTCAGGCAAGTTTGAATTCACACAAGTTGGATGTGGACTTGGGTTACTTTGAATTTCAGGGACAAAATTCATTAAGGGGGAAAAACTGTAAGAACCCGTTCTGAATTTACGGGATTAATTAAGGATTAATTAAGATTTATCGTGACTAATTAGGAATTAGTCATGGAGTTTCGGATAGTCGATGTAAAATGACGATTTTTCCCCTAAGAATGGCCAAAAAGTTGTATTTTTACCAGGACGGTCAAATGCACGGAGATTGAGTACGTAGACAGGCGACACGTCGAAATCGAACGTCGTATGAGAAAGTATTATGGATCACGAAAGGTTTCAGGAACTATTCATGAATCGTTCAATTTTCAAAAAGGTTTGTTTTTAGCAGGAT
Source organism: Prinsepia uniflora (assembly GCA_032719365.1). Taxonomy (NCBI): domain Eukaryota; kingdom Viridiplantae; phylum Streptophyta; class Magnoliopsida; order Rosales; family Rosaceae; genus Prinsepia; species Prinsepia uniflora. The sequence continues at coordinate 62,439,073 of CM064868.1, forward strand.
CCAAATATCTGATTTTGGATCATAGGATGAGTGACACTTGTCACCCACCCTATGGCCCATTTTATTTTATTCATGCAACTATTTTCTTCACTTTTTTCATCTTCATTTCTTCTTCCTTTTTTTCCTTCCAAACCCGTGCCCATCCCAACCATCATTCCCATCACTCCATCCTCACACTACGGACCATGGTGAGACAGTTCGGATGTGAGGGAGACAGAAGGGACCACATTGGATGGCAGAGCCGCTGTGGGGGGTGACTAGAATCGAGAAACCGAGGTAAAAATCGTGGGTCTCAATTTTGGTTTTTAGATTTTGGAGTTGTTGATTGATTCTAACCCCGGAGTTATATTCTTTGAGCGCCCACGAACTTGTTGGTGCAATTTTGGATGAATTTGGATGTCGGAGGTGACCGGAATGACGATCGAAAGTTTGGCCGAAACTTTGAACGGCCATAACTTTAAATTCAGGTACTTTCTTCAATTTCTGGGTTTAAATTTGGAATCCTTGGCTCGAGTAGATGAATTTACAAAGGTAGAACACTGAATTTAGATCGAACCTGAGTGAGATATCAAGGTTTAAAGTTTGAGGCAAAAATGGAGTTTTTCGACGATTTTGACCGAGTTTTCCGGGGAGTTTGACCAAGTTGACCCGTTGACTAGCGAGTTGAGCCATTGACTAGCGAGTTGACTCGTTCTCATTGACCAAGTTGACACGTTGGATTTGACCGACTTGACCCATTGACTTTGATGAGTTGGCCCGTTGAGCGAGTGACCCGTTGACTTTGACCATTGACTTGAGGTCATCGTTGACTTTTGCTGATATTAGCGTTGACTTTAACCAAAGTTGACCAGAAATTTGACTAATACATGGGGGCGCGTATTCTGAGGTGATATTGGTCTCATTTGAAGGGTTTCGACGATACGAATCTAATGGTGGTGGTTTCGAGTCGATCAGAGATCGTGAGGTTGGTTAAATTGAGCTTTTTAGCCTAGGGAATCGTGTTTGTGACACGTTGATTTTTTCAAAAGTTTTGTGGGTTTATGATTAGCACTGGTATCGATGGTCAGTGACCTTTGAGTGTGATTTGGACAAGTTCGGATGACCCGGAGAGGTTGGATTAGCCCAGTGAGGCTTACGGTGCGAATTTCGAGACGCAGTAAGGACAGTTTTTGAGTGGACACTTGTTCTCTAAATATGATGCATGCATAACTGTTTTATAAGTTTTATACCTATTATTTGAAATTCCTTGAGTGCATATGATTATGGTATTTGGTATTTACGTATTTGCACGTATTCCGAGGTTTATAGTTTTATGATAGATTTATACATGCTTGTGTTTTCAATAATGGATTAATGGAATGATTTCAGATTTGGGAATATGGAATCGGGCTTGAGACCCATTTGACATATGAACTATTGAACTTGAAGTCCATTTAATTTAATGAGGTATCGGGCTGGATGCCTATTTGGTTTATACTATCCATCTTAAGGTCTAGTTAGTTTATGATATCGAGCTTGAGGCCCAGTTGGTTTATGATATCGGGCTTGAGTCCCAGTTGTGATTTACATATATGATATGTGGAAATGGTTTATGAAAGTTATACTTCAGGCATGAGACATAGTTGTGTATTTACAATTTCGGACATGAGACCTAGTTGTGGATTTACGATAGTTTTATGGAAACATAATGGATGAAACTATATTCCTGGCGTGAGCCTCTTTGAGAGGTTTTGAGATGATTTTTGAAATGTTTTCCATATACCATCCTTATGTGTGGATTGTCTCTTCTAGATGTCAAGTACACTGGAGTAGTCACGATGCATTGTCTAAGAGGGGTTGCCCTACGGAGAGACCGGATAAGGGCTCGCGTAGAGAGGCTCAGGAACAGGATTGCATGAGGGTAAAACCTCCCCCAAGGAGGGTCATTGACTTGGATGGACCTTGGGGAGACTCAAAATTGAGACCTTCAAGTAGCACGCGTAGCTTAGGACCGTGACATTATAACATCTGCAACGTCAGGCATCTGAGATGCCGAGGATTTGTTGAAGTACATTTTACTATATTGGTATTTCTGTATTAATGGTTTTGGGCTGAGTTCCCACGTAGATTTATGGTTTTGGGCTAAGTCCCTAATGATTTGAGGAAGGAAATGGCTTTGCTTGAGAAGCGTTTTTCACTGAGTTTGGAATTAGAAAACCTATTATTTGATTTAAAGTAAAAGGTTGAGTTAATTGGTTTTCGTATGCATGCATGCTTTTTAATGGACGGTATAAATGTCACTTTCGTGAAATGTGTTTTATTAAACTATTTATTTTCGTCCACTCACAGTTTTCATGGTTTTTAATACCCTTCAGGTTGATCTTGGATGCAGGCTGCAGTAGAGATCGAGACATCACATTCCTCCACATATCCTGGCACTCTCTGGAAGCTCCGAGAGGGGAGCTATAGGATTCAGGAAGTGCGAACCGAGAAGAAGTAGCAATCTTCGGTACATGCGCTTCGAAAGCATGATGACCAGTTCAGCAGACGTGTACCAAAATGGGTCTTGGGCTGTCATTCTAGATTCGATAGGCCCCTACCGAATTTTTAAGTGGTTTTTGGTGGCTTCCGTTCATTCAATCATAACTTCTTCAATATAACTCCGATTGAGATCATTCTTTCACCTAAATTCTCATAATTCTGTGCTCTATCTAATTCTGCACATTGCTCACAAAAATATATTATTTTCTCCAATTTTTTGGTATTTAAACATTAAAAGATAAGCATAAAAGGTATAAAATGATGCTTAATTCAAGGCCTATCAAATACCCCCACACTTGACTTTGCTAGTCTGTAGCAAATACCAAAACAAGCAAAGGCTTTGAAAACTCATATTTCTTCATTTTCTTCTCTTATAAAAAAAAAACTACTAAGCCCTTAACCATTTGTCTCAAATTGTATCAACATTAGTATAGCCTTAAAGATTTTCACTAAGAAGCTATATAACCTATGGAATTCAAAAGTTAATACATCATAACAAAATACCTTGACAAGTAAGACAAAGAGTAAACTTGGTGAAATGTATCTCAACATGAATAAAACAAGTATGAATCAACTCACAAGGGATATGCACTCAAGATTTCCACTCAATGTGTATAGGGTTTGTGTTTGCACTCAATGTAAGTGAAAAAGATGCTGACATAATAGAGAGTAAGTTACTTCATATAAATTACAAACATAAACCATAAGGTAGTGAACATACATACACAAATGAACCAAAACCATAACCTTACTCAGGTGATAGACTCAACTAATCAAAGTTTACTCATCTCAAGGATCATAAACTCTTTATTTAAAGGTTATAATGGGGCTAGGTGTAGAGGCAAGGAATTTTAGTATAATGGTGTTAAATTTTGTTCCAGGACACAACCAAAGACTTCATCACAAAAGCATAAGTATTTCCCATCGTCATAGGCCAAGTATTAACTTGTTGGGCCTTAATCTTCATTATCAACATCTTTTGAACTTGTAATTAGGCAAGGGTCCGAAATTCTTCATGTAGTTCTCCAATCTTCATTTTTCCAAATCACAAGTGGAAGGGACATAACTCAAAACTCAATTTTAGTACCTCATAGAACTTTGTTCTTGATTGTATTATTTTTTTTCATCATTTTTTTTTCCTTTTGAGAGGTAATGCAATGAATACCAACATAGTTTGAGCAAGTCATTCCCTACACTTACATATAAGTCTTCATTCATCAAATCACTTACTTGTATCTCACACCATCTTTATGTTCTTCAACCAAGTCCAAGGAACAAGGGTAAAAGATGTCTTATACTAGGCTTATGGGAATAGATGTTTAGGGTGATGAAAGAAAGGCTTAATGTAGGCACAAAGGAGTTAAACTAGGGGGATCATACTTGTGTGATCAAATAGGGCTCGGATATTTGGATAAGTGGTGCTAACCTTATTACCTTAATCATGTCCAAGATCAATGAGTTTATTGATTTAAAAGCTTGAAAATCACATAGAATAAGTTCTAGTATTATAGAGTTCAATAAAAGCTATGGCAAGCAGTTATAAGGCATATGCATATCAATTTAAACAAAGAACTACTATGAATCACACAACGATGATATATATGGTTCTAAAGCTCACATAGGGTCCATATAATTCATACAAATCTTAACATGCTGGTTCTGTACCAGTTTATCATGCATCAACTACTACACGTCATAAACATTCAATCATAAAGCATTAACAAATGTGTTCAAGTTGTAGTGACCATCTTTTAGCCATGTTATCTTCATTTATCCGTTATTTTCATCATCGAAAGGTTAAAGGACATTGTAAGACTCATTAAAACACTAAGTTAAACAAAAGGACTCAAGACTAAAGACTAAAACATAGAAAATAAATTTGGGTTTTTGTTTTTTTGTTTTTGGATTTTTTTCTTCTATTTTTGAAATAAGACTCAATAAAGTTGTAAATCCATCCCCTACACTTAAATCTTACATTGTCCTGAATGTATGAAAGTGAAAGCATAGAATCTAAGTAAGGAGGAATGATTCACGAAAATAAAGCAATAAGACATAAAGTAACTAAAGTAAACAGAGTGAAGGGTTTAAGAAGACAAATCTTCATTTGATGGCTCCTCTACTTCTAAGCCATTGGATTGCCTCCCAAGAAGCACTTGAAGTTTAATTTCTATTCAGCCTAGACCTGATGCTTCATTCATTCATTCCATACATATCTTAGACGGGCATCTCCACATTATTATGTTCCTTGAAAGCTTCGAAGTAGGGTTTCAAATGGTGGCCATTGACCTTGAATTCTTTCCCGATGATGGGTGATTGAACATGTATAGCACCATGAGGGAAAACATTATTAACTACATAAGGGCCAACCCATCGAGAACGGAGTTTACCTTTGAAGACTCTGAGGCATGAATTGAAAATTAGGACTTTTTGACCAACATAAAAAGTCTTTCCATTGATCATCCTATGATGCAATGCTTTGGTTTTCTCTTTGTAAATCCATGAAATATCGAATGCATCAGTTCTAATCTCTCCAAGTTCACAAAGCTGCAACTTTCTGTGCATTCTTGCTTCATCAAGGTCCAGGTTGAATCTCTTAACTACCCACCAAGCTTTGTGTTCCAATTCCACGGGAAGATGGCGTGCTTTTCCATAGACGAGCCTAAAGGGTGACATACCGATGGGGGTTTTGTAAGCTGTTTTTTTCCCACAAAGCATCATCTAACCTTGCACTCCAATCCTTGCATGAGGGGCCAATAGTTCTCTCGAGTATCTTCTTGATTTCCCGGTTGCTAACTTCTGCTAAACCATTAGTTTGAGGGTGATATGGAGTTGATACCTTGTGAGTGATTTCATACTTCTTTAATAGTGCACCAACTGTTTTGTTGCAAAAGTGGCTTCCCCTATCACCGATCAGCACTCGAGGCATGCCAAATCTAGAAAATATTTTAGTGTGAAGGAAAGCTGCAACAACTTTATAATCATTAGTACATGTGGCTTTGGCATCCACCCATTTTGAGACATAATCGACAGTAAGAAGTATCTACTCAAAAGCAAAATGGGCCCATGAAGTCTATTCCCCATACATCAAAGAGTTCAACCTGAAGGACATGAGCTTGGGGCATTTGATCTCAAGGTCCTAGATTACCAGATTTTTGACATCTATCACATGTAGCACAAAATGCATGAACATCACGAAATAAGGAAGGCCAAAAGAAACTTGAATCGAACACCTTAAGGGCAATTTTCTTAGAACCAAAATGTCTGCCATGCACTTCAGTATGACAAAATGTGAGTATAGAATTATGTTCATTATCTGTGACACATCTCCTAAGTACTAAATTAGTTTAGCATTGATATCTAGGCATGGTACTCGGGAAAGCTTTAATGACCAAGTAGTTTACAATATCAGCATACCAAGGGGTGGCAGAGGTACCTACCTAGATTCTAAAGAGTTGTTCGCTTGGAAAGGTCTCAAGTATGATGCCATCCTCCTTATTCTTCACGATCCTAGATAGGTGGTCGGTAACAACATTCTCTACTCTCTTCTTATCCCTTACCTCAATATCGAATTCTTGGAGCAAGAGGATCCATTGAATAAGTCTTGGTTTGGCATCCTTCTTGGTCATCAGATACTTCAAGGCAGCATGATCTGTATACACAATAACTTTGGATTGAAGTAAGTAGGAACAAAATTTATCAAGAGAAAAGATTACCACAAGTAGTTCCTTTTCAATGGTTGTATAGTTTTGTTGAGAATCATCTAATGTACTAGAGGCATAGTAAATGGCGTAGGGATTTTTGTCCTTTTGTTGTCCTAAGATAGCTCCTACTGCATAGTCGGAGGCATCGCACATGAGCTTGAATGGTAAAGACCAATCGAGGGACATAAGATACGGACACTAGTGAGCAACTCTTTAAGCTTGTCAAAGGCCTCTTGGGATTCAGCGTTAAACGCAAATGGGGTGTCTTTTTTGAGTATATGACATAGGGGTCTAGAAATTGATGAGAATTTTTTGATGAATCGTTAGTAGAAACCTACATGTAAGACCTATGTCTTGGGTGAAGAATGGTGAACAATCCCACATCACTTAGGGAAGGAAAGATGTAGTGCCTTAAATGTGTGGGGCACGTATCTATCTAGCGCGAGGCCTTTTGGGAGCTCACTGGCTTTGGATTCCTTGGGAACTCCAAATTTAAGCGAGTTTGGGCTAGTGCAATCCCAAGATGGGTGACCTACTGTGAAGTTGAACGTGAGTTCCCAGAAACAAAAATGTGAGGGCTGGGCCCAAATCAGACAATATCGTGCTAGATGGGTCGGATCGTGACAGAATCATATCAGAGCTAGATCCCGATCGAAAGTGTTCCAGTGAGAACGCTAGGCCTTAAAGGGGTGAATTGTAAGACCCGTGTCTTGGGTGAAGAACGGTGAACAATCCCACATCGCTCGGGGAGGGAAAGGTGAAGGGCCTTAAATGTGTGGGCACTTATCTATCTAGCGTGAGGCCTTTTGGGAGCTCACTATCTTTGGATTCCTTGGGAACTCCAAAAGTAAACGAGTTTGGGCTGGTGCAATCCAAAGATGGGTGACCTACTAGGAAGGTGCACGTGAGTTCCTAGAAATAAAACTGTGAGGGCTGGGCCCAAAGCAGACAATATCGTGCTAGATGGTACGGGTCGTGACAGAATGGTATCAGAGCTGGACTCCGACCAGAAGTGTACCAGCGAGAACGCTGGGCCCTAAAGGGGTGAATTGTAAAACCCGTGTCTTGGGTGAAGAACGGTGAATAATCCCACATCACTCGGGGAGGGAAAGGTGAAGTGCCTTAAATATGTGGGGCACGTATCTATCTAGCGTGAGGCCTTTTGGGAGCTCACTTGTAACGACCCGCCCCAAATTCCAAGATTATATTAGTGACTAATCACGATTAGTGAGGTTAATCCGTGATTAGTTAGGCGAAATCGGCCGAACGATGCAAAATGACCGTTTTGCCCCTAGTTGTGGCAAGATGTTGACTTTTCGATCGGAAGGTCAAACGGACTTTGACCGATGACCGTGACGTAGTTCATGACGTCACGAGTTCATAGGCAGGTGGCACGTTCAATTCCAACGTTCGAGGAGGAAGTTATGACGTTCGGAAATTTAGGGGCATTTTGGTAATTATGGTTAAAAAGGGGAAAATAGTTAAATTTTTGAACGGGAGGTCCGATGGCCGAGGGCCAAAGACCGTTACGTAGATCGGGATGATACGAATCCATAGACAAGTGGCACGTCGAATTCGGATGTTCGACGACGAAGTTACGGTTCACGAAAGTTTATAGGTACTATTGCACGAATTACCAGACGACCTAACTTTTGGACTCTAGTGGGCCCCATATATTTTATGGAGACCCAATGGATGAGTGACACTTGTTACCCATCCGCAGGCCACCCAAATTGATACATGCATCGACCATTTTCTTCATTGCATTACCAAACAACCCGATCTCATTCAAACCTTCACCCAAATCCAACCCCACCCCATATGATCATCTGTGAGACTCAGAGAGTGAGAGAGAGACTGAGGGAGCTGAGGACGGTGGCTGGGAGTGTCTGGACCGCCGTACACGGCGGTGAAGGCCAGGGAGAAACCGATTACCCGATAAGGCCCATTTTCCCCCTTATTTCGATTTTGACATTATGGCCTGTTTTGGATGGTTTGGTTGAATTAAATAGGTTTCTTAGGGAATTTTAAGAAGGGTTTTATGGTGTTTGGGTGGCTGTGGAAGCCATGGGAGGAAAAAAAAACTTGGTCGTGAGGCCATAGGTGAACCGTAGGGTTTTAAGATGTTTTATTTAGTTTGGAGGATTGGAAAAGGTAGGAAACCTCAAAATATGATTTTTTGGATTGAAATGGAGGCAAACGGACGAGAACTGAGTGTAGAACCAGGCCAGACCAGTCACGCCGGTCCAGGAAAACCAGAGAACTGGTCGGACCCAGTTCACCCGCTTGAGAAGGTGACTGCCCAGTAGGCGCATGAGGCCCACGCGCAGTCCCTTCTAGGGGCGCGTACGGGCGCGCGGACACTCTTTTGGGGGTGGTTCCAACATGTAATTTCATTTATTCGATGTAACGAACATTTTGGGACTGATTTCGTGTCGATCGGAGATCATTTCGAAAGGTTTCGGGGTGTCCAAAGGTTTAGGATTGGTTTCAAAAATAGTTAGAAAATTGCAAAAATTATGGGACTTCAATGAGAGGTTAATGAGGCTATTAATAACCCTCTAAATGAATTTGGACAGGTTTGGGAATCCCGGTGGCGACGATTAACTTTGGAGACGATTATGGCACGTGTATCGAGGCGCAGCTTCGGACGGTCTGTGAGTGGGCCTTGATTTATAAACTGTGATGCATGGATAAATGTTTTATATGGATTATGAATGTGATTCTATGATGTTGAATTTGATGGTTGTGAATTATATGGTTTCACACATTAATAGGCGATTTACGTGCTTGCACGTAAATCGAGGTTTTCCAATTTTACTCTGATTTTCCATTCTTATGGTTTTGGAAATAGTTTAATGAAATGATTTTGGATTTGAAAAGGTAAACTCGAGTATGAGACCCATTTGATTTACGAACTCTCGGACTTGTGGTCCTTTTGATTTAACAAGGCATCGGGTCGGAGGGGCAGTTGGTTTACGATTCGGATTGGAGGTCCAGTTTGTATGTGGATTCAGGCCTAGGGCCCAACTATGTGTTACAAAATGGATTTACGGTTCATGACGGTTTATGGGAACTGGTATGAACCCTTGAAATGGATTTACGGTTCATGACGGTTTATGGGAACTGGTATGAACCCTTGAAATGGATTTACGGGTCATGACGGTTTATGGGAACCGGTATGAACCATTGGAAAGGATTTTATGGTTCATGACGGCTTATGGGGGCTGGGAATGAATCCTTGAAAGGTTTAAAGAATGATTTCAAAGGTTTTTCCTATGCCATCCTTTATATATGATTCTCTCCTCCGGGGAGGGTCGTTGGCTTAGGTGGACCCCGGAGTAGTCAAGGAGCACTCACTAAGTGGAGTCGCCCCCTAGTTGGGTTCCTTACTCTCAGGATGGGCATGGTTCGTTACCTCCAGGGAGGGTCATTGATCTACAGACATTGACCTGGGTGGACCCTGGAGAGACTTGGGTTTGAGACCCCGGTTAGCACGCGCGTAGCTTTATTTTACCGTGATAGGTTCTTGGATATGAAATATAATGGATAAACATGATTTCAATTGGTTTGGAAAATTGTGTTTTATGATGATAAATGGATTTGGGCTGAGATCCCACATATGTTTATTATGTTCTGGTTTTCTGTAAAAGGTTTTGGGCAAGAGCCCGTGTGACTTGTATTTACGGAACTTGGGGCTGTGGCCCTAAATATGGTTTTTTAAACATAAGTGATTGGATAAATGGTTTTACTATGCATGCATGCTTTTTAGTGAAGGGTATAAATGTCTTTTATGAAATGTATTTCTGAAACTTATTACTTTTTGTCCACTCACAGTCTTTCTATTTTTAATACCCTTCAGGTTGGATACAGTGTGACTGTAGCAGAGACCAAGATATCACATACCTCCTCCGGATCTTGGCGTACTCTAATAGCCCGGGAGGGCAAAGGTCAGACGGGATCAGGGTCGTTCCTCGTTAATCCCTGGGGGATTGAGGACGGGTCCTGACATCACTAGCTTTGGATTCCTTGGGAACTCCAAAGTTAATCGAGTTTGGGCTGGTGCAATCCCAAGATAGGTGACCTACTGGGAAGTTGCACGTGAGTTCCCAGAGACAAACTGTGAGAGCTAAGCCCAAAGCAGACAATATCATGCTAGATGGGTCGGGTTGTGACAAAATGGTATCAGAGTTAGACCCCGACCAGAAGTGTGCCATCGAGAACTCTGGGCCCTAAGGGGGGGGGGGGTGTGAATTATAAGACTCGTGTCTTGGTGAAGAACGGTGAACAATCCCACATTGCTCGGGGAGGGAAAGATGAAGTGCCTTAAATGTGTGGGCACGTATCTATCTAGCGCGTGGCCTTTTGGGAGCTTACTGGCTTTGGATTCTTTGGAAACTCCAAAGTTAAGCGAGTTTGGGCTGGTGCAATCCAAAGCAAACAATATCGTGCTAGATAGGTCGGGTCGTGACACTGCATGTCCAAAGAACGAACGGATCTCTCTCATCGAAGTGGGAGAGGGTAAGTACCACACAACATCAACTTTAGCTCTATCAACCTCTATGCCTTTAGCCGACACAGTATTTCCTAAAATTATCCCTTGAGTTACCATAAAGTGTCATTTCTCCCAGTTAAGCACAAGCCTAGAATCGACACATCTTTGCAATATAAGTTTAAGGTTTTCTAAGCATGCATCAAATGTATCTCCGAATATACTAAATTCATCCATGAATACTTCAATAATCTTTTCTAATAATCAAAGAATATGGAAAACATACAACGTTGAAAAGTACCTAGTGCATTGTACAAACCGAATGGCCTCCTTCTATAAGAAAATGTACCAAAAAGGAACGTGAAAGTGGTATTTTCTTGGTCTTCCTGAGCGATGCTTATTTGGTTGTATCTTGAGTATCCATCAAGGAAGAAATAGTGGGAGTGTCTTGTGAGTCTCACAAGCATTTGGTCAATGAAGGGCAAGGGAAAGTGGTATTTCCTTGTGGTGACATTGAGTTTCCAGTAACCATGCACAATAAATCTTGAATTTATTGAAAAAAAAAATTGGTTAAGCAGAGCTTTGGTACAAAAATAGGCGACCTTTTACAAATAACCTATGACTCTCTATTTATAGGAGAAAATTAATCATCAAATAAATAGGAGTTTACAATTTAAATTCTAAAAGGAAAAGGATTAAACTAATTAAATTAAAGTCCTAAAGTAGAAAGGTAATAAAAATCCTAATTAAAATGGTTTCCTAAATAAAAAGGAAACAAATCCAAGCTTGAATTGGACAATTTTCCACAAGAAAGAAGGATTTTAGTGCACGAATTTGAACAAGAAATGAGTCGGTGGAAGCCCACCGAAATTTGGACTCAAAATCGGTGGTCAACGGTAAGATCAACGTGCAAGGAGGCTGGAGGGATGTTCGGTGCCCGCACTCCGAACTGGCTTTAGGAATTTTAGGAGGCGCGCACCGAGATAGGAGTTATAGGATTCAGGAAGCGCGCGCCGAGAAAGGGGAGCAGTCTTTGGTACATGCGTGCTCAAAGCATGATGACTAGTTTAGCAAACGTACACTAAAATGGGTCTGGGGCTGTCATTCTAGATTCGGTAGGCCCCTATCGAATTTTGAAGTGGTTTCTGGTGGCGTCCTTTCATTTAATCATCACGTCTTCAATATAACTCCGATTTAGGAGATTCTTTCGTCTAAATTCTTGTAATTTTGTACTCTATCTAATTCTGCACATTTCTCACAAAATATATTATTTTCTCCAATTTTTTGATATTTAAACATTAAAAGATAAGTATAAAAGGTATAAAATGATGCTTAATTCAAGGCTTATCACTAGGGTTGACATTACGCGAGTGAAGTTGACCAACAAACTTTAACCAGTGCATGGTGGTGCATTGTCATGAGTTTCAAGGCAGGGTTGATCTTGTTCGAATGGTTTCAATGTCCTAAATCCAAAGAGGGTTGTTTAAAATCGATCAAAGGTAGTTTAAGGATAATGTGGGATTTTTTCTCCGCGTGAAGCGTATTCGGAACGTGTTTATAGTTTTGGGTTTAGGGTGTGTTTACGTATGGACTTATGGTTGTTTGGGAAACTGAATTTTGGGCTGGTTCATAGGAGGTAAATGTTTTGGGCTTGTGACCAAGTTTGAAAAGGTATTTCTGGTAACTTTTTCCTGATATGGTCATCCCCAGGAGATTAGATCGCTATTCTGGAGTTGGCCTTCGATGATTCCCAGGAACGAACTAGGACGTGGTCAAAGTTGGACTTGACACGTGCCAACAAAGTTGGGCTCCATAAGATCCGTGGTTGTCTACTGATATTACAGATGGGATGCTAGTTGGGCTAGCGGGCTAGTTGGACCAGCAGGAGGAGGATTGACTTTATTTGCTGGTTGGATCAGTGGGATTATGGTTGACTAGTTTTGACTCGTTGTGTGTCTAAAGGTTTTCAAAAGATTTACAACTGTGGTTTTCAGGGAAATATGGGCCAGGGGCATTTTTGTATTTTCATATGTTTATGCATGCATGTTTTTATAAAATAGAGGTTTTAAAGGTTGGTTTTTCAAAGGATTTATTTTTATCCACTCACAATCAATTTTACTCATTTTTTTTTTTGTACCTTCTAGGTTGATCTTGGGATGTGGGTTGATTGAGGCTAAGACATTTATGTGGGTCTGCGCATTCTTGTTAACTAGAGTAGGCTCTAGTAGTCTTTTAATTTCGTGTCTAGTGCTCTGGGTATGCATTATTTTATGGTTTACTATTATGCTTGACACGAGGAGTTTATACCTTGTTTGGAACTAGGGTTGTAATATAATTAGACTGAGCGTATTTTGGCAATTTTGAGTGTCTGTCTCAAATAGGAGTAGGCCCTTTTACGAGAGTCGAGGGTGATTTCGTGGAGGGTCCTTTCAATTACTCTATGAAAGGAATCTTTGAGGTTATTAGGTGCGCACGGGATGATAAGGTGCTAGTAGCCACCTTCCAGTTGAGCGATTATGCTTATCAATAGTGGCGAGGATTACAGATGATAGGACGGGATGCCAAGACTGTGACGTGGGAATATTTTAGAGATAGATTTCCAAATCAGTTCTACCATCGTGTATTTTTTGATGCTAAAGAGGTGGAGTTCTTCCGGTTGCAGTAAGGAAACATGAGCTGCACACATAACGGTAGCTCAGTTTGAGCAAAAAGTTTTGAGTCTGTCCCAGTTCACCCTAGCATTTGTAATAACAAATACGGATAAATGTCGACATTTTAACTTAGGTTTACGAGGTGAAATTCGAACTGCAGTGAAAGTAGGATCTTTTACTACTTTGAGGGAATTATCAAATTCCAATATCCGAGTAGAGGTAGGTTTGTCAATACGAGAACAGGGTGCGAGTTCTAGCAAAAAATGTGAAAATTTGTATATGGGTACTTCAGATCAGAATCCCCAAAAATAAATAGTATTAACACTAGATCTTCTGATGGTGAAGGTGTGATTTCAAGTAGTAAATATGTTGGATTCTGAGGTACCCAGAGTTTGAGGTTAAGGACATAAATATCTACCTAGTCTAGCCTAGCTTCGGCACATTTGACAGACAGATAGAAGGATAGACCTTTCTACATTTCTTTTCTTTGGTTTGGGAGAAGCTGGGCATATCAGTAAGCATTACTTGAACCACCTAGGTGGTGGTATGATCGACAGGACACATCAGACTATGGTTAGACTTTTGGTGCATCAGGAAGAACTCAAACACCGATCAGTGCAATTGGAAGTAGATCAAAGGGACGTGGCCGATCTTCAGGGCCACAAGCTAGAGTATTTGTTATTCCACAGAAAGACGCTCGTGAGGCACTAGGCCTGGTGACAGGTGCACTATCTATCTTTGGTTATGATTTATGTGTTTTGGGTAGGTCTTGGAGTTATACCTTTGTTTGTTTCCTGGGGATTATATGTATTGGATTAGGATCCGAATATCAAGATATTTGATTAGGATTTGGATATAAGTCAGAATATTGGCCTAGATCTGATCGGTTAAATTTTGAGGGCAAAATTTCGAGGAAAACATTTCTTTAGGGGTGTAGGTTGTAACCGGCCAAAGCCGAGAAAAGTAAATTTCGAAAAAATAAAAGGAAATGACAATTTTTCCCTTGTAGGGGAAAATGTTGACTTTTTAACCTCCACATTTTTGGGACGTTTCATAAGGACCGTTGTCAGGACCGATCCTAAATCCCCCGGGATTAACGTGGGACCCGCCTACTCCTATCTGACACGAAGTGTCAGACCAGGAAAAAATCCATCTCTAGCCCTCTCCGGGGCTATCAGAGTGCGTCAGGATAGTAGGAGGAGGGGAGTGATGTCTCGTCTCTGCTACAGCCCGCACCCGCGATCAACCTGAAGGGCATTAAAACATGAAAAGTTGTGAGTGGACAAAACAATAATTTCATTGAAAACATTTTCGCATAAAGACATTTATGCCTTTCATAAAAACATACGCATGCATTCAAAACCATTTATCAAACATTCATAAAAACACTTGAAAAAATTTTCTCAAAATCTTTCAAGGGTTCATGCCCGGCCCCATAAACCGTCATGACCCATAAATCCATTTGGTTCCCTGACTCGAAATCACAATTCAAAAACCAACTATCCATACATGTGGGAACTCAGCCCAAATCCATTCTCAGTGAAACACCAAAACACAGAATACGGGGTCTCTACCCCCAAATCATTTCTAAAACTTGGAACACAGGGTCCTAGGCCCGATGTTACAATCAACTGGGCCCTAGGCCCGAAACCATTACTCAGCAGGACTTCACGTCTGATTTCACAACCAATGGAGCCTTAAGCTCGATATCTCAACCAAATGGGTCTCAGGCCCCGATATCATAAATCAACAGGGCATCAAGCCCGATATTACCACTAACAGGGCCTCAAACCCGAATCATAAACCAACTGGACCCTCGGTCCGATCGTATGGCTCAAAAAGTCCCTAGGTCCGATTCCTCGTCAAATCAAATGGACTCCAAGTCTGAGAGTTCGTAAATCAAATGGTTCTCACGCCCAAGTTCATGTTTTCAAATCCAAAATCCGTTTAATAAACGCTCGTTGAAAACCTAGCACGTATAAGCATCGTATAAAACCGTAAATCTCGAAATACGTGCAAATACTTAAATCCTAGGCTACCACAAGAAAATGCACTCAGGGCATCACAAAATATATTCTAAAACAATTATACAACATTTATGCATGCATCAATTTCGAGAGAAGGGTCCACTCACAGACTATCCGAAGCTGCACCTCGAAACGCGTGCCATAATCATCTTCCTGGACAATCGTCGCCTCTGGGATTCCCGAACCTGTCCAAATTTATTTAAAGGGTTACTAACTACCTATATAACACCTCACTAAAGGCCCGTAATTTTTTCGATTTTCGAACTACCTATACGGGGTCACTGATTGACACGAAACCAGTCCCAAAATGTTCGCTACATCGAATAGATGAAATTACATGTTGGAACCACCCTCAAAGGAGGGCTCACTCGCCCGCACGCGCACCAAGAAGGTACTGCACGTGGGCCTCACGCGTCCAGCACAGTCCTTCTTCAACCTTTGGTCGGGCCGGTCCGAACCGGCCGGCCCAATGTTTCCTGCAAATTCGGTCTGCCTAGACCGGCGTGACCGGTCCAAGGCCCTCCTCTCTTCATTTTTCATCCAATCTTCTCCTTTTCGATTCCATTCTTCCTATTTTGTCATTTCCTATCATTTCCAATCATCCAAACTAAGCTAAACCTTTTAAACCGACCTATGTCCAACTCCCCTTCACGGTTCAATCTTTCAAAATCCCCCCTGGGCTTCACATCCGTGAACCACCGTCCAAAACCACCTTAGAATCGTCCTAGAAACCTAATAACCACCCTCTAATCATCCTAAACCAACCATAACGTACAAATCAAATTAAAAGGGGAAAATGACAAAACCGAGTACTTACAATTTCTTAGCCGTGCACGGCGGCCCAACCACTTTCTGCCACCTTCCTCAGCATCCTCAGCCTCCTCTCACTTTCATGGTGTTCTAGGCATGGTCATATAGGGTGAGGGTTTGGATTGTGGTGGATTGGGTTGATCGGTTTGAATGGAAGAACAAAGAAGATGAAACCGATATGCATGAACCAATTTGGGTGGGCAATGGATGGATGACAAGTGTCATTCATCCATTAGGCATCCCCAAAATATCTGGGCCCACTTATGTCCAAAAAGCATCCGGCTCGAATTTCGTGCAATAGTACTACAGAACTTTCATGAACCGTAACTACATCGTCGAACGTCCGCATTCGACATGCCGTCTGTCTACAGATTCGTATCATCTCGATCTACGTAATGGTCTTCGGCCCTCGGCCATCTGACCTCTCGATCAAAAAGTTAACTTTTTGCCCAATTTACCAAGATGCCCTTGGACTTTTGAACGTTATAACTTCCTCTTCGAACGTCGAAATCGAGCATGCCACCTGTCTATGAATTCGTGATATCACGAACTACGTCACAGTCATTGGCCAAAGTCCATTTAACAGCCGAAATGAAAAGTCAAAGATTTTCCCATTCTAGGGGTAAAATCGTCATTTCGCCCGAACGTATGCTAATCTTCGTCTAATCTCCGATTAGCCTTACTAATCTGTCATTAATTCTTAATTAATCCCGTTAATTCGGGACGAGTCGTCACAAACTCCCCCCGTAAGGAATTTCGTCCTTGAAATTCAAATCGACCCGATTCCACAACCAAACTGGGGAATCCAACCTTATTCCTCGAAAAGGATCGTTGCACCCACATGAGAATACTCGTGTAGCAGTACACATCCAATAGACATATTGTACTCATCGATCCCGTCCTCGGTACGTACTGTCATTGGAGCCTCCAAAGCTCCAATTCACTCTCGAGAACTACACGTCTGCTCGTATGTCTCTCTCAAGACAAAATGTTGACACTCGTCGATCTCGCCTGTCACTCACTTGACAGGTCATCAACACCAGACTGACCTCCAAACGGCTTTTCAGTCTGACACTCTGACACGTTTCATTCTACAGTCATCAAGCTGAAAAAGCATCCCCACTAAGGGCTATCACAGCCAAGCTGGCTTCTTGCTCAGCATCCGATCTGACAACACCCTACAAATTCTGCCATCACAATGGCACGAATCCCGTCTTACAGGTCATCCTCAGACCTATCCCCAAACTGACTCTAACTACTCGTACGAGTCAACTCTCTCAATTTCCTATACCCAAACTGACTCTCTCAATTTCCTACCCTCACAGGTCACATCCGTCGTGACCAGTCGGCAACTCCCGGCTCGACTGCGCTTCGCTGCGCTACTATGATCTCGACTCATTCTCGTGTCCTCGTATCATATCTCGCATCACTCAGCGATACCACTTGTCATCTAGACTCACCTCGAGTCTCCAAACTGTCACTCATCGGATCTGATCCGATCGTCACTCATGTCCATCTAGGACTCTATCCAAACTACAACGTACTTACTCTCTCGGGTACTCTCAACCCGACATACTGATTGATCAGGGTCAATCCCATCATCCAATGTGCACAACACACCGGTGCACCCACATCACAACAACATCGGGGTATCACCTGACCTACTCAAGGAATACTCCCTGGCCACGTCCAGCCACAAACTACCATCCGCACTCCAACCATGGTCCGGACCCCAACCGTCTGTTACCAGATGAACATCAGTCCAACACCTCGGACATTCACTCATCACATCTCGTGACGCTAACCACCAACTACTCGTCAAGTCAATCAAATTGGCCCACAACCTATGTGTTCGGTTCTTACACCTTCTTGAACCCCTAACTGTCAAAACACTCCTCGTCGTCCCACCTAGGAATGAATCCAGGAGAATCCAAGTTGATGACATCAAAATTCATCATATGTCATCCTCCAGTACTCAGCACTATTTCCTAAAGAGTCACACTCAGTGACCTCGGAATATCTATCTCCAAAATGAAATCAAGCACTTCCAAAACGGAATCAAGCACTGTTCTCAACATCTCAAACACAACTTTTCTTGATTCCGATGTTCCAATCACGTTGGAACCATGTTCCTTTTCCAATCACTGAGTTCACTCTTCACGTAGACATTTCTCACGTCCTCTATCACGTACATCTCGTACCTTTAATCAATCTGATCCAACTCTGACTCATAGAATTGATCGGAAACCACTAACATCGGTCGGTAGGCTAAACAGATCGCAACGCCTGTCGTGATCTGAAGCCAAATCTCTCCGTACTACAAATTCTAACAAACCAACCCATACGTCATAAGACGTCACTTACGTCATCCATTCGTACCTGGATCTCACGTTTCACTTCAATACTTACAACTTCTGAGTACATCCTCGCGACTCAATCTCGTAGTAGTGGGGGAACTAGTCTCCATTACTGGGGAAACTGATCTCTGTCATAGGGGAAACTGGTCTCCATCACTGAGGAAACTGGTCTCTATCACTGGGAAACTGGTCTCCATCACTGAGGAAACTGATCTCCATCACTGGGGAAACTGTTCTCCATACCAAGTACTCCCGTACCTCTCACTGAGCCACTCGGGATCCTCTTTGTCCCACTTATAACAATCACCTTCACTAGAGTGAGACAAGTGTGCCAACACCCAATGTCAACATTTCATTCTGCGATCGGACTCAGCCGTCACCGAGTCGGATCCAGAATCAATGCGCGTACTGTGTGTCACTCACGCACCTCGTATCATCATCACGACTGATGAATCCTATCGTCACAATCGTCACGGTAACCTGAGCCTATCCAACTCGATAAGACTCGAGCACGTCCATCGATAGCAGCGTCTGCCACAACCTCGTGCAGACCAATCTCACAAACACTCTGCTATCGAAACTCCCAATCCATACGGTAGTCTCACTGCCAGTACCAACCACTGCACACACAACATCCACCGATCGGTCCACCCCCAGATCCGATCGCAAGTACCACTCTCGGGGTAATTTGTCCAATCAAACACCTTACTAGGGTCAACACAAACCCGGCTGGCCGTTGCAGCTCAACCATCCTGACCGATCCCTCGATATCAACTCGGAAGAGTCGTCATACTCCCATACTGGTACCAAACCAGCCAATAACTACACTATGAGGATCTCGTCCTCTCGTAACTCTACGGCTCTCAGCCGCTGGCCTTCACAAGAACTGGCCGTACTCTGGGCCTAATATTGCACAAGCGCTACGTGCGCACACACCTCCTACCGTGTCACACCACAACTACTCCGGGCATCCACTGCTAGTCGACATCCCACCGGGATTCGACACACTGAACCATGGCAACACAAGCCAAAAGGAATCACACGTTCCTATTCCCAACCGTCGTGAGTGTAGTAATACAGGGTCATCGTAAATCGGGCGACCCTAACCTCTGACCACCACTGGTATTAGTCCGTACATCCTCTATCCGACACGACACTACCGTCGAGCGGTCACGACTCTCAAGTCGTCATACGGTCTCTACCGATCTACTGGATCCTACTCACCAGTAACGCAACGGCTCTAAACCGTCAGATTCACACGAATACTGATCCTCCTCGGGATCAACCATCGAAACACATGGCCTCCGATGACAATCGAACCTCAAACTATCGTATCGAATTTCATTTACCACGTGGTGCTTCCTACTTATACCCTAACTACCAGGTTGATAACGGGCTGTTACGACTTCAGAGACATCACATCCTCGACCTGCGCGTACTCCAAGAGCAAAACATGCTCTGATACCACCAACTTGTCAGGAACGGTCCCAAATCCCTCGGGATTAACGTGGGACCCGCCTGCTCCCGTCTGACACCAAGTGTCAGACCAGGGAAAATTCCATCTCTTGCCCTCGCCGGGGCTATCAGAGTGCGTCAGGATCGTAGGAGGAGGGGAGTGAGGTCTCGTCTCTCCTACAGCATGCATCAGCGATCAACCTGAAGCGCATTAAAACATGAAAAGTCGTGAGTGGACAAAATAATAATTTCATTAAAAACATTTTCGCATAAAGACATTTATGCCCTTCATAAAAACATACGCATGCATTCAAAACCATTTATCAAACATTCATAAAAACACTTGAAAACATTTTCTCAAAACCTTTCAAGGGTTCATGCATGGCCCCATAAACCGTCATGCCCGGCCCCATACCCGATTCATTTCAACAGGATTCCTCGAATCCGAATCAAATTCCTTTTACAGGCCTCGGCCTAAATCCACAGTTCAACAGGGTCTCCTGCCCGAATACTCATTTCAGAAATCAAACTGGGACTCAAGCCCGATGTTACAATCAACTGGGCCCTAGGCCCGAAACCATTACTCAACAGGACCTCACGTCCGATTTCACAACCAACGAGGCCTTAAGCCCGATATCTCAACCAAATGGGTATCAGGCCCGATATCATAAATCAACAGGGCATCAAGCCTGATAGTACCACTAACTGGGCCTCAAACCCGAATCATAAACCAACTAGACCCTCGGTCCGATCGTATGGCTCAAATGGACCCTAGGACTGATTCCTCGTCAAATCAAATGGACTCCAAGCCCGAGATTTCGTAAATCAAGTGGTTCTCATGCCCGAGTTCATGTTTTCAAATCCAAAATCTGTTTATTAAATGCTCGTTGAAAACCTAGCACGTATAAGCATCGTATAAAACCGTAAATCTTGAAATACGTGCAAATACATAAATCCTAGGATACCACAAACAAATGCACTCATGGCATCACAAAATATATTTTAAAACAATTATATAACATTTATGCATGCATCAATTTCGAGAGAAGGGTCCACTCACAGACGGTCCGAAGCCACGCCTCGATACGGGTACCATAATCGTCTCCCGGGTCAATCGTCACCTTCGGGATTCCCGAATCTGTCCAAATTTATTTAGAGGGTTGCTAACTACCTATATAACCCCTCACTAAAGTCCCGTAATTTTCCCGATTTTCTAACTATTTTTAAACGCGAACCTAAACCTTCGTACAACCCGAACTATATCGAAACGATGTCTGATTGACACGAAACCAGTCCCAAAATGTTCGTTACATCGAATAGATGAAATTACATGTTCAAACCACCCTCAAACTGGGGCTCACGCGCCCACACGCGCCCCTATAAGGGACTACACGTGGACCTCACGTGCCCTGCACAGTCTTTCTTCAACCTTCGGCCACGCCGATCCAAATCGGCCGGCCCAATTTTTCCTGCAAATCCGGTCTGCCTGGACCGTCGTGACCAGTCCAAGGCCCTCCTCTCAACATTTTTCATCTAATCTTCTCCTTTTCGATTGCATTCTTCCTATTTTGTCATTTCCTATCATTTCCAATCATCCAAACTAAGCTAAACCTCTTAAACCGACCCATGTCCAACTCCCCTTCACGGTTCAATCTTTCAAAATCGCCCCTGGGGTTCAGAGCTGTCAACCACCGTCCAAAACCACCTTATAATTGTCCTAGCAACCTAATAACCACCCTCTAATCATCCTAAACCAACCATAACGTACAAATCAAATTAAAAAGGGGGAAATGGCAAAACTGAGTAC
Organism: Prinsepia uniflora; assembly: GCA_032719365.1. Lineage (NCBI taxonomy): Eukaryota > Viridiplantae > Streptophyta > Magnoliopsida > Rosales > Rosaceae > Prinsepia > Prinsepia uniflora. The sequence goes on from CM064868.1 coordinate 62,460,893, forward strand.
TTACAATTTCTCAGCCGTACACGGCGGTCCAGTCGCCTTCTGCCACCTTCCTCAACATCCTCAGCCTCCTCTCACTCTCATGGTGTTCCAGGCATGGTCATATAGGGTGAGGGTTTGGATTGTGGTGGATTGGGTTCATCGGTTTGAATGGAAGAACAAAGAAGATGAAACCGATATGCATGAACCAATTTGGGTGGGCAATGGATGGATGACAAGTGTCATTCATCCATTGGGCCTGCCCCAAAATATCTGGGCCCACTTAAGTCCAAATAACATCCGTCTCGAATTTCGTGCAATAGTACCACAGAACTTTCGTGAACCGTAAATTCGTCGTCGAACGTCCGAATTCGACATGTCGCCTGTCTACGGATTTGTGTCGTCCCGATCTACGTAACGGTCTTTGGTACTCGGCCAACTGACCTCTCGGTCAGAAAGTCAACTTTTTACCCAATTTGCCAAAATGCCCTTGGACTTCCGAACGTTATAACTTCCTCCTCGAACGTCGGAATCAAGCGTGCCACCTGTCTATGAACTCGTAACATCACGAACTACGTCATAGTCATTGGCCAAAGTCCATTTTACCGCCGAAACGAAAAGTTAACGATTTGCCCATTCTAGGGGAAAAATCGTCATTTCGCCCGAACGTCTGCTAATCCTCGTCTAATCTTCGATTAGCCTTGCTAATCTGTCATTTATTCTAAATTAATCCTCTTAATTCGGGACTTGTCATGACAAACTTCGCCCCTTAAGGAATTTCGTCCTCGAAATTCAAATCGACCCGATTCCACAACCAAATTGTGGAATCCAAACTTATTCCTCGAAACGGATCGTTGCACCCAAACGAGAATACTCGTGTAGCAGTACACGTACAATATACATATTGTACTCATCGGTCCCGTCCTCGGTACTTACAGTCATCGGAGCCTCCAAAGCTCTAATTCACTCTTGAGAACTACATGTCTGCTCGTATGTCTCACTCGAGACAAAATGTTGACACTCGTCGATCTCGCCTGTCACTCACTTGACAGGTAATCAACACCAGACTGACCTTCAAACGGCTTTTCAGTCTGACACTCTGACATGTTCCATTCGGCAGTCATCAGGCTGAAAACGCATTCCCACTAAGGGCTATCACAGCCAAGCTGGCTTCCTGCTCAGCATCCGATCTGACAACAGCCTACAAATTCTGCCATCACAATGGCATGAATACCGCCTTACAGGTCATCCTCATACTTATCCCCAAACTGACTCTAACTACTCGTACGAGTCAACTCTCTCAATTTCCTATACCCAAACTGACTCTCTTGAGAGTCCCATCAACCACAAAGATCCGAACGCATCGGATAACTATCCATCCATTACCCTGACAGGTCACATCCGTCGTGACCAACCAGAAACTCCAGGCTCCACTGCGCTTCATTGTGCTACTTTAATCTCCACTCGTTCTCGAGTCCTCGTATCGTATCTCGCATCACTCAGCGATACCACTTGTCATCTAGACTCACCTCGAGTCTCCAAACTGTCACTCATCGGATCTGATTTGATCGTCACTCATGTCCATCTAGGACTCTATCCAAACTACAACGTACTTACTCTCTCGGGTACTCTCAACCCGACATACCGATTGATCATGGTCAATCCCATCATCCAATGTGCACAACACACCGATGCACCCACATCACACCAACATCGGGGTGTCACCCAACCTACTTAAGGACTGCTCTCTGGCCACGTCCAACCACAAACTACCGTCCGCACTCCAACCATGGTCCGGACCCCAACCGTCTGTTACTAGATGAACATCAGTCCAACACCTCGGACACTCACTCGTCACATCCTGTGACGCTAACCACCAACTACGCGTCAATTCAATCAAATTGACCCACATCCTAGATGTTCGGTTCTTACACCCTCTTGAACCCCTAGCCATCAAATCACTCCTCGTCGTCCCACCTAGGAACGAATCCAGGAGAATCCAAGTTGATGACATCAAAATTCATCATATGTCATCCTCCAGTACTCAGCACTATCTCCTAAAGAATCACACTCAGTGACCTCGGAATATCTATCTCCAAAACGGAATCAAGCACTCTTCTCAACGTCTCAAACACAACTTCTCTTGATTCCGATGTTCCAATCACGTTGGAACCATGTTCCTTTTCCAATCACTGAGTTCACTCATCACGCGGACATTTCTCGCGTCCTCTATCACGCAAATCTCGTACCTTTAATCAATCTGATCCAACTCTGACCCACAAAATTGATCGGAAACCACTAACATCGGTCGGTAAGCTAAACAGATCGCAACGTCTGTCGTGATCTGAAGCCAAATCTCTGCGTACTACCAATTCCGACAAACCAACCCATACGTCATAAGACGTCACTTACGTCAACCATTCGTACCTGGATGTCACGTTTCACTTCAATACTTACAACTTCTGAGTACATCCTCACGGGAACTAGTCTCCATTACTGGGGAAATTGATCTCCGTCACAGGGGAAACTGGTCTCCATCACTGAGGAAACTGGTCTCCATCACTCTGTAACTGGTCTCCATCACTGAGGAAATTGATCTCCATCACCGGGGGAAAACTGTTCTCCATACCAAGTACTCGCGTACCTTGCACTGAGCCATTCGGGATCCTCTTTGTCCCACTTATAACAATCAACTTCACTAGAGTATGGCAAGTGTGCCAACACCCAATGTCAACATTTCATTCTACGATCGGACTCAGCCGTCACCGAGTCGGATCCAGAATCACTGCTCGTACTGTGCGTCACTCAAGCACCTCGTATCATCGTCATGACTGACAAATCCTATCGTCACAATCGTCACGGAAACCTAAGCCTATCCAACTCGATAAGACACGACCACGTCCATCGATAGTAGCGTCTACCACAACCTCGTGCAGACCAATCTCACAAACACCCTGCTAGCGAGACTCCTAATCCATGCAGTAGTCTCACCGCCAGTACCAACCACTCCATACACAACATCCACCGATCGGTCCACCCCTGGATCCGATCGCAAGTACCACTCTCGGGGTAATTTGTCCAATAAAACACCTTATTAGGGTCAACACAAACCCGGCTAGCCGCTGCAGCTCAACCATCCAGACCGATCCCTCGATCTCAACTCCGAAGAGTCGGCATACTCCTATACTGGTGCCAAACCAGCCAATAACTACACTCATGAGAGGATCTCGTCCTCTCGTAACTCTACGGCTCTCAGCCGCTGGCCTTCACAAGAACTGGCCGTACTCTGGGGCCTAATATTGCACAAGCGCTACGTGCGCACACGCCTCCTGCCGTGTCACACCACAACTACTCCGGGCATCCACTGCTAGTCGACATCCCACCGGGATTCGACACACTGAACCATGGCAACACATGCCAAAAGGAATCACACGTTCCTATTCCCAACTGTCGTGGAGTGTAGTAATACAGGGTCATCGTAAATCGGGCGACCCTAACCTCTGACCACCACTGGTATTAGTCCGTACATCCTCTATCCGACACGACACTACCGTCGAGAGCGGTCACGACTCTCAAGTCGTCATACGGTCTCTACCGATCTACTGGATCCTACTCAACCAGTAACGCAACGGCTCTAAACCGTCAGATTCACACGAATACTGATCCTCCTCGGGATCAACCATCGAAACACATGGCCTCCGATGCCAATCGAACCTCAAACTATCGTACTGAATTTGATTTAGCACGTGGTGCTTCCTACTCATACCCTAACTAACAGGTTGATAACGAGCTGTTATGACTTCAGAGACATCACATCCTCGACCTGCGCGTACTCCATGAGCAAAACATGCTTTGATACCACCAACTTGTCAGGACTGGTCCCAAATCCCCCAGGATTAACGTGGGATCCGCCTTATACCGTCTGAACACGAAGTGTCAGACCAGGGAAAATTCCATCTTTAGCCCTCAGCGAGGGCTATCAGAGTGCGTCAGGATCGTGTACGAAGGAGGGGAGTGATGTCTCGTCTCTGCTACAGCCCGCATCCGCGATCAAACCTGAAGGGCATTAAAAAATCAAAAGTCGTGAGTGGACAAAATAGTATAATTTCATTAAAAACATTTTCGCGTAAAGACATTTATGCCCTTCATAAAAACATATGCATGCATTCAAAACCATTTATCAAACATTCATAAAAACACTTGAAGTGTCAGAACCGGTCCCGAATCCCCCGGGATTAATGTGGGACTCGCCTACTCCCGTCTGACACGAAGTGTCAGACCAGGAAAAATTCCATCTCTAGCCCTCGCCATGGCTATCAGAGTGTGTCAGGATCGTAGGAGGAGGTGAGTGATGTCTCGTCTCTGCTACAGCCCGCACCCGCGATCAACCTGAAGGGCATTAAAACATGAAAAGTCGTGAGTGGACAAAACAATAATTTCATTGAAAACATTTTTCGCATAAAGACATTTATGCCCTTCATAAAAACATACGCATGCATTCAAAACCATTTATCAAACATTCATAAAAACACTTGAAAACATTTTCTCAAAATCTTTCAAGGGTTCATGCCCGGCCCCATAAACCGTCATGACCCATAAATCCATTTGGGTCCCTGACCCGAAATGACAATTCAAAAACCAACTATCCATACATGTGGGAACTCAGCCCAAATCCATTCTCAGTGACACACCAAAACACAGAATACGGGGTCTCTGCCCCAAATCATTTATAAAACTTGGAACACAGGGCCTTCACCCTAAAACCACTTTCCATCAGAAGCACATATGTATCAACATACGTATAACCCATCCGCGGGTACTTCCGAGAAGATGCCAACTCGGGACACACAACCCCTAGAGAACACATCCTTGATATAAGTCACGATATCGAATCTCTAACTAGTGTGCACACTACTCGGGGTCTCACTCCGAGTCTTCTCCCAGGAATCTCCATCTGGGAAGCTCAATCTCTGGATCTAGTCTGAGCTCTCTCTAGCTCTAGTCCACATCCGGGACCACATCATAATAAGTAACCACCACTCCTGGAACGGGATCCCTATGGGGATACCCACTCTCGTCTGTGGATCGTGACTCTCCAGGTCGACATCTGGAGGAGACCATATAACATATGGAGGGTTCAATTCATTTTCAAACTCTTTCTTTCTCAAATCACTTTTCAACTGGGTCTCATACCCGATTCATTTCAACAGGATTACTCGAATCCGATTCAAATTCCTTTCACATGCCTCGGTCTAAATCCACAGTTCAACAGGGTCTCCTGCCCGAATACTCATTTCATAAATAGAACTGGGACTCAAGCCCGATGTTACAATCAACTGGGCCCTAGGGCCCGAAACCATTACTCAATAGGACCTCACGTCCGATTTCACAACCAACGGGGCCTTAAGCCCGATATCTCAACCAAATGGGTCGCATGCCCGATATCATAAATCAACAGGGCATCAAGCCTGATAGTACCACTAACTTGGCCTCAAACCCAAATCATTAACCTACTGTACCCTCGGTGCAATCGTATGACTAAAATGGACCCTAAGTCCGATTCCTCGTCAAATCAAATGGACTCCAAGTCCGAGAGTTCATAAATCAAATCGTTCTCACACCCGAGTTCATGTTTTCAAGTCCAAAATCCGTTTATTAAACGCTCGTTGAAAACCTAGCACGTATAAGCATCGTATAAAATCGTAAATCTCAAAATACGTGCAAATACATAAATCCTAGGCTACCATAAACAAATGCACTCATGGCATCACAAAATATATTCTAAAACAATTATAAAACATTTATGCATGCATCAATTTCGAGAGAAGGGTCCACTCACAAACTGTCCGAAGCTGCGCCTCGATACGCGTGCCATAATCGTCTCTCGGGTTAATTGTCACCTCCAGGATTCCCAAACCTGTCCAACTTTATTTATAGGCTTACTAACTACCTATATAACCCCTCACTAAATGCCCGTAATTTTCCCAATTTTCTAACTATTTTTAAACGCGAACCTAAACCTTCGGACAACCCGAACTATATTGAAACGTTGTCTGATTGACACGAAACCAGTCCCAAAATGTTCGTTACATCGAAGAGATGAAATTACATGTTGGAAATACCCTCAAAGGAGGGCTCACACGCCCGTACGCACCCCTAGAAGGGACTGCGCGTGGGCCTCACACACCCTGCACAGTCTTTCTTCAACCTTCGGCCAGGCTGGTCCGAACCGGCCGGCCCGGTTTTTCCTGCAAATCTAGTCTGCCTGGACCGGCGTGACCTGTCCAAGGCCCTCCTCTCTTCATTTTTCGGTTCCATTCTTCCTATTTTGTCATTTCCTATCATTTCCAATCATCTAAACTAAGCTAAACCTCTTAAACCGACCCATGTCCAACTCCCTTCACGGTTCAATCTTTCAAAATCCCTCATGGGCTTCACAGCCGTCAACCACCGTCCGAAACCACCTTAGAATCATCCTAGCAACCTAATAACCACCCTCTAATCATCCTAAACCAACCATAACGTACAAATCAAATTAAAAGGTGAAAATGGCAAAACCGAGTGCTTACAATTTCTCAGCTGTGCACGGCGGACCAGCCACCTTCTTCCACCTTCCTCAGCATCCTCAGCCTCCTCTCACTCTCATGGTGTTCCAAGCATGGTCATATAGGGTGACAGTTTGGATTGTGGTGGATTGGGTTGATTGGTTTGAATGGAAGAACAAAGAAGATGAAACTGATATGCATGAACCAATTTGGGTGGGAAATGGATGGATGACAAGTTTCATTCATCCATTGGGCCTGCCCCAAAATATCTGGGCCCACTTAAGTCCAAAAAGCATCCGTCTCGAATTTCGTGCAATAGTACCACGGAACTTTTGTGAACCGTAACTTCGTCGTCGAACGTCCAAATTCGACATGCCGTCTGTCTACGGATTTGTATCGTCCCGATCTACGTAACGGTCTTCGGCCCTCGGTCAGAAAGTCAACTTTTTACCCAATTTACCAAAATGCCCTTGGACTTCCGAAAGTTATAACTTCCTTCTCTAACGTCGGAATCGAGCGTGCCACCTGTCTATGAACTCGTGACGTCACGAACTACGTCACAATCATTGGCCAAATTCCGATTGACCACTGAAACAAAAAGTCAATGATTTGCCCATTCTAGGGGCAAAATCGTCATTTCGCCCGAACGTCTGCTAATCCTCGTCTAATCTCCGATTAGCCTTGCTAATCCGTCATTAATTCTTAATTAATCCCGTTAATTCGGGACGGGTCGTCACAACCGTTATGTAGACCTCAAACTCCTGCATATGTAGATAAACGATATGATAAAATGGAGTTCAAATAATTTTTTTTTGGGTCTACATAACGTAAGGGCATTTTAGTTATTTTGAACTAAAGGGTATTTTGGTAACTTTGCACAAGAAATAAGGTGAAGGTGACATATGTCTAGAATTCTCTTCTTTCTTCCTTCGGTTCACCAAACCAACTTACCCTTATGGGAATATGGTTTGTGTAAGGAAGTTTTGAGAAAACCACCCAAACTCGTGAGAAACCAAACCAAAGAAACCATCAAGAACAACCAGGAAATCAGAGGAAAAGAGGAAGGAAGGAGAAAAGGAAGACAAAAGGGGGTTGGTTAGCCACGACTTGAAAGCTTGGAAGAAACCCAAGTAGGATAAAAATCCATGTTAGAAAGTTTTATTGAGTTTTTGACAGGAGAGCTTGAAACCAAGCCCATTAGTAGTCCTTACAGTCCTTTATGACCATGTTAGGATAGAAAGGGAGGAGTTTTGGACCCAGGGAGACCTATAAATCGAAGGATAACCATTGGATGAACTTCAAAAGCTAGGTTGAGGAATTAAAGTAAGATTTTCAGATTTTTGAAGTCATATAACTCTTCTCATGTTAGTTTAGAGTAGATTGGATGTGGAAGGGAAGAAAAAGGTCGAAAATAATGATTTTCGAATCGGATCATGCTCGTCAAGTCAGGCAACTCGAAACCAGGAAACTAGGTCGGGGAAAACTGAGGAAGAAGATGAATAGTGATTGGAGCAGAGGAAAGTGGTGGCGCATGGGAGCGCATGCCACCGTATCTCTATTTTTATTCAACATACCTCCATGTTTTAATTGTTATGAATCTCATGGCGCAAGTTTCGAGATAATCCAACAACATCTTGGGGTAGGTTTAGATGTCTAAAGTTTATGTTTAATTTTAAAATTTGTAATTAAATCCTGAGAATTAGGGATTGTATTAAGAGGTTATGTGGGATGTTTGTAACCTGAAATTATAAATTTTGACAGGAAACGTAGCCTCCAAAGCCGGCGAACAACATTCAAAACGAGAGTAAACGGCAAAATAAGACTATGAGTGGACTTTTTTATTCTTTAAATTATTCTACATTCTTAATTGCATATTTAAGTATTTTTTAATGATTTATTACATGATTTATGTGATATTGGTTGATTATGATTTTTATATAAATTTTAATGATTTTACGGAAATTGTTATTTGTACACGTTTTATGATATTTCACATAAGTTCTATTTGGGCTTAGGCCTGGATTTTGAATTGTGGATTTGGTTTTAACGAGCATATATTTGTTTTAAATGTATGTTTTCTTGATATTTGTGAGGTGTAATGTTGTGTTATGGACAACTCTCCTTGAGATGCTGGTTGGTTGGTTCGTCTCATACTTCGAGCAGGGCCTCTTTTCTGAGATTATGATAACTGAGACGTCGAGTTGGGATCCTTTCCTGAGTCAGTTTTCACTTTGATGTCGAGTAGGGCTCCTTTGACAAGTGGTCTTGCCTACTAGTAGAGCAGTTGATTATTATTGATATTCGAGGATGTGTTGGTTGTGTGTGATTAAGTTGGTGATTTGGTATATTTCGTTCATAATTGGATTTATTGATGCTATTTGATTTATAGAAATTTTTCACGTATTTCGAAGTTATGAGTTGTGTTCTATTTTTAACTGAGTTTTCTTTTTCATATGCATGCATAGTTTTAGAAAATGAAGGGTAAAAATGTATTTTTTCAAAATTTGTTTTTAAAGGATTATATAACGACCAGACCCATAATTATGAATTTTCGGGAATTTTTTTGAGATTTTATTGGAATTTTACGGGATTAAATTACACTAGATGGATAGTTTTTCCCTTGGGTTTGTGCTTAGGTTTCTATGAAGGAGAAGGGAATTTTAGGAAAGGAAAATATAGACATATTTTGGAAAGGTTTGGATAAGGATTGTTGGATTGTCTCACCCTCACCCTCACCCTCACCCTCACCCTCACCCTCACCCTCACCCTCTCTCTCTCTCTTCTTTCTTATGAAAGATAAACATACATAACATCTTGTTTTTTTAGGACTTTTGAGAGTGAACTAAGGTTGGAATTAGAGTCTGAGGACTCTCACGAGCAAGGCAAGCTCAAGGTTGAAGGTAGAAAAGGCTGCGGTGGTCGTGGTGATGAAGGAAACTTTAGCTGAAAATTAATCCAGTATTTCTCAATTCTGGTCTCATTTTTGAATTCTTGGGCTCGAGTAGATGAATATTTACTAGAACTTCCAATTTGTTTGAGAAATGAGGAATATATGATGGTTTGAAGATTGGACCTTTAATGAAGGTTTTTCTAGCCAGCCATGGAAGTGGCCAAAGCGGCACGGCCGTCTTCTCCGATGAGTGATGAAATTAGCATGAAGTCATGATGAAGTCACCAGCTGACATCTTCTTACACATGTCAGGTGCCGCATGGTAGGAGATGGGTGGTGCCACGTGGCAAATAGTGTTAGAGATTATTAGTGACACGTCAGCTAGGGTTGATGTCACCAACATTGACTGGCACGTGGGAAATTTGATCACTGCATATGGGCTTGAATTTGAAGGTGAAACTGATCTTGTTCAAAAGGTTTCGACGTCTAGAATCTAATGGTGGTGGTTTCAAATCGATTGGAGGTAATTTGATGGTAGTTTTAAGGATTTTCTCCTCGGGATGCACATTAAAGACGTGTTTTCTGTTCCGAGGTTTATGGGGGTTTCATGTATGGACTTATATAGATTGTTGGTGACCCTCGGGTGTGACTTTACAGTCTAGGACTTCCTAAAGGCTTCAGATTAGCTTACAACTTGGGTTTCGGGCGATGGACGGTAGTGTGAATGGACATTTTCTTTCATAACTGTGATGCATGTATATTTACATATTTCTATGGGTTTATGACATGGTTTGGATGTCTATGATATGGTTATAATATATTATATGCTTGATTTTGGTATACGTATAGATATTCGGTTGTGGTTTTCTAGACACATGTTTTACTGATGGGTTTGGAAACCGGATTTTATGCTGGTGGCCAGGAGGTAAATTGTTTGGGCTGGTACCTGAGTCAAAATGTATTTTGGTATGGTACGGTTATATTTTCTGGTTTGATAAACCTCAGGCGATTAGATCGCTATTCTGGAGTTGGACTCCTATGATTCTCAAGGACGGGCTTGGATGTGGTTAGAGTTGGACTCGACACATGCTATTAGTGTTGAACTCCGTAAGACCCGTTGTTGTCTACCAGTAGTACAAATGGGATGCTAGTTGGACTAGTGAGCTGGTTGGACCAACGGGACGAAGTTTGACTTTTATGGTTGGTCGGACCAGCAGGACCAGGTTTTGTATTTATTGATTTATGGCATGTCTAGGGGTTTTCAAAAGGATTTACAACTAGGGTTTTTTAGGGAAATGTGGGCCAAGGGCATTTCTATAATTTCGTATGTTTATGCATGTATGTTTTTATAAAACAGAGGGTTTAAATGTTGATTTCGGAAAATGGTTTTTCAAGGCTTTATTTTTCTCCACTTTTAGTTTTTTGGCATCCTCCTAGTTGATCATGGGACGTGGGTTGTATTGAGGTTGAGGCATTTCCGTGGTTCTGCGCCCTTAGTAACAGAGTAGGTTATGGTAGTCATTTTGTTTCGTGTCTAATGCTCTGGATATGTAATATTAAGTGAATTACGCTTCTGCTTGACATAGGGGTTTATTCCTAGTCTGACACGTGGTTTGTATTATAATCGGACAGAGGGTAATTCGGTAAGTTGGCAATTTGAGGGTGTTTGTGTTAGACAAGAGCAGGCCTTTCCCGCGAATCAAGGGGGATTCCGAGGAGGGTCCTGCTAGATTATTTTTCGTCCACTCAGATTTTTATGGGTTTTACTTGCCCTCTATGTCGTGACATGAAGATTGGGACCTCCTTAGGAACCGGAGACATAGACTAAATAGTGTGCACTTGTTTACGTTGTAGGGTAAATTTTTGTAGTTTGAGTTATGTTGTAAAACTTATGCTCTGTGTATCACAATATAAATGGATGTATAAATCATCCATGGTCTGATAATTAGTTGGTTTGATAAATATTGTGTAATCTTCTGAGGATATTTTCGACTTTTGTGTATTAACTGTTAGATGGGAACATGAACCTTCATGGTTACCGAGGTGTTTTCATGGAGGGTTCATGTCACACAGTTTCAAACACAACATAAAGTTATAACCCAAAAGTACAATATTGTTTAGTTGAAAAAAATATATTATTTTACAAATAGTTGAAACTCACCACTTCTTAAAATTTCTTTCAGGTGCTTAGTTAACAAGAGAAAGAAAATTACTTCAACAACGTCTAAGCATTAAAGAATTGTAAATGACCATAAGAGAAAGAAGAAAGTTCTAAAAATAGCTCAAATATGTTAAACAAAACTCATGTGACGAAGCCTGAACTCAAATTAAGGAACTTTAAAACAAACTACTAATAGCAACACGGGAGATAAAATTGTTTAATAAAGATAACTACAAAATCTTGATAACCACAATGGTCAAAAAGGGTAATTGAAAATAATTCAAAATCAATAGTTGTTTAAAATATGATGAGTGAAGACAACTAGGGAAATGTATACGAATATTGGATTGCAAAAGGAAAAATTTTATACAACTGAAAACCAATTCGAATAAATTTAAGTGAATTGGTTAATGTAAATGTACCTGATATTAAGATATATAACGTCATAACACGTGTTACAACCCTAGTACCTTACTGATATTATTTCAACGAAATAGTTTTACCCTCACAAATTAGAAAATTCACATAAATAGTAAAACATGATACAAAACTCAATAGTAAGGAAAACTTATTTGTAAGACAGATAGAATAAACATACAAGAGTAAATGTCATGTTTAAGCCGACACTTGAACTAGATGCATTAAAGAATTAACCAAAAACAAGTAGACCATGCAAGTTGAGTGGCTTCACATATGTGGGGGGTTAAACCAAAATGAAGCAACAAGAAAAATAGTGTTGATAGAAATCTCATACTAAATGAACAAGTGACTACATGTCCTAATAGACGACCAAGAGAAAAGTTCCCAAAAAAGAAAGAGTACAACCAAAAGGATGAGGATATCCAGGTTCGTACCTTCTTAAATTTGTTCAAACAAGTTCTATAAGGAAGACTGCATTCAAAAGGAGGAAGGCATGCTTTCTTAAATTTGTTCAAATATGTTCTATAAGGAAGAGTGCATTCAAAAGAATAAGGATCTAAGTTCATACTAACTTAAGTTTGTTTAAACAAATTCTATAAGGAATAGTACAATCAAAAGGACGAGGATATCTAAGTTTGTGTCTATAGGCTCACTTGGTACGGAGAATTGCGGTGAGCAACCTTGATTCCAAAATGTTAATCTTTTTGACTCATGTTAACCAGAAATCTCTTTACGAGGAAACTTTGAATTATGGTTTAACCGAAAATGTAACTAGGTTGTAAAGACTTTTCTAGACTCCATACGAGAATCCTAAGTCTCTAAGGCATTGATTTTGTTAGAAAAATTCTAAAGAGTGATTTTCTTGAACCTTCGGTTAAGTCGAGTTCAAATTCAATCTTCAAAACAATTTTTGAGTTCTCACCTCCCAAAATAATCCCTCAATCAAGCCTACTGCTTAAAAAATGATTCGCCACATGTACCGTTGAATAACTTGTTCACATGAAGTACCCAATTAAACAAGTTTTAAACTTGTGAACATCACCCGAACATAAAATTCAACGAGAAAATATCTTACTAACTTGCAAACGAAGAAAATACAGGCTAATTTAAAGCCTATTCTTTACCCTTGACTACTCAAGGCCACAATGCAGGGAGTAAAAACTAATGTTAACTCGCGATACTAGCTATTTGAGGGGATTCTCTAACACGCGAAACCAGGATTTATGATCATCAAGTGCCCAAAAACAAATGACACAACCTAAAATTATGCTCTAATACTAAATTGATGCACTCCAATCTGGAAAGTCCACTAAGACACTGAAATCAAGGTATGTTTGCCAACATCTGAACGGTGATGTCTAAAGTACGAAACATAAACGGTTAAAATGATGCAATTTAAGAGGTTGTACGAAACATAATTAGTAAAAACTAATTAACATTTCACTGTGATAGCAAAAGTATAAAACATAGTGCATTACTTATAATGATCATAGAATTCAAGTAACTACACGAGTTATCCCGGATTAGATTGCGTCATACCCAAACTACCAATGTCAATTTCAAAGCAGCTACTATAAACTCTTCAAAGAGCATGAAGTGCCACCAAAACCTTATGGGTACAAAAAAAATTGAAGGGTAGGGCATTACAATGTAAATCACAAGTTTAAAAGGAACTTAAACCACTCAGTTTTAAACAAGCTTAAAGACTATCACAACAGAAAACATGCACATTTTGCAAGGAATATCAATAAAATAACATTCATTTCAAAAATCTATCCTAGAGCTCAAGTATACCACGTATAACTCACTAACTATATCGTCAAGTCGCTCGAATCATGCGCATATGACATACTGGGTATCTATAGTTTGCTCATGTACCTTGATTACATGAAGGGTGGATACTACGCACCATCACCTTATGTTCCTTGAAGCTCGGAAAAAAGTTGGTGTTATTTAATTAGTATTTGCGCAAGCATGGATGATCGATCACGTGGAAGATGGTTTATGTCTATCAGACCGGTACATGAGATACCATTGACTCCTATGTGGATATAAAACTAATAGCTTGAGTTAATATGTGACAACCCGGAAATTCAAAAAAGGAAAAATTGGAAAAATTAGAAGGAAATGACAATTTTGCCCTTAGTTTTGAGGGCCGAAAATTGACTTTTTGATCGGGAAATTGTTTGGACTTTCCAGAAGGACCGTTGGATATGTCAGGACCCGTCCCAATCCCCCCGGGATTAACGAGGGACGCTCCTGATCCCGTCTGACACGGAGTGTCAGACCAGGGAAAATTTGAACCTTTAGCCCGAAGGCTTCCAGAGTACGCCAGGATCCGGAGGAGGTATGTGATGTCTCGGTCTCTTCTACAGTCCGCACCATATTCAACCTGAAGGGCATTGAAAACAGAAAGACTGTGAGCAGACAAAAATGAAAGAGTTGATAAAACATATTTCATAAAGAAATTTATGCCTTTCACTAAAAAGCATGCATGCATAGGAAAACCATTTATCAAACCACTTATCAAACCACATATGTTTAAACAACCATAATCATACGGGCCCCTGCCCAAAACCATTTATAGAAATACATAACATAACAAACATATGTGGGAACTCAGTCCAAATCCATTTATCAATCATAAAACACAATTTCGCAAAACCAAGAAATCATGTTTATCCATATATTTCATATAACCAATCATGTCACGGTATCTAGCCCAAATCCAAACTATAAGTACGGAAAAGCAGTGTAAAACTGGAAACCTTGATTTACGTGCAAGCACGTAAATCGCTTTGAAATGCGTGAAATCATATAAATCACAACCATCCAATTCATAATCATAGAATCATATCCATAAAGCATATAAAACATTTATGCATGCATCACAGTTTAGAAATCAAGGTCCACTCACAGACCGTCCTAAGCTACTATTTCGGTTTGCGTGACGTAAGCCTCACTGGGCTAATCGTCGTCACCGGGACTCCCAAACCTGTCCAAATCGTAATAGAGGGTTACTAATTATTTAAATAACCCCTCACTAAAGCCCCGTAATTTTCTGAAATTTTTAACTATTTTTAAACCCGATCTTAAACCTTCGGTTGTCCCAAACATTATCGAGACGATGTCCGATCGACACGAAACTAGTCCCAAAATGTTCCTTACATCGAATAAATTAAAAGTCATGTTGAACACTTCCCCATAAGACTCACCACGCACCCTCACGCGTCGGCCAACGGGGCTGCGCGTGAAGCCCACGCGCCGCACTATTCATCGTCATCAAGCTCCAGCGAACCCGATTCGCCTAGTTCGAACCAGACCGGATCGGTCAGAACCAGCGTGACCGGTTCACTGTCCAATCTCTCTTATTTCCATCATTTCTTTCCCCTTTCAATTCCTAAACCTTCCTAACATCTAACCTAATCTTTCTAGCTATTAAAAACACAGAAAAACCCATTGAAAACATACCTTCCATGAACAAGCCGTGAGCTTGATCTTCAAGCTCGATTCGTTGGTTTTCTAGCCACTCATTTCCATCCAAATCAATCCTCCTCAAGTCTCCTTGGTCCCTAGGTCTAATTAGAATTGAATAGGACTCAAAACACCAATCAAAACCAAACTTCCAATTTTTGAAATTAAAACCGGGCTCTTGGGTTTCTTCGACTTACCCCCGCCGTGAGCCGTTGTGGGCCGCCGTCCTCGCCACTCTCAGCCTCTCCTCACTCCTCACACGACAGTATGGATTCCAGGTTATGGTGGTGGTGTGATGTGGTGTGCGTGTTCGTTCAAGAAAATGGAAAATGGAGGGGAATGGGCTTTCGGGTTAGTTTGAAGAAGCAGAGAAGATGATGATCCGGTGAGAGAGAGAGGGATGAGATGGATGGTGAGGATTGTGAGATTAGATGAGATAGAGGGTTAGGATTGAGAGGTAGGTAGATTTAATTATAAAATAATCAAAATAATAGTATTTAATTAGAATAGATCCACTTTTTATGGGATTGACCAATGGGACTTGTCATTGATCCTCGGGTCCCACTAAAATATATGCCCAATCAGATATCGCCACATCATCCCCATCTCGTAATACGTGCGTAGTGAAATCGAACTTCTGTGAATCGTAACTTTCTCGTTCGAAGTCCGATTTCGGCGTGCCGCCTGTCTATGTACTCGTATCGACCTGATCTACGTAACGATCCTCGGCCCTCGGCTATCGAACCTCCCAATTCAAAAGTCAATTATTTGCCCCTTTTAACTAAATTACCAAAATACCCTTGAACTTCCGAACGTCAAAACTTCTTCCTCGAATGTCGGAATCGGACGTGCCACCTGCCTATGAACTCGTGACGTCCCGAAGTACGCCACAGTAATTGGCCAAAGTCCATTTGACCAACAGAAGGAAATGTTAACTTTTTGCCCATTCCAAGGGCAAAATCGTCATTTCGCACCATCCGTCCGAAAGTACCCCACTAATCACCGATTAATCTCACTAATTCTTAATTAGTCACTAATCTAATCTCAAAATTTGAGACGGGTCATTACAGGATAGGTCTCGAGACGCTGAGTCCGTATATAGGCGCCATGCGTCAATCAGAGTTCGGACGTGGAAGTTACAGGTGTAAAATGGTAATTTGACTAGTACTGGTTGATTCAGCCATGTTAATGTTGTATTAATCTGAGTTAAGGACACATGTGCCTGCTAATTTGGATGAGGATTCATCACCTGGTGACATCTGTCACTTGATTATGCCAATTAGTGGCACAAAATAGTAGGAGGTGGGAGATATCTGTGCTGGAATTGAACCGTGTGTGTGTTTCTCTCAAACAAAAATAGAGGATGGATATAATTGATCCAAGGCAACTAGCAATTCCCTAAACTAAAACCGTGAGACTCCATTCGAATTGATAGTGTGACATTGTGAGGAAATAGAGAAGAAAAATGGAAGGAAAAAACCCAGAAAAACCAAAACCCACCCGAAAACCATGAATTGATGACTTGGGATCGAATTTTGAATTGGACGATCAATTGATGGGAAAAGAGATGAGGATGAGCTTCTTGAGGTCTAAACGAGTCGAGTGGGATTGAAAGTGAAGGAAATGGGGAAGAAATGAGCCTAGACGACACTTGTATTTAGTTTTGGAAATCCCAGTTGAGTTAGAATGGTTAGAGTGAATGAAGGATGAAATTGAGGTTGGAAATGTACTTAGAAGTGTCCTACGAAGCTATTGATTGGATCAATTGAAGAAAAATGATCGACAGTGATGAATTTCGATGGATGAACAGTCCTTGAGTGTTCTTCGACAAATCGGGTTTCAATTGAGGGATTGAGGTAAATTCTCCAGAAGGTGAGATTACAGAACCCTAATTAGACTCATAACGATGCTAGTCGATGAATCAATTGAAGAAATAAATGATGAACTAACTGAAATTCAGCCGGGTCAAGCCGCGGGCCAACCAGACCCGTTTTACAGACAAAACGGGCGGGAGAGACGACTGTAGCATTTCATTGTATAGGAGCGTGAGGGCGCGTGGGCACAATTGCCAAGGTGAGGTTAACACAAATTTTGTTCTATGCAATTTAAAAAACATTTTAGCGTTGGTTTCGAGTCGATCGGACACCGTTTCGATATTGTTTCGAGGGTCCGAAGGTTTACGTTACGTTTTTAATTCGTAATTAATTCCCGGAGAATTATGGGAAGTTAATATGATATTAATTGAGTCATTAGTGACCCTTAATGATGATTTTGGGCAGGACTTGGAATGCCTGGAAAGTGCTAGAAATTACGAAAAGGCGTGCAGCTCGGAATTGAGCGATTTAGACGGTGTGTGAGTGGACGTTTGTTTTATAAACTGTTATGCATGCATAGTTAAATGTTTTACATGATTGATTGCATGATTTGGTTTGCAATGATGTCATGGTTATTTGGCAAGATTATTTGTGGTTTAATGATTATTTTAATCGGTCTTTTGGGCACGTTTTACGAAAAATGTGTAAATGATGTTTTGGGCTAGGCTCGGAGTCAAAAAGGTTTCAAAAAGGATATTTTGACTTAATTGGTGAGTCAAGGATGATTTTTTTTCTTGATTATTTTAATGTTTTCAAATGAGATTTTACGGATTTACAAGTAAATGGAATTTGGGCTTGAGACCCTATCGGGAATGATTTTGACTAGGTTTGAAGTCAAGGATATGATTGATATGTGTTTGTGGTATGGATTGTGTTTGTGATTGTGGATACTGGTACATGTCTAGATGATGCGAGTGCATTTCCTAGACATGACTACTCGGATGTGCATGAGTGCGGTTCCCGAGTATGTGGTATGTCTAGATGGTGCGAGTGCAGTTACCAAACAGGACTCGGATAGTGCCTGAGTATGGTTCCCGAAGTTGGCCTACGCGTAGTGCGGATTGATTGATTGATTGATTGATTGATTGTGCACTTGTGAGTAGTGCTGTTTGATGTTGATTTTGATTGCATACTGGTATTGAGTACGGGTTTGGTCATTCTTTGCGTACTGGTATTGAGTACGGGTTTTGGTCTTTGTGTCCAAGTTGGTGTTTTTATATGTTTGGCTTGAAAGTCGGGATTTCATACTTGTCATATGATTTGGCTGGGAAGCCGGTGATTGTTATTCATATGTTTTACCCTATGCATGCATGGTTTGATAAACTGGAGGGGAAAATGGTCTATTTGAAATGTATTTTCAAAGACTATTATTTTTGTCCACACACACCTTTTCTATTTTTATGACCCTTCAGGCCGTGGCACAACATTCGGGGCTGATCGAGAGGCGGAGGCATGAGCGGAAATCAGTGCAGTTATCCCTTGTCTGACAGGTGCTGAGGGGTAGTTTCGGTATTTCGGTATTTCAGTTTACTTGTCAGAGGGGAGCAGGACTGGGGACAGTTATCAAAATCCTTCGGGGACAGGTCCTGTCATAATAGCTCTATCTCTGGATAACCATTTCTAGGTTACCATACTTTGATTAACGATCTCAAAGTAATATAACCATATTTCTTACTCAAACTCAGGCATGTCATGCATAGAGATATCATAAATAATGAGTTAAGGTATACTAGGGAAAGTATCGCAAAATAGTCAACTAAGGCATGCACGGGGAAATATTATATAACCAATAACCAACAAAGCTTACTGAGTAAATATGAAATAATAAACAAAGAATTATGCTAAGTTAATATCTCAAATATTGTAAAATATCATAAATAGTGAAAGTAAAAGCTAAAGATTTAAAAGTGGGATTTGAGAAGGAGGTGCAACTCACAAACTAGTTGAAGAGTCGAATTCACCTTACAAACCAAACCAACACAAGCTCTAAGATATTCAACCATATCATTCATGAAAGTGACTAACAACTTTCGAGTCAAATTCTACAAAACAATTCCCACTGGGGTTAGCTAAAACGGTGCTTAAACAACTCCAAAAGGATATTAAAAAAAAAGCTTTCAAAACGATCCGAAAGATCCCCAAAACAAGACTCACGCATCGTTGTGGGCAAGAAAACTATCCCACGAGGCATCACACGATGATGTGGGCCAAGAAACATTCCCACCCGGCTTCACACGTCATCGTGTGCCAGAACACATGCCTTCACGACCTAGTCTCCAGTCAAAAGTCGCACATATTGGTCACATGTGTTCACGTGTCCCACATGCATATTGCTCGTAGAATGATCTCGACAAAATATTTCGTCACCTTGCTAGAATATCTGTCAAGTCGAATGGAATAATCTAACGTTATCATAATATTCTGTTAGACTTAGGTTAGTCATGACGTCTTTAATATTTCACTTCATACGCCAATTCCGCTAGTATATTCCGTCAAATAATGATGGCGTTAGTCAAATTTAACAGCTAAACCAGTTGCCGAAAGATGACCCGACTGCAGCCATTGTTGTGGCACCCAAATTCTGGGAAAGTCACTGGAGTTCATCCTGATCACTTATATCGATCAAAATCACCCCATTTGACTCAATAATAGACAAATTTACCTCTTAAAGCTTTATTGGAAGCCGAAATCCTCGAATGATTTTGAGATTTCACATTTGAACACCCAAAATCCAATCTTGGGGTGGGGGGGGGGGTGGGGGGGGGGGGGGGGGGGGGGGGGGGGGGTGGGTGTATTCAATTGGTGATTTTAAGTGATTTTAATTGAGTTTGAAATCCATGTGTATTCAATCAGTATTTTAAAAGATTTATTAAAAATCTTGATGTATTCAATTTGTGTTTTAATAGATTGATTTAAAATACGTTCAAATCATGGTGTATTCAAAACGAATTATTTAAGAATTCTTTAAAATATCCATGTATTCAAAAACTAATATATTTTAGATGATTTTAACTAATCTTGGATTTGAAAGGATTTTGTGATGGATAGTATAAATACCAAGCCTAAACACAAATCCAACCTCACCCCCAAAGATTCTGACCTTTTTGTTTTGTTCCTCCCTATTTTTTTCCTCTCTTCCTTCAGGGCTGCTGCTGGTGAAGACAAGTCCAAGCACAAACAATCAGGTAC
Source organism: Prinsepia uniflora (assembly GCA_032719365.1). Lineage (NCBI taxonomy): Eukaryota > Viridiplantae > Streptophyta > Magnoliopsida > Rosales > Rosaceae > Prinsepia > Prinsepia uniflora. Next base: position 62,481,422 of record CM064868.1, read on the forward strand.
GAAGATGTTTTATAATCTTGCAGACTTTTTTCGTATAAATTTCTCTCTGTAAGATAAAATACCATGTTAGTAGTGACACTTGGAACAAACCCTAACTTAGCATAAAATCACGTGGCTACTTGGTTCCTCTCTCAGTTCCTCAAAACCTTGAGAAACCAAAAAAGTGGGGTTTTGTCCATGAATTCAATATGCAGAGCAGCAATTCAGCCAAGAAAACACCTTTTCTTACGTCCCCTACCGCTGCTGGAATCTCACTACACCACCACTAAACCCAAAACCAAACAAACTTACACAACACCAACCCTCGCTTCACTTCCAAACCACAGCAACAACCACCGCCCAAGCTCGATTGGCCGAGGCCTAGCGAAGTCCCGTTCCAGCCAAAGGTTGCCAATTCAGTGCGCCTAATTGTTCACGTGCAGACCCTTCTTCAAATCCAATCTTCCTCAGATGGCAACTTCTGGGCCGCCACCATACTCACCTCTTCTTCTTCGGCTCAGTCTCTTCGGTATTCTTTGTTTCAGTACTTGGGCTTATTTTTGTGGTTGAACCATGTGGAACCAGTTTGTATAATGTACTATTGAACTGGGCTGGCTTTTTCTTTTTTTTTGGGGTGGTGGAGGTGACTAAAGGGGACTTTTCTGTTTCTTTATAGTGGCACTGTCTATGTGCTGATACTCTTTATGATCATTCTTTCACTGTGCACATTTACATTGTATTTGTGTTCATGCCCTTTCTACTTTCTCCTTTGATTGCTATCATGTGATTTGATATTGGTTATGCTATAGTTATAATTTCTTTATAATGTTGAGCCCTTTCCAATATTTAATCCTGTATTTTTGTGTCCAATGTATTTTATAAGCACCCTAAACCAGTTTTAGTACTCTACTCTTGTCTTGGAGTCCTGCTACTTTTTCTTTCTCTACTTGTTTGTGAGTTCTGAGCTTCTGGTTACTCATTTTTGGTGTGGCATTCTTCATTGTGAGCCTTACAGTTTTCTTCAGTATTATTTTTTTATGATGATGTAGACGTTACAGTCAAAATTAGGTCCCTTTAAAACTTCTGTATTTAAAACTAGATTATTGCACTTGATGCTTTGTTGGCCATGGCAACAATTCAGCATACCAGTCATGTTGTGAACGTCATTCTCCCTTGCAATCTATGTTTCTTAGAGGTTGCTTCATTTACTTTAAAATTTCAGGCTGTATTAGGTCAGAGACATGCTTCTATGACTATATGTTTAATAGATACCTGGACAAGGCAGACATGACTTACTAGTAGGTTTTGTATGTATCAAATTTTAAAGCTAGTAGTTGAGTCCCAGGTTTGCAGTTTAAATAGGGAACATGTAAAGTACTGTTACATTGATAAAATGGCTAAATTGATCAAGTCCAGAAGAATGCATTAAGATCTGGGTTGTAACTAAATTGAAGATGCCACCCCCGCATCATGCATTACTTTGCTTTTTGTCCCTTTCACCTCTTATTAAGTGTTCCTTATTTATTTGTCAGGATCAATTTATTGTATAAGAAAGGCTAGTCAATCTTACTTTTTCAATGATAGCAGAAATTTTTGTTGCCGCTTGTTGACTAGTTGTGCAATTACTAGTCAGTTTGTGTAGTTTTTAAGATTTTTTAATGCTTTTGCTATTTTCTCCAGTGCCAAATATTAGGAACTTAATTTCTTTTGTCGTTCTACCTCTTAAATTCTTATTACTCTTCCTGTTGAAGAAATAAGCATCTTGCATCTGTATGGAATAAAAAATTTCTTTTATCGGCTAGTGTCTAAAGTCGGTGCAAATATAACTTGGTCTGATGGTTCTAATTTAAATGGAATTTGGGGGACTCTATCCTTATATCCTAGGCTCAATCTTATTCTTTGTAACGACATATGTACACATATAAGTGGAAATTGATAATAATATCATTATTTGTTAATAACATCATTTATCATTGTCATTTTTTTATTCAGATAGTTCATTAATGTCTCAAATTCTCAATGATGATGATGAAATCAATCAGAATGAAGATGATGCAATTAACCAGAATGATGAAATAGAAGGCCATGAATATATTGAAAGAGAAATTAGAAACAACGAGGAAGAAAAAGAAGCTGATGACATTGAGGACAACGAATTAGAGGAAATATACTATGAAATTATCAAGTTATTATTGATGGCAATGGAAGAAATAACGCAAGTGCTAAGTGCACTAATGGTTATCTTACAAGATGAGCATATTGAACGTCCAGTCCGACGAGCAATTACTACATGTGGATATAAGTATATAGATAAGGTATTAAATGAGGATCCTCATCACTTTCGACAATTATACAGAATGTATCCTGCTGCTTTCCAAAAGTTATGCACTATTCTTAAAGAGAAGACACACTTGAGAGATACTAGATTCATTTGTGTGGAAGAGATGATTGGGACATTTTTTTCTTACCGTTGGTCAAAATTCTCGATATTGTCAAACACGTGACACGTATAATCGATCACATTTCACAACAAGCAGAAATTTTCACAAAGTTCTCAAGGCTTTATACTCAATGGCACTTGAGATGATGGTCAAACCTGGATCTGCAGTTCCGACTAAGATAAGAGAAAGTACAAGGTTCTATCCCTATTTTAAGGTAAGCAAGCAATACTTAATTTTTATTGTTGATATTACACATTGGTATATTGATGATGCTAGTTAAATACTCTATCTAATTTAGGATTGTATTGGAGCCATTGATGGCACAAATATACCAGCAATGGTAAAAGAAAGCGAGCAACCTAGTTTTCGTGATCGCCATGGAAAAAATCTCCAGAATGTATTAGCTGCTTGCAATTTTGATTTAGAATTCATATATGTTCTTAGTGGATGGGAGGGTTCAGCTCATGATTCTAGAGTGTTAAATGATGCTTTATCAAGGAGTAATGGACTTAAAGTGCCACAAGGAATGTAAAAAGTAAATATTTTAACCAATAATTGTTTATTTGGTATTCATTTAGGAACATATTCTAACTAACAATTTTTTTAAACCAATAATTGTTATTAATTCATTTTTCTTAGATAATATTTTAACTAATAATCGTTTATTTGTTATTCTTTTAGGAAAATATTTTCTAGTGGATTGTGGATTTGCAAATCGTCGTCAATTTTTAGCTCCATTTCGAGGTGTTCGACATCATCTTCAAGAATATGCTGGTAAAGATTGTGAACCAAAAACTTCAGCTGAGTTGTTCAATCTTCGTCATGCTTCATTAAGAAATGTCATCAAGAGAATATTTGGTATATTCAAATCAAGATTCACCATTTTTAAGTCAGCCCCTCCATTTTCATATAACACACAAGCAAAATTAGTGTTAGCTTGCGCAGGGTTACATAACTTTCTTCGTAAAGAGTGTCGTGATGATGAATTTCCTATTGAAAACGATGAGTCTTCATCATCTTTACCAGAAAATGAAGGAAGTATTTTAGAAGAAGTTCTTCTAACCCAAGAGCAACAACGCGAAAATGCTAATGAATGGAGGAGTGAACTAGCATCACATATGTGGAGAGATGTTGTGAATGATGAGAGCCTACCATAATAGACAAACACAACCCATGTCATGCTTATGTTTATGGTATTATGTGATAATAATCCATCTATAATTAGATTAATTTCTTTGATTTTGTAATTGAATTAATAGTAAGTGCTTATGTTATTTTTTTTGTTTGGTAAACAATTGATAAATTTGATATTTTTTCATGAATTGATAATGTTTTGCTTTGGTTCAGAAAAACGAAAGTAGTTTTGATGTCGTCAATAACACTTCAACTAATCAACTGATGGTAGAAGAAGCATAATAATAATAAATCTTTTAAAATCATAACAAATTTTTTAAAATCATAACAAATTAATAAACAAATCATTTAAAATCCATATCAAAACACTTTGAAATTAATAAAAAAAAATTAAAATTTGTTGAAATCCATTTGAAACCCATTAAAATCTATTAAAATCTAAATTGAATACACCCATCAAATCTCAACCAACTCAAAATGAAACGATTCTAAACTGAATCTCTCAACAGTATGATTCTAATGGTCTTGTAAACAAGTTCAATGCTTGCATAGGGTGGCTGGGAATGCGCGAGAAAGCAACGGCTCCGCAGAGCCCTTTTTCCTTGATATCTCGCCTTGGTGCTTAACGGCAGTGGTAGTCTCGCCTTGGTGCTTAACGACAGTGGTAGTTTACACCATCGTCTTCGTCTCATCGAGGGGGAGTGTTTAGTCAAGATCTGAGAATCTGGGTTGGTCGAATCAATGCTTTAGGTGATGGCCGATTGTCCTTGTCCTTTGGTATTCCTCGGTTGAGTTGATGGGAGAAAGAATGAGGAATATCAAGCGAGAGATAACTAGGAAGGAGGGTTGACTTGGGCTTAGTAAATTGGGCTTAGTAATAGAGCATTTGGGTTGGGCTGCAGAGTTCCTTACTAGTTAAAAGGTTTATCGTTTTTGGGCCCACGTACAATAACCATAAAACCCAAAGCCCAAATAGCACTCATATGTGCATTTTGGTTAAATCAGAATTTTCGATGTTTGCGTCTACGTAACGGGATGTAACAAGCAACATCTCTTTAGTGTGGTTTTTTTTTTCCATTTGATTTAAAAATGAAATAAAAAGGTGCAGATTGACATGTGGTTTACGATAAATGTGTATCATGCAACTTGTGTAACTTGATATGTAAATATCTCGCACATACATGTGCCAATTTGGTATTGAGTTTCAAAATAGTGCGTATCATGCCAAGATTCCTACATGCGCATAGGCTAGTGTTTCTTAAATTTTTCAAGCCTTAGTATTTAAAACAATAAAGATTTTTTAAAAGAGAAAAAATATCAATTTTTTATTCAATTGTTCATACTCAAATTGGTCGGTCTGATTCGGGGTCGAGACTAACCTACCCCATATCAGGTAGGCCAGCCCTCAGGCGAGCCTCAGATCATACCAACAAGCCCAGGACGACCTAAAGAAGAACAGATTTGGTCGGCCGAGCCCACTAACAAGTCATAAATGTTGTCTAGGACCACCACAAGATACTTGGCGGCTCCTAAAGATAAGCAGCATTTATCCCACATTGACAAACACCAACAAACACAATCAAAGCTACTATAAATACAAGGGGCATCCCCCTCCACAAAGTATTGACAATCTTACCCTCACGCTGCCTAAATTACTACAATAACTCTCTCTACTTAAACTGACTTAAGCATCAGAGACTGTTAGGACGGCACCACACCGGTGCCCATTTACTTTCATCCTCTTCCTGTGCAAGTCACAATATCCCGAGATGAGCAACGAAGGAGATCAGTGAGGCAAGATTAAGTTGATCCATTTCTTGCATCAACAGATTGGCGCCGTTTGTAAGAATCTGAAACGACAACCCACGCTCTCATTGACAGGACCAGTCCCCAAATCCCTCGGGATTAGCGTGGGACGTGCCTGCTCCCGTCTGACACGAAGTGTCAGACCAGGAATATTTCCGTCCTTTGCCCCAACCAGGGCTATCAGAGTACGCCAGGACCCGAAGGAGGAATGCGATGTCTCGTCTCTGCCGCATAAAATCAACCTGAAGGGCATTCAAAAGCTGCGAGTGGACAAAACAAATATTTTATAAAAATATTTACACAAAAGACCTTTATGTCATCCATTAAAAACATATGCATGCATTCAAAAACCATTTCTAGGGTTCATGCCCGGTTCCAATAAACTGTCATGAACCATCAAGCCATTTGGACCTTAGCCCGAGATCAGTCAAACAAAACATGGGACTTCCGCCCAAACCAAAATACGTGGGAACTCGTCCCAAAACCACCTCATATGTGTCTCAACCCAAAACCAATACGCGAGGGTCTCAGCCCAACGCCATGTCAGTGAAAACTCGTCCACATATACATATATACATATATAACCCATCCTAGGTACTTCCGGAGAAGATGCCAACTCGGGGCACACAGCCTCTAGGGAACACATCCCGATATAGTCATGATGTCATCTTTATACTAGTGTGCACACCACTCGTGGTCTCACTCTGAGTCTTCTCCCAGGAATTCTCCATCGGAAGACTCAATCTCTGGACCTAGTCCGATCATCTCTCCGGAATCTGGTCTGGTACCACAACATAACGCCTATTCCTGGAACGGGATCCCTATATGGATACCCACTCTGGTCTGTGGATCGTGACTCTTTAGGTCGACGTATGGAGGAGACAAATCCATAATCTTGTAAGGCGGGTATATACATACCAGTATATAAAACCATAAAAAATGGGACTCATGCCCGAAACACAAAGCAAATGGGCCTCCAGCCCGAACATAAGACTCAACAGGGCCTCTAGCTCGATTTCGTAATAACTGGACATCGAGCCCGAACTCGTAAATCAACTGGGCATCAAGCCCGATATCTCAGGGTAAGTCATGTTCCCGATCATAGCGATGTGTGCAACCAACAATCCAAGACCGTTCTCAATCCTGGTATGTCGCCGTGAACGCATCACTGCCGCGACCATCTCGAGACCATGGTGCACACGTTGCTGATCGATCCGCTAAACCGTCAGCACTCCGAAGTCGAGCCACCAGTGGCTGCTCAACAACTGGACGTGCATCGTGACCTCTCCGGAAGGAACGTATCCCAATCTGGAGGCGAGCGTCACGTCGTCCGTCGCCGTGCACATAGCACCCGTCGCGACCACGACTCAGACCTACGGGTTATCAATAGGGTCTCATGCCCGGGTCGAAACCAAATGGGTCTCATTCCCGCATTAAAATCAATACCAAATGGGTCGTTTTACTTTTCAAAACCATTTCATAAAAACCGAAAGCGTAAGCGCGTATAAGCACGTATAAAACCCAAAAACCTCGAAGTACGAGCCCATACGTAAACACACACCAAAATTCACTCAAGGCATCCCAAAACACATATTAAAACATATATAAAACATTTATGCATGCATCGATTTCAGAAAGAAAGTCCACTCATAGACCGTCCGCGATGCTGCCTAGATATGCGCGTCATACGCCTTTCCGGGTCAACCGTCGTCTCCGGGATTCCCAAACCTGTCCAAATCACTTTAGAGGGTTACTAACTACTTACTTAACCCCTCACTAAAGCCCCGTAATTTTTTGGGATTTTTAACTATTTTTAAAAGCGTACCGAAACCTTCGGACAACACGAACTATATCGAGGCGATGTCCGATCGACTCGAAACCTGTCCCAAAATGTTCGTTACATCGAATAGATGATTTGACATGTTGGAACCTTCCCCAGATTCTACCCCCACGCGCCATCACGCGCCGCTTGAAGTGGCAGCGCTTGGAAGCCACGCGCCAGTGCTACAGTGTCGTCCCTGTCCTCGGTCAGACCGGTCCGAACCTGTCAGGTCTGGTTTCCTCTACAACTGGATAGGCGTGACCAGTCCAGGCTCCTAAACGGTCCAATTTTCACCGTTTTCTTCCCTAATCAATCCTATTCTTCTAGTTTAGATCCTAGGAACCTAACCCAATTAATTAGAACCCCTAAAACACCTGAAATCCGATAGGTCCAAAATGGTTTACACAGTTCAAATTTCCAAAACTCACCCAGGGCTCCTCAACTTCTAACCACCCTCAAAACCTCTCTAACCACATCCTAGCAACCTATTTAATTCAAAACAAACATCCAAATCAACCCATAACAACCGAAATGAAAAATGGATTGAAAATGGTTTTAACCGATTACCTCGATTGGTTTTTCTCCCCCGCCGTGTACGGCGGTACTGCCTGGGCCAGCCACCACGTCACTGGTTCTCCTCATCCTCTGGCCTCTCACAAATGTTCAAAGGGTCAAGGGTTTGGATTTTGGGGATGAAGGTTGGATGGGTTTTGGCTTGGAATGAAGAAAATGATCGATGCAAAGGGGAGGGGATATGCATGAAGGGAAAATGATGGGGAATGGATGAATGACACTTGTCATTCATCCATTGGGCCTGAGAAAGATCTGGGCCCCACTAAATTCCAAAAAGGCTTCCGTCTCGTAAAACGTACAATAGTTCCCTCGAACTTCCGTGAACCGTAACTTCTTCGTCCAACGTCCGAATTCGACGTTCCGCCTGTCTACCGATTCGTATCGTCCCGATATATGTAACGGTACTCGGCCCTCGGTCATCGGATCTTTCGGGTCAAAAGTCAACTATTGGCCCCCTTTCGCCCAAATTACCAAAACGCCCTCGAACTTCCGAACGTCACAACTTCTTCCCTGAATGGCGTAATCGAACGTGTCACCTGTCTATGAACTCGTGACGTCCCAAACTACGTCACGGTCATTGGTCAAAGTCTATTTCACCATCCAAATGAAAAGTCAACGTTTTGACCATTCTAGGGGCAAAATCGTCATTTTGCACCGAACGTTTGCTAATCCTCGTCTAATCCCGAATTAGTCTTGCTAAGCCGTTATTAATCCTTAATTAATCCCGCTAATTCGGGACGGGTCGTTACAATCCTCCCCCCTTAAAGAATTTCGTCCTCGAAATTCAAATGGACTCGATTTCCACAACGAACTATGGAAATTGAATCGTGTCTCCGCACACGGCCACTCTCATGTACAAGTACACGTCCATCACTACACCGTACTCGTAGGTACGCACTGTCACCGAAGCTCCCAAGCTCCATCTCAACTCTCACGAAGCTACTCTAACAGGTTAGTAATACAAAGTTGATTCCAGATCCTTATAGTATAACTTCCTAATACGTTCCAACCTACCAATTACCATCAAGTGGACTTTTCAGTCTGATGGTTCTTCTCATCTGAAAATCGGAGCTGAAGTCCCAATCAGCAATCCAATCCGACAACTAACCTCACTACTCCCACGGAGCGATACCCAACCTCCGTTACTGTCACTAAGTCCACGAGCGTATTTGTTTCTAATCGGTAGCGCTCGGCTTCACTGTGCTCACGCTGCACACTCTGATCTTGACTCACTCTCGAGTGCTCGTACCGTATCGTATCTCACATCACTCAACGATCTCTGCCGCTGCTATCTAGACTCACCTTGAGTCCCAACCATCGTACTACTCGTCCTATCGATCCACGATCGACGTCTCACCTCTCCGGGTGTACACAGGACTCCAATCGAATACTTGTCTCAGCAGAAAACACAAACAGACACTAGGGTTCCACCGGTCCACACGGCCCTGAGCTCTTGGCTCATCAACTATCTGAACCCTCTCCGTCAACTCTACTCAAGCACATAGCATTCGACGTCCAGTCAATATGCCAATATGTCGGAACACATCCGATCATAGTACTCATCGGCCTGATGTTCAATCGTGCGTCACGAGCCAGCCTCAATCCAACACAATCTCTATTCTCAAATCCATCTCGAGGCATCGACTATTCATCTCTTCCTAATTGATAACTACGTATGGTCTTCATCTCACCTTTATTACCACTTTCAAACTCTGTCATCTCACCAACTATGCTAAGAGATTCGTCAACTATCTGACCATACGATTCTCTTTTGTTCCTAATTTAGCATAGTCAGTAAGGAAAATCATTCCAAAGACGACCAGACCTCGGTATAAATGCCCCACAGTCGTCACAATTGCTTCCGTCATCTCGACCATCCTCACGTTTCTCAATCTATCTCCTCTTGAGTACTCGTCTGTCAGATCACTGGACGTGACACCACGAATCATCTGATCTCCAAGTCAATCCAATTTTACATCAATGTCGTCTCCTTCCTCATCAATCCACATGAGGAAAGTTGAAGATGATGACATCAAAATTAATTCCATGTCATCCTCCGTCATCCAACACGATCTGCTAAGGAGCAGAAAATGGAAAGTCTCCTTCACCGGTCTCGACTTAGAGGCCAGGATACCCAATTTTTCTAATAGTTCTTTTTCCTGAGCTAGAAGTCCTTCTTCCTGACTCGACTAAGAGCATTCTCTGATAATTACTGTAATGGTTAATCCTTCCCTTCAGGATTAAACACTTCCAGTGATTCCGGCTTCTCCCCTTGTCGTCCACGTCGGTAACTTCATTTGTACGTCCCAATCCTTATGGGATCTAAATACAGCACCTAACACTCGTACTGTCCGTTCACCACGATCTAGGGACAGGTACCCTAGAACTAAGTACAGCCCATACCTCGCCAAACCAGGTATTGGGTATACCTCGTGCTGAGCAACTCGAAAACCTCTCCGTCCCGCTCAGTGCCCACTGAACTCGCACGGCCACTACGCTATGGCACGACTACCAACTTGGTCACAACAACTAACTCGGACATCATCCACATGTCTGCAAACAATCCAACTCGCCTATTCGTTTATGCCGGTTTATGCACATCCAAAAGGATGTCAATTCATCCTAATCCGATGTGCCACCAGACTACAGGGTTACAACAGGCTCCTGCTGTGATCTTCAGAAAACTCTCTGTGTAATGCCCAAACCTCCGGTTACTGATCCTCATGGTAATCCTTACGTTGTCCATTCTTTCCGATCAACGACAACTGCCGATAACTATTATAGTGACCCATTCTATTTCTCACTATCAGGTTCTCCTCAAAACTAGCGTACACGACACTCAGGAGGTATGGTCAACCGTAGCCAACCAACCATCACCAATTGCCAAGACAAATCTATATTATCCGACGAATCCTTCTCGTCGCGTAATGGTAGAACCTTACCATGAGCATATCAGGACTGAGCTATCCTCAGCTCGTGGCTCGTCGTCTCTTCTCACTAACGTCATCGCATCACCGCCACACGGAGTGCAAATCAAACCAATCCGATGCTCATGTCCGTACCGAGCAATCGCCACCCAACTCAGTTACCTCTCAAGGTAGCGTGGCACACTGGCTCAACTCCGAAGCTCCTCTTCTTCTGTAATCGCACTCGGTCTTGACCGAGCCAACTCCCAAACCACTGTTTGTACTGTGCGTCACTCATGCACCTTCGTATCCTCGTCAAGACAACTGGAGTCTATCAAACTCGATATGACTCGACCACGTCTATCGATAGCAGCGTCTGCTACAACCTCGTGTAGACCGATCTCAGAAGCGCTCTGCTATTGAGACTCCAAAACTACACGGTCAACTCACTGCCGGTACTAACCGCTCAATACACACATCCACCGATCGGTCCACCTCGGACTCCGATCGACAAGTACCGCTCTCCTGGTCACTCGTCCAACTAATCGCCAACTAGGGTTACCACAACCTGGCTGCTTGCCTGCAGCACGTCTAACTCGAGTGATCCCTTACCTCGACTCTGAAGGATCTATGATACTTGTATCCCAACAACCTGTAACTACAGCCTAAGGACCTCGTCCTCTCGTAACTCTACGATTCTCAACCGTTGGCTTCCACAAGAACTTGGCCAAACTCTGTACCTAACACTGTACAACGGCTAGCCGTCGTAATCGTATCCTATCGTGTCACACCACAACTATTCTGGCATCGTTCGCCAGTCGACATCCATCCGGGATTCGACACATATAAACGTGGCTCTCATGCCAAATAGGATCAACGTCCTACTCCAACCAGCCTCAACTATAGTCCTAGCGCGTCGGACTTCTCCGAGTAGTACAATCTCAATCCTTGCGGTTCTATCGTGGATGATCCCAACGTCTGAGCTCCACGGGTTTCACTATGCTCCGTTCTATATCCATCATGACACCTCGGCGGTCCCGACTCTCAGGTCATCCTACTACGTCTACTGATTCACTGGAATAGGATCCAGTAACTATACGGCTCTAAGCTGTCGGATTCGCACGGATAACGATACTACTCGAGGTTCCGATCTCTCGAAAAACACAGCTTCTTCTGCCAAACTAACCTCACACGATCGTACCTCATGTCAAACGTACACGAACTAAGATCGATTCTACAGAATCCTCGTACTAGTACCCTAACTATAAGGTTGATGATGGGCTGTTACGATTGGAGAGACATCACATCCTCGATCTGTGCGCACACTCTGCTCTTATACCAAGCTGACAAGACCAGTCCCAAATCCCTCGGGATTAGCCTCGGACGTGCCTGCTCCCGTCTGACACGAAGTGTCAGACCAGGGATATTTCCTTCCTTTGCCCAACCGGGGCTATCAGAGGGCGCCGGGATCCGAAGGAGAAATGTGATGTCTCGTCTCTGCTACAGCCATATCCGCGATCAACCTGAAGGGCATTCAAAACAAAAAAGCTGTGAGTGGAAAAAACAAATATTTTATAAAAACATTTCATAAAAGACCTTTATGCCCTTCATTAAAAACATATGCAAGCATTCAAAAACCATTTCTAGGGTTCATGCCCAGTTCCCATAAACCATCATGAACCATCAAACCATTTGGGCCTTGGCCCGAAATCCTCAAATCAATACATGGGACCTCCGTCCAAACCAAAACACGTGGGAACTCGTCCCAAAGCCATCTCATATGGGTCTCAGCCCAAAACCAATACGCGTAGGTCTCAGCCCAACGCCGTCTCAGTGAAAACACGTACACATATACATATATACATATATAACCCATCCTAGGCACTTCTGGGGAAGATACCAACTCGGGGCACACAGCCCCTAGGGAGCACATCCTCGATAAAGTCACGATGTCTCTATATATATGAGTATGCATACTACTCAGGATTTCACTCCGAGTCTTCTCCCAGGAATTCTACATCTGGGAGGCTCTATCTTCGGACCTAGTCTAATTATCTCTCCGGAATCTGGTCCAGGATCACATCATAATGCCCACTCATGGAACAGAATCCCTATGGGGATACCCACTCTGGTCTGTGGATCGTGACTCTCCAGGTCGATGTCTGGAGGAGACCAATCAATAAGCTCGTAAGGAGGGTATATACATAATAGTATAGCAAACCATAAAACAAAACTCATGCCCGATAACACAAATCAACTAGGCCTTCAGCCCGAACATAAGACTCAATAGGGCCTCTAGCTCGATTTCACAATGAATTGGGCATCGAGCCCGAACTCGTAAATCAACAGGGCATCAAGCCCGATATCTCAGGGTCAGTCACGATCACAATCATAGCGATGCATGCAACCATCAATCTAAGGCCGCTATCAATCCTAGTATGTCGCCGTGAACACATCACTATCGCGACCATCTCGAGACCATGGTGCACACGTCATCGATCAATCCTCTAAACCGTCAGCACTCCGAAGTCGAGCCTTTAGTGGCTGCTCCACAACAGGACGTGCATCGTGACCTCTCCGGAAGGAACGTATCCCAATCCGGAGGCGAGTGTCACGTCGCGACCATGACTCAGACCTGTAGGTCATCAATATGGTCTTTTCACCAAGCGCCTGCACGCGCCCCAAAATGGCCCTGCGCGTGGGCCTCACGTGCCACGGTGCAGGATCATCCCTGTCCTCCAGCCGACCGATCTGACCAGCCGGTTCGGTTTGCTCTGCAACATGGACCAGCGTGACCGGTCCAGGCTCCTACACTATCCAATTTTCGTCTTTTTCCTTCCTAATCAATCCCATCCTTCCTAATTAGACCCTAGGAACTTAAATCAATAAACCAAATCCCTTTAAACCTACAAAACCCAACCGGTCCAACATGGCTCTAACAGTTCGGTTGTTCCAACACCTCCCCAGGGGTTCCTCAACCTCTAAACTTCCTCAAAATCATCCTATTACACTCCTAATAACTCAATAAATCCATCCTAATCATTAAAAACAGGCCATAATGATTCAAATTGTAAAATGGGGAAAATCGGTTTAACCGATACCTTTTGTTCGAGGTTCCCTCCGCCGTTCACGACGGCGCTGCTCCTAGCCAGCCACCACCTTCCTTAGTCTTCCTCTCACTCTCTTGGGTCTTACAAATGGTCATAGGGGTCAAGGGTTTGGATTTGGGGTGGAAGGTGATCGGGTTTGTTGGGAAAATGGAGAAAATGATCGATGAAGGAAAGGGAAGGATATGCATGAGTTGGTTTGGATGAGCAATGGATGGGTGACACTTGTCACTCATCCATTGGGACTGTCCAATAATATCTGGACCCCACTTGCTGCCAAATAGTCCATGTCTCGTAAAACGTGTAATAGTACGTTCGAACTTCCGTGAACCGTAACTTCTCCGTCGAACGTCCGAATTCTACGTGCCGCCTGTCTACAGATTCGTATCATCCTGATCTACATAATGGTCCTCGACCATCGGACCTCCCGGGTCAAATCTCAACTGTTGGCCCCTATTCAACCAAATTACCAAAATGCCTTCGAACTTTCAATCGTCATATCTTCTTCCATGGATATCAGAATCGAATGTTCCACGTGTCTATGAACTCGTGACGTCCCAAACTACGTCACAGTCATCGGCCAAAGTCCATCTGACTGCCTGAATGAAAAGTCAACATTTCACCCATTTGAGGGGCAAAATTGTCATTTCTCCCTGAACGTTCGTTAATCCTCGTCTGATCCCTGATTAGTCTAGCTAATCCGTCTTTAATCTTTAATTAATCCCACAAATTCGGGATGGGTCGTTACACAAGCTCCTCCTCATCCTCACCAAGTAGAGGATTACCATCATCATCTAGATAATCCTCCACCCTCGGAGGGGACTTGAGCCACGGAAAAGCAATCGGCACACTCGGGTTTGAAAGCAGCAGCTTCTTGTAGAAGTCATCTTCAAGTGGCACCCTGAACTTCATGAATGTCTTCTCACATACCCGGGAGGCCTTGTACTCTTCAATCCCAACCTTCTTGGCCGAGAACAGTTGTTCGGCCAGCTTGGAGTTGGCCGACTCCTGCTCAACCAAGCGGGCCTTGGACTCCTTTAGCTCGGCCTGCACCAGTCGTGCTTCAGCAGCCTTTGCAACTGCCTCCAGCTCCATTGACTTCACCTTCAGCTCAAGCTCGTCTTTGGCCTCTAAAGCTTGGTTAAATAGTCATTGGTGGTCGGCCAGTGCGTGCTCCCTTCTCTCCACATCCCGCTTGATATCCAAGGCTTGTTGCCTGATAATGCTAGCATAGCGGAAGGCAGAGAACACTTCACCAAGAAACTACAAAATAAACAGACCGAGTCAGTTCATCAACATCAACCGAAGGACGACTGGAAAAAAAAAACAAACAAACTTACGTGCGAGCCGAGACGCATAGTCTTGTCACATCGATCGGCAAAATCCTTCGGCTGAAGGTCAGCTATCTCACCCAGCTCGTATTGGGACCCCGAACCACCATGTTCATGAAGTCCAGCTGAGAAGGATGGAAGGCAGTACTCAAATGCCTCTAGTTGTCATCAACCTCTGTCGTCCTGACCAGGTCCGGCTCAACTTCGGCATGCACGAAGAAAGACTTGATGGAAGAGTCAAGGATTATCCTCTTCAACTTCTTGGGCACCTGTCGGCCAGCCATAAGGGAGGGTTGCGATGGCACGATGATATCCCTGACCATCTCAAATGTCTCAACCTCGGCCTTCTTTTTCTTCTTTAATTTTTTGGTCGGCTCCTCATCATCCTTGGCTTCCTTTCTCTCCGCCAATTTCTTTTTCTTTTTTAGGCAAGCCTCGGCCACCATCTTCCTCCTCTCCTCGGCCTCGTCATCTATTTGGATGACCACCGGGGAACTACCAGCGGCCGAGGCAATAGACGGCCCCATTCTTTTCGCACTGGCCGAGACGGTGGGAGTTGAAAACAAAGGTTCAAGGGGTTCCCCCGTTGCCTCATCCACATCAAGGGCTAGCATCGACCCCTTGGCCTAACTTGATCCCCCAGTTATACGCAGCCTCGGCTTGACCCGTGTCGTGGCCTTACTCTTCAGCGGCTGACAGAAGTCAACCTTGGAAGACTCTCCTGCCTTATGGGCATCTAGCTTCGATTCCTCGGCCTGCTTCATTATCTCTTGAATCTTAGCCATCTGATTCGCGCACTGGGTGGCGGCTGCAACAACGTAGTCAGGAGGTGCTACACATTACCAAAAACAACTTCATCAGGCTAATACTCAACAAAAAAAATAAAACAAACGGACTACTATGTAACACTTACGTAGTTTAGTCATCAGGCCGACCTTCAGCAAGTTAATGGGTAACCGCAGAAAATCTCTACCCCTCTCTGATGGGTCAAGCTTCTCGAAAAGTTCAAGGCAATCGACCTTCTCCTAGTCGGTCAAGCTTCTTGAAAAGTTCAAGGCAATCGACCTTCTCCTAGTCGGTCATGCTTGGACACTTGAACACTTCTGCAAAAACATACAAGCATGTTAGAAACGGCCTACAATATCAAAAGACACACCCTAACCAACTTACACAACCCAACACTCATCACACCTTTTGACTAGTAATTTCTTGGTATTCTCCTGTCATTCTCGGTTAGATAGGACCCTTCCCAATCTCCACACATCAACACAAACCTGTGCTTCCAAGCTTTTTATGATGTGGGCATATCCCATATAAATGGCCCCCGAGTCTTCCTATCTTTGGCTTCCACATACACCCACCCTGTCTTGTACCTTCGGAACTGATACAGGAAGTTGATGTGGCCTCATGTTGGCTCCCCTTTCCCGGCCAGCTTGAAGGCCGTGTAGACCCCGGTAAGCGCAATCCAGGTGTTCGGATTGATCTAACCGATGGGTACCCCAAGATTGGCCACCATCTTTTGGACCCAAGGATGCAGAGGCAAGATGACCCCATGAGTGAAGACATCTGGGTGGAAAGTCGTCCACGGCTCCGGAGGATCACTCAGCATGTCCCTCTCTCCGATCAGCCTCATTACCACTAAATCGGGCACATGAAACGCCTCTCGGTATGCTTGTATATCGTCTCATTTGATCATACTACAGTGACGATCAATATGGTAGACCATGTTGCAACGGTCACTTGCTTCATGGCTTCATCTACATCAATCTCAATCACCATCGGCCTGGATGTCGCGTCCTGATCACTCGTCCCTACTATTTCTTTTTTCCCCTACCATGACCGGACACAATCAGTATGCCTTCAAAGACCCCGGTCTGATCAAATGAGTCCACATCCACAATTATCTGCTCGGCCTCACCAATGGCCGAGATAGCTTCCTCTGGCATCTGAGCAAAAGCTTTCTCATGCTCCTCCTCCAGATCCCTCTCTTCCTCGACCTGCGACCTCAGATCCACCTCTAGCCGAGATGTCCCTGAAGTGGAAGCCGACCCACTTGTTCTAAGCCTGGTGTCCAAAGCGGCCGAGACTGTTGAATCATCCTCGAAGGCATTCCCAGACCGATTGTCCATGCCTTGAGAATCTTGAGACGACATCTACAAATATGAAAATAAAAGGTCCTAAGAAGGAAAACAAACATGACTCACTTTCCTGACCGACCTAGACAATCAAGAGGCCAAGGGACAAACATGCATACGTGTTCATCCCATGTTCTATCCAAAAAATTCATTTGAATCCAAAATCACCAGTTCAAAACCAACATACCTTGTTTTTCTCAGAAGTTAACCGTTGCCACAGCCGTGTGATCTGATCGGAAATCGCCTTACTTCTCACCGGAAATCGCCTAGTGTTTTCTTCTCAAAAGCAATCCAAATTCACTCAGGTGCAAAGTGAAAAGTGAACTTTTCTCCAATCCTTTTATACCATAAAACGTTAACCATGGTTAAAAAACTAGCCGTTATAACTGTGGTCGGCCAGTCCAAACGTCACTCCCAATCTCGATCAGTGGAAGGGGCACCTCGATAACTGCAAACATTCAAAATGTACTATGTTTCCAGTGACATTCACAAGTGGTATGTGATCGGACTAAGGACACCTCCTAGGCCGATCGGCCACCTCATCGTGCGAGGGTCTGCGCAAGCTGACCGACCAAGGTGACCACTCACTGTGGCATCCAAGTGGTATATGTTCGACCTAAGGACACCTTCTAGGCCGATCGGCCACCTCATCGTGCGAGGGTCCGCGCAAGCTAATCGACCAAGGTGACCACTCACCGTGGCATCCAGGTGGCAGGTGATCGGCCTAAGGACACCTCCTAGGCCGATAGGCCACCTCATCGTGCGAGGGTCCGCGCAAGCTGACTGACCAAGGTGATCACTCATCGTGGCATCCAAGTGGCATGTGATCGGCCTAAGGACACCTCCTAGACCGATCCGCCACCTCATCGTGCGTGGTCCGCGCAAGCTAACCGACCAAGGTGAGGACCACTCACGTTGGCATCCAGTGGCATGTGATCGACCTAAGGACACTTCCTAGGCCGATCGGGCACCTCGTCTTGCGAGGGTCCATGCAATTTGACTGACCAAGGTGATTATCGCTCACCCTGACATCCAAGCATCACATGATCGGCCTAAGGACATCTCTTAGGCAAATCGGCCACCTACTTATGATCCGTCCAAAACCAGATTTAACTCCGCTCTCACTTGGCTTTTCCTCTACTTTAGGGGCTTGGGGGACTGGGGACTGGCATAATGTACCCCAAGACAGGCCGACAATCACAATACAAGCCATCAACCAAGGCAATCCACCTCAGTTAACAACTTGGGGGACTTCTGTTCATACCCAAACTGGTCGGCCTGATTCGGGTCCAAACTGACTTGCCCCATATCTGGTCGGCTAGCCCCCAGGTGAGCCTCAAAACATACCAACAAGCCCAAGATGACCTAAGAAGAATAGATTTAGTCGGCCGGGCCCACTGACAAGTCATAAATGCTGCCCAGGACCACCACAAGACACCTGGCGGCTCCTAAAGACATCACAATTTATCCCACATTGTCAAACACCAACAAACACATTCAATGCTACTATAAATACAAGGGTATCCCCCTCCAAAAGGTAATGACAATCTTGCCCTCACGCTGCCTAAATTACTACCGTAACCCTCCCGCTTAAACTGACTTAAGTATCGGAGACTGTTAGGCCGGCACTACACCAGTGCCCTTTTGCTTTCACCCTCCTGTGCAGGTCACAATATCCCAAAAGGAGCAACGAAGGAGATCAGCGAGGCAAGATTAAGTTGATTCCATTTCGTGCATCAACATCAATAATTATGAAAACAATCAGGATCCTAGCGCCCTTTTGGTATCGTTTTATAAAATAGTTTTTATTTCCAATACATGTAAAATGCATTTCGTAACACATTTTTGAAAAATGAATTTAAAAAATGAAATTCAGGATACAATAATTTTCTAACATTTTATAAAATAATAAAGTGTTGTTTTCTAAATTTTAGGATATAACCCGAAATCAATAAATAAACACTAAATAAATAAATAAACAAAATGCATACAATATCAAGTAAAAGGTTACCACAATATACCCATAGTCACCATGGTCACCACCACATTACTACTGCCCATCACCACCCTACCCATCCTTCTACCGCCACTAGTGGTGTAATTGGGTTGGGGTTGGGGTTTGGTTTTTTGTGGTTGTGGGGCGGCTTTCTTAAAATTATTTAAAAGGCTTTATCCTCATAATTTTAAAAAATTTAACTTTTAAGGTAATACAATTTATAATTAATATATACAAAAATATTCAATTAATACTCAATTCAAATTTAAATGTTTATAATAAAAATATATTATATTTACATTTCTTTTGCTAATAAAATCATAATACATCTTTTATATACTAGTGAGGAGGGCCCAAGACCTCACTGGGCCCTCATTTCCTCTGCCTCTGACCGTCACCGCCCCACCACCTTCGCCATACTGCCATCGCCACCATCACCTTCACCACCAAGCACTACCATATTCACCACCCACCTCACCAATGCAACCACCCCACCACCACCCCGCCCCACTGCCATCATGACTGATGTCACCGCATACCTTACGCATTCACCAAAACCATCATTCCCGCCACCACTCTCATCACAACCACTGCCTCAACTACAGCCACCCACCACCGCCCTATAACCGCCACCATTTCCATAGACACTACAACCATCATAGTTGCCATCCTCACCACCACTCCATCAACACCACTACCTCATCAACACCCCATAACCATGACCCCACACCCGTCATCATACGACCACTCATTTCACCACCACCACCACCACCACACAAACACCACCATTGCCGCCACTTCCACCTTCATCTCCACCTCAAGTCTATAACCACCAGACTTGTTCATCAACTGATCATTGGAATCTGTTGTCGCCAGCCACCACTTTCCCCGTCATTTGCTGCCACATCTACCACCACCCCATAGAATCAATCTTTGGAAAAAAGGACAATAAAAAAAATAGAGTCAATCTTTGTTCAAAAATTGAAAATGATTATATATTTAAAATTGGAAAGGATTGATATATTTAAAATTGGAAAAAAAAAATGATAAATATAGTTCAAAATAAGAAATAAATGAAAAATACAGTTCAAAATAAAGAATAAATGAAAAGAAAAATAAAAGCAGCAGCGCGCAAGGGGGGTCAAACCTAGGTGCAGGATATAGAATGGCTTTATTGAAAACAACCCACACCAACTCAACTAACAAGCCCATTTGCAAATTTAAGAAAGCAAATAATATATAAAGTATACGTATAGGCTTCAAAACAGTCTTCTTGCTCCTCGCGCGGATCTGCAATTCGGGTTTTTGGACCCGCGCGGCATGACCCAACTTTAACTCAATCGTTTTACGTCCGATTTTCATGTAATTTGTTCCTATCTTGATCGTTTTAATGAAATAAAGAGATCGATGGGCTTAAAATAAGGAAAAATGTCGATATTTTGCTCAATTTCTTCCCCCTCCCCCCCCCCCCCCCCTCTTACCTGCTGCGGGCCAAAATTTCCGACATATCGACCGATATATCGGCGATATTGTCGATATTTTCATCACTGAACCTACTATTATATTTCATAATTTGATTTGTATAATTAATTACTTGAGCCACATGTATAAATTCTTTCAAAATAAGAAAAATCTTTGAAACAAATTCATCCAACGTTATTTTTATATATATTAAAGTACATGAATTCAATTGTAACTAATACAATACATAAAGGAACAAAATATTACTCAGCTTCTAGGGGTACTCTACCACCTAATTTGTACAAGGGACAAGCAACTAAAAGCTTCTCAAGTCCATTAGCTCCAATTGATTTCTTTTTTGTGCATTCGTCCTCTTCCATCTTAAAGAAATGCAGCAACATGGAATTACCAAAAACGTTATCAGAACAATAACATAGCCAAGTCATCAAATTAGTTGCATAGAATACAGAGACAAAATCGAGATTGGTATTAGTTTTTACCAGGATCAAAGAGACAACCATCACCTAGAAATAATAGAGACAAACAGAGACAACCATCTACAAACATAAGGAAATAAAATAGAATTAGAGATGGAATTAGAATGAATCAGACCGGACAATGAAATATGCAGGACAACAAAGACATACAGGATTTTTTTTTTTAAAAAAAGACAGACAGGAGCAAGGAAATCAAAATAGAAGGCGCACACCCAACAAAGCAGTAGACGGAACCCCAAAGCAGTTGACAAAAATTCATGAAAAGCAATTGCAAGTTTATGTGTATGAGATATTTATCAGATAATAAATTTTATCAGATAATATTTATCAGGGACATGCTTAACAAGACCATTGCAACAAGAGCATTCATGCCCCTGATAGTTCAAGACCTTTCCACAGCCTCACATGAGTTGTTATGCAACAGCTTCATGCTTGTCATATATAGCTACAACCATTTTTTTTGTGCATAAGCATTATATGGTGGTGCAAAATTCCCAAGTGAAAGATTAAAGATTATTTACAGAGAAATGTCATGACAATACAAGAATGCAACACTAAAATTCAAGGGCAAAGAAGATGAAGTCCATTAGAGTCCCATATTAGAATATCCACGTTTAACATCAGTTACATGTTTATTATCTATTACATGGTAAAAGCAGGCCCTGATTTTTTAAACTGGATTTTAACATAATGAGAAATTACCCAATTACTTTCACAACAATCCCTTAATTGAATTACCATTCAATCAAAGCCACCACTCACAATCTCCAGGAGCACGGGAAAGACACTAGCTCATACATCAATTTAAGATACATGATATATACACGGATCATAGATTAATCTGAAACATTTTTTACACATATCATTTTTGAAATTTTTCCTATTGTGTTCAAGTACAACCTTTAAAACTTACAACCACTTTTCACCCTTTAGTATCAACTCCAGATTCTACATCATCTTTAACTATTCATTAAGCAAGGGCAATTATCCTGCAGTTATAGAAATTATATATAGCAAGAAAGATAATCCCCTACATTAGGCAAATAGCTCAGCTCCTTCTAGATCAAGACATGTAGACATTTAGCTTGGGATACACAGAAACTTGAATCTATAAAATTTATCATCTCATAGCTTGAATCTATAAGAACTATCAAGGACATGCTTAACAAGACCATTGGCACCCAACAAAGCAGTAGATGGAGCCCCGAAGCAGTAGACAAAAATTTAGGAAAACCAATTGCAAGAATTTCATTTAGAAATTCAACAATCAACAAAGTAAGGATCAAATTGGCCTTTTGTGAGGAGAGATAAAGTACTAACGCCAGCGATGGGGCAAAAAGCTTCGAC
The DNA here is from genome assembly GCA_032719365.1 of Prinsepia uniflora. Taxonomy (NCBI): domain Eukaryota; kingdom Viridiplantae; phylum Streptophyta; class Magnoliopsida; order Rosales; family Rosaceae; genus Prinsepia; species Prinsepia uniflora. The sequence continues at coordinate 62,503,957 of CM064868.1, forward strand.
GATAAGCTCTTGTGCAAGGAACATGCTCAGCTTTTCCATCACTTCCATATATATTTTGTGTGTGTTTGTGTGAGTCAAAAAAAAAGATTCTTTTCCATCACTGCCATTTTCAAAAAAAAAAAAAAGAAGCCCCCTTATCACATTTTAGCTGAAAATTCCAAATTTTACAAGTAATAAGCGGTTTGGTACTCGGAAATCAAACGTGGGTACTCACGAAGTTGATTTTGATATTGGTGAGGAAGATTATCCTATGGCCTATATGCAAGCAGTTAATAGCAAGCAAGCCAGACCTTGCGAACAAGAAATGAAAGAAAAGCTAGATTCAATGGCTAAAAATGAAGTGTGGACCTTGGTGGACGGCAATTTAGAAATCAAAGCCTTGCTCAATTAGCAGAACAGCTAGCAAAACAATTAGAGGACAGCAAGGAGACTCAAGAACATATGGAACTACCTTTTCTATCCAGCCCAATTACAAACCCAACCAGCAAACAACTATAATGTGCAACCATAACAACTAAACAACAAAGTACCTTATTAAATGTCAAGTTTGTATCTTCGGCAATTTCCTTCATATACTGCATCACAAAATAGCCGCATTCTTTGTCATTTGTTTGTTGAGGAACGCCATAACCCATATAAACTATCAAGACTTTCAATATAAAGATAATGCAAAAATTTGTTGGAAGAAATAAAGTGTTGATGAAAGGAACAAACAGCCACGATTTTCCACTGTATAGATTTGCTCCTTTGTCTATTCCTTCGCGCATTCAAGATTTGAATGGCACTTCAACATGCCAGAAAGTTGAATTAAAGTTCCACTAATATAATAATTTATCTCACGTATGAATTTGAATTAAAAGATAATGAACTGGTGGAGAAATACGCGCGGAGGAAAATATAGAGTAGGATGTAACCTTTCCCATTCTGCTGGAAATACAACTTCAACCTTGAACCGGATTTCAGATTTTAACTTTGATTTTGCAATTATAGACAGAGTTCGTTTCTCAAAACCTTCCTATAATGCAGCCATAATAAATTGCGTGAAGAAGGAAACAGGATATTAAAATCTAAAGCTTGCTCATGCTTGAAAGGAAGTTATAGATGAGACTCTCCATATCTTACTCCAATTGAAGGAAGAGCAGCATCTTCCTTTGAAGATCCACCAAAGCCTTTCTTCTCTATTTGAGGTGCCCTAATTTCATCAAAGATTACAGGCACTGATGAAAATATCGCCAAATTTCGGCGATATGTCACCAAAATTTCGGTAAATCTGGCCACCGACACGTAAGAGGGGGGTAAGCTTAAACTTCCCGAAAAATCGAGACTATCGACGAAAATCGGCGAATGTCATCAATAGTGGTTGATATCACCGATATTACCCCATTCGGGCAACAGGGACCGAAAATCGAAAACAAAAATCAAACCGAAAAAAGAAATCCGTGGATGAACAGCAAAGGGAATTATTCAAGTTCACAATCATTCAAACCTACAAACAATCAATTATTCAAGTTCACAATCACGGGGGAACAGAAATTGGAAAAGCAAAGAAATTGGCCACGACCATCAATCACGGATGAAGAGCGGAAAAGTTGGGAAAAATTGAGAACCACTTGACAATCTCTACAAATTAGTGTCAAAATCAATTCATAAACTCACAAGAATATTCAGAATTTCAGAGATCAGAGAAAAAGAAATTGAAGAGAAAACAAAAATTGGGGCAAACCTCCCTTGACCCGACCTCAAAGCACCACGAAAGCACAACTGCATCGCATCTTCCTCGAATCTTTCGTCAACAGCCGAACCGCACGAAGCACAACACTCCTTAACCCTCGACGATGGCTCCTCGGTGACCCTTGACCGACAGCAAGCCTCGACCCTCCGCTTCTCTCAGCCTCGTCCTCGACCCTCGTCTCTGCTCTCCCAGTCTCGTCGTCCCCTTAGTCCCTTACGAGTTACGCCGATAACCACCTCCCTCCCTCTCACTCACCGTCGCACCAGCCAGAGGTCTGGAGAAAATTCCAGAGGCCTCTGCACCGTTCCACCCACACAGAAACAAGAGATCGATCGATCTCTCTCAAACCACCCAAACCCAAGCAACCCGTCGTTTTTAAGCAAGTGAAACGCCCCATTTTGAATTTAATCTTTTTTTTTGGGTCAAATTCAATTTTTTTTCCTTTTTAATTTCCTATTTAACTTTTATTTGTTCACAATTTTAAATATGAAGTAAAATATATTTTAGTAATTTATGTTGTATTTTAGAATATATTTTTTAATATAGAACATATGTTTAATTTAGAATACATATTTAATGTGAAAAAAAAGCTTAACTCACATATTTAGAATATATGTTTTAATTTTGAATTTATATTTCAATTTAGAACATATATTTTAATTTAGAATACCTTGTTTAATCCAAAAAAAGGTTAAGCCTTAAATATCCTTTTTTTTTTGTCAAAATTCCAAATTTATTATTCACCTCAATATATTTAGTAATATATGTTTTAGTATAAAATATGGCTTAGCTCATATATTTTATAATACATGTTTTAATTTAGAATATATGTTTTATTTTAGAATATATGTTTTAATTTAGAATTTATATTTCAATTTAGAACATATATTTTAATTTAGAATACCTTGTTTAATCCAAAAAAAGTTTAAGCCTTAAATATCCTTTTTTTTTTGTCAAAAGTCCAAATTTATTATTCATCTCAATATATTTAGTAATATATGTTTTAGTATAAAATATGGCTTAGCTCATATATTTGGTAAAACATGTTTTAATTTAGAATATATGTTTTATTTTAGAATACATGTTTTAAGTTTAATGTAAAAAATGGCTTAACTCGCATATTTGATAATATATGTTTTAATTTAGAATATATGCTTTCATTTAGGAATATAAGTTTTAATTGAAAAAATTTAAATAACGTGATTATAATTTAGAAGTATTATTATTATTTTAATTTATTATCATTTTTATTTTTTTATTATTATTTTTCATTATCAAAGTCTAATTATTTTTCATGTAATTTAAATTTCATAATATAACTAGTGCAAGTGAAAGTCACCCAAGACCTGGACAAGTTAACCCAGCATGGAAATATGTCATTGCGATTCCTGGAAATAAAAACGATGTCATCTGTTTATTTTGTCAACTTCAGTTCCAGAGTGGAGGCATAACACGATTAAAGTTTCATCTAGTAGGTTTTGATCCGGAAAAAAATGTGCAAAAATGCAAAGATGTACCTAAAGTTATTTGGAATGAGGTCAGAGCATGGATCAAAAGTAAAGATACTACTAAACAGAATAAGAATATGATTGGTGAGAACATACGAGCTAGCTTGAGAGGAGATCCACTGGACACTCAATAGAGCATTCTAATTAATGATAGCGATGATGAAGAGGATGATGATGGATTCGCTTATCCACCAGATTTGCATAGATCTAAGAGAGCAGCATATCGCTTTACTGTAAATGCATAGAGGGATAAGATACGACGAAGTGTTGACACTTACGGAGTTGGTACCATGCGTGGTGCTCAAAGGGGCAGTAGCAGTCATCAACAACCTCAACAGATGCGCCGATCACAAAGTTTTCGTGATCCATTTTCAATTCCTCCATAACGAAAACTCTACAAAACCGCACGAAGTCAACAGAAGACTGTAAAATCTATGAGGAAAGGGACGAAAGAGAAGTTGGGTCGATACATAAGCAAATTTTTTATATATGAAGGTGTGGCTCCAAATAAAGCCAACTTTCATCATTTTAAGAATATGATTATTGAAGCCCAATGAGCAGGTATGTATTAAATTTATTTATGATATGCTTTTATTTAGCTTATGAAATAGCATTAAATGCTAACTTATGTTTTGGTTTGTAGGTGAAGGCGTGTCCACTCCTTCTCCATATGAAGTGAAAAATAAATATCTTCCTATGGAGTATGAAGATATGACGGCGTATGTGGAGCAACAAAAGCGACAATGGGAAACTTATGGATGTACCATAATGTGTGATGGTTGGACCAGTCCAACGAAGTTATCCATAATTAACTTCATGATATATAGTAAGGGTTCAACTGTATTTCTCAAGTCAGTTGATTCTTCCAAATTCCATAAAGACTATGTGTACATAGGAAATTTGTTGAAGGAAGTTGTTCAGGAGGTTGGAGTAAAAAATGTTGTACAGATCGTTACTAATAATAGGTCGAACTTTAAGAAGGTTGGAAAAGAAATGATGAAGACGTATCCAATCTATTGGACTCCTTGTGTAGCCCATTGTATAGACTTAATATTTGAAGATATTGGGAAGAATGAGACAATGCCGACCATCATAAAAAATCATAGGCAGGTAACTAACTACATTTATAATCATCTATGGTTACTAGCTCAGATGCATGAATTCTGTCAAAGAGACTTGGTTCGTCCTGGTGCAACAAGGTTCGCAACCAACTATATTTGTATAAACAGTATAGTTAAGCATAAAGTTGGCCTTAGAAGATTGTTTACCAGTGATCAATGGCATGGTAGCCCACTGAGTAGGAAAGTGGAAGGCAAGAGGGTTGAGGCTCATATCCTCGACCAAAGATTCTAGGAGTCCTTGGAGATGATGCAGTCAATATATGAACTTTTATACAGCATCCTTCGAATTGTTGATACAGAGGTAGTCCCAACCATGCCAATCATGTATGATAGGTTCAATCCAATGAAAGAAAAGATAACCTGTCTTAAGGGAAAGAAGTGGGTCCTCAAAATCATACAGGAGTGATGGGAAAAAACATTAGTGCATCCCTTACATGCCGCTCGTATATTTCTATCTATTGAACTTGTTAATATTTTATTTTATTGTTGTTTACTAAGCAAATTTCATTCATGATTTGCAGCTTATTACTTGAATCCCCGATGTCAAAATCAAGCAGGTGTTGGGCATGACTCCTACCTCGTCCAATCAGTTCAACAAGTATTCCTCAAACTGAATCCAAATTAGCAATTGAGTTTACAAAATTTTGGAATAGACGTAAGTTCACTACCATAAATGAACCTTGATATTTTGGAATCTGTACATCTATGACATGATATTAACACCATTCTTAATGTAGTTGATCAACTTTAGAGATGGTCGGAAAACATTCCGTTCACCTATGGATGTACAATCACGAACAACAATGCCCCCAAGTATGTGCTTACATTGAACTTGATATTGTATGTATTAGTGTCACGACCTGGCCCATCTAATACAATATTGTCCGCTTTGGGTCCAGCCCTCACGTTTTGTTTTCGGGAGCTCACGTGCAACTTCCCAGTAGGTCACCCATCATGGGATTGCACCAACCTCAACTCGCTTAACTTTGGGGTTCCAATCCCCCCCGAAGTCACTGAGCTCCCAAAAGGCCTTGTGTTAGATAGATACGTGCCCACACATATAAGGTACTTCACCTTTCCCTCCCCGAGCGATGTGGGATCGTTCACCGATCTTACATTTCCAAGCTCACGGGTCTTGCTCACCGTTCTTGCTTCTCAAGCTCACGGGTCTTGTTCACCGTTCTTGCTTCTAAGGCCTGGTCTTACAATTAGCACTTTATAATGCCTCTTACATTAAACTTGATATAAACAACGGAGTGGTGGGAACTATATGACCAAGCTTCTCCAGTCTTGCAAAAAATTGCAGTTCGTATATTATCACAAACGTCATCATCTTCGACATGTGAGAGAAATTGGAGTACATTTGCTTTAATTCATACAAAGCAAAGAAATCGTCTCGCATATTCAAAGTTAGAGCAACTTGTTTTCTGTTATTATAACATGAAACTCAAGTTAAGAGATGAAGAAGCTGAATGTAGTAAAGTTGTGGAAGAATATTACGTTGACCTTTTGGAAATTGCTGGTCAACACGTGGAAGGTAATAAAGTTGATCCATTTCAAGCATGGATTATACCAGCTCACTTGGATGATGATAGAGGAAGGCCTGACCCTCGAGTAGCCCATCTTGTTAGTGAAGACGGTATTAATGTCGATAGAGTGCTATCTGAAGAAATGGAGAGTGAGGAAGTAGGAAGTGAGCAGGAGATGTCTTCATGGGAGAGATCAATGCTTGGTTTTACCGTTGGACGTGACTTGAGAGTTGATGCTACTAGTAAGGGACTACATCACAATAAATCTACAGATGATGATGATGGTGATGATGATGATGATGATGATGATGATCATGGAGGAGATGATGTTGAGACAAACGATGAAGACAAGGATGGCAGAGGGGATGATGATGGGGGAAATGAACATGTATCCGAAACATATGCACATTTGAGCTCATTTATTGGAGAGGCGGATTTCACTCATGCCACTCAAGATTATGATCATGGCTGTAGAGAAGGAGGAGTAAGAATCAGTGGTGTTGGGAAAGATTACACTCTGACACGCAACATATATGAAGGTTATGGAAACCCATCTTCTGAGGATTCCATGGCAATTAGTTTTGAGTCAATGAGTGACAGAACCCACCCCGATTATCACCCCAATAACCGAGGTGAACCCTGCTCCCATCTGACAACCCAACACAAAAGACCGAAAACCTCACCAAAACCACAAATTACACTGTCAGATGAAGGAGAAAAAAAAATTAAGACATCCAAGAGTCAACCGTGATACAGAGCATAGTACCAACAAAGTAAAGCAAAACCACACACAGAGTACACGCACAACGGAACACTGAAACTACTCCGGGAAAACGCTCGAGTACTCTATGCCTCTGATGCTGCCTCAACGTCAACCCTCGCGCTAGCTCCACGACCTAGAGGACAGCTAAAAACCAGAAAGTGTGAGAGGATCAAAAAGAATAAAAGTTTTAAAAACCCTTTACATAAACAAACCAGGGTTTGGCCCTCCGTTTTGAAAACATGCATGCATAACCCATTAGCTGAAAACATTTATAAATCATATCATTTTCATCCTGGAAACTGCAGCAACATAAACACGGTATGAAAAACGTTATAAAACATTAACAGTAAAACATAAGATACCAATATAATCATCCGATCAAACCTGCTGGATCTATCTGAGTCTTTAAACTCAATCCAGGCCTCAATAATCCGAGTCATTAAACTCCCGAGTCTTTAAACTCAATAGGCCTACGGGGGAAAATATCAATATCCGAGTTTTTAAACTCCCGAGTCTTTAAACTCAATCCGGACCCGCCCACGTCATATATAATCCGGGTCTTTAAGCCCAATATCCAGATCCAGCAAATCCAATCTAAACCATTTAAAAACCATTTCTAAGTCCATATCCAAACCTGAATCCGAAACCACTGGCCCGACACCATTCCGGCATCCAGAACCGTCATTCCGAACCCAAATCCGGAAATCCACTTTTCAACTTTAAAACCAAATCTCGCTTTCCGAAATCCAGTTTCAAAACCGAAAACCTTTGATCATCAAATCATGTCTTAAAATCCCTTTGTAATCATTGAAACCATTTATCGTTTGAGATCCCAAAAGCATGGCATCATAATCAGAAATCAAGCCTTTCTCGTAAAACGTGCCAAAGACGTAATTTCTCGAAAAACGTGCAATAATGTAAAACAGTTATAACATAATCAATAATCATGAAATCACATATAAAACCATAAATCAAGTAATTAAAAGCAGTTATGCATGCTCAGTTATAAGGAAGAAGTCCACTCACAGTTATCGGGTACGTCACTCGTGTCCCGAACGTCCTGTACGTTCCTCGACCTCCTCGGGGATTCCCAATCCTATTACAAGTCACCAAAACTCGTCACTAACAAGTCAACTAAGTTCCTCCTAATTTTTCCCAATTTTCCCGAACTTCGAACGTAACCAACCGGGACCCTAAACCTTCAACCTCGTAAAACTAACCCGAAACAACGTCCGATTGTCCCGAAACCTATCCCAAAAGACTCGTTACAACGTTTAGACCAAAAACTATGTTGGAAGGTTCGCCGGAATCTTCCCCACGCGCCCCCACGCGCCGTCCAAAGTGGCTGCGCGTGGGCCTCACATAGTCACTGTTCATCGTCTTCTTCGATGGGTCGACTGGTCTGAACCGGCGTCCCCGGTTCTCCGTCCTTCCTCCACCATTTTCCTTCCTTTTTCCACCAGTAGCTTCGTCCCTTTCCTAATAATCTATTCCCTTCAACCAAACACAATGACACGACCTCTAAACCACCTCCCTCAAGCTCGAACTAAAACCCGTCAAAACCCTGTTCAAGCTCCCGGCCAACCGTACAATCCCCCGTCTCGGTTTCGAATCCTAAAGGTTCCTAGGGACCAACTAAACTCATTAGACCTCACCAGACACCTCGACTCGTTCTCAAAAGCCACAACTTACCGTTTGAATCAAACTGGAAAAACAGAGCAAGCATAGGGAATCCAGAAATTACCTGTGCTCAGGCAGCCACCGTGAGCTCCACCGTGCCTACTCGACTCCCCAAGTCCTCCGTCCTTTGAACACCACCAGCCACCACAAGTGCTCAAGCACGGCAGCAGCACCACCAAACTCCCTCTCTGTTTTCCCCTAAGAACTCACACCCTCCTCACACACAACCACTCAATTCTCAATCCTCTCAACCCAGTCCCTGCACTCTCAGCCTCCCTCTGATCACACTCACCAGTTCGCAAAGCCTCACACACCCATCCATCGATCAATTTCCTCCCAACACTCAGTCTCTGTTTTTCTCTCTCGTGCACGACTACACAATCACACACGGCCACATTAAAACACACCGTGCAATTGTGTAGAAGCTACTAGACCACCACCACGTGTCCACAATCCCATGCTCCAAACTCAAAAATATCCAATTGCACCTGTACACTTTTCCTTATCAGAATTGCACACTTCCCAAGGCACAAAAAGACCAAAATGCCCCTGTGAGTTAAAATTACCATTTTGCCCTTCGCCGTTCCAGACCCGTATCTCGCTCGTCCGACGTCCGATGAAGGCATGCCGCCTGTCGTTGAACTCAGGACGACGAGATCTACCTAACGGTCCTCGGTCTACGTGTAAAAACCTTATCGTACAGAAAGTCAACTTTTTTCCCCTTCGTTTACTCAAATTACGAAAGTGCCCTCAACCTTCCGAACATCATCATTTCCTCCTCGGATGTCTGAATCGGGCGTGCCAGCTGTCTACGAACTCAGGATGTCCCGAACTACGTCACAGTCATCGGTCAATACCTAATTGACCGCCCGAACTAAAAGTCAACAGTTTGCCCAACTAGGGGCAAAATCGTCATTCTGCGCTCAAGGTCCAACAATAACCCACTAACTACCGATTAACCCAGTTAATCCACCACTAATCACCTCACTAATCCTAACTTCCAGGACGGGTCCTTACAATGAGTTTGGGCACCGATCCTAATAACAACTCAAATGATCCATATGCTTATAGTCTATATGGTTACCACCAGTTAGACAGCCATCTCCCTCAAATGCCACATGGTTATGGAGGCTATGAAGATCCTCATCTGAATGAAGATTATGGAGAAGTTAGTTGGATAAATCCTAACTACCCCATCTATGGAGGAAAAGTAGGTCATTCAAAGGAGGTATACGAACACTATGTCCAATAATACATTTCCGTTTGGTCAAGTAGCATCACTTGGCAAAGCTTTTGTGTCTTGGTAGATGAAGACCAATCTAATTTTCAATCTGGTAGACACTCTACTTGTTTTTAATGAAGTTCCATGTGTAAAGTATTCTTAGTGCAACATTACCAATACAATTATGTTTTAATTTAAGTTTATCTTTAAGATTTTATACTGTTAATTATCGGCAAACCTATATTCCATCATATGATTCATCATATATTTATTATATCAAATCATTTTATAGTTTTTATTAGTCCTATATTGTAACGACCAATCCCGATTTCCAAGATTATATTAGTGACTAATCAAGGATTAATGAGGTTAATCGGTGATTAGTTGAGCGAAATTGGACGAACGGCGTAAAATGACCGTGTTGCCCCTAGTCGTGGGTAAAATGTTGACTTTTGACTCGGGAGGTCTGATGGCCGAAGACCGAGGACCATTACGTAGATCAGGTCGATACAAATCCGTAGACATGCGGCACGTCGAAATTAGACGTCGAACGGAAAAGTTATGGTTCACGGAAGTTTGATTGCACTATGCACGCATGACGAGGCGGGGACATTTGGCTAAATCTGATTGGTTGACTTTTTAGTGTGGGACCCTTGGATGAGTGACAAGTGCCACTCATCCTATTGGTCTTTAGCCCCAAAAAGTGGATCTATCCTAATTAAATAATATTATCCTAATTATTTTATAATTTAAACTCACTCACTTCTCATCCTAACCATCCATCTCATCTAAATCTCTCATCCTCACCGTCTATCTTCTTTCTCTCTATCTCACCTGATCACCAGCTATCATCTTCTTTGTTTTCATTTCCAAAACCCGAGCACCCCCCTCCATTTTTCCCCCTAAAACAAACACACACCCGAGACACCATAACCCCACCACCACATCTCATCTTCATAAGCCATTGTGATTGGCTAAGGGGTAGTAACCTGAGGGACAGGGTCGACGTGATGGTGATGGACTGGGCACGGCGGGGACGACGGTGGCGGTAAGAAACCGTAACCCATTTGAAACCAAAAAATGGAAACCGAGGTTGGGTGTGTGTTAACCATTGGGATCGATCCTAAAATGTTCTATGGACCAGGACGAGTCGAGTGAGACCGGTTTCGTGGACTGGGGAGGCCGGAATCAATGGCACAACGGAGTTGCAGGTGGCCAGTCCTGTTTCCTCCATGGACAGGTATGAATCGATCTTATTCCATGGTTTTTAAATCGTAGAAAGGTTTCTAGGAAGGAGACGAGGACATAGGAACAAACGGGGAGGAAAATGGAGGCTGGAATAGGGAGAACCAGCCGAGTCAGTCCTTCGGTTTGGTTAACCTATTAACCGATTCAGACTGGGTCGGCAAGAGGTAGACGATGAACAGTGTTTGGCGCGTGAGGGCGCGTGGGACACTTTTGGGTCATGATGCCAACATGTGAAATACTCTATTCGATGTAACGAACATTTTGGGACTGGTTTCGTGTCGATCGGACACCGTCTCGATAATATTCGGGACATCCAAAGGTTTAGGATCGTGTTTTAAAATAGTTAAAAATTCGGGAAAATTACGGGGCTTCAATGAGAGAATAATAAGGTAGTTAGTAACCCTCTAGATTGATTTGGACAGGTTTGGGAGTCCCGATGATGACGATTAGCCCGGTGAGGCTTACAACACGCAAATCGAGGTGGCAGCTTAGGACGGTCTGTGAGTGGATCTTGATTTCTAAACTGTAATGCATGCATAAATGTTTTATATGGTTTATAGATATGATTCTATGATGTAAGGTTTGGATAATTGTGATTTACATGGTTTCACGTATTTCTAGGCGATTTACGTGCTTGCAGTTTTACACTGATTTTTTGTGCTTATAGTTTTGGAAATGATTTCATGAAATGGTTTTTGATTTGAAAAGGTAAACTCGAGTTCGAGACCCATTTGTTTTGGAAACCCTCGGACTCGAAGTCCCGTTTAGCTACGTTCTCGGGTCAGAGGCCCAATTGGTTCTTGAATCGATTTCAGATTTGGAAATATGGACCGGGCACGAGACCCATTTGATTTACAAACTCTCGGACCTGAAGTCCATTTGATTTAACAAGGCATCGGGATGAAGGCCCAGTTGATTTATGTATCGGGCTCGAGGCCCAGTTGGTTTACGAATCGAGCTCGGAGCCCAGTTGACTTACGTATCCGGCACAAGGCCCATTTGGCTTACGATATCGGGCACGAGGCCCATTTGGTTTACGAAATAGGGCACGAGGCCTAGTTGGTTTACGATTCGGGCCGGAGGCCCAGTTTTTATGTGGATTCGAGCTTAGGGCCCAGTTATGTTTTAAGATTGTGATTTCCGGTCGGGGATCCATAAATGGATTTATGGTTCATGACGGTTTATATGGACCGGCATGAACCCTTGAAATATTTTTATGGTTCATGAAGGTTTATGGGGACCCGACATGAACCCTTGAAAGGTTTTGAAAATGTTTTCAAAAGGTTTTTCATGTACCATCCTTTATGTATGGATTGTCTCCTCCGGGGAGGGTCGTTGGCCTAGGTGGACCCCGTAGTAGTCACAAAGCACTGACTGAGTGGAGTCGCCCCCGTTAGGTTCCTTACTCTCATAAAGGTTATGGATTATAACCCCCAGGGAGGGTCATTGATCTACGGACATTGACTTGGGGAGACTTGAGCTTTGAAACTCCGGGTAGCACGCACGTAGCTCTAGATACCGTGACAAGATTGGTTATATGATATATATACATATATATATGATGAACATGATTTCTTGGTTTTGCGAAATTGTGTTTATGATGATAAATGGATTTGGGCTGAGATCCCACATATGTTTACTATGTTATGGTTTTCTGTAAATGGTTTTGGGCAGGAGCCCATATGGATGTGGTTGTTTAAACATATGTGGTTGGATAAATAGTTTTACTATGCATGCATACTTTTTAGTGAATGGCATAAAGGTCTTTATAAAATGTGTTTTAAGAACTTATTACTTTTTGTCCACTCACAGTCTTTTTGTTTTCAATGTCCTTCAAGTTGAATACGGTGTTGATTGTAGCAGAGACCGAGACATCACATACCTCCTCCGGATCCTTGCGTATTCTAGAAGCGAGTCAATCTAAAGGTTCAAATTTTCTCTAGCCTGACACTCCATGTTAGACGGAATCAAGGGCTTCCCTTGTTAATCCCGGGGGGATTGGGACGGGTCCTGACATATATAACCATTATTGGGTACTTAAGTTTTTCCCAAAGTTTCATTCCAAATTTCCAACTTTTAGATTCAATTTCCGTCATTTTTGTTGATCGTAAACGATATCGATATCGATATTTAGGGCGAGATATCCATAAATTCGACTAGCGATATATCTATCGATATCGATATTTCAATCCTTGATTACAGGAACTAAAAGTACACCCCTTCTTAGGAGATCCATCTGAAACCTTGATGCCTGCTGGATACTTGAGGAAACAGTCTCCTCACCTACTAAAATAACCTGAATCCTAAACTTTATCATATCCTAGGCATAGAAAGATTCCCGATAATTGGAACTGCCAATAAGTTATCATATCCTATTATTATTAATACTTCAGTTCCAATTGACGTATCTTCACCTACCTGCCATCTCGCCAATGCCTTCCTTCCATTCAAACTGTATATCCGTGTATTATTATTATTTTTTAATTCTTCAAAGTTATCCGCTCAAATTTTGATTAATAGAAAACACATAGGCGGTTTAGAACCGATCCGATTTTGAACAAAATGGCGGAGAAAATGGGCGCCTAGGCAACCCAAGACGGCTCTAGATGGCCCTGCGCAACTTTAACGCACTAGCCAGTTTATTTTTTTATTTTTTTATTTGTTTAATTTTATTGAGGACAAAATAGCTGAAACCAATTGAAAAAACCCCAAAACGATAGCAATGTTTAATGTTAATGAAATTTGTGGTAAGATTGCTATGTTAATGTGCTATCTTCTATGTGGTGGACAAGGACGGATCCTTTCCTTGGGCTGGGAGGGCTATAGCCCCTCCCACCCAAGGTTAGGTCCTTTAGAATTATAAATTTAATTTAATATAATTTAATTTTTTTTATCAAAACAACTCAATTTAATTAGCCTAATTCAATTTAAGTTTAAAAAAAGATACATTAGCGTTTTTAAGCATAAATAAGTGTTTTTTTTCCTTCAAATTGTTGATATTGAATGTTTGATTTAATTAAGTAAAAGTGTTTTTTTAATGTATATTATTGTAATGGCGAAATAGAATTGGTTGGTTTTCTTGATTAGTTAGCTAGTAGATAAACTCGTAGCCTTCTTATTCTTAGTTTTTACTATTGTAGAAATTCATATAATAAATTGTGTTGATAAACTCTGCATATATGTATGATTATATAAATTTTTAATCATCATCAATAGGCTCGAGAAGTAAGGCTCATTACGTCCGCATAAAATTCAAGCATACCGTCAAATTTTTTTTTTTAATAACAAATTAACATAACATTCATATTAAAAAAACTCAAGGGTCCCCCAAGGTGGGGACCCGAGGTAGCCATTTTAACAGGCTACCCTCAAGTTGGAATTGAGGAATTAAATTTAGCCCATCTGACGAATGGGTTCAAGTCCGTCCCTGGTGGTGGATATGCTAATTAGAGACTATCCTAAATAGTAATATGTTAGATTGTTGGTAGAAATGTTATTGACTCAAAATGTTATACGTTAGTTAATGACTTTCATCTTGTTAGATTGCTAATTAGAAATTTTATACTAACACAATTTTAGAACTTATATTTGCACATTTATAGTTCTCAATTCAATTATTTTATTTGTTGAAAACACTCAAGAAAAATTTCAAAATACTCATCAAATTAAAAATAAATCACCTAAATCCTAACTAGTTAGGAGTTAGGCCTCTCCCCACTGCTAATTACCGCTAGATATATTTATTTGAACATTGAGAATATCATGAACCATAACCTTCTACATAAAAACATAAATAATAAATAAAACCCTTCTATAACTATAATTATATTTGGAGAGCCGATTTAAATTGAATTAGATAACTTAAATAAAATATAAATAGTGAATCTGCCTTTAATCAACTTAAAATAAAAACACACGTATTTTTATATTCAAAATATATTGAATTTGATAAGTTATCAGTCTCATCTATCGTAAAATATCTTATAGCTTGATGTTCTTAAGAATTGTACCAAACATCTTGAATAACCAAAACGATATATATATATACATAAATGCAATAAATTATAAGAAACTACGTAAAATTAACATTGTTTTTCATAGGATAAATAAATGAGGGTAATGACTGAGTTGATACATTCCATATCGAAAACTCGAAAATCGAAAAATAATGAATTTACTAATCTACCCACACGAGCTATTTGGGCCTCGACCTTATTATTTTTGGGTCACTTGTTTGGTGTTGTGTGTGTGGGTTAAGAGTTTAGCCAGCCCAAAATCGTAATTTGAGCCCACAACGATCAAGCCCATTTCGAAGCCCAATTAGGAGTTTGTTAGTGCCTTTTATTTGGCCCAGGCCCAAAGCCAACTGATTTTTTTTAAGTCATGCTTACACCTACGTCACCCAAACCCTCCAGCTTCATCCCCTTCTATCTCGAAGCTGCAAGAGTTCAACAACTACTCATCGAAATGGTGATGGCCACGGCTGCGACTCAGTCAAGCGAACTCAAGCATTCCTATCTTCAATGTTAACGACCACCGTAGCTGGCAATGTGGATGCAGGCCAGTTCTAGACCCGAAAACGACCCAGTCTTGACTAGAGAGGCTCAACGACTTCAACAAGGTAGAATTTCTAGTTTCTGACCACATAATCCACTTATTCGCATTAAGCGAAGCCTAAACACAAGTTTTTATGTGATTTTGAAGCAAAGGTTAACGGCGGAGGACGTCGCCGGAGTTGCAGTGACACTATGACCTTCCAGCCACCTCCAAGTATCGTTAGGTAAAGTCTATACCTAATCATGTATTTATTAAACTCCCCTCATCACCACGCTTCTAACCCTACCCTTCCATGTAACATGTGGGATGGTTTGGGCCATGATCGGAGTGTTGGCGGAAATTGCAGAGCTACCTCCTTTTTGACATTCTCACGGCTAAAGCAGGTAACCACTGAACTTAGGACTTAGATGACATGACCCGTCCCAAATGGACTTTGATAACCGTGTTCGGTCCTGCTTCCGTCTGACAAGTCAACTGAAGTACCAAAATTACCCTCAGTACTTGCCAGACAAGAGATAACCACATTGATTTCCACTCATGCCTCCACCTCTCGATTAGCCCCGATCTTCGTGCCACGACCTGAAAGGTCATCAAAACATAAAAGGTGTGAGTGGACAAAAATAACATCGTTTGAAAATACATTTCAAAATGAACTCTTTTTACCCTCCAGTTTATCAAACATGCATGCATAGAATAAAACATGAACCACCGACCCTCAAGCCGAACTACATGAAAACCATTTGGACACTAAATCAATCTTAACACAAGTCAACATTTTAAAGTTCAGGAATTATACATCTGAGGGCTTTCTTGGGAATTACACATCCAGGATTTCTGGGAATTACACATCCATACTTTCTAGGAATTACACATCCAGACTTACTGGGCCTAACACATACGATTTCTCCGGGAATTACACATCCGGCTGTTCTGGAACGTATCGGGAATTACGCATCCGAGCTAACCAGCGAATTACACATTCGGGTTTTCCTAGGAATTACACATCGGGGGCACTGAACATAAATCCAAAACTTTTGTTTCAAAACCATTTTTTACTTAAAACTAAGTCAAAAACATTTCCAATGGGGTCTCAAGCCCTAAATGCCATTTTCACTCAAATCCGTATAATCACAAACCCCCCAAAATATCATTTTCATGCAAATCCTTAAAATCACATCTGGAAATCATTAAATATTTCATAAAATGATCCTTAACTCACAACCCAAGTCAAAAACACCATTTTTAAACCCGAGCCTAGCCCAAAACATCGATTTCACCATTCTCGTAAATCGTGTCCACAAACGATTATTAAATCCATAAAATCACCAAATAATTATATCAAATCATCAATCCAATTATTGCAACTCAAATCATCCAATAAATCACATAAAACATTTAACTATGCATGCATGATAGTTTTTAAAACAAACGTCCACTCACACACAGTCCATGCCGCTCAATCTTGAACTGCACATTCCTCAGACGTTTCGGGAATCACCTGGCCTGTCAAACAAAAAAAATTATGGTCACTAAGTTGTTACATAACCACGTATAACAATCCTTTAAACCCCGAGATTAAATTACAATTTTTAAACGCGGATTACATACTTCGGACATCCAAATGTACCCTGAAACAATGTTCGATCGACTCGAAACCTGTGCCATTAGGTCCATATCGTCGAAAACAGTAAAAAGTATGTTGAAAACATTCCCAGAAACTCAGTCACGTGCAGCCTAAATGGGCTGCGCGTGAAACCACGCATCGATGAATAGTGTCATTGTCCCAACCCAGAAACCTGCAAATGGGCCTCTCGTACCCAGTTTCAACCCATTTTCAAACCCGTCCAATTTCAATCAATTTCTCAATTCTAATAAAAGCATCCTAGGATCATTATAAACATGTTTCCAACATCAATTTCATAATTTCTCACCACAAATCGATTAATTTCTCTTCAAAAATTTGAAGGTGGTCGCAGGTCCATTCTAGGTCAAATCGCAGTCGTCTTACTTCGATTTTTGGTTGGTTCTGTTCATACTGATCACAGAGAGCATAAACAAAATTCAATTTCACAAATGAAGGTCCACAACTTCAAATTCGAAGTTTGGATATTTCGAAATTCCAAGGGTTTGGGTTTCGAGTTATCCTTCTGTTTTTCTTTTCTTTCTACTCGTTTTTCTCTCCTAAATTTCCTCAAGGTTTCAAGTTTGTAATTGAGCTCCAGGGTTAAAAGAATTGATGAAAATCAGTTAATCATGGTTTTCAATTTTGTTTATCGTGTTTGCAGACAAAGATCACACCCAGCAATCCACAAGGCTTGCCACGTGCAAGCCAACAATCTGCTAGTGGTGGTGATAGGTATCACCTCTGCAAAACAGCCACATCTGACTCATCCTAATCACTTAAAAGACAATTTTTCTCCTCCTTACAAAATTACCAAAATACCCCTGCCCAAACCCATAACTATTCAATCTGAACTTCGATTTCGACATGCCACCTGTCAACGGACTAAGTGTTTCGAGACCTACACAAAAGTCCTCACGAAAAGTTCAAAAAGTGTCCCCGAACAAAAAAGTCAACTTTTTACCCATAAACTAAGGGTAAATCGTAATTTTCTTCTAAAATTTCCAAAATTCCTTTTTCGAATTTCCGGGTCGTCACAACCTAGCCCCCTTAAGGAATTTCGTCCCCGAAATTCGAATGTGCCTCTCAAACAACCATGAAGACTAAGTCTGCATCGGTACCTCGGGTTCCCACGTGAACCCTCATTCTCTATGCGCAACCATAATCACTTTTTCAATTTCCCGGCTATTCCCAAACCCTGTTACAAGACGGTAACTCATCCCGAGTCCTAAACTAAAATCCTAACTCCTTCCGAGTCCAATTTCAATATCCAGACTCCTCTTTAGTCCAAATCCAACATCCACAATCCATGACACCATCAGCATGCCTGGTCACCTAGCAAACACCGCTGGGTGTACCGCATCCCATCAAGGATTTCCCATCACACACTAAAAACATCAAATACTTGATACTCGCTCTAACCGAGGTATTCACTTAGCTATCTCATTCGGGTCAAACTCGCCCATTCATGTTACATTTCTAGCCTTTGGGCTCAAACACCATCTGGACTCACACAAGTCCGACACGACCAAAGCGCAGTATTCAACATCCGACCCCCTAGCCAGGGTCAATTTACATCTCGACATCTATCCCGAGATCTCAAATAGCCTCGTATATCTCATTACTAGGCCCTGCGCGGGGCTCACATCTTGGAGGCATCACGTGGTACACTAAAAGAAGCTATTGGGTCTAGTCACCCTTGTTTTAAGACCCCTCAGGTCTCATTGGTGTGCACGTACTTCAAGAAGGCGTGGTTGCTGCTCTGACATTCACTCTCGGGCTTGGAGTGATGTTATGGTGTAATCGAGTAATTACAGGTATTGTGTAATTATTTGATCATCAATATGTGTCTATTCTCTATACGTTCGCTGCTAGGTGTAATGTAACTGGTTTTCACCAGTAAGGTTTCACCCGACTACCCCAAAAAGTAACATGTAGAAATAATTTCCCTTCGTCATCTGCACGTCACCATCCAGATGTCGGCTAACACGCCTTGATCGGCGTGCCCTAATAAGTGGACTTTTAGGGTCCGAGTGTATCATGAGTTTATTGATGAGTTCATAAAATTTTGAGAATTGATTATTTTTTGTTGAAAAACCCCACATGGAATATTAGAAAAGGAAATAATAATGAGGTCGGCCTTTTGTAATAAAATTCCACACATATCGGATTGTACATGTATCAGCGGCTTAATCAGGATTTAACATTAAAGGGAGCCTAATCATTTTTTCTTTTTACAAATACTCCAAATTGACAATGTTTTTATTTATTAGTTATCACAAATTTTCAAGCATGGTTATACAATTTTTTATATTTTAATCATTTTCAAGGGTTTTTTAGTGGTTTCTCAAAAAAAAAAAAAAGTTTCACAATGTTGTTTTTGTTCTTTTTTTTAAAAAAAATATTGAAAAATAGTTTCATTGAATAGAGAAGATAAGAGGAAGTACAACTATTGAATGCACCACAGGCGGTGCCTAGGGTCTCATTAAAATCCTTTACATAAAACTCAACTAATCTGAGATAAATCTGATGAGCGAAGAAAAGTACCCCAAAAAAAACAAACACCAATTATCTTTGATTGTCCTTCTCCAAAAGTGGTGTCAACCATGGTGGGAACATAGGCCCCCATCTAGATCTCTCCTGAGTTCGATGGCCCTTCTGAGCTAAGCTATGAGCCACATAATTCGTCATACGAGGCACACAAATAATATGCTCCAAAGGGATCCAAATTGCCTCCATCAAAGCTCTCACTTCATGAGCTACCAAATCCAACGGAGTAAAAAATGCTGAGCTGGCCTGATAGTACTAATGAGTTTACAATCTACCTCAACCATTACATCACGAATACCCATCCATTGCACTCATATAATCCCACACTTAATTACCTCAATTTCAGTGGCAAATACAGATCCACTAGGTGACTCTAGCCTTGAGAACCCACCCATACCCATCCATCACATCACAAATACCCATCCATTGCACTCGTACTAGCCGAGTCCCTTAAACTCCTTCTACTCTATGCTGAAGGGACTCCTTACAAACCACAACATCATAATTAAGCTTAATCAGGACACTTACGCTCGCGTATTAGAGGAGTCCCTATCAAGACCCGTTGTAAACCTATAAACTCCGTATGGGCAGCCATAATTGATTCGTAAATTGCCTCACCTCTTATAATCTGCAAGTCGTGTACTACTTTATTTCTCTAGTTACACACATACCAGTAGACAAAAACATATTTTTCTAGTTGAAAAACAAAAAAAGGAGAGATAGCAAAACCAATCATACCAATAAAGGCACCCAAGGTAGTAAACCCAGCCATTAGAAAAGAAGAAAATCTCCAGACACACTGACTTCACTTACAACCCCAAAGTGCATGAAACACATTCTTAGTACGTTTTCCATAACGACAATAGAGGGCCAAGTAAGCCACTTCACAGGTGACAAAGCTATAAGTCATAGGAAGAATCTCAAAACAAGCCCTCAAAAAAAATAGCTTCAACTTATTTGGGACCTTCATTTTCATAAGTTCTTTGATAGCCCTGCACTCTGCCCTGTAGTAGAACATTCTCCGCCCCTATTCACCTTAACCCTACTAAGAGAGAAGGTAATGTGATATCCAAACTTAACCACATACTTACAAGTCTTTGAATTAGACTAATAGCACCCATCAATGAAATTGGACAGTACTGAGAGAGTGATACTAAAAATACCCCGGACATCTTCTTTATAGAAGATAGTCTCGAGAAGCTCCCTATTCCACCCCCTCCCCTTAAGGATAAATAAAGGCCAAAATCATGAAATTAATCAAAAGGCTGCGATTTACAATAGGTTAGAACGTCCTACACTGTGGAATCTAGTTATCTCTGAATACTCCAATAGGATCTCCCATGTCCACTCTACAAATCACCTAGTGCTTAGTAACTTCACCACCCTAGAAAAGAGACTTCCAGACTAGAGAAGGCGTTGCCCTAGCCTCCGCCTCCATAAAATCTCGGTTTGGATAGTAATAGGCTTTCATTATCCTAGCCACTAGAGACAAGGGTTGTTCCAGCAACCGCCAGGCATGCTTAGAAAACATCGCCTAATTAAAGAGATCAAAATACTTAAACCAGTCCACCCTTAGTTTTAGGGCTACAAGGTATATCCCAACACATCCAATAGATACTTCTCCTTCTGACTTACTCTACCAAAACCTGGTAATTTTGGCTGAAAGCTTATGAAAAAGAGACTTAGGGAGATGAAAAACACTCATCAAATAAATAGGCAGAGCCTGAGCAACAACCTTCGCTAGTACCTCTTTCTCAGTTGTAGATAATAGTTTAACATTCCAAGTAGCCAACTGATAGGACCCATCCCAATCCCCCCGGGATTGCCATGGAATGTGCCCTGCTCCCGTCCAACAAGGGGTGTCAGACAAGGGATGACCAAGAGCCACTGCCCAAACAGGGCATCCAGAGTGCGCAAGGATCGATGGAGAAGGTGTGCAATGTCCCAGTCTCTGCTGCAATCGCATCCGTGATCAACCTGAAGGGCATTAAAACCAAAAGCTGTGAGTGGACAAAACCAATAAGTTTATTAAACACATTTATAAGACATTTATGCCCTCCAATAAAAACGTATGCATGCCACAAAAACCAGTAACCAAAACGTTTGCTCAACCGAGCCATTAGGGCCTTAGCCCAAAAACCGTTAACCAAAAACCAAGTGTGGGAACTCAGCCCAAAACTGTGAAATACCATAACTATACATAAACAACCATGTGGGTCACCACCCAAAACCATAAATGAACATCAATCCATTAAAATCATATAATCACAAATCCACCCGGAAAGCCATTTCATTAATTCGTATTTTACCATTACCATCACCAGCATCCCTGATGCTAGACGTCCCTAACGTCATATCTCACGGGTTTATAAGCTACGCGTGCTGCCCGGGGTCTCTCCGGGTCCATATATCTGACATCCCTGATGTCTGACATCCCAGACGTCAATCATAGCAATCCTGCTCCTGAGTCATCATACGGTCTGGCTGCTCCGTATGGTGACCCTTCGCAGGCAATGCACCGTGACTTCCCCAGTGTCCTAGACATCTGGAGGAGACCATCATATATCCTTGTATCAAGATGGTATATGGAAAACAGTTTTTATTAATTCATTTCACAACATCACAATGGGCCCTGCCCGAATTTTCCATAAAACAACACATTTCCATTTAGGGTCCCTGACCCGAAACCACATTTATTAAATATAGGGCCCCTGACCCGAAATCATCATTTTAATCCAACTGGGCCTCATGCCCAACTTTATGAACCACTGGGCCCACGGCCCGATTTATAAACCAACTGGGCCCGCAGCCCGATTACGTACTCAAATGGACTCCAAGTCTGAGATTTCCAAAACAAGTGGGCCTCAAGCCCGAGTTCGTCTTTCCAATATAAAAACTGTTTTATCATATTATTTATTTAACCACAAGCACTCAAAACCACAAATAAACCGTTAATCCCGATACACGTGAAATACGGAAAACACCTCGAAATACGTGCAACATACCCGAAATCAATACTCACAAATACCATCATAGAAATCATGTATATAAACCATATATCACATTTAAGCATGCATAGGATTTATAAAACCAAGGTCCACTCACAGACCGTTTTAACGGTATGCCTCGATACGCGTGCCACCGGCCCTCCCGGGCCACACCACTACCACCGGGACTCCCAATCCTGTCCAAATCACATTAGAGGGTCACTAACCTCATCATTAACATCCTATCAAAGTCCCGTAATTTTCCCGAATTTTTACTTATTTTTAAACTTAATTTAAAACCTTCGGACATCCCGAACAATATCGAGACGGTGTCCGATCGACACGAAACCAATTCCAAAATGTTCGTTACATTAAATAGGACAGAAGTCATGTTGACCTCACCTCGATATTCGTGCCCACGCGCCGTCACGCGCCGCCGTGAGTGGCTGCGCGTGAAACCCACGCGCCGTGAACAGTGTATCGTTCTGACCCGGTTGTCTGATAAACGGGTCACCGTGACCCGCGGCCCAACCCGACTGGTTCTCAGCCATTACTCGATCATTTTCAATTCTGTTTGTTCCTACAAGATCGTCTCATCAATTCCAGTTGATCCATGATTTAAAAACTGAGAAACCAACACGTTTGACTACCTGTTCGTGGAGGTGTGCAGACCGGCCACCTGCAACCGTCGTGCCTGCACGATCCCGGCCACCATTCCTTTCGAAAACGATCCCCAAAGGCTCGTCTCAACCCCTAGATCATCATCCTGGTCACTAAATCGATTGTAATACGTTAAAACCCATCCTACCATTTTTTGTACCCGAAAACAAGCTCACGGGTTCGAGGCTTACCTCGCCGCCGTGGCTACCGCCGTGGCCACTAGCATGCCCAGTTCGACTCCAGGAACTCCTTTCACCCCTCAAACACGATCAAAACCAGTCCACACTGATTTTCCAATTTCTGAGTTTTCGGACCTCTCTGTTTTTCCTCTCCGCCGCCAACCTCGCCGTCTCCCGTCGCCTCCCGTCGTGCCCAGTTCACAGCAGTCAACTCACAATCCTCTGCACAGCCTCATGGTTATAGTTATGGTGGTGATGTGAAATGGGGAGCCGTGTGCGGGTGTGTATGTGCACGGGTTCTGTTTTCAGGTCACCACCGCCACCCACGGTGGTCTTGCCGCCACATGCGACTCCAACTCCTTTTAGTCTCCCTGTGTTCGCTCACGGTTCCAAAAACAGAGAAGGGGTTGTGTGTGTATGTGTTTCAGGTGGGAGAAAACAGAGTAAGAGAGGGATGAGTGTGCTCAGAGATAAAGGAAAGGAAGAGATGAGATCAAGGGCCCAGATTTGATCTGAGGTTTGAATGGATGGTGAGGATTTAAGGGGAGAAAATGGATTAAATAATCCAATGGCCAACAAGGATCCAGATTTTAGGGAAGGTAGGGGATGATGACATGTGTCACTCATCAAGGGTCCAGATTCGTCCATTACTATTCATTATTATTTTATTATTTTATTCCGAGTCTCGGTTAATCGCGATTATGTCCGTGACCATAACTTCGTCGTCGAATCTCCGATTTCGGCATGCCGCCTGTCGTTGGATTCGTATCGACGATACCTACGTAACGGTCCTTGGCCCTCGTCCATCGGACCACCCGGTCAAAAAGTCAACATTTGACCCTAATAATCCAAAATTACCAAAATACCCCTCAACTTCCGAACCTCATAACTTTCTCTACGAATGTCGGAATCGAACGTGCCACCTGTCTATGAACTCGTGACGTCCCGAACTACGTCACGGTCATCGGTCAAAGTCAGTTTAACCGCCCGATCAAAAAGTCAACCTTTTGCCCACGACCAGGGGCAAAACGGTCATTTTGCACATTTTGTCCGATTCCGCCCTACTAACCACCGTTCAACTTCACTAATCAAGATTAGTGACTAATCTAATCCCGGAATTTGGGACGGGTCGTTACACCATCCTACTACGAAGGGCATAATGAACCCTTCTAAACATCTTCCGTTTATACAGGCCAGTAACTGTAGAAAGCCCCAAATACTTCTCATGGCATTCCACAATCTAAATACCTAACCGATTAGAGATTAAGCGTCAAGAGCTTTTGGCATTCCCCTAACCATGCATTGCAGTAAAGCATGCTTTTATCACCAAAAAATAGATGTGAGAGGGAAGGAGCCCGCATGGACACGACCAACACATGGAGACTCTGAACACGCTGCATTTTAGATAAGAGTGTCAAGAAGCCTTCGGAATGGATCAGAAACAAATAGGGAGATAGAGGATTCCCATGTCAAAGACCCCTACAAGACACAATACAACCAACTGTATGCCCCTAACATGTACTGCATAGGTAACTGTGGAAACATAATCCACAATCAGACTTACTAATCGTGCATTGAAACCTAGTTTATGAAGCATGTCTTATAGATAAAACCATTCCATCCGGTCATATGCTTTAGACATATCCAATTTCAGTATTAAATTTTTTAGCTTACTACTACCACGCTTTCGAATCGCATGAATAGACTCAAAGGCTGCTAGAATATAATTAGTGATTAAACGGGAAGGAACGAAAGCACTTTGGAACTCTGAAATTACTTTGGCACTTTGGAACTCTGAAATTACTCTGAAATTACTTTGGCTTCGGAATAAGAGATATCAAAGTGTGGTTGATCGATTAAAGGCTTGCGCCATCATTAAGCACCACACGACAAAAGGTACTGACATCAATACTCAATATGTCCCCGTATTTCTAATAAAATAGAACAGTCATCTTGTCTACCGCTAGAGCCTTAGTTGGAAACATACTAAAAAGGACCTCTTCCATATCTCGGTGCACAAAATGCCGACTTAACTCGAGGTTATCTGAAGCTCCCAAAACAGGTTAAACAACACCCAAAATTGTCCCCAAATTAGTTCACCCCTAAAGAAACAACTAAGTAGCTGATATAGGTCACAAATTCACTCCCCTCCTCCAAATCCATGGTCCTCCAAGCTCCCTACTCATCAATGACACCCTGAATGAAAATTTTCTGCCGCCATCTCTTTAGCAAACTGATTAGAAAATCATGTGTTCTTGTCCCCCTCTTTTAATCAGGACAACCTCGGCCGTTGACACCATAATAACTCATCTTGTGTGTCAGGACCCGTCCTCAATCCCCCAGGGATTAACGAGGAACGACCCTGATCCCGTCTGACAAGGGAAATTTCCAACCTTTGCCCTCTTGGGCTATCAGAGTACGCCAGGATCTGGAGGAGGTATGTGATATCTCAGTCTCTGCTACAGTCCACACCGTATCCAACCTGAAGGGTATTAAAAACAGAAAGACTGTGAGTGGACAAAAAGTAATAAGTTTTAGAAATATATTTTATAAAGACCTTTATACCCTTCACTAAAAAGCATGCATGCATAGTAAAACTATTTATCCAATCACATATGTTTAAACAACCATATTTAGGGTCACATCCCCAAGTTCCGTAAATACAAGTCACACGGGCTCCTGCCCAAAACCATTTACAAAAAACCATAACATCATAAACATATGTGGGATCTCAGCCCAAATTCATTTATCATCATAAATCACAATTTCCCAAACCACTGAAATCATGTTTATCCATTAGATTTCATATCCAAGAACCTGTCATGGTAAAATAAAGCTACGTGCGTGCTAACCGGGGTCTCAACCCAAGTCTCTCTAGGGTCCACCCAGGTCAATGTCCGTAGATAAATGACCCTCCTTAGAGGTAAAGAACCATGCCCATCATGAGAGTAAGGAACCCAACTGGGGGGCGACTCTACTCAGTCAGTGCTCCGTGACTACTCTGGGGTCCACACATGCCAACGACTCTCCCCGGAGGAGACAATCATATATAAAGGATGGAATATGAAAACCCTTTTGAAATCATTCTTTAATCCTTTCAAGGATTCATGCACACCCTCACTAGCCGTCATGAATCATAAATCCTTTCGAGGGTTCATGCCAGTTCCCATAAACCGTCATGACCCGTAAAAACCATTTCTAGGGTCCCTGACCCGAAATCACCATCATAACACATAATTGGGCCCTAGGCCCGAATCCACATACAAACTGGACCTCCAGTCCGAATCGTCAACCAACTGGGCCTTGTGCCCGATGCTTCGTAAATCAAATGGGTCTCATGCCCAATTCCATATTTCCAAATCCGAAATCAATTTAAGAACCAATTGGGCCTCCTGCCCGAGAAAGTAACAAAAAGGGACATCGAGTCCGAGGGTTTCCGAACAAAGGGGTCTCGAACTCGAGTTTACCTTTTCAAATCCAAAATCATTTCATTAAACTATTTCCAAAACCATAAGAATGGAAAATCAGAGTAAAACCGGAAAACCTCGAATGCAAGCACGTAAATCGCCTCGAAATGCGTGAAAGAATATAATTCACCAATATCCAATCCATATCATATAATCACAATCATAATCCATATAAAACATTTATGCATGCATCATAGTTTAGAAATCAAGATCCACTCACAGACCGTCCGAAGCCGCGTCTCGATACACGTGCCATAATCGTCTCCCGGGTCAATCGTCGTCACCGGGACTCCCAAACCTGTCCAAATCCATTTAGAGGGTTACTAATAGCTTCATTAACCTCTCATTGAAGTCCCATAAGTTTCCCGATTTTCTAACTATTTTTAAAACTCGAACCTACACCATCGAACACCCCGAAACCTAACAAAACGATGTCTGATTGACACAAAACTAGTCCCAAAATGTTCGTTACATCGAATAGAGTGTTTCGTATGTTGAAGAAATCCCCAGATACCCCACCACGCGCTGCCACGCGCCGCCCAAAGGGCCTTGCGCATGGGCTCACGCGACGGCATACTGTTCATCTTCTTCAGCGATCGAACCGGTCCAGACCGGCCGGTTTAGTTCTGTTTGCAACTGGACCGGCGTGACCGGTCCAGGTCCATTCTCGGTCCAGTTTTCACCGTTTTCAATCCTAATCACCTCTATTCTTCCTCTTTTTGTCCTAGGAACCTAACCCAATTGATTAGAACTCCTAAAACCCACGAAACCCGACCAGTCCAATAAACCCTTCACGGTTCAAATATCCAACCTCCTCCCCAGGGCTTCCCTGACGTCCAAACCTTCTCCAAACCTTCCTAAAAACTCCATAGAAACCTAATTAGTTCAACCCAAACGCCTAAAACAACCCATAATACACGAAATCGAAAATAAATTAAAATGGGTAAAACTGATTACCTCGTGCGGGTTTCCTCCTCCGCCGCCCACGGCGGTGCGGCTTGGGCCGGCCACCACGTCCAGCCGGTCCTCCTCATCTCAGGCCTCTCATTGATGATCATAGGGTAAGGGTTTGGGTTGGTTTGAATGGTTGGGTGAGATCGGGAAATGTTTTGGGAATAAAGGAAAATGATCGATGAAGATGATATCCATGAAGCGAGAATGGTGTCCATAGGATGGGTGACACTTCTCACTCATCCATTGGGCCTTGGGACAAATATCTGGGCCCATTAACTGCCAAAAGTTAAGTTGTTTCGTAATTCATGCAATAGTGCACTTGAACTTCCGTGAACCGTAACTTCGCCGTCGAACGTCCTAATTTGACGTGCAGCTTGTTTCGTCATGATCTACATAACAGTCCTCGGCCCTCGGCCATCGGACATCCCGATCAAAAAGTCAACATTCGCCCCTTTTTAACCAAAATTACCAAAATGCCCCTTAACTTCCGAACGTCATAACTTCTTCCCCGAACGTCATAACTTCTTCCTCGAACGTCGGAATTGAACGTGCCACCTGTCTATGAACTCGTGACATCACGAACTACGTCACGGTCATCGGTCAAAGTCTATTTGACCGTCCAATCGAAAAGTCAACGTTTTACCACGGTTATGGGCAAAACGGTCATTTTGCATCATTCGTCCGATTTCGCCTAACTAATCACCGATTAACCTCACTAATTGTGATTAGTCACTAATCTAATCTAGGAATTTGGGACGGGTCGTTACATTGTGCCCTTAGACTATCCAATTCCTTATTTAGCTCAGCATGAATTTGAAGATCATAGGCCGATGGAGAGGAAGGAGTGAAATCATCAAACCGTGTGTGAAACTGTTTAATTCTATGATGGATATTGCCCATAGTTGAAACACTCGAACTCCTTAGAACCCCCCTACATGGTTAATCTTGCCCATCACATAATCTCACCTTGAATCCTCCCACCCAACCCAAATAGCATCCTTGCAACCTTCGGAAGCCACCCAAGCTTCTTCAAAAATGAATCTACGTCAACCTCTCCCCCTTAGACACAGTGGAAAAAGCCGGATCAAAAGAGGTAAATGATTAGATGCCTAAGAGTTCACGTGTTGAGTGGTGACCACCAGATGGAGTTGAAGAAAAGCATGACTAGTAGGAGCTCTATCAAGTCGAACCTTTACTAACCCATCTCAACGCCATCTGTAACACTAAGTATATTTATATCTCTAAAAAGGTATAGTCAGTTAGCCACCATCCTCCAGAATGACGCAGAAATCTCTCATCTGATAGAGAGTTCGAGGCCTACGTCCTTATTGCTCCCAGAAACCTCAATTCCATTAAAACTTCCTCCTACTAGTAGGGGACTCCCACCATCATAGTTTAATCTGCACAAAAGTTCCTAAGAGCACATCCTCAATCTCACATCTGGATTACCATAAAATCCCGTAAACTGGAAAGAGAAATCACCGACTCCCTCAATCAAAGCATTAATATGTCCATGGGAATAAGATCTAATAGATACCTAAATACTTTGTGCCCAAATTAAATCCAGTCCTCCCCTCATTCCTTCCCTTCGCACAAAGAAACCACCCTCTACACCCAATGCACATTTCACAAAATCCTTATGTCTAACAGTTTTCTTGACTTCCATTAAAAGCAAAATACATGGGTGCTTGGCCTTGAAGAAATGCTTCAATGCCCTCATCACTCATGGCCATCCTAGGCCATGAACATTCTAGCATAAGATACTCACTTCTTGTGATTGGTTGACCTTATCACTTCTATGGAATGACCCACCACTGACCTGCTAGTAGAGACACTAGAATTTGAACCTCAAGTTATTCATCCAGATTTTCCTTTTTTTGGGGACTTAGCTTTAATCGGGAGCCCCCCAAAGCTTTCTCCTAGTGACGAATATTTTCCTATTATGCTATCCCTAAATTTTGTCTTTAAACACCCTGGCCAAATTCGGTGGAAAATGGCTGAACTCAATCCCTTCATGCACGGGAATAGAAGAACAAGAAGTCCCCGCTTGGGTTGGCAGTGCTGGCAAACCTGGAATGGTACTCGGTGAACCCTGATGGAAGCTAGGTTGGCCAACCAATTGCGATCCCTTGACAGTAATCCCTACATATAGTCTTCTCTGCTTCCGCACCTCAGCTCATTCTGACCCAACCTGAGGAGTTCAGAGTTGTATTCTATGGCACCAAGCCAAAAATATCATCAAAGCTACGAACATAGCCCTTCTCCCTCTATGAACCCAGCGACTCACAATGCAACCCCTTTGCTCGACTAGATGCCCAAAAATTGCACCAGGAAAACCATCTTTAGCGTGAATACTAAAAATGTCTTGTTCCATGATCTTCCACCTCCCATATGGTAGCTTTGTCCCCTTCCCCAGCGGTGACAGCGAGAACACACCAATGACATAGTCTAAACACCCACACCTGAAGTAGAAGAATGGCAGCCACTCATATTCAATTGCTTATTCCTTCCCAAGTTCAAAGGTGAGTAACCTTAGAGTAAGGAAACATTTGAGAGGCTCTTCACCCGAAACGCCACTCAGACTCTGAGGAAACTACCCAAGTAGCTGCCATTTCGACCTTTATCCACCACCGCAAATCGACCCACATAATTCCCCACCTACTATACCAGCCTTGGAGTCAATAACACTGGAGGAATATGCCTCACTCGAATCCAGGATTCTTGCAGGTCAAGGAAAACCTCCCGAGGATCGACAAAACCGTTTTTCAATGCCAACACGAACAATGTATGGTCGAATGACCACGACGTACCCTATATCACTTTCCTTTGATTAGCTTCAGTCTCAAACGAGAACCGGAGCGACCTAGCCTCACCCATAAGGATCGCCAAGAATGGGAATCGAGTAAACCAAATCCATTGTAATTTCTCGACGTCAGTAGACGGCCAACATGTAGAAACCTAGTCTCCAAGGTCATCCCTTACAGCCCTGATGTCCAACTCGAATTCTTCCGCTATTGAAATTGCCAGCCGTAACTCCATCTGTCCGCTCAATGACTCCATCGATGCCTCTCATAAAGTGAACCACTTCAAGCTAAGCCAACAGACCTAAATCCACTCACTCATTGCAACGGTTGTTAGAGAGTCACCACACATAAACAACCCAAACGCCAGCTGCAAACATTGATGAAGGTAAGCAAAATTCTAGCTAAACCGTAACCGAGAAAGACGAAAGGGACTCAATTAAGGGGTTTGTTGGCGGCGACACTTCCTTGAATGTATCTTCCTTACAATTGTTGAGTTTTGAATGATGTTGAATGATGTTGTTTTTGTTCTATTTATTTGTATAAACACTGTGAGTCATATATCCATAGGAAAACAATAAATTAAGGAAATTTCAAGCTCCACTATCACTATAAACATTCGTAAGTGAAAAAAATTTAAGGAAATAGAAATTAAAAAATGAACCATTTGGAAATATGGAGCAAATAGATTTTAGGAATAATAGTAGTTAAGAAAGAAAAGAAGAAAATTAACAAAATACGTAAACAAGGTAAAGAACAATTAAAAATTTAGAAATTAAAAAAATATATATGGTTAATTAGTATAATATCATATATAACATCATTTTTAAAAAAATACATTAAAAACTCAATACAAAGTTACAAGCGAAAGTAAAAACATTATGCATGGTAGTTTTAAAAAATCAAATATATTTATTATTCTATAATAAGTATCTAAAATATATTATATTGTATATTATATGGACATATAAATGAAGTAAATAAAAGAAATTGAGTGATGGTCCAAACTCCCCTTGAGCCCTCCCAAGTTCTGCCGGTATATGTACTACTTGCAAATTGAGGACAATGTCGATATTCGAGGAAGCGAATCACTATTCTAACTCTAAAATCTTAACATCAAACCAATCTGGTTGTAAGACCCATGTCTTGGGAAGAACGATAAGAAATCTCCCATCGCTCGGGGAAGGAAATGTGAAGTGTCCTATATGTGTGGGCACATATCTTCCTAAAACAAAGTTTTTTGGGAGCTCGTTGGCTTTCCATTCCATTGGAACTCCAATGTTAAGCGAGATTGGGCTAGAAATATCTCAAGATAGGTGACCCACTCCGTCACGACCCGACTTCACTAGCATGATATTATCCGCTTTTGGGTCATGCCTTCAAGGCTTTGTTTCTAGGAACTCACGTGCAACTTCCTAGTGGGTCACCCATCCACATATTGCACAAGACCAAACTCGCTTAACTTTGGAGTTCCAAAAAAACTCAAAACCAGTGAGCTCCGAAAAGGCCTTGTTTCTAGGAAGAGAAATGCCCACAAATATAAGGCATTTCACCTTTCCTTCCCCGACCGATATGGGATGCTCACCGTTCTTGCTTCCCAATACACGGTTCTTACAATCCACCAAACCTTAGGGCCCAGCATCCTCGCTGGCACACATCCGATCGGGGTCCATCTTTGATACCATTATGTCATGACCTGACTCCCTAGCACGATATTATCCGTTTTGGGATATACCCCCACAGTTTTATTTCTGGGAACTCATGCGAACCTTCCTAGTGGGTCACTTATCTTTAGATTTCTCCAGCCCAAACTCGCTTAACTTTGGAGTTCCAATTAAACCCAAAGCTAGTGAGATCCCAAAAGGCCTCATTGCTAGGAAGAGAAGTGCCCACACATATAAGACACTTCACCTTTCCCTCCTGAGCGATATGAGATTGCTCACCATCCTTGCTTCCCAAGAAACGAGTCTTATTTAGCTAGGTTAACCATTTTCCCCTTAGGTTTTCACTTTCCTTTCTAATTGGGGGAAGGGTATTTTGGGGAAATGAAAATTATGGATATTTTGGGAGTTAAGTTGTGGACCACTCATTTTTTATGGGGATTGGTCCATTATCATTATCATCTCTCACTCTCATCCCTTCTCTTTCATGTGCAACAAAGAAACACACACACACACACACACACACACACACACATAATACACAAAATCACTCGTTCTTCCTATCTTCATTTGGAGGAGGATTTGGACCAAACCAAGGCTTGGAATAGCTTATAAGGACCTTCATGATAGGAGATAGACGCTGGGATTGCATAGTTTGAGAAAGGAAGGGTTGGCCGAATCTTTGGAGGCTCATAAATTGGAATCTAGGCCAAGAACCCCCGGAGACTTCGCTCTAGCTTACGACTCTGGTTTTAGGCAATCGACAATACTGTGAGTGGACACTTTTTTCATAACTATGATGCATGCATATTTACGTATTTATATAATGTTTTGGAATGGTTTTGATGACTATGGTTTGAATATATATATATATATATATATATATATATATATATATTTTTGGATAAATGCTTGATGTTGGAATGTATTTTCAATTTTGGTTTCTAGACATAGGTTTTATGGTGGTTTTAGAAACCGGATTTTGGCCTGTTGCCCGGGAGGCAAATGTTTTGGGTTGGTGCTTGGGTTGGAAAAGGTATTTTGGTCTTGTTATGGTAATGTTTTCTAGTTGGGTCAAGCTCGTGCGATCATATCGCTATTTTGAAGTTGGACTCCGATGATTCACACGGACGGACTCAGACGTGGTTTGAGTTGGACTCTACACGTACCAATAGAGTTTGACTCCGTGGAATCAGTGGTTGTC
Organism: Prinsepia uniflora; assembly: GCA_032719365.1. Lineage (NCBI taxonomy): Eukaryota > Viridiplantae > Streptophyta > Magnoliopsida > Rosales > Rosaceae > Prinsepia > Prinsepia uniflora. Next base: position 62,537,401 of record CM064868.1, read on the forward strand.
TACTGGTATTACAGGTGGAATGCTAGTTGGACTAGTGGCATAGTTGGACCAACGAGACGAGGTTGGACTAGCCGGACCAGGTTTGGCTATTATTGACTTGTTGTATGTTCAAGGGTTTTTAAAAGGATTTACAATTGGGGTTTTCAGGGAAATGTGAGCCGGGGCCATTTATGTCTTTTATGTGTTTATGCATGCATGTTTTTATAAAATTGAGGGTTTAAGGGATGATTTCTGAAAATGATTTTCAGAAGATTTATTTATGTCCACTCATAGTTCTTATTGATTTTGGTACCCTCCAGGTTGATCTCGGAACGTGGGTTGTATTGAGGTTGAGGCATTTCTGTGGGACTGCACCCTTTAGTTAATCGATGGAGGTTTTGATTATCATTTACTTTCGTGTCTAGTGGTCTATGTAGGTTTATTATTCAAGTTTTGTTTATGCTTGACACGGGGAGTTATCCCTTGTCTAACATTGGGTTTGTAGTACAATCGAATTAAGGGTACTTTTGTAATTTTATGGTGTCTGTGTCAGATGGAAGAATGCCCTTTTTTCATGAGAATCGAGGGTGATTTTGGGGATAGTTCTGTAAATTTGGTATTAGAGCACTAGGTTGTTTCTTGTGGGGGGCGCACACTAGTGTGCAAGGTAGTTTGTTTCTAACATTTGCCGCTTATAAGACATTATGTCTCCACGACGACAACCATGTCATCTACCTGGTAATGAGGATAAGGAAATGGAAGCTAGGTGGGAAAAAACTATGGACTGGTTTGGTTAGGCATTGTATGCCATGATGCAGATGGGTGGGATCTTCGCGGGGCCGAATATCAGAGGGCCCAGTAGCTTGGAGCCATTGAGTTTGTTGGTGGATCGGATCCCGGGGTGACTGACCAGTGGATTGTATATTTTGATAGGATATTTCAAGTGATGAGTTGCCTTCATGAGCATATGTTTCAGATAGCTACACATTCTTCCTTGATGGTTTAACACAAGTGTGGTGGCAGATTTTGCTGTCTACGGGTTTGGATGAGACTACCGAGACTTGGGTGACATTCAAGGAACGTTTCTTGCATTAGTTTTATCCCCATTATTATCGAGATATTCAGGAGATGGAGTTCCTATGACTGGAGCAGGGGAACATGACCATTCCTCAGTATGAACATAATTTTATGGATTTGTCCCCATTCGCACGGGGTGCATTGGCAGCTGAGGCGATGAGGATTCGTCAATTTGTGCCTGGTCTTCGGAGTGAGATTCGGGCGTCGGTGATGGCTAGAGGATTCACCACACTCCAGAATTTTTTGGATGTGGAATCTCAGGTAAAGATAGGTTTGGTGGAACCCCAGCAGCGATTCGGTGGTTCTGGGCTTCGTCGGGGGCTTCAGGAGGATCACTCATTTACCCAAGGAGTTCTAAAGAGGGTTGTTTCTACTTCTGGTTCCTCTGGTGGTAGTCGTTCGGGTTTTGGTAACCGATGGTCAAGTCAGGGCGAATAGGCTGCTCGGAGCAGTGGGGATGGTTGTTTCTATTGTGGAGAGCTTAAGAATTTCAAGTAGGAGTGCCCTTATCTTCCAGACGGTAGTGCTACTAGTTAGTCGACGGCTCAGGGAACTAGTAGGGTATGTGGTAGCCAAAGGAGACGCAGTGGGCTAGCACGTGTGTTCGTTGTTACATAAACATACATGTATTTTTCATTTTAGATCGGTAACTTGAGTGTTGTTGGGGTTTAGGATGGTACGTCTTGATAGAAATGGGTTGGTTGACCTTTGGGGTTGACCGGGGGAACTCGAAATGGATTTTGAGCCTAGTTTGAAACAAGATAGGATTTTCATAGCTTTGGTAGGGAATAGGTACAAATTTCTAGAGCGAAATTCTTATAACGAGGGTAGATTGTAACAATTTGACCCTTAATTATGGGATTAATGAGGTTTATCAGAGATTTTTACTAGATTTTACGAAATTAATTTAGCTAGGTTGACCATTTTGCCTGAAGGTTTATACTTGTCTTTGTAATTAAGGGAAGGGTATTTTAAGGAAATGGAAATTATGGATATTTTGGGAGGTGAGTTGTGGACCATTCATTTTGGATGGGGATTAGTTCATTATCATCTCTCACTCTCGTCCTCTCTCTTTCTCGGGCAACAAAACACACACGCACACACACAAATAAAACACAAAATCACTCATTCTTCCTATCTTCATTTGAAGGAGAATTTGGACCAAGCCAAGGCTAGGAATAGCTTCTAAAGACCTTCACGTTCACATAGAGCTCAAGGTTGAAGGAGGTTGAAATATATGTTTACTGGATAAATGCTTGGTGTTGGAATGTATTTTCGGTTGTGGTTTCTGGACTCATGTTTTATGGTGATTTTGGAAACCGAATTTTTGGACTGGTGTTAGGGAGGTAAATTTTTTGGGCTGGTGCCTGGGTTGGAAATGGTATTTTGGTTTGGTTATGGTATTGTTTTATGGTTGGGTCAACCTCAAGCGATTGAACTATTATTCCGAAGTCAGACACTGATAAGTCCCAAGGACAGACTCGAACATGTTCCGAGTTAGACTCGAAACGTGCCTATGGAGTTGGAATTCATGGTTGTCTACCAGTAGTACATATGGGATGCTAGTTGGACTAGCGGGCTAGTTGGACCAGTGGGACGAGGTTTGACATTTGTGGCTGGTTGGACCAACAGGACTAGGTTTGGCTTTTATTGACTTGTGGTGTGTTCAAGGGTTTTCAAAAGGATATACAACTGAGGTTTTCAGGGAAATGTGGGCCAGGGAAATTTATATCTTTTATATGTTTATGTATGCATGTTTTTATCAAACAGAAGGTTTAAAGGATGATTTCGAAAAATGGATTTCAAAGGCTTTATTTGTGTCCACTCAGTTTTTATTGGTTTTGACACCCTCCTTGTTGATCTCGTTGTATTCAAGCTGAGGCATTTCTGTAGGACTGCGTGCTCTAGTTAACCAGTTTAAGTTCTAGTTGTCATTTACTTTCATGTATAGTGCTCTGTGTATGTGTACTATTCAAGTTTCATTTATGCTTGACTCAGGGAGTTATCCCTTGTCTTACACAGGTTTGTAGTATAATTGGACTGCGGGTACTTTGGTAATTTTACGGTGTCTGTGTCATAGAAAAGTGGGCTCTTTCATGAGAATCGAGGGAGATTTTATTGAGGGTATTGTAAGACCCGTGAGTTTGGAAAGTAAGACCGGTGAGAAAAACTCGTGAGCTTGGGAAACAAGAACGGTGAGTAGGACCCATGAGCTTGGAAAGCAAGACTAATGCACAATCCTATATCGCTCGGAGAGGGGAAGGTGAAATGTCTTATATGTGTGGACGATGTCTTCCTAGCAACGAGGCCTTTTGGGAGCTCCATAGATTTGGGTTTGGTTGGAACTCCAAAGTTAAGCAAGATTGGGTTGGGGCAATCCTAGGATGGGTTACCCACTGAAACGTTGCTTGTGAGTTCCCAGAAATAACGCCGTAAAGGTAGGGGCCCAAAAAGAACAATATCTTGCTAGGGGAATCGCGTCATGACATCGACCTTCTTCAATAATCTGCCAAGACAAGAGGATTGAGGTTTCTCATCTTTAATTGATTGATAATATTGAAAAACATAAACGATGGGTGGGGATATCCACAATGAAGAGTTTAAATCACCTTTTGTTTTTTTCTAGAAATAGTTCAAAACATGATCGTCAATATAGATTATGAGTATGAACTAGCTAATCCTATGTTTCTAACAATGAGAATAACAATTAGATGATACCATCATATTGGTACATTACACATACAATCCACATGATCGTCAATCGTCATGATGACAGTAGCAAGCAACACATGGCACATGTTAATGGTGACACATGGCACCTATCAGGTGGTGCCACGTGGCAGGATGTCAGACGTCAGTAGTGGCAAGATGTCAAACGTCAGCAGTGACGTCTGAATTGACTAGTACGATTGAGAACTTTGACCAGTACGTGTGGGCGCGTAAACATGAATTTTGAGGTGAAACTGGTCTTGTTCAAATAGTTTCAACATTTTGAATACAATGGTGGTGGTTTCAAGGTGATCGGAGATCATTTGGTTGGTGTTTTTTAGGTTTTTCTCCTCGAGAAACATGTTCAAGATGCGTTTTCAATTCCGAGGTTTTTTAGGGTTTCTTGTATGAACTTATATGGATTGTTAGTGACCTTCGATTATGACTTTGATAGGCTCGGACGTCCTGGAGGCTTCGGATTGGCTTACGGCTCGTGTTTTGAGGGAGCGCTAGTACTATGAGTGGACATTTTCTTTCATAACTCTCATGTTTTCCTGTTTTTATGGCATGGTTTGGCTTGATTATGAATGTGGTTATGATTATTGGAAAATGATTCGCTTGAATATATTATGGCTGTGATTTATGGATTATTGATTTATCATGGTTTTTAGAAAACTGAGATTTGGGTTGGTGCCCCTGTGATAACTGTTTTGAGTTGGTGCTTGTGTGATAACTGTTTTGGGCTAGTACTTGTGTGATAACTGTTTTGGGCTAATGCATGTTCGATGACTATTTTAGGCTAGTGCCCATGTGATAAAATATGTTCCAGTTTAGATACTATTTTCTGGATTAGTCAACCTCAGGCGATTGGATCGTTATATCTAGAGTTAGACTCTGTGGATTCCCAGAGACGGTCTCGAACGTAATCGGGGTTGGACTCCACACGTACCGACGGGGTTGGACCATGTAGACTCGTACTTATCTACTAGCAGCACATATGGGATGCTAGTTGAACTAGCAGCTGGTTAGACCAGCATGACGAGGTTTGACATATGGCTAGTTAAATTAGGAAGTTGGTTGGACCAGCGAGATCAAGTTGGTTTTAATAATTGTGATATGCGCAAATATTTTCAAAGCGGCTAAGAGCCGATGACTTCAATAAAATGTGGGTCAACGAGCCTTTATGTATTTATGTGATTTTTGGTTGGACCCATGGCATGTAAGGACCCGTCCCAAATCTATGCAATTAATTAAGAGTTAATCGAGATTAATCAAGGATTAGTGGACGATCATGGTGAAATGACGATTTTGCCCCTAGATGAGGGTAAAATGTTACCTTTTGACTCAGGAAGTTAAATTCATGTGGACTGAGATCTATTACGTAGATAGAGACAATACGAATCCCTAGACAGGTGACACGTCGAAATAGGACATCGTACGAGAAAGTTACTGGTCACGGAAGAAGTAACAAACTATTCATATTTTACGAGGAAGTGGACATTTGTCTTTAAGTAGACCCCAAACTATCCTGACTCGGACCAATGGATTATTCACAAGTGTCACTCATCCCATTGGCCCAATACCCTAGTTCATGCACCTTCATTTCTTCCTTCTTCCTTCACCTGAAACCCATAAACCCACCCTAAACACATCAAACCCTCATCATCTTCACCTGCTACCTGAGAAAGAGATATATATATATATATATATAGAGAGAAAGAGATTGGGAGACGACGAGGGACACGGCGGAGCCCTTGACGGTGGCTGGAAAACTAGGAAAACCCAGGTAACCTGAATACCCTTTTGATTTGAATTTCGGATTTTTGATTGGGCATTTTGGGGAAGGATTTTAACGATTGGGTTGTGTTCTTGGTGTCCGTGCGAGTGTTTTGGGATTGGAATATACGGCTAAGGATAGCTGGACGGCCCTAGGTGGAGGTTCGAAGAACAACCATGAAGGTTTGGATTCGACAGGTAAATTCTAGACATGTTCTCTTGATTTTGAGGGCATAGGGATGTTTCTAGGTGAGAGACAAAGAGATTGGTGAAATAATGGAGTGAAACTGACAAGAAAAGAGAAAGATAGGTTGACGATGATGACATGGCAGTCCACATCATCATCCTGTCAAGCCTGTCAGTCCACGTGGTAAATTAGGTGCTGCCACGTGGTAGGTTGTCAGGCCCAGTCAGTAGCTGACATGTTAGCATATCAAACCTCGTGGACCAATCGTGTGGTTCCACGTGGTAGGGTGTCAGGACCTATTAGGCCTACGTGGCAGCTAACGTGGCAGGTCCAGTCAGCACTGTTAGAACACGTGGACCGATAGGGTGGTGCCATGTGGCAATGTGTCAGAGGTGTCAAAGACACGTGGTAGGACACGTGGAACAATAGGATGGTGCAACGTGGTAGGTGTGAGATCTGACAGTTGTCAGACCTGACAAGTGTTAGACGTGTCAGGATGACGTCATTATGGCGTCAACATGACATCATGATGACGTCAGTCGTTGACCAGTGCGTGTGGACTTAGACTGGTGTGTGAGGTGAAACTGGTCATGTTTGAATGGTTTCGACGATGTGAATCCAATGGTGGTTGTTTCAGGCCAATCGGAGGTCGTTTGATAGGTCAATTGGAGGTTTTTATCCTCGGGACACGTTGATTGTTTCAGGAGTTTTGAGGGGTTATGATATGGACTTGTATATATGGTTAGTGACCTTTGGATATGATTTGGACAGGTCCGGACATCCCGGAGATTCAGGATTAGCCCTGGAGTGACTTACAGCGCGGGTTTCGGAGCGCGCAGCTTGGACAGTCTATGAGTGGACTTTGATTTATAAATGATGCAAGCATATATGTTTTAATGTTTTTTTATAAATATGGTAAGAAATGAAATGTTTGAATATGGTTGGATTGATGAAATGCATAAATGTTTTGTATGCTGGTTGATTATCGGTTTTGAACGGTTTTATGGATTTTCGTGAAAATGGTTTTTGGGCATGAGACCCAGTTGGATTATGGTTTTGATTGAGATTATAGTCAAATGTTTTATGAAACTATGTTTTGGGCTTTTGATCCTATTCAAATGATATTTCGGGCTTTTGATCCTATTCAAATGATGTGTCGGGCTTGTGACCCCATTATGATGAAATTCCATGCTTGTGATCCTATTGAGATTCGATTTTGGGCAGAGATCCCACGTGAACCACATGATTTGATTGTGAAATGATTTGAAATTGTGAAATGAGAACTAGACAATGATTTTATGAGTTTTTTTGGAAACCATGTTTTGGGCCAAGACCATTTGCAATACAACTGATTTGATTTGAACAATGAAAATATATTTCCACCATTTTTACTATGACCATTCTCAGAGATGATGAGTATGAGAGGGCTTCTGGTTGTAAATATGTTCCCCCGGAGAGAACCTTTGAGATAATGCTCGGCTACGAGATGGAATGTGTTCGCTCGGAGAGGTCACAAAGCACTGCCTATTGTCGTGTAGCTGAGGGAGGCTTAACCCAGGAGTGTTGTTATTATATGGATACCGATCGGTGATGCGTTCACGACGATCTGGAGGATCAGTCGGTGATGTGTTCACGGCGACGTGCTCGGATATGAGCAATCGTGGAGCTTATTTGTACGCATTTCACGATGACGCGCTGCACAGATGATATGATATAATGATATGAAGGGAGACATATGTCGGATATGAGAATGGGTTCTGAGGATTTTGATTTATGATTTTGTGTCCAGAGGTTTTCACATGTGTCAGTTTTACGACGAAAGTACTTGTTTTTCATTTATACTGTTTTATTAGAAAGTACTGTTTTAAATTGATATCCATGCATGCTTTGTGAAAACAGAGGGTGAAATCAATATTTTGGAAAATGATTTAAATAAATGTTTATTTTTTTCACTCACATTTTTTGTTGTTTTTGGCACCCTTTATTTTAATCGCGAATGTGGGCTATAGTAGAGACCAAAACATCGCATGTCGTCTTGTACTCTGAAAATCATTGCGCACTCTAGTAACCCCAAGCGGGATACGTTTTTATCCCTAGTCTGGCACGTGGTGCTAGACGGGAGTAGAACACATCACGTGATAATCTAAGGGGTTTGGGATGGGTCTTGTCAGTTTGGTATTAGAGCACTAGGTTGCTCTTGTAGGTTTGTGCATGTACCGGATGTGATGTCTTTACGGTGAAAACAACCCACCATCAACCTGATAGTGAGGGTAATAATAGGAAAGTTAAGCGGGAATGAACCCCGGATAGATTCTGTTAGGCATGGTATGCCGTGTTTCAATGGGGTTAGACTTTGAGTAGGGTTGAGTAGACCCCGAGTAAGGTCGAGTAGTCCCAAGAATGGATGAGTATGAATATTTTTCCGAGTTGTGACTGAGGATTGGTCTGAAACTTGGGTCATCTAGTTGAGATTGGTTAGACAAGTTACCAGGAGAGTGGTACTTGTGGATCGGTCCATCCCCGATTAGCTTTGAACAAATTGTACGTGCAATGGGTTACCGCCCAAGTGAGTTTTGAGTCGTCGTTATGAGCGTTTGGTATAGATAGCAATGAGCTTCTTGGATTCGTCTACACGAGATTCATGGAAAACATTGCTATCGATGGACAGGGACAAGACTAACGAGAGTTAGGAGATGTTTGAGGAACGTTTTTACGCTATTCTCACCCCAGCTTCATCGAGATACGAGAGAGAAACGGAGTTCCTCTGACATGAGCAGGAAGATTTGACGGTTGCTCAGCATGAATAAAAAGGTTATGGATTAGATTCAGTTTGCACTGAGCAACGACTAAGGAAATGAAGATTCAGTCGTGTCGGATTGCCGAAAGGTGAGGTTCCTGCATTGGTGCAGAGGTAGCAGATTGTTGCTCGGTTTGAGCAGAGAGTTGTGGTTGGGCTTGGTTCGCACTAGGTACGATGGCATTAGCTTTCGCCAATGCGGCGATGACGATTGAGGAAGTGAGGCTTCGTCAGTGTGTCGGATCTTGGTAGTAAGGCTCGAGTGATGTAGGGCATCTCAGGAGGAGATGAGTCGTTCGATATTCCAGCAGCGACCAGATGGTTCGGGCTGACGCCCTCAGCGTCTAGAGGTTGCAAATGCCTAGGAGCTAGAAGCAATCTGATTTTTCGAGTGGCAAACTTTCAATTATAGTGGCGATGAGTGGGACAGAAAGGATCCCGAGAGGGGCGGTTGAGATTACAATTATCATATTACCTTGGAGTAGAGACAGGTGTTTGGTTTTGCCTTGATGAGTAGGAATGAGAGTTGATAGAGTTTAGACTCACACACCCTTTTCTTGGGAGTAGATTCCACTGGGTTGGGACAATGCTATCAGTGCACCAATTGGTGCGGTGATTGGATCACCTACTCGATTCGAGTGCAAGGTTCTCTTAGATATTTGTGCCTTGGATGTGATCCTCGGGATGGAATAGTGGACTAACCTTTATTCCTCTATTGAGTATTCGAGGAACCAGTGGTATTTGGTAGTCTTGAGTTGTTATGATTGGTCCGTTGGTAAGACCAGAGGAGATCACTAAGGAAGAGTATTCAGCTTTTTACAAGAACTTAACCAATGACTAGATAGAAGATAATCATTTCGTGAGTTATGGCTTGGAGGCCTAGAAGATACGACAGGTGGGTCGATAGGGACATGGGACATGTGTCGTGGTGTCCCTAGTTAGCTCAGTAAACTTGGAGTGAGTTTTAGGTTGTGCTCAATTTTCCTGATGTGTTTTCGGTGAGTTATGTGGGTGGTTGCCACATTCATAGGAGGTTTTTTCGGGTACATAACCCATGTTGCCACCATCTTGTCGAGAGGTACTAACAAAATTGAGATTAAGGAGAGCTCACTTATAATATTTGGTGGAATTGGGGCTCCCAACCCAATGTTATCTATGGGAATTCGATGGAACTTCGAGAGTTGGTTTTGACAAAATAGCTGGATAGTGAACTAGTATGAAATGAGCATTCCCTACCACGTGTTAGCTTAGTAAACTTCTTCATCACTTCTGGGTTTCATGAAGATGTCACCCAAGTAGAAGTCAAATTGGTTGTGGACTAGAATTTGATAGAGTTCAAGAACAGAAGGCGCTTGGTGTCACCTAACGTGATGATTGAGGATCGAGTTGGCTATATATTAGAGAGGATCATGGTAAATCTGACTCGAGGCTATTGAGGATTGCGATGAATGTGGATCGCGATGATCGTGGATCGAGCTAGTTTGGGATTAGCGCTAGCCAACCTTAACAATTGAGGACAAAATTCATTAAGGGAGGAAGATTGTAAGGACCCGTCCCGAATCTACACAATTAATTAAGGATTAATCAGGATTAATCAAGGATTAGTGGACTATCATGGTGAAATGATGATTTTGACCCCAGACGAGGGTGAAATGATGATTTTTCCCCTAGACGAGGGTAAATGTTGAGTTTTGACCCAGGAAGTCAAATGCATGTGGACCGAGGTCCATTACGTATATCAGGATGACACGAGTCTGTAGACAAGCGGTACGTCGAAATAGGACATCATATGGGAAAGTTACGGGTCACGGAAGAAGTAACGAACTATTCATGTTTTATGAGGAAGTGGACATTTGTCTTTAATTGGGACCCAAAATATACTGACTTGGACCAATGGATGAGTGACAAGTGTCACTCATCCCATTTGCCCAATACCCTAGTTCATGCACCTTCATTTCTTCCTTCTTCCTTCACCCGAAACCTACAAACCCACCCAAACACAACAAACCATCATCATCTTCACCTGTTGCCTAAGAGAGAGAGAGAGAGAGTGTGTGTGTGTGTGTGTGTGTGTGTGTGTGTGTGTGTGTGTGAGACTGGGAGACAGCGAGGAATGCGGCAGAGCCCTGGATGGCGGCCGAAAAACCCGGAAAACCAAGGTAACCCGAATACCCTTTTGGTTTGAATTTTGGATTTTTGGTTTGGGGCTTTGGGGAAGGATTTTAACGATTGGATTGTGTTCTTGGTGTCTGTGCGAGTGTTTTGGGATTGAAATGGATGGCTAAGAACAGTTGGACGGCCCTAGGTGGAGGTTCGAAGAACAACCGTGAAGGTTTGGATTCAACAGGTAAATTCTAAACCTGTTCTCTTGATTTTGAGGGCATAGGGATGTTTTTGGGTGAAAGACGAAGAGATTGGTGAAAGATCTGAGTGAAACAGATGAGAAATGAGAGAGATAAGGCCGAGTCAAGGTCGTGGGTCAAGTGACCCGGTTGTAGGAAAACGGGTTGACCCGACCAGAGGTTGACGATGATGATGTGGCAGTCCAGGTCATCATCCTGTCAGGCCTGTTAGTCCTTGTGGCAAATCAGGTGATGCCACGTGGCAGGCTATCAGGCCTACTCAGCATATCAGAACATGTGGACCAATCGGGTAGTGCCACGTGGCAGGGTGTCAAGACCTATCAGGCCTACATGGTAGGTCTAGTCAGACCACGTGGACCCATAGGGTGGTACCATGTGGTAGTGTGTCAGAGACATGTGGTAGGACACGTGGACCAATAGGATGGTGTAACACCTTTCAGATCTGCCAGGTGTTAGACCTGTCAGGATGATGTCAGCATGACAACATGATGACGTCAGCCGTTGACCATCGCGTGTGGACTTTGACAGACGCGTGGGCACAAATTTTGAGATGAAACTAGTCATGTTCGAAAGGTTTCGACAATCTGAATCCAATGGTGGTGGTTTGAGGTCGATCGGAGGTCGTTTGATAGGTCAATTAGAGATTTTTATCCTCGGGAAGCGTGTTCGGGACACGTTAACTCTTACAAGAGTTTTGAGGGTTTATGATATGGACTTATATAGATGGTTAGTGATCTTTGGATATGATTTGGACAAGTTCGGATGTCCCGGAGATTGAGGATTAACCCCGGAGTGGCTTACGGCGCGGGTTTCGGAGCGCGCAGTTTAGATGGTCTATGAGTCTACTTTGGTTTATAAATGATGCGTGTATATATGTTTTAATGTTTTATAAATATGGTATGAAATGCAATGTTTGCATATGGTTGGATTGATGAAATGCATAAATATTTTGTATGCTGGTTAATTAACGGTTTTCAACAGTTTTATGGAATTTCGTGAAAATGGATTTTGGGCATGAGACTCAGTTGGATTATGGTTTTGACTGATATTATAGTCAAATGTTTTATGAAACTATGTTTCGAGTTTGTGACTCCATTATGATGAAATTTCAGGTTTGTGACTCTGTTGAGATTCGGTTTTGCGCAGAAATCCCACGTGAAACACATGATTTGATTGTGAAATTATTTAAGATTGCTAAATGAGAACTGGACACTGATTTTATGAGTTTTTTTGGAAACCATGTTTTGGGCCGAGACCCTGTGCAATACAACTCATTTGATTTGAACAATGAAAATATATTTCCACCGTTTTTACTATGACCATTCTCTGAGATAATGAGTATGAGAGGGCTTCCGGTTGTGAATATATTTCCCTGGAGATAACGCTCACCTCTGGGATGGGATATGTTCGCCTGGAGAGGTCACAAAGCACTTCCTATTATCCTGCAGCCAAGGGAGGCTTGACTCAAGAGTGCTGGTATTATATGGAGATCGATCGGTGATGCGTTCACGACGATCTGGAACGTCGGTCAATGATGTGTTCACGGCGACGTGCTCAAATCTGACTCGTTCTGGAGCTTATTTGCACGCGTTGCACGGATGACGTGACTGATGGTGATATGAGATAATGATATGAGAGGAGACATATGTCAGATATGAGAATGGGTCTCGAGGATTCTGATTTATGATTTTGTGTCCAGAGGTTTTCACATGTGTCACTTTTACGATGAACGTACTTGTTTTCTGTATTTACTGTTTAATTGGAAAGTACTGTTTTAAATTGATATGCATGCATACTTTGTAACGACCCGTCCCAAATTCCTAGATTAGATTAGTGACTAATCACGATTAGTGAGGCTAATCCGTGATTAGTAGAGCGAAATCGGACGAACGGTGCGAAATGACCGTTTTGCCCCTGATGGTGGCAAAACGTTGACTTTTTAATCGGGCGGTCAAATGGACTTTGACCGATGACCGTGACGTAGTTCGTGACGTCACGAGTTCATAGACAGGTGGCACGTTCAATTCCGACGTTCGAGGAAGAAGTTATGACGTTCGGAAGTTTAGGGGCATTTTGGTAATTTGGGTGAATAGGAGGTCAAAAGTTGACTTTTTGACCGGGAGGTCCGATGGCCGAGGGCCGAAGACCGTTACGTAGATAAGGACGATACGAATCCATAGGCAGGCGGCACACTGAAATCGGACTTCGAACGGGAGAGTTATGGGTCACGGAAGTTCGATTTCACTATGCACGAACTTCGAGACGGGGACGTTTCGGCGAAATCTGATTGGGTGGATATTTTGGTGGGCCCCATGGATGAGTGACAAGTGTCACTCATCCCATTGATTTGATCCCCCAAAATGTGGATCTAAATAATTAAATATTATTATTTTAATTATTTTATAATTAAACCTAACAACCATTAATCCTAACCATCCATTCCAAATTCATTTTAAATCCACACCCTCCATTTCCTTCTCTCATCAGCCATCCTCCTTCATCTTGTTCATCCTTCCACCCGAAACCCATAATCCCATAATCCTCCATTTTCTTCATTTTCTTCAAAAACCCAAAACACACACACCATCACCATTCATTGCTTGTGCGAACTGAACATGACCGTGAGGTGGTGGAAAGAGGCTGGGGATGGCAGGCCACGGCCAACCACGGCGGAGGACACGGCGGGGAGAGAGAACCCGTGGGTGAGATTTCTTTCAAAAATTGGAAATTGATTTTTGTTGTGTTTTAATCAAAGCTAGGGATTGGGAAATGTTCCTAGAGGTCTTATGGTTCTTTTAGGATTGTTTTCGAAGGCTTAGATGGCCTGTAACGGCCGTGAACGGCGGGGGTAGTCACGGCCGCCATTGATGAACATGGAAGGTATAGTTTTTGAGGTTGTTCTTAGTTTTTAGGGCCATAGAACTCTAGGTTGTGATGAGACGAAGAAAATGGGACAAAAGGGAAGCATTTTGGTGGTCGGACGGCGGAGAACCGGCCGGGTCAAGCCGCGGGTCACGGCGACCCAGTTACTGGTATTCGGGTCAACCCGTCGAGTAGTTGAAGGTGGTGACGTGGCATGATGATGTGGCACCTGTCAGATTGTCAGGTGACGTGGACCACTCATCAGCCGACACGTGTCACATGTTAGTGCACAGTCAGCACTGACATGTCAGTGACGTGGCCCAATCAGGGGCTGACACGTGTCACTGATGTGGACCAATGCCGTGATGACACGTGGCACATGTCAGACTGCCACGTGGCACTGACAGCACAGTGACATGGACCAATGGGAGCATGACACGTGGCACCTGTCAGAGTCTGACATGTCAGACCTGATAGCTGTCAGATGCCGTCATGCTGACGTCAGCGATGACGTCAGCAGGTACTGTAGCAGGCGCGTGAAGCCCACGCGCAGCCACTTCAGACGGCGCGTGAGGGCGCGTGGCAGGGAATCTGGGGAAGGTTCCAACATACGAAATCTTCTATTCGATGTAACGAACATTTTGGGACTGGTTTCGTGTCGATTGGACACCGTCTCGATATGTTTCGGGGCATCGGAAGGTTTAGGTTCGGGATTAAAAATAGTTAAAAATACGGGAAAATTACGGAGCTTTGGTAGGAGGTTAATTAAGTAGTTAGTAACCTTCTATTACGATTTGGACAGGTTTGGGAGTCCCGGTGACGGTGATCGGCTCAGGGAGCCGTATGGCACGCAAATCGAGGCGGCAGCTCGGACGGTCTGTGAGTGGACCTTGTTTTCTAAATTGGTGCATGCATAAATGTTTATTATATGTTTTATTACTTGTTTGATGATGCCATGGGTGCATTTCTATGTGGTTACGTATAAGCACGTATTTCGAGGTTTCGGCCTTATACGGTGCTTATACGGGTCTGTATTTCTTTATTGATTTAAATGAACTGGATTTGGATTTCAAAAGGATAAACTCGGGTATGAGACCCATTTGGTTTTATCTTGGGCATATGACCTCAGATATCGGGCACGGTGCCCAACTGATGTCCTATGTTCGGGTACAAGACCCAAGCTACTTTACGGTTTTGATTTCGGGTCAGGGACCCTAGATAGATTTCCAAGTTCATGACGGTTTATGGGAACCGGCATGAACTCTGGAAAGGTCATTGTGGTTCATGACGGTTTATGGGAACCAGCATGAACCCTTGTTGGTTATTACGGTACATGACGGTTTATGGGAACCGGCATGTTACCTCGGTTATGTTATTACGGTACATGACGGTTTATAGGAACCGGCATGTTACCTGATTATGGATATTATGGATCATGACGGTTCAGGGGAACCGGTCATGAATGTTTATGTTATGTATATATATGTTCATCTACCTTCCTTTACTTCTATTATCTCCTCCGGGGAGGGTCGTTGGCCTGGGTGGACCCCGGAGTAGTCACGGAGCACCGACTGAGTGGAGTCACCCCCCAGTTGGGTTCCTTACTCTCAGGAAGGCTATGGTTACTATTACCTCGGGTAGGGTCAGTGGTCTGCGGACATTGACCTTGACTTTGAGATGACTCGGATTGAGACCCGGGTAGCACGCGCGTAGCTTTGGATACCGTGACAGGATTGGTTGTTTGACTTATATATATGATATGTGGTGTGTACAGGTGTGCACAGGATTTGAGCAGTGGCTCGTGTACTTGGTTTCTTTATGGTTTGGGGCCGAGTCCCGTATGGATTTGGGCAGTGGCCCGTATGGTCGTTTTTATTGTGGTCCTTTCGACCTTGGTTTATATCTGCTTTGGGCTTAGTCCCACATATGGTTTGTTTTTGGATAAATGGTTTTCGAATGCATGCATGCTTTTTAGTGGAGGGTACAAATGTCTTATGAAATGTTTTTATAACTCTTGTTTTGTCCACTCACAGTTTTTAATGTTTTGACTGCCTTTCAGGTTGACATTGGATGTGGACTGTAGCAGAGACCGAGATATCACATACCTCCTCCGGATCCTGGCGTACTTTGATAGCCCGGGAGGGCAAAGGTCGAAAATATCCCTTGTTTGACACTCCGTGTCAGATGGGAGCAGGGTCATCCCGCACTAATCCCAGGGGGATTGGGTACGAGGGAGGCAGAGTTCTCCTTTTCGAACAGAGGTACGGGGTCGTCGCTCGGTATGAGCGGAGATCCAGGAGTGTCTGATTTGCACACTTTGTGCTAATGCTGATAGGTGATGATACTGGTACTAGTGCTGGTGCTGGTGCCGGTGATCGTGATGACGATGAGTTACGGATCGGGGTGTGACATCCGTCGTAATGGGCATATGTTTGGTATCTGTGGTTCAGGAGTGGAACTCAGATAGAGTTAAACTGGTTAGGGGACACGTGGTTGATGTCCGGGTATGTTGTTTCCAATCTGGTTGGAACTTCGAAATCGCGAGAGGTTGCGATTGAGGTGACGAGAGGAATGCGGGTTTTCCGCATTGGTATTGGGTATGTCGAAGTCATTTTGGGGTGAATTCTCAGATTCCACCATGATTGATGATGGTAGATGAGGTAGATGTTATTGGTGTTGTTGGTTGCCACTAGTACACCGATCGTGTATTGGTTGGTGAACCCGTGATTGTCTTGGGTCATCAGGTGGAGTGAGTATATCGAAGTTAGGTGACTGCGATTTCTCATTTTCTACTTGGTGGCAGACGATGTTGGATTACGTGGCGTGGTGAGTGCAGCGAGGTTTGGTTGCATTCACTTAGGATGAGTTTTGATGTCATCGTTTTGTACCATCCTTGATCTTTCCACGGTGGAATGCCAAGGGTCGATACGAAGTAATCAGTGATAACCCACAGTCTCGGCGTGTCTCGTCGTTGACTAATCTATTTAGATGTGGGAAATGGTTGAGGACTTTGGACGTCGTGACGATCGGGGATCGTGACGTGACACGACCCATCCCAATCCCCCCGGGATTACCATGGAATGTGACGTGCTCCCGTCTGACAAGAGGCGTCAGACAAGGGATAACCGATTGCCATTGCCCAAACGGGCTTCCAGAGTGCGTAAGGATCGATGGAGGAGGTGTGCGATGCTCAAGTCTCTGCTGCAGTCGTATCCGGAATCAACCTGAAGGGCATTGAAAACAAAAGCTGTGAGTGGACGAAAATAAACAAGTCTGTTTAAAACATTTATAAGACATTTATGCCCCTCAGTAAAATCATATGCATGCACCAAAACTAATAATCCCATATTTATTTAGAAATAACCATTAGGGCCTTAGCCCGGAAACCAAAGCATAGTTTCAATTTCCAAAAGTAAATCCAAGAGTTATTTCATAAATCTAGTAATATGAACCATAAGGCATATAATATAAACCATAACCATTATTTTAGCCACTGCACTATACACTCCAATCCGACATCCCTGATGTCTGACGTCCCTGACGTCAATAAGGTCACAATCACAAGGCTACGCGTGCCACTCGGGTCTCAATTTCCGAGTTCAATCCCCGAACCCCGTTCGGGTACAGCATCCCCGATGCTTAGCGTCATAGACGCTGGACGTACTAGACGTCCGTGACCTCTCCGGGGTACCTCGCCGGAGGAGACAATATAATATGGAAGGATCTATACAGTGCAGTACCAAATACATTTTATCGATATCCACATGCAAAACATATAGGTATACATAGATAAAATCCGAACCATTCGTTACGTTTCATCAAACGGGTCTCATGCCCAAATACCGTGAAACGTACCATAACCGAAATATCATCAAAACCATTTATAGATTCCAGCATGTGAACATATATAAAATGTAAACCAGGAAACATTTATTCAATTCCATTTTAGGGTCCCCGACCCGCAATCACGTGTAGAAATCAACTGGGCCCCTGGCCCGATTCCACAAGTTAACTGGGCCCCTGGCCCGATCCACATGTTAACTGGGCCCCTGGCCCGATTTCATAGTTCAACTGGGCCCCTGGCCCGATTTTACATTATTCAAGTTCGTAACCGTTTCATGAAATCATATCCAACCACATTTATAGAAATCGGTGAAAATCCAGAAAATCTCGATTTACGTGCAAATACGTAATTCACCTCGAAATGCGTGAAATCATTTTAAATTCACCGATATCCAAAGTAAATCATTTAATCATAATTATAACAATCATAAAACAGTTATGCATGCATCGAATTTATGAAACCAATGTCCACTCACAGACCGTTTAACCGAGCGCCTCGATACGCGTGCCATAGGCCTTCCCGGGCCACCTCACTATCACCGGGACTCCCAATCCTGTTCAAATCAATTTAGAGGATCACTAACCTCATCATTAACATCCTATTCAAGTCCCGTAATTTTCCCGAATTTTTAAGTATTTTTAAACTGGATTTAAAACCTTCGGGCATCCCGAACAATATCGAGACGGTGTCCGATCGACACGAAACCAATCCCAAAATGTTCGTTACATTGTATAGAACAAAAGTCATGTTGACCTTACCTCGAGATTCGTGCCCACGCGCCGTCACGCGCCGCCGTGAGTGGCTGCGCGTGAAAGCCATGCGCCTGCTACAGTGACTGCTACAGTCACCACCTTCACCCGTTTGTCTGGTACACGGGTCGAAAAGCCCGCGACAGGATCCGGTTCAATCTCACTCATTTCGACATCAATTCAATCCGTTCTTTCAACTGATCCCTTCTAATCAATCACCATTTAAGTTCTGTAAATCTAATTACACAAATTAGGGTATAAATCTCCACGACTCACGATTGATCCTCGACGGGTTTTCAAATCGGGTTTCACGATATAGTCCCTGGTTTCCAAATTAATTCATTCAGTTAGCATCGTGAGAGTGTAAGGGACATTTCTACAAGGTCAATTTGAGAATTACATACCTTAAACTTACTGAACCCAAGCTCGATTTCGAGCTGCCATGGAAGCTCAGTTCCCCCTCAATCCGACATGGTTTCCCGTCGTTTTTGCTGCAAAGCTTCACGTTTTGATCCCAGAAGACTCCAGCTAATCCCCATTTTGATCGACACAACCCAATTACTCCAATTCGAAATTCCCTCCAATTCCCCGAAACTTTGATTCCCAAATTACACCACCCCACTCAGTCCCCCGTGCTCTCCCTCAGCCAGAACCTTCCCCAAATCACCAATTAAACATTTGTGCAATCAATTGTGGAAGAGAGATTGGCAATGGCCAGAACCCAATCTCTCAATTTTGTTGTTCACGGTGAGGGAGGAATGATCAGAAATGGAAGGGGGAAAATGAGATGGACGGCTGTGATGCAATCTGGGGGTGGAATGGATGGTTCAGATCAAAAGCAGGGATTAAATTCTAGATTATTATGTAGTGGAAGCTTTTAGTATATAGTTTATGATTAGTGGATCAAGATCCAATCTAGCCATCGGATGAGTGACACTTGTCACTCATCCAAGTGTCCTCCAACCACCATTTCAGAATAAAATAATCCACACAGTTACCGAGACTTAACTTCCCCGATTTCACGTTCCAGACCATAACTTCCTCGTACGAAGTCCGATTTCGGCGTGCCGCCTGTCGTTGGATTCGCATCGACGATACTTACGTAACGGTCCTTGGCCCTCGGCCATCGGACATCCCGGTCAAAAAGTCAACATTTGCCCATATATCGTCCAAATTACGAAAATGCCCCTGAACTTCCGTACATCATAATTTTCACCACGAACGTCGGAATCGAACGTGCCACCTGTCTAAGAACTCGTGACGTCCCGAACTACGTCACGGTCATCGGTCAAAGTCCATTTGACCATCCGAATTAAAAGTCAACGTTTTGCCCACACCCAGGGGCAAAACGGTCATTTTGCACAATTCGTCCGAAATCGCCCAACTAATCCCAGGTTAGTAAATCACAATTAAATATTATTAAATCCCGATATTCGGGACGGGTCGTTACAACCTTCCCTCCTTAAAGAATTTCGTCCTCGAAATTACCAATAACCTTATTCCACAACCACCACGTGGAAAACATTTCGACCACACATCCGTGTACACTTGTACACCCACATACTGGGACAACACCAGTCTCGTTTGTACCCAGACATCCCATCACAGTCATACGTCATAATAGCAACAACACTCGACCACCTCGAGTGGAAATGATCACCTGATCCGCGATAAAATCGCCTAACCATTTAGCTGACTCCTTCAGCTAGATGGTTCCTTTCCATTATCAATAAATCCTTACATTTGCTCCCGTTGGGAGTCACCAAATCTCATTTGTCAGTCCATGCTGACACCATCAGTAAAACTGTCACCACTAAGCTTTACCACCCTAGTAAAGCCCCAACCGATCGGTTAATCAAAGACAACACCATGTACTACATCGCCCTTGATGTAGCGTAAGATCAACCACATGATCTCAATTCGCAGGGCAAGCCCATCCTGCGACATAAATAAATCTCAATGTCCATAATCGCCGACTCCCTCAGCGAACCAAGACGCTGGAAAATATAACGGCGTAGTAGCATCACGCAAGGCTACTCGTGGTTACTCTGACCACCAACTCACTCATCCTGAGTGTACGTATACCGCCAACTTACTCAATCAAGTGGTGTAACTGGAACACATTGAATACCAGCCCAGCAGTGGTCACGCATCACGATACTAGGGTTCCACTAGCCAACCATGGCTAAGAGCACCTGCTCACACAATCACTGAACCCGACAAAATCACTCTGCACAGCGCACAGTATCCAATGTCCAGTCCACAATCACAAACGACAAAGATATCGGAACCAAGCCGATCACCAACACGTTCAATCACACACCACTGGTACAACCCATGTACCGTCACCAGGCACAACAAGCCTGCAAAGTATAAATCCTCGTACAACGTACCCTGTACGTACATCAATCCATCAATCCGCCTACAACCACCTAGGTCATAGCCAAACACGTTCTAGTAACGGAGTACATTTGCCCAACCAACATGAGACAAAACGAACTCCACCCATCAACTAGTTTCAATTCCGAATCCGAATCCGTAATTTCGTAAGAAATCCCGAATCCGAACCCAACATCATAATTATAATCCATTCCCAAATCCGAATCCGAAATCATTATTCCGTAAGCTAGCATTGGAATAATCATTCCGTACCCAAATCCAGTAATCCACTTCCGAGCTTCGCAATCGAATCCTGAATCGTCACCCAGAAATTCGATTCCAAAACCCAAAATCTCGTTTACGTCCATCAAGACGTAACATAACCAACCCTATCGGTTACCCGCTCAACACTCGATTGACTTCATAGGGAAGCCAATCCCAATATCCACACGTCAAAGGTTGACGAGATCCGACCACATCGGAAACCTACTCACCCGAGTAACAAACCATATGGACTTCACTCCGAAAAGAAGTTCAGTCCCGTCATTTACGACTCACATACCAAGGTAAGAGTGATAAACTCTCCACCCATCTGGATCATCAAGATCACAATCCAGATCCATCGCTACGTCACCCGACAAGCAACATTACGATCCTAGATCGTCCCATCATCCAAAGTCGACAACATCGCAAATCAGATCCACCTAGGATCCACACATGCTCACATAGCTAACAATCCATCTGAAAGCTGATCGTAGGGTCTTACACCCTCAATTGAATCCTTCGCCAAATTTCCCTTGGTGGAAAGATGACCTCGCATTTCACCACCAAATCCAAAATCATACACAACTGCTTGTGTCCAATGACCCCAAGCCAAACATGGGTCCACCAACCAATACACGCTCAACGTACTGGTAGCAACAATCATCATCTGCCTCGGCAGAAAATATGAAGTCAACCCTAATGACTTCGGAATACCAATCACTGATGCGGAAACGAGCACTCCTCTCGTTCCCCCAATCACAACTCTCCCCGGATCGGGAGTTCCAACCATGTTGGAAACAGACATGCTCCCAATGAGATGTCAAGTCCAACCACTGGACTGCCCATGTCCATACCTCACTTGGGCCACCACGTGTCCAAAATCAATTCATTACTCGGACCTCACGTCCGTCAATAATCATGTATGCACACACCCCGATTCCGAACGGAATATCAACAATTTTGCCTGAATGTGCATACCATACTGCCTCCGTCTCACATCTCAACCTAAACAGGTTCAATCCTCCGGTTCCAAGTGATTCACAATCACAAAATCCTACATCAATACCACGAATGGTTTTCCCCGCCTTTTTCCAATTTCAATAATTTCCTTGTACTCTCTGGGGATATAAGCAGTACACAAACTTACCAATCTCGGAGTTGACCACAACTCCCCAAATCCACCAACTCGCATGACATAGGGAACATCGTCCCTAGATTCCCCAAGTTTCAATCATACCATTATATCCGTTCATCACTTGTCGTCATATATCTGTTAGGACTTATCCCAACACGACACAACCTCCACTGGATCCCATCCAGTCCAAAACTCAACCACCACTGAGTCGCATATACTAATCATCGGTCCATTATGACAGAGTCACACCCCAACTGGTGGCTCATTGTCAACACAATTTCTGACACCAGCACCAACGCACCATCATCAATACCAGTATCAGCACCCAGGCATCCATACTAGTATTGGCATATAGGTCTCACCATACCAATATCCATACATAGCACACGAACATCCATGCTAGCACACTGTGTGCAAAGTTGTTACCCTGGATCTCCGTTCATTACGAACGACGATCCCGTAACAGCACTCGTACCCCACGACTATGGGTACCTCTAATTTGACCACTGGCACATCAGGATAATGGACGTTCCCTGAACATCCCCTGATCCCCAAGTGTGAAAGCCACACAAAATACCCTCGATAGCCAGTCATCTCGACACAACTGTCGACCAACAGTCATCGTTGTCAAGATCCGTAACCACACCTCACACTAATATTCGATCCAACGCGGGATTCCATATTTTATCTCATAACCGCATCCGTGGATCGAATCCCATAACCAGACTAGACTTACTAGAGTCATCCACATGGTCATCCATGACCTCAGCCGCACGTCGCAGCACAATTTCTTAATTAAAGTTCACTTTTCCTGCCCATCAATTATAAATTAGGGTTCCAAAATCACACCCTAGGGTTCCACCGAACCCAACTGCCTTCTGCAGTAAAATCCACAACCTGACCGACCCCGCGGTCCTGACATCGTATAGACGTCCAATCCAATCCAATCGTCAATCCAACGTGGGTTCCACCACGAAGGTCATCGGCTAACTCCGATGCACCAACACCCCGTACACTGGCCAACACTACCAGGGTCCAAACTTAGACCAATACTCAACTGAGTTTCGCACTTCCAATCCAATGGGGTTCCCTGAACCTAGCTGTGCCCAGTGGCACAACAATCCATCATCACATGACCGAACCGACGGTCCCACATTACCAGTTAATCGTATACAACCCCACTTGGGTTGAATCGCAACAATGCACGGCGTATCGGGCCAAACACACCCAATTCACCATACAAACCCAAACTATCTATCAGGTTGACAACGGAACAGCAGCCCAAAGAGACATCACACCCTCGTCCTTCGTGCACAAAAGAGCAAACCCTGCTCTGATACCACTTGACACGACCCATCCCAATCCCCCCGGGATTACCATGGAATGTGACGTGCTCCCGTCTGATAAGAGGCGCCAGACAAGGGATAACCGATTGCCATTGCCCAAACGGGCTTCCAGAGTGCGTAAGGATCGATGGAGGAGGTGTGCGATGCTCAAGTCTCTGCTGCAGTCGTATCCGGAATCAACCTGAAGGGCATTGAAAACAAAAGCTGTGAGTGGACGAAAATAAACAAGTCTGTTTAAAACATTTATAAGACATTTATGCCCCTCAGTAAAATCATATGCATGCACCAAAACCAATAATCCCATATTTATTTAGAAATAACCATTAGGGCCTTAGCCCGGAAACCAAAGCATAGTTTCAATTTCCAAAAGTAAATCCAAGAGTTATTTCATAAATCCAGTAATATGAACCATAAGGCATATAATATAAACCATAACCATTATTTTAGCCACTGCACTATACACTCCAATCCGACATCCCTGATGTCTGACGTCCCTGACGTCAATAAGGTCACAATCACAAGGCTACGCGTGCCACTCGGGTCTCAATTTCCGAGTTCAATCCCCGAACCCCGTTCGGGTACAGCATCCCCGATGCTTAGCGTCATAGACGCTGGACGTACTAGACGTCCGTGACCTCTCCGGGGTACCTCGCCGGAGGAGACAATATAATATGGAAGGATCTATACAGTGCAGTACCAAATACATTTTATCGATATCCACATGCAAAACATATAGGTATACATAGATAAAATCCGAACCATTCGTTACGTTTCATCAAACGGGTCTCATGCCCAAATACCGTGAAACGTGCCATAACCGAAATATCATCAAAACCATTTATAGATTCCAGCATGTGAACATATATAAAATGTAAACCAGGAAACATTTATTCAATTCCATTTTAGGGTCCCCGACCCGCAATCACGTGTAGAAATCAACTGGGCCCCTGGCCCGATTCCACAAGTTAACTGGGCCCCTGGCCCGATCCACATGTTAACTGGGCCCCTGGCCCGATTTCATAGTTCAACTGGGCCCCTGGCCCGATTTTACATTATTCAAGTTCGTAACCGTTTCATGAAATCATATCCAACCACATTTATAGAAATCGGTGAAAATCCAGAAAATCTCGATTTACGTGCAAATACGTAATTCACCTCGAAATGCGTGAAATCATTTTAAATTCACCGATATCCAAAGTAAATCATTTAATCATAATTATAACAATCATAAAACAGTTATGCATGCATCGAATTTATGAAACCAATGTCCACTCACAGACCGTTTAACCGAGCGCCTCGATACGCGTGCCATAGGCCTTCCCGGGCCACCTCACTATCACCGGGACTCCCAATCCTGTTCAAATCAATTTAGAGGATCACTAACCTCATCATTAACATCCTATTCAAGTCCCGTAATTTTCCCGAATTTTTAAGTATTTTTAAACTGGATTTAAAACCTTCGGGCATCCCGAACAATATCGAGACGGTGTCCGATCGACACGAAACCAATCCCAAAATGTTCGTTACATTGTATAGAACAAAAGTCATGTTGACCTTACCTCGAGATTCGTGCCCACGCGCCGTCACGCGCCGCCGTGAGTGGCTGCGCGTGAAAGCCACGCGCCTGCTACAGTGACTGCTACAGTCACCACCTTCACCCGTTTGTCTGGTACACGGGTCGAAAAGCCCGCGACAGGATCCGGTTCAATCTCACTCATTTCGACATCAATTCAATCCGTTCTTTCAACTGATCCTTTGTAATCAATCACCATTTAAGTTCTGTAAATCTAATTACACAAATTAGGGTATAAATCTCCACGACTCACGATTGATCCTCGACGGGTTTTCAAATCGGGTTTCACGATATAGTCCCTGGTTTCCAAATTAATTCATTCAGTTAGCATCGTGAGAGTGTAAGGGACATTTCTACAAGGTCAATTTGAGAATTACATACCTTAAACTTACTGAACCCAAGCTCGATTTCGAGCTGCCATGGAAGCTCAGTTCCCCCTCAATCCGACATGGTTTCCCGTCGTTTTTGCTGCAAAGCTTCACGTTTTGATCCCAGAAGACTCCAGCTAATCCCCATTTTGATCGACACAACCCAATTACTCCAATTCGAAATTCCCTCCAATTCCCCGAAACTTTGATTCCCAAATTACACCACCCCACTCAGTCCCCCGTGCTCTCCCTCAGCCAGAACCTTCCCCAAATCACCAATTAAACATTTGTGCAATCAATTGTGGAAGAGAGATTGGCAATGGCCAGAACCCAATCTCTCAATTTTGTTGTTCACGGTGAGGGAGTAATGATCAGAAATGGAAGGGGGAAAATGAGATGGACGGCTGTGATGCAATCTGGGGGTGGAATGGATGGTTCAGATCAAAAGCAGGGATTAAATTCTAGATTATTATGTAGTGGAAGCTTTTAGTATATAGTTTATGATTAGTGGATCAAGATCCAATCTAGCCATCGGATGAGTGACACTTGTCACTCATCCAAGTGTCCTCCAACCACCATTTCAGAATAAAATAATCCACACAGTTACCGAGACGTAACTTCCCCGATTTCACGTTCCAGACCATAACTTCCTCGTACGAAGTCCGATTTCGGCGTGCCGCCTGTCGTTGGATTCGCATCGACGATACTTACGTAACGGTCCTTGGCCCTCGGCCATCGGACATCCCGGTCAAAAAGTCAACATTTGCCCATATATCGTCCAAATTACGAAAACGCCCCTGAACTTCCGTACATCATAACTTTCACCACGAACGTCGGAATCGAACGTGCCACCTGTCTATGAACTCGTGACGTCCCGAACTACGTCACGGTCATCGGTCAAAGTCCATTTGACCATCCGAATTAAAAGTCAACGTTTTGCCCACACCCAGGGGCAAAACGGTCATTTTGCACAATTCGTCCGAAATCGCCCAACTAATCCCAGGTTAGTAAATCACAATTAAATATTATTAAATCCCGATATTCGGGACGGGTCGTTACATGACGTCTATGGTCGGTTGACGTAGTGTTGGATCTGGATCATGATTTGGATATCCAGATAGGTGGAGAGTTTATTACCCTTACTTAGATGTGGAGTGGAGCATGATGGGACTGAACTTCTTTTCGAGGTAAATCCCATATGGCTTATTACTCGCCTGAGTAGTTATCCGATGAGTAGGTGTCTGACGAGGTCGGATTTTGTCTGACCTAGTGTTGTGTTGATGTTGGGATTGATTTCCCTATGAAGTCAATCGATCGTATTGTGGTAATCGGTTGAGCGGGTAACCGATAGGTTTGGTTTTGGTATGTCTCGGTAGACGTGAACGATATTTCAGGTTTCGGAATCAGATTCCTAGATGACGATTTAGGATTTGATTTTGGAACTTGAAAGAGGATTTCTGGAGTTGGGGTTTGGAATCGGATTCTGGGTGACAATTCAGGATTTGATTCTAGAGCTTGACTGTAGATTTTCTTTTATGGATTTGGGTTCGGAATGGTTATTCCAAATACTAGTTTACGGAATGATGATTTCGAATTCGAATATGAACAGGATTATGGATATGATTTCTGGGTTTGGATTCGGGATTTCTTACGGAATTGTTGATTCGGATTCGGATTTGGAAATAGATGATGGGTTGGAGTTTTGATTTGTCTAATGCTGGGTTGGACAAATGAACTCCATAATTGAAACGTGTTTGACTACGACCTAGGTGGTCTAGTTATTGCTGTGGTATGTCAATGGGTAGATGTACGTACTTTGTACGTTGTTCAAGGTACGATACTAGGCAGACTTGTCGTGCCTGGTGACGGTATATAGGAGATACCGGTGGTGCGTTGGAGAGCGTATTGGTAGTCGGATTGGTTCCGATACCATCGGATTAGTTGAGGTCGTGGACTGGACATTGGATACTGTGTAGAGGGTCATGGTATTTCTGATGGGTCTAGTTACACATAGGTCGAGTGAAATGCTTGTGGTTAGTGTAACCACGAGTATGTGTCATATCAGTTTGCGACTGACTACTGTCAAGTGCTGACAGTTTGTCGGGGGTGTCAACGTAGATCGTTGAGTGCGGTTTGGTGACTCCCAGTGGGAGCAGACGTCAAGATAGGTTGGAGATTGAGGAAGGAACCGTAGAGTTGTTGTGTCAACGAAATGGTAGATTTGACAAGTGGTGCCAGTTCAGAGCGTACGACTTCTGTCATTCGACGTGGTCGAATGTAGTCGATACGACGTGAGTGTTAGTCGTACGTCTGGTTGCAGACGGTTGTCGTTCTGGTTAGTGGGTGTACGAGTGTACACGTATTTCGAGGTCGATTCTACCTTCCACGAGATGGATGTGGAATCAGAATAGTTGGCGTTTCGAGAACGAAACTAATTAAGGAGGGAAGAACGGTTGGATTTAGGTCGGTTGGAATTTCGAGGACGAAATTAATTAAGGAGGGAAGGTTGTAACGACCCGTCCCAAATTCCTAGATTAGATTAGTGACTAATCACGATTAGTGAGGCTAATCCGTGATTAGTAGAGCGAAATCGGACGAACGGTGCGAAATGACCGTTTTGCCCCTGATGGTGGTAAAAAGTTGACTTTTTAATCGGGCGGTCAAATGGACTTTGACCGATGACCGTGACGTAGTTCGTGACGTCACGAGTTCATAGACAGGTGGCACGTTCAATTCCGACGTTCAAGGAAGAAGTTATGACGTTCGGAAGTTTAGGGGCATTTTGGTAATTTGGGTGAATAGGAGGTCAAAAGTTGACTTTTTGACCGGGAGGTCCGATGGCCGAGGGCCGAAGACCGTTACGTAGATAAGGACGATACGAATCCATAGGCAGGCGGCACACTGAAATCGAACTTCGAACGGGAGAGTTATGGGTCACGGAAGTTCGATTTCACTATGCACGAACTTCGAGACGGGGACGTTTCGGCGAAATCTGATTGGGTGGATATTTTGGTGGGCCCCATGGATGAGTGACAAGTGTCACTCATCCCATTGATTTGATCCCCCAAAATGTGGATCTAAATAATTAAATATTATTATTTTAATTATTTTATAATTAAACCTAACAACCATTAATCCTAACCATCCATTCCAAATTCATTTTAAATCCACACCCTCCATTTCCTTCTCTCATCAGCCATCCTCCTTCATCTTGTTCATCCTTCCACCCGAAACCCATAATCCCATAATCCTCCATTTTCTTCATTTTCTTCAAAAACCCAAAACACACACACCATCACCATTCATTGCTTGTGCGAACTGAACATGACCGTGAGGTGGTGGAAAGAGGCTGGGGATGGCAGGCCACGGCCAACCACGGCGGAGGACACGGCGGGGAGAGAGAACCCGTGGGTGAGTTTTCTTTCAAAAATTGGAAATTGATTTTTGTTGTGTTTTAATCAAAGCTAGGGATTGGGAAATGTTCCTAGAGGTCTTATGGTTCTTTTAGGATTGTTTTCGAAGGCTTAGATGGCCTGTAACGGCCGTGAACGGCGGGGGTAGTCACGGCCGCCATTGATGAATATGGAAGGTATAGTTTTTGAGGTTGTTCTTAGTTTTTAGGGCCATAGAACTCTAGGTTGTGATGAGACGAAGAAAATGGGACAAAAGGGAAGCATTTTGGTGGTCGGACGGCGGAGAACCGGCCGGGTCAAGTCGCGGGTCACGGCGACCCGGTTACTGGTATTCGGGTCAACCCGTCGAGTAGTTGAACGTGGTGACGTGGCATGATGATGTGGCACCTGTCAGATTGTCAGGTGACGTGGACCACTCATCAGCCGACACGTGTCACATGTCAGTGCACAGTCAGCACTCACATGTCAGTGACGTGGCCCAATCAGGGGCTGACACGTGTCACTGACGTGGACCAGTGTCGTGATGACACGTGGCACATGTCAGACTGCCACGTGGCATTAACGGCACAGTGACATGGACCAATGGGAGCATGACATGTGGCACCTGTCAGAGTCTGACATGTCAGACCTGACAGCTGTCAGATGACGTCATGCTGACGTCAGCGATGACGTCAGCAGGTACTGTAGCAGGCGCGTGAAGCCCACGCGCAGCCACTTCAGACGGCGTGTGAGGGCGCGTAGCAGGGAATCTGGGGAAGGTTCCAACATACGAAATCTTCTATTCGATATAACGAACATTTTGGGACTGGTTTCGTGTCGATCGGACACCGTCTCGATATGTTTCGGGGCATCGGAATGTTTAGGTTCGGGATTAAAAATAGTTAAAAATACGGGAAAATTACGGGGCTTTGGTAGGAGGTTAATTAAGTAGTTAGTAACCTTCTATTACGATTTGGACAGGTTTGGGAGTCCCGGTGATGGTGATCGGCTCGGGGAGCCGTATGGCACGCAAATCGAGGCGACGGCTCGGACGGTCTGTGAGTGGACCTTGTTTTCTAAATTGGTGCATGCATAAATGTTTATTATATGTTTTATTACTTTTTTGATGATGCCATGGGTGCATTTCTATGTGGTTACATATAAGCACGTATTTCGAGGTTTCGGTCTTATACGGTGCTTATACGGGTCTGTATTTCTTTATTGATTTAAATGAACTGGATTTGGATTTCAAAAGGATAAACTCGGGTATGAGACCCATTTGGTTTTGTCTCGGGCATATGACCTCAGATATCGGGCACGGTGCCCAACTGATGTCCTATGTTCGGGTACAAGACCCAAGCTACTTTACGGTTTTGATTTCGGGTCAGGGACCCTAGATAGATTTCCAAGTTCATGACGGTTTATGGGAACCGGCATGAACTCTGGAAAGGTCATTGTGGTTCATGATGGTTTATGGGAACCGGCATGAACCCTTGTTGGTTATTACGGTACATGACGGTTTATGGGAACCGGCATGTTACCTCGGTTATGTTATTACGGTACATGACGGTTTATGGGAACCGGCATGTTACCTGATTATGGATATTATGGATCATGACGGTTCAGGGGAACCGGTCATGAATGTTTATGTTATGTATATATATGTTCATCTACCTTCCTTTACTTCTATTATCTCCTCCGGGGAGGGTCGTTGGCCTGGGTGGACCCCGGAGTAGTCACGGAGCACCGACTGAATGGAGTCACCCCCCAGTTGGGTTCCTTACTCTCAGGAAGGCTATGGTTACTATTACCTCGGGTAGGGTTAGTGGTCTGCGGACATTGACCTTGACTTTGAGATGACTCGGATTGAGACCCGGGTAGCACGCGCGTAGCTTTGGATACCGTGACAGGATTGGTTGTGTGACTTATATATATGATATGTGGTGTGTACATGTGTGCACAGGATTTGAGCAGTGGCTCGTGTACTTGGTTTCTTTATGGTTTGGGGCCGAGTCCCGTATGGATTTGGGCAGTGGCCCGTATGGTCGTTTTTATTGTGGTCCTTTCGACCTTGGTTTATATCTGCTTTGGGCTTAGTCCCACATATGGTTTGTTTTTGGATAAATGGTTTTCGAATGCATGCATGCTTTTTAGTGGAGGGTACAAATGTCTTATGAAATGTTTTTATAACTCTTGTTTTGTCCACTCACAGTTTTTAATGTTTTGACTGCCCTTCAGGTTGACATCGGATGTGGACTGTAGCAGAGACCGAGATATCACATACCTCCTCCGGATCCTGGCGTACTCTGATAGCCCGGGAGGGCAAAGGTCGGAAATATCCCTTGTCTGACACTCCGTGTCAGACGGGAGCAGGGTCATCCCGCACTAATCCCGGGGGGATTGGGATGGGTCCTGTCATACTTTGTGAAAACTGATGGTGAAATCAATATTTTGGAAAATGATTTAAATAAATGTTTATTTTTGTCCACTCACACTTTTGGTTGTTTTTGGCACCCTTCAGGTTGATCGCGAATGGGGTGCAGCAGAGAACGAAACATTGCATGCCTCCATGTACTCTAGAAATCATTGTGCACTTTGGGAACCTCAAGCGGGTTACGGTTTTATCATTGGTCTGGCACGTGGTGTCAGACGAGAGCAGGACACATCCCGTGATAATCCAAGGGGATTGGGATGAGTCTTGTCATGGTATATATATATACATATATATATTGCGGATTATTTGAACACAATGTTTTTATCGTTTATGCATGCATGTTTTATAAAACGGAGGGTGTAAAGGTTTATTTCGGAAAATGGTTTTCCAAAACTTTTTTCTTGTCCACTCACACTTTTTATTGGTTTTGGCACCCGTCAGGTTGATATTGGACGTGGGTTGTATGGAGGATGAGGCATCACGTGAAATTGCGTACTTTAGAAATCTTGAGTGGGTCATGGTAGCATTCCTTGTCTGACACGTGGTAAGTACGTTTACGTTATTTCCGAGGGTAATTTGGTCATTTTATAAGGACGTGTCATATGAGAGTATGTCCTCTCACGTTAATCGAAGAGGATTACGGGAAGGGTCATGCCATATATATAATACATGTTAGCCTGTTAGGTCATCTTCCTCAAGCGAGAAAAAGCATGAAGTTGCGCAAGGTTGGATCTTGGGTTTAGAATCCATAAACTCATCTTCAAAATGTTAGGGTTTTCATCTCCTTTGAAAATCTCAGTTATTTGAACTCAAATTACATAAAGTTCCAAACTTCATGTTTTTTTTTTTGGAGCATTTGAGACTCTTCCCAAATATCCCAATACTAAAAAATTTCCCATTTATTTGTTGGTTTGAGAAGTTGATCTTAATGCTGCGTATTTTGTCCTTGATGTTTGAAATTCATGTCTCCAGTTCTGAATGAATCCCTTCTTTTTGAGTGATAAACTCCACATTTAGGTGAAGGACCCATTTAGTTCAATCATTTTCTTCCTTCACTTTCTTTACTATGTTTCGTGATTGAAGCCTCATGAAAATCTGATAATAGGGCTAAAAATCTGAAATAAAATGATAATTGCTCCTATTATTTTATTATTACTGCAATTCTTTTTTTTTTTGGGTTCTTCAATCTAGTCAGTCAAATTCTACAAATAGTTTATAGCTTCTTTTAATGGGACATCCTCAAGTTCCTCTGTGCTTCAAAACTCCGATTTTGAAGAGGGTCATCAAGTCGTCTTCAAAATCAGAGTTTTGAAGTACATAGGAGCTTGATGGCTCTGATGGACTAGATGAGGAAGCAGATATGAGAGAGGTGAAGAAACAGAACCATCATAACGTCACTAGCCTCAACCTCACCAGCCAACATTACATGAACATGGGGCCGAGATCTGTGTCCTCATAACCCAAGTGGATGAGCTCACCAACAGATTGCAATTAGATTGTGAATTTCTTAAATACACAACCAATGTGGTGCTTCCACCTAGAGATTACCCAACCAGCTTTGATGATTAGCCAAATGACACCTTTTTCAACCCTTTCAATCTCTCATATCTAAACCACCATATCATGGCTTCTATTGCAAAGATGTTTCCCAACTGATCTCCATGGGATTAGTTTAATGAGATGGTGCCCAGATTGGGTGTTCGTTACTGTGTTCTTTGATTTATGTTCAGCTTCCTCATTGTGTGGCTTTTCAATATCATCTATTGACCAAAAAAAAAACTCAAAGGACAATCAATTTGATCACCAAGATCGACAAGAACTAATTCAAGCAAAAAAATTTATGACAAATTTAATCTAGTTTATGATTGATGTTTAAAAAAAAGGATAAAAAAATCAATTCAATTTAGATTGTTGAAGATGAAAACCCCATGGACGAACTTGTCCTTATTTTTAACAGATTTCATTTGTAGTTTTAACACATGGACGAAATTAATTTTTATAGTAAAATTCAAAAAGGAAGCAATTAAAATTAAAATTTATAAACAATTGTTAAAATTATGATAAAATTCACGGTTATAATTTTTATAATATTAAGAGTATTCATACGGTTAACAATGGCACAAAGCCAATATCAATACCCAACCGAGAAAATAAATGGAGTTGTGAGATTTCAACTTGGAATTATTGGAAATTAGAAATGGCATTCCAAAACGTCCTCAGAACCCTCAAAACAGTGAAAAGAACACCCACCAGACCCTATCAAGAATTCACAGAATTAATCTCGAAAACCCCGACTTCAGAAACCCTCAATCCCACCACCATATCCCTACTCTCCAAGCTCAACCCCAACTCCCTGCAACTTATTCTCTCCGACCCCAAACTCAAATGCTCCAAATGCTTGCCTTTCTTCAACTTCCTCCTCAAAAACCATTCCTTTATCTCATTCAAGATTGGCCTTCATGCCCACTTGACACTCATTTGCAGGCTTCTCATGGCAAGAAAGTTCGCGGATGCGGAGCAAGTCTTCAGATCTATCGCTGTTGATGAAAATCCCAGGTACCCGTTTCCTGTTATTGCTTCTGCTGCAGAAATTTGCTGTCTTGAGCCTAGGTTCAAAATCAAATTGTTCAATTTGATGCTCAAAGTTTATTCGGATAGTGAAAATTTTGACCAAGCTCTGGGGACTTTTGATTACATGAAGAGTAATGGAATTCAGATTGATGAAAGGACTTGTACTGTGCATTTGATTGCTCTCAATAGATCTGATGATGTCCAAAAGGTTTTAGATTTCTTTTATCGGTTGCTCGAATCGGGCACGAAGGTTTCAGTTTATTCTTTGACGGTTGTGGTAGACGGGTTGTGTAGAAGTGGGGAGATTAAGAGAAGTAGAGAGTTAGTTGAGGAGATGGTGAGTAGAGGAACTAAACCCAATATCATTACATTCAATACAATAGTGGATGCTTGTGCTAAGAGATGGAACTTTTCGGAGTTGTATCAGATATTGGGTTTGATGGAAAAGGAAGGAGTGGAATTCGATATCAAGACGTATCAATTCTTGATTGATGGGTTCACAAGCTTTGGAAATGTGGAGGAAGCTGAAAGGTTGATTGAGGAGATGCATGATAAAGGACTGAAAGTGAACACTCATTTGTACAATTTGATCATAAATGGCTATTTTAGATTGGGGTCTGTGGGAAATGCTCTTTCTTTCTTTCGTAAGATGGCTGAGAGAAGTATATTCCAGAACAGTGATACACACTGGGCTGTAATTAATGGTCTTTGCAAGGCTGGAGACATGGAGCTGGCAATGGAATATGTAAAAAAGATGCAGAAGAATGGGTTTGCATTGGACAATGCTATCTTGGATAGGTTGATTGATTGTCTTTGCAACGAAGGGATGACTGATGAAGCTTCTCAGTTGCAGGACTTGATGCAGAGTAAAGTGATCATTGCTGATTCAGCTGGATGTGAAAAAAAGGTAGAAGGATTACTTGAATCGAATCAGGCCGAGGAAACAACTGAGAATGATGAAAGTGATTACTTAGACTGTGGTGACATTTAGTTGGAAGATTTGACTGCTTTGTGAAAATATGGGGAAAATGCCAGGGATTTGGTGTGTGTCAAAGCTATCATACAGGAGATCATATACCTCAAGGCGGGGTAAGATAGGAGAGAATGAAACTCAGAAGCTTAGTGAGGGATGAAAGATACGGACTACATGAAATGTGGTCGATTCGAGTGCTTTATGCTGCGAACTCCTTAGGCTGTGGAAGGAATGGAAATAAATGAAGCATTGGAATGTTCTTTCTAATTGAGGTCCAAAGACAGAGAGTTCTTTAGAGTACTTCTGTCTTGGTTTTTGCAGTTAGCAGCTGCCACTTCACTCGGTAATATACAAAATGATGAGAGTCCAATTCAAATTGAATAATGAGCACTAAATGTGGTTTGCCAGCCATTCAGCTCATACAACCGTTGTTTATTACCTACTTATTAAACTATTTTTACTTTCTTATTTTTGGGTGAGACTTTATTAAGATATTCTTTGCAGACATAGCAAGTTCATGGAGTTGGCTAGTACCAGACAAAGACTGCAAAGGGCTAGCTGCAACTGATATTATCCGTGTGTGATTATCTAACCATCTGTCAGTCTGTCTTCCGTTTACTTGAAAAATGAAGAAAAAGTGTGTTCTTGAGAAGTTTAAGAATCTTCAGTTGAAGGGTGTATACACCTTCGGGATTGATCCGAGCACTACCCGCTCGCTGAATGATGAGAGGATTTCTTTGAAATTATATTATATAGAAGTTTTTAATACAAAATTAGAAAGATCAACTTCTCCCATGTACGTTTATAGTTTGTTATGATGGATGGTTTAGGGTCATGTCCGGTTTTTTGTGGTAATTATGAGTTGTTTATCATTTTGGTTATGTTTGCATCAAATTCCCTTGTTTTGGCATTGATTTCCCACAAATAAACGTACACATTTATTTTTGGGTTATGAGAGGAAGAGAACCAAAATTCCTTCCAGCTTCTGCTTTTGATTCTCCTTTAGCAATAGGTGTGGGAAGACTTGAATATCACTTGAGAATTGAGAACCCCTAAACTTTCCCAAAAAGTGCTGAAGCTCTCTCTCTCTCTGTCTCTCTCTGTCGACAAACTTGTCTCCATTTCTCATTTCACCAATATTCACTTATAGGAGCCTGGGTTCAAAACTCAACCCAATAAAATATGAATCCAAAACTGTAAACAATGGATTATAAGAAATACTCAGGAATTGCCAGTTTGAACAACATTTTGTCTACCTTGAGTTGACCCAACTAAGAAACCAGAATCCAACTTGAGTTAACCCAATTCACATAGAAAGAAATGTAGTATTGGTTTGTGTTTTATTTATTTACAGTTATGCCATTGCCACACAAAGGACAAGTCACAAGTAGTAGTAGAGAGTAGAGAGTAGAGAGATCAGATATACATGCAGGAATATTCCCAGGAATGTCGTGAAAGTTAGCGTGGAACTCAATGCCGCCATATATTCCCAGACAAACTGATAAGAGCATTACATGTCAAAGCCCACACAACAACTATGGCGGTGCTTTCTTTTCCTCTTCCTTCCAAATTCCAAATTCCAAATTCCAAACTTGTTCTTGTTTTGCTTCAACTAAACTGCATCCTTCGAAATTTTCAGTTATCAAGCTTCAAGCTTCAAACTCACTTGGGTTCTCTTCTAACTCTGCCAAAAATTGAAAACCGGGTTAGTTAACTCAATCCCACTCTCACTAGATTAATGTTTTTTTTTTTTTGTATTGTTTCTTTGGGACTTAAATATTAATAATTTGAGCATAATCTGCCTGGTGGACCTCAAAGATTGTGGAGATTTCAATAGTCCTTCACATATTTAATAATAACAGGAACTTGCATCTAACGGATGTCTACATCAATTTAGGTGTGTCGAGTGTCGAGCAACTTCAATTTCTAACCCATTTTTTATTTGGAATATCACTGTACACAGCTTTTTCTTGAACTCTTTCAGTCTTCCCTACTCAAGATCACAAATGACTTTGTAGGTAATGGTAAACCCTTGATCACTTTGGGACCATGATTCTCTGATTTTTCCTCTTCCTTTTATAGACGATTGTGGGAGATATTTTAAACTCCGAAAAATTTCACTAAACTAAAAGATGATTCTAAATTTCGACTTACCTTTCAAAAATATTAGTAAAAATTGTAGGTCCTAAGATTTGATTTATCTTTTAAATCATTAACAAAAATTTTAATTTGATAACAGAACCTAGAAGACCTTTTGCCATCTTCTCTCCCTTTCTTCATGTCTGGCAACCATCAATCCGAGGGTGTCCTTAATCCAACACTATCAATTGTGCTTACTCCGGCATAGTAGGTGGTTAGTTGTCAATTTCGTATTTCTTTGTTATTTTGGAGTAATGGGGATAATAATAGGGGCCTTGGAAAATGTTGGTTCAGGTTCGGCTTTCCAGATTCTCCCCGTAGTTAGGCCTAGAGACCTGCAAAGACCACTTCTGCAAAAAGCTCCGTGCGATATGCATTGGCCATGAGCTCAAAGGTGGGCAGGTCCTAAAATTTGTAAAGCCAAAATGTTGCATATTACTCTCGACCATCACTTATAAGGGTCAAATGAAACAAAAATCCTTCACTGGCGAGGGAGCGAGTGAAGCTACATACCACAACGGTATATCTTATCGTCTTTTATCAAAGGGTAAACCGAATCACTTTAGCTGCTGAAGCTGGGTTGCTTTACGTAAGCCGGGCCTCTTCAGTCCTCCCTTGCCGGCCTCGGCCACTTTGTGAATAGCTGGCCAATGGATCTTGGGTACAGAGTGAGAAAGCAACCAATTCCATCCCTGATAGAAATAATCATCAAAATGGGGTCGGTATCAAACCACAGATAGCAGTACTTACTGGCATACAAGTCTAAATTCATGATGTATTGATTCCATGCTCAAGCTTAATACTCTAGAATATCAAGTTCTCATTCTATCATAGCTCATAGATATGCATCCCATGCTCATACAACCAAAATACATTACAAGTCCACTCCGCAGCAACCCCTAAAAGGATTTACTGTACAAATAAGGATGGTTAAATTTCCCAGTTACTCTTAACAGGGGCCAAAATAGAAGGGGAGACAAAAAGCAAGGATATGAAAACACTAGGCTCCAGCAAAATAAATTTTGTTGTGCTAGCCTAGCACTGAGGAGCTCCTGAAATCATGGGACCCCGCATTGACCCATGCCTTCCCAGGGCTGGAATGCTAAGGGAGCGCCGTTTTTTAATTTTCATATTGCCATTAGAAAACGGCATTGCCATCTCATTCTTCTCTTTAAACAAAGAGTATGAGCACAATGGTTCAGAAAATGATTCGGGACTAGTAGTTCTAAGGAAAAGATTCAGGTTCTGGCGATACTTATCCCCTCCTTTATCTACTGCTTGATCCTCTGACACGGGGAAAATCTTATGGTTGGCCCTCCTGTTCTCGTTCTCTTGCCAGTACTCGTTCTCCTGCAAATCCTGCATCGCTAGGTCATCGTACTCTTCATCCGATTTCGTAGACTCCTCATCCACAGATCCAATCTGCACAATACCACGAATAAAGTAAACAAAAGACACGTGCAAAACTATAGTTCAGACCTTTCTGATCTAACCAGGATTATAACAGTGTAGATATATCCAAAGTTCCCCAGGTTTACTAGCCCAGGTCAGGCCAATCAATCAATCTCAGGTCAGATACTTTATGCTATACATTGTGAAAAATGACCGACATCTTTGGCTTCCAGTGTAATGAAATAATAATCTCAAACAAACAAACAACTCATACGTCTTCATAGTCCTGTTTGTCATCATCATCGCTTAGTTCCTCATTAGCTGATTCATCCACTTCTTCATCGCTTCCATGCACTGAAGTTTCTTCCTTCAGCTGAAGGATAAGCAAACGACAAAACTTCAGAAAATGAACCAGTAATTTAAAGTAACTCATTGCAGAAAGATATAAAATTGCCAACATAGTCCTATAACGCTAACCATGAATCAGTTCTTTAGATATCTATTAAGCAAAATGCTCAACCTACACCTTACTAAGGAATCTGATACCTAAGAAATTTTGACGTGGAACAGTTAAAATTCATGTAAAAAAAAACACCTCTTTCGCAGGTCCCTCAGATATTCGTGGAGAGCTGCAGCAAGAAGAGGGATAACTTCTTCCAACCTCAACTCCATCAGCCCTTGACTCATCAACACTTCCAGCACGACTTGGGCCACCATCGCTGGGCCAAGCGCTGATTCCATAGAGACCAAACTGAAGATTTACTTGCTCTGCACTGCCAATCTCCATGTTGGTCCCATGGCAAAATATAGGCTTTCCATTACTATCAGCTGAATCCACAGGCCATGCCTTTGCCACAGATCCATCAGTATTTACAAGAGCCATCAGATGCCTAGATGATCCTTTCCTCTGGATCAGCTGAAACATCCCCTTAGAACTCAAAGAATTGGCTGCACACTGATTCCTGTACTCCTCATCCACTACAGTAACTGTGTTTCTTGTGGGATCATAAACTTGCTCCCCTGCTTCACGCCTACGGAGGCAGCTGAAGACTGTTGCATGGATGGCTGCCACACTCTTGTCGACATTTGTATTGTTGATTTTGGGGACTAGATGCTTGTCAGCCCTCTTACAAAGATATTCTTGGATTGTTCTGATGTTTCGGATATACTTAACATACTTGTTCTTTGCTGGGTCCAGCGTCATATACTTTGCACGGACAGCAAATCTTTCCATGTGCTTGTCCTCATTTGTAATGTATATCATGAACGGAATGATAGAAGGATGTTTCTTCATAAGGCCCATCTGGGATTTAAAGAATTATCAGAAATGGAGAAAGAGAGAGAACTAGTGTACTAGAAGGAAAGAAAAAAATTAAATAAGGAAACAGCAAAGGGACAGCAAAGGGACAGCAAATTATAGATACATACCACAAAATTTAGGCTCAAGTGAACACCCTCGACAATAACTGATTCTCTTCGTTCCTCCCATGCAGTGATAAGCCGATCAAGACTGTCAATCACCATCTCACTCTGTGCCTTAAATCCTTCAACAGCCATCTGTTTTGGACTGATCAATTCAGCCGTACTTGAGCCGACATCTGGCATCCGGGTATCAGATTTTCTGACAGAAGAACTACCACACATTCCATCTTTGGGAAGCACATGCAGAGTTCCTGCCAATATTTTGGCTTCCTTTTTGGCTTTTGCTTCTGCAACAGCTACTGGATCCAGACACTCGCCCGCATGGTACGTCGAAGCCCATAGCAGGGGATTTTGCTTCTCATCTACAAAGCTCCTCATCATGTGCCGAATTGAGTCAGTAGATATCACCGTTGTGATTCCCAGCCTACTACCCTGCAACAATTAATAGATTACACTCAAAACTAAGATTTGCGGTAACTGGACATTGACGTTCATTTTATTGATTTTGCATATCATGCAACACTTGGGACTATCAAGCCACACTAAAAACACACATCACATATACAAATGTTATCAACAACAAAACAAAATTATCCCTCATAATGTCCGATTAAGAATTAACAAGAGCTACAGAAAACAGCATAAGGAAATCATGAAAGCAAACAACAAATGAACTGAAATACCAGCAATGAGGACAATGTCGATTTTCCACAGCCACTAGTGCCACACAATAGTACAGTCACAGATTCCTTCCTTTCTCGGATTCTGCAATGAGATATTGAGATAAAAATTAGGACAATGGTAGAACAGAGGCAGTGTTTTTAACTGAAAGAATGCCGTAAACAACATTTGCAACAGCTTCACATCCACAAGGTCATACAGCAACAATTAACATT
Source organism: Prinsepia uniflora (assembly GCA_032719365.1). NCBI lineage: Eukaryota > Viridiplantae > Streptophyta > Magnoliopsida > Rosales > Rosaceae > Prinsepia > Prinsepia uniflora. The sequence continues at coordinate 62,578,028 of CM064868.1, forward strand.
TACTTTTAAAATCGGAATATTTTCAATGATATTCATCTTGCTGTTCCAGCGCATTATACAATCTCCTTGTTTCATCCGTAATCTTGAACAGTAGTGAATCCTGCACTGCCTAGTTAACCAGTAATTGTGCACTAGTATGAGTATGACACTAGAAGGTTGGCAAGAAAATAAAAACAGGACTTCATTGTTTAAAATATGTAACCAGAAAGACAATCCAAAGTGTCACTGTACTACACTAGTTCCAAAAGAAATCTATCAGTTTTAAAGAATGTTACTATTGGTATTCTGCACACTGCTATAGCCTTAAAAATGTGTTCCTATATTTTAATTCAATTGCATAATAATCACACAGCATATGAAGCAAATAGTCAGATAACCAAAGCTTTCCACCAAAAACGAGACTGAAAAGAGTGCACTTTTTAAATGAATATATGTGTATGTTCATGTATTCCAAGTAAGATACAAGTCATTCATACCTGCATGCCAAAGTTAAGTCTGCCCTCTGGTTAGGACCAACATACTTGTACTCAGCCAAAGAATCACAAACAACATCTAAGAAGGTTACTCTCCTAACAACAACAGTCGTACGTACTTTGTACATTTCAAATGGTACACTTTTACTTCGATCATCTTTCCCCGAAACCAAATTCTTGCAAGCCTCAGCTTTCCTGGGGGAAATATTCTCCACTCCTTCTGGAAGCAGGCCATTAGAAGAACTTTCATTTCTTATCAATTCAAAAACCCGTTGGCTAATCTGATCAAACAAAAAATAAGTCTCGTTAGGGGTTAAATTATCAAGTATAACAAGCAGGAGTAAGCACGAGAACTAACCAAAAACCAGAAAGGTTAGTCTATTAACAAAACAAGAGATCCACCTGAACCCAAATGCCAATATATATATATATATATATATGTATATATATATATATGTATATATATATATATGTATATATATATATGTATATATATATATGTATATATATAAACATCATACTGAAATCATAAGATAATAAAAAGGCATGAAGAACAAAGGTTTTCCTGTTATACTACCATGAGATGTTACAACATGATATCCAGCAATAAGAAGAAGGAAAGGGATTGAATAGAGGAACTCTCGAACATTTGGCAATCTCACATGTGTCGATGTCAATGGTGACTCATTATTTCGATGAATCATTTCTTCGGACAGAAGAAGATTATGTAAACTTACTTGATATATCACTTATCAGAGTCCATTGTGAAAGACGCAATTTTTTCTGAAGAATTCGCCATGATATATCTGATCATTGGAACAAACAGCTGATTTGGGGATATGAAAACAACTGAATCCATTCATTAATGCATACATCATTAAAATAATCATTTTTGAATAATCCAAAGAAAAAAATGAAGCTTTGACCCCCACCAAAAAAAAAATCAAGCAGGCCTAAGATTAACGGGAAGTGAATAAAGTGTTAAAAAACAAACATAACACAGCAAAAGGGATCTGTCTATACATTTAAGATTAAGCACTTTACACTGAACAAGAGTTTAGATTATATTTCAAATCTAAATGAAAAACAATTCAATTAAACTGTTCATTCTCTCGCCTCTTCCACAGCACTAGAGGACACTTGAAAGCAATTGAGTGAAGTTCAAGGAATCTCTCACCGAAACAAAACCCATCACCTATGAAATTCGAATTGTCCAAACCCACAGATATTGGTCAAAATACGTATGGAAATAAGCAATCCTTCTAGCCCAGACAATTTAAGTACTAAACCTCATGTAAAGTCCAAATTAATTTGCAGAAACGCCAGTGGAAAAATGTACACGAACATAGCTTATTGCACAATATAAAGGGATCCATCAATCAGAGAAAAAACTGTTGAAAACAAAAATCAATTTGTAAACAAGAAAGGATGAGAAAGATTCAGATGGATCAAGTACAACAAGAACTGCTCGCTCCACCGGAAGAATAATTTTAAATAGGTCAAGTCGAAGGCGACGCAGGAACAGCATAACGTCATAACCCGCCTTTTCTTTTTTAGCAAATTGAGAAGAGCCTGGACTTAAATCATGTGATAATGACATTTGAACCAAAATTGGACACACAAGAATGACTCAACAGAAAAACAATTTACAAACAAGACTAATAAACCAACCCAAAAACTAGTTCCAATAAGGCTTCGTTGACCATAATTTAAATAGAATTCTTTCGCCCAGCTGCCCCATGACTTTGACAACTATAACTCGGAAAATTTCCATAAAACCCTACATGCATACCCAGATTGGCCTGATCTACCACAAAAATACCTTTCCGGAGCTGTTCACAGTAGTAAATTCCAATATGAAAACACACAATTTCTCTTAAGAAGCAAACTACAACACACATCACCAAAAACGCAACCCAGATGTATAACAGCTCTAAAGTTTTCCAATGGCCATATACCGAAACAACAAGGATTTCACAAAAATTCGGAAATTAGAAAACCTTTTATATACCTTAAAAGCATGCCGAGGTTTGCAGCCCATGAGCTGCAAAGAGCTTTGCAAAACAGGGCGCGTATAACGGAAAGATTCTTTCCCTTTCTCTCTCTTATGCTCATCGTCTACCACCACTATGTACAAAACCTTCGTCGCCTCGGCCATCTCTGCCGCAACACGGAAAAGAAAAAAATATAGATTCAGCTCAAAATTACCGACAAAAAAGGCAAAAAAGTAAAATTTGACATAATGATGAGCCCGTGACGATGTGATGTTACAAGCACGTGTAACACATTACAAAAAAAAAATAGAATTGGGCGAGAACGTGAGAGAATTGAAGGCAATGCGGTTTTGTGAGAGCGAGTTGAAGGAACAATGCTAGGACGAACCTGAGAGTCGGTGACTGAGAGATTTGGAGGTGTTTGACAATCGAAGACGAAGACAAGAGTTGTTCAGTCCGTTATGTTATGTGTCTGAGCTTGATGATCCGCCATTTTCAAGAGCGCGATCTAGGCGTTTTACTCTGTCTCATCTCACCACTCACCACTCACCACCTGCCTTCCACCGTTCCACTCATCGCACAAAGCAACCCTCCACGAAGTCTCTTCTCTCCAACACCACACTTTCTCTCTCTAAAACTCTCTCAACTTTGTGCAACTCTCTCTCTCTAGAGCCTGATCTCAAATGACGATTTTGGGCTTCGACCGGTGCGGAAATTTCAACTCCTTCGCCTGATGATTTATAGGGTGGAACTGTGGGCCCGGTCGCGGCGGTCAAGGAATGGTTAAAAAGGTAAATTTTTGAAAAGGTGGGGTGATTGCGGAGACGGGTGTGTTTAACTTCTAATGAGACATGTAGATGACATGGTCATCAAGAACAGGACAAAAAAGACTTGATTTTTTATTTTCTTTTGCTCAATTTCTATTGAGAATTCAAGAAATTGAAAGTTAATTTAATTCTTTTATTGTAATTTTTTTAATAAAGATGAAAAATAAATAAACGGCTGCAAAAAAGTTAATTCAACTTAATTGAAAAAGTATGCTAGCCTTTTTTTCTTTTTCTTTATTTTCCTTTTTCTTGCACAGTTTTTGGATTTTTCTGTTTTTTTATTAGTTTTTTTATTAGTTAAAAATTTAGGGTCAGACATTGTGGGAAAATTATTTTAATTTTCTTTAGTGAAAAAATAAATGAAATACCACTGTTATAAGTTATAACTAAAATCTAGTTGTGGCTTTTAATCCGGAAAAAAAAAACCCACCTAGAGAATGTTCGGGATTTTTTGGTCAGTACTTTTTCAAGTAAAAACTAATTTAGTGAGTTTATGAATATTTTTCACTTTCAATTAAAAAAAAATTTAAAAAAAAAACCTTAAAGAAGTAGGCGGTAAAAGAAAATTTGTGTAATTTATTCAAGTAGATCCAAGTTAAAGAAAGAAGGTAAATAATTGATAGTAAACAATGCAATTATAAGGAGTCAAAACTCTCCACTTTTAGTGGTCATGACTCATAAGCCATTGCCATATAAATGATAATTGAGCATCTTTTCGTAATCAAGAAGCCGCGTGGTAGAGAATAAGCTCAGCCAAAATAGAGTTTCTTCTTCTTTAAAGGACAGGATGAATAAATTAGTCGCTATCGGTAATTTTCTATCACGGTCACATCACTCCATTCGTAACAAAACACACATTTATTTTTATTATTATTTTAACTTCAGTTCGTGGTTTGTTTTATATATACTGTCAATTTTATTTTATTTTAATGTTAAAATAAGACAAAACAATGCCCATTACAATCTACCAAAAAAGTCCCTTCCGTAGCTATGCTAGGGTTAGGATTTTAGGTGGTCCTATACGTATCCTCTAGTTTTTTGGTGCGGAAGCTCTTTTTTTTTTTTTTTTTTGTGCGGAAGCTCTTCTTATCCTACTAGGGTACTTCATTGGTGGTTTGCTTGTGTCTATGGTGGTCTAACCCTCATTATTTGGTTCAGAAGCCCACGGGCTTATGGGTACTCGATAGGCCCAATGACAAAAAGTCTGATTCGGCCCGATATGGGCCTTGGGCTGGCCCGGCTCGCATGTTGACGGCTGAACTTGGGCTTAGGGTATTCAAGCCCACTAGGCCCGATAGGCCCGAGCCCGATAAAACCCGGTAAGCCCAGCCCGACCTGCCCAGGTAAACCCGACCCACAAGCTCGAAAATATAAAATAATTATAAATTAAGAATTGATACCCAATCTAATTTTATTACTACTATTATAGCCAAAATCCAAAACTCCAACCAAAACTCAACCTAGTGTTATTTAAAAGCTCAATGCCCAAACCAAACCCTAACCCTAAATTCAAAAAAAATCTCTAGGTCTCTGACTTTCTTAGCAACCTGCTTATCTTATCTCGGCTTTATGGTCGAAAATTTAAGTCAATTCTCCAAATCCAATAGTAACCCTTCTTAGCTTATTTCAATATTCGATAATAATATTTAAACTCAACTCATTTTTTTTTTTTACAATTAGGTAGGTACAAGTGGGCTTAAAAGGCCCGGCCCAAGTGGGCTTAGTAGGCCCGACCCGTAAAGCCCGATAAAGCCCGTCCCAAATCCGGCCCGATAAAGGGCATGGGCTTTCATATTTATGATCAAGCCCGCCCGACCCGGCCCGGTATTTTTTAAATTATGAAATAGGCCCGGCCCGGTTCGGGCCAAGCCCATAAATTTTGGGCCGGGCTTGCCCGACCCGGCCCAATGACGAGGCCTATGGTGGTCCATGTGCAGTGGTGTGTAGACGGTGGTGAGTTTTTTCTAGTTTCTCTGCGTTCTCAATAGGTGGTTTTCTGCGTGGTGCAAAATGGACAACCTTCTAAACTGATGGCCTTCTAGCTTGCGATTTCGGCAACGGAGAATGATGAATTCGATCTGAGTTTGGAGGTTGGGACGTCGGTGGCGTAATGGTTCCTAGTGGTGGGTCTCTTGCTCTCGGATAAGCTCTTCAATAGGGAGGCTCTGATTGGAACCCTTTGAAAAATATGGTATGTATGTGCTCCTTTCTCGGCACTACCAGCGAAGGATACTAGGATTTTTAGTTTTCTTTTGCTTCTAAAGCTCCTCGTGGTCGTTTAACGGGGTTTCGTTGTGGCTCAAGCTGACAGAACCCATCTCGATCTCCCTAGAACCACACGGGCATGCTCTGTTCCCGTCTGACAATAACTCTAAAATACCGAAACTACCCTTAACGGGCTTAAAGTTTTTCGAATTAAACAAATAAAGTCAAACATACGAGTTTAGATTTCAACACTATCAAACCAAGGATAGTACAAAAACAAAATACGAACACAAATGTCAGGTTACAAAACGGTGCTCAACCTACCCAACAGGGTGTACAGGTGCGCAATAACGAAATCTATGCCTCGGACTCCAGTTCATCCTCCTCTACCTCGGTTGCACGACCTGGAGGGATCAATAAAATAATAAAGAGTGAGTGGGCCAAAACAAAATAATGTTTCCAAAACCATTTGAATAATATAATAATTATAAGGTTTTACCCCTACGTTTTCAAACTTGCATGCATTGAGTCAAAACATAATTAATCGCAATAATATCAAAAATCATATAATCATATATTCGAATAGGGAAAACAATCATAATAATATTGCACTGTAAAACCAAACCCCGACATCCCTGATGTCTAGCATCCTCGATGCCTAATAATGCCATTGTCTTAAGGCTACGCGTGTCACTCGGGGTCTCAATCCCAAGTCTCCATAGGGTCCACCTAGGTCAATGACCCTCCTTGGGGTATCATCCATAACTGCACTCCTGATCGTGAGCTACCCCTCGGGTCAACCCCTCTCATGCAGTGCCCGTGACCACTCCATAATACCACGAGATGTCTGGAGGAGATAGTAATCAAAAGGTAGGTATACATAGTGCAATACTATTAAATTCCACAGAAATCCTTGTTTGACTTCGAAAACATATTCATATATATATATATATATATATATATATCCAGACGGGTATCATGCCCAAAAACATCATAATACGTATAAAGCATCATTATATAATACCAAGAAGCGTCCAATCTCAATTGTAAAGTAAAACGGTAAAAACAGTTATGCATGCAATCATTTCGAAATCAAAAGTCCACTCACGCACGGACCTCGCTGCTCAAAAAACCGCCTAAACCTGTCTAAACACATCCAAAGGTCACTAATGGGCTCTATAAGTTCAAATATACGACCCTAGAACAGTACCGACCCAGGAAAGCCGCCAAAACACGATTCTCGAGGCATTAAACCCAATATTGACCAACTTAACGATCTCCGATCGACACGAAGTCAGCACCATTGGATTCGTATCGTCAAAATCTTGAAAATAATGTCAGTCCTAGCTCGAGATTCCTTCTCACGCGCCCCCTTGCTTTGGCCAAAGGGAAATTCAACGCTGGTCAACTATGCTGATTTCAGCATGACGTCACTACTGACGTCACCTGACAGCAGTCAGGTTTGACACGTGTCGGACTCTAACAGTGCCACGTGTCACTCCAGGATTGGTCCACGTCATTGCCACATGTCAGACTCTGACAGTGTCACATGTTAGTTGCTGGTTGGTTTACGTCACTGACATGTTAGTAACACGTGGCAGCCCCTAATTTGGTCATGTCACTGACATGTCAGAGCACAGTTAGCACTACATGTGACACGTGTCACATCCCTACTGGCACACGTGTCTGTCAATCTGACAGGGGGATGACGTCAACTGATGATGTCATCGTCCTTGTCGTCTCGACGGGTCTGCCATTCGGGTCGCACAGACCCGTGACTCGACCCGGTTACAAGCCCCTGGTTTCTGAACCACTTTCGATGCCATTTCTTCCTATACCTTCATCTCAGTCCCAAATATGGATCTATGCAACTAAAACTAGGGAAAATGGGTTAGCTTTGTACCTTCGATCTCTTAACAGTGGCCGTAAACTTCAAGCTTGGTTTCCTCTCAACTCCGGGCACCACTCCCCTTGAAATCGATGTCCACAAGTTCGCCTTAGTCCTTAGAACATGTTAGGATCAACCCCAACGATTAACACACGTCTAAATCTCAATTTCCATTTTTGGGGTCAAACGGGTTACGGGTTTTACCTCTGCCGTGACTGCACCGTCGTGCTCAGCCTGTCACCATCACAACGTCCTTGTCTCTCTGTCCTCACACTCTCTCAGTCTCACAATGGACAAGTGATAGAGTAGGGTGATATGGGGTTGTGTCTAGGTTGCTCACGGTTTAGGGTTTTTGGAAAGGAGAAAATGAAATGATGAAGATAGTTGAATGAGAGGAAGAGATCTGAGGAAAAATTATTAAATAAATGGCCAATGGACATAGATCCACTAATTAGGGAAAGCCACCAATGAGATGAATGACACTTGTCACTCATTCAAGGGCCCACATTTAATCTCCAACCAATCAGAATTAAGCATTAATTAATTCGAATCCCGAGATGTAAAAGTCACCGATTTGCGATCCCGTGACCATAACTTCTTCGTCCAACGTCCGATTTCGACGTGCCGCCTTTCTACGGACTTGTGACGACCCGATTTACGTTACGGCCATAGGTCAAAGCCCAAAAAGAATCCCAGTTCAAAAGTCAACTTTTTCCTCACTAGGGGCAAAATGATCATTTTGCATTAATTAATAGAAAATTACAATAAATTAATGTTCAGGTCGTTACACATGCTTTCTGGATTCATGTAAGGAAGGTATCCCTTGTTTTCTAAACATAGGCTCTGGCTGAACGAATCGATAACCATATTGGTCGCTTTGTGGGTTGACAAAAGGCTGAAAAGAGACTGTCTTGGGAGTTTTTTGCAGGTCCGTGTGGAATTGTAGATTTCGGAGTCACTTTACCTTAATGTCGCACTAAAACTGTTTTCCACCGAGCTTTCTATTTGGTATGAGCTAGAGTACAAACATCTTCCTTTCTTTTGTTTAAAATGCGGTCATCTAAACCATCTTGGTTCCTGCTGCACATAGGCTCCTTTCCCTGCCAAGTCGGTCGAGGCTTTTGAACGTTGGAAGACACTTCATAAGGAGGTTCACTCCATCCAACCAAATAATTAGCTACTCAATCGGATTTTTGTCTGACTTTGAGGGCTGACTTCAAGGACCAAGGGTTTGTGCTCTGATCAGGAAAAAGGCAATGAGTATCACGGGCGTTGTGCAATCATTTAGGGTTACATTTAGAGGAGTTGTCGAAAATGTGCAGGGTTTTGATGATACTGGGGCAGAGTTAGCCATTGGAACTTGGATAATACTGTGTTCAGAGGAGCTTCTGGTCATCTTCTAATTTGGATTCTGCTATGCCCCAATGTGGGTCATCTTCGATGTCGTCGAAGTTTCTTCTTTGAGTATGCAAGGGCAAATACAGAGGGTTGTAATGAGATTGTTTCTGATAGATGGGTTCCTGATGACCTACCGCGCCCCCTAGAACTGCTCGTGGCACCACCGCCACCCCTAGGGCCTGCTGCCCCCGATACTGATGCAGTACTCCGCCCATGTTCTGCTACACCTCGGCCTGCTCCACCCTCCTGAGCTAACAATGGGCACTCCCTCCGAAAGTGTCCTCGCTCTCCACAGTAGTAGCAAGCATCCCTACTGGGTCCACCGGTCTGCCTCCCAGTGGAAGCAACAGAAGTAGCACTCGCCTGAGGAGTCGGCTGTGCTCTAGCTCCCCGGAATCCTGAGCCCTGAAAACTGCCTGGTCTGCTAAACCGGGCTCCACCAGCCGATGACGAACCACCATAATTGCCCCGCTTCGGGGTACTCTGACTCGATGCTTCGGGAAAAGAATGCTCTCTGCGTCGCACACTGCCCGAGTACTGTGGCCTATCCAGCAAACTGGCCTCCACTCTAACAGCAGCATCAGACAACTCCCGGAATGTAGCAAACGAGCCGGCTGTCACAATGGCTCTAATCTCTCCTCGAAGGCCCAACTCAAACTGACGGCACTTCTCAGCCTCGGTTGCCACAAATGCAGGAGCGAATCGGGATAGCATCTGGAATCTCTGCTCATACTCGGCTACTGTCATGTTCCCTTGTTTCAACTGAAGAAATTCCGCCTCTTTGGCATCCCGGAAAGAGCGGGGATAATACTGGTCTAAAAACCGCTCCCGAAAAGTCTCCCACGTCACAGTATGTGCATCCCAGCCGGACAACTCCAGCGTATACCACCACTCATACGCTGCTCCATCTAGCAGAAACGTAGCCAACAAGACCCGGTCCTCTGGAGGATAATGCATCACTCCAAAAATAAGCTCGAGCCGGGTAATCCATCGGTGAGCTTCCTCTGGGTCTGCCCCACCGTTGAAAATAGTAGCCCCAAGCCGCTAGGCTCGCTCAATCGAAGCGCTCTCAGTCCCTCTCGCCGCTTCATCTTCAGGTCGTGGAGGGGGTTCACGTCTCGGAGGCATGGTCGAACGTACGCTGAAAGAGGCATAGAGTTAGTGAAACAACCTAGATACGACCTCATACCGACACAAACCAACAAACCTATGCACTGATACCAATTGTCAGGACCCGTCCCAAATATCGCCTCGATACCCGGGACGAACCCTGCTCCCGTCTAACAATCACACCCACAGTACCCAAAATAACCTCAAATCTACTATAAGCATAATTATCAGACGAAGGAGTAAATATAATACAACTGTAAGTCAGAGCATAGTTCTACAAAATGGGCACAAAATCCTACTATGCTAGTCTGGCAACGGAAGAACGTCGTAAGCTCTATGCCTCAATTCCTGCCTCAACGTTCACCCCAACGCGATCACCACGACCTGGAGGGAAAATTTAAAACCAAAAGTGTGAGTGGACTAGAATAAATAAAGGTTTCAAAATCAGTTTATCATCAAATCAAAGTTAAGGAAACGTAGTAATAATATTTGTTCCCTCCGTTTTGAAAACATGCATGCCCAACTACATATTAGAAAATCATATCGTAAAACATCATAAGAAACAGAAACACTATAAAACTGCATCATAAATCGTGAATATCAAGGTATCATTTTACGATCAAACCTGCTGGGTCTATCCGAGTCTTTAAACTCAACCAGGCCTCAATAATATCCGAGTCTTTAAACTCCCGAGTCTTTAAACTCAATAGGCCTACGGGGGTAATATCGTAAGTATCCGAGTCTTTAAACTCCCGAGTCTTTAAACTCAATCCGGGCCCGTCCCCCGTTAATCATAATCCGGGTCTTTAAACCTAATAACCAGATCCAGCAAATCCAATCCAAATTCAATGTAAAACCAATTCTAAATCCATAGCCAAACTCGAATTCGAAATCCCTGGTTCGAAGCCCTTCCGGCGTTCAGAACCGACATTCCGAATCCAAAACCGGAAATCCACTTTTAAACCAAAAACCACATTTAATCACAAATTATGTTTCATAATCCATTCATCATCATCAGAAAACAGTTATAGATTGAAATCCCTAAATATGGCATCAAAATCCGAAATCCAACTTTTTCTCGAAAAACGTGCAAACATATCAACCACATGTAATCATCATCATAAAGCATAAAAAACGTATTTAATATCATAAAACATCAATACAACAGTTAGGCATGCTCATAAAGAAAGAAAGAGTCCACTCACGAATCAGAACGAGTCAATCGCGCTCCGTGCGCTCCTCGACCGTCTCAGGCGTCTCATGTCCTGTCAATATGCACAAAAGAGGGTCACAAATACATCAAGGATACTAACCCTAATTTCCCCAATTTTTCGGGAATTTATTAATATTTTAATCTTAAACCCTAAACCGTCCGGATTCCCGAACTATCTCACAACATCGTCTGATTAACCCGAAAATCATACCAATGGATTCTTTAGGACATTTAGAACCAAAACCATGTTGGAAGCTTGGCCGGAATCCTCCCCACGCGCCGCCCAAAGTGGCTGCGCGTGGGCCTTACGCGCCTGCTACAGTGCTCCTTCAACCTCGAGCCACCCGGTTCAACACAGTTGAACCGGCGTGACCGGTTCTCTGTGATTCCTCCACCATTCTTCCTCCTTTCTTCTCCATTAGCATCGTCCAGTCCCTAGCAACCTTCCCATGTCCTTACAATTGAAATTCACGGCCCAAAACCACACGATTTCTCCCTCGAAAAACTGAGCCCGTGGCCCCTGTTTTGGCCGCCCGCCGCCCAGGTCCTCCCCCGGCACGGCACCACAACCAAACGACTCCTGGGACCTTCAGGAGTCTCACCACGACCACCAAATCCCTCGACTCTAGCCCTAGGTCCACGACTTTCGAATTGAAATTCACGGGAAAAACAGAGGAATTGAGCTTACCTTTCGATTCAGTCTCCGCCGTGTGCACCGCCGCGTGCCACGGTGTTCGTTGGGTTCCCTGCAACCACCTGAGCTTCCCACTGTCTTGGTTTGAGCCACCACACGGCACAACCACCGCCACAGTCCACCGTCTCTCTGTTTTCTCCAAAAATCCAGCCGTCCACCGTCGTGTCCCCGTGCACTATTCCTCCACCAAAACACGATCACCAGCTCAGCCTTGTCTCTCTGTCACTCTCTCAATTCACTCTTCACTCACTCACACCCTGAATCGATCACTGTCTCTCCAAGTTTTCCCCTCTATTTTCTGTGTTCGAAACCAATTGCACGGTTTGAAATCGTGCAAAGTGTGGTCGTGCATATGTGAGACCCTCCTAGAACCATCCAGCCCCTTGCACGTGTCCATCACTCCATGGCTCAAAATAAATATCCCAATCCACTACTTCCACTTGCCGTTATCTGATTGGGCTGAGGGAAAAAGACCAATTTGCCCCTCGTTTTAATAATTACCTTTTTGCCCTTAACTTCCTTGACCCGTAACTATTCCGTCCGACGTCCGATGACAGCGTGCCGCCTGTCGTTGTACTCAGGACGTCGAAACCTATCTAACGGTCCTCGATCTACGAGAAAATCACAAGTCCACTAAAAAGTCAACATTTTCCTCAATTAGTCAAAATTACGGTAATGCCCTCAATCTTTCGAACGTCATAACTTTTTCTCCGATTGTCCGAATTGAACCTGCCACCTGTCTGCGGACTAGTGACGTCCTAAACTACGTCACGGTCAATGGTCAACACTTATCCAACCGGTCAATCAAAAAGTCAACTTTTGACACACTATTCACAAGGGCAAAATCGTCCTTTCATACAAATATTTACAAAAATTACATTTATACCCTTCCCGAAGGTACGGGTTGTTACAAAATAGGATATGCTTTGGAGGTAGCAGTCTAAGGTCTCTTGGTTATGGGAAAGGGAAAAAATACGAAATTCTTTCACTAATTTACAATGGGGCCTTTGTGTAGTATTACTGCCAACTATTTGAGTCTTCTGGAAAGGTAGATTTAGGTAGTGTGCTTAATGTTGTTCATCTGATTCTCAGGGTTACAGATAATGAGTCACTTTGTCAACCTTTTCATCGCTAGAAGCTTGAAGCTATTCCCTTTGGATGTTTCCCACCAAGGCTCCTAGGGTGGATGAGATGCTGGCCTTTTTTTTTATCAGTGTTTAGGGGACGATATTTAGGTTTTTGTCTTGGGCTTTTGAATGAGGGCTTGAGCATCCAAGAGGTCAACCTTACCCTGATCTCCCTCATTCCAAAAGTACGGAAACTCACTCCCAAAACTCATCAAATCCAATTCATCCGGGCCATTGCCCAAAACATTCTGAAAAGCAGAGAAAAACCAATGAAAATATCAATCATGCGAGTTTGCTGGATCTGAAGTGCGCCCAAGTCTTTAAACTCAAAACCATGCGCAAATAATCAGGTCTTCCCGGGATATCAACGAGTCTTTAAACTCAAAAGCCAATCACAGGCCTCGGGGGGGTATCATAACCGAGTCTTTAAACTCAAAACATTTCAATCCAGGGCCCTCCCCCCGTCAATCAACCGAGTCTTTAAACTCAAAACTAGATCCAGCGGTATTTCTCCCATTTTTCAATCAACAGTGAAAACCACAGAAACTCCATATCCAAATTCGCAACAATGATTCTGTAAGCTAGCACACGGAACCATCATCCCGAACCCAAATCCAGATTTTCTTCCCAAGTCTTAAAACCAAATCCGAAATCTCATTTCCGAAATCCAGTTTAAAAACCGAAAGCTCGTTTATCGAAACCTCAGAAACAGGGCTCTAGGCCCGAAATCACTTTTTTAGAAATCCATTTCAAATCCTTGAAATCAAATCATATTTCAAATCCTGAAATCACTTCATTAAAACCATGATCAAACCACAAGATCATTCGAAATCTCGTAAAACGTGCAAATAAGTAAATATCTCGAAATTCGTGCAAAACCGTAAACCATCAAGAGCATCAATCAAATCATAGAATCACGTATAGAAAACATATAAAAACATATATGCATGCATCAAGAGTTAGAAAGTAAAGTCCACTCACAGACCACTTCCGTCGCTGCCTCAATACGCGTGCGCTTACGCCGTTTCCGGCTAACCCTGACAAGACCCATCCCAATCCCCCCGGGACTACCATGGAATGTGTCATGCTCCCGTCTGAAAAGAGGTGTCAGACAAGGTATAACCTATTGCCACTACCCAAACGGGCTCCCAGAGTGCGCAAGGATCAATGGAGGAGGTGTGCGATGTCCTAGTCTCTGCTGCAGTCGCATCCGGAATCGACCTGAAGGGCATTAAAAACAAAAGCTGTGAGTGGACGAAAATAAATAAGTCTGTTTAAAACATTTATAAGACCTTTATGCCCCTCAGTAAAAACATATGCATGCAGCAAAAACCAATAATCACATATTTATTTCAAAATAACCATTAGGGCCTTAGCCCGGAAACCATAAGCATAGTTTCAAATCCCAAAAGTCAATCCAAGAGTTATTTCATAAATCCAGTAATATACATTTATTATTTTTCCATCTCCGCCATCCTCGATGCCTAGCGTCCCTGACGCTTGGCGTCCCCGACGTCATATCTCACGGTATTAAGCAACGCGTACTGCCGGGGTCTCACCGGGTCCATATCTCTGACATCCCCGATGTCTGACGTCCCTGACGTCAATCATAGCAATCCTGCTCCTGAGTCACTATACGGTCCGGCTACTCCGTACAATGACCCCTCGAAGACAATGCACTGTGACTTCTCCAGGGTCCCCGACACTTGGAGGAGACCAATATATATATCCTCGTATCGAGATGGTTTTATGGAACACATTTTATTACTCACTTCCAAAATATCACAAGGGCCCTGCCCCGAATTTCCATAAAACCGTCATAAGTCCAAATAGTTGATTATTAAATCCGAAATCATTTATTCAATTCCATTTTAGGGTCCCCGACCCGAAATCACATATATAAATCAACTGGGCCCCTAACCCGATTTCATAAGTCAACTGGGCCCCTGGCCCGATTCTTAAATCAACTGGGCCCCTGGCCCGAATTTACTTTATCAAATCCGTAACTGTTTCATAAAATCATATCCGAACCACAATTATGGAAATCAGTGCAAATCCGGAAAATCTCGATTTACGCGCAACCCGTAAATCGCCTCGAAATGCGTGAAATCACATAAATTCACCGATATCCAAATCAAAGCATATAAAAGCAATTATAACAATCATGAAAAAGTTATGCATGCATCGAATTTATAAAACCAATGTCCACTCATAGACCGTTCAAACGATGAGCCTCGATTTGCGTGCCATAGGCTCTCCCGAGCCAATCGCTATTGCCGGGACTCCCAAACCTGTCCAAATTTTAATAGAAGGTTACTAACTACTTAATTAACCTCCTACCAAGGCCCCGTGATTTTCTCGAACTTTTAACTATTTTTAAACCATCCCTAAACCTTCCGATGCCTCGAAACATATCGAGACGGTGTCCGATAGACACGAAACCAGTCCCAAAATGTTCGTTACATCGAATAGAAGATTACATATGTTGAACATTTTCTCAAATTACTGTTCATGCACCCTCACGCGCCCCCAAGAAGGCTCAGATCACTGTTCATCGTCACCAACACCCAGCTGAACTAGTTACTATTCACGACACTGTTCACCGTCGGGTTTTCTCTGTTTTTGGACCGGTTCAAGGTCCATTTTAGGTCCATTCCATCCCATTTTAATCCTAATATGTTCCTAATCTCATTTCTAATCTTTCTAGTTAATTAAAACGGAACAAAATGTCCAAAACCATACCTTCATCCGTCATCAATAGCGGCCGGAGTTTCCCTCGCCGTTCACAGCCATTTCCGGCCATTCCAACCTTCAAAAACAATCCTATTAGACTCCTAGAGTGCCCAAAAATATTTCCCAATTCATAGAATTAGCCAAAAACCTACAAAACCGAAACTTGGATTTTTGAATATTTCCTTACCTCACGGTCGAGCTCCGCCGTCCTCCACCGTGAGCCACCACCGTCGTGTCTTCAGCCTCTTACTCACTCACGGTCACTCTCAGCTCACACGTTCATGTTGGTGAGGTGTGGGTGGTGTGTTTGTTAGAAAATGAAAAATGAAGGAAAATGGTGCATATGGTGTTTTTGGGTTTGTAGAAGAAAATAGGAGAATGAAGTTTGATGAAGAGAAGTGTCCACGGTGAGGGAATGAAAATGAGAGAGTGAGGTGTCTGATCCATTAAAAGAGAAAAGAGACAAAACCAATGGTCCAGATTCAACCATGGAAATGAGATCAAGGGCTTAGATGCAATCTGAGTTGTTTTTTATGAATGGCTGAGATTAAAAGGTAGTTTTAATCCTATTTAATTGCCTTAGTGGAACTTGATCCAATCTAGCCAATGGGTGAGTGAAACTTGTCACTCATCCAAATGCCCTCCAACCACCAATTCAGAATAAAATAATCGACACGGTTACCGAGACGTAAATTTCCCCGATTCCACGTTTTAGACCATAACTTCCCTGTACGAAGTCCGATTTCGGCGTGACGCCTGTCTATGAATTCGTATCAACTAGCTCTATGTAACGGTTCTTGGCCCTCGTCCATCGGACATCCCGGTCAAAAAGTCAACATTTTCCCCCATTTCGTCCAAATTACGAAAATGTCCTTGGGCTTCCGAACATCATAACTTTCACTACGAACGTCGGAATCGAACGTGCCACCTGTCTATGAACTCGTGACGTCCCAAACTACGTCACGGTCATTGGTTAAAGTCCTTTTGACCGTCTGAATTAAAAGTCAACGTTTTGCCCACGCCCAGGGACAAAACGGTCATTTTGTACAATTCGTCCGATTTCGCTCAACTAATCCCAGATTAGTCATTCTAAATCATAATTAAAGAATATTAAATCCCGATATTCGGGACAGGTTGTTACAAACCCGCTATCACCAGCTTTCCCGAACCTGTCCAATCTCCCATAATACTTGTATACTCGTGAGCTTATGCCTCTGCTCTATAAGTAGCCTCGATTCTCGTGCAACAGCCCTGGAGGGTTTCAAAACCAAGGAAAATGTGTGGGTGGACAAAAATAAAGGTTACTAAAACATAGTTCATAACATATTAATTTCCCTCCTTTTTGTAAAACTATGCATGCAGTAAGTTTACCAATAAAACAACAATCACAAAAAAAAATGCAGTAATAAGAAAATCCAATAGTTCTAAAAACCTATCCAATTTAAACTTGTATCAAGAATCAATGCACATACGTTCAGGCCAAAAGCATAAGGAAAATAACTACATTGAATCAATCAATGCATAATCATAACAGTCACATAGAACCCATCACACTGACTGACCCCTTCTCGATGTCTACAACTAATTCCTCATATCACAAAGCCACCCAGGGATACAGCATCTGAGGGCCCACCCAAGGATACAACATTCGAGTGTCCAACCACATATCATACTACACTACCGGTAGGCCAGTCATAACATATAACCACTCGGGAACTACGGAACCTAACTCAGCGTCCGAGTGGCCACCCAGTGATACAATATCTAGGTGTCAGCCATATAACCCAACTATTCAGGGATCCAGCGTCGGAGTGGTCGTCTAGGGATACAACATCTAGATGTCAATCACATACCATAAACATTCGAGGATACAACATTCGAATGGGCGCCAAGGGATAAAACATATAGGCGTAACCCAACAATCCAATCACACCATATGTATCCAAAAGTTACTCAACCATACACAACGCTAGCCTCATGATCATGAGCCCCCGACTCGACGTCTGAGACTACTAACCAACATGCACCATCAAGTATATGCTCAATAGTCACACAACTATATCACATACTCATTCCAAACCTAAAACCAGGTTCATAACCCAAAACTAGACTCAAAACTCGGGCCTAAGCCCAACCCGCACATCATGTCAAACCACGTAAAACGAACCCTTCAAATAATCCGAAAAATCATACCAAAATTCTAATTCACCAACCAACATCAAATCAAGTACAGCACAACGAGTATAAAAACCACATCCACAACCTAAATACGATCTGATGAGCGTGTTTTAGCTCCCAAAGTTCCTTTGTTAAGAACTACCAACCGAGATTGCTAGGTACTAGTGGAGGAAGGCCAGCCGTCGAGGAATTCTCTAGTTAGCCTAGCAGAAATTGTGACACCCTAAATAGAGGGAAAAGCCTAGTTTTAGGAATTTTTAAGCTTTCAATCAAGCCACGGTGGCAAAGAAGGCTTGGCGGCTGTTGGAACATTCGAAGTCCTTAGCCTCTAAGATGTTCAATGCTCGTTACTTCCATTATCGAGACTTCTTGCATGCTGAGTTGGGATCCCCCCCATCCCCCCCTTCCTTAGCATGGCTGTTAACTCTCTGGGGTTGGGAGGTAATTCAGAAGGGTATGCTTTTTCGAGTAGGCAATGGAGCCTCTGTTAGGGTGTTATGTGATGATTTTAATCCAAAACCTCTATTTAATGATCGATTTAAGGGTATTTATAGTAGCCATGAATGTGGTGGTTGAGCACTATTTGGAGTAGGTTCCAAGTTATAACAGGAGATGAAGCCACGTGTCCCGTAGATTCAGGATATTTTCCAAGTGGCAACCAACTTCATAGTGTGTCAGGGAGTTGGTATTGACAACTGGCTGATTAGACTAAGGGGTGCCGATCACACGTGCCGAATGGAGTGCTCAGTATGCATGCCGACTGGAACCAACTGTGTCGGCGGCCGAACAATATCTTCGAGTGGTATGCCTACGAAATGATATCTCTGTACCATCTACCAAATGACTTCACTTGGTTAGCTTGCCGACTAGCATTGCATGCCAATTGGTGGCTCATCGATTGGTGATTGTGTTACTCGTACGAAGCCTAGTTGGTCTATATGGTATCAACAATACTCTTGAGTCACACGAGTAATATGTATATGACAGAAATGGGAATCTATAATGCTTGTATACCACGACCACGTGAAAGTTAGGTGTGAAGCACCATCACCACAAGTCCCCTAGAGCTCGGGGATAATTTAACACTATTCACTAGTATTACAACCACTGCAGGTGAACAATCACGTGGAGGCTGATCCTTAGCCATTCAGACAGGTATCGAGATACCAACGACCCCTATTGTGAAGCTGATCTGTAGCCATTCAGACAGGTATCGAGATTCCTAGGTTGGCGGAAGGCTGGTTGGCAGCAATGAAGAGGTTGCTGAGACAAGTGGGAAACCTTATGGGGGTGCTAGAGCCATTTAGTCAACCATTGGTCTAGAAACAGGGTCAGTCACAGTGATAGGTGACCCCACAAAAGAAGAGTCAGAGAAGGAAGAAATCCTAACTGCCTTGACCATACAGACAACAAAGTTCAGCGTGGCTAGGCTTAGAAGCAAAGGGACAAAGTAACCATTGAGAAGTTCCAGTTGGCCTGTAATGTGCCGTCTGGCGTGGAATTGAGTGTGGTCGGACCCAACGAGTTTCCCAGTGATCCTCTAGAGAGATTCACGTTTTTTCATACCGAGCTGTTCACCCATGGGGTCAAGATTCCCCTACATCCCTAGTTGAGGAAAATGGTTCGGAATTTGGGGGTGGCTCTCGGTCAGCTTAATCCAAATGTTTTGATTATCCTAATTAGTTTATATGTTGCTTTCCATAAGGCTAAGGAAAGGCCACCGACTTACGCCCAAGTGGTGTATGTGTACGAGTTCGCCCAACAGCAGTAGAGTAAGGGCTAGGTGCATGCTCGGTGTAGGGATAAGATGTCCCAAGGGGAGTATATTTACGATCTTTCGTCCTCCCAGAAGACGTATGAAAAGAAATTCATCTTCTTTGGTAGGAACTGGGGAGGATAGGGCATCCCGTCGGCGTTCCAAGATCTAAGCCGTGAAGGTCGGTCCCCATGGAAGTTGTACTTTTTATCTGTGTATTTTCGCCTTTATAACGGTCAGTACTAAGTGGACTAACCTGATTATATCTGTGCAGGTACTGTCCCAGAGGCGACCGTGTCTGAGGAGGAAAAGATCATCTATGAGCGGGTCAAGAAAGAAATTTAACCCGACCTGGCGCCATCGGGACGTTCTTCGAGTTCCCCAAACATTGCTTTAGGTCGGTCTAATCCCCAATCTAGGTAAGGATGAGTATTTCGAGTTTGTTCTTTGTTTTTCTAATGGCTCGGTCGGTATGCTGACTTTCACTTTTTCTTTATAAGTTGTCCCTAAAGACGCTAAAGGGCTAATTGACCAAGCGTCAAAGGTGGTCTTCGACTTAGAGGGGCAATCGATGGCTATCTTGACCGAGCATAACAAAGAGGCTGGATCGACCGAGACTCCTCCTCCAAAGCAGGTCGGGAAGAAAATAAATGAGGCACTGGGTGTCCAAGAGGCTAAGACGAATAGTGGGCCTTGGGAAGAACCCTAAGTAGAAGAAGGCACCCGCGGGGTAAAAACTTGTGGTGGTCGAGTCTCCTTCCTAGCCGACTGCTAGTGCACCCAAGTCGTTCGACAAGGCGTCGAAATAGATTACTCACCCCTCCGAGCCGACCATCGCAACATCTAAGCAGTCGTTAGGGTTAAGGCCTTGGTTATTGAGTTGGACAAGGAAATGGCTAAAGACGACGTCGAGCGGGAGAGGCAGGTCTGGTAGGCCCTTAAACAAGAAGTTAGGGAAGTGAGGTACCGAGTCAAAATTTTGGACATTTTTAGTGTGTGCCTAGAGCCTCTGCCCGTTATTCGGGGGGTGGCCTACCAGTCTCTGTCGTTCCGGACCAAAGATTTCCCTCGTTCGTCAGCTCATCATCAGGAAATCTCCCTATTCATTTTCCCGGCGTTGCAATCGGTTCCTCGTTTGGTATCTCATCATTTGTCTTAATCTCATTATCCTCTGCCACCATATCTACATCCATTGCCACTATCTCATCATTCTCTGCCACCATCTCATCATCAAGCTGGTCGGCGTGAAGAAGAGATGGTCGACCACATGGATGTCGGTCTGGAGAAGTTTTCCAAGCCGGATGCTAAGTGGGAAGACGTCTCGGTCGCTGTCCGTGAGAAGCTATTGCATGTCTTCAACGGCTTGACGAGCGATGCTACAATGGAGTTATCCAAGCTGCATGACTTGCCAGAAGGCTCCATGCTTGAGCGAATGTCGAAATCACTCCTCATTACTTCCCATGTAAGTGCTCGGTCAAAGTTACACTTGTAAAATTTTCATATTGTTGCTGTAATGTTTCTGAGTTGTGATTCGTTTGTGCAGTCCCTCGGTGAGATGTTCATCAAATATTCTCATACCCTGAGGCGAGTCATTGCGGTTGATGGGGAAAAGCTAATTTAAGGAGTAGTCATCCGCCATAACCCCGCAGTCGTAGGAGGCCGAGTTGGCCATCAAGTCCAAGAATGAGATGGAGCTGAAACTTCAAGTTCAGCAATAAATTTCGGATCAGCAGAAGGCCCAGCTTAGCATGTACTGTGAGGAAAGATCGACGATGCTCGGTTGACAGCCGATGAAGCTGACTACTTGAAAGCTGAGCTTGAGCCGATCAAGGAGGAGCAGGAGTAGAGGGGTTTGGAGGCTGAGCAGACGAAGGTTGAGGTGGAGCACCGAGTGTCCGAGTTTGGTTAAGCCCATGTTGAATTAATGTACCAAAAGGCAGAAATCGAGTGCCTGCAGTTGGAGGCAGAGTACTCGATAGGGGATGCCGAGGTGGATGAAGGCCAAGGAGGTGGACCTAAAGGTGGTAATACAATTTTATCAAGCAAAACTTGCATCTACCCAGTCTGAGGTGGTGAACAAGTTCCTCAGGTCAGAGGTGTTTGAGCGCAAGAAAGATGACAATGTTCTAGTGACTAAGAAGGTAATTTATAAGAACATATTTGTTTCCTATCCTAACTTCGAATTCGACACCACTCCCTAGCTTTGTTTTCGGATGACTCTGGGGGCTGCGTCGGTGGTCGGCCAACCTAACAGCGAAAAGGAAGAAGAGGAAGAAGAGACTAAAAACCCTGGCCAGACCTCCACTGCCAAACCGACTACAAGGGATGCTGAGATGAATAACCCTCCTCTAGCCTGAGTTTTATCGTTTTCCAATTTTTTTTAACTTGTGTGTCGGTGTAGTTCAGGATTTCCTTTCTGCTTTTTGTAACTCTAGTCGACCAATGGGTCGATTGCCCCTTTTTAATGAAGACATTTTTGTGCAAATTTCTTCTAAGTGTCGATTGCTTCGACCCCTAATCGGTGTTGCATGTACTTAGCTTTCAAGTGTATACCTTGTTTGTAGACTGACCTGGAAATGTTGTTTTCATGTATTTAATGCAATAAATGTATGCTGGTGTTCGAATGGCCTGAATGTGTGGTCTTCATGTATTTAACTTAATAATGTATTCTTATGCGGTCTGACCAGAGTTGGTATGTGTACTTAGATAAATGTATGCTTGCGCGGTCTAACTAGTGTGTATGTATTTAAATAAGTGTACGTATAATGAGACTAACCGATATGGTGTTTGGTCTACATGATGCATGCCCTTATAGACTAACCGATTATGTGTTTGGTCGGTGCGTTAAACACTTAGAGAAAGTTAGTGTATGCTAGTGTGTCTGTAAAGTAGCCTCAGCTCGGTATTGTGTTTTGAGCTCATGCCTTAGGAAAAGTTCTCAATGTATAGGCATCTGCCTCGGTTGAGGACTTGCACAGACCTCTTGAGTGTTGGAACTTGGTGTGTCTCTCGGTTCCTCAAGTTCTCGGTCGAGGAAAGTCACCGAAAGGGGAGCGGAGATGAAAAAATTTTAAGTGTAGGATTTGTAATGATTTTGCGACGTGGTCGGAGTGGTAAGAGGTTGTGGTGTGAGCGTTTGTGTGCTCAGCCCGCTTATCTGTGGACCGACCGACTGATTTGTAATGTGGAATGGTTAGTCACTATTAGTCAGTTGACCAAGTGGGTGAGGGCTTGTCCGTATGTCGGGACGTGGTTAGCGTTAACCGACCGGTGTAAATTGTGGAATACGGTCGGTTCCCTTGTGCCTTGTTAGCTATTTGGTACTAAGTGTTAAGTGTTGCCTCAGTGTAAATGTGTTAAAGGGTAGCTCGGTATATGTTAAGCAAGACAGAGTAGAATAAAGGAAGATAAAATCTTGTCATTGATAGTTTGTGTGGGTCAACATGGATTAGTACAATGAGAGCCTAAGTGCAACTTACAATATTATGGTCATTAGCTGAATTAAATGTAGTACCTCTTGAGATGGTCGGCATTCCAAGGGTGGTCTAGGATGCGTCCGTCAGTGTCAGAGAGTTCATAGGTGCATGTTCAGCATATCCAGGTTATCTTGTAGGGGCCTTCCCAATTGGGGTTGAGTGTACCCATTGATCAGTCCCTAGTGGCCAGACTGACCTTCTTCAGTAGCCAATCATGCACTTGGAAAGTGCGGGGTTTGACCTTTGCGTCGTGATATTGGTGGAGCCATTGTTTGTAGGAAATATTCTGAAGGTGTGCCTTCTCTCGGTGTTCCTCAATGAGGTCTAAATTAAGTTCCATCAGATCGTCATTCTGGTCGGTGTCGTATGTGAGGACTCGGTATAACTCTCCATCGATCTCAATAGGGACAACGGCCTCCTTACTGAACGCTACAAAGAAAGGAGTCTTAATGGTAACATTTGGTACGAAGTGCGGTATGACTAGAGTGCGCTGGGTAGGATGTATGGCCATTTTCTTTTGGTTTCTCCGAGCTAGGTCTTCAGAGTGTGTTTGATGATTTTGTTTACAGCATCGACTTGGTCATAAGATTGAGGGTGAACAAGGGAGGCAAAGCAAAGGTGGATGCTGTGTCGAGCACAAAAAGCTCTGAATCTGTTGTTGTCGAACTACTTCCTATTGTCGGTGATGATCGTGTAGGGGATGCTGAATCGACAGATGATGTTTTGAACAATGAAAGTCTCGATCTGGGAAGTGGTGATGGAGGCGAAGGCTTTATGTCAGGGCCCACCCTTAATCCCCCAGGATTAGGGACTAACCCTGCTCCCGTCTGACTTACGCATGACACTAAGGCCAAACAGATGTCCAACATTCATGTGACACGCAAGTCGGACAAGGGATTTCTGAACCAAACGTCTCACTATCTTCCAAACTTCCCAGAGCGCAGAGTCTACTGTGGATTGGACGTGTGATGTCTCCATCTCTCTCGACCAACAGCCCGCGCCGCAACAACCTGGAGGGTATCGAAAACACGAAAAGACTGTGAGTGGACAAAAATAAAGTATAAGTTTAAAAACATTTATCAGAAAACACATACATTTATACCCTCCGTTTAAAAACCAATGCATGCATATCAATTTCATATCATAACCCATGTACGAAACCATCAAAAACCATTTCATCCGGGGCACTGCCCAAAACCTCAGAAAACCATTATCATCAATTCTCAGTGAACTCCAAAACACATTTGAAACCACACTCTCATCCATCGAACCTGCTGGATCTATCCGATTCTTTAAACTCCCGAGTCTTTAAACTCAATATCCAAGCCTCAATAATCCGAGTCTTTAAACTCCCGAGTCTTTAAACTCAATCCGGGTCTTTAAACCCAATCCGGGCCTGTCCCCCTTTAATCATAATATCCGGGTCTTTAAACCCAATAACCAGATCCATCAAATCCAATCAAAACCATTTGAAAACCATTTTCCATCCAGATCCAAACCCGAATCCGAAACCACTGGCCTGATGCCATTCTGGCATCCAGAACCGTCATTCTGAATCCAAATCCAAAACTCATACCCATTTCCTTTCTAGATCCGAGTCCGCAACCATTATTCCGTAAGCTAGCATCCGGAATAACCATTTCGAACCCAAACCTGAAATTCCACTTCAAGTCCCGAAACGAATCCCGAATCGTCACCCGGAATTCCGATTCCAAAACCCGAAATCACCTTTCTGAAAACTACTTTGAACTGGGCCTTAAGCCCGAAAAGACTTTCCAAAATCCTTTTACTTTCCTTGAAATCCAACCGTATTTCACATCCCGAAATCAATTTATTAAACCAAGTTCAAATCACGATAGTTATCAAAACCTCGTAAAACGTGAAAACTGTCATTTCCTCGAAAAACGTGCAAAAACCATAAACCATCACAAGCCATAATCAAATCATAGAATCACATATGAAAACGTATAAAAACATATATGCATGCATCAAGAGTTAGAAAGCAAAGTCCACTCACGGACCATTCCGACGTCGCCTCGATACGCGCGCACTTACGCTACTCCCGGCCATCCCGCTACTCTCGGCTTTCCCGAACCTGTCCAAAGTCCATAACGAGGTTACTAACTACTTCACAAAAATCCTACTCAAATCCCATGACTTTCCCGAACTTCTAAGCGTACTTTAAACGAGACCCTAGATCTTCGTTCCCGCAGAACTAACCCGGAACAACGTCTGAATAACCCGAAACCTATTCCATTGGATTCGTTATGACATTTAGAACAAAAACTCAGTTGGACTCTTCACCGGAAACCGCCGCACACGCCCCAACGCGCCGCCCAAAGTGGTTGCGCCTGGGCCTCACGCGCCTGCACCCATACATTGTTCATCATCGTCTTCCTTGGGTGAACCGGTCTGAACCGGCGCACCCGGTTTTCTGTCATTCCTCTATCTTTTTCAACCATTCCAATCCCAAAAGCTTCGTCCAATCCTCCTTAATCTATTCCCCACCTGAAAACTCAACATCGAAGCCCCTAACTCGTCGACTTCAAGTTCGAAAAAATTTACCGGAACCCCTGTTTCGGTTCCCAGCTAATTAGACACTCCCCCGTCACGGCATCAAGCTTATTCGACTCCTAGGGACCTCCTGAGTCTCATAGCACCCACCAAAATCCTAGACTCATACTCAAAACCCACGACTTTTGGATTAAGTAAAACGGGAAAACAGAGCACTTAAAGAAAATCAAAGGGCTTACCTGCTAAGCGACAGCCACCGTGCTTACCACCGCGTCCTGCAGCGTTCACAGAGTCACCCTAGCCTCCTTCTCCGCCTTGCTTGAATCAAAACACCGCAAAACCACCACCAGCTACCCCGACACCTCTCTGTTTCCCAGAGAAATCGAACCTCTCACCCACAACAATACTTGCCCAATTTTCACTCTCAACCCAATCACCATCTCCCTTCTTCTCTCTATCGCTCTCACCACTCACAAAAACCTCACACACTGACTGAATCGATCAAAATCCTCACCGCCTCGCCTCTCTGTTTTATGTGCTTCAAAGCCAAATTGCACGGTTTAAAATCGTGCAACATGTACCCGTGTCCATTGTAACCACCTAGAAACCTCTAGGTTCCTTCCACGTGTCACAATCCCCTCAACCCTCTCACAAATATCTCAATCTCATCAGTACAATTGTCCCAATCCTGTTGCACAATTCCCAATGTGCAAAAGACCAAATACCCATCTTTGACTCCAAAATTACAATTTTGCTCTTACCGTTTTAGACACGTAACTTACACACCCTAACTCCGATGAACACGTACCGCCTGTCGTTGAATTCAGGACGACGATATCTACCTAACGGTCCTAGGTCAACGTGCCAAAACCCGATTGTACGAAAAGTCAACTTTTCCCCCTATTTTAGCCAATTTACGGTAATGCCCTCAACCTTCCGAACATCATAACTTCCTCCTCGGATGTCGGAATCGGGCGTGCCACCTGTCTACGGACTCGTGACTTCCCAAACTACGTCACGGTCATCGGTCAATGTCCAATTGACCGCCCGATCTCAAAGTCAACATTTTGCCCAAACTAGGGTTAAAATCGTCATTCTACGCTAAAGTCCAAAAGTACCCAACTAAACACTACTTAAGCTCACTAATCCTTCACTAATCACCGTCTTAACCCTAATTTCCAGGACGGGTCGTTACACTTTAGCTTCAACCCATTTGGTGAAGTAGTCTACTGCGACGACCGCGTACTCGGTCTGTCCTTTCCCAGTCAGCATCTTCCTGATCAGGTTGAGTCGGCACTAGGCGAAAGGCCATGGGCTGAGTATAGGTGTCGGGTTCTCAAGGGAAAGTAGGATGAACGGAGCAAAGCGTTATCATTTGTCGCAACACCGATTGAACTCGGTAGCATCAGCATGCTTGGTTGGCAAGTAGAAGCCATGGCGAAAAGCCTTGTGAGCTAGTGATCAGGGGCCTGAATGGTTGCCACAGATCCTTGCATGAATTTCTTCAAGGAGGATCTTCCCGGCCTGGGAATCGAGGCATTTGAGCAATAAGAGCATATAGCCCCACTTTTTGAGTTTACCGGTGATAAGGGTCTAGTGGGCTGCATGTCTGCGTATATTCTTGGCCTCGACTTTATCGGTCGATAGACTCCCATCGTACGAGGAATCGAATGAGGGGTGCCATCTATGTGGAGTCAGTGTTGACGTAAAGGACCACCAAGGAGAAGGTGCTTGGTTGGTGGAGTATTTCTACTGGGACACTTCATCTGGTCTTCTCGTCCAGAGATGAGGCCAGTCGGGTGAATGCGTCGACTTGATTGTTCTCGGATCGAGGGATCTGTGTGACGGTGTGAGCTTTGAAACTACTGAGGAAAGACTGATCCATATTTCTGTACATGCCCATGGAACCGTCCTTGGCTTCAAACTCATCGTTGACTTAGTTCACGACGAGCTAAGAGTCATTGTAGACCTGTATCTGCTCGGCCTCCATATGTTTAGAAATTGTAGACCAGCGAACAAGGATTTGTACTCTACTTATTGTTGGAAGCCTTGAACATGAAGCGAAGGGTGTACTCCAGTCAGTCCTTTTTAGGGGTGGTTAATACGAGTCCTACACCAGAGCCACTATGGCAGGGCGACCCTTCCATGTGAAGGAGCCAAGTAGATCAGTTCTCAGCCAAGGTAGGTCGAGATGTGGACGGTTTCTCTGGGCCGACTTTGTAACGGCCCGGATCCCGAGAAAGTGTAAATTTGGAGAAAATTGGAGTCAAGAAATGATTTTATCCTTGAAAAAGTAAAAAATATTGACTTTTTTATGAACCTCTTTTTAAGATTCCAGGAAAATCGTTATGAAGGTCTCGGGATCCTGAGTTCGTAGACAAACAGCACGCTAAAATCAAAGATCGTTTGAGGTTGTTTCGGGTCAAGAACCCTTAAGGGGTAAATGTTAATTTTATACTAGGGGCAATTTGGCCATTTTACAACCATGAACAATTGAGGGCTGCTACGTGTCAAACTCTAGAAAGTAATGGAATTCTCTCCTCCACCGACTTACCCTTTGCTTATATATATGTGTATGGGTGTTCTTGAGGGGAGTTTCGAGGGAAGAAAGCTGAGAAGGAGAAAGGATGTAATAACTCCTTACTTGTGGAGAAAAAAGAAAGAAGAACTGGGAGAGACTTACAGAGGGAATAAGAGCAAGGAAAATGGACGAAATTGAGGTGGAAATGGTGAGGAAAGAAGGGGAAATTAGGGAACGATGGCCCTATGAACCCGTGGGGTTAATTTCGGGTTTTTCGTTTTAGGAGAAGAACGATGAAAATGAGTGATCTTGTGGCATTCTGGGATTCTTAGGGTCATCTTAAGCCTAAAACCAAGGAACCCTACACACTGGAACGTGTTGGACAAGCTCTAATTCCCATGGCTATTAGTCGAAGGTATGAACCCATGCCTCTCGATTGTTTTCCTTGATTTGGATGACATAGAGATGTTTCTGAGGTTAAGAAGAATTATATGGTGAAGAAAGTGTGAGAAAAGAACGAAAATTGAGGAATTACAGCTGGCTCGCTGCCACGAGTGGGAGGACCCGGTTGTAGGAAAATGGGTCAACGACCCATGGTTGAAGACGACCCCTATGCGCGCGTGAATCCTACGTGCAAAGGCCTTGGGCTGCACATGGGCGCACATGCAGTGTTTTCTGGGGAAGTCTTCAACACGAAAATTGTTCCTTATTGTCTTCTAAGTTTAATGGTTCAAGAATCAAGTCATTTGAACATTGTATGAATCAATTATGACTGTCCAACGTTTTAGTGTTTTAATTATATTTTCCTAAATAAGAATTTTTGGATAAAGAGAAATTGGTTATTTAGGGAGATATGACTATTCCAAGGTGATTGGAGGTAAATTATATTCATGATATATGTAAAACTAAGATTAATTATTAATTTGAAATGAATACAAGTAAGCAAGAACATATAATAAAATGGAAATATGGATTAATTATGAATGTTGACTTAGGAGCATATTTTGTTGGGTAAAATTATGATCTTTTGATTATGGTGTACGAGTCTAGGTTTGGTGAATAAACTATATGTACATAAGTAACATATCTAGGGGCATATTTGTGCGATTGGTAAATTCTTTGCCTTGACGGGAAGCGGGTTGGAAGTAGGTGGTAATCCTGCAAGGACGGATTAGGTATGGTTAACTGAGTAAATTTGGACGTGGTTAAGATTAGTAGTATCCCATGTATAATCAGGACCGATCCGATTTTCATGGAAATCTGGAATGGGTCCTGTCAGGTTTGTATTACTGGCTCGGCTAGGAGGTAGGTGGACTCCCAATGAATTCCACGACAACTTGGCCCTTCTCAGATGGTCTAGGGAGAATGTGATATCAAACTCGCTGAGTTCAACGACCCATTTCAATAGCCGACCAGACGTGTCTAATTTCTGTAGCACTTGGCAGAGTGGCTGGTTGGTAAGGACAATGATAGCATGGGCCAAGAAGTATGGTCGGAGCTTCCTGGAATAAACGATAAAAGTAAAAGCAAGTTTTTCAAGGTTAATATACTTGGTTTTAGCGTCTTGTAATGCTTGGTACCACCAGTCTTTCTAATTAGTACCGAACTGACTGTAGCGTCGGATACAGACAAGTACATGATGAGAGGTTCACCAGTCTTTGGTCTGGCCAGCAATGGTGCTTAGTTCTTGTAATCCTTCAGCTCATTGAAGCCCTTGTTGCATTTCTCAGTCCAGGTAATGTGTTTGGACCGTGTCTTAAGGGCCTTGAAGAAAGGGAAGCACTTTTTGGTGGCCTTGGAAATGAAGCAGGTCAGAGCTGCAACTCGGCCAGTCAGGCTCTGGATGTCCTTCGGTGTTTGAGGAGGCTTCATGTCTAGAAGGGCCTCGATCTTCTCAGGGTAAGCCTTAATGTCGTGTTGTGATCATGAAGCCGAGGAACTTTCCTGAGCCGACCCCAAAGACACACTTGGCTGGATTCACGTGCATTCTGAAATTTTTCAGAACAAAAAAAAAAATCCAAGCAAGGTTAGTGATGTGTTGGTCGGTGTTCTTCCTCTTGACTAGTATGTCGTTCACAAAGACCTCCATGGTTTTTCCAATTTGGTTGACGAACATGTAGTTAACCAGACGCTCCTAGGTCGTGCCAGCATTCTTCAAACCGAAGGGCATAACGTTATAGCAATATAAACCATGGTCAGTAAAGAAGGTAGTGTGGATCTAGTCGGCAGGATGCATGAAGATCCGGTTGTTCACCGAGTAAGCATTCATAAAACCTAGCATCTCGTGCCTTCTAGTGCCATCGGCGTCGACCAGTTGGTCGATCTTAGGCAAAAGGAAGCAATCGTTAGTGTAACAACCCATCCTGGGAATCGGGATTAGATTAGTGATTAATGACGGATTAGTGAAGTTAATCAATAATTAGTTGGACGATTTCGGACGGACGGTGCAAAATGACGGTTTTGGCCCTAAGATGGGCAAAAATGTTAACTTTTAGTTCAAGTGGTCAAATGGACGTTGGCCGATGACTGTGACGTAGTTCGAGACGCCACGAGTTCATAGACAGGTGGGACGTCCGATTTCGACATTCGAGGAAGAAGTTATGATGTTTGGAAGTTCGAGGGTATTTCGGTAATTTAGTTGAAAAGGGGCAAATGGTTGACTTTTCATACCACATGTCTTTTTCACGTAATTCGAAGACTGCTAGATAGGTCTCGATCCCCTAAATACTACGACAGGCGGCATGCGTAAATTCGACTTCGGACGACTTGAGTATGGGTCTAAAAACGCTAGGGGCAAAATGGTAGTTTGTCATGTAGGGGCAATTTGGTCATTTGGCAGTCTTGGATTTTGTGCCTAGTAAAATTGGGACACTTGGCTGCTTAGGAGCTAGTGTCCACCAGAATTTGGACACATGTCCCTCTCTAGATGGTTGTAGAACAATCGTTCACCGCCCTTACAATGGTTAAAAATTGGTAAATCGTGGAAATGGCTTTTAAACGGCTAAAGAACAGAAAAACAGAGGACTTTTTAGTGTGTGACTGTGAAGCCCTTTCCCTCAAACCCAAAACCTGACCCGTGAAGAGTGACTAAGAAATGAATGAGAGGCTGAGGGTAGTAGGAGGATGGTGGTGGCTTGATCACGATGGTTGCAGGGGATGGTGACCCTGACCGTGAAACAACCGTGAGAAAAACAAAGGATGATCATGTTCTCAAAGCCATAAAACCCTCAAATCTCAACACTTGTCGGTAGGGTGTGAAGGAAAGATGAAGGGGGTGATGAGACGACTCTAGTGGTGCCACCATGGAGGGCCGCCGTGGACGGTGGCCGGCAAACTCGACGCGGTAAGTTTATGGTTCAAACTGTAGCTACTTGTTTTTAGTATATAATGATGGATTCTAAAGATTGAAACACGTTTATGGAGGTCATATAAGTCAACTAGGATCGAATTCAAGGTCTGAGAAGGAAGGTAAGGTGTGTTGCCCGTGAAATTCGATCTTTTCAATAAAAAATGGTGAAGCTGAATTTAGTGGTTGATAATCATCTTGATTCATTAGGTGAGGTTCTGACGGTGACCAGGAATCGATCACGCTTGGAAGGAAGGCCAGTGACGGTCTGTGGTGGCCAAAACCAGAGATGGAACATGGCCGGTTCATCCTTCAATTGAGGAGGTAATATTTAGAGTTTAAGTTCAGGAATTTAGGTTCTAAATTAATGGCAAAGGCTGAGACAAGCATTTAGGAATGAAAAGGATTAAAATCAGATGGAAAAAGGAGGAAAAATAGTTTCAAACCACCCACGCCGGTTCGAGTCTAGACCGGGTCGGCCTGGACTGGTTCGAACTCGGTTCACCTGAGGACAGGGACAGTGAACAGTAATTGCACGTGGTTTCACGCGTAGGGTGTTTGGGCAACTCGTGAGGGTGCGTGGGCCCTCTTTTCGACGGACGGTCAATAAGTGTTTTTAAGTATTCGATGTAACGAACATTTTGGGATTGGTTTCGAGTCGATCGGACATCGTTTCGATATGTTTCAGGATATCCAAAGGTTTTAGGGCTGGTTTAAAAATAGTTAAAAAATTCGAAAAAATTACGGGGTTTTAGTAGAAGCTTTATGAAATAGTTAGTAACCTTATTTTGGGATTTGGATAGGTTCGGGTTAGCCGGTGACTGGGTACGCACTTCGCCATGAAAGATCTTGGTGATCTTCATTTCTTCTTGGGAATCGAAGCCAAACGTACATCGACTGCGCGCGTATCGAGATGGCGATGTTAATGGTCTGTGAGTGGATTTTGCTTTCTAACTTATGATGCATGCATAAATGTTTTATATGTTTTCTACTTGTGATTTCTATGCGTGTAATATGATATTGATGATTTACGGTTTTGCATGTATTTCGAGATAATTACGTATTTGTACGTTTTACGAGCTTACGATTTATGTTGTGATTTGATCATGGTTTTGGTGAGTTGATTTTGGGATTTTACTTATGATTTGATTTCAATGATTTATAATGGATTTTGAAAAAGTGATTTCGGGCAGGAAGCCCTATTCATAAAAGTGATTTCGATAAATGTGATTTCAGGTTTTGGAACTGGATTTCGGAAATGATGATTCAGTTTTGGAGCTTGAAAGTGAATTTCTGGATTTGGTTTCAGACTGATGATTCTGGATGCTAGCTTACAGAATGATGATTGCGAATTCGGATATGGATTTTCTATGATTTTCACTTGGTTTTGGGTTTAAAGACCCGTTGAAACTTTGTTTTGGGTTTAAAGACCCGGATATGGCTGGATTGGTGTTGAGTTTAAAGACTCGGTTGATTGATGACGGGGGAGGGCCCTGAATTGATATGTTTTGAGTTTAAAGACTTGGTATATGTTTTGAGTTTAAGGACTCGGTTATTGTGATATCCCCCGAGGCCTGTTGATTGTATTTTGAGTTTAAAGACTCGTTGATATCCCGGGAAGGCCTGATTATGCGCATGTGTTTTGAGTTTAAAGACTCGGCGCGCTTGAGATCCAGCAACTTGATTGATTGATGTTTTACTTTGGGTTTTCACTGGTTTTCAGATGTTTTGGGTTGTGGCCCGGATGATTTTGGATTTTGTGGATTTTGGGCTGAGTTCGCGTACTTTGATGAGGATTTATGATTTTGGGCTGAGGCCTTGGATTTGAGTTATGAATTTGAGAAAAAGAAATGATTCCGGTTTTCATTAATGGTTTTCTTATCTTGGATATGAAATAGTTTTATGGAATAGTTTTCATATGCATGCATTGGTTCTTCGTTGAGGGTAAAAATGTACTTTCTTATAAACTGTTTTCTGAATGTACTATTTCTTTTGTCCACTCACAGTCTTTTATGTTTTCGATACCCTACAAGTTTGATGTGGTGCGGGCTGTTGTTAGAGAGACGGAGACATCACACACGCAATCCACAGTAGATTCTGAGCGCTCTGGGAAATCCGGAAATTTTTGGATGATTTTCTTGGGAATCCCTTGTCCGACTTACGTGTTACGTGGAGGTGGGACGTCGGTTTAACCTTCATGTTGCACGTAAGTTAGACGGGAGTATGGCTTAGCCCTTAATTCTGGGGGATTGGGGGTAGGTCGTGTCAGTTAGGGCAAGCTTTGTTCAGGTCAGTGAAGTCAATGCACATATGCCATGTGCTAGAGGGTTTCTTCACCAAGACTGTGCTGGCTACCCAAACTGCATAGACTACGGGTGGGCACGGTTTGGTACGGTACAAAATTGATCAATACCAGAACCATACCATTTAATTTTAATCGGTACGGTACGGTTCGGTATTCCATATTTTGAAAGTGAAACCAGATCGTACCGTACCAGTTAAGTTTGGTATGGTTTCAGTTTGAACCAAAATTTTATAAAGGTATGAAATATTATTTTCAACCCTTTTCTCGACCAAAATGTCTTTCACAAATATATATATATATATATATATAATTCGATTCAACAATAATATCATCAAGTCATCAACACATTAACAAACTAAATCAACATATAATCTAAGATTCTAAATTATAAATAATCAAATCACATCAAGCAACATTGAACATACAATCCAAATTTCAATCTTCCAAACATCATCAAGTCATCAACACAAGTCAACATCATCATCGATATACCATTTTGATAAATTTATTCAATTTTGGGTTATTAGGTCAGAATTCAAGGTTTTATAAATGCCCATTTGGAGGTTCGGTTTAATTTTACCTTTTATTTCAAATTGGTATTATTGGGTTCCAATTGAATTGGCATTTCCTGTTTTATTTATGGATATTGTTTTTTCAATCCACAACTTTGGTGCGTCTGCTTAGTCTGAATACATAAATTGTCTTGCATGGTGAGGTGCAATGATATTCCTTGGCAGCTATTTTTACTTTGATGGTTTGCATGTTTTGATGAAATTTTGATTTTTTCGAGCTGGCTACTACTTGATTTGTGATTTTTCCTTTCGGGGTTAGGTGGAGGGTGTTTAATAGAATATAGGCTTATAGGTGAACTGGGGCTTTGGATAGAGTAAAATCAGTGAGGTTATCTATAGTTGTTTTTTATTAGCTATGGTCAATTCTATACTAAAAGTATAGGATTGTCTAATAAACCAATAAGAAATAAATTTAATTATTTAAAAAAATCCTAATTCGGTACGTGATGGTTTTTCAAAATATCAATACCGAAATCATACCGAATTATATCGGTACGGTTTCGGTACTGTACCAAACATACAATGGTTTTACTATTCGGTTTTTTTTCTGTATGGTTTGATCTAGAACGATACGGTCTCGGTATTTTGGTTCCATGTGCCCATCCCTAGCATAGATCGCTTTGCGGACGAAATGAATATTGATGAGCTTGACAATTTCCGCCTTCATTTCCTCGGTCAGCTCAGCGTCATAGATGCTTATCTTTTGGTCGACGGGTTTGAAACTCGGACTGACGCTGAGTTCGTGGCATATGACGCCGGTCAAAATTTCAGGCATGTCCGTGTAGAACCATGCAAAGATTTCAGCATTATCGCGTTGGAACTTGATTAGGCCAGTGCGTAGAATAGTGCTGAATATGGTGCCGATCTTGACTTTCCTATTGGCGAAGTCGTGCGAGAGGACAATTTCCTCAACTTCCTCGATCGATTAAGGATGGGGTGTATTTGAGTGATCGCTCGGATCCTCAATTAGTTCATCTCTCAAGTGATGGGCGACTCGGGGGTCGACGAGGTTGGCCTCATAGGCGGACTCTGTGACGGTCGTTGTCTCAGTCGGTTGGGTGATGGCTTTCGCTACGAGGGTGGTAGAGTTACAAGTCTAAGCTGCCATTTGATCCCCACAGACTTGTCTAATGCCCATGGGGGTCAGAAGCTTCATCGGCAGCAGATAGGTGGAGACGACCACTCAGAGTTGTTTCATCAGTTTGCTTCCCAAGATGATGTTGTAGGAGATCGGGCAGTTGACCACCAAGAAAGAGGCCAAGACGGTGGCATGCTTTGGATTTATCCCAATCGTGATGGGAAGGTTGACTGTGCCGACCGGGACGACAAACGGCGCCAAACTGTTGATGCACAAAATGTGCCAATTTAGGGGATGAATACTGCTCAGCCACATGTCCTTGGATAGACTTGAAAAATAGAGAAACTGGTCATTCGGTCAAAGGAAGGCACTAGTGTGGTACTAGTCTAAGGGTACTTCGACGCCCAAATTAGTGATCGGTCTGTGTGTAAGGAATGAGTGGTAAATAGTAATTTGTAAGGTAGATGTGAATAGTTAATACTTAGTTACCTTTATGGGGAAAAGTGAACTTTTTTTGTATGAGTGTGTTGTGTGCAATGAATTTATTTTTCCGATGTGGGACAATGAACATTCAATGTGAGACCGATACGTGGAAGGCTGGGGTCTGTTCACATGTAAGAATTTGTAAAGCCTTGTTAGGACTTATTTGTTAGAGTGGGCTTGTAGAACTACAACTATGTTAAGCTGGAGATGTTGAACCACAACTTGATCTGAGTTGAGATAGTATCAACATATCAACAAATATAATGCCCCACTTAATCTGGCGTAAACAAAAATGGTGCTCAATATATTATCATTTCATTTAGTTTGATTTGATTATATATTTGTAAAAAAATTCAATTGTATATTTGTTAGTTTGAATCGATAGAAATTGAAATCCAATTGATTTCTTAATTTTAAGGAACATTTAATAGAATTGACATACGATTGACATTGACTAACTTGAAAGAGTTTGGAAAGAGAAATACATTAAAGTGAAAGAAAAGTGACAAAAAATATAAGTTAGGATGTAGAAACCCTAGCTAGCAGCAAAATCTTTTTTGGACAGTACTGTTAAGTTTTCATTTCTCTTAAAAAAAACAGAAACCCTAGTATGAGAAAAGCTCTGCAGCCGAATCTAGTGTGACTGGTGGTTGCCTTCCTTCCTCCTAATTAACTTGTTCAACCTCATCCTTTGAATCATATATATATATATATACATATATTTTCTCTTATCCCTTTGGTGGATCTAATTTTTTCCCATTCCAATGGATCTAGTGTGGCCATGATCTACCTATCATGTAACGTGACCACATCACATTTTCGATTTACAGTCATATTTCGTATTCATTTGACTAGAAAATTATGGAGTAAAAAACGATA
Organism: Prinsepia uniflora; assembly: GCA_032719365.1. Taxonomy (NCBI): domain Eukaryota; kingdom Viridiplantae; phylum Streptophyta; class Magnoliopsida; order Rosales; family Rosaceae; genus Prinsepia; species Prinsepia uniflora. The sequence continues at coordinate 62,614,798 of CM064868.1, forward strand.
GGAGCATCGGGAAATCTCTAGCTAAGAGAATAAGATTCTTCATTTTGTCAAAGTTTCACTAATCCAAATTCGAAGCAAAAGAAAAGAAGTGTGTGAATATCTAAAAAGCCAAAACGTAGGGCGGCAACGCATGTCGACGAAGGCATCTTCAAGTTTGGTTTCTGATGCTTTTGCCTTATTTGAGAGACTTCAAGTCAAATTATAAATTTATAACGACGGCTAAAATTGCTGTATTAGTCAGCTTTTTTAATAAAATAGGGTTCATTTTTTATTTCATGGGTACTATATATATTCTACGAGTATATATATTCCAAGTGCACCAGTAAAATTTTCACATGAATTTCCCTGCACGCCAACGATGGTTCAAACTAATACGAATTTTTTTACTCCCAACACGCAATTCGATTACAATTTTTTAATGCAATATTTCTATCTTTTGCAAAAAAAAATATATATATATAAAACATAGAGCACGGATATTCTGGAAGTCTGAAATCCAAGTGCATGTGATAGGACATATACTCATAAAAGTTTTCAAGGTTTTTTTTTTTTTTTTTTCCATTTCATCAATGTAGTATATAAGCTAGCAAATTTTCAATTCAAACACACTACAAGCAACCGCTCGCACTAAATTATGATCTTCTTTTTGACACGTGTCCGCCTTTGTTTTACTTGAGATGTTCTAATTTTTTTAATTATAAATTATTTTTTTATACAATAATATTGATAATTAATTACGTTTTTAAGGAGTGTTGAATTAAAAAGCTAAAATTTTCTATTTTATCTTAAATAGAAATACCAATAAATCGACACTAATAATTGTAAATTATAAATTCATTAACTTGTATCTAGAAAAAATGAAAGGAGTATGTCCCAGTAAGCAAACTGCATGGATGCCACTTTGAAGTGGTTTCGTGTCGTGACTTTGCAAATGTTTGGTAGCCGACTCTTTGCTAGCTTATGGCACAGAAAAAGATTCATATATGATTGAATTTGGTATGTTATATATGTAGTAATTAATTTTAAAGTAGATGGGCGAGCGAGATTGAATTAGGTTGAGTAACCAGTAACTCATCAAATTCATCAAAAACATGCCATATAATGAGTCGTTCCATTTTTAATAATATTAAAATGATATGAGTGGGATGTAACCTGACTTAATAATCAATCTTAAAAAGTATTAGAGCAAATTTGACTAAATTCGAGTCTAATTCTAGTTATCGAATGTACTACCTATCATTACCTCCGTGCCTTAGGACAATATTTGAAGGAATGGGTGGTTAGTCTAAATCTGTAATCTTAACATATTATTTTCACACACTCAAACATTCACATGCGTAAGGAACAATGTCGATATTGGAAGGAATAGTATTACTCACACAGTCAAACATTCACAAACTCAAAGAACAACATCGATGTTGGAAGGAATGGGATGTTGGCCCGATGTTGGAAGAGGAAAGTTACATACTTACATTCATTGATAAAAAGTTTGTTTGATTTGAATTCATCGCAAGTAGTTCAACAATTTCAACTTCAAATTGTAAAAAAAAAAATACTCAAAAGTAATATAATATATATATATATATATATGTTTCGTAAAAGGTACGTTTGAAAAGCTGTGAATTATGAAATGGTGGTGGACTGGTGGTAAGGAAGAAACATCACAGATCATATAAAAGCCGATGGAGCCAAATAGCCATGCTAGTTGAACTCACATTCAAATGTCCACAAAGCAGACAGCGATTGGTGTAAGAAGAAAGAAAGCAGATTCTGTGTAAGAATCTAAATATTGCTGCTTTAATTTGGTGGAACAATGAACGGCGCTTATCAATGAGTGGCTTTTGGACATTCATATTCTCACGTAATTTTTTATTTGTGACGAATTTTCAAGTTTAATATGTAGACAATTTATATTAAGTGATGTGGAGCACATATAACAATTAAATTTTACATGTGAAATATTTCGTTATGATATTATGAAAGAAATTGAGGTTTCATCTCAAAATCAATTGACAATAGAAAAAGGGAAAATTGTACATTTTCTTAATGTGAAATTTTTGTACCTTCACATTTTCACAGAAGCAATACATTTTTTCATTTATTTAAAGCATGTGATTCATGACATCCTCTAATTAGATAATTATTTTCTTCTTACTATTAACGAAATTCAATCGTACATCAAATTTTGACAAAATCCCATGATAAAATTTAGTTCACCTCATTTTAAAAGACTTATTACTTGAAATGCGCCTAAAACAAAATGCAAAATCTCATTGTGCATCCAAAACCAAAGTTTGTACCGCTTTGTATCCAAAAGAGACATTATGTTAAATCCATTGCACCAATTCTATTACTCCTATCCATATTTCCATTAATTGCCATTAACATTCTATATGTGGCACTAATATAACAAATTTTGAAGGGGAATTAAGATATATGTTACATTTTATTAAATTTTATATTAAATATTTTTTTAAAAAATTTGAAAAATCCAAAAATCTTCTTCTTCTTTTAATCTTTCTTTTTCTCCCCCAAAAAAGAATCGGCCTAATGAACCAATAGGGGTGTGATTCTTGTTTTGGCCCTGACCTGAATCATAAAACCCTAAACAATGATGGTTTGATTGAAAGGATTGATAAGAATAACGCGTTCCTTTTCTGTTTCTTTGATGCCAAGCCAGCTCGGATAATTTGAAATAGCATCAAGATTAGTAGCAGTGCTTCTCCTCTTCCTTCGGATGATTGATTCAAGCACCTCTTCCATGGTGGATCTCACCATTATCATAATTAAAGCCTAGTCATTTTAGCCTTCGTCGACCACGAGATTGTTCATCATGTCCAACAAGATTGGAGCCTATTGATGCATAAAATGGACCAACTAGTCCGTGAAGACCACACACACACAAGGAACACGAGATGTACGTGGTTCACCCAAATCGGGCTACGTCCACGGTGTTCTCTATTCTCATTAATGATGTAAGTGTTTGTACATGATACAATAGGTCTTGAGCCTTAGAGGAAGAGTAAGAATGTAGAGAGAAGGGAGATCTCATTTCTAGAGAGAGTGTGAAATCCTTCAAATGAGGGAGAGGGCTCCCTATTTATAGGAAATATCTAGGTTTAGGTTATGGGTCATGAATATGGGCCTTATTGATGGGCCCTGATAGTGGGTCGAGCTTAGTCCGATTGATCTTTTGAGTCTGGCCTGGTCGGTTGATATAGTAATAACAGAAGTCCCCCAAGTCGTTGACTGAGGTGGATATTCTTGATCGAGGATTTGCAAGTCAGGCTGATACATGTCGACCGATTAGAGGGGCATCACCCCTCATCATTCATTTTTTGATAAGAATAACACGTTCGTTTTTTGTTTCTCTGTCCATGTCTGTCAATGTCCCTTTCACTCTCAGTATTCTCAGCTTCGGATGCCAAGCCAACTAGGATAATTTGAAGTATGTAGTTGCAAGATTAGTAGCTGCGTTTCTCCCCTTCCTTCGGATGATTGATTCAAGCTCCTTATCCAATTCAGCATCAGAGTGAGTCGAGGAGCTCGGATAGGCGGAGGTGAGGGAGTCAGGCTTTATGTGAGTGGTGTGGCTGAGGAGGATGTTCCGGAACTCTTCCTCGAGCCGAGCCATGGCGATCTAAAAAGCAGAATTGAGCTTAGCCTGGTCATCGTCAGAGACAATGGAGCGTTGGATGTCATCTATAGATTGCAAGTAGTAATCGGTTTCGGAACTCGTCCTCGAGTCGAGCCATGGGGTTCTAAATAGTGGAAATGAGCTTATCTTGGTAATCGCCAGAGACAATGGAGGGGAAGGTAATGGAGCGTTGAATTTCATCGACGACTTGCATGTAACGACCCATCCTGAATTTCATGATTAGATTAGTGACTAATCAAGGATTAGTGAGATTGATCGGTGATTAGTGGGGTACTTTCAGACGGACGGTGTGAAATGACCATTTTGCCCCTAGAATGGGAAAAACATTGACTTTTTGTTCAGGTTGTCAAATAGACTTTGGCCGATGATTATGACGTAGTTTGGGACGTCACGAGTTCATAGACAAGTGGCACGTTTGATTCCGATATTCGAGGAAGAAGTTATGATGTTCGGAAGTTCATGGGTATTTTGGTAAGTTGGTTAAATGGGGCAAATAGTTGACTTTTGACCTGGGAGGTCCGAAGGACAAGGGCCAAGGACCGTTACGTAGATCAGGTCGATACAAATCTGTAGACAGGCGGCACGCGGAAATCGGACTTCGAACGGGAAAGTTATGGGTCACGGAAGTTCGATTGCACTATTGCACGAATTACGAAACGAATGCCTTTTGGAATTAAGTGGGCCCCAGATATTTTGGCCCAATGGATGAGTGAAAAGTGTCACTCCATTTCTCACTGCCTCCCATACATGCATCGATCATTCCCTTGTTTCATACAAACCAAACCTAAACCCAATCTCATCCTTTCCCTCCCAAACCATCACCCAATCCTTTCCCTCACCTGACCCAATCCATGAAGGAGATAGAGGCTGGACTGATGAGCTGAGAACGACATGGAGGTGGCTGGGCCGCCGTTCACGGTGGAGAGAGGAGGTATGCTCGGTTTTGCCCATTTTCCTTTTTTTTTCGATTTGGGCTTCATGGACGGTTTTGGGTGTTTGGATGAGGATTTTTAGGTTGTTAGGAAGATAATAGGATGATTTTGGATGGCTGTGAAGGGCTAGGTAGCCAAGGGAGTGATCGGGAAACCTTGAACCATGAAGGGAGGAAATGAACGGGTTGGTTTAGGGGGTTGTTCTTGGTTTTCTTCATGCCATTAGACTCCTAAGGACTAAATAGGAAGAATGGAATAAAAAAGGGAAGAAACATACCGAAAATGAGGGAGGAATAGGGCTGAACCGGTCACGCCGGTTCGGTTGGACATGCTGCACAAGACTGGCTGGTTTGGACCGGTCGAGAGGTTGAAGACGATCCACAGTGCCCGGCGTGTGGGCTTCACGCGCAGGGCCTTCAAACTTCGCGTGGGGCACGTGGACCACCTTTTGAGGATGCTTCCAACACACGAAATCATCCTTTTGATGTAACGAACATTTTGGGACTGGTTTCATATCAATCGGACATTGTTTCGATATAGTTCGGGACGTCCGAAGGTTTAGGTTCACGTTTAAAAATAGTAAAACATTATGGAAAATTACGAGGCTTTATTGAGGGGTTATTTAAGTAGTTAGTAACCCTCTATTACAATTTGGACAGGTTTCAAAGTCCCAGTGACGACGATTAGCCCGGTGAGTCTTACGGCACGCAAATCGAAGCAGTAGCTTAGGACGGTCTGTGAGTGGACCTTGATTTCTAAACTGTGATCCATGCATAAATGCTTTATATGCTTTATAGATATGATTCTATGATGTTTATTTAGATGGTTGTGATTTACATGGCTTCACGCATTTCGAGGTGATTTACGTGCTTGCACGTAAATCGTGGTTTTCAGTTTTACATTAATTTTCCGGAAATGAATTCATGAAATGGTTTTGGATTTGGAAAGGTAAACTCAGGTTCGAAATCCATTTGTTTTGGAAACCCTCGGACTCGAAGTCCATTTAGTTACGTTCTCGGGCTAGAGGCCCAATTGGTTCTTGAATCGATTTTAGATTTGGAAATATGGACCGGGGACAAGACCCCTTTGATTTACAAACTCTCAAACTTGAAGTCCATTTGGTTTACGAGATCGGGCACGAGGCCTAGTTGGTTTACGATTCGGGTTGGAGGCCCAGTTTGTGTGTAGATTCGGGCTTAGGGCCCAGTTACGTTTTAAGATTGTGATTTCGGGTCGGGGACCCATAAATGGATTTATGGTTCATGACGGTTTATGGGGTCCGGCATGATCCCTTGAAAGGTTTTTATGGATCATGACGGTTTATGGGGACCGGGCATGAACCCTTGAAAAGTTTTGAGAATGTTTTCAAACGGTTTTTCGTATACCATCCTTTATATATGAATTGTCTCCTCCGGGAAGGGTCGTTGGCCTGGGTGGACCCCGGAATAGTCATGGAGCACTGACTGAGTGTAGTCTCCCCCGTTGGGTTCCTTACTCTCAGAAAGGCTATGGATTATAACACTCAGGGAGGGCCATTGATCTACGGACATTGACTTGGGTGGACCTCGGGGAGACTTGGGCTTTGAGACCCCGAGTAGCATGCGCGTAGCTCTAGATACCGTGACAGGATTGGTTATATGATATTGATAACCATGATTTCAATTGGTTTGCGAAATTGTGTTTTATGATTGATAAATGGATTTGGGCTGAGATCTCACATATGTTTATATTGTTCTAGATTTCTATAAATAGTTTTGGGTAGGGGCCCATATGGATTTGGTTATGGAAACATATGTGGTTTAATAAATGGTTTTCCTATGCATGCATGCTTTTTAGTGAAGGGCATAAAGGTCTTTTATGAAATATGTTTTATAAACTCTTATTTTGTCCACTCACAGTCTTTCTGTTTTAAATGCCCTTCAGGTTGAATACGGTGCAGACTGTAGCATAGACCGAGACATCACATACCTCCTCCGGATCCTGGCGTACTCTGGAAGCTGGAAGGCTAAAGATTTTAATTTTCTCTAGTCTGACACTCCGTGTCAGACGGGATCAGGAGCGTCCCTCTGTAAGACCCGTGTCCTGAAGGGAACGGTGAACGATCCCACATTCCTGCGAGGAGGGAATGGCATGGGAAGGGAATGGTGGTGAGCCGTAAAGGTGTAGGCACACACCTATTTAGCACGAGGCCTTTTGGGAGCTCAGTGGCTTTGAGTTCAGTTGGTACTCCAAAGTTAAGCGAGTTGAGGCTGGTTCAATTCCATGATAGGTGACCCGCTGGGAAGTTGCACCATGAGCTCCCAAAAATAAAACCGTTAGGGCAAGGGCAAGGAGGCCTAAAGCGGACAATATCATGCTAGATGAGTCGGGTCCTGACCGAGGACGGTTGGGTGCTAACAGAATGGTATCAGAGCCAGACCCCGACCAGGAAGTGTGCCAACGAGGATGCTGGGCTATAAGGGGGGTGGATTGTAAGACCCGTGTTCTGGAGGGAACGGTGAACGATCCCACATTTCTGCGAGGGGGGAATGGTCTGGGAGGGGAATGGTGGTGTGCCTTAAAGGTGTAGGCACACACCTATCTAGCACGAGGACTTTTGGGAGCTCAATGGCTTTGAGTTCGGTTGGAACTCCAAAGTTAAGAGAGTTTAGGCTGGTGCAATTCCATGATGGGTGACCCCCTGGGAAGTTGCACCGTGAGCTCTCGAAAATAAAACCGTGAGGGCAAGGGCAAGGGCAAGGAGGCTCAAAGCGGACAATACCGTCCTAGATGAGTCGGGTCCTGACCGAGGAGGGTTAGATCCTGAAATCCTCATTAATCCCGGGGGGATTAGGACGGGTCCTGACAAGTGGTATCAGAGCACGATTGGCTCTTAGGATACTCAGGACGCTCTGATACAGACAAGTAGTATCAGAGCAAGGTTTGCTCTTACGGTGGGCACAGGTCGAGGATGTGATGTCTCTATGGGCTACAGTTCATTATCAACCTGATAGTTAGGATGCCGGTACGATAGTTAGTAGGATTGAGTCATGAATCGTCCTGGTTCGGTACTTGATGCTTGGGGTTGCCATTGTTCTGTCGAGGTAGGCAGTGTAGGACCCTACGGGTGGATAAAAGTAAAAGTACTTTAGAGTTTTGTTCATGAGATAGTTAGGTTGGGATCGTCTTTCAAGATGTTGTAGGATCGATTTTGACGAATGGTTAGGAGTTGTGACCATTAGATAGTCGGATTTTGTTGAGTTAGGTGGTTATGCTGCTGGGAGCAGTCAGGTTCGAGGAACCTTAGTTGAACAGACAGTAGGATTAGATTGATGTCTTTACAATGTCAGGATCGCGGGGTCGTTCAGATTGTGGATTATACTGCCTTCTGTAGTTAGGTTCAGAGGAACCCTAGGTAGTGATCATGGAACCCTAAGGTAGGATGTAAGATTCGGAAATGTGAGTTAGCGTGTCAGGACTCACCCCGGTTTCACCCTGAAAACCGAGGTAAATCCTGCTCCCGTCTGACACCCCGACACAACACCGTCAGACGCAGGATAAATTATACTACATATCCCGAAGTCAACAGTTTATAGAGCATAGTACCACATACATAGAACCAATAAACAGTACACGCACACGGAAAAAGATTAAAACACTTCGGGATCCCGTTCGTGACTTCTATGCCTCAGACGTTGCCTCCACGCCGGAACCTCGTGCTAGCTCCACAACCTGGAGGGAAATTAAAAACAGAAGGTGTGAGTGGACCATAATTAAAAGAAAAGTTTCCAAAACCATTTATAAGAAAACCGGGTTTAGCCCTCCGTTTTGAAACCACATGTAGTTAGAAATCGATCATCATAAAACATCATAAGAAACAGAAACACTATAAAACGATTTTAGAAATCATATCATAAACATCATAAAACCGTCTTAGAAACCGTGAGTATCAAACCATCATTTTCCGATCTAACCTGCTGGACCTATCCGAGTCTTTAAACTCCCGAGTCTTTAAACTCAATCCAGGCCTCAAGAATATCCGAGTCTTTAAACTCCTGAGTCTTTAAACTCAACAGGCCTACGGGGAAAATATCAATATATCCGAGTCTTTAAACTCCCGAGTTTTTTAAACTCAATCCGGGTCTTTAAACCCAATCCGGGCCCGTCCCCCGTCAATCACAATATCCGGGTCTTTAAACCCAATCACCAGATCCAGCAAATCCAATCAAACCATTTGAAAACCATTTCTAAATCCACATCCAAACCCGAATCCGAAATCACCGGTCCGAAGCCCTTTCGGCGTCCAGAACCGTCATTCCTAACCCAAATCCGGAATTCCACTTTTCAACCTTAAAACCAAATTCTGTTTCTCGAAATCCGATTTTAAAACCGAAAACCCTTGCTCATCAAAATCATGTTCCAAAATCCCTTTACAATCATTAAAAACCATTTATCATTTGAAAATCCCGAAACCATAACATTATTTTCAGAATCGACATTCCTTGTAAAACGTGCCAAATACGTTATTTCTCGGAAACCGTAGAATTACGTAAAACCAACATAGCATATTCAACAATCATGAAAACACATATAAAACCATAAAACAATTATAGAAAAACAGGTATGCATGTTCAAGTTTAAGGAAAGGGTCCACTCACAGTACCGAGCCCTCAATCGCATCCCGAACGTCCTGCACGTTCCTCAGCTTCCTCGGGAAGTCCCGATCCTGTCAACAACCGTTAAAGTACGTTACTAATACATCCACAAGGATCCACGTACATTCCCTCAAAAATCCCCGGGTCCTAAACGTAACGAATCGAAACCCTAAACCTTCACCCTCGCGGAACTACTTCGATTCGACGTCCGATTAACCCGAAACCAATTCCAATGGACTCACATAACTCCTAGACCAAAAACCATGTTGACCTTTTCCCCAGAACCGCCGCACGCGCCCCCACGCGCCGCCCAAAGTGGCTGCGCGTGGCCCTCACGCGCCAGCTACAGTGCCACCGTCTTCCTCATGTCGACCCGGTTCGCACCAGTTCTGCAACCTAAACCGACGAGAACGGTTCTCTGCCGTCCGACCATCCTTTTCCTCCCTTTCTTCACCATTCTCATCGTCCAGACCTAGGCTATCTTTTCCCCAACTCCACAGACCTCGACTCGACCCACAACTCGTCGACTGAAGCTCGAAAGAAAACCCGTACACGGCTCTGTTTCCTTCTCCGGCCACCCAGGTCTTCCCCCGTCACGGTGGCTATCCCAAACGCTTCCTAGGACCTCTCTGAACTTCACACCACTCACCATAACCGTCGTCTCTACCCCAAACTTCATGACTTTCAGTTCGAGCATCGACGGCAAAATAGAGCACACAGCGTACTCTCCGTCACTCCAACCTCCACCGTGCACCTTCCGTCATGGCAGCACAACCAGAAGACTCTTGGGCCTCAATTGAGTCCCCTAGACCTCCCTAGACTCTTAAATTCAACCCTTAAACTCCCAACCTCCACTTTGAAACTTGGCGGAAAAACAGAGCAAAGATATAGGGATGAGGGATTACCTGTCCTTCTGTCGCCGTCGCAAGCTCCGCTGGGGCTGGTCGACTCCTTTCACCCCTCACGATACCACCAGAAGCCCAAGTGCACCGTACATGGCCACCACCGCCACGATTTCTCACAACCTCCCTGTTTCCTCCCTGTTTTTCTCCGAAAACTGACTGCCTCGACCACCGTGTTCTTGCACGATTTCACTCCCCCAACCGCTCACCAGTTCACTCTTCCACCCTCTGATCACTCTAACACACTCACAACCTCACCAACACTATCAGCCACCATCTAATTTTTCCCCGATCTCCCTCTCTGTTTCACTCTGGTTTGAAGAACATGAACACTGCACATTAAAGTCCCAAATTATTGGACCCGTGTACAATTGTGTAGAACCCACTACACACTTGCCACATGTCACCAATCCTCTCCATTCTCTCACAAATGGCCCAATCCCAGCCATCCATCTGTCCCTCTCTGTGCACAAATCCCCAGACAACCAAAAGACCAAAATACCCCTCATTTTAAGTCAAAATTACGATTTTACCTTTACCGGTTTAGACCCGTAACTCACACCTCGTAAGTCCGATGAACACGTGCCGCCTGTCATCGAACTCAGGACGATGAGATCTATCTAACGGTCCTAGGTCAACATACCAAAACCCGTTCGTACAAAAAGTCAACTTTTCCCCCTATTTTAACCAAATTACAATTATGCCCCCAACCGTCCGAACATCATAACTTCCTCCTCGGATGTCGGAATCGGGCATGCCACCTGCCTATGGATTCGTGACGTCCTAAACTACGTCCTGGTCACCAGTCAAAGTCCATTTGACCATCCGAACTAAAAGTCAACTTTTTGCCCAAACTAGGGGCAAAATCGTCATTCTACCCTAACGACCCCCAACGAGACCAACTAACCACCGTTTAAGCGCATTAATCACATCTTATTCACTATCTAAACTTTAATTTCTGGGACGGGTCGTTACATAGCGAGTGGTTTGACTTTGGTGACTTTCGGAGTCGAGACCGTTGGTCAATCTAGTCATGTTAGCTTTAGTGATGAGGCTGCACTTTGCAGTCGAGGTTGTAGTAATCGGTAGACGTGAGTGAGATTTGATGTCAGTTGGCATAAATGAGTACGCCTTGGTAGGCGTGAGTCAGATTGTGATACTGGTCGAGTGACCGTGGGACTTGAAATGAACGATGGGTTGGAGTATAGATTTTGTCTAGTACTGGATTGGACAGATGGACTCCAGAATTGAAACGTGATTGGATACAACCTAGGTCGCCATCGTCGTTATTGTTGTAGGCTGGTTGATGGATGTATGTACTTACCCTGTACGTTGTTCGCGGTGCGATACTGGGCAGGCTTGTGGTGTCTGGTAACGATATATAGGATATACCATTAGTACGTTGGTGAGCGTGCTGGTAGTCGGCTTAGTTCCGATACCATTGGTTTAGTTGAGGACGTGAACTGGACATTGGATACTATGTACTGGGTCATAGTGATTCTGATGGGTCCAGTTACACACAGGTTGAGTGAGTTGGTGGTTAGAGCAACCACAAGTGAGTATAGTGTCAGTTTTCGACTAGCGACTGTCAAGTGGTGACAGTTTATCAGATGTGTCAGCATGGATCGATGAGTGAGGTCTGGTGACTCAAAATGGGAGCAAATGTCAGGATAGATTTGGGATTGAGAAAGGAACCGTCAAGTTGTTCGTGTTAGTGAATTGGTAGAATTGTCAAGTAGTATCAACTCGAAACGTGAGATTACTGTCACTCGACGTGGTCGAGTGTAGTCGATGCGACGTGAGTGTTAGTGAAATATCAGGGTGCAGACAAGTGTTGTGTTGACTAGTGGGTGTACTCGTGTATACGTGAGGTAAGATCGAATTGTTCCCATGAAGAGGACGTGGATTCGGTATAGTTAAAATTTCGAGGATGAAATTAATTAAGGAGGGAAGGTTGTAACTACCCGTCCTGAATTTCAGGATTAGATTAGTGACTAATCAATGATTAGTGAGATTGATCGGTGATTAGTGGGGTACTTTCGGACGGACGGTGCGAAATGACCATTTTCCCCTAGAATGGACAAAATGTTGACTTTTCGTTCAAGTGGTCAAATGGACTTTGGCCGATGACTGTGATGTAGTTTGGCAAGTCGTGAGTTCATAGACAGGTGGCACGTTTGATTCCGACATTCGAGGAAGAAGTTATGATGTTCGGAAGTTCATGGGTATTTTGGTAAGTTAGTTAAATGGGGCAAATAGTTGACTTTTGACCTGGGAGGTCCGAAGGCTAAGGGCCAAGGATCGTTACGTAGATCAGGTCGATACAAAATTGTAGACATGCGGCACGCCGAAATCGGACTTCGAAAGAGAAAGTTATGGGTCACGAAAGTTCGATTGCACAATTGCACGAATTACGAAACGAATGCCTTTTGGCATTAAGTGGGCCCTAGATATTTTAAATTGGCCCAATGGATGAGTGACAAGTGTCACTCATCCATTGCTCACTGCCTCCCATACGTGCATCGATCATTCCCTTGTTTCATACAAACCAAACCTAAACCCAATCTCATCCTTTCCCTCTCAAACCATCACTCCAATCCTTTCCTTCACCTGACCCAATCCATGAAGGAGACATAAGCTGGACTGATGAGCTGACGACGGCGTGGAGGCGGCTGGGCCGCCGTACACGGTGGAGAGAGGACGTATGCTCGGTTTTGCCCATTTTCCTTTCTTTTCTATTTGGGCTTCATGGACGGTTTTGGGTGTTTGGATGAGAATTTTTAGGTTGTTAGGAAGATAATAGGATGATTTTGGATGGCTGTGAAGGGCTAGGTAGCCCATGGAGTGATCGGGAAACCTTGAACCGTGAAGGGAGGAATGGAACGGGTCGGTTTAGGGGTTTGTTCTTGGTTTTCTTCATACCATTAGACTCCTAGGGACTAAATAGGAAGAATGGAATCAAAAGGGGAAGAAACGGACCGAAAATGAAGGAGGAATAGGGCTGAACCGGCTGCACAGGGCTGGCCAGTTTTCGGACCGGTCGAGAGGTTGAAGACGATCCACAATGCCTGGCGCGTGGGCTTCACGCGCAAGGGCTTCAGGCCGCTCGTGGGGGTGCGTGGGCCGCCTTTTGGGGATGCTTCCAACATACGAAATCATCCTTTCGATGTAACGAACATTTTGGGACTAGTTTCGTGTCAATCGGACATCGTTTCGATATAGTTAGGGACGTCCGAAGGATTAGGTTCGCGTTTAAAAATAGTTAAAAATTCCAAAAAATTACGAGGCTTTAGTGAGGGGTTATTTAAGTAGTTAGTAGCCCTCTATTACGATTTGGACAGGTTTGGAGGTCCCCGTGAGGTTTACGGCACATAAATCGAGGCGGTAGCTTATGACAGTCTGTGAGTGGACCTTGATTTCTAAACTGTAATGCATGCATAAATGTTTTACATGATTTATAGATATGATTCTATGATGTTTATTTGGATGGTTGTGACTTACATGGTTTCACGTATTTCGAGGTGATTTACATGCTTGCACGTAAATTGAGGTTTTCAGTTTTACATTTTCGTGGTTATAGTTTTGGAAATGAATTCATGAAATGGTTTTGGATTTGGAAAGGTAAACTCGGGTTCGAAATCCATTTATTTTGGAAACCCTCGGACTCGAAGTCCATTTAGTTACGTTCTCGGGCCAGAGACCCAATTGGTTCTTGATTCGATTTCAGATTTGGAAATATGGACCAGGCACGAGTCCCCTTTGATTTATGAACTCTCGTACTTGATGTTCATTTGGTTTACGAGATCGGGCACGAGGCCCAATTGGTTTACGATTCGGGCCAGAGGCCCAGTTTTTGTGTGGATTCGGGCTTAGGGCCTAGTTATGTTTTAAGATTGTTATTTCGGGTCGGGGACCTATAAATGGATTTATGGTTCATGACGGTTTATGGGACCGGCATGAACTCTCGAATGATTTTTACGGCTCATGATGATTTATGGGGACCGGGCATGAACCCTTGAAAGGTTTTGAGAATGTTTTCAAAAGGTTTTTCGTATACCATCCTTTATATATGAATTGTCTCCTCCGAGGAGGGTCGTTGGCCTGGGTGGACCCCGAAGTAGTCACGGAGCACTAACTGAGTGTAGTCGCCCCCGTTGGGTTCTTTGCTCTCAGAAAGGCTATGGATTATAACCCCCAGGGAGGTTCATTGATCTACGGACATTGACCTGGGTGGACCCTGTGGATACTTGGGCTTTGAAACCCCGGGCAGCACGCGCGTAGCTCTAGATATCGTGACAGGATTGGTTATATGATATTGATAAACATGATTTCAATTGGTTTGCGAAATTGTGTTTTATGATTGATAAATGGATTTGGACTGAGATCCCACATATGTTTATGTTGTTCTAGTTTCTGTAAATGGTTTTGGGCAGGGGCCCGTATGGATTATGTTATGGAAACATATGTGGTTTAATAAATGGTTTTCCTATGCATGCATGCTTTTCAGTGAAGGGCATAAAGGTCTTTTATGAAATATGTTTTATAAACTCTTATTTTGTCTACTCACAGTCTTTCTATTTTCAATGCCCTTCCGGTTGAATACGGTGCGGACTGTAGCAGAGACCGAGATATCACATACCTCCTCCAGATCCTGGCGTACTCTGGAAGTCAGAAGGCTAAAGGTTTTAATTTTCCCTAGTCTGACATTCCGTGTCAGACGGGATCAGTAGCGTCCCTCGTTAATCCCGGCGGGATTGGGACGGGTCCTAACATTGCAAGTAGCGATTGACTTCATCGTGGTGGCCTTTGAATATCATTCGTTCTCTGGCTTCTTCAAAGGTTGTAGGGTTCCAGGGGAGAATAATCCTCTCCGCCGTTTCGACTTCTGAAAGGTGAGAAAAGCCCAAACGAAGAAGTAGAAGAATTATTTTAGATTTTTTTTTTCAATTTTTATTAAGATAATTTTAATATAAAATGTAGCATGCCTTAGTTGTCCTTATAATTATTGTTACATTTCCAAATAAAAAGAGCAACAAAATGAGATTTCATACCCTTCTCTTAACACATCAAGTAATAAGTTTTTTCAAAATCATGAATTCATGCCTGGTATGATCGAATGGTACAGTTAGGTAGACTATAAATGTGTGATGATATTCACCATACTTCCATAGTCCAATTGAAATTTTGATGAAGTGGTTTATTTTGAAATTGGACCTTAGTACCTATGCGCTTTCTTCATAGCATCTGTCACATGTCATAAAAGAATCTGTCACGTGACTTATAAGTATTTGCTTTGGTAGGAATTCCAATATACACAACATCATTTTTTAATTTTAATTTTAATTTTATATGCTAAAGGAGACTACAAGGAAAAATCACGAGGACAATTATCACCATAAAAATCAAATAACCAAGCACCATGAGCACAAACCGGGAGCGAAGCAACCCTCGAAAAACCATCATGATAATTGTGGCTAGGCTTAGCGAGGGCATTCATGACAAAGTTTGCTTCACGAAAAATATGTTTGAAGGAGAGATACATTCGAAGCTAACCAATGAAAACTTAATCTAAGTCACCAAAGTATGAAGTCGTCAAGGAGTAGCAATGATACCATTCACTACATCGATAAGGGTTTTGGAGTCGCCTTCAACAAGGAATTTCCGAAGGTTTAGGGAAAAAGCTTTCTTTAGACCATCTACCAGAGCATGGCCTTCCACAACAAGAATATATATCAGTGGATCCAGTGTTCTTGGAGGTAGAAAAGATAGGAAAACCCCGCCAATGACGAATGATATAGTCGGAGTCGGCCCTGCTATTCTGAATAACTGAACCATCAAAGTTAAGCTTAACAAACCTATCATCAGGAACCTACCAGCAGATAGTATTCGAAATCGATCTGTCACACACGAGTTTAGAGAAGTTAGTCCTAAAGTAGGAGTTTATTCAAGATCTATCTGTCATACTGACACTAAAAGGTTTAGATTCTATTTCAGAGAAGATCCAGTCATTGCGAGCCTTCTAGATGAGCCAATAGATAACAAGGGCATTACCAAATTCAGAAGGCCGACTTGGCTTTTCAATAGAATTATGATATTTAAAACCACTCTCGTAACAGAGCATTCGGTCTACCCCGACAAGGTCATGTGTGTAGTTCCAGCACTCCTTGGAAAATGGGCATTCAATAAAGAAATGACGAGAAGATTCAATATGGTTGATGCACCAAGGGCAGTTAGGGGGAACATCACGGATGTGATGACTCAAGCAATCCTTGGTACTAAGTCGTAGTCGCAATAAAAGCCAAGCAAAGAATTTAGTTATAGGGGGGATACATAGCTTCCACGTCTTATTAAGATAGCCAACTTCCAGATGAGCAGAAATGTGCTCTTTTTTTTTTTATATGGACGAGCAGATTTAATAGAAAATTCCCCTTTTAGATTAGGGCCCCAAACAAATTTGTCATCTTGCAAGACGGAAGAAGAAGATAAAGGAATAGCTTGAATAACATTAACAACTTCCTCAGAAAAGCAAACTCCACAGAACCGAGACGTTCCAATTATCATTGTGAATAAACTTGTCTACTGTTTGGGACCAGTCCAACTGGTCAATAGAGGTAGGGTCCACTAAATAAACTAAAGGAAACGAGAAAGCCCAATTGAAACCACAAAAATTAATATTTTTACAATTACCAATAATATAGTGGATACATCTAAAAAGAATAGTTCTGGCACCCAAGATGACAAACCCATCCCAATTCCCCCGGATTATCGTGGAATGTGCCATGCTCCCGTCTGACACGAACTGTCAGACAAGGGATAACCTAATGCCACTGCCCACTCGGGGCTTCCATAGTGCGCAAGGATCGATGGAGGAGGCATGCGATGTCCCGGTCTCTGCTGCAGTCGCATCTGTGATCAACTTGAAGGGCATTAAAAACAACCAAAAGCTGTGAGTGGACGAAAAACATTAAGTTCATAAAACACATTTCACAAAGACATTTATGCCCTTCATTAAAACGTATGCATGCCTCAAAAACCAGTAATCAAAAAATTTACTCAAACAAGCCATTGGGGCCTTAGCCCAAAACTGTAACTCAAAACCAAGTGTGGGAACTCAGCCCAAAACTGTAGGATACCAAATCCGTAAGTACAAAACCAAGTGGGCCACTGCCCAAATCCATAAACACAAATCCAACCGAAAACCATTTCATATATCCAATAGTCCATATTTACCACATTACCATCTCCGACATCCCAGATGCCTAGCGTCCCAGACGCTTGACGTCCCAAACGTCATATCTCACGGTATAATAAGCAACGCGTGCTGCCCGGGGTCTCTCCGAGTCAATATCTCTGACATCCTAGATGTCTGACGTCCCAGACGTCTAATCATAGCAATCCTGCTCCAGAGTCACTATACGGTCTGGTAGCTACGTACAATGACCCCTCGCAGGCAATGCACCGTGACTTCCCCAGTATCCCAGACACCTGGAGGAGACCAACACATATCCTCGTATCAAGATGGTATATGGAAAATAGTTTTATCAAATCATTTCACAACATTTCAATGGGCCCTGCCCAAAATCTCCATAAAACATCACAATTCCATTTAGGGTCCCCGACCCGAAATCACATTTATGACCCAATTGGGACTCATGCCCGATTCTGTAAACCAATGGGCCCACGGCCCGAATTTGCAAATCAACTGGGCCCCTGACCCGATTTCGTAAATCAACTGGGCCCCTGGCCCGATAGTATAACTCAAATGGGTCTCAGCTCGATTTTGTAAACAACTGGGGCCCTAGCCCGATTTCATAAAGAAATTGGGCTACCAGCCCGATTACGTAACTCAAATGGACTCCTAGTCCAAGGTTTCCAAATCAATTGGGCCTCAAGCCCGAGTTCAACTTTCCAATTTTAAAACCATTTCATCATATCATTCATGAAACCACAAGTACGTAAAACCACAATAAAATCATCAGTCTCGATATACGTGCAATACGGAAAACATCTCGTAATACGTGCAACATATGTGCAATCAATAATCACAATCATCATCATGGAAATCATGTATATAAAACAGATAAAACCATTAGGCATGCATAGAATTTATAAAACCAAAGTCCACTCACAGACCGTCCAACGGTACGCCTCGATACATGTGCCATAGGCCTTCCTGGGCCACACCACTATCACCGGGACTTCCAAACCTATCCAAATCACATTAGAGGGTCACTAACCTCTTCATTAACCTCCTATTAAAGTCCCGTAATTTTCTCAAATTTTTAACTATTTTTAAACTCGATTCAAAACCTTCGGACGTCCCGAACAATATCGAAACGGTGTCCGATCGACACGAAACCAATCCCAAAATGTTCGTTACATCTAATAGATTAAAAATCATGTTGGAAGTTTCCCCAAAATACCCTCCACGTGCCCTCACACGCCGCCCAAAGGGGCTGCGCGTGAAGCCCACTCGCCAAACACTGTTCATCGTCAACCTCTGGTGAACCAGGTTAACGGGTTCGAACCGGTTCAACCGAACCGCTGAACCGACCCGGCCGGTTCTCAGCCATTCTTCAACCAATTTCCACGGGGTTTGTTCCTACAAGTTCTTCTAAGTCCAACTAAGATTTATATGGAATCAAAAACAAGAAAACTCGTTTGGATTCATACCTCTGAACTCAAACCGGAAACCCAGAATTTTCGATTAACTTCCCCGTCAATCCTGGCCACTTCAAGCTTCGAATTCACATCCACTGGGTTTGTTTTTGTCCCTAGGTCCCATTAGAATTCAAGAAGGAGCTCAAAACTCAACAAAAAGTCGACTTTCAAAACTTGAACATAACTGAGCTCTCGGGTTACTCACCTGCTGTGAACCACCGTGCCGCCGCCGTGAGTTCCTCCCGTCACTCCTCTGGTGCCCTAGTCTTCTACTGGACCCAGTCTAGCAATGGTTTAGGTTTAGTTTTTGCGGCTTGGACATGTAGTGAGGTTGGGGTGATGGTTCTTCACGGGTGAAATGAGAATGGGAGAGGGAAATTGACTGATCAGATACAAAAGAAGGGATGAGATGAGATGGACGGCTGAGATTGCATTAGGGGAATTAAATATAAGCTAATTAGCCAACAGGGACAAGATCCATGAATTAAGGAAAGTGAGTGTGGCGATGAGTGACACTTGCCACTTATCCAAGGGTCCATATTAATTCCAGCTTTTCGGTCAGATTATAATATTATATTATTATTTTAATTCAAACCTCAGTTCGTTCGGTGAATCGATTTCGCTTCTATAACCACAACTTCTTCGTCGAACCTCCAATTTCGACGTGCCGCCTGTCTATGAATTCATATCGACTCGCTCTACGTAACGGTCCCTAGCCCTCGTCCACTGGACCTCCTGGGTCAAAAATCAATATTTGGCCCCTTTTCAGCCAAATTACCAAAATACCCTCGACTTCCGAACGGCATAACTTCTTCCTCGAATGTCGAAATCGAACGTGCCACCTGTCTATGAACTCGTGACGTCCTGAACTACGTCACTGTCATCGGTCAAAGTCCGTTTGACTGCCCGATCAAAAAGTCAATATTTTTCCCATTTTAAGGGCAAAACGGTCATTTTGCATATTTCGTCCGATTTCACTCAACTAATCCCGGATTAGGCATTCTAAACCATAATTAATTAATATTTAATCCTGATACTCGGGACGGGTCGTTACAATCTTCCCCTCTTAAATAATTTTGTCATCGAAATTCTAACTATCCTTAATCCACATCCACCTCGTGGAAATCAAATTTGGCCTCACAACATGTGTACACTTGTACACCCACTAGCCAACACAAAAAAATCATATGTACTCAGACATCCCATCACATTCTCACGTCGTATCGACTACACTCGGCCACCTCGAGTGAAATTGATCACCTGATCCGCGTAAATACTGCTTGGTAATTTCACCATTAAGCTGACTCCTTCAGCTTGATAGTTCCTTTCAATCACTACTATACCCTGACATCTGCTCCCACTGGAAGTCACCAAATCTCACTTGTCAGTCCACGCTGACACTACCAGCCAGACTGTCACCACTAAGCTCTACCACCCTAGTAAAGCTTCAATCATCAACCAATCAGTGGCATCACCTCGTACTACAACTCCCTCAATGTAGCGTAAGATTAACAACAGGATCTCACCTCGTAGGGAGAACTCAATCATGCGGCATATATCCATCTCAATGTCCACAACTGTCGACTCCCTCAGCGATCCAAGACGCTAGTAAAGTCACGGCGTGAAAACATCACGCAAAGAAACTTGTGGTTACACTAACCACCAAATCACTCAATCAGGTGGTGTAACTGAAACACATTGAACACTAGCCCAACAGTGATCACACATCTCAACACTAGGGTTTCACTAGCCATCCATGGCTACGAGCACCTACTCATACAATCACTGAACCCAACAAAATCACCCAGGCCTAATGTGCAGTATCCAATGTCCAGTCCAAAATCACAACCAATCCAATGATATCGGAACTAAGCCGATTACCAACACGTTCATCCACATACCACTGGTACATCCCATGTACCGTTACCAGGAAACACTCAGCCTATCCAGTATCGATCCTCGTACAACGTACAGGGTACGTACATCAATCCACTAACCAACCTAAAACATGGTTCGTAGTCACTCACAATTTGATACTGGGGTTCCTCTATTCAATCCCGTAGTAGACAAATCGATCACTCCAACTCATCACCTATCACGAGTCCCATGGTCATTCGACCAACATTACAAAGTCTATTCCCAATCACATCATCCAAAATATACCAATTCAAGCACGCCCACCAAGGCATATCCATTCATGCCAAATGAGCATCTAATTTCACTCACGTCTACCGAGACGCACCAACTCTGAATCTATCGGATACTCGCTCAAACGATTTTTGTACAACATTCAATTGACTTCGAAAAGAAGCCAATCCCATCATTCACAAGTCAAATCCTCGAGTCAATTCGTAAATATTCCAACTCACTTGAGTACCGTCTCATACCGGATTAACTTCGAATAGAAGTTCAATCCAACCATTCCCATATCCAAATATTTAAAACAGTGCAATAAGCTCTTCACTTAACCTGATCAACAAGATCACAATTAAAAACCATCACCACGTCACCCGACCGGTAACATCACAATCCTAGATTGTCACAATGTCCAATGTCCACAACATCACAATCTAGATCCACCTAGGATCCACATATGCTCACATAGATAGCAATCCACCTGGAATCCGATAGTAAGGTCTTACACCTTCTTTGAATCCTTCGTCAAATTTCCCTAGGTGGAATGATGACCTCGATTTTCACCACCCAAAACGAGAATTAAACACAACTCCTTGTGTCCAATGACCCAAAGCCAATCATGGGTCCACCAACCAATACACACTCAACGTACTGGTAACCACAATAAACATCTACCACGGGCAGGAAATAAGAAGTCACCCCCAACTCCTCTCGTCTCCTCAATCACAACTCTCCTCGAATCTGAAGTTCCAACCACGTTGGAAACAGACATGCTCCCAATGAGATGTCAAGTCCAACCACTGGACTTCCCACATCCTCAACTCACTTGGACAACCACGTGTCCGTAATCAATCCATTACTCAGACCTCAAGTCCATTCATAACCGTTTACGTACATCCGGAAGGATGTCATTCGTTACTATCTCGTTCTCATATCCCAACCTTTACAGGTTCAACACTCGGTTTTCCAAGTTGTTCACAATTACAAATCCCCACATCTATACCACCAATGAATTTCCTAGTTTTCTAATTTTCAATAATTTCCTTGTACTTTTTGGGGATATTAGAAACATACAATCACACCAAACTCGAAGTTGACAAAAACTCCCCAAATCCACTAATTCTCATGATTTAGGGGACGTCATCCCAAGATTCCTCATGTCTCAATCATACCTTTTATCCACTCATCACTTGTCATCTCATCACTGTTGGGACTTATCCCAACACATCACAATGTACGCTGGATCCCATACAGTCAATCACTCAACCATTACTGAATCTCAAATACCAAACATATGTCCATCATGATGGAGTCACATCCCAACGTGGGGCTCATCGTCATCGCAATCACCGCCACCAGCACCAGCGCTAGTACCAGCACCAACGCACTATCATCAACACTAGTATCAGCACACAGGCATCCATACTAGTATCAGCACAAAAGTACCAACATCAGCACCAGCATACAAACATCCACACTAGCACACCGTGTGTAACCTTGACAACCCTGGATCTCCGCTCATACCGAGCGACGATCCCGTACCTTTGCTCGTACCCCACAACTATGGGTACCACCATTCTGAAAATCCACATCAGGATAATGAACGTTCCCTGAACGTCCCCTAATTCTCAACTACTACAACCACACCAAATACCCTCGATAGATAGTCATCACCACACGACTACTGATCAATAGTCATCGCTATCGAGATCCGTATCCACACATCACACTATTACCCGGTCTAATTCGGGATTCCATATCTTATCTCATCCATACTCATGGATTGAATCCCATAGTTTTGACTAGACTCACTAGAGTCATCCACATGGTCATCCACGACCTCAGCCGCTCGTCGCAGCACAAGTTCTCATCCACTAGTCACAACTAAGGTTCACCTTTCCAATCCATCATATACAAGGGTTCCACAGTCACACCCTATGGTTCCTCTGAACCCCAATGTCCTCTGCAGTGTAATCCACAACCTGACCGACCCCGCGGTCCTGACATCGTATAGACGTCAATCCTAATCCTACCATCAACTTAACGTGGGTTCCACCACTAAGGTCATCGGCTGAATCAGATGTACCATAATCCCTTACACTAGCAATCACCACCAGGGTTCACATTTTTAGACCCTTACTCAACTGAGGTTCCCATTTCCAAATCACTACTCAAATGAGGTTCCTCGAACCCAGCTGCGCCCAGCAGCACAACAATATAATATCACATGACCGAACCGACGATCCCACATTACTAGTTCATCACAAACAACCCCACTTGGGTCGAATCACATTAACACACGGCGTATCAGGCCAATCACACTCTATCCACTATTCAAAATCAAAAACTATCTATCAGGTTGATAACGAGCTGCAGTTCAAAGAGACATCACACCCTCGACCTGCGTGCACAAAAAGAGCAAACCTATTGTGATACCACTTTGACACGACCCATCCCAATCCCCCCGGATTATCGTGGAATGTGCCATGCTCCCGTCTGACACGAACTGTCAGACAAGGGATAACCTAATGCCACTGCCCACTCGGGGCTTCCATAGTGCGCAAGGATCGATGGAGGAGGCATGCGATGTCCCGGTCTCTGCTGCAGTCGCATCTGTAATCAACCTGAAGGGCATTAAAAACAACCAAAAGCTGTGAGTGGACGAAAAACATTAAGTTCATAAAACACATTTCACAAAGACATTTATGCCCTTCATTAAAACGTATGCATGCCTCAAAAACCAGTAATCAAAAAATTTACTCAAACAAGCCATTGGGGCCTTAGCCCAAAACTGTAACTCAAAACCAAGTGTGGGAACTCAGCCAAAAACTGTAGGATACCAAATCCGTAAGTACAAAACCAAGTGGGCCACTGCCCAAATCCATAAACACAAATCCAACTGAAAACCATTTCATAAATCCAATAGTCCATATTTACCACATTACCATCTCCGGCATCCCAAATGCCTAGCGTCCAAGACGTCATATCTCACGGTATAATAAGCAACGCGTGCTGCCCGGGGTCTCTCCGAGTTAATATCTCTGACATCCCAGATGTCTGACGTCCCAGACGTCTAATCAAAGCAATCATGCTCCTGAGTCACTATACGATCTGATAGCTACGTACAATGACCCCTCGAAGGCAATGCACCGTGACTTCCCCAGTGTCCCAGACACCTGGAGGAGACCATCACCTATCCTCGTATCAAGATGGTATATGGAAAAACAGTTTAATCAAATCATTTCACAACATTTCAATGGGCCTTGCCCGAAATCTCCATAAAACATCACAATTCCATTTAGGGTCCCCAACACGAAATCACGTTTATGACCCAACTGGGCCTCATGCCCGATTCTGTAAACCAATGGGCCCACGACCCGAATTTGCAAATCAACTGGGCCCCTGGCCCGATTTCGTAAATCAACTAAGCCCCTGGCCCGATAGTTTAACTCAAATGGGTCTCAGCTCGATTTCGTAAACAACTGGGGCCCTAGCCCGATTTCATAAAGCAATTGGGCTCCCGGCCCGATTAAGTAACTCAAATGGACTTCTAGTCCGAGGTTTCCAAATCAATTGGGCCTCAAGCCCGAGTTCATCTTTCCAATTTCAAAACCATTTCATCATATCATTCATGAAACCACAAGTACGTAAAACCACAATAAAATCATCAGTCTTGATATACATACAATACGGAAAACATCTCCTAATACGTGCAACATATGTGCAATCAATAATCACAATCATCATCATGGAAATCACGTATATAAAACAGATAAAACCATTAGGCATGCATAGAATTTATAAAACCAAAGTCCACTCCCAGACCGTCCAACGGTACGCCTCGATACGCGTGTCATAGGCCTTCCTGGGCCACACCACTATCACCGGGACTTCCAAACCTGTCCAAATCACATTAGAGGGTCACTAACCTCTTCATTAACCTCCTATTAAAGTCCCGTAATTTTCCCAAAATTTTAACTATTTTTAAACTCGATTCAAAACCTTCGAACGTCCCGAACAATGTCGAAACGGTGTCCGATCGACACGAAACCAATCCCAAAATGTTCGTTACATCAAATAGATTAAAAGTCATGTTGGAAGTTTCCCCCAAAATACCCTCCACGTGCCCTCACGTGCCGCCCAAAGGGACTGCACTGTTCATCGTCAACCTCTGGTGAACCGGGTTCACTGGTTTGAACCGGTTTAGTCGAACCACTAAACCGACCCAGTCGGTTCTCAGCCATTCTTCAACCAATTTCCACGGGGTTTGTTCCTACAAGTTCTTCTAAGTCCAACTAAGAGTTATACGGAATCAAAAACAAGAAAACTCGTTTGGATTCATACCTCTGAACTCAAACCCAAAACCTAAAATTTTTTATTACTTTTCCCGTCGATCCAGGCCACTTCAAGCTTCGAATTCACGTCCGCTCGGTCTGTTTTTGTCCTTAGGTCCCATTAGAATTCAAGAAGAAGCTCAAAACTCAACTAAAAGTCGACTTTCAAAACTTGAACATAACTGAGCTCTCGGGTTACTCACCTGTCGTGAACCACCGTACCACCGCCGTGAGTTCCTCCCGCCGCTCCTCTGGTGCCCTAGTCTTCTACTGGACCCAGTCTAGGAATGGTTTAGGTTTAGTTTGTGCGGGTTGGACGGGTAGTGAGTTTGGGGTGATGGTTCTTCACGGGTGAAATGAGAATGGGAGAGGGAAATTGACTGATCAGATATAAAAGAAGGGATGAGATGAGATGGACGGCTGAGATTGCATTAGGGGAATTAAATATAAGCTAATTAGCCAATAGGGACAAGATCCATGAATTAGGGAAAGTGAGTGTGGGGATGAGTGACACTTGTCACTCATCCAAGGGTCCAAATTAATTCCAGCTTTTCGGTCAAATTATAATATTATATTATTATTTTAATTCAAACCTCGGTTCGTTCGGTTAATCGATTTCACTCCCGTGACCACAACTTCGTCGTCGAACGTCCAATTTCGACGTGTCGCCTGTCTATGAATTCGTATCGACTCGCTCTACGTAACGGTCCTTGGCCCTCGTCCATTGGACCTCCCGGGTCAAAAGTCAACATTTGGCCCCTTTCAGCCAAATTTCCAAACTACCCCTCGGCTTCCGAACGTCATAACCTCTTCCTCGAATGTCGGAATCGAACGTGCCACCTGTCTATGAACTCATGACGTCCTGAACTACGTCACGGTCATCGGTCAAAGTCCGTTTGACCGCCCGATCAAAAGTCAATATTTTACCCATTCCAAGGGCAAAACGGTCATTTTGCATATTTCGTCCGATTTCACTCAACTAATCCCGGATTAGTCATTCTAAACCATAATTAATTAATATTTAATCCCGATACTCCAGACGGGTCGTTACACAAGATGCCTTTCCAAGCTAAAGAATTATTCTGTTTTTAGGGCAACGACAAAAGCTAATAGCCCACCGGAGGTACTTAGCTTGCACAAGCTAAACTCACCAATTCGCAAGTTGGGTTAATTTTAATTCTAATATATATGAGTGAATATAAATCTATTAAAATTAAGTGATTTGATTTAATAAGTTATTGACATTTTAATCTACATTTAACTAGATCAAGGTAATGGTTTGAAAATTCAAACCATCTTATTAGTTATAGTTTGATTTTTAATTTTATGACGACCCATAAATTCAAAAAAGGAAATTTTGGAAATTTTAGAAGAAAATGACAATTTTACCCTTGTTTTATGGGGTAAAGTTGACTTGTTGTTCGGGACACTTTTTGGACTTTCCGTGAAGACCATTGCTTAGGTCTCGAGACGATGAGTCCGTAGACATGTGGTAAGTCAAAATCGGAGTTCGGATTAAATAGTTAAGGGTCTGAAAAGGGCCAGGGGTATTTTGGTAATTTTGTAAGAAGGGGAAAAATTTTCTTTTCAGTGATTTGGGTGAATCAGCATTGTGTGTGGTGTGTCACCATCTTATGGAGTTTAGTGGCTTTGCTGGCCCCACGTGTGTGTTCGAGAGTGTTTGTGTTTTAAACCCAAAACCTTGCCAATTCGATCTTCATCATTTTTACAACAATTGTTGAGACCAACTACAAACTTGAGACCATGAGACAATTCAAGAGAGAAAATTGAGTGGAAACCAGTGTGGTTATCCCTTGTCTAGCAAGTGCTGAGAGTAATTTTGATACTTCAGTTGACTTGTCAGATAGGAGTAGGAATGAGCACGGTTATCAAAATCCATTTGGGACGGGGTCTTATCAAATTAGTATCAGAGCATTTGGTTACTGATTTGCGTTGCCACATCATGCCTCCAAAACGTGAGCCTTGTGCACGGCCTAGTGATGAGACGAGATACGAGGGTATATGAGATACCTAGATAGATTTCAGGATGGAATTGACTTTGGATTGAGGGTCGAATGTTGAATACTGCACTTTGGTCGCGTCAGACTTATGTGAGTCTCGAGAGTGAATTAGCCCAGAGGCTAGAAATGTAGCATGAATAGGCGAATTGGACCCGGGATGAGATGATTCGATAAATTCGTCAATTGAAATGCGTGTTTGATGGTTTAGTGTGTGATGGGAGATCGTTAATAGGATGTGGTTCACCCAGTGGTGTTTGCTAGGTGACCAGGCATGTCGATGGTGGCATGGATGGTGAATGTTGAATTCAGACTCGATAAGAGTCAAGATACTGGAATTGGACTCGGAAGGAGTCAAGATTTTGGTTTAGGACTCGGAATGAGTCACCGTATTGTATTTCGGCTCGAGACGAACTGGAACGTTGGAATAGTGATCATGGTCTAGCAAAAGATGGCTCAGGTGGGAACCCGAGGTATCGATGCGAACATAGTCTCTATGGTCGAATTTCAGGGACAAAATTCCCTAAGGGGGTAGATTGTGACGACCCATAAATTTGAAAAAGGGAATTTTGGAAATTTTAGAAGAAAATGACGATTTTACCCGGCAAAAGTTCACTTTTTGTTCGGGACACTTTTTGGACTTTCCGTGAAGACCGTTGCGTAGGTCTCGAGATGCTGAGTTCGTATACAGGTGGCAAGTCGAAATTGGAGTTTGAATTGAATAGTTATGGGTCTGGAAAGGGCCAAGGGTATTTTTGTAATTTTTTAAGAAGGGGCAAAATTGTCTTTTCAGTGATCTGGGTGAATCAGCAATGTGTGTGGTGTTTAGATTGGATGGTGACAAGTGTCACCATCTTGTGGAGCTTAGTGGCTTCGCTGGCCCCCCCGTGTGTGTTCGAGAGTGTTTATGTTTTAAACCCAAAACCATGCCAATTCGATCTTCATCATTTTTACAGCAATTGTTTAGACCAACTACAAACCTGAGACCGTGAGACAATTCAAGAGAGAAAAATGAGTGGAAATCAGTATGGTTATCACTTGTCTGGCAAGTGCTAAGAGCACGAAAGTAAATATCGACAGAATCGCTGATATATCGCTCGATATATCGGATTTTTCGATCGACGGCAGGTAAGGCGGGGGTGAAGCTATTTCTTCCACCAATATCGACGATTTCAGGAATTATCGACGGATATTGTCGATTTCCGGTGATATTGACCGAAACCACCGATATTGGACCCAGCCACCGAACCCACAGGTGAATTTCGGCAGCGAAGTACCGAAAAAAAAAAAAGGAAATCGTACATGAAATCACGGATTGAACAGAAAATCAGGAAATCACGGATTCAATCAATCATAGATTCATATTGTATCCATCAATTATGTTCACGGACGAAGAGAATGATTGAAAAAAAAACTAGAATTAATCACGGACGGACTCACCGCGAAAAGAATAAATTGGGGGCGGAAAAACGAAGAAAACCTCGAACCCAGCCCACCCCTGATCTACTGAAGTCGACCCGAAGCCAGTCGAACCACCTCTACAACCAGCAGCCCCGGTTCTCCACTTCGCTCTACTCCTCGAAGGACAACTGACGACCGCAGCTCCACCCCTTTCTCGTCTCGGACGTCCGTCCTTCTCGTCTCGTCTCGACCGCAGCTCCACTTCGCACTACCCCACACTGTCACCAGTCGTCGTCTCGCCCTCACCGACACCAGTCGCCCCTCTCATTTTCCCCAATTTGCGAAATCGATTGACTGAGGAAGTGAGGAGAAGGAGATCCTGTTGAGTAAATAATAAAATGGAACGAAACGCGCGTTTCATTTCATTTAATTTGATAACCCTTTTTTAAAAATTATTTACATATTTTATTTAATTATTGATTTGTCATAATAAAATATATCATTTATTATTAATTTTGTTTTTTAACCCCAAATAGAAAAAATAGATTAAGCCTTAATTTGTTTTTCAAAATTCAACATTTATTATTAGGTAAAGTAAAATATGTTTTAGTAATGTATGTTTTAATATAAAATATGGCTTAATTCATATATTTGGTAATATTTGTTTTAATTTAGAATATGTATTAAAATTATGAATTTATGTGTTTTTGTTCCTTAATTATGAATATGTATTAAAAAAATGAAGCCTTAAACGTTTTTTTTCAAAATTCAAAATGTATTATTAGGTAATTCATATATTCCTTAATTATGAATGTATGTTTTAATATGAAATATGGGGTAATTCATATATTTGGTAATTTTTGTTTTAATTTATAATATATGTTTTATTTTAGAATATATATTAAAATTATGAATATATGTGTATTTGCTACTTAATTTTTTAACATCATCAAAGTCTAACTTAGAATATATGTTCTAATTGAAATAATTTTATTATTATTTATATTTTTATTATTATTATTATTTGTCATTATCAAATTCTAATTATTTTTCACATATTTGGTAATATTTGGTAATATATTTGGTAATCATTTATTACTAAAATATGTTTTAGTAACGTATGTTTTAATATGAAATATGGGGTAATTCATATATTTGGTAATATTTGTTTTAATTTATAATATATGTTTTATTTTAGAATATATATTAAAATTATGAATATACGTGTATTTGCTCTCTAATTTTTTATCATCATCAAAGTCTAACTTAAAAAATATGTTCTAATTGAAATAATTTTATTATTATTTGAATTTTTATTATTATTATTATTTGTCATTATCAAATTCTAATTATTTTTCACATATTTGGTAATATATTTGGTAATCATTTATTATTAATAAATTGATCATTTATTACTAAAGTATATTTTAGTAATGTATGTTTTAATATGAAATATGGGTTGTAACGACCCGAACCGAGAATAATAATATTTTAATGTAAAAAGACTATTTTGCCCCTGAAGTGGGGAAACTTTGACTTTTGACCCGGGAAACAATTTGGACTTTGACCCATGACTATGACGTAGGTCGGGACGTCACGAATCCGTAGACAGGCGGCACGCCGAAATCGGAGTTCGTATGAAGAAGTTATGGTCAAGGAAGCGTTTTAGCGGAATTTACGAACCGACAACAACGGAATAAAATATTAATTTATTACGGGAATCCGTGCCAACCTAATATTTAAATCAAACCAGTGGATTGGTGACAAGTGTCACCCATCCAAGCCCACACTATTCCAATAAAGCAACTTACACTATTTAATCCATTTTATATTATTTATTTTTCCCTCCATTTGTTTCCAGCCGTAGGATCACTGCCCAGATTGGATCCCAGCCCTTCCTTTCTTCTGATTTTTCCTTGTTCATGCACGATCTCTGTCTTTCTCCCAAACACACACAAACACACATACAGCCCCCCCACAACCTGTGTTTCTTCTTCCATTTTCTCTCGACCAAGGCGATCAAACCAGTCATCCTCATCACACCAGACGACCACCCACAGCACCTCCATCATCTGCTCACCACCACCGTGCAACACCGGCAACCACCAGCCCGTTTTTCCCGTCCGAAATCCCGTCCAAAAACACGACCCGAAACACCAAGGAAACGGGTCCAAGAAGCAAACCGTGACAGCCACACCACCTCGACGCGGGGGAAGCTCCAGTCTGCACCGTGAGGACCCCAGGAGCTTAACTGGACGACGGCGCGGCCTGCGGCGGCGACACGGCGGCGGTAAGGTCGAAAACCCGAGAACTCGTTTTTACCCCTCTGTTTCGAACCAACGTGTTTTAGTGCTAGGAAATTGATTGTGTGATGTTAGAAATGTCCTAGGGTGAGAGACGAGTTGATCAGGTCCGGTTTGGACGACGGACACGGCGTGGATCACCGGAGAAGACGATCGGACGTTGGCCGTGAGTTTCAGTGACGAACTGGTGAGTTTTCTCCCGTTTTCTTTCTAGTTTGAGGTTGTAGAACCATAGAACAGACCTAGACGACCATATAGGGATGAACCCCATCGAAAATGGTGGCCGGAATCGTACGGTGGAAACGGGTCAAGCCGTGGGTCGACGGCGACCCTGTTCCAGTCAAACGGGTCTGACCCGATACTGTAGCATGATGACGTCATCATGCTGACGTCATGATGACGTCATCCTGTCAGATATTGTCAGACCAGGGACCAATCAGAACATGCCACGTGTCATCTGACAAGTGTCAGTGATGACGTCATGCTGACGTCAGCATGACGTCACTGCTGACGTCAGCAGTACTGTACCAGCGTTGACCCACGCGTTAACTAGGCGCGTGGGGGCGCGTGTGAACAGTGATTTTGGTGGGCCCGGTACCATTTTCAAGGTTTCGACGATACAGATCCAATGGAGGTGGTTTCGTGTCGATCGGAGATCGTTATGTTAGTCAAAATGGGGTTTGAAGCACCGGGAATAGTGCCCGGGATGCGATTTTGAGGCGGATCTGTTCTAGGGTCTTGGTATTGATGTTATAGGGTCCTTAAGTAACCCACAGGAATAATAATACAGGTTTATAGACATCGTTGAGCAGCAAGGACCGAGTGTGAGTGGGCTGTTTGATTTATAAAAGGCTTGCATGCATAAACTGTTTTACTATTTCCACTTATGATTTCGATGAGTCTTATGAACTGTTTATATATGCTATTACAATGTTTTGGGCATGAGACCCGTCTGGATTATATGTGGATTTTTTTTTGGATGTCCGGGGGACATAGGGTAAACTATACTGTTATTGTACTGTACTTTCCTACCTGTGTATATTGTCTCCTCCAGGGAGGGTCGTTGGCCTGGGTGGACCCTGGAGTAGTCACGGGGCTCTGACTGAGTGGAGTTGACCCCCGTTGGGCTGCTTACTCTCAGGAAGGCATGTTCATATCCTCGGGCAGTGACCGGGATACCGGGAGCTGATGTACCTAGAGAGTTTTGGGTGTGAGACCCTGAGTGGCAACGCGTAGCCTTAGAACCGTGACATCATTTGGGTTGGGTTTTACAGTGCACTGATATGTTAGTTTCACCTTACGATTATTATTGTGGTTCATTTGTTATGATTTCATTATAATATTATGTTTTCACTGCATGCAAGATTTGGAAAACGGAGGGGTAAAACCTTATGATTATTCTATTATTAAATTGATTTCTAAACTGTTATTTTTGGCCCACTCACCCTTGTTTTACTGACCCCTCCAGACCCTGACACGGAAATAGAGGAGGAGGACCCGGAGGAGGAGGCAGAGGTTTAGTTTGCCTAGCTGTGCACCTGTACACCCACTTGTGGGTAGGTTGAGCACCGAATAAATGTACTCTGACTAGTGTGCTCACATGTTGTATTTTACTTTCCCTTGTCTGACAGTATCACTTTAAACACTGTGATTGTACGTTATCTATCTATTTAAGTCTTCGGTTTTTATTTAAGGGTAATTTTGGTATGTTTAGAGTCATTGTCAGACGGGAGCGGGGCACGTCCCCGGGTGGTCCCAGTGGGATTGGGACGGGTCCTGTCATCTTGGTATCAGAGCATTAGGATTAGTAGTCAGAGTACTAGGATAGCGGTTTGTACTTTGTACATGGTCGCTTTCAATGTCTTTTAACCTGTTTGCCTCTTAACAGTTGGATATGCCTCCCCGACGTGAACCCCGTGCACGTGTTGACGAGGGAAATGGAGGAAATGGAGACACTGCGAGCATTGAGCGGGCTCAGCGCCTGGGTGCTACGCACTTTAGTGGGGGAACCGACCCCGAGGAAGCACACTAGTGGATTGACCGCTGGGAGAGGATTTTTGAGGTCATGCACTGTCCACCGGAGGAACGTGTCGTACTGGCGACTTTCCTACTGGATGGGAGCGCCTATCGAGGGTGGCATAACCTTGTTTTGGCCGGCTGGACCATTCACACCATTCCATGGGAGACCTTCCGAGAGCGGTTTCTCAACCAGTTCTATCCACGGTCGTTTCGTAACACCCGTGAGGCGGAGTTTCTGCAACTCCGGCAGGGAGATCAGACTGTAACAGAGTACGAGGAGACCTTCCTGATGTTGTCTCGCTTTGCAGAGAACTTCGTGATCACCGAGGCAGACCGATGTCGCAGATTTGAGTGGGGCCTGCGACCTGAGATTCAGGCGATGGTGACTGCAACACCCTTTGCTTCCATGAGGGATCTGACTGATGCGGCGACCAGGGTTGAGAACAGTATCCTGGCTCGTCAGCGAGCTGAGGGGGAGACACGGCGACGTGATCGCCCACACTTGGGATTCTCGGGCCGTCGTGGCTCGAAGGGAGGACATTCTGGTGGATCTTCATCTTCTGGCAGCCGAGGACGTTCTGGCTAGTTCAGGAGTCCTCAGCGGTCTGGACAACGTTCTGGAGCTTGGCAGCGGTCTTACTCACTGATGAGCATCTCACCGGGAGGATACTCGGGTCGACCTAGGGAGGTCACATGCTTCGCTTATGGTGAGCCGGGGCACTATGCTTCTGAGTGTCCACTGATTCGAGGCAGTACTACGCCAGCACAGAGCACAGCATCCCAGACTGACAGCAGCCGGACACGCGGTGTTGTGCGTGGCCGTGATCGAGGAGCTCGAGGACGGGGACGACCTGCAGAGTCTATGGCTCGTGTTTATGCTGTTACCCAGCAGCAGGCCAGATCCATTCCGGGAGTGTTGACAGGTACTGTACATATTTATGGCATGGTTGTTCGTGCATTGATGGATTCGGGGGCAACTCATTCTTTTATTTCACCGCGTTGTGCGAGTCTGTTGGGCCGTGAGGTGACCGCACTTGAGCACGAGATGGGAGTGGGGACACCGATGGGTGTGACCTACCAAGTGAACCAGGAGATACGAGCTTGTCCTGTGGAGATTGAGGGAGTCGAATTTCCGGCAGACTTAATTCTGATGAATGTTCACGATTTCGATGTGATACTTGGAGTTGATTGGTTGTCGGAGTACAATTCACTCATCGAATGTAGTAACATGCGGTTGACTTTGAGAGGTTCGGGATTACCGGAAGTGATATTTCAGGGGGAGTGTGGAGACGCATCACCCAAGGTAATATCTGCACTCACAGCTACAAAACTTTTACAGAAGGGGTGTCAGGGTTATCTTGCTTATGTGGTAGAGTCTACGGATGAATCTTTGAGTATTGAGGATATTCCGATTGTGCGGGAATTTCCTGATGTCTTTCCAGGAGATTTACCTGGATTACCACCACCCAGGGAGATCGACTTTACGATCGAGTTACTCCCCGGGACTCGACCGATTTCACAAGCACTGTATCGTATGGCACCGGCGGAGCTACGGGAATTGAAAATCCAATTACAGGAACTGGTGGATCTAGGGTTTATCCGACCCAGTACATCACCATGGGGAGCGCCGGTCTTATTTGTGAAAAAGAAGGAGGGTAGTTTACGGTTGTGTGTGGATTATAGGCAGTTGAACAAGGCTACGGTAAGGAATCAGTATCCCTTACCCAGGATCGATGATTTGTTCGATCAGTTACGAGGAACGCGATATTTCTCCAAGATATATCTGAGGTCAGGATACCATCAACTGAGAATAGCCGAGGGGGATGTTCAGAAAACAGCTTTTCGAACGAGGTATGGGCATTATGAGTTCTTGGTGATGCCCTTTGGACTGACGAATGCACCAGCTGCATTCATGGACTTGATGAATCGGGTTTTTCGAGCATACTTGGATAAATTTGTGATCGTGTTTACCGACGACATCTTGGTGTATTCCAGGAGTGTCAGGGCTCATGAGGAGCACTTATGAATGGTATTGGGTAAACTACGACAGGAGCAGCTGTATGCTAAGTTAAGCAAGTGTCAGTTTTGGCTAAATAGTATCGGATTCTTAGGTCACATTATATCACCCGAGGGGATAAGTGTGGATCCTCAGAAAACGGAGGCTGTGACAAATTGGCCTAGACCGACCACGGTGACGGAAGTGCGAAGTTTTGTTGGGTTAGCAGGCTACTATCGGAGATTCGTAGAGGGTTTCTCCCAGATTGCCGCACCATTGACTCGGTTAACCCGGAAAGGGGTGAAGTTTGTATGGGACGATCAGTGTGAACAGAGTTTTCAGGAATTAAAGTTCCGATTAACCACTGCACCTGTCCTTGCATTACCTGACAGCAGTGGAGAGTTCGTGGTATATAGTGATGCATCGCTGCAGGGTTTGGGTTGTGTATTGATGCAGAATGGAAAAGTGATTGCTTACGCATCCCGGCAGCTGAAGACGCACGAGTTGAACTACCCTACTCATGATTTGGAATTGGCAGTGGTAGTTCATGCTCTAAAGATCTGGAGACATCATTTGTTCGGTGTGACATTCCGAATATTCACAGATCACCAGAGTCTTAAACATTTGTTCACTCAGAAGGAACTCAACATGAGACAGCGGAGATGGTTGGAATTGTTGAAGGATTATGATTGTACCATCGAGTACCATCCTGGCAAGGCAAATGTTGTGGCTGATGCACTTAGCAGGAAGTCGGCGGGATCAGTTGCGCATTTGAGATTGGTGTATCTTCCTTTGCTAGTGGAACTTCAGAAGAGCGGAGTTATGTTAGGGATGGACGATCAGGGAGCCTTGTTGGCTAGCTTTCATGTGCGACCCGTGTTGGTCGACAGGATCATCGAGGCTCAACTACAGGACCAGATACTCAGTGACTACAGGAACGAGGTTGAATCCGGACAGAGACAAGATTTCTCCGTCAGGGGCTATGGAGCATTAGTAAAGCTTGGGAGATTGTGTGTACCTGCGGTACCAGAGTTGAGGAGAGAGATTTTAGACGAGGCCCACAATTCGGCCTATGCTATGCATCCAGGAGGGACAAAGATGTACCGTACCCTCCGGGACTATTATTGGTGGTCAGGGATGAAGAGGGAGATAGCTGAGTTTGTCAGCAAATGTTTGATCTGTCAGCAGGTCAAGGCAGAACGGCAGCGTCCGTATGGGGCTATGCAGCCACTTCCAATTCCACAATGGAAGTGGGATCATATTACAATGGACTTTGTCTTCAAGTTACCGAAGACAAGGAGTGGAGTTGATGGAGTCTGGGTAATAGTGGACCGGTTGACTAAATCAGCGCATTTTCTGCCTGTACGTGAGACGTACAAGCTCAACCGTTTGGCCCAGTTATTCATTAATGAGATCATCCGACTACACGGTACCCCAGAGTCGATCGTGTCGGATCGGGATCCGCGTTTCACATCCAGGTTTTGGAGGAGTCTACAGACTACTTTGGGTACGAAATTGCACTTCAGTACGACATTCCACCCACAGACCGACGGACAGTCTGAAAGGACAATACAAACTCTCGAGGACATGATGAGAGCCTGTGTGTTGCAATTCCAGGATTCGTGGGCTGATCGATTGCCATTGATGGAGTTTGCTTACAATAACAGCTACCATGCGAGTATAGGGATGGCACCCTATGAGGCACTGTATGGTCGACAGTGCAGAACACCAGTATGCTGGATGGAGATCAGAGAAAGAACCGCAGTGGGGCCGGATCTGATGGATATGACCCAGGAGACAGTTCGGGTTATTCGGGAAAGATTGAAGGCGGCCCAGGATCGTCAAAAAAGCTATGCAGACCGACGGATCCGAGATTTGGAATTTGAGGTTGGTGACTTTGTCTTTTTAAAGTTATCGCCGTGGAAAGGGATTCTCCGATTTGGACGACGTGGGAGATTGAGTCCTCGTTATATCGGACCATATGAGATTGTCGAGAGGATTGCTCCAGTGGCTTACCATTTAGCACTACCTTCGGAGCTTTCCCGAGTACATGACGTATTTCATGTGTCGATGCTACGGAAGTATCTTCGGGATGACTCTCATGCACTGCCAGAGCAACCACTGGAACTGATGACAGATTTGAGTTTCGAGGAACGGCCAGTACAGATTCTGGATAGGAAGGAAAGGTCTTAAGGAACTAGACGATTTCTTTGGTTAAGGTGCTATGGCGGAACCACGAGGTGGAGGAAGCGACATGGGAACCCGAGGAATTGATGAGAGGGCAGTACCCACACTTGTTTGAGTAAATTTCGAGGACGAAATTTCTGTAAGGTGGGTAGGTTGTAACGACCCGAACCGAGAATAATAATATTTTAATGTAAAAAGACTATTTTGCCCTTGAAAGGGGGAAACTTTGACTTTTGACCAGGGAAACAATTTGGACTTTGACCCATGACTATGACGTAGGTCGGGACGTCACGAATCCGTAGACAGGCGGCACGCCGAAATCGGAGTTCGTATGAAGAAGTTATGGTCAAGGAAGCGTTTTAGCGGAATTTACGAACCGAGAACGGAATAAAATATTAATTTATTACGGGAATCCATGCCAACCTAATATTTAAATCAAACTAGTGGATTGGTGACAAGTGTCACCCATCCAAGCCCACACTATTCCAATAAAGCAACTTACACTATTTAATCCATTTTATATTATTTATTTTTCCCTCCATTTGTTTCCAGCCGTAGGATCACTGCCCAGATTGAATCCCAGCCCTTCCTTTCTTCTGATTTTTCCTTGTTCATGCACGATCTCTGTCTTTCTCCCAAACACACACAAACACACATACAGCCCCCCCACAACCTGTGTTTCTTCTTCCATTTTCTCTCGACCAAGGCGATCAAACCAGTCATCCTCATCATACCAGACGACCACCCACAACACCACCATCATCTGCTCACCACCACCGTGCAACACCGGCAACCACCAGCCCATTTTTCCCGTCCGAAATCCCGTCCAAAAACACGACCCGAAACACCCAGGAAACGAGTCCAAGAAGCAAACCGTGACAGCCACACCACCTCGACGCGGGGGAAGCTCCAGTCTGCACCGTGAGGACCCCAGGAGCTTAACTGGACGACGGCGTGGCCTGCGGCGGCGACACAGCGGCGGTAAGGTCGAAAACTCGAGAACCCGTTTTTACCCCTCTGTTTCGAACCAACGTGTTTTAGTGCTAGGAAATTGATTGTGTGATGTTAGAAATGTCCTAGGGTGAGAGACGAGTTGATCAGGACCGGTTTGGACGACGGACACGGCGTGGATGTAACGACCCGTCCCGAATATCGGGATTTAATAATATTTAATTGTGATTTACTAATCTGGGATTAGTTGGGCGATTTCGGACGAATTGTGCAAAATGACCGTTTTGCCCCTGGCATGGGCAAAACATTGACTTTTATTTCGGATGGTCAAATGGACTTTGACCGATGACCGTGACGTAGTTCGGGACGTCACGAGTTCATAGACAGGTGGCACGTTCGATTCCGACGTTCGTGGTGAAAGTTATGATGTGCGGAAGTTCAAGGGCGTTTTCGTAATTTGGACGATATAAGGGGTAAATGTTGACTTTTTGATCGGGAGGTCCGATGGCCGGGGGCGAAGGACCGTTACGTAGGTATCATCGATACGAATCCAATGACAGGCGGCACGCATCAATCGGAGTCCTAATGACCGAGTTACGGGTCAGGATGCATGAGGGGCATTTTGGTAATTTTCTGCACAAGGGCAGAATTGTAATTTCACACGGTGGGTACTGTTTGATCGAGCAGCCGTGGGTGGGATACTTTGTGTGATCGATCCCATGGGTTGTTTATCAATTAATGGATTGTTATTGGGGCAGCTTTGGATTGTGGTTGCACATGTGAGGAGCTAGCAACTGATTGCACTCACATGGACACTGATTTTTTATGGTTTCGGGTCTGTGCAGGGAAGCTTTGCACAGTGGGCCTGCGTGGTGCTTTGAGGCACTTTTAACGACTCAATTGGATTAAAAATATTGTGAGTGAGTTGTGAGGATCATTCTGAGCTTGTGTGGCTGTCGAATTGGAGAGAAAAACCGTGAGAAACCATTTCGGGTTCTTGGAGGGAAATTTCAGAATTTGATTTCTGAGCCTTGTTGGACCAAACCATGGACGGGTTTAGCTTTCTGG
Organism: Prinsepia uniflora; assembly: GCA_032719365.1. Lineage (NCBI taxonomy): Eukaryota > Viridiplantae > Streptophyta > Magnoliopsida > Rosales > Rosaceae > Prinsepia > Prinsepia uniflora. The sequence continues at coordinate 62,653,998 of CM064868.1, forward strand.
GAGTGTCTGGAGCTCAGCCGTATCAATTTCGAATGGAACCAGCCACGGCTACGCTGGGACGGTGGTCACTGTTTTCAGAGGAAATACAGTGCTGTGGACGACGACTTCCAGGTGAGCTCTTCTTCAATTGGTTGTGGTTTTGGGTTCGTATTAATCCTAGTATACTTCCTGTGAAGTTAATTTGGGAATGGACTTGAGTTGGGTGTATTACTAAGGATGACCCGTTTTGCTGTTCGGGCTTGGATTGGTTGATTTGATCCCTGTCGATGTTGATTTTTGACACAGAACTGGAATTTATTGGATATTGATTGTTTTAGGATCAAGAACGGATGGAATCAAGGTTGAATTGATGGTTATCTGGCCGGGTCAGATCGCGGGTAATCAGACCCGTTTACCAGTCATTCGGGTGAAGATGGTGATTGTAGCAGTCACTGTAGCAGGCGCGTGGCTTTCACGCGCAGCCACTCACGGCGGCGCGTGACGGCGCGTGGGCACGAATCTCGAGGTGAGGTCAACATGACTTTTATCCTATACAATGTAACGAACATTTTAGCGTTGGTTTCGTGTCGATCGGATCCCGTTTCAATATTGTTCGGGATGTCCGAAGGTTTTAAATCGAGTTTAAAAATACTTAAAAATTCGGGAAAATTACGGGACTTGAATAGGATGTTAATGATGAGGTTAGTGATCCCCTAATGTGATTTGAACAGGATTGGGAGTCCCGGTGATAGTGGTGTGGCCCGGGGAGGCCTATGGCACGCGTATCGAGGCGCTCGGTTAAACGGTCTGTGAGTGGACATTGGTTTCATAAATTCGATGCATGCATAACTGTTTTATGATTGTTATAATTATGATTAAATGATTTACTTTGGATATCGGTGAATTTAAAATGATTTCACGTATTTCGAGGTGAATTACGTATTTGCACGTAAACCGAGATTTTCTGGATTTTCACCGATTTCCATAAATGTGGTTGGATATGATTTCATGAAACGGTTACGAACTTGAATAATGTAAAATCGGGCCAGGGGCCCAGTTGAACTATGAAATCGGGCCAGGGGCCCAGTTAACTTGTGGAATCGGGCTAGGGGCCCAGTTGATTTCTACATGTGATTGCGGGTCGGGGACCCTAAATTGGAATTGAATAAATATTTTCTGGTTTACATTTTATATATGTTCACATGCTGGAATCAATAAATGGTTTTGATGATATTTCGGTTATGGCACGTTTCACGGTATTTGGGCATGAGACCCGTTTGATGAAACGTAACGATCAGTTCGGATTTTACCTATGTATACCTATATGTTTTGCATGTGGATATCGATAAAATGTATTTAGTACTGCACTGTATAGATCCTTCCATATTATATTGTCTCCTCCGGCGAGGTACCCCGGAGAGGTCACGGGCGTCTAGTACGTCCAGCGTCTATGACGCTAAGTGGCACGCGTAGCCTTTTGATTGAGACCCGGAAAATTGATTTAACTCGGAAAATTGAGACCCGAGTGGCACGCGTAGCCTTTTGATTGTGACCTTATTGACGTCAGGGACGTCAGACATCAGGGATGTCGGATTGGAGTGTATAGTGCAGTGGCTAAAATTATGGTTATGGTTTATATTATATGCCTTATGGTTCATATTATTGGATTTATGAAATAACTCTTGGATTGACTTTTGGAAATTGAAACTATGCTTTGGTTTCCGGGCTAAGGCCCTAATGGTTATTTCTAAATGAATGTGTGATCTTTGGTTTTTTTTGGTGCATGCATATGATTTTACTGAGGGGCATAAATGTCTTATAAATGTTTTAAACAGACTTGTTTATTTTCGTCCACTCACAGCTTTTGTTTTTAATGCCCTTCAGGTTGATTCCGGATATGACTGCAGCAGAGACTGGGACATCATACACCTCCTCCATCGATCCTTACGCACTCTGGAAGCCCGGTTGGGCAATGGCAACAGGTTATCCCTTGTCCGACACCTCTTGTCAGACGGGAGCACGTCACATTCCATGGTAATCCCGGGGGGATTGGGATGGGTCGTGTCAGTGGATCACCGGAGAAGACGATCGGACGTTGGCCGTGAGTTTCAGTGACGAACTGGTGAGTTTTCTCCCGTTTTCTTTCTAGTTTGAGGTTTTAGAACCATAGAACAGACCTAGACGACCCTATAGGGATGAACCCCGTCGAAAATGGTGGCCGGAATCGTACGGTGGAAACGGGTCAAGCCGTGGGTCGACGGCGACCCGGTTCCAGTCAAACGGGTCTGACCCGGTACTGTAGCATGATGACATCATCATGCTGACGTCATGATGACGTCATCCTGTCAGATATTGTCAGACCAGGGACCAATCAGAACATGCCACGTGTCACCTGGCAAGTGTCAGTGATGACGTCATGCTGACGTCAGCAGTACTGTAGCAGCGTTGACCCACGCGTTAACCAGGCGCGTGTGAACAGTGATTTTGGTGGGGCCGGTACCATTTTCAAGGGAGGTGGTTTCGTGTCGATCGGAAATCGTTATGTTAGTCAAAATGGGGTTTGAAGCACCGAGAATAGTGCCCGGGATGCGATTTTGAGGCGGATCTGTTCTAGGGTCTTGGTATTGATGTTATAGGGTCCTTAAGTAACCCTCAGGAATAATAATACAGGTTTATAGAGATCGTTGAGCAGCAAGGACCGAGTGTGAGTGGGCTGTTTGATTTATAAAAGGCTTGCATGCATAAACTGTTTTACTATTTCCACTTATGATTTCGATGAGTCTTATGAACTGTTTATATATGCTATTACAATGTTTTGGGCATGAGACCCATCTGGATTATATGTGGATTTTGTTTGGGATGTCCGGGGGACATAGGGTAAACTATACTGTTATTGTACTGTACTTTCCTACCTGTGTATATTGTCTCCTCTAGGGAGGGTCGTTGGCCTGGGTGGACCCTGGAGTAGTCACGGGGCTCTGACTGAGTGGAGTTGACCCCCGTTGGGCTGCTTACTCTCAGGAAGGCATGTTCATATCCCTCGGGCAGTGACCGGGATACCGGGAGCTGATGTACCTAGAGAGTCTCGGGTGTGAGACCCTGAGTGGCAACGCGTAGCCTTAGAACCGTGACATCATTTGGGTTGGGTTTTACAGTGCACTGATATGTTAGTTTCACCTTACGATTATTATTGTGGTTCATTTGTTATGATTTCATTATAATATTATGTTTTCACTGCATGCAAGATTTGGAAAACGGAGGGGTAAAACCTTATGATTATTCTATTATTAAATTGATTTCTAAACTGTTATTTTTGGCCCACTCACCCTTGTTTTACTGACCCCTCCAGACCCTGACACGGAAATAGAGGAGGAGGACCCGGAGGAGGAGGCAGAGGTTTAGTTTGCCTAGCTGTGCACCTGTACACCCACTTGTGGGTAGGTTGAGCACCGAATAAATGTACTCTGACTAGTATGCTCACATGTTGTATTTTACTTTCCCTTGTCTGACAGTATCACTTTAAACACTGTGATTGTACGTTATCTATCTATTTAAGTCTTCGGTTTTTATTTAAGGGTAATTTTGGTATGTTTAGAGTCATTGTCAGACGGGAGCGGGGCACGTCCCCGGGTGGTCCCAATGGGATTGGGACGGGTCCTGTCATGGGGTAATTCATATATTAGGTAATATTTGTTTTAATTTATAATATATGTTTTATGTTAGAATATATATTAAAATTATGAATATATGTGTCCTTAATTTTTTATCATCATCAAAGTCTAACTTAGAATATATGTTCTAATTGAAATAATTTTATTATTATTTGTATTTTTATTATTATTATTATTTGTCATTATCAAATTCTAATTATTTTTCATGTAACTTAGATTTCATAAAATGGCTAATGGAAGTGCAAGTGAAAGCCGCCCAAGACCTGGACTAGTTGACCCAGCATGTAAATATGCCATTGCAATTCCTGGAAATAAAAAAGGTGTCATATGTTCGTTTTGTCAACATCAGTTCCAGAGTGGAGGCATAACACGATTAAAGTTTCATCTAGAAGGTTTTGATCCGAAAAAAATGTTCAAAAATGCAAAATTGTACCTAAAGCTATTAGGGATGAGGTCAGAGCATGGATCAAAAGTAAAGATATTGCTAAACAGACTAAGAATATGATTGGGGAGAATATACGAGCTGACTTGAGAGGAGATCCACTAGACACTCAACAGAGCATTCAGATTAATGATAGCGATGATGAAGAGGATGATGATGGATTCGCTTATCCACCAGATGTGCATAGATCTGAGAGAGCAGCATATCCCTTTACTGTGAATGCATCGAAAGATGAGGCACGGCGAAGTGTCAACAATTATGGAGTTGGTACCATGCGTGGTGCTCAAAGAGGCAGTAGCAGTCGTCAACCACCTCAACAAATGCGTCGATCACAAAGTTTGTGTGATCCATTTTCAATTCCTCCAGAACCAAAACTCTACAAAACCGCACGAAGTCACCAGAAGACTGTAAAATTGATGTGGAAAGGGACGAAACAGAAGTTGGGTCGATACATAAACAATTTTTTTATATGTAAATGTGTGGCTCCAATTAAAGCCAACTCTCATCATTTTAAGAATGTGATTATTGAAGCCCAACGAGCAGGTATTTAATTTATTTATGATACTTTTTTATTTAGCTTACGAAATAACATTAAATGCTAACTTATGTTTTGGTTTGCAGGTGAAGGCGTGTCCACTCCTTCTTCATATTAAGTGAAAAATAAATATATTCATATGGAGTATAAAGAAATGACGGCGTGTGTGGAGCAACAAAAACGACACTGGGAAACTTATGGATGTATCATAATGTGTGATGGTTGGACCGGTCCAACGAAGTTATCCATAATTAACTTCATGGTATATAGTAAGGGTTCAACTGTATTTCTCAAGTCATTTGATTCTTCCAAATTCCATAAAGACTATGTGTACATACAAAATTTGTTGAAGGAAGTTATTCAGGAGGTTGGAATACAAAATGTTATACAGATCGTTACTGATAATGGGTCGAACTTCATAAAGGCTGGAAAAAAACTGATGAAGACGTATCCGATCTATTGGAATCCTTGTGCAGCCCATTGTATCGACCTAATATTTGAAGATATTGGGAAGAATGAGACAATGGCGCTCATCATAAAAAATGCTAGGCAGGTAGCTAACTACATTTACAATCATCTATGGTTACTAGCTCAGATGCATGAATTCTGTCAAGGAGATTTGGTTCATCCTGGTGCAACTCGGTTCGCAACCAACATATTTGTATAAACAGTATAGTTAAGCATAAAGTTGGCCTTAGAAGATTGTTTACCAGTGATCAATGACATGGTAGCCCATTGAGTAGGAAAGTGGAAGGTAAGAGGGTTGCGGCTCATATCCTCGACCAAAGATTCTGGGAGTCTTTGGAGATGATGCAATCAATATATGAACCATTATACTGCATCCTTCGAATTGTTGATACAGAGGTAGTCCTAACCATACCAATCCTGTATGATATGTTCAATCGAGTGAAAGAAAAGATAACCTGTCTTAAAGGGAAGAAGTGGGTCCTTAAAATCATACAGGAGCGATGAGAAAAAATTTTAATGCATCCCTTACATCCCACTGGTATATTTCTATCTTACTGAACTTGTTAATATTTTATTTTATTGTTGTTTACTAAGAAAAGTTCATTCATGATTTGCAGCTTATTACTTGAATCCTCGATATCAATATCAAGCAGGTGTTGGGGATGACTCCTACCTCGTCCAATCAGTTCAACAAGTATTTCTCAAACTGAATCCAAATGGGCAAGTGGGTCTACAAAATTTTGGAGTAGACCTAAGTTCACTACGATATATGAACCTTGATATTTTTTAATTTGTACATCTATGACATTATATTAATATCAGTCTTAATGTAGTTGATCAACTTTAGAGATGGTCAGAAAACAATTCGTTCACCTATGGTTGTACAATCAAGGACGAAAATGCCCCCAGGTATATTACTTGCATTTAACTTGATATTGTATGACTTAGCACTTTATAATGTCTCTTACATTAAACTTTATATTGACAGCTGAGTGGTGGGAACTATATGGCCAAGCTTCTCCCAGCTTGCAACAAATTGCAGTTCGTATATTATCACAAACTGCATCATCTTCGGCATGTGAGAGAAATTGGCGTACATTTGCTTTAATTCATACAAAGCAAAGAAATCGTCTCGCATATTCTAAGTTAGAACAACTTGTTTTCTGTTATTACAACATGAAACTCAAGTTAAGAGATAAAGAAGCTGAAACCGGTAAAGTTGTGGAAGAATACTACGTTAACCTTTTGGAAATTTCTGGTCAACACGTGGAAGGTAATGAGGCTGATCCACTTCAAGCATGGATTATGCTAGCTCACTTGGATGATGATAGTGGAAGGCCTGACCCTTGAGTAGCACATCTTGCTAGTGAACACGGTGTTAATGTCGATAGAGTGCTATCTGAAGAAGTGGGGAGTGAGGACGTAGGAAGTGAGCGGAAGATGTCTTCATGGGAGAGATCAATGTTTGGTTCTACCGCTAGACGTGACTTACGAGCTGATGCTACTAGTAAGGGACTTCATCAAAATAAATCTCCAGATGATGATGATGATGATGGAGGAGATGATGTTGAGACAAACGATGAAGACAAGGATGACGGAGGGGATGATGACGGAGGAAATGAACATGTAACCGAAACATATGCACCCTTGAGTCCATTTACTGGAGAGGCGGATTTCACTCATGTCACCCAAGATTATGATCATGGTTGTAGAAAATGAGGAGTAGGAATCGGTGGTGTTGGAAAAGATTACACTCGGACACACAACATATATGAAAGTTATGGAAACCAATATTCTGAGGATTCCATGTCAATTAGTTTTGATTCAATGAGTTTAGGCACCGATCCTAGTAACAACTCAAATGATCCATATGCTTATGGTCCATATCGTCACCCTCAGTTAGACAACCATCTCCCTCAAATGCCACATGTTTATGAAGGTTATGAAGATCCTCATCTCAATGAAGATTATGGAGAAGTTAGTTGGGTAAATTCGAACTACCCTATCTATGGAGGAAAATTAGGCTATTCAAAGGAGATATACGAATACTATGTCCAACAATACATTTCCTTTTGGTCAAATAGAATCAGTTGGCAAAACTTTTATGTCTTGGTAGATCAAGACCAATCTAATTTTCAAGCTGGTAGACACTCTACTTGTTTTTTATCCAGTTCAATGTGTACAATATTTTTAATGCAATATTATCCATAAAATTATGTTTTAATTTAAGTTTATCTTTAAGATTTTATACTATTGGTACTCGGCCGACCTATATTCTATCATATGATTCATCATATATTTATTATATCAAAGTCTTTTTATAGTTTTTATTAGTCTTATATAACCATTATTGGGTACTTAAGTTTTTCCCAAAATTTCATTCCAAATTTCCGTCATTTAGACCCAATTTCCGTCATTTTTGTTGACCGTAAATGATATCGATATCGATATTTCGTGCGAGATATCCGTAAATTCGACGAGCGATATATCCGTCGATATCGATCTTTTCATCCTTGGCTGAGAGTAATTTTGGTACTTCAGTTAACTTGTCAGACGGAAGTAAGACCGGGCACAGTTATCAAAGTCTATTTGGGATCCTGTCAATTTTCATTCTGAAAATACATTAGAATTAAAATTGAATAGTTAAGATAATTATTTATACTATTTATTAGTTAATGTTTGTGACTATACTTAAACTTAATCGACTATATTTGAAGTTTAGAATGTTGAATTTTTTTTTCTTTCTTTTGTTAAACAAAAAAAATCATTAAACCTGCAAAATAGCCACAAAAAGAATAAGGAGCCAGGCTGAACAAAGAACACAAAGGTAGAGCAAAACTAGCAACCAACCAAATTGCAATAGTTACAAGGGACCACTGAACATACCCTGGTTAAAGGCTAATGTTTTGTATCAATGCTGCCAACACATCAACATTGGAAGTCTTGAAATTTAAGGTAAAAAGAGGGGATCTAACTATATTACAAATAGAAAGAAAAATGGCATACAGAGACTTGGGAGTAGCAGCTAGAACAATTTTACGATCAATATACTCATCGACTAGGCAGAGAAGGCCAACACCAATTTGAGCCATTGACCACAAAACTAACCTTGGCACGAGCCGCCAAATCAGAAGCTCCAACCACCTCACTACCAACCAAATGCCCTAAATGGCCACCATCTAGCCAATCATCGCACCAAAAAAACGCATTAGCTCCATTCCCAATAGCTACCTAAATTAAAGGCCTTACAAGAGGTCTAATCTTGAGCAATGTCCTCCAATTCCAAGAACATTAAGGAGAGGTAAGACACGAAAAGCACTAAATTGTTGATGTGTATCAACAAAATGATTCGGTGGATGCATTCATTTAAAAAAGTCATTGTTTAACGGTATGGAAATTAATTTTTAAAGAAGATTAGCCCACCAAATGACTTCATCAGAGGATTCGTCCACCAAACCACCACCAATAATTTTGATGTAAATGTTGAGAATTTTGAAATAATGATGCTTTAGGGTGAGTTTATGGTGAATTAAATTACATAATTTTTTTGCCATAATCGTCTGAACTAAGCCGAACCAAATTGTTAATGGTTTTTTTTTAAAAAAAAAACTTTACAATTTAAATACAAACCGCTTCAACTCTATCCTTTTAAAATCGAAACCATATCGAATCTAGGGGTGACAATGGATCGTATCATGTCGGATTCGTGTCGTGTCATGAATTTTGTTTTACCCATTTATGCCCAACCTGAATCCGACCCGTTTAATAATCATGTCAAGAATATCCAACCCGAACCCGACCTGTTAATGACTCGTGTAACCCGTGTAACTCGTTTAACCCATTTAATAAACAGGTCATACTCAAAACCCAATTAACATATGACCTGTTTGACCCGTTTAATCCGTTTAATATGTTTAATCTATTTAAATTATAAGATTTAATAGATATTTAGGCAGGTAAACGGGTAGATATATGAGTTAGTAATGACACGTTTATTAAATGGGTCAATATATAAGTCAATATACGGGTTAATCTGTTAACCTGAAATCTACTCATTTATTAAACGGATTAACAGGCCATTATACGGGTTAACAGGTTGCCTCAAAACCCACCCGTTTAATAAATGGGTCATAACGAGTTGACTCAAAAATGACCCAAAATTTAAATCGTGTGGATTAACCCGGATAAATTTTGTGCAGGTTTCGAGTCGTGTATCGAATCGTGTCAAAAATTGTCACCCTTAATCGAATCCTTAGTTGCAATTGGTTTCCAACTTTCCAGTTGGTCCGTCATTTTTTAATGGACAAAACGCAAAGGACAAAGAAATTGGGCCAAAACTCGAAAACAAATTTTGAACAGGCGTGACTGCACATCGTTGCCGTCGCATATGACCATGAAAGTGCCCTTGAAGTTTGGACCTGCTAGAAAAGGAGAAGACTTACCAAACCAGAGCGTCAATGTCCCCTAAACAAGCAATATGGTCCATATTTTATTTATAATTTTAGTGACGGCCCCTTTTATTAACCCAAAAAAAATTGACACCAAAAGCTCAAAAACTCGAATAGCGTGTCACAATCTACCGTAGCCATTCCCCTAATTTGCAGAAATTTTCACATCACTAAATATAATGTAAAATACAGACCGTTTGGATTAAAACCTAACGGTTAAAAAATAAAAAAATATTTTTTTCTATTATCTTTTATTATATCCTATTGAAAAAATAAGATGTAATTAGTGCCACGATATACTGTAGCCATTCCCACTAATTTGATGAAATTTTTATGCGAGGAAACAATGAATGTGCCAGTCCGTACAAAAGGCACCCTCAACAGTAGTGATAACAGAAGTTTTAACGAACATCTAGGCGACCTGAATGCATCGCATAAACCACTACCAAAATTCGACTACCTAAAATTCTACATATTACACAGTAAGACCTTGAGGAGCTCCCGCGGCAGGTGACTTTGGCTTAGCCTTTTCCACCACAATGGCCTGCGTGGTCAACACCATTCCAGCAACCGAAGCTGCATTCTGCAATGCACATCTTGTCACCTTTGCTGGGTCTATAACGCCAGCCTCCACCAAGTTCTCGTACTTGTCTGTCATTGCATTGTACCCAACCTCCCATTTGCTATCCTTTATTTTCTCCACAACCACTTCTCCTTCAATTCCTGCATTTTGAGCTATCAATGCTGCTGGTGACACCAGCGCCTGCATGCAAATAGATCGAGTTCCCAACTTAAATAAGACCCTGATATTGGGATATACATCTCCAGGCATCTAATGAATTACCATATAATATAGTAGAACTTGTGCTTCCTCCAAGAAAAACAATAGAAACTTGTAACTTAAAAAAAAAAAAAAAAAAAAAAAAAAAGGGATGATTGTTACCTTTTGGACAATGTCAGCACCTAGCCGCTCATCTGCATCCAAGAGTTTATCCTTGAGTGCAGGGACATATGTTGAGAGATGCACCAGGGCAGCACCACCACCAGGCACAATACCTTCCTCTATCGCAGCGAAAGTAGCATTCTTGGCATCCTCTATACGGAGCTTTCGGTCCTCAAGTTCAGTCTCTGTAGCAGCTCCCACCTTTATAACAGCAACTCCTCCTGATAATTTGGCAATCCTCTCAGCCAGTTTTTCTGAGTCATAAACAGAGTCCGTTTCTGACAGCTCCTTCTTTAGCTGTGCAATTCTAGCTTGCAACTCATCTTTTGATGCTGCATCAGCAATGATGGTAGTGGAATCCTTTGAGATTGTCACCTTTCGGGCCAAACCAAGCTGCTCAATTGAGGTGTTTTCAACCATTAGACCCAGATCGCTGGCTTGAAACTCAGCTCCTGATTATAAAGAAAAAAAGCTGAATGAGTAATATATCCATCCAAAATTAAGGGCTGCTGTGATGACCATTAGGTGTTTGGTTTTCACTTTATGTGTTCAAGATAAGAGGGATAAAGGAAACATGAGGGAAAAGTGGAGAAAAGATGGTAAGCAAGATGTTGAAGCAGCATTCAAGAAAAGGTGCACTAAAAGAAAAAAAAGGATTTAACTATTGAGTTGTTTAACTTTCAACATTTCATTTTCATTCTTCTTTATTTCTTCTCCTCCCTACCACCATTCTTCTTCATGTGTCAAGCACAAAAAAAGGAAAAGTAGAAAATATCCATAATATATGTAAACTAACTTGCTCCTCCAAATATTAAATCAAAAGAAAAAGATAGCTGGGACTCCTGATATCAAACTTCACTTCTGTTGTTGGAATAGAATTTTGTATCCAAGACAAATATTTACCTGTCAAAATGGCAATATCTTGGAGAAGAGCTTTTCTACGTTCACCGAAACCAGGAGCTTTGATGGCAGCAACGTTAATTATGCCCCTCAACTTGTTCACAACAAGAGTCGCCAAAGCCTCCCCAGAGACGTCCTCAGCAATTATAAGTAAAGGGGATCTCAACTGAGTGGTCTTCTCCAAGAGGGGAATTATGTCCTTGATAGATGAAATCTTCTGGTCGGTGATCAAAACTCTTGCATTCTCGAATTCAACAATCAATTTCTCAGGGTTTGTGACAAACTGAGGAGATATATATCCTCTGTCAATCTGCAATGCAATGGCAACAAACATCATGATGTAAACATCATATAATTGACTGTAAGGAAAAAAATTAAATGCAACTTCGACACACAGAAAGCACACCTCCATTCCTTCTTCCACCTCAACGGTCGTTTCAAAAGAGGACGATGACTCGATAGACAGGACACCATCAGGTCCCACCTTGTCAATAGCATCAGCAATCATCTTTCCAATATGCTCATCATTTCCAGCAGAAATAGTAGCAACAGCTGCAAGGAAAGCAATAATATTAAGGAAGCGGCTTTGAGCAACTAACTAATTAACTCTTAAGAAACACTTTTAACACTTTTTACTGCACAGTACCTTTAACATCATCGCGACCCTCAACAGGCCTCGACTTATTCTCTAGCTCTTCTATAAGCCCCAGCACAGTTTTATCAATCCCCTTCTTTATTGAAACGGGATTTGCACCAGAGGTGACACTCAAAAGGCCTAGCTTGATTATTTCCCGGGCAAGAATTGATGCAGTTGTTGTTCCATCACCAGCAGAGTCATTGGTCTTGCTAGCAACCTAAATCCCATAATTGAATCAAGTTAACCGGAAATTCTAAACCAAAATAACCCAGCACTAGAAAGTAAATTGCCCCAAAATGGGATAGTATAGTACTGCTTGGAGTAAATTACTATAAGTATCGAGGCCGAACCTCTCTAATGAGAGCAGCACCAGCATTTTCCATAGCATCAGGTAGTTCAATAGCTCTAGCAATTGTAACTCCATCATTTACAACTTTAGGATTTCCATATTCATCCAAGACAACATTCCTCCCTTCAAAATACAAAATGCATATTAAAATCAGGAATTACTCACATTCAAAGAGCATACCATTATATAGCTGTATACTACAAACTAGAAACATTTAAAACTTAAAATAAGTTGAGAGGGGTGTTTTTGGATGGTGGGGGAGAGATAGGCGGGGAATGTAGGGTGAAGGAAATATAGATAGCACCAATGCGAGAGGCTAAGGAAAAAAGATACCCCTAGGACCAAGAGTAAGGCCAACAGCATCAGCAAGCTTGTCAATTCCAGCCTGTAGTGCACGCCTCGAGTTCTGGTCAAATGCTATATCTTTGGCAGCGGCCTTCACAACAAATCTGCGCCTTGACTGGTTGTAATTCACTCTATTATTTTGCAGCTGACCCCGTCTCAAACTCTGTTAACATCATTAATTCACCAAATATGGAATAATGAAACTTAACCATAACAAAGAAAATGGAAAGAAAAAAGCAACTAAACCTCAATCAAATGTTGTCAATATGCAACCAAAAGACAACTAAAAGAACTCCACAATATTAAACCTGCATTATTGTTTTCAGTCCGAAGAACCAATTACCAACACACAACACTATCAACTAATTTAAGCAACAGAGCTTAAAAGCATGGTCAGTCCACCAAATGATATCCAATTAACACAAATTCATTAACCCTCCTCCTCAATATCTGCTAACATCATTAATCCACACAAAACATTCAATTATGAGAATTGAACCAACCAAAGAAAACCCGAAAACACTAAAAAGCATAAATGGTTTTAATATACAAACCAAAAATCAAGCAAACCACAGAGATTATTAACCCAAGAAGGACCAACGGGAAAGCTATCAAGTATTCATGCGACAGAGCCCAAAGAATGTTGGGATTTCTAAAAACTGAGAAGAAATGAAATGGAAAACGGACAAATTGATTTACTTTCGTAATATCAGGAAATCCAAGAAGCCCGTACCTGTTTCGGAGAGCAGAGAATGGAAGCAGAAGTAAGAGCGTTGGCCGACGCCATTTTGAGAGCTTCAAGGTCGTGGCTTTGTTAGAGAACTGAGAAAGAGTGCGCAAGTGAGCGGATAAGATGCTCAAGGCTTTATTAGGGTTTTTGCCGTTCTGATTTTTATTGTTGTAGGCGAATCGATGACGTTCCAGAATCTTCGTCTACTTCCGGAAGCGCCTTTGAGGCCTCTTTCATTTCAAGGCCCCATGCTAACGTGCGCCATCAGACTCATTAGCTTTCTTTGTGCAGTTTTTGTATACAATCTTGGCCCATCGTCTTGTTTGACAAGGAAATGGGCTTTATAGTATAGACCTTTTGAACCCTTTGTTAAAATTATGGTTTCTTCACACCCATAAATGTTAACAGCACTCTTCGAAGTGTAAGTGTTACTTTTCCCTTTGATAAATTAATAGTAATACTGGGGAGATGGATTACATAGACCTCGTTTTTTACAAAATCATATTCGATATCTCCAATCACAAAATAAATAGAAAAAATATTATTTGATCATAGTCTTAAAGTTATTTCGAACAATAGGGTTTTAAGGTCATCTCTAACAAATAGGGGTTGACAGACTACCCGAACTCTACCTTCTCAATGTATAGAACGTAGTCGAGAATAGCAAAATTAGTTGCTCTATCTCATCTAAAGTACAATTTGCACTATCCCAACATTCTTTTGCAAAGAGAATACCAATATATATATACATAACAGAAGAAAAGAAAAAAGACAACGGTTGAAAATATGAGTTTATATGATGATTGCATGCATTTCAATTTTTCCAAACCATGTGCGTATATGTTGAAAACTATCAAAAGAAGGTTCTCAAGTGGTCTGATAGATTGACAATTATCATATGAGTTACACTGGCCGTGCATTTTCAATATAATGGGGTTATTATGGGTTACTTCAATAACCGGTTGAAAACAAGCAATATATTGGTTGATGAGCATAGAATTGTGTGGCTAAGTGACAATTGGATGTCCATAATCACATGTCACGTGTAACGGATGTATTGTGGTTATTTTGGTAATTGTGTTCGGTTGTCAGACGGGAGCAGAGTTCTTCTTGATTATCAAGGTGATAATCGGGGTGGGTCCTATCATCACGCCTCATCTTCTTCAACACGATATTATCCGCTTTGGACTTAATCTACGTGGGCCCCGCAAGCACGTGGTCCCCGTCCTTACGACTTTGCTCTTGGGGGTCCCACCTCTAAAACGCGTCACCTAGTATTATAGTTGCGCAGCAGCCCACTCGATTTAACATGATATTATCCTTTCTGGGCCTCGGAGTCCAACTCCTCCACCCGTAGGGTTTTGTTCCTAGGCTTCGGAGTTCAACTCCTCCGTCCAGAACGCGTCACATTGAATAGAGGCTTTCCCACACATATAAGGCACATCCCCCACTTCCCCACGAGCGATGTGGGATTACTCACCATGCTCCAAGCATGGTCTTACAATCCACTCCCTTTGGGACCAACATCCTCTTTGGTACAATCAATTTCAGCCGGGGTTGGGCTCTAATACCAAATTGTTATGCCCCACCTCCTCCAACGTGATATTGTCTGCTTTGGGCTTGCCTTACGTAGGCCCTGCTAGCACGTAGTCCTTGCCCCTCACTACTTTGCTCTTGGGGGTCCCATCCCCAAAACGTGTCACCTAGTATTAGAGTTGCACAACAGTCTATTATATTTAGCATGATATTGTCCTCTCTGGGCCCCAGAGTCGAACTCCCCCGCCTAGAACACGTCACATTGGATAGAGACGGCCCACACATATAAGGCACATCCCCCAATTCTCCCCAAGCGATGTGGGATTACTCACCATGCTCCAAGCATGGGTATTATATCACAGATTAAAGTGCCATACTTGACGCATATGTCTTCTTTAAATTAATGTTTACTATGTGTTGAATCATTCTTATAAAGGATCATGAGTCTATTTAGAGAAAAAGTTATTAGAAGAAAGGGATGGTCATTTGGAATTGAAGAAGAAAATGTTTTTGAGAAAAATGTATTGTGAGGTTCTCAATTAAATCCCTCCGCTTTAGGCTGCACATTTTTGTCTAATGATATGTATATTTCTAGCGCTCAATCTCATGAAGTCTACAACTTAAACAAGTTCTTAAAAACCAAATCCCAATTGAATATCTCAAAATTTTGTTTTGATATTTTTCATAATATTAAAAGTTTTAATTGAATACACACGAATTTTTTAAAAGTCATTTAAAACATTCAAATATCATAATTGAATACACCTACATTTTTAAAGTCTTTAAAATATTTAAATGTTCTAATTGAATATACTCCCTCAAACTCATCTACCTTTGCGTACATGTAAAGACATAAAAACTACAAACACTGTACTAGTTGATAGGACTCGTCCCAAAAACACTTTGATAATCATGTCTGGTCCTGCTTCCATCTGAAAAGTCAATTGAAGTTCCAAAAACACCATCAGCACTTGTCAGATAAAGAATAGAAGTACTAATTCCCACTCATGCATCTGTCTCTCGATCAGCCCCGATTTTTGTGCCACGACTTGGACGGTCAACCAAACATCAAAGGTGTGAGTAAACAAAAATAACATCATTTGAAAATACATTTAAAAAACGAACTCTTTACCCTCTAGTAATAAAACATGCATGCATAGAGTAAAACCTAAGCAACTAGCTCTCGAGTCAAATCACATAGAAACCATCTAGACATGACCATCAATATCAATGATAATCAATCATCAATACTCAACAACAATCACAATGATTAAACAACATTACTTATTAGTGCACAAACATCAATCACAATATCACATCAGCGCTACACGTAGGTAACCACTAAGCCATTCTCAAGATCAGACACATCTGGGCAGGACCCCCAAGATCAGTCACATTTGGGCGAATACCAACATACCTAGGATCAGACACATCCGAGAAATACCCCAGTGATAGGACCCATCACAATCCCCCCGGATTATCGTGGGATGTGCCCTGCTCCCGTCTGATATCACGTGCGAGACTAAGGATAAAATCGTAACCCGCTCGGGGTTATTCAAGTGCGCAATGACTTGTGGAGTACGCAACGGCATGTGATGGCTCGGTCTCTACTACAGCCTGCATCTGTAATCAACCTGAAGGGTATAAAAAACATAAAAACTGTGAGTGGACAAAAATAATCAGTTATAAAACCATTTAACGAAAATACATTTATACCCTTCACGTAAAATCATGCATGCATCAGAAAACAAGTAGTTCAAATCCTTTCTTAAAAACAATTCATATTGATTTTCAAATCAAAACACAATTAAAACATGGCTCAATCAAAGCCATTTCCTCAGTAGGGTCTCAGCCCAGAACAAAATCATGTAGGGTCTCCATCCAAATCCAAAACACCTGGGTCTCAACCCAAATCACATCTCATAAATCATCTCAATAGGGCGTCTTCCCGAAACATAGACTCACATCCGAAGTCTTATGAAAACATAGTGACCAATCCTCTTTATTCAATATCCATATCATCTCACTAGTCACAATATCAGCGCTATGAGTGCGACTTGGGATTACACATCAGAATATACACCAGGCTCTGATCCCGTGGCTCGACGTCTAGGTGATCTAACTCAGGATCACATATCACACTAGATGGTCGACGTCTGAGCGATGGAATCTACAGGCTCGGAACCTCTGAATCGACGTCTGCAAAATGACCATCTCTAACACTCTTGCAGGCAGTGTCCTCGTGACCTCTCCAGGATCACACATTACATAAAATGGTCGACGTCCGGGGGCTATCAACAGATCTTAGAGGATGGTCGAGTGGAAAACATTTGACAAACATCAAAATATCTCAATAGGGTCCACGCCCGGAATATTATTTCATCAAATCCTTATCCACAAAACAACCATTAAAAATAGTGTCTAGAAACACTTCATAAATCCAGGATTCTTCGAATCCTATCAAAACCAAACTCGTAAATCCATAACAGGGTCACATCCCGAAATCTCATAAATCATAATTAGGTCACAAGCCCGATATATTCCACGTTTGACTATACTCTAAGTCAAACCACCAATCAATTGGGACACATGCCCGAATGTTATTTCTAGATCCAAAAACCATTTCACATTTCAAATCATTGTTCAAAATCCCCTTTGATTGTAATCCAAGTCAAAGTTCATAATCAACTGAGTCTCATGCCCGAAATAGCATTTCTCGCATCTCTGTAAAATCATTCAAACTGATAGTCAAATCCTCAGTTTCACGCCTCTCCGTGAAACCATTCAAAACACATAAATCACATGCACGTAAAAAACTCGACCTAAGGCTAATATAATAAAACTAGTAATTTTGAAATACGTGCAATATCACACTTCTTACGAAAATGCCAAATCATATTTAAATCACATGCATCTAGTGCATCTAAACCATGTTAATTAAACATATAAAACGTTTATGCATGCATCATATTCATAAAACATAGTCCACTCAAAGACCGTCCATGTTGCGAGCTTAAATCCCGCGTCGTAAGCCACTCCAGGGCTAATCCACAATCTTCGGGATGTTCAAACCTGTCCAAATCATACCCAAGGGTCACTAACCATCCATACAAATCTAAACCATAAACCCTCAAAACTCTCGGAACAGTCAATGGGTCCCGAACATGTCTCCCGAGGCTAAAAACCTACAAATGACTTGTCAAACTATCTCCAATCGACCTGAAACCATCACCATTATATTCAGAACGTCGAAACCTTTTGAACAAGATTGGTTTGACCTCGAAATTCATGCCTATGCGCCCTCACGTGATGGTCAAAGTTCGTTCAACAAAAAAGTCAAAGGCCAACGGTCAATGCTGCCGTCAGCTGCTGACGTGGCACTCTGCCACGTGTCACTGACAGCCTCTGACACATCTACCACGTGGCACTACTGGTCACCTGCCACATGTTAGCTGATGTGGCACTGCCACGTGTCATGTTGTTAGCTTATGCGGCACTACCACGTGTCATGCTGACGTCATCTGATGACGTGACATGTTGACGTGGCATGCTGATCAAGGATGAAAATATCGTTATCGACGGATATATCGCTAACCGATTTTACGGATATCTCGCCCCAAATATCGATATCGATATCGATATCGTTTACGGTCAACAAAAATGACGGAAATTGGGTCCAAATGACGGAAATTTGGAATGAAACTTTGGCAAACACTTAAGTACCCAATAATGGTTATATAGGACTAATAAAAACTATAAAATGACTTTGATATCATAAATATATGATGAATCATATGATAGAATATAGATCTGCCGACCACTAACAATATAAAATCTTAAAGATAAACTTAAATTAAAACATAATTCCATTGATAATATTGCATTAAAATATTGTACACATTGAACTTGATCAAAAACAAGTAGAGTGTCGACCAGCTTGAAAATTAGATTGGTCTTGATCTACCAAGACACAAAAGTTTTGCCAACTGATGCTATTTGACCAAAAGGAAATGTATTGTTGGACATAGTATTCATATATCTCCTTTGAATGGCCTACTTTTCCTCCATAGATAGGGTAGTTCGGATTTACCCAACTAACTTCTCCATAATCTTCATTGAGATGAGGATCTTCATAGCCTTCATAACCATGTGACATTTGAGGGAGATGGTTGTCTAACAAGGGGTGACGATATGAACCATAAGCATATAGATCATTTGAGTTGTTACTAGGACCGGTGCCTAAACTCATTGACTCAAAACTAATTGCCATGGAATCCTCAGAAGATGGGTTTCCATAACCTTCATATATGTTTCGTGTCCGAGTGTAATCTTTTCCGACACCACCGATTCCTACTCCTCCTTCTCTACACCCAGGATCAAAATCTTGTGTGGCATGAGTGAAATCCGCCTCTTCAGTAAATGGGCTCAAGGGTGCATATGTATCGGTTACATGTTCATTTCCCCCGTCATCATCCCCTCCGTCATCCTTGTCTTCATCGTTGTCTCAACATCATCTCCTCCATCATCATCATCATCATCATCATCATCATCTGGAGATTTATTTTGATGAAGTCCCTTACTAGTAGCATCAGCTCGTAAGTCACGTCTACCGGTAGAACCAAGCATTGATCTCTCCCATGAAGACATTGACCGCTCACTTCCTACGTCCTCACTCCCCACTTCTTCAGATAGCACTCTATCGACATTAACACCGTGTTCACTAGCAATATGTGCTACTCGAGGGTCAGGCCTTCCACTATCATCATCCAAGTGAGCTGGCATAATCCATGCTTGAAGTGGATCAGCCTCATTACCTTCCACATGTTGACCTGCAATTTCCAACAAGTCAACGTAGTCTTCTTCCACAACTTTACCGGTTTCGGCTTCTTCATCTCTTAACTTGAGTTTCATGTTGTAATAACAGAAAATAAGTTGTTCTAACTTAGAATATGCGAGACGATTTCTTTGCTTTGTATGAATTAAAGAAAATGTACTCCAATTTCTCTCACATGCCGAAGATGATGCCGTTTGTGATAATATACGAACAATAATTTGTTGCAAGCTGGGAGAAGCTTGGCCATATAGGTCCCACCACTCAGCTGTCAATATCAAGTTTAATGTAAGGGGTATTATAAAGTGTTAAGTCATAGAATATCAAGTTAAATGCAAGTAATATACCTGGGGGCATTTTCGTTCGTGATTGTACAGTCATAGGTGAACGAAATGTTTTCCGACCATCTCTAAAGTTGATCAACTACATTAAGGTTGATGTTAATATAATGTCATAGATGTACAGATTCAAAATAACTCATCAAGATTCAAAATAACTCATCAAGATTCAAAATAACTCATCAAGGTTCATATATGGTAGTTGTAACGACCCGTCCCAAATTCCATGATTAGATTAGTGACTAATCACGATTAGTAAGGCTAATTCGTGATTAGTAGAGCGAAATCGGACGAACGATGCAAAATGACCGTTTTGCCCCTAGTCGTGGCAAAACGTTGACTTTTCATTCGGGGGGTCAAACGGACTTTGACCGATGACCGTGACGTAGTTTGTGACGTCACGAGTTCATAGACATGTGGCACATTCAATTCCGTCGTTCGAGGAGGAAGTTATGACGTTCGAAAGTTTATGGGCATTTTGGTAATTTTGGTTAAACGGGCAAAATAGTTGACTTTTTGACCAGGATGTCCGATGGCCGAGGGCCAAGGACCATTACGTAGATAAGGAGGGTACGAATCCGTAGACAGGCGGCACGTCAAATTCGGACGTTCGACGGCGAAGTTACGGTTCACGGAAGTTCAAGTGCACTATTGCACGAATTACGAAACGAGTTAACTTTTGGACTTTTTGGGGGCCCAGATATTTAATCCCTGCCCTATGGATGAGTGACAAGTGTCACCCATCCACTGGCCAACTTCATTCATTCATGCATCTCCCTTTTCCCGTGCATTTTCATTTCTCCCTTTCAAACACACACAAAACACAACCCGATCTCACCCATTTTCCTCCCATCCGTGCAACCCAAAACCCATCCACTCTTCACCCATGACCAGGCAGGGGACCAGGGAGACTGAGGAGGTTGCTGGGCGGCCTGAACCGCCGTCCACGGCAGCGAGAGGAGGAAGAACCCGTGAGGTTCACGGTTAGTCCATTTTGACCCATTTTTCCATTTTTGTTGTTATGGTTGGTTTTTAATGGTTTTAATGAGTCCATTAGGTTTCTAGGGACATGTTAGGAAGGTTTAAGGAAGCTTGGGATGGCTGGGCAGCCATGGGAGAGTTTTGGGAACTTTGAACCGTTTGGTTCAAAATCAAACCATGGGTTTAGGCGGTTTTTAGGTTGTTTTAAGGATTGGAATGGATAGAAAACACCAAAATATGATGAAAGGAACCAAAAAGGAAGAACTAGGATGAAAAATGGGGTGTCTAGGGCGGTGAACCGGTCACGCCGGTCCAGTTGGACCGGCCAAATCAGGTGAACCGGCCATGAACAGTAAAACTGGTCTGCTGGAGGTTAGTGTCGATGATTTTGACTTTCTAGGGGCTCGTGAGGACGCGTGGGACATAATTTTGGAAAGTGTTCAACACTATAAATCTTCTATTCGATGTAACGAACATTTTGGGACTGGTTTCGTGTCAATCAGACACCGTCTCGATATGTTTCGGGGCATCGGAAGGTTTAGGGTCGGCTTAAAAATAGTTAAAAGTTTGGGAAAATTACGGGGCTTTGATAGGAGGTTAATTAAGTAGTTAGTAACCTTCTATTAAAATTTGGACAGGTTTGGGAGTCCCGGTGATAGCGATTGGCTCGGGAGAGCCTATGTCACGCAAATCGAGGCGGCAGCTCGGACAGTCTGTGAGTGGACCTTATTTTCTAAATTGGTGCATGCATAAATGTTTATTATATGTTTTAAATACTTGTTTGTGATGCCATGAGTGCATTTGGATGTGTGGTTACGTATAGGCACGTATTTCGAGGTTTCGGCCCTATACAGTTCCTATACGGGGCTGTATGTCTTTATTGGTCTAAATGAAATGGTTTTGGATTTCCAAATGGATTATGAATATGATTTTATGATGTTGATTTGGATGCTTGTGATTTATATGGTTTCACGTATTTTGAGGCGATTTACGTGCTTGCACGTATTTCGAGGCGATTTACGTGCTTGCACGTAAATCGAGATTTTCCAGTTTTACTCTGATTTTCCATTCTTATGGTTTTGGAAATAGTTTAATGAAATGGTTTTGGATTTGAAAAGGTAAACTCGGGTTCGAGACCCATTTTCTTTACGGAATCGGGCCGGAGGCCCAGTTGGTTTACGATTCGGACCGGAGGTCCAGTTTCTATGTGGATTCAGGCCTAGCGCCCAATTATGTGTTATCAATGGTTTTTATGGTTCATGACGGTTTATGAGAACCGGCATGAATCCTTAAAATGGATTTACGTGTCATGACGGTTTATGGGAACCGGCATGAACCCATAAAAGGATTTTATGGTTCATGACAGCTTATAGGGCCCGGGCATGAATTCTTGAAAGATTTAAATAATGATTTCAAAAGGTTTTTCATATGTCATCCTTTATATATGATTGTCTCCTCCGGGGAGGGTCGTTGGCCTGGGTGGACCCCGGAGTAGTCACGGAGCACTGACTGAGTGGAGTCGCCCCCCAGTTGGGTTCCTTACTCTCAGCATGGGCATGGTTCGTTACCTCCAGGGAGGGTCATAGATCTACGGACTTTGACCTGGGTGGACCCTGGAGAGACTTGGGTTTGAGACCCCGGTTAGCACACGTGTAGCTCTATTTTACCGTGATAGGTTCTGGATATGAATATAAGGGATAAACATGATTTAAATTGGTTTGGGAAATTATGTTTTATGATGATAAATGGTTTTGGGCTGAGATCCCACATATGTTTACTATGTTATGGTTTTCTGTAAAGGGTTTTGGGCAGGAGCCCGTAGAACTTGTATTTATAGAATTTGGGGCTGAGACCCTAATTTTGGTTGTTTAAACATATGTGTTTGAATAAATGGCTTTACTATGCATGCATGCTTTTTTAGTTGAGGGTATAAAGGTCTTTTATGGAAATATTTTTATAAACTCTTTATTTTTGTCCACTCACAGTCTTTCTGTTTTTAATACCCTTCAGGTTGGATACAGTGTGGACTGTAGCAGAGATCGAGATATCACATACCTCCTTTGGATCCTGGCGTACTTTGATGGCTCGGGAGGGCAAAGGTCAGAAATATCCCTTGTCTGACACTTCGTGTCAGACGGGAGCAGGGTCATCCCGCACTAATCCCGGGGGGATTGGGATGGGTCCTATCAGTAGTGAACTTACGTCTACTCCAAAATTTTGTAAACCCACTTGTCCATTTGGATTCAGTTTGAGGAATACTTGTTGAACTGATTGGACAAGGAAGGAGTCATGCCCAACACCTGTTTGATATTGATATCGGGGATTCAAGTAATAAGCTGCAAATCATTAATGAACTTTGCTTAGTAAACAACAATAAAATAAAATATTAACAAGTTCAATAAGATAGAAATATACCAGCGGCATGTAAGGGATGCACTAATGTTTTTTCCCATCGCTCCTATATGATTTTAAGGACCCACTTCTTCCCTTTAAGACGGGTTATCTTTTCTTTCATTCGATTGAACATATCATACAGGATTGGCATGGTTGGGACTACCTCTGTATCAACAATTCGGAGGATGCAATATAATGGTTCATATATTGATTGCATCATCTCCAAGGACTCCCAGAATCTTTGGTCGAGGATATGAGCCTCAACCCTCTTGCCTTCCACTTTCCTACTCAATGGGCTACCATGCAATTGATCACTGGTAAACAGCCTTCTAAGGACAACTTTATGTTTAACTATATTGTTTATACAAATACAGTTGGTTGCGAACCGAGTTGCACCAGGACGAACCAAGTCTCCTTGACAAAATTCATGCATCTGAGCAAGTAACCATAGATGATTATAAATGTAGTTAGTTACCTGCCTAGCATTTTTTATGATGAGCGCCATTGTCTCATTCTTCCCAATATCTTCAAATATTAGGTCGATACAATGGGCTGCACAAGGAGTCCAATAGAGCGGATACGTCTTCATCAGTTCTTTTCCATCCTTTTTGAAGTTCGACCCATTATCAGTAACTATCTGTACAACATTTTGTACTTCAACCTCCTGAACAACTTCCTTCAACAAATTTCCTATGTACACATAGTCTTTATGAAATTTGGAAGAATCAATTGACCTGAGAAATACAGTTGATCCCTTACTATATACCATGAAGTTAATTATGGATAACTTCGTTGGACCGGTCCAACCATCGCACATTATGGTACATCCATAAGTTTCCCAGTGTCGCTTTTGTTGCTCCACATACGCCGTCATTTCTTCATACTCCATAGGAATATATTTATTTTTCACTTCATATGGAGAAGGAGTAGACACGTCTTCACCTGCAAACCAAAACATAAGTTAGCATTTAATTCTATTTCATAAGCTAAATAAAAATGTATCATAAATAGATAAATTTATTAAATACCTGCTCGTTGGGCTTCAATGATCATATTCTTAAAATGATGAGAGTTGGCTTTATTTGGAGCCACGCCTTCATATATAAAAAATTTGCTTATATATCGACCCAACTTCTCTTTCGTCCCTTTCCACATCGATTTTACAGTCTTCTGTTGACTTCATGCGGTTTTGTAGAGTTTTGGTTCAGGAGGAATTGAAAATGGATCACGCAAACTTTGTGATCGACGCATCTGTTGCAGTGGTTGACGACTACTACTGCGTCCTTGAGCACCACGCATGGACCCAACTCCATAATTGTCGACACTTTGCCGTGCCTCATCTCTCGATGCATTTACAGCAAAGCGATATGCTGTTCTCTCAGATCTATGCACATCTGGTGGATAAGCAAATCCATCATCATCCTCTTCATCATCGTTATCGTTAATCTGAATGCTCTGTTGAGTGTCTAGTGGATCTCCTCTCAAGCCAGCTTGTATGTTCTCCTCAATCATATTCTTGGTCTGTTTAGCAGTATCTTTACTTTTTATCCATGCTCTGACCTCATCCCTAATAGCCTTAGGTACATCTTTGCATTTTTTAACATTTTTTTTGGGATCAAAACCTGCTAGATGAAACTTTAATCGCGTTATGCCTCCACTCTGGAACTGATGTTGACAAAACGAACATATGGCACCGTTTTTATTTCCAGGAATTGCAATGGCATATTTCCATGCCGGGTCAACTCGTCCAGGTCTTGGGCGGCTTTCACTTGCACTTCCACTAGCCATTTTATGAAATCTAAGATACATGAAAAATAATGAGAATTTGATAATGACAAATAATAATAAAATTATTTTAATTAGAACATATATTCTAAGTTAGACTTTGATGATGATAAAAAATTAAGGAGCAAATACACATATATTCATAATTTTAATATATATTCTAAAATAAAACATATATTATAAATTAAAACAAATATTACCAAATATATGAATTGTAACACCCCGGAAATTCGAGGATCCCAATATTGTAACTTAATGTGTGATTTGACGCTTTTACCCTTGTTTTGGGTATGGTCAAATGTTGACTTTTTGATTTATGAACTAAATGGACTTTGACCTATGACCGTGATGTAGTTCGGGACGTCAAGAGTTCATAGACAGGTGGCACGTCCAATTCGGACGATCAGGGAAAAAGTTATGACTATCGGAAGTTCAGGGGTATTACCGTAAT
The DNA here is from genome assembly GCA_032719365.1 of Prinsepia uniflora. Classification (NCBI taxonomy): domain Eukaryota; kingdom Viridiplantae; phylum Streptophyta; class Magnoliopsida; order Rosales; family Rosaceae; genus Prinsepia; species Prinsepia uniflora. The sequence continues at coordinate 62,679,761 of CM064868.1, forward strand.
TTGGACTTTTGGGGGTGAAAATGTTGACTTTTCTTTTGGCAACTAATTTTCAGTTGACTCAAGGACCATTAGGTAGGTCTCGACGTCCTGAGTCCGTAGACAGGCGGCACGCCGAAATCGGACTTCGTACGAGGAAGTTATGGTCAGAAACGTGAAATCGGGAAGTTCGTGTCTCGGTTTTCGTGCCAAATATTTTATTCTGGAAATCTGATTGGAGGACACCTGGTGAGTGACAAGTGTCACTCACCCATTGGCTAGATTGGATCAGATCCACTATGGGTTTAAATACCATTAAAACCCACTTTTAATCACAGCCCTTGATCTGATACACCCCTGATCTAATCTCAGCCTTTGATCTCATTTCAAGATCTAATCTGGGCCGTTCATTTTATTGTGTAGCTTTCCCTCCATTTCTATATATATTTCTCACCCGAACCCACACACTGCCCATTTCATCCATCACACCCGCACTACACCCTGTCCCTGTGCCTGTGTATTGCTGGACTCACGGGGAAGGACGGAGGCACGGCGGTGGACGGCGGCAGACGGCGGCGAGGTGAGCCGGCTTCAAAACCCGAAACGGTTTCAAAAAAAAAACTCAGAAATGGAAGCTTGTTGTTCAACGTTTGTTGGCATTCCTTTTGACTCTATTCACTTCTATGGACTGTTAGGAACCTCTAGAACTCAATTGTGTGACCGGAGGTGACCTGAACGGAGTATAAACGGCGATGGGAACCGGGTCTGTTCATCGAGGTAGGCCTTCGATCCTGTCTGTGTTTGTCAATTTTGTTTAGCTAGAACCCTTTCTGGGATTGAGACGAGCATCTAGGAACAAACTAGGACTGAAATGATTGAGAAATGGTGAATTGGAGACCGGGTCTTGATCGCGGGTCTGATCGACCCGAGTTGCAGGTTTTCGGGTCAACCCGTCTGAGGACAGAGGTGATGACGTGGCACCCTATCAGACTGTCAGGTGATGTGGACCAACCGTGAGCCGACACGTGTCACATGTCAGTGCACAGTCAGCACTGACATGTCAGTGACGTGGCCCAATCAGGGACTGCCACGTGTCACTAACATGTCAGTGACGTGGACCAGTGCTGTGCTAACACGTGGCACATGTCAGATCTGACACGTGGCCTGACAGATCAGTGAGGTGGACCAATCAGATGTTGACACGTGGCACCTGTCAGAGTCTGACATGTCAGACCTGACAGCTGTCAGATGACGTTAGCATGACGTCATGCTGACGTCAGCAGTGACGTCAGCGATGACGTCAGCAGGACTGTTCCTGCGTTGACCGACGCGTTGACCGGCGCATGGGGGTGCGTGTGAACAGTGTTTTTGGTGGGACCACCACCATTCTTTAGGTTTCGACGATCCGGATCCAATGGCGGTGGGTTTGGGTCGATCGGAGATCATTAAGTTGGTCAAATTAAGGTTTATTGCCTTGGGAAGCGCGTTCGGGCGGCTTTCCCTGGCCGGTTTCGGCCTAGGCTTTCATGGTTGAATGTTAGGGGTTTGTATTGACCTTTACGAATACTTTGGACTTGACATGGATTGTACATTTGTACCAGGACGAGGGTATACGTTCGGTTTCTAGCAGGATTGTACTGTGAGTGGGCCCGTTTTCATTAAACCCTTGCATGCTTAAATGTTTTCCGATTTACTTATATGTTCACATGCTGGAATCTATAAATGGTTTTGATGATATTGAGATTTCGGTTATGGCACGTTTCACGGTATTTGGGCATGAGACCCGTTTGATGAGACGTAACGATCGGTTCAGATTTTACCTATGTATACATATATGTTTGCATGTGGATATCAATAAAATGTATTTGGTACTGCACTGTATAGATCCTTCCATATTATATTGTCTCCTCCGGATGAGGTACCCCGGAGAGGTCACGGACGTCTAGAACGTCCAGTGTCTACGACGCTAAGCATCGGGGATGCTGTAACCGAACAGGGTTCGGGGATTGAACTCGGAATTGAGACCCGAGTGGCACGCGTAGCCTTGTGATTGTGACCTTATTGGACGTCAGGGACGTCAGACATCGGGGATGTCGGGATTGGAGTGTATAGTGCAGTGGCTAAAATTATGGTTATGGTTTTATTACATGCCTTATGATTCATATTATATTATTTATGATTTTAAATGATGCTGCATGCATGTTTGGAAAACGGAGAGGTAAATTATATGTTTTACTTATCAAATGATTTTATAAACTTGAGTTCGGTCCACTCACCCTTAATGTTTTGATAACCCCTCCAGGTCGGGAACTGAGGTAGAGGAGGAACCTGAGGCTGAGGGAGGTAGAGGAGGAACTTGAGGCTGAGGCATAGATCTACATTCTGCGTACCTGATCCCCTGTTGGGCGGTGTACCCGCAGGTTTACTTTAGAGTCGTGCTCGCATCTTGTAATTTTAGTTTTCATCCCTTGTCTGACATTCGTTTAATTCGGATTTGATGTATGACTTTGATTTGGTTATTTATGCATTTGATGTTTTGAGGTTAAAATTGGTATGAATTATTGGGTGTCAGACGAGAGCAGGGCACGTCCCCCTGTGGTCCCTGTGGGATCGGGGCGGGTCCTGTCATGAATTACCCCATATTCATATTAAAACATACATTCATAATTAAGGAATATATGAATCACCTAATAATACATTTTGAATTTTGAAAAAAAAACGTTTAAGGCTTCATTTTTTTAATACATATTCATAATTAAGGAACAAAAACAAATAAATTCATAATTTTAATACATATTCTAAATTAAAACAAATATTACCAAATATATGAATTAAACCATATTTTATATTAAAACATACATTACTAATAAATGATATATTAGTAAATAAAAAATGATATATTTTATTATGAAAAATGTTAAGGCTTAATCTATTTTAATACATATTGTGAAAAAAAAAATTAAGGCTTAATCTATTTTAATACATATTAAAGCTTAATCTATTTTAATACATATTAAGACTTAATCTATTTTAATACATATTAAGGCTTAATCTATTTTAATACATATTTTGAAAAAAAAAATTAAGGCTTAATCTATTTTAATACATATTAAAGCTTAATCTATTTTAATACATATTAAGGCTTAATCTATTTTAATACATATTTTGAAAAACAAATTAAGGCTTAATCTATTTTTTCTATTTGGGGTTAAAAAAACAAAATTAATAATAAATGATATATTTTATTATGACAAATAAATAATTAAATAAAATATGTAAATAATTAAAAAAAAAGGGTTAGAAAATAAAAGGAACGAAACGCGCGTTTCGTTCCTTATATTCATTATTTACTCAAAGCGAAGTCGTCTTCCTCAGTTGATAATTCGATATAATCGATTTGGGGCAAAATCGATTTGGGGCAAATTGGGGAAAAGGAGAGGGGCGACTGGTGACGGTGAGGGCGAGACGGCGACCGGTGATGGTGAGGGCGAGACGGAGGAGACGAGAGAGGGCTGGAGCTGTGGCCGTCAGTCGTCCTCCGACGAGTCGTGCGAAGTGGAGAACCGGGAAATCTGGTTGCAGAGAGGGTTCGTATGGCTTCGGGTCGACGTTGGCAGCTCAGTGGTGGGCTGGGTTCGTGTTTGTTCTTCGTTTCTTGGCGACTTCGCCCCCAATTTATGCTTGAAGTGGTGAGTTCGTCCGTGAACTTGGGTATTTTGTTTTTTTTTTCAATTATTCTCTTCGTCCGTGAACATTATTGATGAATCTATGAATCATATTTGATTGAATCCGTAATTTCCTTTTGTTTCTGTTCAATCCGTGATTTATTTCGTACGATTTCCTTTTTTGCTTGATTTCGGTGGTTATGCATTGATTTTGACTTGCTTGTTCGGTTGTTTGCTCCCAAAATCGTCGATATCGAACAATATCGGCGATTTTGGGGGAAGAAATAGGTTCACCCCCTCTATCTCTGCCAGTGGCCGGAATTAGCGATATATCACCCGATATATCGCCGATTCCGGCGATATTTTCATCAGTGATGCTGATATTATCATGTGATGTCATCGATGATGTCATCACACTCGCCGGAGAAGACAACCGGCACAGTTGGTGCTACCGTCTGGTTCGCTGGTCGACCGCTAGAAAATTGCCATTGTTGGCTGGTTTTCCAAACCTTCATAACTCTCTCATTTCTCAACCAAATCCTATGTTATTTATATGAAAATCTATCTACTCGAACCAAGGAATTGAAATATGAACCCAAAATTGAGAGAAAATACCTAGTTTTGAAGCTATGAGCTTCCAAAGTGTTTGTCCAAACTTTGAGTTCATGTTCCGACCACTCCCATCGTCCAAAACCTCCCATTTTCGATCCTACATACTCCCCTCACCTCCAAGAATAAGAATAGGAGCTTAGAATCGTGTATAAACATCCAAAATTGAAAGCCCAATTTCAAACATCCACAACTTACCGTTTTTCCATGGTTTCCAGCCACCTTCGCCATGGTCTCTGCTGTCATTTTCCGTCTCTCATCCTCTCCGTCTCACTCCCTCACTCTGTCTCTCTCTCCCTGGTCCAGAAGATAAAGCAAGAAGATGGAAATGGTTTGGGTGGGTACGGGTTGGATGAAACAAAGAAGAATGAAGATGATGATGATGCATGTGTGTGTGGTTGTGGATCAATGGATGAGTGACACTTGTCACTCATCTATTGGTCCACATGAGATATTTTGGGTTCCACTAAAGACAAACTAATTTGAAAATCGTGCAACTTTAAATAGTTCCCGAAACCATCCTTAACCCGTAACTTTCCCGTACGATGTCTGATTTCGACGTGCTGCCTGTCTATAGACTCTTATCGTCCCAATCTATGTAATGGTCCACGATTCACATGCCAATGACCTCCCAGGTCAAAATTTAACTTTTCACCATTTTTCGGGGCAAAATCATCATTTTACCCCGATCGTCCGATAATTCTCGTTTAATCCCGATTAATCCTGAATTAATCTCATAGATTAGGGACGGGCCATTACACCCAGGCTCAGTCACATCTAAGAAAATAGTATACCGCGAAAAACAACTCACAAAGCGAAACACTAGGTTTTTACAAAATTCTTAACTTAAAGTCAAGTCAAAACCATTTCAAACAAGGTCTCAAGCCCACAATACCATTTTCATGAAAATCCATAAAATCCTGTCCATAAACCAGTAAACAAGTTTAAAAAATCATCCTTAACTCACATTCAAAGTCAAAATATCATTTTCAACCCAGACCTACGCCCAAAACATCGTTTTCTCCATTCACCTTAAATCGTGTCCAAAATCGATAGATACATCCCTAAAATCATCAAGTAATCATATCAAATCATCATTCAATTTACTACAACTCAAATCATGCAATAAATCATGGAAAACATTTATTATGCATGCATAACAGTTTATAAAACAAACGTCCACCCACACACACTCCACGCGGTTCAATTTCGAGCTGTACGCTCCTCCGTAAATTTCAGGAATCACAAATCCTATCAAAAACCACCACTAAGGGTCATTATCATCCCCAAATAACCTCACAATAAAATCCCCTATTTTATGGGATTCAAATACGTATTAAAAACGTACACATAACGCTTCAGACACACAAAACTATACCAAAACGGTCTCCAATCGACTCGAAACTTATGTCAAAATGTTTGTTACATCGAAAACATAAAAATTCATGTTGATCATACCTCAAAATAGGGTGGCACGTACCCCCACGCCCTGGCAGAAATGGCTGCGCATGAAGTCCACACACCCAGCTACAATCATCTTCAACCTTTACCAAGTCGACTCGCGAGTCTGCGCGCAGGACTCGATCCAGCGAGGTGACCCGGTTCAAAACCCCTAATTTCTGCACCAATTTCCATGTGTTTATGCATCCAAATGCTTGTAATTAATCCCAGAACAGTTCTATATCATCTAAACATGGAATTAACACCTTGAATTCAAGAATTCAATCCTCGCCTTTTAGCCAAATTTGCAATTCACCAACCCAGGCCTTCCTGCACCTAATTTCTCCAAATTTCAGTTTAATTCTAGTCATCAGGGGTCAATAATCACAACAATGGCCTTAATTTCACTAATTAACCATCCAAAATTGAAAATTGAATTCAACTTCCATGGTGGGTTTCGGGTTATCTAGGCTCTTGGGTGTAAACTCTTCCTTCTTCATCATTTTTCTTTGTCCTTGTTCTCTCAATATTTCCTCTCTATTCTTCTCTGTCTCTTAGCGTTCAACCACATGGGTGCTGGAAATGATTAAACCAATTTTTGTTTTCGATTTTTGTTTTAGTTCGAACATACACACCACCAACACACCTCATCACAATAGCCGTGCCACCAACCCATCCCAAAATGTGTCAGGTGTCACCAATCCAGAGGCACACTGATGAGTCATCAAAATGAAAAAAAAGGACAAAAGTGCCCCTCCTAGGGCACAAATTACCAAAATGCCCCCGACCTTCCTAGACCCGCAACAATTTCATTCGAACTCTGATATTGACGTGCCATCTGTCTAGGAACTCAAGACTCCAAGGCCTATGAAACGGTCCTTACGGAAATTCCAAAAAGTGTCCAAAATAAAAAGTCAATTTTTAACTACTTAAATCAAGGGTAAAAATGTTAATTCTATTTCCAAATTCTCGAAATTACCTTTTTCAAATTTCTAGGTGGTCACAATCTACCCCCTTAAGGAATTTCGCCCTTGAAATTTGAACGTATTCCTCCGAAAACCATGGAGACTAAGTATGCATTGGTACCTCGGGCTCCCACCTGAACCCTCGTTCGCTATGCAAAATCGTAATCGTTATTTCAACTCTCCGGCTCTTTCTGAACCCTAATATAATACAGTGACTCATCTCGAGTCCTAATCCAACGACCTGACTCCTTCCGAGTCTAAATCCAAAGTCTTGACTCCTTCCAAGTCGAAATCCAATCTCTTGACTCCTTCCGAGTCCTATCCAAAATTCACAATCTATGCCACCATCAGCATGTCTGGTTATCTAGAAAAACACCGCTGGGTGTACCATATCCTATCGAGGATTTCCCATCATGCGTTAAAACCTCAAATACTCACTCCAACTGAGGTATTCACTCATCCATGCTACATTTCTAGCTTTTGGGCTCATTCACTATCTGGATCCACACAAGTCCTCCTCTATTGGACCGCAGTATCCAATGTCCGACCCGTAATCTAGGGTCAATTCCATTCTAAAGTCTATCCTGGGATCTTATATACCTTCGTATCTCATTACCGGGTTGTGGACAGGGCTCACGTTTTAGAGGCATGATGTGGACAACACAATCAGTACCACATTGCTCTGATACCAAATTGACAGGACCCGTCACAAAAACACTTTGGTAACCGTGCTTGGTTCTGCTCTCATCTGACAAGTCAACCAAAGTTTCAAAAACACCCTCAACACTTTTCAAGAAAGGGATAATTGTACTAATTCCCACCTAAGCATTCGCCTCTCGATCACCCCAATCTCCGTGCCACGATCTGGAGGGTCATCAAAACATCAAAGGTGTGAGTGGACAAAAATAACATCATTTGAAAATACATTTAAAAAAACGAGCTCTTTACCCTCCAGGTATAAAACATGCATGCATAAAGTAAAACATGAGCAACTAGCTCTCCAGTCAAATCACATAGAAACCATATGGACACGACCCTCAGCATCAATGACAATCAATCAGCAATACTCAACATCAATCACAATGATCAAACAACACTACTCATCAGTGCACATACATCAATCACAATATCACATCAGCGCTACGCGTAGGCAACCACCAAGCCACATTCTCGGGATCAGACACATCTAGGAAGGACCCATAGGATCAGTCACATCTGGGCGAATACCAACATCCACAATATCAGACACATTAGAACAATACCCCAAGCTCAATCGCATCAGAGAAAACTGTATACCATGAAAAACAACTCACAAAGCCAAACACTAGGCTTTTACAAAATTCTTGACTTAAAACCAAGTCAAAACCATTTCAAACAGGGTCTCAAGCCCACAATATCGTTTTGACGCAAATCTATAAAATCCTGTCCATAAATTAGTAAACAAATTCAAAAAATCATCCTTGACTCACATTTCAAGTCAAAATATCATTTTCAAACCTGGCTTATGCCCAAAACATCATTTTCACCATTCACCATAAATCGAGTCCAAAATCGATATATAAATCCATAAAATCATCAAGTAATCATATCAAATCATCATTTAATTCATTGCAACTCAATTCATGCCATAAATCATGGGAAAAAATTTACTATGCATGCATAACAGTTTATAAAACAAACATCCACTCACACACCATTCACGCGGTTCGATTCTGAGAAATATGCTCATCCGTAAATTCTAGGAATCACCAATCCTATCAAAAACCACTACTAAAGGTCATTATCATCCCCAAGTAACCTCACAATACAATCCCCTATTTTACAGGATTCAACTACGTATTAAAAATGTACACCTAATGCTTCAGACATACAAAAATATACCAAAACAGTATCGGATTAACTCGAAACCTGTGCCAAAATGTTCGTTACATCGAAAACATCAAAATTTGTGTTGATCGTACCTCAAAATAGGGTGGCACCCACACATGTCGCCAGAAGTGGCTGCGCGTGAAGCCCACGCGCCCAGCTACAGTCACCTTGAACTACTGCTAGGTCGACTCGCAGGTCTGCGTGTAGGACCCGATCCAGCGAGGTGACCCGGTTCAAAATCCCTTATTTATGCAGCAATTTCCCTATTTTAGGCATCCAATTTCTTATAATAAATCCCAGAATTAGTTCTATATCATTGAAACATGGAATTAACACCTTGAATTCAAGAATTCAATACTCACATTTGGACCAAATTTCCAATTAACTAGTCCATGCCTTCCTGCGCCTAAAATTTCAGTTTAATTCTGGTCGCTGGAGGTCAATAATCACAACAGTGGCCTTAATTCCACTAATTAATCATCCAAAATCGAAAATTGAATTCAAGTTCCATGGTGGGTTTTAGATTAACTAGGCTCTCGGGCGTAAACTCTTCTTTCTTCATCCTTTTTTCTTTGTCCTTGTTATCTCAATCTTTCCTCTATATTCCTCTCTTTCTCTCAGGGTTCAAGCACAGGGGTGCTGGAAATGATCAAACCAATTTTTGTTTTTGGTTTTAGTTCAAACAAACACGACACCAACCCACCTCATCACAATAGTCGTGCCACCAATCCAGTCCAGAACGTGATAGGTGTCACCAATCCAGAAGCACACTGATAAGTCATCAAAATGAAAAAAAGACCAAAGTGCCCCTCCTAGGGCACAAATTACCAAAATGCCCATTGCCTTCCTAGACCCGCAACAATTTAATCTGAACTCCGATTTTGATGTGTAGCCTATCTACGAACTCCGGACATCGAGACCACGCAAAGGTCCTTATGGAAAGTTCAAAAAGTGTCCAAAATAAAAAGTCAACTTTTGACCACTTAAATCAAGGGTAAAAGAGTCAATTCCAGTTCTAAATTCTTGAAATTACACTTTTCGAAGTTCTAGGTCGTCGCACTGGATGCTTAGTTTTTGTAATAAACTCTGTGTATGTGTATAATCCTTTTGTTTCAAACAATGAAAACTATGTTTGAGTCAAATGGTTAACTCAAATTTGATGTTCAAATATAATTACGGTGAGAAGTAACATTGTTTTTGTATATTTTATCAACTTTGACTCGATATTTGTTAAATTGGATATGTAAAGACGTAAAAACTAAAAACATTGTGCTAGTTGCCTAGTTGTTGCAATAAAATCTATGTATGTGTATATTCCTTTTGTTTCAAACGATGATAAGTATGTTTGAGTCAAATGGTTAACTCAAATTTGATGTTCAAATATAATTACGGTGAAAAGTAACACTATTTTTGTATATTTTATCAACTTTGACTCTATATTTGTTAAATTACATACGTAAAAACGTAAAAAGTAAAAATATTGTGCTAGTTGTCTAGTTGTTGCAATAAACTCTGTGTATGTGTATAAGCCTTTTGTTTCAAACGATGATACGTATGTTTGAGTCAAATAATTAACTAAAAGTCGATGTTCAAATATAATTACAATAAAAAATAATACTATTTTCGTATATTTTATCAACTTTGACTCGATATTTGTTAAATTATAAATTTAAAGACGAAAAAACTAAAAAACATTGTGCTATTTTCCTAGTTGTTGCAATAAACTCTATGTATATGTATAATCCTTTTGTCCGCTTTGGGCCCAACCCTCACGATTTTGTTTTTAAGAACTCACACGCAACTTCCTAGTAGGTCACCCATCTTGAGATTGCTCAGGCCCAAACTCGTTTAATTTTGGAGTTCCAACCAAACCCAAAGTCAGTGAGCTCCCAAAAGGGCTCATGCTAGGAAGATACGTGCCCACACATATAATACATTTCACCTTTCCCTCCCTAAGCGATGTGGGATTGCACACCGTTCTTCCCAAGACACGGATCTTACAATCCACCCACCTTGGGGCCCAACGTCTTCGTTGGCATACTTTCGGTCGGGGTATAGCTCTAATACCATTTTGTCATGACCCGACCCCCTAGCACGATATTGTTCACTTTGGGCCCAGCCCTCACGGTTTTCTTTCTAGGAACTCACACGCAACTTTCCAATAGGTCACCCATTCTGGGATTGCTCCAGCCTAAAATCGCTTTAACTTTCGAGTTCTAGCCAAACCCAAAGCCAGTGAGCTCCCAAAAGGCCTCGTGCTAGGAAGATGTGTGCCCACACATATAATACACTTCGTCTTTCCCTCTCAAAGTGATGTGGGATTACTCATCGTTCTTCTCAAAGCACAGGTCTTACAAGTTGCCTAGTTATTGCAATAAACTTTGTGTATGTGTATAATCCTTTTGTTTCAAACGATGATAAGTATGTTCAAATGGTTAACTCAAATTTGATGTTCAAATATAATTATGGTGAAAAGTAACACTATTTTGGTATATTTTATCAACTTTGACTCGATATTTGTTAAATTAGATATAAGGACAAAGAGTAAAACAATAATGTATGTATTTTGTTTAATCTTTACAAATAAATGTAATAACATAAAATAAGGACATAAGCTCCATTCACATCCTTCAAAGAAATATTCTAAAACTCTATGGAATTGGGACATATCAACCCCCTCATCCACCTATATATATTTTTTTGCCAAACCCACATCCACCTATATCATTTCACCTAAAATGATTAACTTACATTAATTGCGAGTTAATTACTTATGGTTTAGAATTTAAAACTCAAATTTTTTACTTCACTTAAAGGAGACCTAATTTCTTAATCAACAACTCCATGCACACCCCTCCAAAAAATATTCTAAAACCTTAGAATTGGGACATATCAATCATGTTCGTACACCTATAGCATAACACCTAAAATAACAGTACCACATGTTACCTTTTAAAAATGGTAAAAATGTATTTTTCTCTCTATAAATATACGTGTGATTAAGAAAAGAAATATTTAAGACCCATTTGTTGAAGGTCCATATTATTATTTTAATATTGAGCCATAAGGCTTCTTGATTAAATTAAAAAGTTTTCATGGGATGATAAGTGATTCTTCCGTAAATTTTAATATGTCTATCCTTTTTAACGTTGTATTTCCTTGGAATCTTAGGGTTTTTATCATTAAAAAAAAGGAAAAAAAATAAAAAATAAAGCCAAATTACATACTTATCCACTCGTTGTGTGGTGAGAGCTTTTAAGTTCGACTTCTACAAAGATGAAATTAATAGCCAATGTTTATATTATAATCTTCCTCCTTCATAGTGCTAAAAATTTGGACTTCACGATGACTTTTATTCAAATGAAAATTTTGAAAAGAATATTAACTGATTTTTATTTTAATTTTAAATTAAGAAGCTTTATTTGTAATTTTTCCCTCTCAAATATGGAAGATGGCATATTTGACTAGGCCTAGGCAAAATTGGTATAGTACGAAACTCGTCGATACTAGAACTATACTGTTTAATTTTAACCAGTTCAGTACAATTCGATATTTCACAATTTGAAAGTGAAACAGGATCGTACCATATCGATTAAGTTCGATATGGTTTCAGTTTTGAGCCAAAAATTTATGAAATTGTGAAATATCTATTTCAACCTTCTCCTTTACAACTCTACCAAATTTTCTTTCACGTATATATAACACATAAATAAATTCAACATCATCAAGTCATCAACATATCAAAAAACTCAGTCAACATAAAATCCAAATGATAATCTATCAAACTGCCAACTTATTGTGCACTCGTCCATGACCTATGACTCCAGTGACATTGAGATCGAGTGTGGATATGATAAACCTAGAAGACAGTTTGACCATGGTTTCTTTAAACCTAAGGGATCGCAACATCAAATCCAAGAATGATAATATTAAGTGTATTCTATTGTACATAGTTTAACATGTGAACTGGGAAATTCAAACCTGAAGCATTGCTTCCATGGATAACATGTTCATGGGATGTTCTCTGACTCCTAAGTTTGTGCCCAGGTTTTGGTAGTTATTAAAGAATCATATCTTATCACCAATATACTTTCAGTAGAAACAATTTCATGAAGTAATTACAAGTGAGAAAATGTATACATTGATGGAAATGGTTTTAATTATATAAAGAAGAAAATAAGATAGAAATTTTAATTTGTTTTGGTATTGGTACATGACGGTTTTTTAAAACATTGATACTGAACTCTTACCGAACTAAATCAATATGATTTCAGTATCGTACCAATCTTACATCGATTGTACTATTCAGTATATTTTCAGTATGATTTGATCCAAAATGGTATGATTTCAATATTTTGGTTTCATATTCCTAGCCCTATATTTGACTTACATAGACCACGAACAAATTCTTATTTGTGTTGTCAATCCTCTGTTATTCAACTAAAAATTGGTAGTTTTAGTCGTGTCCCCCCTATCCTTAATGCTTGTACTCTATTGGTCATTTTCTCTCCTTACTTTTGTTTAAATCAATTTTCAATCTACGACCATATTTTATCTAAATTGGCAATTAAATTTGATAACTTAAAAAAAAGTTTAAATAACATCGTTGAATCAAAAATTACTCATAGGACTAATATTTATGAACAAACGACAGTTTATTACCCTGTAGTTTAGTTAAAACTATAAAATTATACTTGTTCTTTCAAATCTTCAATTTACTATACTAAAATTTTTATTTTGTTTCAACCAGAGCCCTCAATTATACTTTCTATTAAATAGTTTGTTAAGTGTTGATGTGTCAAAATTTAGCTTATGTAGACAACTAATAATTTTATGTTTTTGTATTTAGAAGTTTTTAAAACAAACATATTATTATTTTTTTGGCACATGTGGCACTTATTGGTTGTCCGCTTAAACCAAATGTGGGGGTAATTTATCAAGTGAATCTAGTTCATTTGGTTATAGTGTTAACTTGTAGACAATTGGTCTTAAGTTCGAATCCCGCTGACATATTATATGGATAATTTCCGAAAATTCTCCCATCTCCTGTAATAATGTGGGTGTAATTTTGGACATATCAACACTTACGGACTATTTAACAAAAACTGTAATAAAAGGTTCATATTAAAACAAAATAGAAAGTTTAATCTAGTAAATTGAAAATTTTAAAAGAAGAAATTTGAACCGGCCTATAATTTCGATAAAAACTATAGGATGGGTTTGGGGAGATTATGAGCCAATCAAAGGAAGCTTTGGAGATTAACTAGAAAGTAGGCTATGGAAAAGACCATGTTAGCACTGCTAGGGTTTCGTAAGATGGTGTTTGCATGGCTTGCTAGCTGGAAGCTTCATGTTTCAATCATTAAGTTTTATTGCTCAGAATTAGTCTGTGTTTTGTCGTGGATCGAGTCGTCTGGTGAAGATAAGAGTGGAAGCCCTTCTCTTGAGTGCAGGATCATTGAAGGAAATCTTTGGGGATCCCCCTTCATCCTAGTTCCAATTATTACCTTGCCCTTAGCGATATCTATTGTGAGATTTAATTAATCTTTACTCCCAGTTGTAGCTCGATCAGATTTAGGGTTCTTGATTTGGGTATGTGCCATAATTGGGTCTTTGGGTAAACTAGGGGGCATCTAATAGGCTCTTATTTGAGTTTTATTTTATTTTGTTTTGTACCCTTTTTATTTGTCTTTTAATATTAAAATACCAAACAATTGAAGAAAATAATTATTTTTGTGGGAACGTTGCAAAAAAAAATTATGGAACTATGAGCATTTTGGCAAAAAAATCGTCCTAATCGAAGTTATAACGATGAAATTATGGACGAACCAAGGAGGGTCATCGAAAATCTCTAGGAAGTTCGGTAGAAAACCACTGAAGGCAGCCCAAACCCAATTTCCAAAAGCCCAGCTGCATCAGCCCAAGCCCAGAAATTCGTGCGACCCAGTACACGCTACAACCACTTGTCGAGGCCTAAGATCCAGCCCAGCCCGGTTCCGAAGCCCAGAATCGTGAACCATAAGACCCAACCTTGGGGCCTTCGGAAGGCGCTGGCCGAATTGCACCTCTGTTCCTTAGCGCGTTTGTGTCGAAACCCAACGTTCAGGCCATTCTTCAGTCCAACGAACAAAGCGTCGAACCCCACTTGCACGTTCAACTGTTGACTGCAAAAACCCACCACCGTCCGACCCGCCTGACGCGCCCACTCTCCCTTCCCTGATCAGCTGCTTTCTACCAAAAAAGAAGCCCATATGTCCTGCTCCAAATTGCATCAAACCTGCCCCCTTTGTGCAGGTTTTCTAGCAGCAACAACCCTAATTATTAGCCAAAGACTCATCATTCACAATTTATTTTTAATTGTAATATTTATTTATTTTTTATTTAATTTTTTTTAGATTTTTAATAGTTTTTCCCTATAAATAGCGGTTCATTTTCCTTGAGAAGGGACATTTCTTCCTAGAGAGCCCTTAAACACAATTTTATGTTTCGTTTAGAAATGCCAAGGCTAAGTATTTCCATTGTAATTCTCGAGTTTAATTTGAATTCTCGTATTTATTCCTCCATCTTCATAAGGTTTCTTTTGTTGTTAGAAAATCTTATGAATAACATTTCATTGTTTCCATCCACTTTCGGAATCACAAGCTGTTCTTGGGTTCCGAAAGTGTAACTTATTTTCGCATGCTCAAACTCTTGTTATTATTTCGGTTTTATTTTTAATTCAAGATATAAGTTGATATTTTCTTTCTAACTTTTGTAGGCATAAATACAATTTTCATGTGTTTAACTTTCTGAACTTCATTTACTTCATACATTTAAGTGTTTGAGCTTCAATTCTATGCTAAGTGTTTAAGACTGCTGTTCGGTGCACTTAGTAGAGAACTGAAGACATTCAAATGTTAATCATTTTATAAGTGTTTATGACCGATGTTCGGTGCATTTATAATATTGAAAAATGTATGCATGTAATTAAGGTGATGAATGTAAAATTTCGTGATTTGTTCAAATTATGCAAATGTTAGAGTGTTTGTAGAATTTGCGTTTGAAGAAAGTCCACTTGTACAATGGCTAAAGTAGGAGTAGAATTAATTTCATAATTTTTTTTACTTGTCTTTTTTTTTAATTATTATTACACTTTGTTCAAAACCCTCCATTTAATTCTTTAATTCTTTATTCTTTATTCTTTGATTCATTAATTATTTAATTCATTTATTTCATTAATTCTTTCATTCTTTGATTCATTTATTCATTTATTATTTTATTCATTATTCTGTATCACTAACACATTATTAATGTTCCCTAATTTCCCCGATTAAAGAACGATCTCTATTTACCAATACTAAATCTACACAAAAAGGGTTTAAATTGCATAATACTTAAATTACATGTTTAATAAAATGCATAGTTTAAACATTATCAATTCTTGGCGCCATTGCTAGGGAAATTGAAAATCATTTTTAATGTGTTAGTGTATGTATATAAATTGTGCATATTATACTTGTTTATAATTTTTACTTTTGTTCATATTATATTTGTTCATAATTTTATTACTGTACTTGTTTATATTATATTTGTTTATTTATTTTTATACATGTACATATTATACTTATTCATAATGTTTATCTTTATACATGTTCATATTATACTTGTATAATACTTTTTTCTTTTTTATATACTTGTTTATTTATACTTGTCTATAACTTTTACTTTTATGTTGTTCATAATTTTGATTCTTATAATTGTTTTTATTATATTCATTCATAATGTTCATATTTTACTTGTTCCTAATTTCTATTTTTAAACTTGTTCATAAATGTTCATAATTTTTTTTTATACTTGTTCATATTATAATTGTTTATGTAAATATAAATTCTTTTGATATTTGTTCATTTTATACTTGTTTATGATTGTACACACTTGTTTATATTTTATTTATTTATAATTATACATACTTATTCTTACTTATTTTTATTTGCTCATAAATTGTGTATCATACTTGTTCACTTTTTCTTATTTTTATTTTTATTGCTTCTGATTTGTTTTTGTAAATAAAAAAAAATCGTAATATATATATATCTATTTCTTTTTAAATTGAGTTTGCCTTTTTCTTTATTTATTTAAAAAAATCGATTTTTTTTTATTCTTAGCTTTATGTTAGTGTAAATATATACTTGTGAATAAATCTTGTACAAATATTAGTGTGTATATATTTTATGAATATCATTACTTGTGCATAAAACTATACTTGTGAATAAATTGTTCATATGTAAATTGATCATACTTGTATAAATTGTTCATTTGTAAATTGTCATATTACACTTGTTAATATTTGTTCATAAGTTTTTGTTTTTCATAAAACTAGTCTCGGCTATATGTGAATCACTTGCGTTTCGGAGTTTAGATTTTGATCTTTAATGGAATAGGTGAAGTCTTGTTTGTTAACTCTCACCTAAACCTTTCATGGATCTAAGAAGTCATGAGGTTGGGACGGTGATTGTTAACACTTGAGTTATCTTAGTTCATATAGAGTAAGAAATTTTGAAGGGTGATGTCTAGAATATGAGACGGTACTCGTAACGGGTTTTGGGTCTAAGAAAGAGACATCAATGGAGTTTAAGCCTCATGATGTCTTGAAATTAGCCATGTCTCTTATGTTTATTCTTTCTAACCTAGTCACCTTTGAACTTGCCCAAACAGTTGAATAAATCTAAGATATTTACTTGGGCCACATGGACCTAGAAGTCTCCATCTAAACTTTGAAGCTATGTGAACCATATATATCATTGACTTCCCCAATGTGTAAATATTATTTCTTATTACATTTGTAAATTGCATAACCTCCCTAAGGTTTCATGACGCTCGGATTTCATCGCCGGCCCCCTAAACTAAGTGAATCTAGGAAAGTGAGATGTCATTTTGTAATGCATTATACTTTGTTATTCCTTGTATATATATTTCATACTTGTATATATCATAATTACATTTTTTTTTATAACTTCTCTTACATTACTTTTCATCACATCTCTAACTTGCATTTTTAACTCAAATTGCTTCTTTAACCTAAACTTGCATCTTTAGTTTAATTTGCATTGTATCTTTAATTTAACTTGCATCTCTAACTTGCATTCTTAATTTAAACTTGCATCTTCAACTTGCATTTTTAACTAACCTGCATATTTAACTAAACTTGCATCTGCATCTTTAACTTGCATTGCATCTTTAGTTCAACTTGCATCTTTAACTTACATTGCATCTTTAATTCACCTAGCTTTTTCAACTTGCATCTTTAACTCTACTTGAATTCTTAACAACAACTTGCATCATTCACAAACATGTATCTCTGACTAACTAACTTGCATCTCTGTCTAGGCTGGATAGACGTTAAACTTCAAGCACTTGTTGGGAGGCAACTCAATATGTTCCCGAGATGTGAAGGATTCATCAACGCAGATTTGCTATCTTTCAACCCTTCACTCTCTTTTATTTTGCTTATTTATTGTTTTTCTTGCTTGATTTCCGCAAATCCTCTTCCTTACTTTGATTCTATGATCAATTGCTTTTTACTTGCTTACATTGAGGACAAAGTAGAATTTAAGTGAGGGGGAATGATTTACAATTTTAATTGTGCAATAAAATTGTTTTATAAATTTCATGAAAAAAAAAAATTCTTAAACACAAAAAAAAAAAGTTTTTTTAAGCTTTCTTGAGTCTTTTTGTTTTAACTTAATATTTTTACGAGTCTTAGGATGCCCTTTAACCTGTCAATGATATAAATGAAGGGAAAACACTTAAGCTATGGCTATTACGATAATCACCACAACTTGAATTCGTTTGTTAATACTTTGTGATTAAGTGTTTATGGCTTGTGGATGATGCATGTAAATTGGTATATAAACAAGCATGTTAAGATAAGTATGAATCAAATGAACCTTATGTGAGCTTTGAAACTCTATATACATCTTTGATGAGCAATTCATAAGTTCTTTGTTTAAATTGATATACATATGCCGTATAGCTGTTTGTCATAGCTTTTAAAGAACTCTAGAATACTCGAACTTATTCTATGTGATTTTCAAAACTTTTAAGTCAATAAACTCTCTGATTTTGGACAGGATTAAGGCATTAAGGTTAATACCACAAATTTAAACATCTATGTTCCCTATTTGTGCGCACAAGTTATGACCCCTTTAGTTTTAACCCATTCGAGCCCATATTAAGTCTTTCTTTCATCACCATGATTATCTAAACACTTGAGCTTAGTATAGACATCATTTACCCTTATTCTAAGAACTCGGTTGAAGACATGAAGATGATGTGAAGATAAATTGATGATGTTTTGATGACTTGTATGTGTATTTATATGGATTTACTTATTCAAACTTTGTTGTATTATTAGCACATATTATTACCTTCATATATGAAGAAAAAAAAAACACAATGTTTTGAGTCTCTATCAAGGTAATAAGGTTTGATCATGTAAAAGTTTGAGTTAAGTCCCTTACATTTGTAAATCCGACACAAAGAATGATTACGAGGCCCAACATGATGAAACTTGGCCTATGCTCAAAGGGATGAATTCTTGACATCATTGCACTAAGGACGGGAAGTTATGATACGTTTTGGGAGTCTATTGAGTCTTAGAACGAATTTGAGAAGAACTTGTCCTATATATTCCTTGCCTCTAAATTTAGCCCCATTACAACCTTCGTAAAGACCTTATGATCCTTAAGATGGTAAATTTTAATTAGTTGAGTTTATCACTTGAGTAAGCTTATGGTTTTGGTTCATTTTTGCAAGTATGTTTAATTTTTATCTTGAGGTGTTTGTTTGAAAATTTTCAACAATACTTTATTTCTATTATGTGAGCTTTTTTTTCACATACTTTGAGTGCAAACACAAACCCTTACAATTAAGTCAATTTATGAGTGCATATCCTTGTGAGTTGATTCATGCTTGTTTTATTCATGATTGCACATCGAATTTGGACGTCGTACGAAAAATTTACGGGTCTAGAACGATTGTACAAACTATTACAGTTGCACATTTTACGAGACGATTGACTTTTGGGTTGTTTGCTAGTGGGCCATAAGATCTGGCCTGGACCAATGGATGAGTGACAAGTGTCACTCGTCCCATTAGCCTATCACCCCACATTCATGCACCATCTTCTTCTTGGACCTCAGCACCTGGTGCTGGTTGAGAGAGACTTAGAATGAATGAGAGGCTGAGAGACTAAGTGGGATGGTAGAGGCGGCGGACCTACGGTGGCTGGCCAGAAACCGTGAACACCAGGTAAACTGTGGGTTTTGAATTTGGATCTTGGATTTTAGGGCGTAAAACCCAGTTTTCTGATCCCCATCTTCTTCCTTGAGTTCATGCGGGCTCACAAGGCCAAGAATCGAAGAGAATGGACATATGAACTGGCTTTGGGACAAGGTTAAACACTGGCCATGAGGGTTCGAGCCTGACCAGGTAATGCCAGGACCTTTTTCTTGATTTTTTAATCGTAGATCGATTTCTGGATTGAGGGCGGGTCATTTGGTCGAAGAACGGAGTGTTTTGGTTGAGAATCGATAGAGATAGAACTGGGTCAAGAATCTGCGTCGGATGACCCATTACAGTCGTCTTGGGTCGACCCGCTGGAGGTAGACAACGATGATGTAGCAAGCCACGTCAGTTGGTGCCACGTTGCGAGTTGTCAGAAGGTGTTAGGCGATGTGGCAGCTGACGTGGCAAGTCCACGTCAGCGATGTCAGACCACGTGGCCTAGTGAGGTGGTGCCACGTGGTTGCGTGTCAGAGTTGACGTGGCGGTCTACATCAGCAATGTCAGTCCACGTGGACCCGTGAGGTGGTTGCTCGTGGCAATGTGTCAGGGAGTTGCCAAATTATTAGAGCTGACGTGGTTGTACACGTGGAAGTGATGACGTCAACTGGTGACGTAATTTTATGATGTGCCACATTTCAGAAGGTGACACGTGGCACCAGTCATGGGGTGACATGTGGAAAGCTGTTAGAGTTGTCAGATGTCAGCTATCATGCTGACGTTAGCAGATGACATTAACGTTGACTTTCGTTAACCAAATTTTGATTGGAACGTGAGGGCGCGTTGGCATAAATTTCGAGGTCAAATTGGTCTTGTTCAAAAGGTTTTGACTAACTGAATCCAATGATGGTGGTTTCAGGTCGATCGGAGATCATTTGATAAGTCATTTAGAGGTTTTTCTCGTTAGGAAGCGTGTTCGGGATGCATTCTCGGTTCCAAGATTTTTGGGGGTTTTACTTTTGGACTTATATAGGTTGATAGTGACCTTTGGGTATGATTTGGACAGGCCCGGACGTCCCGGAGACTTGGATTGGCTTACGGTACGAGTTTTGAGCGCACATTGTGGACCCCACTTGCACGTCCAACTGTTGACTGTCGAAACCCACCACTGTCCGACCCGCCTGACGCGCCCACTCCCCTTTCCCTGATCAGCTGCTTTCTACCAAAAAAGAAGCCATTTATGCCCTGCTCCAAATTGCATCAAACTTGCCCCCTTTGTGCAGGTTTTCAAGCAGCAACAACCCTAATTATTAGCCAAAGACTTATCATTCACAATTTATTTTTAATTGTAATTTTCATTTATTTTGTATTTTAATTTTTTTAGATTTTTAGTAGTTTTTTCCCTATAAATAGGGGTTCATTTTCCTTGAGAAGGGACATTTCTTCCTAGAGAGCTTTTAAACACAATTTTATGTTTCGTTTAGAAATGCCAAGGCTAAGTATTTCCATTGTAATTCTCGAGTTTAAGTTCGAATTTTCGTATTTATTTCTCCATCTTCATAAGGTTTCTTTTGCTGTCAGAAAATCTTGTGAATAACATTTCATTATTTTCATCCACTTTCGGAATCACAATCTGTTCTTGGGTTCCGAAACTGTAACTTCTTTTCCCTTGCTCAAACTCTTGCTATTGTTTCAGTTTTATTTTTAATTCAATATATATATATGTTGGTATTTTCTTTCTAACTTTTGTAGACAATGAATACAATTTCCATGTGTTTTATTTTCTGAATTTCATTTACTTCATACATTTAAGTGCTTGAGCTTCAATTCTATGCTAAGTGTTTATGACCGCTGTTCGATGCACTTAGTAGAGAACTGAAAAGATTTAAATGTTTGACACACATTCAAATCATAAACATTAGGTTGTTCATTTTATAAGTATTTATTACCGTTGTTCGGTGTATTTATAATATTGAAAAATGTATGCATGTAATTAAGGTGGTGAATGTAGGATTTCGTGATTGGTTCAAATTATGCAAATGTTAGAGTGTTTGTAGAATTTGTGTTTGAAGAAAGTCCACTTATATAAAGGTTAAAGTAGGAGTAGAATTAATTTCATAATTGTTTTTACTTGTCTTTTTTTTTTATATTACGATTACACTTTGTTCAATACTCCCTATTTCATTCTTTAATTCTCTAATTTTTTAATTTTTTTTAATTCTTAATTTTTTATTCTTTATTTTTTATTTTTTATTCTTTGTTATTTGATTCATTAATTCATTTATTTCATTAATTCTTTCATTCTTTGATTTATTTATTATTATATTATTTTATTCATTATTCTTTATCACTAACACATTATTAATGTTCCCTAATTTCCCCGGTTAAAGAACGATCCTTATTTACCAATACTACATCTACACAAAAAGGGTTTAAATTGCATAATAATTAAATTACGTTTTTAATTAAATGTGTAGTTTAAGCTTTATCAACATCCTTATCGGAAGTCTATTCAAAGCATCGGTGGTGATTGCATTCCTTGATTTTGATTGGCACGTTGGCATATGCATTCAGAAGATCTTTGGGGTTTTTTGTTGGATAATCCCTCTTAATGTAGCTCGTTTACTATTTTTTTGCGACTCCTATAATGATTCTACCCTTCCTCCCATTCAATTGGGTACTTCGCCCTGGGTCAAGGATATTTGAGGAGCGTTCATAGATCACTCAAGTAAGATTGTTAGGAGGATCTTAGGTGTCAGGACCCGTCCCAAATATCACCTCGATACCCGGGACGCACCCTGCTCCCGTCTGACAATCACACTTAAAGTACCAAAAATAACCTTAATACAACCATAAGCATAACTATCAGACAAGGGAGAAATATAATGCAACCGTAATTCAGAGCATAGTTAATACAAAACAGACACAAAAGGCCTACCAGGCTAATCTCGCAACGGAAGAACGTCGTAAGCTCTATGCCTCGGTTCCTGCCTCAACGTTCACCCCAGCACTATCACCACGACCTGGAGGGTAAATTAAAACCAAAAAGTGTGAGTGGACTAAAGCACTAAAATGACAGGACCCGCCCCGATCCCACAGGGACCACAAGGGGACGTGCCCTGCTCCCGTCTGACACCCAATAATTCATACCAATTTTAACTTCAAAACATCAAATGCATAAATAACCAAATTAAAGTCATACATCAAATCCGAATTAAACAGATGTCAGACAAGGGATGAAATCCAAAATTACAAGTTGCGAGCACGACTCTAAAATAAAACCTGCGGGCAAACCACCCAACAGGGGTTCAGGTACGCAGAAGTAGATCTATGCCTCAGCCTCAGTTTCCTCCTCTACCTCAGTATCACGACCTGGAGGGGTTACCAAAAACAATAAGGGTGAGTGGACCGAAACTCAAGTTTATAAAATCATTTGATAAGTAAAACGTATAATTTACCCCTCCGTTTTCCAAACATGCATGCATCCGTAATTAAAACCATCAATCATATAATATGAACCATAAGGCATATAATAAAACTACAAGTATAATTTTAGTTGCTGCACTATACACTCCAATCCCGACATCACATGATGTTTGACGTTCTTGACGCCTAATAAGGTCACAATAATAATAAGGCTACGCGTGCCACTCGGGTCTCAATTTCCGAGCTAAATCCCCGAATCCTGTTCGGGTACAGCATCACCTGATGCTTAGCGTCATAGACGCTGGACGTACTAGACGTCCGTGACCTCTCCGGGGTACCTCGCCGGAGGAGACAATATAATATGAAAGGATCTATACAGTGCAGTACCAAATACATTTTATTGATATCCACATGCAAAGCATATATATACATAGATAAAATCCGAACCAATCATTAAGTTTTCATCAGACGGGTCTCAAGCCCAAATACCGTGAAACGTGCCATAACCATATTTTCCATATCATCAAACCATTATTGTTTTAGCATGTGAATAAGTATAATAAACCAGAAAACATTTATGCACGCAAGGGTTTAAGAAAATGGCCCGCTCACAGTACAATCCTGCTGAAAACCGAACGTATACCCTCGTTCTGGTACGCTTATACAATCCCTGTCATATCCAAAGTATACGTAAGGGTCCATACAAACCCCAAACATTTAACCATGAAACCCTAGATCGAAACCGGCCCGGGAAAGCCGCCCGAACGTGCTTCCAAATGCAATAAACCTCATTTTGACCAACTTAATGATCTCCGATCGACCCGAAACCACCGCCATTGGATCCGGATCGTCGAAACCTAAAGAATGGTGGTGGTCCCACCAAAATTACTGTTCACACGCGCCCCCACACGCCGGTCAACGCGTCGGTCAACGCAGGAACAGTTCCTGCTGACGTCATCTGACAGCTGTCAGGTCTGACATGTCAGACTCTGACAGGTGCCACGTGTCAACATCCGATTGGTCCACCTCGCTGATCTGTCAGGCCACGTGTCAGATCTGACATGTGCCACGTGTTAGCACGGCACTGGTCCACGTCACTGACATGTCAGTGACACGTGGCAGTCCCAGATTGGGCCACGTCACTGACATGTCAGTGCTGACTGTGCACTGACATGTGACACGTGTCGGCTCACGGTTGGTCCACGTCACCTGACAATCTGACAGGGTGCCACGTCATCACCTCTGTCCTCAGACGGGTTGACCCGTATTCCTACAACTCAGGTCGATCAGATCCGCGATCATGACCCGGTCACCATTTCTTCCACACTCAACCATTTCAGTCCTAGTTTGTTCCTAGATGCTCGTCTTAATCCCAGAAAGGGTTCTATGGAATTAAAATCGACAAATACAGACGGGATCGAAGGCTTACCTCGATGAACAGAGCTGGTTTCCCGTCGCCGTTTAGCCACCGTCCTGATCACCTCCGGTCACGAACTCAAGCCCAGAAGGTTCCTATAAGTCCCTAGAGTCGATTAGGATTAATAGGAAACAAAACTAAACGTGGGAATTCGAGTTACCAAAATCTGAGTTTTAGAAACCGTTTCGGGTTTTCCGGTTTTCCCACCTCGCCGCCGTCCACCGCCGCTCACCGCCGTGCCTCAGTCCTTCCCCGTGGGTCCAACAACACACAGACGCAGAGACAAAGTGTAGTGCGCAAGGGTTGGATCAAAGAGCGATGAGTGAGGGTGTCGGGTGAGAATTATATAGAAATGGAGGGAAATGGATGGACGGCCCAGATTGAATCTCAGAATTGAGATCAAGGGCTGAGATGCAATCTGAGGGTTTTGAGATGAAGGGCTGAGATCAAAAGTGGTTTTTAATTCTATTTAAATGCTTAGTGGAGCTTGATCCAATCCAGCCAATGGGTGAGTGACACTTGTCACTCCCCAGGTGTCCTCCAATCAGAAATTTAAGAATAAAATATTCGACACGAAAACCGAGACACAAACCTCCCGATTTCACGTTTCTGACCATAACTTCCTCGTACGAAGTCCGATTTCGGCGTGCCGCCTGTCAATGGACTCACGACGTCGAGACCTACCCAACGGTCCTTGAGTCAACTGAAAATTAGTTATTAGACGAAAAGTCAACATTTTCGCCCCCAAATGTCCAAATTACGGTAATACCCATGAACTTCCGATAGTCATAACTTTCTCCTCGAATGTCGGAATCGAACGTGCCGCCTGCCTAGGAACTCGTGACGTCCCGAACTATGTCACGGTCATCGGTCAAAGTCCGTTTGGCCGCCCGATCAAAAAGTCAACGTTTTGCCCACGAACTAGGGGCAAAACGATCATTTTGCACATTTTGTCCGATTTCGACCAACTAATCACCGATCAATCCCACTAATCATGATTAATCACTAATCAAATCCCGAAATTCGGGACGGGTCGTTACAAAAAGGTTTAAAACACGATTAAAGAATAAAACAGTTTAAAGAAAAGAATAAGGTTTTTCCCTCCGTTTTAAAAATATGCATGCCTAACTAAGTACCAGAAAGCCACAATATAACAAAGTATGATAAGTATACATATCATAAAACCAAATCCACAAATAGCAAGTCCGATCAAACCTGCTGGGTCTATCCGAGTCTTTAAACTCAACAAGGCCTCAAATGTAATCCGAGTCTTTAAACTCCCGAGTCTTTAAACTCAATAAGCCTGCGGGGGTAATATCGTAAATATCTGAGTCTTTAAACTCCCGAGTCTTTAAACTCAATCCGGGCCCGTCCCCCGTCAATCAGAATCCGGGTCTTTAAACCCAATATCCAGATCCAGCAAATCCAATCCAAAACCAATTTAAAATCAATTCTAAATTCAAATCCAAACTCAAATCCGAAATTCCCGGTTCGAAGCCCTTCCGGCGTTCAGAACCGTCATTCCGAACCCAAATCCAGAATTCCACATTTTTAAACCGAAAATCGTGATTACCAAGAATCATATTTCATAATCCATTTATAACCATCGGAAAGCAATTATAATTTGAAATCCCAAAGTATAGCATTAAAATCAGAAATCCCGCTTTTTCTCGAAAAACGTGCAAAACCCAAAAATGTCTCGAAAATCGTGCAAGTGTAGCAATCACATGCAAGCATCATTAACAAGCATTAAAAACATACTTTAAACTAGAAAACATAAATAAAAATAGCTAGGCATGCTCATAAGAAAAGAAAGAGTCCACTCATGAATCAGAAAATGCCAATCGCGCTCCGTGCGCTCCTCGACCGTCTCAGGCGTCTCCCGTCCTGTCAATAGGCACCAAATAGGGTCACAAATACGTCAAATATGTTAACCCTAAGTTCCCCAAATTTTCAGGAATTTATACGTAATTTAAACGTAAACCCTAAACCGTCCGAATTCCCAAACTATCCCGTAACATCGTCCAATTAACCCGAAAATTACACCAATGGATTCCTTAGAACATTTAGGATAAAAACCATGTTGGAAAATTGTTCAGAATCCTCCCCACGCGCCCCCACGCGCCTCCCAAAGTGGTTGTACGTGGGCCTCACGCGCCAGCTATAGTGCATCGTCTTCCTCGAGTCACCCGGTTCAACTGTGTTGAACCGGCGTGACTGGTTCTCTGCAATTCCGCCATGATTTTCCACCATTCCAATCCTATTAGCTGTGTCCAATTCCTAGCAATCTATTCCCGTCCTAAAACATGGAAATCGAAGCCTAAAACCTATCGTCCTCAACCTCGAACAAACCTGCCCGTATGCCCTGTTTTGGCCTCCGGCCACCCAGGCCTTCCCCCGTCACGGCACCACACTCAAACGACTCCTGGGACCTTCAGGAGTCTCACCCTAACCTCCAAAACCCTCGACTCTAGCCCAAGGTCCACGACTTTTAAAAATAAGAAAACGGAAAAAAAACAGGGGAATGGGGTCTCACCTGCGATTCTTCCTCCGCCATCTGCACTGCCGTGTACCACGATGTCCAACAAGTCCTCTGCAATCGTCCTAGCCTCCTATTGGCTTGGATTGAGCCACCACACGGCACAACCACCACCACAGTCCCACAGCCCCTCTGTTTTCTCTGAGAACGCGAACCTCCGACCACCGTGTCTCCGTGCACGATTCCACTCCCAGACTCAGTCACCACTCCCTCTCTTCTCTCTGTCACTCTCACAACTCCCCACAATCTCACCCACACACTGAATCGATCACGGTCTCTCAATTTCTTCACTCTCTGTTTCTGTTTCTCAAAGCCAAAATACACAGTTCAAAAATGAACACTTCGTGGCCGTGTACACTTTAGACACGCCTAGAACCATCCAGCAAAGCCCACGTGTCCAATTTCTCATGGACATCAGCACAAATATCCACACCCACTCAGCCACTTGTTCCTATCTGATTGGCCTTAAAGACAAAAAGACCAAAATACCCCTAGAGTTATACCATTTTGCCCTCAAACTTTCCAGACCCGTAACTATTTCGTCCGACGTCCGATAACAGCATGCCGCCTGTCGTTGTACTCAGGACGTCGAGACCTATCTAACGGTCCTCGGTCTACGTAAAAATCACAAGTCTACTAAAAAGTCAACATTTTCCTCTAATTAATCAAAATTACGGTAACGCCCTCAATCTTCCGAACGTCATAACTTTTTCTCCGATTGTCCAAATCGGACATGCCACCTGTCTATGGACTCGTGACGTCCTCAGCTACGTCACGGTCAATGCTCAACACTCATCCAACCTGTAAATCAAAAAGTAAACTTTTGTTGCACTATTCACAAGGGCAAAATCGTCCTTTTATACAAATCTTTTACAAAATTACATTTATACCCTTCCCGAAGGTACGGGTTGTTACATTAGGTGATTTGATTGTAATATGGGATGTCGATAATATCTTAAGCCGGAAGGAATACAGCTATTTTTCTCATCTTATCAATTTTTGGATCCTCTGCGAGACTATCCTGTTACTTGGTGGTTTTTTATTGGTCTTATAAGTTTAATCTTATCAGCTAGCTAGAGCTTAATGAGTCCTGTTTACAAGTGGCTTTCTTCGTCATAATTTGGCGCCTTGTTTTTTTTGCCCCCGTACGCTGTCTGGGCCAATATGCAGTGTAGGGAAATTATTTTATTTTGGGCATTCGATGAGCCCCTATGTTTCTATTGTGATGCTCCAATTGTCAGGACTCATCCCAATCCCCCCGGGATTAACGCGGGACGTTTTTGATCCCGTCTGACACACAGTGTCAGACAAGGGAAATTCTGACTTTAGCCCTCTCGGGCTTCATAGTGCGCCAGGATCCAGAAGAGGTATGCGATATCTCGGTCTCTGTTACAGCCCGCATCCACTGTCAACCTGAAGGGCAGTCAAAACATTTAAAAGTTGTGAGTAGACAAAACAATAATTTATAAAAACATTTTCATAAAGACATTTGTACCCTTCACTAAAAGCATGCATGCATTTGAAAACCATTTACCAAACCATCAGGGCCTTAGCCCAAAATCGTAGATGAAACCAGATACACGTGCCACTACCCAAATCCATGTGGGACTCATCCCAAAACCTGTATACATCACACATCATATAGTATATACATATAAATCACATAACCAATCCTGTCACGGTTTCTAAAGCTACGCGCGTGCTACCCGGGGTCTTAAAGCCCAAGTCTCTCAGGGTCCACCCAAGTCAATGTCCGTAGATCAATGACCCTCCCTGAGATTATAATCCAATCCCTCCTGAGAGTAAGGTACCCAACGGGGGCGAATCCACTCAGTTAGTGCTTTGTGACTACTCCGGGGTCCACCCACGCTAACGACCCTCCCCGGAGGAGACAATCCAAATAAAGAAAGGTATATGAATATATATATATATATAGAAAACATCCTTAAAATATTTTAAGGGATTCATGCCCGGTCCCCAGAACCCGTCATGAATCCGGAAATCATTTTAGGGTTCCTGACCCGAAATCACAAACGTAAAGTAACTGGGTCTCGTGCCCGAACACATGACTCAACTGAGCATCGTGCCTGATATCTCCAGGTCAGTCACGATTCCGATCTTAGTGATGTGTGCAACCATCCGTCCAGGACCGCCCTCAATCCTGGTATGTCGCCGTGAACGAATCAACCGACGCGACCACCACTAGATTATGGTGCATTCATCTCCGATCGATATCCTGAACCGGCAACACTCTGAAGTCGAGCCTCCAGTGGCTGCTCGACAACAGTACGTGCATCGTGACCTCTCCGGAAGGAACGCATCCCAGTCCTGAGGCGAGCGTCGTATCGTCCGTCGTCGTGCAAAAAGCACTCGCCGCGACCACGACTCAAACCCGTAGGTCACCAATAGGGCTAAATGCCCGAGACAAAACCAAATGGGTCTCATGCTGTGTTTATCCTTTTTAAATCCAAAACTATTTCATTTAAACCAACGTAGAAATACAAACCCGTATAGGTACCGTATAAGGCCGAAACCTTGAAATACGTGCCAATATGTAATCACACAAACGTAGAAATACAAACCCGTATAGGTACCGTATAAGGCCGAAACCTTGAAATACATGCCAATACGTAATCACACAAAAATGCACTCATGGCATCACAAAACAAATATTAAAACATATAATAAACATTTATGCATGCATCAATTTAGAAAATAAGGTCCACTCACATACCGTCTGAGTTGCCGCCACGATACACGTGTCATTCGGCTCTCTCGGGCCAATCATCGTCACCAGGACTCTCAAACTTGTTCAAATCACTTTAGAGGGTTACTAACTACCTTATTAACCTCTCACTAAAACCCTGTAATTTTCTCGAATTTTTAACTATTTTTATTCCTGATCCTAAACCTTCGGACACCCTGAAACCTATCGAAACGATGTCCGATCGATACAAAATCAGTCCCAAAATGTTCGTTA
This sequence comes from Prinsepia uniflora, assembly GCA_032719365.1. Taxonomy (NCBI): domain Eukaryota; kingdom Viridiplantae; phylum Streptophyta; class Magnoliopsida; order Rosales; family Rosaceae; genus Prinsepia; species Prinsepia uniflora. Next base: position 62,709,909 of record CM064868.1, read on the forward strand.
CATCAAATAGATGATTTCGTGTGTTGGAGCCCTCCTCAAAATGTGGCCCAAGTGCCCCCACGCGCTGCCTGAAGCCCTTGCGCGTGAAGCCCACGCACCGGGCACTATGCAGTCGTCTTCAACCTCATACCGGTCCGAACCGACTGGTTCTCTGCAATCTGATCCAGCTGGACTGGTGTGATCGGTCCAAGACCCTATCCTTCTATTTTTTTTTCATCCTTTTTCTTCCTTCTTTCCACCAATCTTCCTAAATGTATCCTATGAATCATTTTATGAATTCAAAACATGGAATACAATCCTAAAATCCATCCGTTCTAAACTCCCCATTTCGGTCCAAGTTTCCATTTCCTCCCCAGGGCCTCCTCGGTCGTGAACCACTACTAAAACCATCATATTAGCTTCCTAACAAACTAATAAACTCACCCTAAGCACGAGAAACGACCCATAATGTCACAAATCAAAAATAAAGGAAAATGGACCCAAACCGTTACCTTGTCGAGTTTTTCCTCCACGCCGCCGTCCACGGCGGTTCAGGCCTCCCTGAAGCCACCTCTCAGTACTCAGCCACTCTCTGCCTCATCCTCAGGTTGAACCAAGTGAGGGGGAAGTGATTGGGGTGTGGTCATGGTCGATGGGCATTTGGTGAGATCGGGTTTTGGTTTGTGTGGGTTGGTTTGCACGAACAAAGGAAGGGGGATGCATGTGTGCAATCATAATGAGCAATGGATGAGTGACACTTGTCACTCATCCATTGGGCCTTCCCAAAATATCTGGGCCCACTTTAGGACAAAAGTGAAGTCGTTTCGTAAAACGTGCAATAGTGACCAGAAACTTCCGTGAACCGTAACTTCTTCGTCAAACCTCCGAATTCGACGTGCCACCTGTCTATAAATTCGTATCGACTCGATCTACGTAATGGTCCTCAGCCCTTGGCCATCGAACCTCCCAGGTCAAAAGTCAACTATTTACCCCTTTTAACCAAATTACCAAAATACCCTTAAACTTCCGAACGTCATAACTTCTTTCTCGAATGTCGAAAATCGGACGTGCCACCTGTCTATGAACTCATGACGCCCTGAACTACGTCACAGTCATTGGACAAAGTCCATTTGACTGCCTGAATGAAAATTCAATTTTTTGACCACAACTAGGGGCAAAACGGTCGTTTTGCATCGTTCGTCCGATTTCGCCCAACTAATCACCGATTAACCTCACTAATCCTTGATTAGTCACTAATCTAATCCTAGAATTCGGGACAGGTCGTTACACCAATACCTGGAATGGGTATGCCTTATGGGCCAAGATATGCTCTCTCATTTGGCTCTACTGCAAATTTGCTATGTGTTGGTTTGCTGTAAGTGTTTATATATTTAGAATCTGGAGTAAGAATTGCCTCACTACCAACTCTGGTCTTCATATTACTGTTAAGAATACTCTCAATCTATCTAGCTTCCTTATTCACTATTCCGTGAAGTTACCCCAAAAAACTTTGCTGGCAAGAACCCCTTCCCGAGACCTTCTTTTTCCCAAAACTCGAGCTCTAATTCCTAAGTCAACAATCCTTTCACACCCTTCCAAAAATTATTCTAACACTTTAGAATTGGGACATATCAATCATGTTTATGCACCAATAGCATAACTCCTCAAATGACACCACCACTGTAATGACCAAGAAATTCAAAACATGGAATTTCGAAAAATTTGATTGTGAATTGACTATTTTACCTTTATAGGACCAAAGTTGACTTTTTGCTCAAAGTACTTTTTGGACTTTTTGTGAGGAACGTTACATATTCTCGGAGTTCTAAGTCTGTAGACATGCGGTATGTTGAAATCGAAGATTAGACAAGTTTATTATGGGTCTGAAATTACCAGAGGAATTTTGGTAATTTTGACATTAAGGGAATTTCGGTAATTTGACAAGTGGAGATATTTTTTGTTGATCTTGTCATGGTGACAGGTGTCCCATCCTTATCTCCTTCATTGAACCGACTATGGATGTGTGTATTTAGTGTGTTGGAAGCAACCGAACCCGAGAAAGAAAAACTGAGGAAGGAAGACGGGGGGAAGAGAAAGGAAAGAGAAGAAGAAATGTAGAACCAGAGAGAAATAGAGGAGGAGGAAGACAGATAACCGAAAAGAGGAAGAAGGAGAGAGGATACCCTTGGACCCCGAAAAACCTGAAAGTTTGAAAAATCAAAATTAGACCGAGGACGTTTGAAGCTTCCAAGCTTGAAACCATGCTTTCCAAGCCCTTAGTTGAGTCCATGTGGTCATGTTGAACTAAGAACATGAAGGTTTTGGAAGCAAGATGGGCTTGGAATGGAAGCTTGAAGTTAGGCCAAAAAATTAAGGATCGGGTGGTGATTTTGAGGTAAGTTTTTTATGCTTTGACATGACAGAGATGTTTCTGAGTATCATTAAAAGAATTTTAATTAATGGAATGTTAAAAACGGACGTGAAGAAGTTACAACAGGGTCAACTCTTTGGGTTAAAACCTGAGTTGCAAAAGCCGAGTAAACCTAGATTGGAGGTTGAAGATGAATGCAGGCCCGTGAGGCCTACGTGTAGAGAGGTGGGGTGACACGTGGGGGCACATTCCACATCATCTTTAAGTGTGGTCAATGCGTGCTTTGATGTTTTCGATGTTACAAACATTTTGGCACACGTGCCTATGTTTTTAATACATAAATTTTCCTGAAAATTGGGGAACTTTAATGTGAGATTATTACGAACGTTAGTGACCATAGGTTATGGTTTTTGATAGCCTAGAGAACTCCCGGGATTTTTTAGGAGCGCACAACTTGGAATTGAGCTACTTTGACAGTATGTGAATGGACAATTGTTTTATAATTGTGATGCATACATAGTTAAATGTTTTTAAATACTTTATTGCATGATTTGATTGCAATAGTTTGAGAAGTGATTTGAAATGATTATATGATGGTTTATGAATTTGTTGATTGAGTTATGGACACAGTTTTTACTATTATTTTGTGGAAACAGTGTTTTGGGCCCAAAGTCTGGGTTTGGAAATGTTTTGACTTGGTTTTAAGTCAAAGATTTATGGTAAAACAATTTTTCTTGGTTTTATTTTTTTTCCACGGTTAACCATCCTCTAATGTGGTTAGCACTATGTAGATCCCGAGGTTGGAGATATGACGTCTTCCGGATGGGATCAGCCTAAGCCTAGGGTGGCTTCCTATACGTTGTTGATTCTGGAGATGAGACTCAGACGTCTGGAAGCTTGGCTCCGCATATCCTGAGATTATCCGGAGACTGTCTACGTAGTACATGATATTTAGTTGGTAGATGCCAGGATATGCAGCTGGCAGAGGCCAGGTTATTGATGATTGGTTGACTTTAATTCATTGTTTTTATGTCCAGTGATGTCACTGGTGTTTTGATAAATAGGGGATTTCAGGGAATATGTGCCATAAACTATTTACTTGTATTTCATGATTTTTGTGATTGCACGGTTTGTGATTTTTTTTAATTGCAATTTGGTTGTTCACGTTATATTTTATGCATACACGGTTTTATATTTGAGGGTAAAAGATTATGTTTTTGAAAACGTTTTTTCAATGTTTAATTTTGTCCACTCACACTTTTCAAGCCATTGCAGGAAGATTGGGAATGATCGAGAGGGCAGAGGAATGCACAGGAAATCAGTACGATTATCCCTTATTGACAAGTGTTGAGAGTATTTTCGAAATTCCGGATTGCTTATCAGATAGGAGCAGGACCAAATACGGTTATCAAAGCATTTTTGGAACAAATCCTGTCAACCACATGTTACCTTTTTAAAATAGTAAAAATGTCATTTTCTCTCTATAAGTATCTGTGTGATTGAGAAAAAAAAAATATTTAAGACCCATTTGTTGGAGGTCCATAATATTTTAATATTGAGCCATAAGGCTTTTTTTATTAAATTAAAAGTCAATGTGTGATAAGTGATTCTTCCTAAAATTTTAATGTGTATCTTTTTTAACATTGTATTTTCTTGGAATCTTAGAGTTCATATCATTAAAAAAAATCCAAATTATATATCTATCCACTTGTTTTGTAATGACTCACTGTTCAAAACGCCGGCCGTCTAACCTGCCTAGGCGACTCCTAGGCGCTCGAAGATGAGAAATCGTCTCGTATAATGGCTAACTGCCTAGGTGGATTTGTGTATACATGCTTATATATATTTAGTTATATAAGTTTTATTTATTAAATACTTAGTTAATAATATAAGCATTAATTAAAACAAAGAAAATAAATTAATAAAAAATTACATTTTCAACATTTATGATTCTCAACTCAATTTATTTATCTAGATAATTAATTTTTTTTAGTAATTATTTGATAGTATTTCATTATATTATTAATTTGTTGAATTTTGTCTTTAAGAAAACAAAACCGCCTAGACCTCTGCTTAGGCCCTGCCTAGCGCCTACGCATTAGGCCCCTATCGATCGCCCTAAGAGCGCCTAGCGCCGTGTGGAACTTTGGTAATGAGAGCTTTAGGTTCGACTCCTATAAAAAATGAAATCTTCCAATATTTATATTATAATCTTCCTCCCTCCTAGTGCTAAAAAATTGGGTTTCACGATGAAGTTTATTCAAATGAAAATTTTGAAAAGAATATTAACTGATTTTTATTTTTATTTTAAATAAAGAAGCTTTATTTGTAATTTTTCCATCTTAAATGTGGAAGATGTCATATTTGACTTACATAGTCCATGAATTCATATTTGTATTGTAAACCCCATGTTATTCAGCTTAAAATTGGTAGTTTTGCTCATATCCCACCTATACTTAATGCATGTACCCTACTGGCAATTTTCTCCTTATTGGTAAGGCAGACCAAGGAAAAGTGAGAAGAAGTCTACTAATGAGGCAAACGTACCTCAAAATCCAGCAAAGTTTGGAAGGTTCCATGCTGAGATGAAATGCAGCAGTTGTGGTCAATTAGGGAATAGGCTTGGAAAATGCAAGGTATACATCACCTTAGTTAAGAATGCTTGTTTACCTCTTTTAGATGCTTGTTTTAATTTCACAGGAGCCCTATCACACACACGACAGAAAGTTTGAGAAGGGAAAGAATGGAAGCTATAGCAAGGATGGGACAAGCTAAGGCAAGTGAAACAAGTGCAAATCAGACACAAATAAGAAGTGTATATGCCCCAAGGACTGCAGGCCAGCAAGAAGGATCCCAGCCCAACCGCAAACAAAACCTAACCCCAATTAGAACCCCAACCCTAATCAGAACCCTAGCCCTAACTCCAACCTCAATCACAACCACCTACAACTATGTCAGACTTATCTCAAATTACTAGATCTCCTCAACCACAAACACATCATTTATCAAATCCTCATCCATTAACTCAAGCATCTCTTCCTAAAAACTTAGGTTTAAATCTCAGCAAGGAGGAAAAAATAGTATCGGCAATGCTTGTCTTAGGGTTTTGTAGTTGAGATTAGTTTGGTGTGTATTCTGTTAGGTGTATGATTGTTATGTATATGACTATTTGGTGTATGCTAGTTACGTGCATGCTTGTTTGGTGTCTGCTAGTTACGTGCATGCTTGTTTGGTGTATGTTGTTTTGAGTTTAAATTCACCATGTACTCGCACTACTGTGTCACATTCCACCATGTACTAACACTTTTGAGTTCAAACGCATCCCATAAAGGACAAAATGGGCATTTTATGCAAAAGTTAACAATGCTATTAGATATAATTTGCTTCAATTGTTGTTTTTGTGTAATGAATTATGTTTTCAATTTCAAATTCTTCTCTTCTCTTTTTTACATATTTCAGAATTAGTTCATTACATATGTCTAGCTAATAAAACACGTCATATATTCGCACTACTGTCTCCCTTTGCACCATGTATTAGCATAATAGTGTTTAAATGCATCATTTGGAAGTCCAGTTATGACGTTTTTGTCACTCTTTGCACCCTATAACATAATAATTGGCCCAATTTAACACATATATCACTACATCCTCAAGAAATAACCATTGTTCATTACATTCCAGAGCAATCCATATATTACATGCCAAATTACATTGTCATTACAACTTAATTCTTAGCATCTATTACAAAATTGAATTGTTAGATAGTCTTTAAACCCTAAACTTCAATCTTCATAAAGATCACCACAAGCCAAGTTACAATTAGAGCAACCCATAACTTCCTTGTCCAAGTTATGCTTTTCTTCAAATCCCTCTTCCATTTTCCCTATTTTCCTCAACAATCCAAGTATAATTGTCTTGCACCGATGACACATTTAAAAATCAAACTATTCAGAAAACCCACAATTGCTTCTGTGCATTTAAACACACCCGATTATCATAATTTTACACATAATCCCAACAATTGAATGAAATTGAACATCATTCAACTAAAATTTGAAGTCATAAACCTAAATAAGATTGCAGGCCTAATATATGAAAAGAAAAAATTATTTTTCATCATAAATTCAACAATCAATAATTTTTTTTCATTTCCCCAAAATATAGACACTTGGAATCTCCTACTAGGATGCCTGTCAATCCACAAAGTTTTAATTTTGCATTTCTTCCCGCAATAGCAACTTCGTCCTTCAAGTTCGTTCATCTTTACTTCTTCAAACCGAAGTCGCATCGATGATAAAGGGAATAACTTGGGTCACATTGACGAGGGAAGGGAAGAACTTGGGTCGCATCGACGAAGGAAGGGATAGTACTAAGTCGTGTCAAAACGGGAGGGGAAGAATGGTCGACTGCCCTAGATTGGGGTTTTCAAATTAGGGTTTCAATTTGGAATTATCCAATTCAATTTCGGAATTAAGGGCATCAATTGTAAATTTCCACAATTACCCTTTGTCATTAATTGTATTTTAATCCACGTAAATGCCATATAAACACTTTCCCACCAAAAGAAACGACTGTAATGGAAAAAGTGCTGAGTGAATCAACTCGACTATTTCATGGTGTTAAATAAATGAATAACAAGCATATGGTGATGTGACTTTTGTGAGTTTTGATTGCACTTAACCTAAAAAGCCTTTTGTTTTTTAAGGTATAGTTCATACAAGAAGTTGCATAACCCTCAAATAGATGGGTTAGGCTGTTTCCTGCATCCTCTACAAATCCTGATCATCCATATCTGGCTTGATAACCAAACCCAAGGCATCTCCTTGCTTCAAGTAAACTTTATTAGCTACATGATTCAAATGGAGAATCATGTAAGGGTTTTTCTTCATTTCAATCTTTTCTATATATGATGGTATCAAACTTCATAACGCAATGGAGAATCATGCAGCTACAGAAACTTGCATTCTCAGACTAATTATTCTGCACACACAAAATATAGGATATTCGGGAGGGAAATGGAAGCCAAAGCACTTCAAAGGAGTCGAAAACCTGTAACAAGCTGATAAGAGGTCTTCCATGTTAACTGTTGCAAAGCGGTTTATTTGCAAGTTTCATCAGAGGACATATAGGCAGATATCTATCTTTAAAGTCCACAACAAGAAAACCCTGCAAGAGTAGCAGTAACAGTCTCAAATAATCTTCCAAGAGGAGATAGAATGTAAGATAGACAAACAATATTAGATGGAGCAAAGTCTTTCTTTACCATTCAGTCATTCATAATTATTCGGTGACTCCAAGTGCTTGTTATGTAGCATCCACCTCTTCTTCTTCTTCCTCTTCGCCTGAAATGTGAGTGCATCTGGATTTGAGCCGTACATGATATCACGGTTAGACAAAGTATAACAGATTAAAAAGAAAATGGCTACCACGAAATAGGCGATGTTAGTGCTGTCATTATAGATCACTCAGTCTGTTGTATCCAGTCTAGAAAATGCGTAAAACCATGGTACAGAATGGAAGGTTAGTAAAAATTAAACAGTGCTACAATGAAAAATGCACCCTAGCTTTAAAGGATCCAAAGATGTAGAACGCGAGCAGAGAAGGAAAATGGACTTTGTCATCCTTGCATGTGTTTGATTTTTCTAGTGGTCCAGAAAATTGA